>JAUJYP020000368.1:0-1428059 GCA_030674075.2 Linum usitatissimum | reverse complement strand
GTTTGGATTTTTAGTCCGTTTTTATATTCTCTTTGCTCGTGTTGAATTCTATTGAAAGTTTAGTGATATTGACCGTTACGAATAACATGAGAGGTTTTTTATTGGACTCGAATTACTATTTTTTCCCCACCTCTTTTGGGTATCTCGGGATGAAAATAAATGCGGGAAATTTTTTGTTGGACTCGAATTACTATTTTGCCCCACTATAAGGTATCTCGGGATGAAAGTACGCGTATTTTAAAATAGGTAAATTTTTGATTTATGCAATCAATTTATAAATAGGTGCTTGAGTTATTTTTTGAAAGTTGAATAATAATAACCGTAGACATAACGGGAAATATTGAGTTTGATTTTTGGTGTAGGATACTTACCGCAGAGTACTGAGATAAAAATATCAAATTGTATTAAGGTGTACTCTAATCTTTTATGATTACCTACGTACTCGGACTTCGGAATCAAAGTTAGCATAGTTAGAAATTGATAATTTTAGTACGTTATATGCATTTCATTTAAACCATAGACCACGTCTACGAATTCTTTTGAATGTTTGGTGATATTCGCCGTTCCAAATAACGGGAGAAATTTGTATGGATGAACTCCAATCATTTCGATTGCCAAGATTCTGGATCACGGGATCAAAGTACGCGTAGTTCAACATTGATAAGTTCTGTTTGGATTGCAATCCGTTTATATTCTACTGCTCGTGTTGAATTCTTTTGAAAGTTTAGTGATGTTGACCGTTACGAATAACGAGAGAGGTTTTTTTTTATTGGACTCGAATTACTATTTTTTTCCCCTACCTACTGGTATCTCGGGATGAAAGTCTACGGGAGAGATTTTTTTTGTAGGACTCGAATTACTATTTTTGCCCTACTTCTGGTATCTCGGGATGAAAGTACGCGTATTTTTAAAATTGATAAATTTTGATTTATACAATCAATTTATACTCAGGTGCTTGAGTTATTTTTTGAAAAGTTGGATGATATTAACCGTAGACATAACAGAAAATATTGAGTTTGATTTTTGGTGTAGGATACTTACAGTTGAGTTAACGAGGAAAAATATCAAATTGTATTAAGGTGTGACTCTAATCTTTTATGATTACCTACGTACACAGACATCGGAATCAAAGTTAGCATGGTTAGAAATTGATAATTTTGTCTGTTTATGCATTTCATTTAAACCATTGTCCACGTCTAGAATTCTTTTGAATGTTTGGTGATATTAACCGTTACAAATAACGAGAGAGAAATTTGTATGGATGGACTGTGATCATTTCGATTGCCAAGATTCTCGGATGCAGGATCAAACTGCGTAGTTGAACATTAATAAGTTCCGTTTGGATTTGCAATCCGTTTATATTCTACTTGCTCGTGTTGAATTCTATTGAAAGTTTAGTGATATTGACCGTTAAGAATAACAGAGAGGTTTTTTTTATTGGACTCGAATTCCTATTTTTTTCCCTACACTGCTTGGTATCTTGGGATAAAAGTACGGGAGAGATTTTTTTTGTTGGACTCGAATTACTATTTTTGCCCTACTTACCAGTATCTCGGGATGAAAGTACGCGTATTTTAAAATAGGTAAATTTTGATTTATGCAATCCAATTTATACTTAGGTGCTTGAGTTATTTTTTGAAAGTTGGATGATATTAACGTAGACATAACGAGAAAATATTGAGTTTGATTTTTGGTGTAGGATACTTACAGTTGAGTTAGCGAAGAAAAATATCAAATTGTATTAAGGTGTACTCTAATCTTTTATGATTACCTACGTACATGGACTTCGGAATCAAAGTTAGCATAGTTAGAAATTGATAATTTCGTTTGTTTATGCATTTCATTTAAACCATGGGCCACGTCTCTAGAATTCTTTTGAATGTTTGGTGATATTATCCGTTACAAATAACGGGAGAAATTTGTATGGATGGACTCTAATCATTTTTGATTGCCAAATTCTTGGATCTCGGGATCAAAGTGCACGTAGTTCAACATTGATAAATTTTTGTTTGGATTTGCAATCCGTTTCATATTCTCTTGCTCGTGTTGAATTCTTTTGAAAGTTTAGTGATGTTGACCGTTACGAATAACGAGAGAGGTTTTTTATTGGACTCGAATTACTATTTTTCCCTACCTACTGGTATCTCGGGATGAAAGTCTACGGGAGAGATTTTTTTTGTAGGACTCGAATTACTATTTTTGCCCTACTTACCGGTATCTCAGGATGAAAGTCTGCGTATTTTAAAATTGATAAATTTTGATTTATGCAATCAATTTATACTCAGGTGCTTGAGTTATTTTTTGAAAGTTGGATGATATTAACCGTAGACATAACAGAAAATATTGAGTTTGATTTTTGGTGTAGGATACTTACCGTTGAGTTAACAGAAAAATATCAAATTGTATTAAGGTGTACTCTAATCTTTTATGATTACCTACGTACCTGGACATCGGAATCAAAGTTAGCATAGTTAGAAATTGATAATTTCGTCTGTTTATGCATTTCATTTAAACCATGGGCCACGTCTAGAATTCTTTTGAATGTTTGGTGATATTAACCGTTACAAATAACGGGAGAAATTTGTATGGATGGACTCTAATCATTTCTGATTGCCAAGATTCTGGATCTCGGGATCAAAGTCTGCGTAGTTCAACATTGATAAATTTTGTTTGGATTTGCAATCCGTTTATATTCTCTTGCTCGTGTTGAATTCTATTGAAAGTTTAGTGATATTGACCGTTACGAATAACGAGAGAGGTTTTTTATTGGACTCGAATTACTATTTTTTCCCTACCTACTGGTATCTTGGGATGAAAGTACGCGGGAGAGATTTTTTTGTTGGACTCGAATTACTATTTTTGCCCTACTTACCGGTATCTCGGGATGAAAGTCCGCGTATTTTAAAATTGGTAAATTTTGATTTATGCAATCAATTTATACTCGGGTGCTTGAGTTATTTTTTTGAAAGTTGGATGATATTAACCGTAGACATAACAGAAAATATTGAGTTTGATTTTTGGTGTAGGATACTTACCGTTGAGTTAACAGAAAAATATCAAATTGTATTAAGGTGTACTCTAATCTTTTATGATTACCTACGTACCTGGACTTCGGAATCAAAGTTAGCATAGTTAGAAATTGATAATTTCGTCTGATACATGCATTTCATTTAAACCATGGTCCACGTCTAGAATTCTTTTGAATGTTTGGTGATATTAACCGTTACAAATAACGGGAGAAATTTGTATGGATGGACTCTAATCATTTCTGATTGCCAAGATTCCTGGATCTCGGGATCAAAGTCCGCATAGTTCAACATTGATAAATTCTGTTTGGATTTGCAATCCGTTTATATTCTCTTGCTCGTGTTGAATTCTATTGAAAGTTTAGTGATATTGACCGTTACGAATAACGAGAGAGGTTTTTTATTGGACTCGAATTACTATTTTTTCCCTACCTACTGGTATCTTGGGATAAAAGTACGGGAGAGATTTTTTTGTTGGACTCGAATTACTATTTTTGCCCTACTTACCGGTATCTCGGGATGAAAGTACGCGTATTTTACCTAAATTGGTAAATTTTGATTTATGCAATCAATTTATACTCGGGTGCTTGAGTTATTTTTTTGAAAGTTGGATGATATTAACCGTAGACATAACGGAAAATATTGAGTTTGATTTTTGGTGTAGGATACTTACCGTTGAGTTAACGAGAAAAATATCGAATTGTATTAAGGTGGACTCTAATCTTTTATGATTACCTACGTACATGGACTTCGGAATCAAAGTTAGCATAGTTAGAAATTGATAATTTCGTACGTTTATGCATTTCATTTAAACCATGGGCCACGTCTAGAATTCTTTTGAATGTTTGGTGATATTAGCCGTTACAAATAACGGGAGAAATTTGTATGGATGGACTCTAATCATTTCTGATTGCCAAGATTCCCGGATCTCGGGATCAAAGTCTGCGTAGTTCAACATTGATAAATTCTGTTTGGATTTGCAATCCGTTTATATTCTACTGCTCGTGTTGAATTCTATTGAAAGTTTAGTGATATTGACCGTTACGAATAACGAGAGAGGTTTTTTTTATTGGACTCGAATTACTATTTTTTCCCTACCTACTGGTATCTCGGGATGAAAGTCTGCGGGAGAGATTTTTTTGTTGGACTCGAATTACTATTTTTGCCCTACTTACCGGTATCTCAGGATGAAAGTCTGCGTATTTTAAAATTGATAAATTTTGATTTATGCAATCAATTTATACTCAGGTGCTTGAGTTATTTTTTTGAAAGTTGGATGATATTAACCGTAGACATAACGGAAAATATTGAGTTTGATTTTTGGTGTAGGATACTTACCGTTGAGTTAACAGAAAAATATCGAATTGTATTAAGGTGTACTCTAATCTTTTATGATTACCTACGTACACGGACTTCGGAATCAAAGTTAGCATAGTTAGAAATTGATAATTTCGTCTTTGTTTATGCATTTCATTTAAACCATGGTCCACGTGTAGAATTCTTTTGAATGTTTGGTGATATTAACCGTTACAAATAACGGAAATTTTTTGGGAGGGACCTCAATCATTTCGATATGCCAAGATTCCCGGATCTCGGGATCAAAGTCTGCGTAGTTCAACATTGATAAATTCTGTTTGGATTTGCAATCCGTTTATATTCTCTTGCTCGTGTTGAATTCTATTGAAAGTTTAGTGATATTGACCGTTACGAATAACGAGAGAGGTTTTTTTTTGGACTCGAATTACTATTTTTTCCCTACCTACTTGGTATCTTGGGATGAAAAGTACGGGAGAGATTTTTTTTGTTGGACTCGAATTACTATTTTTGCCCTACTTACCGGTATCTCGGGATGAAAGTACTGCGTATTTTAAAATTGGTAAATTTTGATTTATGCAATCAATTTATACTCGGGTGCTTGAGTTATTTTTTTGAAAGTTGGATGATATTAACCGTAGACATAACGAGAAAATATTGAGTTTGATTTTTGGTGTAGGATACTTACCGTTGAGTTAACGAGAAAAATATCGAATTGTATTAAGGTGGACTCTAATCTTTTATGATTACCTACGTACACTGGACTTCGGAATCAAAGTTAGCATAGTTAGAAATTGATAATTTTGTCTGTTTATGCATTTCATTTAAACCATGGGCCACGTCTAGAATTCTTTTGAATGTTTGGTGATATTAACCGTTACAAATAACGGGAGAAATTTGTATGGATGGACTCTAATCATTTCTGATTGCCAAGATTCTGGATCTCGGGATCAAAGTACTGCGTAGTTCAACATTGATAAATTTTGTTTGGATTTGCAATCCGTTTATATTCTCTTGCTCGTGTTGAATTCTATTGAAAGTTTAGTGATATTGACCGTTACGAATAACGAGAGAGGTTTTTATTGGACTCGAATTACTATTTTTCCCTACCTACTAGTATCTCGGGATGAAAGTACGGGGAGAGATTTTTTTTGTTGGACTCGAATTACTATTTTTGCCCTACTTACCGGTATCTCGGGATGAAAGTACGCGTATTTTAAAATTGATAAATTTTGATTTATGCAATCAATTTATACTCGGGTGCTTGAGTTATTTTTTTGAAAGTTGGATGATATTAACCGTAGACATAACGAGAAAATATTGAGTTTGATTTTTGGTGTAGGATACTTACCGTTGAGTTAACGAGAAAAATATCGAATTGTATTAAGGTGGACTCTAATCTTTTATGATTACCTACGTACACGGACTTCGGAATCAAAGTTAGCATAGTTAGAAATTGATAATTTCGTACTGTTTATGCATTTCATTTAAACCATGGGCCACGTCTAGAATTCTTTTGAATGTTTGGTGATATTAACCGTTACAAATAACGGGAGAAATTTGTATGGATGGACTCTAATCATTTCGATTGCCAAGATTCCCGGATCTCGGGATCAAAGTACGCGTAGTTCAACATTGATAAATTCTGTTTGGATTTGCAATCCGTTTATATTCTCTTGCTCGTGTTGAATTCTATTGAAAGTTTAGTGATATTGACCGTTACGAATAACGAGAGAGGTTTTTTTATTGGACTCGAATTACTATTTTTTCCCTACCTACTGGTATCTCGGGATGAAAGTACGGGAGAGATTTTTTTTTGTTGGACTCGAATTACTATTTTTGCCCTACTTACCGGTATCTCGGGATGAAAGTACGCGTATTTTAAAATTGGTAAATTTTGATTTATGCAATCAATTTATACTCGGGTGCTTGAGTTATTTTTTGAAAGTTGGATGATATTAACCGTAGACATAACGAGAAAATATTGAGTTTGATTTTTGGTGTAGGATACTTACCGTTGAGTTAACGAGAAAAATATCGAATTGTATTAAGGTGGACTCTAATCTTTTATGATTACCTACGTACACTGGACTTCGGAATCAAAGTTAGCATAGTTAGAAATTGATAATTTTGTCTGTTTATGCATTTCATTTAAACCATGGGCCACGTCTAGAATTCTTTTGAATGTTTGGTGATATTAACCGTTACAAATAACGGGAGAAATTTGTATGGATGGACTCTAATCATTTCTGATTGCCAAGATTCCCGGATCTCGGGATCAAAGTACGCGTAGTTCAACATTGATAAATTCTGTTTGGATTTGCAATCCGTTTATATTCTCTTGCTCGTGTTGAATTCTATTGAAAGTTTAGTGATATTGACCGTTACGAATAACGAGAGAGGTTTTTTTTATTGGACTCGAATTACTATTTTTTCCCTACCTACTTGGTATCTCGGGATGAAAGTACGGGAGAGATTTTTTTTGTTGGACTCGAATTACTATTTTTGCCCTACTTACCGGTATCTCGGGATGAAAGTACGCGTATTTTAAAATTGATAAATTTTGATTTATGCAATCAATTTATACTCGGGTGCTTGAGTTATTTTTTGAAAGTTGGATGATATTAACCGTAGACATAACGAGAAAATATTGAGTTTGATTTTTGGTGTAGGATACTTACCGTTGAGTTAACGAGAAAAATATCGAATTGTATTAAGGTGGACTCTAATCTTTTATGATTACCTACGTACACTGGACTTCGGAATCAAAGTTAGCATAGTTAGAAATTGATAATTTTGTACATTTATGCATTTCATTTAAACCATGGGCCACGTCTAGAATTCTTTTGAATGTTTGGTGATATTAACCGTTACAAATAACGGGAGAAATTTGTATGGATGGACTCTAATCATTTCGATTGCCAAGATTCCCGGATCTCGGGATCAAAGTACTGCGTAGTTCAACATTGATAAATTCTGTTTGGATTTGCAATCCGTTTATATTCTCTTGCTCGTGTTGAATTCTATTGAAAGTTTAGTGATATTGACCGTTACGAATAACGAGAGAGGTTTTTATTGGACTCGAATTACTATTTTTTCCCTACCTACTGGTATCTCGGGATGAAAGTACGGGAGAGATTTTTTTTGTTGGACTCGAATTACTATTTTTGCCCTACTTACCGGTATCTCGGGATGAAAGTACGCGTATTTTAAAATTGGTAAATTTTGATTTATGCAATCAATTTATACTCGGTGCTTGAGTTATTTTTTTGAAAGTTGGATGATATTAACCGTAGACATAACGAGAAAATATTGAGTTTGATTTTTGGTGTAGGATACTTACCGTTGAGTTAACGAGAAAAATATCGAATTGTATTAAGGTGGACTCTAATCTTTTATGATTACCTACGTACCTGGACTTCGGAATCAAAGTTAGCATAGTTAGAAATTGATAATTTTGTACTGTTTATGCATTTCATTTAAACCATGGGCCACGTCTAGAATTCTTTTGAATGTTTGGTGATATTAACCGTTACAAATAACGGGAGAAATTTGTATGGATGGACTCTAATCATTTCGATTGCCAAGATTCTCGGATCTCGGGATCAAAGTACGCGTAGTTCAACATTGATAAATTCTGTTTGGATTTGCAATCCGTTTATATTCTCTTGCTCGTGTTGAATTCTATTGAAAGTTTAGTGATATTGACCGTTACGAATAACGAGAGAGGTTTTTTTTATTGGACTCGAATTACTATTTTTTCCCTACCTACTTGGTATCTCGGGATGAAAGTACGGGAGAGATTTTTTTTGTTGGACTCGAATTACTATTTTTGCCCTACTTACCGGTATCTCGGGATGAAAGTACGCGTATTTTAAAATTGATAAATTTTGATTTATGCAATCAATTTATACTCGAGGTGCTTGAGTTATTTTTTTGAAAGTTGGATGATATTAACCGTAGACATAACGAGAAAATATTGAGTTTGATTTTTGGTGTAGGATACTTACCGTTGAGTTAACGAGAAAAATATCGAATTGTATTAAGGTGGACTCTAATCTTTTATGATTACCTACGTACACTGGACTTCGGAATCAAAGTTAGCATAGTTAGAAATTGATAATTTTGTCTGTTTATGCATTTCATTTAAACCATGGGCCACGTCTAGAATTCTTTTGAATGTTTGGTGATATTAACCGTTACAAATAACGGGAGAAATTTGTATGGATGGACTCTAATCATTTCTGATTGCCAAGATTCTGGATCTCGGGATCAAAGTACGCGTAGTTCAACATTGATAAATTCTGTTTGGATTTGCAATCCGTTTATATTCTCTTGCTCGTGTTGAATTCTATTGAAAGTTTAGTGATGTTGACCGTTACGAATAACGAGAGAGGTTTTTTTTTGGACTCGAATTACTATTTTTCCCTACCTACTAGTATCTCGGGATGAAAGTACGGGAGAGATTTTTTTTGTTGGACTCGAATTACTATTTTTGCCCTACTTACCGGTATCTCGGGATGAAAGTACGCGTATTTTAAAATTGATAAATTTTGATTTATGCAATCAATTTATACTCGGGTGCTTGAGTTATTTTTTTGAAAGTTGGATGATATTAACCGTAGACATAACGAGAAAATATTGAGTTTGATTTTTGGTGTAGGATACTTACCGTTGAGTTAACGAGAAAAATATCGAATTGTATTAAGGTGGACTCTAATCTTTTATGATTACCTACGTACACTGGACTTCGGAATCAAAGTTAGCATAGTTAGAAATTGATAATTTTGTCTGTTTATGCATTTCATTTAAACCATGGGCCACGTCTAGAATTCTTTTGAATGTTTGGTGATATTAACCGTTACAAATAACGGGAGAAATTTGTATGGATGGACTCTAATCATTTCTGATTGCCAAGATTCCCGGATCTCGGGATCAAAGTACGTAGTTCAACATTGATAAATTCTGTTTGGATTTGCAATCCGTTTATATTCTCTTGCTCGTGTTGAATTCTATTGAAAGTTTAGTGATGTTGACCGTTACGAATAACGAGAGAGGTTTTTATTTTGGACTCGAATTACTATTTTTTCCTACCTACTAGTATCTCGGGATGAAAGTACGGGAGAGATTTTTTTTTGTTGGACTCGAATTACTATTTTTGCCCTACTTACCGGTATCTCGGGATGAAAGTACGCGTATTTTAAAATTGGTAAATTTTGATTTATGCAATCAATTTATACTCGGGTGCTTGAGTTATTTTTTTGAAAGTTGGATGATATTAACCGTAGACATAACGAGAAAATATTGAGTTTGATTTTTGGTGTAGGATACTTACCGTTGAGTTAACGAAAAATATCGAATTGTATTAAGGTGGACTCTAATCTTTTATGATTACCTACGTACCTGGACTTCGGAATCAAAGTTAGCATAGTTAGAAATTGATAATTTTGTCTGTTTATGCATTTCATTTAAACCATGGGCCACGTCTAGAATTCTTTTGAATGTTTGGTGATATTAACCGTTACAAATAACGGGAGAAATTTGTATGGATGGACTCTAATCATTTCTGATTGCCAAGATTCATGGATCTCGGGATCAAAGTACGCGTAGTTCAACATTGATAAATTCTGTTTGGATTTGCAATCCGTTTATATTCTCTTGCTCGTGTTGAATTCTATTGAAAGTTTAGTGATGTTGACCGTTACGAATAACGAGAGAGGTTTTTTTTATTGGACTCGAATTACTATTTTTTCCCTACCTACTTGGTATCTCGGGATGAAAGTACGGGAGAGATTTTTTTTGTTGGACTCGAATTACTATTTTTGCCCTACTTACCGGTATCTCGGGATGAAAGTACGCGTATTTTAAAATTGATAAATTTTGATTTATGCAATCAATTTATACTCGGGTGCTTGAGTTATTTTTTTGAAAGTTGGATGATATTAACCGTAGACATAACGAGAAAATATTGAGTTTGATTTTTGGTGTAGGATACTTACCGTTGAGTTAACGAGAAAAATATCGAATTGTATTAAGGTGGACTCTAATCTTTTATGATTACCTACGTACTGGACTTCGGAATCAAAGTTAGCATAGTTAGAAATTGATAATTTTGTACTGTTTATGCATTTCATTTAAACCATGGGCCACGTCTAGAATTCTTTTGAATGTTTGGTGATATTAACCGTTACAAATAACGGGAGAAATTTGTATGGATGGACTCTAATCATTTCTGATTGCCAAGATTCCTGGATCTCGGGATCAAAGTACGCGTAGTTCAACATTGATAAATTCTTGTTTGGATTTGCAATCCGTTTATATTCTCTTGCTCGTGTTGAATTCTATTGAAAGTTTAGTGATGTTGACCGTTACGAATAACGAGAGAGGTTTTTTTTTTATTGGACTCGAATTACTATTTTTTCCCTACCTACTGGTATCTCGGGATGAAAGTACGGGAGAGATTTTTTTTGTAGGACTCGAATTACTATTTTTGCCCTACTTACCGGTATCACAGGATGAAAGTACGCGTATTTTAAAATTGATAAATTTTGATTTATGCAATCAATTTATACTCGGGTGCTTGAGTTATTTTTTGAAAGTTGGATGATATTAACCGTAGACATAACGAGAAAATATTGAGTTTGATTTTTGGTGTAGGATACTTACCGTTGAGTTAACGAGAAAAATATCGAATTGTATTAAGGTGGACTCTAATCTTTTATGATTACCTACGTACACTGGACTTCGGAATCAAAGTTAGCATAGTTAGAAATTGATAATTTTGTACTGTTTATGCATTTCATTTAAACCATGGGCCACGTCTAGAATTCTTTTGAATGTTTGGTGATATTAACCGTTACAAATAACGGGAGAAATTTGTATGGATGGACTCTAATCATTTCGATTGCCAAGATTCTGGATCTCGGGATCAAAGTACGCGTAGTTCAACATTGATAAATTCTGTTTGGATTTGCAATCCGTTTATATTCTCTTGCTCGTGTTGAATTCTATTGAAAGTTTAGTGATGTTGACCGTTACGAATAACGAGAGAGGTTTTTTTTATTGGACTCGAATTACTATTTTTTCCCTACCTACTTGGTATCTCGGGATGAAAGTACGGGAGAGATTTTTTTTGTTGGACTCGAATTACTATTTTTGCCCTACTTACCGGTATCTCGGGATGAAAGTACGCGTATTTTAAAATTGATAAATTTTGATTTATGCAATCAATTTATACTCGGGTGCTTGAGTTATTTTTTTGAAAGTTGGATGATATTAACCGTAGACATAACGAGAAAATATTGAGTTTGATTTTTGGTGTAGGATACTTACCGTTGAGTTAACGAGAAAAATATCGAATTGTATTAAGGTGGACTCTAATCTTTTATGATTACCTACGTACACTGGACTTCGGAATCAAAGTTAGCATAGTTAGAAATTGATAATTTTGTACATTTATGCATTTCATTTAAACCATGGGCCACGTCTAGAATTCTTTTGAATGTTTGGTGATATTAACCGTTACAAATAACGGGAGAAATTTGTATGGATGGACTCTAATCATTTCGATTGCCAAGATTCTCGGATCTCGGGATCAAAGTACGCGTAGTTCAACATTGATAAATTCTTTTGGATTTGCAATCCGTTTATATTCTCTTGCTCGTGTTGAATTCTATTGAAAGTTTAGTGATGTTGACCGTTACGAATAACGAGAGAGGTTTTTTTTATTGGACTCGAATTACTATTTTTTCCCTACCTACTGGTATCTCGGGATGAAAGTACGGGAGAGATTTTTTTTGTTGGACTCGAATTACTATTTTTGCCCTACTTACCGGTATCTCGGGATGAAAGTACGCGTATTTTAAAATTGATAAATTTTGATTTATGCAATCAATTTATACTCGGTGCTTGAGTTATTTTTTTGAAAGTTGGATGATATTAACCGTAGACATAACGAGAAAATATTGAGTTTGATTTTTGGTGTAGGATACTTACCGTTGAGTTAACAGAAAAATATCGAATTGTATTAAGGTGGACTCTAATCTTTTATGATTACCTACGTACCTGGACTTCGGAATCAAAGTTAGCATAGTTAGAAATTGATAATTTTGTCTGTTTATGCATTTCATTTAAACCATGGGCCACGTCTAGAATTCTTTTGAATGTTTGGTGATATTAACCGTTACAAATAACGGGAGAAATTTGTATGGATGGACTCTAATCATTTCTGATTGCCAAGATTCCTGGATCTCGGGATCAAAGTACGCGTAGTTCAACATTGATAAATTCTGTTTGGATTTGCAATCCGTTTATATTCTCTTGCTCGTGTTGAATTCTATTGAAAGTTTAGTGATGTTGACCGTTACGAATAACGAGAGAGGTTTTTTTTTTATTGGACTCGAATTACTATTTTTTCCCTACCTACTGGTATCTCGGGATGAAAGTACGGGAGAGATTTTTTTTTTGTTGGACTCGAATTACTATTTTTGCCCTACTTACCGGTATCTCGGGATGAAAGTACGCGTATTTTAAAATTGATAAATTTTGATTTATGCAATCAATTTATACTCGGGTGCTTGAGTTATTTTTTTGAAAGTTGGATGATATTAACCGTAGACATAACGAGAAAATATTGAGTTTGATTTTTGGTGTAGGATACTTACCGTTGAGTTAACGAGAAAAATATCGAATTGTATTAAGGTGGACTCTAATCTTTTATGATTACCTACGTACCTGGACTTCGGAATCAAAGTTAGCATAGTTAGAAATTGATAATTTTGTACATTTTTATGCATTTCATTTAAACCATGGGCCACGTCTAGAATTCTTTTGAATGTTTGGTGATATTAACCGTTACAAATAACGGGAGAAATTTGTATGGATGGACTCTAATCATTTCGATTGCCAAGATTCCTGGATCTCGGGATCAAAGTACGCGTAGTTCAACATTGATAAATTCTGTTTGGATTTGCAATCCGTTTATATTCTCTTGCTCGTGTTGAATTCTATTGAAAGTTTAGTGATGTTGACCGTTACGAATAACGAGAGAGGTTTTTTTTATTGGACTCGAATTACTATTTTTTCCCTACCTACTTGGTATCTCGGGATGAAAGTACGGGAGAGATTTTTTTTGTTGGACTCGAATTACTATTTTTGCCCTACTTACCGGTATCTCGGGATGAAAGTACGCGTATTTTAAAATTGATAAATTTTGATTTATGCAATCAATTTATACTCGGGTGCTTGAGTTATTTTTTTGAAAGTTGGATGATATTAACCGTAGACATAACGAGAAAATATTGAGTTTGATTTTTGGTGTAGGATACTTACCGTTGAGTTAACGAGAAAAATATCGAATTGTATTAAGGTGGACTCTAATCTTTTATGATTACCTACGTACACTGGACTTCGGAATCAAAGTTAGCATAGTTAGAAATTGATAATTTTGTCTGTTTATGCATTTCATTTAAACCATGGGCCACGTCTAGAATTCTTTTGAATGTTTGGTGATATTAACCGTTACAAATAACGGGAGAAATTTGTATGGATGGACTCTAATCATTTCTGATTGCCAAGATTCTGGATCTCGGGATCAAAGTACTGCGTAGTTCAACATTGATAAATTCTGTTTGGATTTGCAATCCGTTTATATTCTCTTGCTCGTGTTGAATTCTATTGAAAGTTTAGTGATGTTGACCGTTACGAATAACGAGAGAGGTTTTTTTTATTGGACTCGAATTACTATTTTTCCCTACCTACTTGGTATCTCGGGATGAAAGTACGGGAGAGATTTTTTTTGTTGGACTCGAATTACTATTTTTGCCCTACTTACCGGTATCTCGGGATGAAAGTACGCGTATTTTAAAATTGATAAATTTTGATTTATGCAATCAATTTATACTCGGGTGCTTGAGTTATTTTTTTGAAAGTTGGATGATATTAACCGTAGACATAACGAGAAAATATTGAGTTTGATTTTTGGTGTAGGATACTTACCGTTGAGTTAACAGAAAAATATCGAATTGTATTAAGGTGGACTCTAATCTTTTATGATTACCTACGTACCTGGACTTCGGAATCAAAGTTAGCATAGTTAGAAATTGATAATTTTGTCTGTTTATGCATTTCATTTAAACCATGGGCCACGTCTAGAATTCTTTTGAATGTTTGGTGATATTAACCGTTACAAATAACGGGAGAAATTTGTATGGATGGACTCTAATCATTTCTGATTGCCAAGATTCTGGATCTCGGGATCAAAGTACGCGTAGTTCAACATTGATAAATTCTGTTTGGATTTGCAATCCGTTTATATTCTCTTGCTCGTGTTGAATTCTATTGAAAGTTTAGTGATGTTGACCGTTACGAATAACGAGAGAGGTTTTTTTTGGACTCGAATTACTATTTTTTCCCTACCTACTTGGTATCTCGGGATGAAAGTACGGGAGAGATTTTTTTTGTTGGACTCGAATTACTATTTTTGCCCTACTTACCGGTATCTCGGGATGAAAGTACGCGTATTTTAAAATTGATAAATTTTGATTTATGCAATCAATTTATACTCGGGTGCTTGAGTTATTTTTTTGAAAGTTGGATGATATTAACCGTAGACATAACGAGAAAATATTGAGTTTGATTTTTGGTGTAGGATACTTACCGTTGAGTTAACGAGAAAAATATCGAATTGTATTAAGGTGGACTCTAATCTTTTATGATTACCTACGTACTGGACTTCGGAATCAAAGTTAGCATAGTTAGAAATTGATAATTTTGTACATTTATGCATTTCATTTAAACCATGGGCCACGTCTAGAATTCTTTTGAATGTTTGGTGATATTAACCGTTACAAATAACGGGAGAAATTTGTATGGATGGACTCTAATCATTTCGATTGCCAAGATTCCCGGATCTCGGGATCAAAGTACGCGTAGTTCAACATTGATAAATTCTGTTTGGATTTGCAATCCGTTTATATTCTCTTGCTCGTGTTGAATTCTATTGAAAGTTTAGTGATGTTGACCGTTACGAATAACGAGAGAGGTTTTTTTTATTGGACTCGAATTACTATTTTTTCCCTACCTACTGGTATCTCGGGATGAAAGTCTGCGGGAGAGATTTTTTTTGTTGGACTCGAATTACTATTTTTGCCCTACTTACCGGTATCTCGGGATGAAAGTACGCGTATTTTAAAATTGATAAATTTTGATTTATGCAATCAATTTATACTCGGGTGCTTGAGTTATTTTTTTGAAAGTTGGATGATATTAACCGTAGACATAACGAGAAAATATTGAGTTTGATTTTTGGTGTAGGATACTTACCGTTGAGTTAACGAGAAAAATATCGAATTGTATTAAGGTGGACTCTAATCTTTTATGATTACCTACGTACATGGACTTCGGAATCAAAGTTAGCATAGTTAGAAATTGATAATTTTGTCTGTTTATGCATTTCATTTAAACCATGGGCCACGTCTAGAATTCTTTTGAATGTTTGGTGATATTAACCGTTACAAATAACGGGAGAAATTTGTATGGATGGACTCTAATCATTTCTGATTGCCAAGATTCCTGGATCTCGGGATCAAAGTACGCGTAGTTCAACATTGATAAATTCTGTTTGGATTTGCAATCCGTTTATATTCTACTGCTCGTGTTGAATTCTATTGAAAGTTTAGTGATGTTGACCGTTACGAATAACGAGAGAGGTTTTTTTTATTGGACTCGAATTACTATTTTTTCCCTACCTACTGGTATCTCGGGATGAAAGTCTGCGGGAGAGATTTTTTTGTTGGACTCGAATTACTATTTTTGCCCTACTTACCGGTATCTCGGGATGAAAGTACGCGTATTTTAAAATTGATAAATTTTGATTTATGCAATCAATTTATACTCGGGTGCTTGAGTTATTTTTTTGAAAGTTGGATGATATTAACCGTAGACATAACGAGAAAATATTGAGTTTGATTTTTGGTGTAGGATACTTACCGTTGAGTTAACGAGAAAAATATCGAATTGTATTAAGGTGGACTCTAATCTTTTATGATTACCTACGTACTGGACTTCGGAATCAAAGTTAGCATAGTTAGAAATTGATAATTTTGTCTGTTTATGCATTTCATTTAAACCATGGGCCACGTCTAGAATTCTTTTGAATGTTTGGTGATATTAACCGTTACAAATAACGGGAGAAATTTGTATGGATGGACTCTAATCATTTCTGATTGCCAAGATTCTGGATCTCGGGATCAAAGTCTGCGTAGTTCAACATTGATAAATTCTGTTTGGATTTGCAGTCCGTTTATATTCTGCTGCTCGTGTTGAATTCTATTGAAAGTTTAGTGATATTGACCGTTACGAATAATGAGAGACGTTTTTTTTATTGGACTCTAATTACTATTTTTTCCCTACCTACTTGGTATCTCGGGATGAAAGTACGCGGGAGAGATTTTTTTTGTTGGACTCGAATTACTATTTTTGCCCTACTTACCGGTATCTCGGGATGAAAGTACGCGTATTTTAAAATTGATAAATTTTGATTTATGCAATCAATTTATACTCGGGTGCTTGAGTTATTTTTTTGAAAGTTGGATGATATTAACCGTAGACATAACGAGAAAATATTGAGTTTGATTTTTGGTGTAGGATACTTACCGTTGAGTTAACAGAAAAATATCGAATTGTATTAAGGTGGACTCTAATCTTTTATGATTACCTACGTACCTGGACTTCGGAATCAAAGTTAGCATAGTTAGAAATTGATAATTTTGTCTGTTTATGCATTTCATTTAAACCATGGGCCACGTCTAGAATTCTTTTGAATGTTTGGTGATATTAACCGTTACAAATAACGGGAGAAATTTGTATGGATGGACTCTAATCATTTCTGATTGCCAAGATTCCCGGATCTCGGGATCAAAGTACGCGTAGTTCAACATTGATAAATTCTGTTTGGATTTGCAATCCGTTTATATTCTCTTGCTCGTGTTGAATTCTATTGAAAGTTTAGTGATATTGACCGTTACGAATAACGAGAGAGGTTTTTATTGGACTCGAATTACTATTTTTTTCCCTACCTACTTTGGTATCTCGGGATGAAAGTACGGGAGAGATTTTTTTTTGTTGGACTCGAATTACTATTTTTGCCCTACTTACCGGTATCTCGGGATGAAAGTACTGCGTATTTTAAAATTGATAAATTTTGATTTATGCAATCAATTTATACTCGGGTGCTTGAGTTATTTTTTTGAAAGTTGGATGATATTAACCGTAGACATAACGAGAAAATATTGAGTTTGATTTTTGGTGTAGGATACTTACCGTTGAGTTAACGAGAAAAATATCGAATTGTATTAAGGTGGACTCTAATCTTTTATGATTACCTACGTACCTGGACTTCGGAATCAAAGTTAGCATAGTTAGAAATTGATAATTTTGTACATTTATGCATTTCATTTAAACCATGGGCCACGTCTAGAATTCTTTTGAATGTTTGGTGATATTAACCGTTACAAATAACGGGAGAAATTTGTATGGATGGACTCTAATCATTTCGATTGCCAAGATTCCCGGATCTCGGGATCAAAGTACGCGTAGTTCAACATTGATAAATTCTTGTTTGGATTTGCAATCCGTTTATATTCTCTTGCTCGTGTTGAATTCTATTGAAAGTTTAGTGATATTGACCGTTACGAATAACGAGAGAGGTTTTTTATTGGACTCGAATTACTATTTTTTTCCCTACCTACTGGTATCTCGGGATGAAAGTACGGGAGAGATTTTTTTTGTTGGACTCGAATTACTATTTTTGCCCTACTTACGGTATCTCGGGATGAAAGTACGCGTATTTTAAAATTGATAAATTTTGATTTATGCAATCAATTTATACTCGGGTGCTTGAGTTATTTTTTTGAAAGTTGGATGATATTAACCGTAGACATAACGAGAAAATATTGAGTTTGATTTTTGGTGTAGGATACTTACCGTTGAGTTAACGAGAAAAATATCGAATTGTATTAAGGTGGACTCTAATCTTTTATGATTACCTACGTACACTGGACTTCGGAATCAAAGTTAGCATAGTTAGAAATTGATAATTTTGTACATTTATGCATTTCATTTAAACCATGTGCCACGTCTAGAATTCTTTTGAATATTTGGTGATATTAACCGTTACAAATAACGGGAGAAATTTGTATGGATGGACTCTAATCATTTCTGATTGCCAACATTCCCGGATCTCGGGATCAAAGTCTGCGTAGTTCAACATTGATAAATTCTGTTTGGATTTGCAATCCGTTTATATTCTCTTGCTCGTGTTGAATTCTATTGAAAGTTTAGTGATATTGACCGTTACGAATAACGAGAGAGGTTTTTTATTGGACTCGAATTACTATTTTTTCCCTACCTACTTTTGGTATCTCGGGATGAAAGTACGGGAGAGATTTTTTTTGTTGGACTCGAATTACTATTTTTGCCCTACTTACCGGTATCTCGGGATGAAAGTACGCGTATTTTAAAATTGATAAATTTTGATTTATGCAATCAATTTATACTCGGGTGCTTGAGTTATTTTTTTGAAAGTTGGATGATATTAACCGTAGACATAACGAGAAAATATTGAGTTTGATTTTTGGTGTAGGATACTTACCGTTGAGTTAACGAGAAAAATATCGAATTGTATTAAGGTGGACTCTAATCTTTTATGATTACCTACGTACACTGGACTTCGGAATCAAAGTTAGCATAGTTAGAAATTGATAATTTTGTACAGTTTATGCATTTCATTTAAACCATGGGCCACGTCTAGAATTCTTTTGAATGTTTGGTGATATTAACCGTTACAAATAACGGGAGAAATTTGTATGGATGGACTCTAATCATTTCGATTGCCAAGATTCCTGGATCTCGGGATCAAAGTACGCGTAGTTCAACATTGATAAATTCTTTTTGGATTTGCAATCCGTTTATATTCTACTTGCTCGTGTTGAATTCTATTGAAAGTTTAGTGATATTGACCGTTACGAATAACGAGAGAGGTTTTTTTTATTGGACTCGAATTACTATTTTTTCCCTACCTACTTGGTATCTCGGGATGAAAGTACGGGAGAGATTTTTTTTGTTGGACTCGAATTACTATTTTTGCCCTACTTACCGGTATCTCGGGATGAAAGTACGCGTATTTTAAAATTGATAAATTTTGATTTATGCAATCAATTTATACTCGGGTGCTTGAGTTATTTTTTTGAAAGTTGGATGATATTAACCGTAGACATAACGAGAAAATATTGAGTTTGATTTTTGGTGTAGGATACTTACCGTTGAGTTAACAGAAAAATATCGAATTGTATTAAGGTGGACTCTAATCTTTTATGATTACCTACGTACCTGGACTTCGGAATCAAAGTTAGCATAGTTAGAAATTGATAATTTTGTCTGTTTATGCATTTCATTTAAACCATGGGCCACGTCTAGAATTCTTTTGAATGTTTGGTGATATTAACCGTTACAAATAACGGGAGAAATTTGTATGGATGGACTCTAATCATTTCTGATTGCCAAGATTCCCGGATCTCGGGATCAAAGTACGCGTAGTTCAACATTGATAAATTCTGTTTGGATTTGCAATCCGTTTATATTCTCTTGCTCGTGTTGAATTCTATTGAAAGTTTAGTGATATTGACCGTTACGAATAACGAGAGAGGTTTTTTTTATTGGACTCGAATTACTATTTTTTCCCTACCTACGGTATCTCGGGATGAAAGTGCGGGAGAGATTTTTTTTTGTTGGACTCGAATTACTATTTTTGCCCTACTTACCGGTATCTCAGGATGAAAGTCTGCGTATTTTAAAATTGATAAATTTTGATTTATGCAATCAATTTATACTCAGGTGCTTGAGTTATTTTTTTGAAAGTTGGATGATATTAACCGTAGACATAACGAGAAAATATTGAGTTTGATTTTTGGTGTAGGATACTTACCGTTGAGTTAACGAGAAAAATATCGAATTGTATTAAGGTGGACTCTAATCTTTTATGATTACCTACGTACCTGGACTTCGGAATCAAAGTTAGCATAGTTAGAAATTGATAATTTCGTACATTTATGCATTTCATTTAAACCATGGGCCACGTCTAGAATTCTTTTGAATGTTTGGTGATATTAACCGTTACAAATAACGGGAGAAATTTGTATGGATGGACTCTAATCATTTCGATTGCCAAGATTCCCGGATCTCGGGATCAAAGTACTGCGTAGTTCAACATTGATAAATTCTTGTTTGGATTTGCAATCCGTTTATATTCTCTTGCTCGTGTTGAATTCTATTGAAAGTTTAGTGATATTGACCGTTACGAATAACGAGAGAGGTTTTTTTTTGGACTCGAATTACTATTTTTTCCCTACCTACTAGTATCTCGGGATGAAAGTACGGGAGAGATTTTTTTTGTTGGACTCGAATTACTATTTTTGCCCTACTTACCGGTATCTCGGGATGAAAGTACGCGTATTTTAAAATTGGTAAATTTTGATTTATGCAATCAATTTATACTCGGGTGCTTGAGTTATTTTTTTGAAAGTTGGATGATATTAACCGTAGACATAACGAGAAAATATTGAGTTTGATTTTTGGTGTAGGATACTTACCGTTGAGTTAACGAGAAAAATATCGAATTGTATTAAGGTGGACTCTAATCTTTTATGATTACCTACGTACCTGGACTTCGGAATCAAAGTTAGCATAGTTAGAAATTGATAATTTCGTCTACATTTATGCATTTCATTTAAACCATGGGCCACGTCTAGAATTCTTTTGAATGTTTGGTGATATTAACCGTTACAAATAACGGGAGAAATTTGTATGGATGGACTCTAATCATTTCGATTGCCAAGATTCCCGGATCTCGGGATCAAAGTCTGCGTAGTTCAACATTGATAAATTCTGTTTGGATTTGCAATCCGTTTATATTCTCTTGCTCGTGTTGAATTCTATTGAAAGTTTAGTGATATTGACCGTTACGAATAACGAGAGAGGTTTTTTTTGGACTCGAATTACTATTTTTTCCCTACCTACTAGTATCTCGGGATGAAAGTACGGGAGAGATTTTTTTTGTTGGACTCGAATTACTATTTTTGCCCTACTTACCGGTATCTCGGGATGAAAGTACGCGTATTTTAAAATTGGTAAATTTTGATTTATGCAATCAATTTATACTCGGGTGCTTGAGTTATTTTTTTGAAAGTTGGATGATATTAACCGTAGACATAACGAGAAAATATTGAGTTTGATTTTTGGTGTAGGATACTTACCGTTGAGTTAACGAGAAAAATATCGAATTGTATTAAGGTGGACTCTAATCTTTTATGATTACCTACGTACCTGGACTTCGGAATCAAAGTTAGCATAGTTAGAAATTGATAATTTTGTACTGTTTATGCATTTCATTTAAACCATGGGCCACGTCTAGAATTCTTTTGAATGTTTGGTGATATTAACCGTTACAAATAACG
This sequence comes from Linum usitatissimum, assembly GCA_030674075.2. NCBI lineage: Eukaryota > Viridiplantae > Streptophyta > Magnoliopsida > Malpighiales > Linaceae > Linum > Linum usitatissimum. The sequence goes on along the minus strand of JAUJYP020000368.1, from coordinate 1,406,209 downwards.
GGAGAAATTTGTATGGATGGACTCTAATCATTTCTGATTGCCAAGATTCCCGGATCTCGGGATCAAAGTCTGCGTAGTTCAACATTGATAAATTCTGTTTGGATTTGCAATCCGTTTATATTCTACTGCTCGTGTTGAATTCTATTGAAAGTTTAGTGATATTGACCGTTACGAATAACGAGAGAGGTTTTTTTTATTGGACTCGAATTACTATTTTTCCCTACCTACTAGTATCTCGGGATGAAAGTACGGGAGAGATTTTTTTTGTTGGACTCGAATTACTATTTTTGCCCTACTTACGGGTATCTCGGGATGAAAGTACGCGTATTTTAAAATTGATAAATTTTGATTTATGCAATCAATTTATACTCGGGTGCTTGAGTTATTTTTTTGAAAGTTGGATGATATTAACCGTAGACATAACGAGAAAATATTGAGTTTGATTTTTGGTGTAGGATACTTACCGTTGAGTTAACGAGAAAAATATCGAATTGTATTAAGGTGGACTCTAATCTTTTATGATTACCTACCATCCTGGACTTCGGAATCAAAGTTAGCATAGTTAGAAATTGATAATTTCGTCTGTTTATGCATTTCATTTAAACCATGGGCCACGTCTAGAATTCTTTTGAATGTTTGGTGATATTAACCGTTACAAATAACGGGAGAAATTTGTATGGATGGACTCTAATCATTTCTGATTGCCAAGATTCCCGGATCTCGGGATCAAAGTACGCGTAGTTCAACATTGATAAATTCTGTTTGGATTTGCAATCCGTTTATATTCTACTTGCTCGTGTTGAATTCTATTGAAAGTTTAGTGATATTGACCGTTACGAATAACGAGAGAGAGTTTTTTATTGGACTCGAATTACTATTTTTTCCCTACCTACTTGTATCTCGGGATGAAAGTACGCGGGAGAGATTTTTTTTGTTGGACTCGAATTACTATTTTTGCCCTACTTACCGGTATCTCGGGATGAAAGTACGCGTATTTTAAAATTGATAAATTTTGATTTATGCAATCAATTTATACTCGGGTGCTTGAGTTATTTTTTTGAAAGTTGGATGATATTAACCGTAGACATAACGAGAAAATATTGAGTTTGATTTTTGGTGTAGGATACTTACCGTTGAGTTAACAGAAAAATATCGAATTGTATTAAGGTGGACTCTAATCTTTTATGATTACCTACGTACCTGGACTTCGGAATCAAAGTTAGCATAGTTAGAAATTGATAATTTTGTCTGTTTATGCATTTCATTTAAACCATGGGCCACGTCTAGAATTCTTTTGAATGTTTGGTGATATTAACCGTTACAAATAACGGGAGAAATTTGTATGGATGGACTCTAATCATTTCTGATTGCCAAGATTCCCGGATCTCGGGATCAAAGTACTGCGTAGTTCAACATTGATAAATTCTGTTTGGATTTGCAATCCGTTTATATTCTACTGCTCGTGTTGAATTCTATTGAAAGTTTAGTGATGTTGACCGTTATGAATAACGAGAGAGGTTTTTTTTTTTTGGACTCGAATTACTATTTTTTCCCTACCTACTAGTATCTCGGGATGAAAGTACGGGGGAGAGATTTTTTTTGTTGGACTCGAATTACTATTTTTGCCCTACTTACCGGTATCTCGGGATGAAAGTACGTATTTTAAAATTGATAAATTTTGATTTATGCAATCCATTTATACTCGGGTGCTTGAGTTATTTTTTGAAAGTTGGATGATATTAACCGTAGACATAACGAGAAAATATTGAGTTTGATTTTTGGTGTAGGATACTTACCGTTGAGTTAACGAAAAAATATCGAATTGTATTAAGGTGGACTCTAATCTTTTATGATTACCTACGTACCTGGACTTCGGAATCAAAGTTAGCATAGTTAGAAATTGATAATTTCGTACTGTTTATGCATTTCATTTAAACCATGGTCCACGTCTAGAATTCTTTTGAATGTTTGGTGATATTAACCGTTACAAATAACGGGAGAAATTTGTATGGATGGACTCTAATCATTTCGATTGCCAAGATTCCCGGATCTCGGGATCAAAGTACGCGTAGTTCAACATTGATAAATTCTGTTTGGATTTGCAATCCGTTTATATTCTCTTGCTCGTGTTGAATTCTATTGAAAGTTTAGTGATATTGACCGTTACGAATAACGAGAGAGGTTTTTTATTGGACTCGAATTACTATTTTTTCCCTACCTACTTGTATCTCGGGATGAAAGTACGGGAGAGATTTTTTTTGTTGGACTCGAATTACTATTTTTGCCCTACTTACGGTATCTCGGGATGAAAGTACGCGTATTTTAAAATTGATAAATTTTGATTTATGCAATCAATTTATACTCAGGTGCTTGAGTTATTTTTTTGAAAGTTGGATGATATTAACCGTAGACATAACGAGAAAATATTGAGTTTGATTTTTGGTGTAGGATACTTACCGTTGAGTTAACGAGAAAAATATCGAATTGTATTAAGGTGGACTCTAATCTTTTATGATTACCTACGTACCTGGACTTCGGAATCAAAGTTAGCATAGTTAGAAATTGATAATTTCGTCTGTTTATGCATTTCATTTAAACCATGGTCCACGTCTAGAATTCTTTTGAATGTTTGGTGATATTAACCGTTACAAATAACGGGAGAAATTTGTATGGATGGACTCTAATCATTTCTGATTGCCAAGATTCCTGGATCTCGGGATCAAAGTCTGCGTAGTTCAACATTGATAAATTCTGTTTGGATTTGCAATCCGTTTATATTCTACTGCTCGTGTTGAATTCTATTGAAAGTTTAGTGATATTGACCGTTACGAATAACGAGAGAGGTTTTTTTATTGGACTCGAATTACTATTTTTTCCCTACCTACTAGTATCTCGGGATGAAAGTACGGGGAGAGATTTTTTTTGTTGGACTCGAATTACTATTTTTGCCCTACTTACGGTATCTCGGGATGAAAGTACGCGTATTTTAAAATTGATAAATTTTGATTTATGCAATCAATTTATACTCGGGTGCTTGAGTTATTTTTTTGAAAGTTGGATGATATTAACCGTAGACATAACGAGAAAATATTGAGTTTGATTTTTGGTGTAGGATACTTACCGTTGAGTTAACGAGAAAAATATCGAATTGTATTAAGGTGGACTCTAATCTTTTATGATTACCTACGTACCTGGACTTCGGAATCAAAGTTAGCATAGTTAGAAATTGATAATTTCGTACATTTATGCATTTCATTTAAACCATGGGCCACGTCTAGAATTCTTTTGAATGTTTGGTGATATTAACCGTTACAAATAACGGGAGAAATTTGTATGGATGGACTCTAATCATTTCGATTGCCAAGATTCCCGGATCTCGGGATCAAAGTACGCGTAGTTCAACATTGATAAATTCTGTTTGGATTTGCAATCCGTTTATATTCTACTGCTCGTGTTGAATTCTATTGAAAGTTTAGTGATATTGACCGTTACGAATAACGAGAGAGGTTTTTTTATTGGACTCGAATTACTATTTTTTCCCTACCTACTAGTATCTCGGGATGAAAGTCTGCGGGAGAGATTTTTTTTGTTGGACTCGAATTACTATTTTTGCCCTACTTACCGGTATCTCAGGATGAAAGTCTGCGTATTTTAAAATTGGTAAATTTTGATTTATGCAATCAATTTATACTCGGGTGCTTGAGTTATTTTTTTGAAAGTTGGATGATATTAACCGTAGACATAACGAGAAAATATTGAGTTTGATTTTTGGTGTAGGATACTTACCGTTGAGTTAACGAGAAAAATATCGAATTGTATTAAGGTGGACTCTAATCTTTTATGATTACCTACGTACACGGACTTCGGAATCAAAGTTAGCATAGTTAGAAATTGATAATTTTGTACTGTTTATGCATTTCATTTAAACCATGGTCCACGTCTAGAATTCTTTTGAATGTTTGGTGATATTAACCGTTACAAATAACGGGAGAAATTTGTATGGATGGACTCTAATCATTTCGATTGCCAAGATTCCGGATCTCGGGATCAAAGTACTGCGTAGTTCAACATTGATAAATTTTGTTTGGATTTGCAATCCGTTTATATTCTCTTGCTCGTGTTGAATTCTATTGAAAGTTTAGTGATATTGACCGTTACGAATAACGAGAGAGGTTTTTTTTATTGGACTCGAATTACTATTTTTTCCCTACCTACGAGTATCTCGGGATGAAAGTACGCGGGAGAGATTTTTTTGTTGGACTCGAATTACTATTTTTGCCCTACTTACCGGTATCTCGGGATGAAAGTACGCGTATTTTAAAATTGATAAATTTTGATTTATGCAATCAATTTATACTCGGGTGCTTGAGTTATTTTTTTGAAAGTTGGATGATATTAACCGTAGACATAACGAGAAAATATTGAGTTTGATTTTTGGTGTAGGATACTTACCGTTGAGTTAACGAGAAAAATATCGAATTGTATTAAGGTGGACTCTAATCTTTTATGATTACCTACGTACCTGGACTTCGGAATCAAAGTTAGCATAGTTAGAAATTGATAATTTCGTACATTTATGCATTTCATTTAAACCATGGTCCACGTCTAGAATTCTTTTGAATGTTTGGTGATATTAACCGTTACAAATAACGGGAGAAATTTGTATGGATGGACTCTAATCATTTCGATTGCCAAGATTCCCGGATCTCGGGATCAAAGTACGCATAGTTCAACATTGATAAATTTTGTTTGGATTTGCAATCCGTTTATATTCTCTTGCTCGTGTTGAATTTTATTGAAAGTTTAGTGATATTGACCGTTAAGAATAACAAGAGAGGTTTTTTTTACTGGACTCGAATTACTATTTTTTCCCTACCTACTAGTATCTTGGGATAAAAGTACGGGAGAGATTTTTTTTGTTGGACTCGAATTACTATTTTTGCCCTACTTACCGGTATCTCGGGATGAAAGTACGCGTATTTTAAAATTGGTAAATTTTGATTTATGCAATCAATTTATACTCGGGTGCTTGAGTTATTTTTTGAAAGTTGGATGATATTAACCGTAGACATAACGAGAAAATATTGAGTTTGATTTTTGGTGTAGGATACTTACCGTTGAGTTAACGAGAAAAATATCGAATTGTATTAAGGTGGACTCTAATCTTTTATGATTACCTACGTACCTGGACTTCGGAATCAAAGTTAGCATAGTTAGAAATTGATAATTTCGTACTGTTTATGCATTTCATTTAAACCATGGGCCACGTCTAGAATTCTTTTGAATGTTTGGTGATATTAACCGTTACAAATAACGGGAGAAATTTGTATGGATGGACTCTAATCATTTCGATTGCCAAGATTCCCGGATCTCGGGATCAAAGTCTGCGTAGTTCAACATTGATAAATTCGTTTGGATTTGCAATCCGTTTATATTCTCTTGCTCGTGTTGAATTCTATTGAAAGTTTAGTGATATTGACCGTTACGAATAACGAGAGAGGTTTTTTTTTGGACTCGAATTACTATTTTTTCCCTACCTACTGGTATCTCGGGATGAAAGTACGGGAGAGATTTTTTTTGTTGGACTCGAATTACTATTTTTGCCCTACTTACGGTATCTCGGGATGAAAGTACGCGTATTTTAAAATTGATAAATTTTGATTTATGCAATCCATTTATACTCGAGGTGCTTGAGTTATTTTTTGAAAGTTGGATGATATTAACCGTAGACATAACGAGAAAATATTGAGTTTGATTTTTGGTGTAGGATACTTACCGTTGAGTTAACGAGAAAAATATCGAATTGTATTAAGGTGGACTCTAATCTTTTATGATTACCTACGTACCTGGACTTCGGAATCAAAGTTAGCATAGTTAGAAATTGATAATTTCGTCTGTTTATGCATTTCATTTAAACCATGGTCCACGTCTAGAATTCTTTTGAATGTTTGGTGATATTAACCGTTACAAATAACGGGAGAAATTTGTATGGATGGACTCTAATCATTTCGATTGCCAATATTCCCGGATCTCGGGATCAAAGTCTGCGTAGTTTAAAATTGATAAATTCTGTTTGGATTTGCAATCCGTTTATATTCTACTGCTCGTGTTGAATTCTATTGAAAGTTTAGTGATATTGACCGTTACGAATAACGAGAGAGGTTTTTTTATTGGACTCGAATTACTATTTTTTCCCTACCTACTAGTATCTTGGGATAAAAGTACGGGAGAGATTTTTTTGTTGGACTCGAATTACTATTTTTGCCCTACTTACCGGTATCTCGGGATGAAAGTACGCGTATTTTAAAATTGGTAAATTTTGATTTATGCAATCAATTTATACTCGGGTGCTTGAGTTATTTTTTTGAAAGTTGGATGATATTAACCGTAGACATAACGAGAAAATATTGAGTTTGATTTTTGGTGTAGGATACTTACCGTTGAGTTAACGAAAAAATATCGAATTGTATTAAGGTGTACTCTAATCTTTTATGATTACCTACGTACATGGACTTCGGAATCAAAGTTAGCATAGTTAGAAATTGATAATTTCGTCTGTTTATGCATTTCATTTAAACCATGGTCCACGTCTAGAATTCTTTTGAATGTTTGGTGATATTAACCGTTACAAATAACGGGAGAAATTTGTATGGATGGACTCTAATCATTTCTGATTGCCAATATTCCCGGATCTCGGGATCAAAGTCTGCGTAGTTCAACATTGATAAATTTTGTTTGGATTTGCAATCCGTTTATATTCTACTGCTCGTGTTGAATTCTATTGAAAGTTTAGTGATATTGACCGTTACGAATAACGAGAGAGGTTTTTTTTATTGGACTCGAATTACTATTTTTTCCCTACCTACTAGTATCTTGGGATAAAAGTACGCGGGAGAGATTTTTTTTGTTGGACTCGAATTACTATTTTTGCCCTACTTACCGGTATCTCAGGATGAAAGTACGCGTATTTTAAAATTGATAAATTTTGATTTATGCAATCAATTTATACTCGGGTGCTTGAGTTATTTTTTTGAAAGTTGGATGATATTAACCGTAGACATAACGAGAAAATATTGAGTTTGATTTTTGGTGTAGGATACTTACCGTTGAGTTAACGAGAAAAATATCGAATTGTATTAAGGTGGACTCTAATCTTTTATGATTACCTACGTACACTGGACTTCGGAATCAAAGTTAGCATAGTTAGAAATTGATAATTTCGTACATTTTTATGCATTTCATTTAAACCATGGTCCACGTCTAGAATTCTTTTGAATGTTTGGTGATATTAACCGTTACAAATAACGGGAGAAATTTGTATGGATGGACTCTAATCATTTCGATTGCCAAGATTCCCGGATCTCGGGATCAAAGTCTGCGTAGTTCAACATTGATAAATTTTGTTTGGATTTGCAATCCGTTTATATTCTACTTGCTCGTGTTGAATTCTATTGAAAGTTTAGTGATATTGACCGTTACGAATAACGAGAGAGGTTTTTTTATTGGACTCGAATTACTATTTTTTCCCTACCTACTTAGTATCTTGGGATAAAAGTACGGGAGAGATTTTTTTTGTTGGACTCGAATTACTATTTTTGCCCTACTTACCGGTATCTCGGGATGAAAGTACGCGTATTTTAAAATTGATAAATTTTGATTTATGCAATCAATTTATACTCGGGTGCTTGAGTTATTTTTTTGAAAGTTGGATGATATTAACCGTAGACATAACGAGAAAATATTGAGTTTGATTTTTGGTGTAGGATACTTACCGTTGAGTTAACGAGAAAAATATCGAATTGTATTAAGGTGGACTCTAATCTTTTATGATTACCTACGTACCTGGACTTCGGAATCAAAGTTAGCATAGTTAGAAATTGATAATGTTGTCTTTTTATGCATTTCATTTAAACCATGGTCCACGTCTAGAATTCTTTTGAATGTTTGGTGATATTAACCGTTACAAATAACGGGAGAAATTTGTATGGATGGACTCTAATCATTTCGATTGCCAAGATTCCGGATCTCGGGATCAAAGTCTGCGTAGTTCAACATTGATAAATTCTGTTTGGATTTGCAATCCGTTTATATTCTCTTGCTCGTGTTGAATTCTATTGAAAGTTTAGTGATATTGACCGTTACGAATAACGAGAGAGGTTTTTTTATTGGACTCGAATTACTATTTTTTCCCTACCTACTAGTATCTCGGGATGAAAGTCTACGGGAGAGATTTTTTTTGTTGGACTCGAATTACTATTTTTGCCCTACTTACCGGTATCTCAGGATGAAAGTACGCGTATTTTAAAATTGGTAAATTTTGATTTATGCAATCAATTTATACTCGGGTGCTTGAGTTATTTTTTTGAAAGTTGGATGATATTAACCGTAGACATAACGAGAAAATATTGAGTTTGATTTTTGGTGTAGGATACTTACCGTTGAGTTAACGAGAAAAATATCGAATTGTATTAAGGTGGACTCTAATCTTTTATGATTACCTACGTACACTGGACTTCGGAATCAAAGTTAGCATAGTTAGAAATTGATAATTTCGTCTGTTTATGCATTTCATTTAAACCATGGTCCACGTCTAGAATTCTTTTGAATGTTTGGTGATATTAACCGTTACAAATAACGGGAGAAATTTGTATGGATGGACTCTAATCATTTCTGATTGCCAAGATTCCCGGATCTCGGGATCAAAGTCTGCGTAGTTCAACATTGATAAATTCTGTTTGGATTTGCAATCCGTTTATATTCTCTTGCTCGTGTTGAATTCTATTGAAAGTTTAGTGATATTGACCGTTACGAATAACGAGAGAGGTTTTTTTTTTGGACTCGAATTACTATTTTTTCCCTACCTACTAGTATCTCGGGATGAAAGTACGGGAGAGATTTTTTTTTGTTGGACTCGAATTACTATTTTTGCCCTACTTACCGGTATCTCGGGATGAAAGTACGCGTATTTTAAAATTGATAAATTTTGATTTATGCAATCAATTTATACTTAGGTGCTTGAGTTATTTTTTTGAAAGTTGGATGATATTAACCGTAGACATAAGAGAAAATATTGAGTTTGATTTTTGGTGTAGGATACTTACCGTTGAGTTAACAGAAAAATATCGAATTGTATTAAGGTGGACTCTAATCTTTTATGATTACCTACGTACATGGACTTCGGAATCAAAGTTAGCATAGTTAGAAATTGATAATTTCGTCTGTTTATGCATTTCATTTAAACCATGGTCCACGTCTAGAATTCTTTTGAATGTTTGGTGATATTAACCGTTACAAATAACGGGAGAAATTTGTATGGATGGACTCTAATCATTTCTGATTGCCAAGATTCCCGGATCTCGGGATCAAAGTCTGCGTAGTTCAACATTGATAAATTCTGTTTGGATTTGCAATCCGTTTATATTCTCTTGCTCGTGTTGAATTCTATTGAAAGTTTAGTGATATTGACCGTTACGAATAACGAGAGAGGTTTTTTTATTGGACTCGAATTACTATTTTTCCCTACCTACTAGTATCTCGGGATGAAAGTCTGCGGGAGAGATTTTTTTTGTTGGACTCGAATTACTATTTTTTCCCTACTTAACGGTATCTCAGGATGAAAGTCTGCGTATTTTAAAATTGATAAATTTTGATTTATGCAATCCATTTATACTCAGGTGCTTGAGTTATTTTTTGAAAGTTGGATGATATTAACCGTAGACATAACGAGAAAATATTGAGTTTGATTTTTGGTGTAGGATACTTACCGTTGAGTTAACGAGAAAAATATCGAATTGTATTAAGGTGGACTCTAATCTTTTATGATTACCTACGTACCTGGACTTCGGAATCAAAGTTAGCATAGTTAGAAATTGATAATTTCGTCTTTTATGCATTTCATTTAAACCATGGTCCACGTCTAGAATTCTTTTGAATGTTTGGTGATATTAACCGTTACAAATAACGGGAGAAATTTGTATGGATGGACTCTAATCATTTCTGATTGCCAAGATTCCCGGATCTCGGGATCAAACTCTGCATAGTTCAACATTGATAAATTCTGTTTGGATTTGCAATCCGTTTATATTCTACTGCTCGTGTTGAATTCTATTGAAAGTTTAGTGATATTGACCGTTACGAATAACGAGAGAGGTTTTTTTATTGGACTCGAATTACTATTTTTTCCCTACCTACTAGTATCTCGGGATGAAAGTCTGCGGGAGAGATTTTTTTTTGTTGGACTCGAATTACTATTTTTGCCCTACTTACCGGTATCTCGGGATGAAAGTACGCGTATTTTAAAATTGGTAAATTTTGATTTATGCAATCAATTTATACTCGAGTGCTTGAGTTATTTTTTTGAAAGTTGGATGATATTAACCGTAGACATAACGAGAAAATATTGAGTTTGATTTTTGGTGTAGGATACTTACCGTTGAGTTAACGAAAAATATCGAATTGTATTAAGGTGGACTCTAATCTTTTATGATTACCTACGTACATGGACTTCGGAATCAAAGTTAGCATAGTTAGAAATTGATAATTTCGTACGTTTATGCATTTCATTTAAACCATGGTCCACGTCTAGAATTCTTTTGAATGTTTGGTGATATTAACCGTTACAAATAACGGGAGAAATTTGTATGGATGGACTCTAATCATTTCTGATTGCCAAGATTCCCGGATCTCGGGATCAAAGTCTGCGTAGTTCAACATTGATAAATTCTGTTTGGATTTGCAATCCGTTTATATTCTACTGCTCGTGTTGAATTCTATTGAAAGTTTAGTGATATTGACCGTTACGAATAACGAGAGAGGTTTTTTTTATTGGACTCGAATTACTATTTTTTCCCTACCTACTTGGTATCTCGGGATGAAAGTACGGGAGAGATTTTTTTTTTGTTGGACTCGAATTACTATTTTTGCCCTACTTACCGGTATCTCGGGATGAAAGTACGCGTATTTTAAAATTGATAAATTTTGATTTATGCAATCCATTTATACTCGGGTGCTTGAGTTATTTTTTTGAAAGTTGGATGATATTAACCGTAGACATAACAGAAAATATTGAGTTTGATTTTTGGTGTAGGATACTTACCGTTGAGTTAACCGAAAAATATCGAATTGTATTAAGGTGGACTCTAATCTTTTATGATTACCTACGTACCTGGACTTCGGAATCAAAGTTAGCATAGTTAGAAATTGATAATTTCGTACGTTTATGCATTTCATTTAAACCATGGTCCACGTCTAGAATTCTTTTGAATGTTTGGTGATATTAACCGTTACAAATAACGGGAGAAATTTGTATGGATGGACTCTAATCATTTCGATTGCCAAGATTCCCGGATCTCGGGATCAAAGTACGCGTAGTTCAACATTGATAAATTCTGTTTGGATTTGCAATCCGTTTATATTCTACTTGCTCGTGTTGAATTCTATTGAAAGTTTAGTGATATTGACCGTTACGAATAACGAGAGAGGTTTTTTTTATTGGACTCGAATTACTATTTTTTCCCTACCTACTGGTATCTCGGGATGAAAGTACGGGAGAGATTTTTTTTGTTGGACTCGAATTACTATTTTTGCCCTACTTACCGGTATCTCGGGATGAAAGTACGCGTATTTTAAAATTGATAAATTTTGATTTATGCAATCCATTTATACTCGGGTGCTTGAGTTATTTTTTTGAAAGTTGGATGATATTAACCGTAGACATAACGAGAAAATATTGAGTTTGATTTTTGGTGTAGGATACTTACCGTTGAGTTAACGAGAAAAATATCGAATTGTATTAAGGTGGACTCTAATCTTTTATGATTACCTACGTACCTGGACTTCGGAATCAAAGTTAGCATAGTTAGAAATTGATAATTTCGTCTGTTTATGCATTTCATTTAAACCATGGTCCACGTCTAGAATTCTTTTGAATGTTTGGTGATATTAACCGTTACAAATAACGGGAGAAATTTGTATGGATGGACTCTAATCATTTCTGATTGCCAAGATTCCGGATCTCGGGATCAAAGTACGCGTAGTTCAACATTGATAAATTCTGTTTGGATTTGCAATCCGTTTATATTCTACTTGCTCGTGTTGAATTCTATTGAAAGTTTAGTGATATTGACCGTTACGAATAACGAGAGAGGTTTTTTTTATTGGACTCGAATTACTATTTTTTCCCTACCTACTGGTATCTCGGGATGAAAGTCTGCGGGAGAGATTTTTTTTGTTGGACTCGAATTACTATTTTTGCCCTACTTACCGGTATCTCGGGATGAAAGTCTGCGTATTTTAAAATTGGTAAATTTTGATTTATGCAATCAATTTATACTCGGGTGCTTGAGTTATTTTTTTTGAAAGTTGGATGATATTAACCGTAGACATAACGAGAAAATATTGAGTTTGATTTTTGGTGTAGGATACTTACCGTTGAGTTAACGAAAAATATCGAATTGTATTAAGGTGGACTCTAATCTTTTATGATTACCTACGTACTGGACTTCGGAATCAAAGTTAGCATAGTTAGAAATTGATAATTTTGTACATTTTATGCATTTCATTTAAACCATGGGCCACGTCTAGAATTCTTTTGAATGTTTGGTGATATTAACCGTTACAAATAACGGGAGAAATTTGTATGGATGGACTCTAATCATTTCGATTGCCAAGATTCCCGGATCTCGGGATCAAAGTCTGCGTAGTTCAACATTGATAAATTCTGTTTGGATTTGCAATCCGTTTATATTCTACTGCTCGTGTTGAATTCTTTTGAAAGTTTAGTGATGTTGACCGTTACGAATAACGAGAGAGGTTTTTTTTTATTGGACTCGAATTACTATTTTTTCCCTACCTACTGGTATCTCGGGATGAAAGTACGGGAGAGGTTTTTTTTTTGGACTCGAATTACTATTTTTGCCCTACTTACCGGTATCTCAGGATGAAAGTCTGCGTATTTTAAAATTGATAAATTTTGATTGATGCAATCAATTTATACTCAGGTGCTTGAGTTAATTTTTTTAAAGTTGGATGATATTATCCGTAGACATAACAGAAAATATTGAGTTTTATTTTTGGTGTAGGATACTTACCGTTGAGTTAACAGAAAAATATCGAATTGTATTAAGGTGGACTCTAATCTTTTATGATTACCTACGTACCTGGACTTCGGAATCAAAGTTAGCATAGTTAGAAATTGATAATTTTGTCTGTTTATGCATTTCATTTAAACCATGGGCCACGTTTAGAATTCTTTTGAATGTTTGGTGATATTAACCATTACAAATAACGGGAGAAATTTGTATGGATGGACTCTAATCATTTCTGATTGCCAAGATTCCTGGATCTCGGGATCAAAGTCTGCGTAGTTCAACATTGATAAATTCTGTTTGGATTTGCAATCCGTTTATATTCTACTTGCTCGTGTTGAATTCTATTGAAAGTTTAGTGATGTTGACCGTTACGAATAACGAGAGAGGTTTTTTTTATTGGACTCGAATTACTATTTTTTCCCTACCTACTGGTATCTCGGGATGAAAGTACGGGAGAGGTTTTTTTTTGGACTCGAATTACTATTTTTGCCCTACTTACCGGTATCTCGGGATGAAAGTACGTATTTTAAAATTGGTAAATTTTGATTTATGCAATCAATTTATACTCGGGTGCTTGAGTTATTTTTTTGAAAGTTGGATGATATTAACCGTAGACATAACGAGAAAATATTGAGTTTGATTTTTGGTGTAGGATACTTACCGTTGAGTTAACGAGAAAAATATCGAATTGTATTAAGGTGGACTCTAATCTTTTATGATTACCTACGTACCTGGACTTCGGAATCAAAGTTAGCATAGTTAGAAATTGATAATTTTGTACTGTTTATGCATTTCATTTAAACCATGGGCCACGTCTAGAATTCTTTTGAATGTTTGGTGATATTAACCGTTACAAATAACGGGAGAAATTTGTATGGATGGACTCTAATCATTTCGATTGCCAAGATTCCCGGATCTCGGGATCAAAGTCCACGTAGTTCAACATTGATAAATTCTGTTTGGATTTGCAATCCGTTTATATTCTCTTGCTCGTGTTGAATTCTATTGAAAGTTTAGTGATGTTGACCGTTACGAATAACGAGAGAGGTTTTTTTTTTATTGGACTCGAATTACTATTTTTTCCCTACCTACTGGTATCTCGGGATGAAAGTACGGGAGAGGTTTTTTTGTTGGACTCGAATTACTATTTTTGCCCTACTTACCGGTATCTCGGGATGAAAGTACGCGTATTTTAAAATTGATAAATTTTGATTGATGCAATCAATTTATACTCGGGTGCTTGAGTTATTTTTTTAAAGTTGGATGATATTATCCGTAGACATAACGAGAAAATATTGAGTTTGATTTTTGGTGTAGGATACTTACCGTTGAGTTAACGAGAAAAATATCGAATTGTATTAAGGTGGACTCTAATCTTTTATGATTACCTACGTACCTGGACTTCGGAATCAAAGTTAGCATAGTTAGAAATTGATAATTTTGTACTGTTTATGCATTTCATTTAAACCATGGGCCACGTTTAGAATTCTTTTGAATGTTTGGTGATATTAACCATTACAAATAACGGGAGAAATTTGTATGGATGGACTCTAATCATTTCTGATTGCCAAGATTCCTGGATCTCGGGATCAAAGTCTGCGTAGTTCAACATTGATAAATTCTGTTTGGATTTGCAATCCGTTTATATTCTACTGCTCGTGTTGAATTCTATTGAAAGTTTAGTGATGTTGACCGTTACGAATAACGAGAGAGGTTTTTTTTTTGGACTCGAATTACTATTTTTTCCCTACCTACTGGTATCTCGGGATGAAAGTACGGGAGAGGTTTTTTTTGTTGGACTCGAATTACTATTTTTGCCCTACTTACCGGTATCTCGGGATGAAAGTACGCGTATTTTAAAATTGGTAAATTTTGATTTATGCAATCAATTTATACTCGGGTGCTTGAGTTATTTTTTTGAAAGTTGGATGATATTAACCGTAGACATAACGAGAAAATATTGAGTTTGATTTTTGGTGTAGGATACTTACCGTTGAGTTAACGAGAAACATATCGAATTGTATTAAGGTGGACTCTAATCTTTTATGATTACCTACGTACTGGACTTCGGAATCAAAGTTAGCATAGTTAGAAATTGATAATTTTGTCTGTTTATGCATTTCATTTAAACCATGGGCCACGTCTAGAATTCTTTTGAATGTTTGGTGATATTAACCGTTACAAATAACGGGAGAAATTTGTATGGATGGACTCTAATCATTTCTGATTGCCAAGATTCCTGGATCTCGGGATCAAAGTCCGCGTAGTTCAACATTGATAAATTCTTGTTTGGATTTGCAATCCGTTTATATTCTACTGCTCGTGTTGAATTCTATTGAAAGTTTAGTGATGTTGACCGTTACGAATAACGAGAGAGGTTTTTTTTATTGGACTCGAATTACTATTTTTTCCCTACCTACTGGTATCTCGGGATGAAAGTCTGCGGGAGAGGTTTTTTTTGTTGGACTCGAATTACTATTTTTGCCCTACTTACCGGTATCTCAGGATGAAAGTCTGCGTATTTTAAAATTGATAAATTTTGATTGATGCAATCAATTTATACTCAGGTGCTTGAGTTAATTTTTTTAAAGTTGGATGATATTAACCGTAGACATAACGAGAAAATATTGAGTTTGATTTTTGGTGTAGGATACTTACCGTTGAGTTAACGAAAAAATATCGAATTGTATTAAGGTGGACTCTAATCTTTTATGATTACCTACGTACCTGGACTTCGGAATCAAAGTTAGCATAGTTAGAAATTGATAATTTTGTCTGTTTATGCATTTCATTTAAACCATGGGCCACGTCTAGAATTCTTTTGAATGTTTGGTGATATTAACCATTACAAATAACGGGAGAAATTTGTATGGATGGACTCTAATCATTTCTGATTGCCAAGATTCCTGGATCTCGGGATCAAAGTACGCGTAATTCAACATTGATAAATTCTGTTTGGATTTGCAATCCGTTTATATTCTACTGCTCGTGTTGAATTCTATTGAAAGTTTAGTGATATTGACCGTTACGAATAACGAGAGAGGTTTTTTTTATTGGACTCGAATTACTATTTTTTCCCTACCTACTGGTATCTCGGGATGAAAGTCTGCGGGAGAGATTTTTTTTGTTGGACTCGAATTACTATTTTTGCCCTACTTACCGGTATCTCGGGATGAAAGTCTGCGTATTTTAAAATTGATAAATTTTGATTTATGCAATCCATTTATACTCAGGTGCTTGAGTTATTTTTTTGAAAGTTTGATGATATTAACCGTAGACATAACAAAAAATATTGAGTTTGATTTTTGGTGTAGGATACTTACCGTTGAGTTAACCGAAAAATATCGAATTGTATTAAGGTGGACTCTAATCTTTTATGATTACCTACGTACCTGGACTTCGGAATCAAAGTTAGCATAATTAGAAATTGATAATTTCGTACGTTTATGCATTTCATTTAAACCATGGTCCACGTCTAGAATTCTTTTGAATGTTTGGTGATATTAACCGTTACAAATAACGGGAGAAATTTGTATGGATGGACTCTAATCATTTCGATTGCCAAGATTCCTGGATCTCGGGATCAAAGTACGCGTAGTTCAACATTGATAAATTCCGTTTGGATTTGCAATCCGTTTATATTCTACTTGCTCGTGTTGAATTCTATTGAAAGTTTAGTGATATTGACCGTTACGAATAACGAGAGAGGTTTTTTTTTATTGGACTCGAATTACTATTTTTTCCCTACCTACTTGGTATCTCGGGATGAAAGTACGGGGAGAGATTTTTTTTGTTGGACTCGAATTACTATTTTTGCCCTACTTACCGATATCTCAGATGAAAGTCTGCGTATTTTAAAATTGATAAATTTTTATTTATGCAATTCATTTATAGTCAGGTGCTTGAGTTATTTTTTTGAAAGTTTGATGATATTAACCGTAGACATAACAAAAAATATTGAGTTTGATTTTTGGTGTAGGATACTTACCGTTGAGTTAACCGAAAAATATCGAATTGTATTAAGGTGGACTCTAATCTTTTATGATTACCTACGTACCTGGACTTCGGAATCAAAGTTAGCATAATTAGAAATTGATAATTTCGTCTGTTTATGCATTTCATTTAAACCATGGTCCACGTCTAGAATTCTTTTCAATGTTTGGTGATATTAACCGTTACAAATAACGGGAGAAATTTGTATGGATGGACTCTAATCATTTCTGATTGCCAAGATTCCTGGATCTCGGGATCAAAGTCTGCGTAGTTCAACATTGATAAATTCTGTTTGGATTTGCAATCCGTTTATATTCTACTGCTCGTGTTGAATTCTATTGAAAGTTTAGTGATATTGACCGTTACGAATAACGAGAGAGGTTTTTTTTATTGGACTCGAATTACTATTTTTTCCCTACCTAATGGTATCTCGGGATGAAAGTACGGGAGAGATTTTTTTTGTTGGACTCGAATTACTATTTTTGCCCTACTTACCGGTATCTCGGGATGAAAGTCTGCGTATTTTAAAATTGATAAATTTTTGATTTATGCAATCCATTTATACTCAGGTGCTTGAGTTATTTTTTTGAAAGTTTGATGATATTAACCGTAGACATAACAGAAAATATTGAGTTTGATTTTTGGTGTAGGATACTTACCGTTGAGTTAACCGAAAAATATCGAATTGTATTAAGGTGGACTCTAATCTTTTATGATTACCTACGTACCTGGACTTCGGAATCAAAGTTAGCATAGTTAGAAATTGATAATTTCGTACTGTTTATGCATTTCATTTAAACCATGGTCCACGTCTAGAATTCTTTTGAATATTTGGTGATATTAACCGTTACAAATAACGGGAGAAATTTTTATTGATGGACTCTAATCATTTCTGATTGCCAAGATTCCTGGATCTCGGGATCAAAGTACGCGTAGTTCAACATTGATAAATTCTGTTTGGATTTGCAGTCCGTTTATATTCTGCTGCTCGTGTTGAATTCTATTGAAAGTTTAGTGATATTGACCGTTACGAATAACGAGAGAGGTTTTTTTTATTGGACTCGAATTACTATTTTTTCCTACCTACTGGTATCTCGGGATGAAAGTCTGCGGGAGAGATTTTTTTTGTTGGACTCGAATTACTATTTTTGTCCTACTTAACGGTATCTCAGGATGAAAGTCTGCGTATTTTAAAATTGGTAAATTTTGATTTATGCAATCAATTTATACTCGGGTGCTTGAGTTATTTTTTTGAAAGTTGGATGATATTATCCGTAGACATAACGAGAAAATATTGAGTTTGATTTTTGGTGTAGGATACTTACCGTTGAGTTAACAGAAAAATATCGAATTGTATTAAGGTGGACTCTAATCTTTTATGATTACCTACGTACCTGGACTTCGGAATCAAAGTTAGCATAGTTAGAAATTGAAAATTTTGTCTGTTTATGCATTTCATTTAAACCATGGGCCACGTCTAGAATTCTTTTGAATGTTTGGTGATATTAACCATTACAAATAACGGGAGAAATTTGTATGGATGGACTCTAATCATTTCTGATTGCCAAGATTCCTGGATCTCGGGATCAAAGTCTGCGTAGTTCAACATTGATAAATTCTGTTTGGATTTGCAATCCGTTTATATTCTCTTGCTCGTGTTGAATTCTATTGAAAGTTTAGTGATATTGACCGTTACGAATAATGAGAGACGTTTTTTTTATTGGACTCTAATTACTATTTTTTCCCTACCTACCGGTATCTCGGGATGAAAGTACGGGAGAGAGATTTTTTGTTGGACTCGAATTACTATTTTTGCCCTACTTACCGGTATCTCAGGATGAAAGTCTGCGTATTTTAAAATTGATAAATTTTGATTTATGCAATTCATTTATACTCAGGTGCTTGAGTTATTTTTTTGAAAGTTTGATGATATTAACCGTAGACATAACAAAAAATATTGAGTTTGATTTTTGGTGTAGGATACTTACCGTTGAGTTAACCGAAAAATATCGAATTGTATTAAGGTGGACTCTAATCTTTTATGATTACCTACGTACCTGGACTTCGGAATCAAAGTTAGCATAGTTAGAAATTGATAATTTCGTACGTTTATGCATTTCATTTAAACCATGGTCCACGTCTAGAATTCTTTTGAATGTTTGGTGATATTAACCGTTACAAATAACGGGAGAAATTTGTATGGATGGACTCTAATCATTTCTGATTGCCAAGATTCCTGAATCTCGGGATCAAAGTACGCGTAGTTCAACATTGATAAATTCGTTTGGATTTGCAATCCGTTTATATTCTATTGCTCGTGTTGAATTCTATTGAAAGTTTAGTGATATTGACCGTTACGAATAACGAGAGAGGTTTTTTTTATTGGACTCGAATTACTATTTTTTCCCTACCTACTGGTATCTCGGGATGAAAGTCTGCGGGAGAGATTTTTTTTGTTGGACTCGAATTACTATTTTTGCCCTACTTACCGATATCTCAAGATGAAAGTCTGCGTATTTTAAAATTGATAAATTTTGATTTATGCAATTCATTTATAGTCAGGTGCTTGAGTTATTTTTTTGAAAGTTTGATGATATTAACCGTAGACATAACAAAAAATATTGAGTTTGATTTTTGGTGTAGGATACTTACCGTTGAGTTAACCGAAAAATATCGAATTGTATTAAGGTGGACTCTAATCTTTTATGATTACCTACGTACCTGGACTTCGGAATCAAAGTTAGCATAGTTAGAAATTGATAATTTCGTCTGTTTATGCATTTCATTTAAACCATGGTCCACGTCTAGAATTCTTTTGAATGTTTGGTGATATTAACCGTTACAAATAACGGGAGAAATTTGTATGGATGGACTCTAATCATTTCTGATTGCCAAGATTCCTGGATCTCGGGATCAAAGTACGCGTAGTTCAACATTGATAAATTCTGTTTGGATTTGCAATCCGTTTATATTCTACTTGCTCGTGTTGAATTCTATTGAAAGTTTAGTGATATTGACCGTTACGAATAACGAGAGAGGTTTTTTTTTTGGACTCGAATTACTATTTTTTCCCTACCTACTCTGGGTATCTCGGGATGAAAGTCTGCGGGAGAGATTTTTTTTTTTGGACTCGAATTACTATTTTTGCCCTACTTACCGGTATCTCAGGATGAAAGTCTACGTATTTTAAAATTGATAAATTTTGATTTATGCAATCCATTTATGGTCAGGTGCTTGAGTTATTATTTTGAAAGTTTGATGATATTAACCGTAGACATAACAAAAAAATATTGAGTTTGATTTTTGGTGTAGGATACTTACCGTTGAGTTAACCGAAAAATATCGAATTGTATTAAGGTGGACTCTAATCTTTTATGATTACCTACGTACCGGACTTCGGAATCAAAGTTAGCATAGTTAGAAATTGATAATTTCGTCTGTTTATGCATTTCATTTAAACCATGGTCCACGTCTAGAATTCTTTTGAATGTTTGGTGATATTAACCGTTACAAATAACGGGAGAAATTTGTATGGATGGACTCTAATCATTTCGATTGCCAAGATTCCTGGATCTCGGGATCAAAGTACGCGTAGTTCAACATTGATAAATTCTGTTTGGATTTGCAATCCGTTTATATTCTACTTGCTCGTGTTGAATTCTATTGAAAGTTTAGTGATATTGACCGTTACGAATAACGAGAGAGGTTTTTTTTATTGGACTCGAATTACTATTTTTTCCCTACCTACTGGTATCTCGGGATGAAAGTACGGGAGAGATTTCTTTTGTTGGACTCGAATTACTATTTTTGCCCTACTTACCGGTATCTCGGGATGAAAGTACGCGTATTTTAAAATTGATAAATTTTGATTTATGCAATCCATTTATACTCAGGTGCTTGAGTTAATTTTTTGAAAGTTGGATGATATTAACCATAGACATAACAGAAAATATTGAGTTTGATTTAACAGAAAATATTGAGTTTGATTTTTGGTGTAGGATACTTACCGTTGAGTTAACCGAAAAATATCGAATTATATTAAGGTGGACTCTAATCTTTTATGATTACCTACGTACCTGGACTTCAGAATCAAAGTTAGCATAGTTAGAAATTTATAATTTCGTCTGTTTATGCATTTCATTTAAACCATGGTCCACGTCTAAAATTCTTTTGAATGTTTGGTGATATTAACCGTTACAAATAACGGGAGAAATTTGTATGGATGGACTCTAATCATTTCTGATTGCCAAGATTCCTGGATCTCGGGATCAAAGTCTGCGTCGTTCAACATTGATAAATTCTGTTTGATTTGCAATCCGTTTATATTCTACTGCTCGTGTTGAATTCTATTGAAAGTTTAGTGATATTGACCGTTACGAATAACGAGAGAGGGTTTTTTTATTGGAATCGAATTACTATTTTTACCCTACCTACTGGTATCTCGGGATGAAAGTCTGCGGGAGAGATTTTTTTTGTTGGACTCGAATTACTATTTTTGCCCTACTTACCGGTATCTCAGGATGAAAGTGTGCGTATTTTAAAATTGGTAACTTTTGATTTATGCAATCCATTTATACTCAGGTGCTTGAGTTATTTTTTTTAAAGTTGGATGATATTAACAGTAGACATAACAGAAAATATTGAGTTTGATTTTTGGTGTAGGATACTTACCGTTGAGTTAACGAGAAAAATATCGAATTGTATTAAGGTGGACTCTAATCTTTTATGATTACCTACGTACCTGGACATCGGAATCAAAGTTAGCATAGTTAGAAATTGATAATTTCGTCTGTTTATGCATTTCATTTAAACCCTGGTCCACGTCTAGAATTCTTTTGAATGTTTGGTGCTATTAATCGTTACAAGTAACAGGAGAAATTTGTATGGATGGACTCTAATCATTTCTGATTGCCAACATTCCCGGATCTCGGGATCAAAGTCTGCGTAGTTCAAAATTGATAAATTTTGTTTGGGTTTGCAATCCGTTTATATTCTACTGCTCGTGTTGAATTCTTTTTAAAGTTTAGTGATATTGACCGTTACGAATAACGAGAGAGATTTTGCTTGTTGGACTCGAATTACTATTTTTTCCCTACCTATTGGTATCTTGGGATAAAAGTCTGCGGGAGAGATTTTTTTTGTTGGACTCGAATTACTTTTTTTCCCTACTTATCGGTATGTCAGTATGAAAGTCTGCGTATTTTAAAATTGTTAAATTTTTATTTATACAATCCATTTATACTCAGGTGCTTGAGTTAGTTTTTTTGAAAGTTGGATGATATTAATCGTACATGTAACAGAAACTATTGAGTTTGATTTTTGGTGTAGAATACTCTCCGTTGAGTTAACAGAAAATATCGAATTGTATTAAGCTGGACTCTAATCTTTTATGATTACCTACGTACCTGGACTTCGGAATCAAAGTTAGCATAGTTAGAAATTGATAATTTCGTCTGTTTATGCATTTCATTTAAACCCTGGTCCACGTCTAGAATTCTTTTGAATGTTTGGTGATATTAACCGTTACAAATAACGGGAGAAATTTGTATGGATGGTCTCTAATCATTTCTCATTGCCAAGATTCCCGGATCTCGGGATCAAAGTCTGCGTAGTTCAACATTGATAAATTTTGTTTGGGTTTGCAATCCGTTTATATTCTACTGCTCGTGTTGAATTCTTTTTAAAGTTTAGTGATATTGACCGTTACGAATAACGAGAGAGATTTTGTTTGTTGGACTCGAATTACTATTTTTTCCCTACCTACTGGTATCTTGGGATAAAAGTCTGCGGGAGAGATTTTTTTTGTTGGACTCGAATTACTTTTTTTTCCCTACTTACCGGTATGTCAGTATGAAAGTCTGCGTATTTTAAAATTGGTAAATTTTGATTTATGCAATCCATTTATACTCAGGTGCATGAGTTATTTTTTTGAAAGCTGGATGATATTAACCGTAGACATAACAAAAAATATTGAGTTTGATTTTTGGTGTAGGATACTTACCGTTGAGTAAACAGAAAAATATCGAATTGTAATAAGGTGGACTCTAATCTTTTATGATTACCTACGTACCTGGACATCGGAATCAAAGTTAGCATAGTTAGAAATTGATAATTTCGTCTGTTTATGCACTTCATTTATACCCTGGTCCACGTGTAGAATTCTTTTGAATGTTTGGTGATATTAACCGTTACAAGTAACGGGAGAAATTTGTATGGATGGACTCTAATCATTTCTTATTGCCAACATTCCCGGATCTCGGGATCAATGTCTGCGTAGTTCAAAATTGATAAATTTTGTTTGGGTTTGCAATCCGTTTATATTCTACTGCTCGTGTTTAATTCTTTTTAAAGTTTAGTGATATTGACCGTTACGAATAACGAGAGATATTTTTTTTGTTGGACTCGAATTACTATTTTTTCCCTACCTACTGGTATCTTGGGATAAAAGTCTGCGGGAGAGATTTTTTTTGTTGGACTCGAATTACTTTTTTTTCCCTACTTATCGGTATGTCAGTATGAAAGTCTGCGTATTTTAAAATTGTTAAATTTTTATTTATACAATCCATTTATACTCAGGTGCTTGAGTTAGTTTTTTTGAAAGTTGGATGATATTAATCGTACACGTAACAAAAAATATTGAGTTTGATTTTTGGTGTAGAATACTCTCCGTTGAGTTAACAGAAAATATCGAATTGTATTAAGCTGGACTCTAATCTTTTATGATTACCTACGTACCTGGACATCGGAATCAAAGTTAGCATAGTTAGAAATTGATAATTTTGTCTGTTTATGCATTTCATTTAAACCCTGGTCCACGTCTAGAATTCTTTTGAATGTTTGGTGATATTAACCGTTACAAATAACGGGAGAAATTTGTATGGATGGTCTCTAATCATTTCTCATTGCCAAGATTCCCGGATCTCGGGATCAAAGTCCGCGTAGTTCAACATTGATAAATTCCGTTTGGATTTGCAATCCGTTTATATTCTCTTGCTCGTGTTGAATTCTATTGAAAGTTTAGTGATATTGACCGTTACGAATAACGAGAGAGGTTTTTTTATTGGACTCGAATTACTATTTTTTCCCTACCTACTGGTATCTCGGGATGAAAGTCTGCGGGAGAGATTTTTTTTGTTGGACTCGAATTACTATTTTTTCCCTACTTACCGGTATCTCAGGATGAAAGTCTGCGTATTTTAAAATTGGTAACTTTTGATTTATGCAATCCATTTATACTCAGGTGCTTGAGTTATTTTTTTTAAAGTTGGATGATATTAACCGTAGACATAACGAAAAAATATTGAGTTTGAATTTTGGTGTAGGATACTTACCGTTGAGTTAACGAGAAAAATATCGAATTGTATTAAGGTGGACTCTAATCTTTTATGATTACCTACGTACCTGGACATCGGAATCAAAGTTAGCATAGTTAGAAATTGATAATTTCGTCTGTTTATGCATTTCATTTATACCCTGGTCCACGTGTAGAATTCTTTTGAATGTTTGGTGATATTAACCGTTACAAGTAACGAGAGAAATTTTTATGGATGGACTCTAATCATTTCTGATTGCCAACATTCCCGGATCTCGGGATCAAAGTCTGCGTAGTTCAAAATTGATAAATTTTGTTTGGGTTTGCAATCCGTTTATATTCTACTGCTCGTGTTGAATTCTTTTTAAAGTTTAGTGATATTGACCGTTACGAATAACGAGAGAGATTTTTTTTGTTGGACTCGAATTACTATTTTTTCCCTACCTACTGGTATCTTAAGATAAAAGTCTGCGCGAGAGATTTTTTTTGTTGGACTCGAATTACTTTTTTTTTCCTTACTTACCGATATGTCAGTATGAAAGTCTGCGTATTTTAAAATTGTTAAATTTTTATTTATACAATCCATTTATACTCAGGTGCTTGAGTTAGTTTTTTTGAAAGTTGGATGATATTAATCGTACACGTAACAGAAAATATTGAGTTTGATTTTTGGTGTAGGATACTTACCGTTGAGTTAACAGAAAAATATCGAATTGTATTAAGGTGGACTCTAATCTTTTATGATTACCTACGTACCTGGACATCGGAATCAAAGTTAGCATAGTTAGAAATTGATAATTTCGTCTGTTTATGCATTTCATTTAAACCTCGGTCCACGTCTAGAATTCTTTTGAATGTTTGGTGATATTAACCGTTACAAATAACGGGAGAAATTTGTATGGATGGTCTCTAATCATTTCTCATTGCCAAGATTCCCGGATCTCGGGATCAAAGTCTGCGTAGTTCAACATTGATAAATTCTGTTTGGATTTGCAATCCGTTTATATTCTACTGCTCGTGTTGAATTCTATTGAAAGTTTAGTGATATTGACCGTTACGAATAACGAGAGAGCTTTTTTTATTGGACTCGAATTACTATTTCTTCCCTACCTACTAGTATCTCGGGATGAAAGTCTGCGGGAGAGATTTTTTTTGTTGGACTCGAATTACTATTTTTTCCCTACTTACCGGTATCTCAGGATGAAAGTCTGCGTATTTTAAAATTGGTAACTTTTGATTTATGCAATCCATTTATACTCAGGTGCTTGAGTTATTTTTTTTAAAGTTGGATGATATTAACCGTAGACATAACAGAAAATATTGAGTTTGATTTTTGGTGTAGGATACTTACCGTTGAGTTAACAGAAAAATATCGAATTGTATTAAGGTGGACTCTAATCTTTTATGATTACCTACGTACCTGGACATCGGAATCAAAGTTAGCATAGTTAGAAGTTGATAATTTCGTCTGTTTATGCATTTCATTTATACCCTGGTCCACGTGTAGAATTCTTTTGAATATTTGGTGATATTAACCGTTACAAGTAACGGGAGAAATTTGTATGGATGGACTCTAATCATTTCTGATTGCCAACATTCCCGGATCTCGGGATCAAAGTCTGCGTAGTTCAAAATTGATAAATTTTGTTTGGGTTTGTAATCCGTTTATATTCTACTGCTCGTGTTGAATTCTTTTTAAAGTTTAGTGATATTGACCGTTACGAATAACGAGAGAGATTTTTTTTTGTTAGACTCGAATTACTATTTTTTCCCTACCTACTGGTATCTTAAGATAAAAGTACGGGAGAGATTTTTTTTGTTGGACTCGAATTACTTTTTTTTTCCCTACTTACCGATATGTCAGTATGAAAGTCTGCGTATTTTAAAATTGTTAAATTTTTATTTATACAATCCATTTATACTCAGGTGCTTGAGTTAGTTTTTTTGAAAGTTGGATGATATTAATCGTACACGTAACAGAAAATATTGAGTTTGATTTTTGGTGTAGGATACTTACCGTTGAGTTAACAGAAAAATATCGAATTGTATTAAGGTGGACTCTAATCTTTTATGATTACCTACGTACCTGGGACATCGGAATCAAAGTTAGCATAGTTAGAAATTGATAATTTCGTCTGTTTATGCATTTCATTTAAACCCTGGTCCACGTCTAGAATTCTTTTGAATGTTTGGTGATATTAACCGTTACAAATAACGGGAGAAATTTGTATGGATGGTCTCTAATCATTTCTCATTGCCAAGATTCCCGGATCTCGGGATCAAAGTCTGCGTAGTTCAACATTGATAAATTCTGTTTGGATTTGCAATCTGTTTATATTCTACTGCTCGTGTTGAATTCTATTGAAAGTTTAGTGATATTGACCGTTACGAATAACGAGAGTGCTTTTTTTATTGGACTCGAATTACTATTTTTTCCCTACCTACTAGTATCTCGGGATGAAAGTCTGCGGGAGAGATTTTTTTTGTTGGACTCGAATTACTATTTTTTCCCTACTTACCGGTATCTCAGGATGAAAGTCTGCGTATTTTAAAATTGGTAACTTTTGATTTATGCAATCCATTTATACTCAGGTGCTTGAGTTATTTTTTTTAAAGTTGGATGATATTAACCGTAGACATAACAGAAAATATTGAGTTTGATTTTTGGTGTAGGATACTTACTGTTGAGTTAACAGAAAAATATCGAATTGTATTAAGGTGGACTCTAATCTTTTATGATTACCTACGTCCTGGACATCGGAATCAAAGTTAGCATAGTTAGAAGTTGATAATTTCGTCTGTTTATGCATTTCATTTATACCCTGGTCCACGTGTAGAATTCTTTTGAATGTTTGGTGATATTAACCGTTACAAGTAACGGGAGAAATTTGTATGGATGGACTCTAATCATTTCGATTGCCAACATTCCCGGATCTCGGGATCAAAGTCCGCGTAGTTCAAAATTGATAAATTTTGTTTGGGTTTGCAATCCGTTTATATTCTACTGCTCGTGTTGAATTCTTTTTAAAGTTTAGTGATATTGACCGTTACGAATAACGAGAGAGATTTTTTTTTGTTAGACTCGAATTACTATTTTTTCCCTACCTACTGGTATCTTAAGATAAAAGTCTGCGGGAGAGATTTTTTTTGTTGGACTCGAATTACTTTTTTTTCCCTACTTACCGATATGTCAGTATGAAAGTCTGCGTATTTTAAAATTGTTAAATTTTTATTTATACAATCCATTTATACTCAGGTGCTTGAGTTAGTTTTTTTGAAAGTTGGATGATATTAATCGTACACGTAACAGAAAATATTGAGTTTGATTTTTGGTGTAGGATACTTACCGTTGAGTTAACAGAAAAATATCGAATTGTATTAAGGTGGACTCTAATCTTTTATGATTACCTACGTACCTGGACATCGGAATCAAAGTTAGCATAGTTAGAAATTGATAATTTCGTCTGTTTATGCATTTCATTTAAACCCTGGTCCACGTCTAGAATTCTTTTGAATGTTTGGTGATATTAACCGTTACAAATAACGGGAGAAATTTGTATGGATGGTCTCTAATCATTTCTCATTGCCAAGATTCCCGGATCTCGGGATCAAAGTCTGCGTAGTTCAACATTGATAAATTCTCGTTTGGATTTGCAATCTGTTTATATTCTACTGCTCGTGTTGAATTCTATTGAAAGTTTAGTGATATTGACCTTTACGAATAACGAGAGAGCTTTTTTATTGGACTCGAATTACTATTTTTTCCCTACCTACTAGTATCTCGGGATGAAAGTCTGCGGGAGAGATTTTTTTTGTTGGACTCGAATTACTATTTTTTCCCTACTTACCGGTATCTCAGGATGAAAGTCTGCGTATTTTAAAATTGGTAACTTTTGGTTTATGCAATCCATTTATACTCAGGTGCTTGAGTTATTTTTTTTAAAGTTGGATGATATTAACCGTAGACATAACAGAAAATATTGAGTTTGATTTTTGGTGTAGGATACTTACCGTTGAGTTAACAGAAAAATATCGAATTGTATTAAGGTGGACTCTAATCTTTTATGATTACCTACATACCTGGACATCGGAATCAAAGTTAGCATAGTTAGAAGTTGATAATTTCGTCTGTTTATGCATTTGATTTATACCCTGGTCCACGTGTAGAATTCTTTTGAATGTTTGGTGATATTAACCGTTACAAGTAACGGGAGAAATTTGTATGGATGGACTCTAATCATTTCTGATTGCCAACATTCCCGGATCTCGGGATCAAAGTACGCGTAGTTCAAAATTGATAAATTTTGTTTGGGTTTGCAATCCGTTTATATTCTACTTGCTCGTGTTGAATTCTTTTTAAAGTTTAGTGATATTGACCGTTACGAATAACGAGAGAGATTTTTTTTTGTTAGACTCGAATTACTATTTTTTCCCTACCTACTGGTATCTTAAGATAAAAGTCTGCGGGAGAGATTTTTTTTGTTGGACTCGAATTACTTTTTTTTTCCCTACTTACCGATATGTCAGTATGAAAGTCTGCGTATTTTAAAATTATTAAATTTTTATTTATACAATCCATTTATACTCAGGTGCTTGAGTTAGTTTTTTTGAAAGTTGGATGATATTAATCGTACACGTAACAGAAAATATTGAGTTTGATTTTTGGTGTAGGATACTTACCGTTGAGTTAACAGAAAATATTGAATTGTATTAAGGTGGACTCTAATCTTTTATGATTACCTACGTACCTGGACTTCGGAATCAAAGTTAGCATAGTTAGAAATTGATAATTTATTCTGTTTATGCATTTCATTTAAACCCTGGTCCACGTCTAGAATTCTTTTGAATGTTTGGTGATATTAACCGTTACAAATAACGGGAGAAATTTGTATGGATGGTCTCTAATCATTTCTCATTGCCAAGATTCCCGGATCTCGGGATCAAAGTCTGCGTAGTTCAACATTGATAAATTCTGTTTGGATTTGCAATCTGTTTATATTCTACTGCTCGCGTTGAATTCTATTGAAAGTTTAGTGATATTGACCGTTACGAATAACGAGAGAGGTTTTTTTATTGGACTCGAATTACTATTTTTTCCCTACCTACTGGTATCTCGGGATGAAAGTACGGGAGAGATTTTTTTTGTTGGACTCGAATTACTATTTTTGCCCTACTTACCGGTATCTCGGGATGAAAGTACGCGTATTTTAAAATTGGTAACTTTTGATTTATGCAATCCATCTATACTCAGGTGCTTGAGTTATTTTTTTGAAAGTTGGATGATATTAACCGTAGACATAACAGAAAATATTGAGTTTGATTTTTGGTGTAGGATACTTACCGTTGAGTTAACAGAAAAATATCGAATTGTATTAAGGTGGACTCTAATCTTTTATGATTACCTACGTACCTGGACATCGGAATCAAAGTTAGCATAGTTAGAAATTGATAATTTCGTTTGTTTATGCATTTCATTTATACCCTGATCCACGTGTAGAATTCTTTTGAATGTTTTGTGATATTAACCGTTACAAGTAACGGTAGAAATTTGTATGGATGGACTCTAATCATTTCTGATTGCCAACATTCCCGGATCTCGGGATCAAAGTCTGCGTAGTTCAAAATTGATAAATTTTGTTTGGGTTTGCAATCCGTTTATATTCTACTGCTCGTGTTGAATTCTTTTTAAAGTTTAGTGATATTGACCGTTACGAATAACGAGAGAGATTTTTTTTTGTTGGACTCGAATTACTATTTTTTCCCTACCTACTGGTATCTTAAGATAAAAGTCTGCGGGAGAGATTTTTTTTGTTGGACTCGAATTACTTTTTTTTTCCTACTTACCGATATGTCAGTATGAAAGTCTGCGTATTTTAAAATTGTTAAATTTTTATTTATGAAATCCATTTATTCTCAGGTGCTTGAGTTAGTTTTTTTGAAAGTTGGATGATATTAACCGTACACGTAATAGAAAATATTGAGTTTGATTTTTGGTGTAGAATACTCACCGTTGAGTTAACAGAAAATATCGAATTGTATTAAGCTGGACTCTAATCTTTTATGATTACCTACGTACCTGGACTTCGGAATCAAAGTTAGCATAGTTAGAAATTGATAATTTTGTATGTTTATGCATTTCATTGAAACCCTGGTCCACGTCCAGAATTCTTTTGAATGTTTGGTGATATTAACCGTTACAAATAACGGGAGAAATTTGTTTGGATGGTCTCTAATCATTTCTCATTGCCAAGATTCCCGGATCTCGGGATCAAAGTCTGCGTAGTTCAACATTGATAAATTCTGTTTGGATTTGCAATCTGTTTATATTCTACTGCTCGCGTTGAATTCTATTGAAAGTTTAGTGATATTGACCGTTACGAATAACGAGAGAGGTTTTTTTATTGGACTCGAATTACTATTTTTTCCCTACCTACTGGTATCTCGGGATGAAAGTCTGCGGGAGAGATTTGTTTTGTTGGACTCGAATTACTTTTTTTTTCCTACTTACCGATATGTCTGTATGAAAGTCTGCGTATTTTAAAATTGTTAAATTTTTATTTATGCAATCCATATATTCTCAGGTGCTTGAGTTAGTTTTTTTGAAAGTTGGATGATATTAACCGTACACGTAACAGAAAATATTGAGTTTGATTTTTGGTGTAGAATACTCACCGTTGAGTTAACAGAAAATATCGAATTGTATTAAGCTGGACTCTAATCTTTTATGATTACCTACGTACCTGGACTTCGGAATCAAAGTTAGCATAGTTAGAAATTGATAATTTTGTCTGTTTATGCATTTCATTTAAACCCTGGTCCACGTCCAGAATTCTTTTGAATGTTTGGTGATATTAACCGTTACAAATAACGGGAGAAATTTGTTTGGATGGACTCTAATCATTTCTGATTGCCTAGATTCTTGGATGATTGCCAAGATTCCTGGATCTCGGGATCAAAGTCTGCGTAGTTCAACATTGATAAATTCTGTTTGGATTTGCAATCCGTTTATATTCTATTGCTCGTGTTGAATTCTATTGAAAGTTTAGTGATATTGACCGTTAAGAATAACGAGTGAGGTTTTTTTATTGGACTCGAATTACTATTTTTTCCCTACCTACTGGTATCTCAGGATGAAAGTCTGCGGGAGAGATTTTTTTTGTTGGACTCGAATTACTTTTTTTTCCCCTACTTACCGGTATGTCAGTATGAAAGTCTGCGTATTTTAAAAAAATTGTTAAATTTTTATTTATGCAATCCATTTATACTCAGGTGCTTGAGTTATTTTTTTGAAAGTTGGATGATATTAACTGTAGACATAACAGAAAATATTGAGTTTGATTTTTGGTGTAGGATACTTAACGTTGAGTTAACAGAAAATATTGAATTGTATTAAGGTGGACTCTAATCTTTTATGATTACCTACGTACCTGGACTTCGGAATCAAAGTTAGCATAGTTATAAATTGATAATTTCGTCTATTTATGCATTTCATTTATACCCTGGTCCATGTGTAGAATTCTTTTGAATGTTTGGTGATATTAACCGTTACAAATAACGGGAGATATTTGTATGGATGGACTCTAATCATTTCTGATTGCCAACATTCCCGGATCTCGGGATCAAAGTCTACATAGTTCAAAATTGATAAATTCTGTTTGAGTTTGCAATCCGTTTATATTCTACTGCTCGTGTTGAATTCTTTTGAAAGTTTAGTGATATTGACCGTTACGAATAACGAGAAAGATTTTTTCTGTTGGACTTGAATTATTATTTTTTCCCTACCTACTGGTATCTTGGGATAAAAGTCTTCGGGAGAGATTTTTTTTGTGGGACACGAATTACTATTTTTTTCCCTACTTACCGGTATCTCAGTATGAAAGTCTGCGTATTTTAAAATTGTTAAATTTTTATTTCTGCAATCAATTTATACTGAGGTGCTAGAGTTATTTTTTTGAAAGGTTGATGATATGAACCGTATACATAACATAAAATATTGAGTTTGATTTTTGGTGTAGGGTACTTACCATTGAGTTAACAGAAAATCTCAAATTGTATTGAGGTGGACTCTAATCTTTTATGATTACCTACTTATCTGGACTTCGGAATCAAAGTCAGCATAGTTAGAAATTGATAATTTAGTCTGGTTATGCATTTCATTTATACCCCGGTCCACGTCTTGAATTCTTTTTAATGTTTGGTGATATTAACCGTTACAAATAACGGGAGAAATTTGTATGGATGGATGTTTGGTGATATTAACCGTTACAAATAACGGGAGAAACTTGTATGGATGGACTCTAATCCTATCAGATTGCCAACATTCCCGGATCTCGAGATCAAAGTCTGTGTAGTTCAAAATTGATAAATTCTGTTTTGGTTTGCAATCTGTTTATATTCTACTGCTCGTGTTGAATTCTTTTGAAACTCTAGGGATATTGATCGTTACGAATAACGAGAGTTTTTTCTTTTGTTGGACTCGAATTACTATTTTTTTCCCTACCTACCGGTATCTCAGGATGAAAGTCTGCGGGAGAGATTTTTTTTGTTGGACTTGAATTACTATTTTTTCCGTACTTACCGGTATCTCCGGATGAAAGTCTACGTATTTTAAAATTGCTAAATTTTTATTTATGTGGTCCATTTATACTCAGGTGCTTGAGTTATTTTTTTTGAAAGTTGGATGATATTAACCGTAGACATAACAGAAAATATTGAGTTTAATTTTTGGTGTAGGATAATTACCGTAGAGTTAACAGCAAATATCGAATTGTATTAAGGTGGACTCGAATCTTTTATGATTACCTACGTACCTAGACCTCGGAATCAAAGCTAGCGTAGTTAGAAATTGACAAATTCGTCTCTTTATGCATTTTATTTATACCATGGTCCTCGTATAGAATTCTTTTGAATGTTTGGTGATTTTAACCGTTACTAATAACGGGAGAAACTTGTATGGATGGATTCTAATCCTTTCTGATTGCCAATATTCCTGGATCTCGGAATCAAAGTGTGCGTAGTTCAAAATTGATAAATTCTGTTTGGGTTTGCAATCCGTTTATATTCTACTTCTCGTGTTGAATTTTTTTGAAACTCTAGGGATATTGATGGTTACGAATAACGAGAGTTTTTCCTTTTGTTTGACTCGAATTACTATTTTTTCCCCTACCTACCGGTATCTCGGGATGAAAGTCTGCGGGAGAGATTTTTTTTGTTGGACTCGAATTACTATTTTTTCCCTACTTACCGGTATCTCCGAATGAAAGTCTACGTATTTTAAAATTGGTAAATTTTGATTTATGCAGTCCATTTATACTCAAGTGCTTGAGTTATTTTTTTGAAAGTTGGATGATATTAACCAATTTTAAAATATTGAGTTTAATTTTTGGTGTAGGATAGTTACCGTAGAGTTAACAGAAAATATCAAATTTTATTAAGGTGGACTCGAATCTTTTATTATTACCTACGTACCTGGACCTCGGAATCAAAGCTAGCGTAGTTAGAAATTGAAAATTTCATCTCTTTATGCATTTCATTTATACCCTGGTCCTCGTATAGAATTCTTTTGAATGTTTGGTGATATTAACCGTTACTAATAACGGGAGAAACTTTTATGGATGGACTCTAATCGTTTCTGATTACCAACATTCCCGGATCTCGGGATCAAAGTCTACGTAGTTCAAAATTGATAAATTTTGTTTGGGTTTGCAATTCGTTTATATTCTACTGCTCGTGTTGAATTCTTTTGAAACTTTAGTGATATTGACCGTTACGAATAACAAGAGAGATTTTTATTATTGGACTCGAATTACTATTTTTTCTCCTACTTACTAGTATCTCGGGATGAAAGTCTGCTTATTTTAAAATTGGTAAATTTTTATTAATGCAATCCATTTATACTTAGGTGCTTGAGTTACTTTTTTGAAAGTTGGATGATATTAACCGTAGACATAATAGAAAATATTGAGTTTAATTTTTGGTGTAGGATAGTTACCGTAGAGTTAACAGAAACTATCGAATTGTATTAAGGTGGACTCGAATCTTTTATGATTACCTACGTACCTGGACCTTGGAATCAAAGTTAGCGTAGTTAGAAATTGACAATTTCGTCTCTTTCTACATTTCATTTATACCCTGGTCCTCGTATAGAATTCTTTTGAATGTTTGGTGATATTAACCGTTACTAATAATGGGAGAAACTTTTATGGATGGACTCTAATAATTTCTGATAGCCAACATTCCTAGATCTCGGGATCAAAGTCTGCGTAGTTAAAAATTGATAAATTCTGTTTGGGTTTGCAATCCGTTTATATTCTACTGCTCGTGTTGAATTCTTTTGAAACTTTAGTGATATTGACCGTTACAAATAGCGAGAGAGATTTTTTTTGTTGGACTCGAATTACTATTTTTTTCCCTACCTACCGGTATTTAGGGATAGAGATTTTTTTTGTTGGACTCGAATTAATATTTTTTCCCTACTTACCGGTATCTAAGGATGAAAGTCTGAGTATTTTAAAATTTTAAAATTTTAAATTATGCAATCCATTTATACTCAGG
Organism: Linum usitatissimum; assembly: GCA_030674075.2. NCBI lineage: Eukaryota > Viridiplantae > Streptophyta > Magnoliopsida > Malpighiales > Linaceae > Linum > Linum usitatissimum. The sequence goes on along the minus strand of JAUJYP020000368.1, from coordinate 1,371,262 downwards.
TGCTTGAGTTAGTTTTTTGAAAGTTGGATGATATTAACCGTAGACATAACAGAAAATATTGAGTTTGATTTTTGGTGTAGGATACTTACCGTTGAGTTAACAGAAAATATCAAATTGTATTAAGGTGGACTCTAATCTTTTATGATTACCTACTTACCTGGACTTCGGAATCAAAGTCAGCATTGTTAGAATTCTTTTGTCTGGTTATGCATTTCATTTATACCCTGGTCCACGTCTAGAATTCTTTTGAATGTTTGGTGATATTAACCGTTACAAATAGCAGGAGAAACTTGTATGGATGGAGTCTAATCCTTTCTGATTGCCAACATTCCCGGATCTCGGGATCAAAGTCTGCGTAGTTCAAAATTGATAAATTCTGTTTGGGTTTGCAATCCGTTTATATTCTACTGCTCGTGTTGAATTCTTTTGAAACTTTAGTGATATTGACCGTTACGAATAACGAGAGAGATTTTTTTTATTGGACTCGAAATACTATTTTTACTCCTACTTACTAGTATCTCGGGATGAAAGTCTGCTTATTTTAAAATTGGTAAATTTTTATTAATGCAATCCATTTATACTTAGGTGCTTGAGTTATTTTTTTTAGAGTTGGATGATATTAACCGTAGATATAACAGAAAATATTGAGTTAAATTTTTGGTGTAGGATAATTACCGTTGAGTTAACAGAAATTATCGAATTGTATTAAGGTGGACTCGAATCTTTTATGATTACCTACGTACCTGGACCTCGGAATCAAAATTAGCGTAGTTAGAAATTGACAATTTCTACTCTTTCTGCATTTCATTTATACCCTGGTTCTCGTATAGAATTCTTTTGAATGTTTGGTGATATTAACCGTTACTAATAATGGGAGAAACTTTTATGGATGGACTCTAATCCTTTCTGATTGCCAACATTCCTAGATCTCGGGATCAAAGTCTGCGTAGTTAAAAATTGATAAATTTTGTTTGGGTTTGCAATCCGTTTATATTCTACTGCTCGTGTTGAATTCTTTTTAAACTTTCGTGATATTGACCGTTACAAATAACGAGAGAGATTTTTTTTGTTGGACTCGAATTACTATTTTTTCCCCTACCTACCGGTATTTCGGGATAGAGATTTTTTTTGTTGGACTCGAATTAATATTTTTTCCCTACTTACCGGTATCGCAGGATGAAAGTCTGAGTATTTTAAAATTTGTAAATTTTGATTTATGCAATCCATTTATACTCAGGTGCTTGACTTTTTTTTTGAAAGTTGGATGATATTAACAGTACACATAACAGAAAATATTGATTTTGATTTTTGGTGTAGGATACTTACCGTTGAGTTAACAGAAAATATCGAATTGTATTAAGGTGGACTCAAATCTTTTAGGATTACCTATGTACCTGGACCTCGGAATCAAAGTCAGCGTAGTTAGAAATTTACAATTTCGTCTGTTTATGCATTTCATTTATACCCTAGTCCTCGTGTAGAATTCTTTTGAATGTTTGGTGATATTAACCGTTACAAATAACGTGAGAAACTTGTATGGATGGACTCTAATCCTTTCTGATCGCCAACATTCCCAGATCTCGGGATCAATGTCTGAAAATTGATAAATTTTGTTCGGGTTTGCAATCCGTTTATATTCTACTGCTCGTGTTGAGTTCTTTTGAAACTCTAGGGATATTTATCGTTACGAAAAACGAGAGTTTTTTCTTTTGTTGGACTCGAATTACTATTTTTTTCCCTACCTACCGGTATCTCGGAATGAAAGTCTGCTGGAGAGATTTTTTTTGTTGGACTCGAATTTCTATTTTTTCCCTACTTACCGGTATCTCCGGATGAAAGTCTACGTATTTTAAAATTGGTAAATTTTCATTTATGCAGTCCATTTATACTCAGGTGCTTGAGTTATTTTTTTGAAAGTTGGATGATATTAACCGTAGACATAACAGAAAATATTGAGTTTAATTTTTGGTGTAGGATAGTTACCGTAGAGTTAACAGAAAATATCGAATTGTATTAAGGTGGACTTGAATCTTTTATGATTACCTACGTACCTGGACCTCGGAATCACAGTTAGCGTAGTTATAAGTTGACAATTTCATCTCTTTCTGCATTTCATTTATACCCTGGTTCTCGTATAGAATTCTTTTGAATGTTTGGTGATATTAACCGTTACTAATAATGGGAGAAACTTTTATGGATGGACTCTAATCCTTTCTGATTGCCAACATTCCTAGATCTCGGGATCAAAGTTTGCGTAGTTAAAAATTGATAAATTCTGTTTGGGTTTGCAATCCGTTTATATTCTACTGCTCGTGTTGAATTCTTTTGAAACTTTCGTGATATTGACCGTTACAAATAACGAGAGAGATTTTTTTTGTTGGACTCGAATTACTATTTTTTCCCCTACCTACCGGTATTTCGGGCTAGAGATTTTTTTTGTTGGACTCGAATTAATATTTTTTCCCTACTTACCGGTATCTCAGGATGAAAGTCTGAGTATTTTAAAATTTGTAAATTTTGATTTATGCAATCCATTTATACTCAGGTGCTTGACTTTTTTTTTTGAAAGTTGGATGATATTAACAGTACACATAACAGAAAATATTGATTTTGATTTTTGGTGTAGGATACTTACCGTTGAGTTAACGAAAAATATCGAATTGTATTAAGGTGGACTCAAATCTTTTAGGATTACCTATGTACCTGGACCTCGGAATCAAAGTCAGTGTAGTTAGAAATTTACAATTTCGTCTGTTTATGCATTTCATTTATACCCTAGTCCTCGTGTAGAATTCTTTTGAATGTTTGGTGATATTAACCGTTACAAATAACGGGAGAAACTTGTATGGATGGACTCTAATCCTTTCTGATCGCCAACATTCTCAGATCTCGGGATCAAAGTCTGAAAATTGATAAATTTTGTTTGGGTTTGCAATCCGTTTATATTCTACTACTCGTGTTGAGTTCTTTTGAAACTCTAGGGATATTTATCATTACGAAAAACGAGAGTTTTTTCTTTTGTTGGACTCGAATTACTATTTTTTTCCCTACCTACCGGTATCTCGGAATGAAAGTCTGCTGGAGAGATTTTTTTTGTTGGACTCGAATTTCTATTTTTTCCCTACTTACCGGTATCTCCGATGAAAGTCTACGTATTTTAAAATTGGTAAATTTTCATTTATGCAGTCCATTTATACTCAGGTGCTTGAGTTATTTTTTTGAAAGTTGGATGATATTAACCGTAGACATAACAGAAAATATTGAGTTTAATTTTTGGTGTAGGATAGTTACCGTAGAGTTAACAGAAAATATCGAATTGTATTAAGGTGGACTTGAATCTTTTATGATTACCTACGTACCTGGACCTCGAAATCAAAGTTAGCGTAGTTAGAAATTGACAATTTCATCTCTTTATGCATTTCATTTATACCCTGGTCCTAGTATAGAATTCTTTTGAATGTTTGGTGATATTAACCATTACTAATAACGGGAGAAACTTTTATGGATGGGATGGACTCTAATCCTTTCTGATTGCCAACGTTCCTAGATCTCGGGATCAAAGTCTGCGTAGTTAAAAATTGATAAATTCTGTTTGGGTTTGCAATCCGTTTATATTCTACTGCTCGTGTTGAATTCTTTTGAAACTTTCGTGATATTGACCGTTACAAATAACGAGAGAGATTTTTTTTGTTGGACTCGAATTACTATTTTTTCCCCTACCTACCGGTATTTCGGGATAGAGATTTTTTTTGTTGGACTCGAATTAATATTTTTTCCCTACTTACCGGTATCTCAGGATGAAAGTCTGAGTATTTTAAAATTTCTAAATTTTTATTTATGCAATCCATTTATACTCAGGTGCTTGACTTTTTTTTTTGAAAGTTGGATGATATTAACAGTACACATAACAGAAAATATTGATTTTGATTTTTGGTGTAGGATACTTACCGTTGAGTTAACAGAAAATATCGAATTGTATTAAGGTGGACTCAAATCTTTTAGGATTACCTATGTACCTGGACCTCGGAATCAAAGTCAGCGTAGTTAGAAATTTACAATTTCGTCTGTTTATGCATTTCATTTATACCCTAGTCCTCGAGTAGAATTCTTTTGAATGTTTGGTGATATTAACCGTTACAAATAACGGGAGAAACTTGTATGGATGAACTCTAATCCTTTCTGATCGCCAACATTCCCAGATCTCGGGATCAAAGTCTGAAAATTGATAAATTTTGTTTGGGTTTGCAATCCGTTTATATTCTACTGCTCGTGTTGAGTTCTTTTGAAACACTAGGGATATTTATCGTTACGAAAAACGAGAGTTTTTTCTTTTGTTGGACTCGAATTACTATTTTTTTCCCTACCTACCGGTATCTCGGAATGAAAGTCTGCTAGAGAGATTTTTTTTGTTGGACTCGAATTTCTATTTTTTCCCTACTTACCGATATCTCCGGATGAAAGTCTACGTATTTTAAAATTGGTAAATTTTCATTTATGCAGTCCATTTATACTCAGGTGCTTGAGTTATTTTTTTGAAAGTTGGATGATATTAACCGTAGACATAACAGAAAATATTGAGTTTAATTTTTGGTGTAGGATAGTTACCGTAGAGTTAACAGAAAATATCGAATTGTATTAAGGTGGATTGAATCTTTTATAATTACCTACGTACCTGGACCTCGGAATCACAGTTAGCGTAGTTATAAATTGACAATTTCATCTCTTTATGCATTTCATTTATACCCTGGTCCTCGTATAGAATTCTTTTGAATGTTTGGTGATATTAACCGTTACTAATAACGGGAGAAACTTTTATGGATGGGATGGACTCTAATCCTTTCTGATTGCTAACATTCCTGGATCTCGGGATCAAAGTCTGCGTAGTTCGAAATTGATAAATTCTGTTTGGGTTTTCAATCCATTTATATTCATTCTACTGCTCGTGTTGAATTCTTTTGAAACTTTAGTGATATTGACCGTGACGAATAACGAGAGAGATTTTTTTTGTTGGACTCGAATTACAATTTTTTCCCTACCTACTGGTATCTCGGGATGAAAGTACGGGGAGAGATTTTTTTTGTTGGACTCGAATTACTATTTTTGCCCTACTTAACGGTATCTCGGGATGAAAGTACGCGTATTTTAAAATTGATAAATTTTGATTTATGCAGTCCATTTATACTCAGGTGCTTGAGTTATTTTTTTGAAAGTTGGATGATATTAACCGTAGACGTAACAGAAAATATTGAGTTTAATTTTCGGTGTAGGATAGTTACCGTAGAGTTAACAGAAAATATCGAATTGTATTAAGGTGGACTTGAATCTTTTATGATTATCTACGTACCTGGACCTCGAAATCAAAGTTAGCGTAGTTAGAAATTGACAATTTCATCTCTTTATGCATTTCATTTATACCCTGGTCCTCGTATAGAATTCTTTTGAATGTTTGGTGATATTAACCGTTACTAATAACGGGAGAAACTTTTATGGATGGGATGGACTCTAATCCTTTCTGACTGCTAACATTCCTGGATCTCGGGATCAAAGTCTGCGTAGTTCAAAATTGATAAATTCTGTTTGGGTTTTCAATTCATTTATATTCTACTGCTCGTGTTGAATTCTTTTGAAACTTTAGTGATATTGACCGTGACGAATAACGAGAGAGATTTTTTTTGTTGGACTCGAATTACAATTTTTTTTCCTACCAACCGTTATCTCGGGGTGAAAGTCTGCGAAAGATATTTTTTTTGTTGGACTCGAATTACTATTTTTTCCCTACTTACCAGTATCTCAGGATGAAAGTCTGCGTATTTTAAAATTGGTAAATTTTGATTTATGCAATCCATTTATACTCAAGTGTTTGAGTTATTTTGTTGAAAGTTGGATAATATTAACCGTACACATAACAGAAAATATTGAGTTTGATTTTTGGTGTAGGATACTTACCGTTGAGTTAACAGAAAATATCAAATTATATTAAGGTGGACTCTAATCTTTTATGATTACCTACGTACCTGGACCTCGGAATCAAAGTCAGCGTAGTTAGAAATTTACAATTTCGTCTGTTTATGCGATTCATTTATACCCTGGTCCTCGTGTAGAATTCTTTTCAATGTTTGGTGATATTAACCGTTACAAATAACAGGAGAAACTTGTATGGATGGACTCTAATACTTTCTGATTGCCAACATTCCCGGATCTCGGGATCAAAGTCTGCGTAGTTCAAAATTGATAAATTCTGTTTGGGTTTGCAATTCGTTTATATTCTACTGCTCGTGTTGAATTCTTTTGAAACTCTAGGGATATTGATCGTTACGAAAAACGAGAGTTTTTTCTTTTGTTGGACTCGAATTACTATTTTTTTCCCTACCTACCGGTATCTCGGGATGAAAGTACGCGGAGAGATTTTTTTTGTTGGACTCGAATTACTATTTTTTCCCTACTTACGGTATCTCGGGATGAAAGTCTGCGTATTTTAAAATTGGTAAATTTTGATTTATGCAGTCCATTTATACTCAGGTGCTTGAGTTATTTTTTTGAAAGTTGGATGATATTAACCGTAGACATAACAGAAAATATTGAGTTTAATTTTTGGTGTAAGATAATTACCGTAGAGTTAACAGAAAATATCGAATTATATTGAGGTGGACTCGAATCTTTTATGATTACCTACGTACCTGGACCTCGGAATCAAAGTTAGCGTAGTTAGAAATTGACAATTTCGTCTCTTTATGCATTTCATTTATACCCTGGTCCTCGTATAGAATTCTTTTGAATGTTTGGTGATATCAACCGTTACTAATAACGGGAGAAACTTTTATGGATGGACTCTAATCCTTTCTGATTGCCAACATTCCTGGATCTCGGGATCAAAGTCTGCGTAGTTCGAAATTGATAAATTCTGTTTGGGTTTTCAATCCATTTATATTCTACTGCTCGTGTTGAATTCTTTTGAAACTTCAATGATATTGACCGTTACGAATAACGAGAGAGATTTTTTTTGTTAGACTCGAATTACAATTTTTTTCCTACCTACCGTTATCTCGGGATGAAAGTCTGCGAAAGAGAATTTTTTTGTTGGACTCGAATTACTATTTTTTCCCTACTTACCGGTATCTCTGGATGAAAGGCTGCATATTTTAAAATTGGTAAATTTTGATTTATGCAATCCATTTATACTCAGGTGCTTGAGTTATTTTTTTGAAAGTTGGATGATATTAACCGTAGACATAACGGAAAATATTGAGTTTGATTTTTGGTGTAGGATACTTACCGTTGAGTTAATAGAAAATATCTAATTGTATTAAGGTGGACTCTAATCTTTTATGATTACCTACGTATCTGGACCTCGGAATCAAAGTCAGCGTAGTTAGAAATTTACAATTTCGTCTGTTTATGCGATTCATTTATACCCTGGTCCTCGTGTAGAATTCTTTTCAATGTTTGGTGATATTAACCGTTACAAATAACAGGAGAAACTTGTATGGATGGACTCTAATACTTTCTGATTGCCAACATTCCCGGATCTCGGGATCAAAGTCTGCGTAGTTCAAAATTGATAAATTCTGTTTGGGTTTGAAATCCATTTATATTCTACTGCTCGTGTTGAATTCTTTTGAAACTTTTCTGATATTGACCGTTACGAATGACGAGAGAGATTTTTTGTGTTCGACTCGAATTACTATTTTTTTCCCTACTTATCGATATCTTTGGATGAAACTGCGTATTTTAAAATAGGTAAATTTTTATTTATAAAATCCATTTATACTCAGGTGCTTGAATTATTTTTTTGAAAGTTGGATGATATTAACCATAGACATAACAAAAATTATTGAGTTTGATTTTGGGTGTAGGATACTTACCGTTGAGTTGACAGAAAATATCGAATTTTATTGATCGTTACGAAATAACAGGAGAGATTTTTTTTGTTGGACTCGAATTAATTTTTATTCCCTACTTACCGGTACCTCGGAATGAAAGGCTGCGTATTTTAAAATTCATCAATTTTTATTTATGCAATCAATTTATACTCTGGTGTTGGAGTGATTTTTTTAAAATTTGGATAATATTAACCGTAGACGTAACAAAAAATATCGAGTTTGATTTTTGGTGTAGGATACTTACCGTAGAGTTAACAGAAAAAATCGAATTTTATTAAGGTCGACTTTAATCTTTTAAAATTTCCTACGTACCTGGACCTCAGAATCAAACTCAACGGACTTTGAAATTGATAAATTCGGTATGGTTTTTCAATTCATTTATACCCTGGTGCTCATGTAGAATTCTTTTGAATGTTTTGTATGGATGGTCTCTAATACTTTCTGATTGCCAACATTCCCGGATCTCGGGATCAATGTCTTGGCAGTTCAAAATTGATAAATTTTGTTTCGGTTTGCAATCCATTTATACTCTAGTGCTCGTGTTGAATTATTTTGAAACTTTAGTGATATTGACCGTTACGATATAACGGGAGAGATTTTTTTGTTGGACTCGAATTATTGTTTATTCCTTATGTACAGGTATCTCGGTATGAAAGTCTGCTTAGTTTAAAATTCTTAAAATTTTGATTTATGCAATCCATTTATACTCTGGTGCTCGAGTTATTTTTTTTGAAATTATGAAGATATTAACCATAGACAGAATAGAAAATATCAAGTTTGATTTTTGATGTAGGATACTTACCATAGAGTTAACAGAAAATATCGAATTTTATTAAGGTCGACTTTAATCTTTTCTGATTACCTACGTACCTAGACCTCGGAATCAAAGTCAGCGTAGTTTGAAATTGATAAATTTGGTATGGTTTTGCAATTTATTTATACCCTGGTGCTCATATAGAATTCTTTTGAATGTTTAGTGATATTAACCGTTACAAATAAAGGGAGAAATTTTTGTGGATGGACATAAATCCTTGCTGATTGTCAACATTCTCGGATCTCGGGATCAAAGTCTGCGTAGTTTAAAATTAATAAATTGTGTTTGGGTTTGCAATCCATTTATACTCTACTGCTCGTGTTCAATTCTTTTACAACATTATTGATATTGACCGTTACGAATAACGGGAGAGATTTTTTTCTTTGAACGTGAATTAATATTTTTCCCCTACTTACGGTTATCTCGGGATGAAAGTGTACGTATTTTGAAATTAATAAATTTTTATAAGAGAGGTTTAGAATATACTCGACCAATAGGGTTCAGAAAGAGTTCGATATGCAATCCATTTATACTCTGGTGCTCGACTTAAATTTTTTAGAAAGTTGGATGACATTAACCGTAGACTTAGTAGAAATTATCGAGTTTGATTTTTGGTGTGGGATACTTACCGTTGAGTTAACAGAAAATATCAAATTTTATTAAGGTCGACATTAATCTTTTATGATTACCAACGTACCCGGACCTCGGAATCAAAGTCAGCAAAGTTTGAAATTGATAAATTTTGTCTGGGTTTGCAATCCATTTATACTCTAGTGCTCGCGTTGAATTATTTTGAAACTTTTGTGATATTTACAGTTACGAATAACGAGAGAGATTTTTTTTGTTGGACTGAAATTATTATTTTTTCGCTACGTATCGATATCTCGGGATGAAAGTCAGCGTATTTTGAAATTCATAAATTTTGATTTATGCAATCCATTTATACTCTGGTGCTAGATTTAAAGTTTTAGATAGTTGGATGATATTAACCATAGACATAATAGAAAATATCGTGTTTGATTTTTTATGTAGCATACTTATCGTAGAGTTAACAGAAAATATCGAATTTTATTAAGGTGGACTTGAATATTTTAAGATTACCCACGTACCTGGACCTCAGAATCAAAGTGAGTATAGTTTGAAATTGATAAATTTGGCCTGATTTTCCAATTCATTTATATCCTGGTGCTCATGTAGAATTCTATGTAAAGTTTGGTGATATTAACCGTTACGAATAACGAGAGAAATTTGCTTGGATGGACTCTAATACTTTTGGATTGCCAACATTCCCGGATCTCGAGATCAAATTCTACGTAGTTCAAAATTTATAAATTCTGATTGGGTTTGCAATCAATTTATATTTTAGTGGTTGAGTTGAATTCTTTCGAAACATTAGTGATATTGACCATTACGAATAACGGGAGAGATTTGTTTGGGTGGGCTCGAATTATATTTTATTCCCTACGTACCCAGATCTCATGATCAAAGTGTGTGTATTTTGAAATTCACAAATTTTGATTTTTGCAATCCGTTTATACTCTAGTGCTAGAGTTAAAATTTTTTGAAAGTTGAGTTTGATTTTTCGTGCAAGATACTTACCGTAGACATAACAGAAAGTATCAAATTTTATTGAGGTGGACTCCAATCGTTTATGATTTACCTACATACCTGGACCTCGGAATCGAAGTCAAAGTAGTTTGAAATTCACAATTTGGTCTTGTTATGCAATTCATTTATACCCTGGTGCTCATGTAGAATTTTGTTGAAAGTTTTTTTATATGAACATTTACAAATAACGGGAGAAATTTGTTTGGATGGACTCTAATCCTTTCTGATTGCCAACATTCCCGTATCTCGGGATCAAAGCCTCCGTATTTCAAAATTGATAAATTTTGTTTGGGTTTGCAATCCCTTGATACTCTAGTGCTCGTGTTCAATTCTTCTGAAACTTTTATGATATTTACCGTTACGAATAACGAGAGAGATTTTTTTTGTTGCACTGAAATTATTATTTTTTCCCTACTTATCGATATCTCGGGATGAAAGTCAGCGTATTATGAAAATCATAAATTTTGATTTATGCAATCCATTTATACTCTGGTGCTAGAGTTAAAGTTTTAGATAGTTGGATGATATTAACCATAGACATAACAGAAAATATCGTGTTTGATTTTTTATGTAGCATACTTACCGTAGAGTTAACAGAAAATATCGAATTTTATTAAGGTGGACTCGAATATTTTAAGATAACCTCCGTACCTGGACCTCAGAATCAAAGTGAGCATTGTTTGAAATTGATAAATTTGGCCTGGTTTTCCAATTCATTTATGTCCCGGTGCTCATGTAGAATTCTATGTAAAGTTTGGTGATATTAACCGTTACGAATAACGGGAGAAATTTGCTTGGATGGACTCTAATCCTTTTGGATTGCCAACGTTCCCGGATCTCGAGATCAAATTATACGTAGTTAAAAATTTATAAATTCCGTTTGGGTTTGCAATCCATTTATATTTTATTGGTTGAGTTGAATTCTTTCGAAACATTAGTGATATTGACCATTACGAATAACGGGAGAGATTTGTTTGGGTGGGCTCGAATTATATTTTATTCCCTACGTACCCAGATCTCATGATCAAAGTGTGTGTATTTTGAAATTCATAAATTTTGATTTTTGCAATCCGTTTATACTCTAGTGCTAGAGTTAAATTTTTTTGAAAGTTGAGTTTGATTTTTCGTGCAAGATACTTACCGTAGACATAACAGAAAGTATCAAATTTTATTGAGGTGGACTCCAATCGTTTATGATTACCTACATACCTGGACCTCGGAATCGAAGTCAAAGTAGTTTGAAATTCACAATTTGGTCTTGTTATGCAATTCATTTATACCCTGGTGCTCATGTAGAATTTTGTTGAAAGTTTTTTTATATGAACATTTACAAATCACGGGAGAAATTTGTTTGGATGGACTCTAATCCTTTCTGATTGCCAACATTCCCGTATCTCGGGATCAAAGCCTCCGTATTTCAAAATTGATAAATTTTGTTTGGGTTTGCAATCCCTTGATACTCTAGTGCTCGTGTTCAATTCTTCTGAAACTTTTATGATATTTACCGTTACGAATAACGAGAGAGATTTTTTTTTGTTGCACCGAAATTATTATTTTTTCCCTACTTATCGATATCTCGGGATGAAAGTCAGCGTATTATGAAAATCATAAATTTTGATTTATGCAATCCATTTATACTCTGGTGCTAGAGTTAAAGTTTTAGATAGTTGGATGATATTAACCATAGACATAACAGAAAATATCGTGTTTGATTTTTTATGTAGCATACTTACCGTAGAGTTAACGAAAATATCGAATTTTATTAAGGTGGACTCGAATATTTTAAGATAACCTCCGTACTGGACCTCGAATCAAAGTGAGCATTGTTTGAAATTGATAAATTTGGCCTGGTTTTCCAATTCATTTATGTCCTGGTGCTCATGTAGAATTCTATGTAAAGTTTGGTGATATTAACCGTTACGAATAACGGGAGAAATTTGCTTGGATGGACTCTAATCCTTTTGGATTGCCAACGTTCCCGGATCTCGAGATCAAATTATACGTAGTTAAAAATTTATAAATTCTGTTTGGGTTTGCAATCCATTTATATTTTAGTGGTTGAGTTGAATTCTTTCGAAACATTAGTGATATTGACCATTACGAATAACGGGAGAGATTTGTTTGGGTGGGCTCGAATTATATTTTATTCCCTACGTACCCAGATCTCATGATCAAAGTTTGTGTATTTTGAAATTCATAAATTTTGATTTTTGCAATCCGTTTATACTCTAGTGCTAGAGTTAAATTTTTTTGAAAGTTGAGTTTGATTTTTCTTGCAGGATACTTACCGTAGACATAACAGAAAGTATCAAATTTTATTGAGGTGGATTCCAATCGTTTATGATTACCTACATACCTGGACCTCAGAATCGAACTCAAAGTAGTTTGAAATTCACAATTTGGTCTTGTTATGCAATTCATTTATACCCTGGTGCTCGTGTAGAATTCTTTTGAAAGTTTTCTTATATTAACATTTACGAATAACGGGGAGAAATTTGTTTGGATGGACTCTAATCCTTTCTGATTGCCAACATTCCCGTATCTCGGGATGAAAGCCTCCGTATTTCAAAATTAATAAATTTTGTTTGGGTTTGCAATCCATTTATACTTTAATGCTCGTGTTCAATTCTTCTAAAACTTTTGTGATATTTACCGTTACGAATAACGAGAGAGATTATTTTTTGTTGGATTGAAATAATTATTTTTTCCCTACTTATCGATATCAAGGGATGAAAGTCAGCGTATTTTGAAATCCATAAATTTTGATTTATGGAATCCATTTGTACTCTGGTGCTAGAGTTAAAGTTTTAGATAGTTGGATGATATTAACCATAGACATAACAGGAAATATCGAGTTTCGTTTTTGATGTAGGATACTTACCGTAGAGTTAACAAAAAATATCAAATTTTATTAAGGCGGACTCGAATCTTTTATGATTACCTACGTATCCGGACCTCGGAATCAAAGTCGGCGTAGTTTGAAATTGATAAATTTTGCCTGGTTTTCCAATTCATTCATATCCTGGTGCTCATGTAGAATTCTATGTAAAGTTTGGTGATATTCACCGTTAAGAATAACAGGGAGAAATTTGTTTGGATGGACTCTAATCCTTTTGGATTGCTAACATTCCCGGATCTCAAGATGAAATTCGCGTAGTTCAAAATTGATAAATTCTCGTTTGGTTTTGCAATCCATTTATATTTTAGTGGTTGAGTTGAATTATTTCGAAACATTAGTGATATTGAACATTACGACTAACGGGAGAGATTTGTTTGGGTGGGCTCGAATTATATTTTATTTTCTACGTACCCCGAGATCTCATGATCAAACTGTGTGTATTTTGAAATTCATAAATCTTGATTTTTGCAATCCGTTTATACTCTAGTGCTTTGGAGTTAGTTTTTTTTGAAAGTTGAGTTTGATATTTCGTGCGGGATACTTACCGTAGACATAACGAAAAGTATCAAATTTAATTGAGGTGGACTCCAATCGTTTATGATTACCTACATACCTGGACCTCGGAATCGAAGTCAAAGTAGTTTGAAATTCACAATTTGGTCTTGTTATGCAATTCATTTATACACTGGTGCTCATGTAGAATTCTATTGAAAGTTTTTTTATATTAACATTTACGAATAACGAGAGAAATTTGTTTGGATGGACTCTAATCCTTTCTGATTGCCAACATTCCCGTATCTCGGGATCAAAGACTCCGTATATCAAAATTGATAAATTTTGTTTGGGTTTGCAATCCCTTGATACTCTAGTGCTCGTGTTCAATTCTTCCGAAACTTTTGTGATATTTACCGTTACGAATAACGAGAGAGATTTTTTTTGTTGGATTGAAATTATTATTTTTTCCCTACTTATCGATATCTCGGGATGAAAGTCGGCGTATTTTGAAATTCTTAATTTTTTATTTATGCAATCCATTTATACTCTGGTGCTAGAGTTAAAGTTATAGATAGTTGGATGATATTAACCATAGACATAACATAAAATATCGTGTTTGATTTTTTATGTGGCATACTTACGATAGAGTTAACAGAAAATATCAAATTTTATTAAGGTGGACTCGAATATTTTAAGATAACCTGCGTACTTGGACCTCAGAATCAAAGTGAGCATAGTTTGAAATTGATAAATTTGGCCTGATTTTCCAATTCATTTATATCCTGGTGCTCATGTAGAATTCTATGTAAAGTTTGGTGATATTAACCGTTACGAATAACGAGAGAAATTTGCTTGGATGGACTCTAATACTTTTGGATTGCCAACATTCCCGGATCTCGAGATCAAATTCTACGTAGTTCAAAATTTATAAATTCCGATTGGGTTTGCAATCAATTTATATTTTAGTGGTTGAGTTGAATTCTTTCGAAACATTAGTGATATTGACCATTACGAATAACGGGAGAGATTTGTTTGGGTGGGCTCGAATTATATTTTATTCCCTACGTACCCAGATCTCATGATCAAAGTGTGTATTTTGAAATTCATAAATTTTGATTTTTGCAATCCGTTTATACTCTAGTGCTAGAGTTAAAATTTTTTGAAAGTTGAGTTTGATTTTTCGTGCAAGATACTTACCGTAGACATAACGAAAAGTATCAAATTTTATTGAGGTGGACTCCAATCGTTTATGATTACCTACATACCTGGACCTCGGAATCGAAGTCAAAGTAGTTTGAAATTCACAATTTGGTCTTGTTATGCAATTCATTTATACCCTGGTGCTCATGTAGAATTTTGATGAAAGTTTTTTTATATGAACATTTACAAATAACGGGAGAAATTTGTTTGGATGGACTCTAATCCTTTCTGATTGCCAACATTCCCGTATCTCGGGATCAAAGCCTCCGTATTTCAAAATTGATAAATTTTGTTTGGGTTTGCAATCCCTTGATACTCTAGTGCTCGTGTTCAATTCTTCCGAAACTTTTATGATATTTACCGTTACGAATAACGAGAGAGATTTTTTTTGTTGCACCGAAATTATTATTTTTTCCCTACTTATCGATATCTCGGGATGAAAGTCAGCGTATTATGAAAATCATAAATTTTGATTTATGCAATCCATTTATACTCTGGTGCTAGAGTTAAAGTTTTAGATAGTTGGATGATATTAACCATAGACATAACAGAAAATATCGTGTTTGATTTTTTATGTAGCATACTTACCGTAGAGTTAACGAAAAATATCGAATTTTATTAAGGTGGACTCGAATATTTTAAGATAACCTCCGTACTCGGACCTCAGAATCAAAGTGAGCATTGTTTGAAATTGATAAATTTGGCCTGGTTTTCCAATTCATTTATGTCCTGGTGCTCATGTAGAATTCTATGTAAAGTTTGGTGATATTAACCGTTACGAATAACGGGAGAAATTTGCTTGGATGGACTCTAATCCTTTTGGATTGCCAACGTTCCCGGATCTCGAGATCAAATTATACGTAGTTAAAAATTTATAAATTCTGTTTGGGTTTGCAATCCATTTATATTTTATTGGTTGAGTTGAATTCTTTCGAAACATTAGTGATATTGACCATTACGAATAACGGGAGAGATTTGTTTGGGTGGGCTCGAATTATATTTTATTCCCTACGTACCCAGATCTCATGATCAAAGTGTGTGTATTTTGAAATTCATAAATTTTGATTTTTGCAATCCGTTTATACTCTAGTGCTAGAGTTAAATTTTTTTGAAAGTTGAGTTTGATTTTTCGTGCAAGATACTTACCGTAGACATAACAGAAAGTATCAAATTTTATTGAGGTGGACTCCAATCGTTTATGATTACCTACATACCTGGACCTCGGAATCGAAGTCAAAGTAGTTTGAAATTCACAATTTGGTCTTGTTTTGCAATTCATTTATACCCTGGTGCTCATGTAGAATTCTGTTGAAAGTTTTTTTATATGAACATTTACAAATCACGGGAGAAATTTGTTTGGATGGACTCTAATCCTTTCTGATTGCCAACATTCCCGTATCTCGGGATCAAAGCCTCCGTATTTCAAAATTGATAAATTTTGTTTGGGTTTGCAATCCCTTGATACTCTAGTGCTCGTGTTCAATTCTTCGAAACTTTTATGATATTTACCGTTACGAATAACGAGAGAGATTTTTTTTTTGTTGGACTGAAATTATTATTTTTTCCCTACTTATCGATATCTCGGGATGAAAGTCAGCGTATTATGAAAATCATAAATTTTGATTTATGCAATCCATTTATACTCTGGTGCTAGAGTTAAAGTTTTAGATAGTTGGATGATATTAACCATAGACATAACAGAAAATATCGTGTTTGATTTTTTATGTAGCATACTTACCGTAGAGTTAACGTAAAATATCGAATTTTATTAAGGTGGACTCGAATATTTTAAGATAACCTCCGTACCCGGACCTCGAATCAAAGTGAGCATTGTTTGAAATTGATAAATTTGGCCTGGTTTTCCAATTCATTTATGTCCTGGTGCTCATGTAGAATTCTATGTAAAGTTTGGTGATATTAACCGTTACGAATAACGGGAGAAATTTGCTTGGATGGACTCTAATCCTTTTGGATTGCCAACGTTCCCGGATCTCGAGATCAAATTATACGTAGTTAAAAATTTATAAATTCCGTTTGGGTTTGCAATCCATTTATATTTTATTGGTTGAGTTGAATTCTTTCGAAACATTAGTGATATTGACCATTACGAATAACGGGAGAGATTTGTTTGGGTGGGCTCGAATTATATTTTATTCCCTACGTACCCGCATCTCATGATCAAAGTGTGTGTATTTTGAAATTCATAAATTTTGATTTTTGCAATCCGTTTATACTCTAGTGCTAGAGTTAAATTTTTTTGAAAGTTGAGTTTGATTTTTCGTGCAAGATACTTACCGTAGACATAACAGAAAGTATCAAATTTTATTGAGGTGGATTCCAATCGTTTATGATTACCTACATACCTGGACCTCAGAATCGAACTCAAAGTAGTTTGAAATTCACAATTTGGTCTTGTTATGCAATTCATTTATACCCCGGTGCTCGTGTAGAATTCTTTTGAAAGTTTTCTTATATTAACATTTACGAATAACGGGGAGAAATTTGTTTGGATGGACTCTAATCCTTTCTGATTGCCAACATTCCCGTATCTCGGGATGAAAGCCTCCGTATTTCAAAATTAATAAATTTTGTTTGGGTTTGCAATCCATTTATACTTTAATGCTCGTGTTCAATTCTTCTAAAACTTTTGTGATATTTACCGTTACGAATAACGAGAGAGATTATTTTTTGTTGGACTGAAATAATTATTTTTTCCCTACTTATCGATATCAAGGGATGAAAGTCAGCGTATTTTGAAATCCATAAATTTTGATTTATGGAATCCATTTGTACTCTGGTGCTAGAGTTAAAGTTTTAGATAGTTGGATGATATTAACCATAGACATAACAGAAAATATCGAGTTTCGTTTTTGATGTAGGATACTTACCGTAGAGTTAACAAAAAATATCAAATTTTATTAAGGCGGACTCGAATCTTTTATGATTACCTACGTATCTGGACCTCGGAATCAAAGTCAGCGTAGTTTGAAATTGATAAATTTTGCCTGGTTTTCCAATTCATTCATATCCTGGTGCTCATGTAGAATTCTATGTAAAGTTTGGTGATATTCACCGTTAAGAATAACAGGAGAAATTTGTTTGGATGGACTCTAATCCTTTTGGATTGCTAACATTCCCGGATCTCAAGATGAAATTCTGCGTAGTTCAAAATTGATAAATTCTGTTTGGTTTTGCAATCCATTTATATTTTAGTGGTTGAGTTGAATTATTTCGAAACATTAGTGATATTGAACATTACGACTAACGGGAGAGATTTGTTTGGGTGGGCTCGAATTATATTTTATTTTCTACGTACCCAGATCTCATGATCAAACTGTGTGTATTTTGAAATTCATAAATCTTGATTTTTGCAATCCGTTTATACTCTAGTGCTTGGAGTTAGTTTTTTTTGAAAGTTGAGTTTGATATTTCGTGCGGGATACTTACCGTAGACATAACGAAAAGTATCAAATTTAATTGAGGTGGACTCCAATCGTTTATGATTACCTACATACCTGGACCTCGGAATCGAAGTCAAAGTAGTTTGAAATTCACAATTTGGTCTTGTTATGCAATTCATTTATACACTGGTGCTCATGTAGAATTCTATTGAAAGTTTTTTTATATTGACATTTACGAATAACGAGAGAAATTTGTTTGGATGGACTCTAATCCTTTCTGATTGCCAACATTCCCGTATCTCGGGATCAAAGACTCCGTATATCAAATTGATAAATTTTGTTTGGGTTTGCAATCCCTTGATACTCTAGTGCTCGTGTTCAATTCTTCTGAAACTTTTGTGATATTTACCGTTACGAATAACGAGAGAGATTTTTTTTGTTGGACTGAAATTATTATTTTTTCCCTACTTATCGATATCTCGGGATGAAAGTCAGCGTATTTTGAAATTCTTAATTTTTTATTTATGCAATCCATTTATACTCTGGTGCTAGAGTTAAAGTTATAGATAGTTGGATGATATTAACCATAGACATAACATAAAATATCGTGTTTGATTTTTTATGTGGCATACTTACCGTAGAGTTAACAGAAAATATCAAATTTTATTAAGGTGGACTCGAATATTTTAAGATAACCTGCGTACTTGGACCTCAGAATCAAAGTGAGCATAGTTTGAAATTGATAAATTTGGCCTGATTTTCCAATTCATTTATATCCTGGTGCTCATGTAGAATTCTATGTAAAGTTTGGTGATATTAACCGTTACGAATAACGAGAGAAATTTGCTTGGATGGACTCTAATACTTTTGGATTGCCAACATTCCCGGATCTCGAGATCAAATTCTACGTAGTTCAAAATTTATAAATTCTGATTGGGTTTGCAATCAATTTAGATTTTAGTGGTTGAGTTGAATTCTTTCGAAACATTAGTGATATTGACCATTACGAATAACGGGAGAGATTTGTTTGGGTGGGCTCGAATTATATTTTATTCCCTACGTACCCAGATCTCATGATCAAAGTGTGTATTTTGAAATTCATAAATTTTGATTTTTGCAATCCGTTTATACTCTAGTGCTAGAGTTAAAATTTTTTGAAAGTTGAGTTTGATTTTTCGTGCAAGATACTTACCGTAGACATAACAGAAAGTATCAAATTTTATTGAGGTGGACTCCAATCGTTTATGATTACCTACATACCTGGACCTCGGAATCGAAGTCAAAGTAGTTTGAAATTCACAATTTGGTCTTGTTATGCAATTCATTTATACCCCGGTGCTCATGTAGAATTCTGTTGAAAGTTTTTTTATATGAACATTTACAAATCATGGGAGAAATTTGTTTGGATGGACTCTAATCCTTTCTGATTGCCAACATTCCCGTATCTCGGGATCAAAGCCTCCGTATTTCAAAATTGATAAATTTTGTTTGGGTTTGCAATCCCTTGATACTCTAGTGCTCGTGTTCAATTCTTCTGAAACTTTTATGATATTTACCGTTACGAATAACGAGAGAGATTTTTTTTGTTGGACTGAAATTATTATTTTTTCCCTACTTATCGATATCTCGGGATGAAAGTCAGCGTATTATGAAAATCATAAATTTTGATTTATGCAATCCATTTATACTCGGTGCTAGAGTTAAAGTTTTAGATAGTTGGATGATATTAACCATAGACATAACAGAAAATATCGTGTTTGATTTTTTATGTAGCATACTTACCGTAGAGTTAACAGAAAATATCGAATTTTATTAAGGTGGACTCGAATATTTTAAGATAACCTCCGTACCTGGACCTCAGAATCAAAGTGAGCATTGTTTGAAATTGATAAATTTGGCCTGGTTTTCCAATTCATTTATGTCCTGGTGCTCATGTAGAATTCTATGTAAAGTTTGGTGATATTAACCGTTACGAATAACGGGAGAAATTTGCTTGGATGGACTCTAATCCTTTTGGATTGCCAACGTTCCCGGATCTCGAGATCAAATTATACGTAGTTAAAAATTTATAAATTCTGTTTGGGTTTGCAATCCATTTATATTTTAGTGGTTGAGTTGAATTCTTTCGAAACATTAGTGATATTGACCATTACGAATAACGGGAGAGATTTGTTTGGGTGGGCTCGAATTATATTTTATTCCCTACGTACCCGGATCTCATGATCAAAGTTTGTGTATTTTGAAATTCATAAATTTTGATTTTTGCAATCCGTTTATACTCTAGTGCTAGAGTTAAATTTTTTTGAAAGTTGAGTTTGATTTTTCTTGCGGGATACTTACCGTAGACATAACGAAAAAGTATCAAATTTTATTGAGGTGGATTCCAATCGTTTATGATTACCTACATACCCGGACCTCGAATCGAACTCAAAGTAGTTTGAAATTCACAATTTGGTCTTGTTATGCAATTCATTTATACCCCGGTGCTCGTGTAGAATTCTTTTGAAAGTTTTCTTATATTAACATTTACGAATAACGGGGAGAAATTTGTTTGGATGGACTCTAATCCTTTCTGATTGCCAACATTCCCGTATCTCGGGATGAAAGCCTCCGTATTTCAAAATTAATAAATTTTGTTTGGGTTTGCAATCCATTTATACTTTAATGCTCGTGTTCAATTCTTCTAAAACTTTTGTGATATTTACCGTTACGAATAACGAGAGAGATTATTTTTTGTTGGACTGAAATAATTATTTTTTCCCTACTTATCGATATCAAGGGATGAAAGTCAGCGTATTTTGAAATCCATAAATTTTGATTTATGGAATCCATTTGTACTCTGGTGCTAGAGTTAAAGTTTTAGATAGTTGGATGATATTAACCATAGACATAACAGAAAATATCGAGTTTCGTTTTTGATGTAGGATACTTACCGTAGAGTTAACAAAAAATATCAAATTTTATTAAGGCGGACTCGAATCTTTTATGATTACCTACGTATCTGGACCTCGGAATCAAAGTCAGCGTAGTTTGAAATTGATAAATTTTGCCTGGTTTTCCAATTCATTCATATCCTGGTGCTCATGTAGAATTCTATGTAAAGTTTGGTGATATTCACCGTTAAGAATAACAGGAGAAATTTGTTTGGATGGACTCTAATCCTTTTGGATTGCTAACATTCCCGGATCTCAAGATGAAATTCTGGCGTAGTTCAAAATTGATAAATTCCGTTTGGTTTTGCAATCCATTTATATTTTAGTGGTTGAGTTGAATTATTTCGAAACATTAGTGATATTGAACATTACGACTAACGGGAGAGATTTGTTTGGGTGGGCTCGAATTATATTTTATTTTCTACGTACCCAGATCTCATGATCAAACTGTGTGTATTTTGAAATTCATAAATCTTGATTTTTGCAATCCGTTTATACTCTAGTGCTGGAGTTAGTTTTTTTTGAAAGTTGAGTTTGATATTTCGTGCAGGATACTTACCGTAGACATAACAGAAAGTATCAAATTTAATTGAGGTGGACTCCAATCGTTTATGATTACCTACATACCTGGACCTCGGAATCGAAGTCAAAGTAGTTTGAAATTCACAATTTGGTCTTGTTATGCAATTCATTTATACCCTGGTGCTCATGTAGAATTCTGTTGAAAGTTTTTTTATATGAACATTTACAAATCATGGGAGAAATTTGTTTGGATGGACTCTAATCCTTTCTGATTGCCAACATTCCCGTATCTCGGGATCAAAGCCTCCGTATTTCAAAATTGATAAATTTTGTTTGGGTTTGCAATCCCTTGATACTCTAGTGCTCGTGTTCAATTCTTCTGAAACTTTTATGATATTTACCGTTACGAATAACGAGAGAGATTTTTTTTGTTGGACTGAAATTATTATTTTTTCCCTACTTATCGATATCTCGGGATGAAAGTCAGCGTATTATGAAAATCATAAATTTTGATTTATGCAATCCATTTATACTCTGGTGCTAGAGTTAAAGTTTTAGATAGTTGGATGATATTAACCATAGACATAACAGAAAATATCGTGTTTGATTTTTTATGTAGCATACTTACCGTAGAGTTAACAGAAAATATCGAATTTTATTAAGGTGGACTCGAATATTTTAAGATAACCTCCGTACTGGACCTCGAATCAAAGTGAGCATTGTTTGAAATTGATAAATTTGGCCTGGTTTTCCAATTCATTTATGTCCTGGTGCTCATGTAGAATTCTATGTAAAGTTTGGTGATATTAACCGTTACGAATAACGGGAGAAATTTACTTGGATGGACTCTAATCCTTTTGGATTGCCAACGTTCCCGGATCTCGAGATCAAATTATACGTAGTTAAAAATTTATAAATTCTGTTTGGGTTTGCAATCCATTTATATTTTAGTGGTTGAGTTGAATTCTTTCGAAACATTAGTGATATTGACCATTACGAATAACGGGAGAGATTTGTTTGGGTGGGCTCGAATTATATTTTATTCCCTACGTACCCGGATCTCATGATCAAAGTTTGTGTATTTTGAAATTCATAAATTTTGATTTTTGCAATCCGTTTATACTCTAGTGCTAGAGTTAAATTTTTTTGAAAGTTGAGTTTGATTTTTCTTGCGGGATACTTACCGTAGACATAACAGAAAGTATCAAATTTTATTGAGGTGGATTCCAATCGTTTATGATTACCTACATACCTGGACCTCAGAATCGAACTCAAAGTAGTTTGAAATTCACAATTTGGTCTTGTTATGCAATTCATTTATACCCTGGTGCTCGTGTAGAATTCTTTTGAAAGTTTTCTTATATTAACATTTACGAATAACGGGGAGAAATTTGTTTGGATGGACTCTAATCCTTTCTGATTGCCAACATTCCCGTATCTCGGGATGAAAGCCTCCGTATTTCAAAATTAATAAATTTTGTTTGGGTTTGCAATCCATTTATACTTTAATGCTCGTGTTCAATTCTTCTAAAACTTTTGTGATATTTACCGTTACGAATAACGAGAGAGATTATTTTTTGTTGGATTGAAATAATTATTTTTTCCCTACTTATCGATATCAAGGGATGAAAGTCGGCGTATTTTGAAATCCATAAATTTTGATTTATGGAATCCATTTGTACTCCGGTGCTAGAGTTAAAGTTTTAGATAGTTGGATGATATTAACCATAGACATAACGAGAAAATATCGAGTTTCGTTTTTGATGTAGGATACTTACCGTAGAGTTAACAAAAAATATCAAATTTTATTAAGGCGGACTCGAATCTTTTATGATTACCTACGTATCCGGACCTCGGAATCAAAGTCGGCGTAGTTTGAAATTGATAAATTTTGCCTGGTTTTCCAATTCATTCATATCCTGGTGCTCATGTAGAATTCTATGTAAAGTTTGGTGATATTCACCGTTAAGAATAACAGGAGAAATTTGTTTGGATGGACTCTAATCCTTTTGGATTGCTAACATTCCCGGATCTCAAGATGAAATTCTGCGTAGTTCAAAATTGATAAATTCGTTTGGTTTTGCAATCCATTTATATTTTAGTGGTTGAGTTGAATTATTTCGAAACATTAGTGATATTGAACATTACGACTAACGGGAGAGATTTGTTTGGGTGGGCTCGAATTATATTTTATTTTCTACGTACCCAGATCTCATGATCAAACTGTGTGTATTTTGAAATTCATAAATCTTGATTTTTGCAATCCGTTTATACTCTAGTGCTGGAGTTAGTTTTTTTTGAAAGTTGAGTTTGATATTTCGTGCAGGATACTTACCGTAGACATAACAGAAAGTATCAAATTTAATTGAGGTGGACTCCAATCGTTTATGATTACCTACATACCTGGACCTCGGAATCGAAGTCAAAGTAGTTTGAAATTCACAATTTGGTCTTGTTATGCAATTCATTTATACACTGGTGCTCATGTAGAATTCTATTGAAAGTTTTTTTATATTAACATTTACGAATAACGAGAGAAATTTGTTTGGATGGACTCTAATCCTTTCTGATTGCCAACATTCCCGTATCTCGGGATCAAAGACTCCGTATATCAAAATTGATAAATTTTGTTTGGGTTTGCAATCCCTTGATACTCTAGTGCTCGTGTTCAATTCTTCTGAAACTTTTGTGATATTTACCGTTACGAATAACGAGAGAGATTTTTTTTGTTGGACTGAAATTATTATTTTTTCCCTACTTATCGATATCTCGGGATGAAAGTCAGCGTATTTTGAAATTCTTAATTTTTTATTTATGCAATCCATTTATACTCTGGTGCTAGAGTTAAAGTTATAGATAGTTGGATGATATTAACCATAGACATAACATAAAATATCGTGTTTGATTTTTTATGTGGCATACTTACCGTAGAGTTAACAGAAAATATCAAATTTTATTAAGGTGGACTCGAATATTTTAAGATAACCTGCGTACTTGGACCTCAGAATCAAAGTGAGCATAGTTTGAAATTGATAAATTTGGCCTGATTTTCCAATTCATTTATATCCTGGTGCTCATGTAGAATTCTATGTAAAGTTTGGTGATATTAACCGTTACGAATAACGGGAGAAATTTGCTTGGATGGACTCTAATCCTTTTGGATTGCCAACATTCTCGGATCTCGAGATCAAATTCTACGTAGTTCAAAATTTATAAATTCTGTTTGGGTTTGCAATCTATTTATATTTTAGTGGTTGAGTTGAATTCTTTCGAAACATTAGTGATATTGACCATTACGAATAACGGGAGAGATTTGTTTGGGTGGGCTCGAATTATATTTTATTCCCTACGTACCCAGATCTCATGACCAAAGTGTGCGTATTTTGAAATTCATAAATTTTTATTTTTGCAATCCGTTTCTACTCTAGTGCTAGAGTTAAATTTTTTTGAAAGTTGAGTTTGATTTTAGACATAACAGAAAGTATCAAATTTTATTGAGGTGGATTCCAATCGTTTATGATTACCTACATACCTGGACCTCAGAATCGAAGTCAAAGTAGTTTGAAATTCACAATTTGGTATTGTTATGCAATTCATTTATACCCTGGTGCTCATGTAGAATTCTGTTGAAAGTTTTTTTATATTAACATTTACGAATAACGGGAGAAATTTGTTTGGATGGACTCTAATCCTTTCTGATTGCCAACATTCCCGTATCTCGGGATCAAAGACTCCGTATTTCAAAATTGATAAATTTTGTTTGGGTTTGCAATCCCTTGATACTCTAGTGCTCGTGTTCAATTCTTCTGAAACTTTTGTGATATTTACCGTTACGAATAACGAGAGAGATTTTTTTTGTTGGACTGAAATTATTATTTTTTCCCTACTTATCGATATTTCGGGATGAAAGTCAGCGTATTTTGAAATTCATAAATTTTGATTTATGCAATCCATTTATACTCTGGTGCTAAAGTTAAAGTTATAGATAGTTGGATGATATTAACCATAGACATAACAGAAAATATCGTGTTTGATTTTTTATGTAGCATACTTACCGTAGATTTAACAGAAAATATCGAATTTTATTAAGGTGGATTCGAATATTTTAAGATAACCCCTGTACCTGGACCTCAGAATAAAAGTGAGTATAGTTTGAAATTGATAAATTTGGCCTGGTTTTCCAATTCATTTATATCCTGGTGCTCATGTAGAATTCTATGTAAAGTTTGGTGATATTAACCATTACGAATAACGGGAGAAATTTTCTTGGATGGACTCTAATCCTTTTGGATTGCCAACATTCCCGGATCTCGAGATCAAATTCTACGTAGTTCAAAATTTATAAATTCTGTTTGGGTTTGCAATCCATTTATATTTTAGTGGTTGAGTTGAATTCTTTCGAAACATTAGTGATATTGACCATTACGAATAACGGGAGAGATTTGTTTGGGTGGGCTCGAATTATATTTTATTCCCTACGTACCCAGATCTCATGACCAAAGTGTGTGTATTTTGAAATTCATAAATTTTTATTTTTGCAATCCGTTTCTACTCTAGTGCTAGAGTTAAATTTTTTTTAAAGTTGAGATTGATTTTTTGTGCAGGATACTTACCGTAGACATAACAGAAAGTATCAAATTTTATTGAGGTGGATTCCAATCGTTTATGATTACCTACATACCTGGACCTCAGAATCGAAGTCAAAGTAGTTTGAAATTCACAATTTGGTCTTGTTATGCAATTCATTTATACCCTGGTGCTCATGTAGAATTGTTTTGAAAGTTTTCTTATATTAACATTTATGAATAACGGGAGAAATTTGTTTGGATGGACTCTAATCCTTTCTGATTGCTAACATTCCCGTATCTCGGGATCAAAGCCTCCGTATTTCAAAATTAATAAATTTTGTTTGGGTTTGCAATCCATTTATACTTTAGTGCTCGTGTTCAATTCTTCTGAAACTTTTGTTATATTTACCGTTACGAATAACGAGAGAGATTTTTTTTGTTGGACTGAAATAATTATTTTTTCCCTACTTATCGATATCTCGGGATGAAAGTCAGCGTATTTTGAAATCCATAAATTTTGATTTATGCAATCCATTTATACTCCGGTGCTAGAGTTAAAGTTTTAGATAGTTGGATGATATTAACCATAGACATAACAGAAAATATCGAGTTTCGTTTTTTATGTAGGATACTTACTGTAGAGTTAACAGAAAATATCAAATTTTATTAAGGCGGACTCGAATCTTTTATGATTACCTACGTACCTGGACCTCGGAATGAAAGTCAGCGTAGTTTGAAATTGATAAATTTGGCCTGGTTTTCCAATTCATTTATATCCTGATGCTCATTTAGAATTCTATGTAAAGTTTGGTGATATTCACCGTTAAGAATAACAGGAGAAATTTTTTTGGATGGACTCTAATCCTTTTGGATTGCTAACATTCCCGGATCTCGAGATGAAATTCTGCGTAGTTCAAAATTGATAAATTCTGTTTGGGTTTGTAATCCATTTATATTTTAGTGGTTGAGTTGAATTCTTTCGAAACATTAGTGATATTGACCATTACGAATAACGGGAGAGATTTGTTTGGGTGGGCTCGAATTATATTTTATTCCCTACGTACCCAGATCTCATGACCAAAGTGTGTGTATTTTGAAATTCATAAATTTTTATTTTTGCAATCCGTTTCTACGCTAGTGCTAGAGTTAAATTTTTTTGAAAGTTGAGTTTGATTTTTCGTGCAGGATACTTACCTCAGACATAACAGAAAGTATCAAATTTTATTGAGGTGGATTCCAATCGTTTATGATTACCTACATACCTGGACCTCAGAATCGAAGTCAACGTAGTTTGAAATTCACAATTTGGTCTTGTTATGCAATTCATTTATACCCTGGTGCTCATGTAGAATTCTTTTGAAAGTTGTTTGATATTAACATTTACGAATAATGGGAGAAATTTGTTTGGATGGACTCTAATCCTTTCTGATTGCCAACATTCCCGTATCTCGGGATCAAAGCCTCCGTATTTCAAAATTTATAAATTTTGTTTGGGTTTGCAATCCATTTATACTTTAGTGCTCGTGTTCAATTCTTCTGAAACTTTTGTGATATTTACCGTTACGAATAACGAGAGATATTTTTTTTGTTGGACTGAAATAATTATTTTTTCCCTACTTATCGATATCTCGGAATGAAAGTCAGCGTATTTTGAAATCCATAAATTTTGATTTATGCAATCCATTTATACTCTGGTGCTAGAGTTAAAGTTTTAGATAGTTGGATGATATTAACCATAGACATAACAGAAAATATCGAGTTTCGTTTTTGATGTAGGATACTTACCGTAGAGTTAACAGAAAATATCAAATTTTATTAAGGCCGACTCGAATCTTTTATGATTACCTACGTACCTGGACCTCGGAATCAAAGTCAGCGAAGTTTGAAATTGATAAATTTGGCCTAGTTTTCCAGTTCATTCATATCCTGGTGCTCATGTAGAATTCTATGTAAAGTTTGGTGATATTCACCATTAAGAATAACAGGAGAAATTTGTTTCGATGGACTCTAATCCTTTTGGATTGCCAACATTCCCGGATCTCGAGATGAAATTCTGCGTAGTTCAAAATTGATAAATTCTGTTTGGGTTTGCAATCCATTTATATTTTAGTGGCTGAGTTGAATTATTTCGAAACATTAGTGATATTGACCATTACGAATAACGGGAGAGATTTGTTTGGGTGGGCTCGAATTATATTTTATTTTCTACGTACCTAGATCTCATGATCAAACTGTGTGTATTTTGAAATTCATATATCTTGATTTTTGCAATCCGTTTATACTCTAGTGCTTTGAGTTAGTTTTTTTTGAAAGTTCGGTTTGATTTTTCGTGCAGGATACTTACCGTAGACATAACAGAAAGTATAAAATTTTATTGAGGTGGACTCCAATCGTTTATGATTACCTACATACCTGGACCTCGGAATCGAAGTCAAAGTAGTTTGAAATTCACAATTTGGTCTTGTTATGCAATTCATTTATACCCTGGTGCTCATGTAGAATTCTTTTGAAAGTTGTTTGATATTAACATTTACGAATAACGGGAGAAATTTGTTTGGATGGACTCTAATCCTTTCTGATTGCCAACATTCCCGTATCTCGGGATCAAAGCCTCCGTATTTCAAAATTTATAAATTTTGTTTGGGTTTGCAATCCATTTATACTTTAGTGCTCGTGTTCAATTCTTCTGAAACTTTTGTGATATTTACCGTTACGAATAACGAGAGATATTTTTTTTGTTGGACTGAAATAATTATTTTTTCCCTACTTATCGATATCTCGGAATGAAAGTCAGCGTATTTTGAAATCCATAAATTTTGATTTATGCAATCCATTTATACTCTGGTGCTAGAGTTAAAGTTTTAGATAGTTGGATGATATTAACCATAGACATAACAAAAAATATCGAGTTTCGTTTTTGATGTAGGATACTTACCGTAGAGTTAACAGAAAATATCAAATTTTAGTAAGGCCGACTCGAATCTTTTATGATTATCTACGTACCTGGACCTCGGAATCAAAGTCAGCGTAGTTTGAAATTGATAAATTTGGCCTAGTTTTCCAGTTCATTCATATCCTGGTGCTCATGTAGAATTCTATGTAAAGTTTGGTGATATTCACCATTAAGAATAACAGGAGAAATTTGTTTGGATGGACTCTAATCCTTTTGGATTGCCAACATTCCCGGATCTCGACATGAAATTCTGCGTAGTTCAAAATTGATAAATTCTGTTTGGGTTTGCAATCCATTTATATTTTAGTGGCTGAGTTGAATTATTTTGAAACATTAGTGATATTGACCATTACGAATAACGGGAGAGATTTGTTTGGGTGGGCTCGAATTATATTTTATTTTCTACGTACCTAGATCTCATGATCAAACTGTGTGTATTTTGAAATTCATATATCTTGATTTTTGCAATCCGTTTATACTCTAGTGCTTTGAGTTAGTTTTTTTTGAAGGTTCAGTTTGATTTTTCGTGCAGGATACTTACCGTAGACATAACAGAAAGTATAAAATTTTATTGAGGTGGACTCCAATCGTTTATGATTACCTACATACCTGGACCTCGGAATCGAAGTAAAAGTAGTTTGAAATTCACAATTTGGTCCGGTTATGCAATTCATTTATACCACTGGTGCTCATGTAGAATTCTTTTGAAAGTTGTTTGATATTAACATTTACGAATAACGGGAGAAATTTGTTTGGATGGACTCTAATCCTTTCTGATTGCCAACATTCCCGTATCTCGGGATCAAAGCCTCCGTATTTCAAAATTGATAAATTTTGTTTGGGTTTGCAATCCATTTATGCTTTAGTGCTCGTGTTCAATTCATCTGAAACTTTTGTGATATTTACCGTTACGAATAACGAGAGATATTTTTTTTGTTGGACTGAAATAATTATTTTTTCCCTACTTATCGATATCTCGGAATGAAAGTCAGTGTATTTTGAAATCTATAAATTTTGATTTATGCAATCCATTTATACTCTAGTGCTAGAGTTAAAGTTTTAGATAGTTGGATGATATTAACCATAGACATAACAGAAAATATCGGGTTTCGTTTTTGATGTAGGATACTTACCGTAGAGTTAACAGAAAATATCAAATTTTATTAAGGCCGACTCGAATCTTTTATGATTACCTACGTATCTGGACTTCGGAATCAAAGTCAGCGTAGTTTGAAATTGATAAATTTGGCCTAGTTTTCCAGTTCATTCATATCCTGGTGCTCATGTAGAATTCTATGTAAAGTTTGGTGATATTCACCATTAAGAATAACAGGAGAAATTTGTTTGGATGGACTCTAATCCTTTTGGATTGCCAACATTCCCGGATTTCGAGATGAAATTCTGCGTAGTTCAAAATTTATAAATTCTGTTTGGGTTTGCAATCCATTTATATTTTAGTGGTTGAGTTGAATTATTTCGAAACATTAGTGATATTGACCATTACGAATAACGGGAGAGATTTGTTTTGGGTGGGCTCGAATTATATTTTATTTTCTACGTACCTAGATCTCATGATCAAACTGTGTGTATTTTGAAATTCATATATCTTGATTTTTGCAATCCGTTTATACTCTAGTGCTGGAGTTAGTTTTTTTTGAAAGTTCGAGTTTGATTTTTCGTGCGGGATACTTACCGTAGACATAACGAGAAAGTATCAAATTTTATTGAGGTGGACTCCAATCGTTTATGATTACCTACATACCCGGACCTCGTAATCGAAGTCAAAGTTTGAAATTGACAATTTGGTCCGGTTATGCAATTCATTTATACCCCGGTGCTCATGTAGAATTCTTTTGAAAGTTGTTTGATATTAACATTTACGAATAACGGGAGAAATTTGTTTGGATGGACTCTAATCCTTTCTGATTGCCAACATTCCCGTATCTCGGGATCAAAGCCTCCGTATTTCAAAATTAATAAATTTTGTTTGGGTTTGCAATCCATTTATACTTTAGTGCTCGTGTTCAATTCTTCTCGAAACTTTTGTGATATTTACCGTTACGAATAACGAGAGAGATTTTTTTTGTTGGACTGAAATAATTATTTTTTCCCTACTTATCGATATGTCGGGATGAAAGTCCGCGTATTTTGAAATCCATAAATTTTGATTTATGCAATCCATTTATACTCTGGTGCTAGAGTTAAAGTTTTAGATAGTTGGATGATATTAACCATAGACATAACAGAAAATATCGAGTTTCGTTTTTTATGTAGGATATTTACCGTAGAGTTAACAGAAAATATCAAATTTTATTAAGGTGGACTCGAATCTTTTATGATTACCTACGTACCTGGACCTCGGAATCAAAGTCAGCGTAGTTTGAAATTGATAAATTTGGCCTAGTTTTCCAGTTCATTCATATCCTGGTGCTCATGTAGAATTCTATGTAAAGTTTGGTGATATTCACCATTAAGAATAACAGGAGAAATTTGTTTCGATGGACTCTAATCCTTTTGGATTGCCAACATTC
The DNA here is from genome assembly GCA_030674075.2 of Linum usitatissimum. Classification (NCBI taxonomy): domain Eukaryota; kingdom Viridiplantae; phylum Streptophyta; class Magnoliopsida; order Malpighiales; family Linaceae; genus Linum; species Linum usitatissimum. The sequence continues at coordinate 1,339,458 of JAUJYP020000368.1, read as the reverse complement.
CCGGATCTCGAGATGAAATTCTGCGTAGTTCAAAATTGATAAATTCTCGTTTGGGTTTGTAATCCATTTATATTTTAGTGGTTGAGTTGAATTCTTTCGAAACATTAGTGATATTGACCATTGCGAATAACGGGAGAGATTTGTTTGGGTGGGCTAGAATTATATTTTATTTTCTACGTACCTAGATCTCATGATCAAACTATGTGTATTTTGAAATTCATATATCTTGATTTTTGCAATCCGTTTATACTCTAGTGCTGGAGTTAGTTTTTTTTGAAAGTTCAGTTTGATTTTTCGTGCAGGATACTTACCGTAGACATAACAGAAAGTATAAAATTTTATTGAGGTGGACTCCAATCGTTTATGATTACCTACATACCTGGACCTCGGAATCGAAGTCAAAGTAGTTTGAAATTCACAATTTGGTCTGGTTATGCAATTCATTTATACCCTGGTGCTCATGTAGAATTCTTTTGAAAGTTGTTTGATATTAACATTTACGAATAACGGGAGAAATTTGTTTGGATGGACTCTAATCCTTTCTGATTGCCAACATTCCCGTATCTCGGGATCAAAGCCTCCGTATTTCAAAATTGATAAATTTTGTTTGGGTTTGCAATCCATTTATACTTTAGTGCTCGTGTTCAATTCTTCGAAACTTTTGTGATATTTACCGTTACGAATAACGAGAGAGATTTTTTTTGTTGGACTGAAATAATTATTTTTTCCCTACTTATCGATATGTCGGGATGAAAGTCCGCGTATTTTGAAATCCATAAATTTTGATTTATGCAATCCATTTATACTCTGGTGCTAGAGTTAAAGTTTTAGATAGTTGGATGATATTAACCATAGACATAACAGAAAATATCGAGTTTCGTTTTTTATGTAGGATATTTACCGTAGAGTTAACAGAAAATATCAAATTTTATTAAGGCGGACTCGAATCTTTTATGATTACCTACGTACACGGACCTCGGAATCAAAGTCGGCGTAGTTTGAAATTGATAAATTTGGCCTAGTTTTCCGTTCATTCATATCCTGGTGCTCATGTAGAATTCTATGTAAAGTTTGGTGATATTCACCATTAAGAATAACGGGGAGAAATTTGTTTCGATGGACTCTAATCCTTTTGGATTGCCAACATTCCCGGATCTCGAGATGAAATTCTGCGTAGTTCAAAATTGATAAATTCTGTTTGGGTTTGTAATCCATTTATATTTTAGTGGTTGAGTTGAATTCTTTCGAAACATTAGTGATATTGACCATTGCGAATAACGGGAGAGATTTGTTTGGGTGGGCTAGAATTATATTTTATTTTCTACGTACCTAAATCTCATGATCAAACTATGTGTATTTTGAAATTCATATATCTTGATTTTTGCAATCCGTTTATACTCTAGTGCTTTGGAGTTAGTTTTTTTTGAAAGTTCGAGTTTGATTTTTCGTGCAGGATACTTACCGTAGACATAACAGAAAGTATAAAATTTTATTGAGGTGGACTCCAATCGTTTATGATTACCTACATACCTGGACCTCGGAATCGAAGTCAAAGTAGTTTGAAATTCACAATTTGGTCTGGTTATGCAATTCATTTATACCCTGGTGCTCATGTAGAATTCTTTTGAAAGTTGTTTGATATTAACATTTACGAATAACGGGAGAAATTTGTTTGGATGGACTCTAATCCTTTCTGATTGCCAACATTCCCGTATCTCGGGATCAAAGCCTCCGTATTTCAAAATTGATAAATTTTGTTTGGGTTTGCAATCCATTTATACTTTAGTGCTCGTGTTCAATTCTTCTGAAACTTTTGTGATATTTACCGTTACGAATAACGAGAGATATTTTTTTTGTTGGACTGAAATAATTATTTTTTCCCTACTTATCGATATCTCGGAATGAAAGTCGATGTATTTTGAAATCTATAAATTTTGATTTATGCAATCCATTTATACTCTAGTGCTAGAGTTAAAGTTTTAGATAGTTGGATGATATTAACCATAGACATAACGAAAAATATCGGGTTTCGTTTTTGATGTAGGATACTTACCGTAGAGTTAACAGAAAATATCAAATTTTATTAAGGCCGACTCGAATCTTTTATGATTACCTACGTACCTGGACTTCGGAATCAAAGTCAGCGTAGTTTGAAATTGATAAATTTGGCCTAGTTTTCCAGTTCATTCATATCCTGGTGCTCATGTAGAATTCTATGTAAAGTTTGGTGATATTCACCATTAAGAATAACAGGAGAAATTTGTTTGGATGGACTCTAATCCTTTTGGATTGCCAACATTCCCGGATTTCGAGATGAAATTCTGCGTAGTTCAAAATTTATAAATTCTGTTTGGGTTTGCAATCCATTTATATTTTAGTGGTTGAGTTGAATTATTTCGAAACATTAGTGATATTGACCATTACGAATAACGGGAGAGATTTGTTTGGGTGGGCTCGAATTATATTTTATTTTCTACGTACCTAGATCTCATGATCAAACTGTGTGTATTTTGAAATTCATATATCTTGATTTTTGCAATCCGTTTATACTCTAGTGCTGGAGTTAGTTTTTTTTGAAAGTTCAGTTTGATTTTTCGTGCAGGATACTTACCGTAGACATAACAGAAAGTATCAAATTTTATTGAGGTGGACTCCAATCGTTTATGATTACCTACATACCTGGACCTCGTAATCGAAGTCAAAGTTTGAAATTGACAATTTGGTCTGGTTATGCAATTCATTTATACCCTGGTGCTCATGTAGAATTCTTTTGAAAGTTGTTTGATATTAACATTTACGAATAACGGGAGAAATTTGTTTGGATGGACTCTAATCCTTTCTGATTGCCAACATACCCGTATCTCGGGATCAAAGCCTCCGTATTTCAAAATTAATAAATTTTGTTTGGGTTTGCAATCCATTTATACTTTAGTGCTCGTGTTCAATTCTTCTGAAACTTTTGTGATATTTACCGTTACGAATAACGAGAGATTTTTTTTTGTTGGATTGAAATAATTATTTTTTCCCTACTTATCGATATGTCGGGATGAAAGTCCGCGTATTTTGAAATCCATAAATTTTGATTTATGCAATCCATTTATACTCTGGTGCTAGAGTTAAAGTTTTAGATAGTTGGATGATATTAACCATTGACATAACAGAAAATATCGAGTTTCGTTTTTTATGTAGGATATTTACCGTAGAGTTAACAGAAAATATCAAATTTTATTAAGGCGGACTCGAATCTTTTATGATTACCTACGTACCTGGACCTCGGAATCAAAGTCAGCGTAGTTTGAAATTGATAAATTTGGCCTAGTTTTCCAGTTCATTCATATCCTGGTGCTCATGTAGAATTCTATGTAAAGTTTGGTGATATTCACCATTAAGAATAACAGGAGAAATTTGTTTCGATGGACTCTAATCCTTTTGGATTGCCAACATTCCCGGATCTCGAGATGAAATTCTGCGTAGTTCAAAATTGATAAATTCTGTTTGGGTTTGTAATCCATTTATATTTTAGTGGTTGAGTTGAATTCTTTCGAAACATTAGTGATATTGACCATTGCGAATAACGGGAGAGATTTGTTTGGGTGGGCTAGAATTATATTTTATTTTCTACGTACCTAGATCTCATGATCAAACTATGTGTATTTTGAAATTCATATATCTTGATTTTTGCAATCCGTTTATACTCTAGTGCTGGAGTTAGTTTTTTTTGAAAGTTCAGTTTTATTTTTCGTGCAGGATACTTACCGTAGACATAACAGAAACTATCAAACTTTATTGAGGTGGACTCCAATCGTTTATGATTACCTACATACCTGGACCTCGGAATCGAAGTAAAAGTAGTTTGAAATTGACAATTTGGTCTGCTTATGCAATTCATTTATACCCTGGTGCTCATGTAGAATTCTTTTGAAAGTTGTTTGATATTAACATTTACGAATAACGGGAGAAATTTGTTTGGATGGACTCTAATCCTTTCTGATTGCCAACATTCCCGTATCTCGGGATCAAAGCCTCCGTATTTCAAAATTGATAAATTTTGTTTGGGTTTGCAATCCATTTATACTTTAGTGCTCGTGTTCAATTCTTCTGAAACTTTTGTGATATTTACCGTTACGAATAACGAGAGATATTTTTTTTGTTGGACTTAAATAATTATTTTTTCCCTATTTATCGATATCTTGGAATGAAAGTCAGCGTATTTTGAAATCCATAAATTTTGATTTATGCAATCCATTTATACGCTGGTGCTAGAGTTAAAGTTTTAGATAGTTGGATGATATTAACCATAGACATAACAGAAAATATCGAGTTTCGTTTTTGATGTAGGATACTTACCGTAGAGTTAACAGAAAATATCAAATTTTATTAAGGCCGACTCGAATCTTTTATGATTACCTACGTACCTGGACCTCGGAATCAAAGTCAGCGTAGTTTGAAATTGATAAATTTGGCCTGGTTTTCCAATTCATTTATATCCTGATGCTCATTTAGAATTCTATGTAAATTTTGGTGATATTCACCGTTAAGAATAACAGGAGAAATTTTTTTGGATGGACTCTAATCCTTTTGGATTGCTAACATTCCCGGATCTCGAGATGAAATTCGCGTAGTTCAAAATTGATAAATTCTGTTTGGGTTTGTAATCCATTTATATTTTAGTGGTTGAGTTGAATTCCTTCGAAACATTAGTGATATTGACCATGACGAATAACGGGAGAGATTTGTTTGGGTGGGCTCGAATTATATTTTATTCCCTACGTACCCAGATCTCATGACCAAAGTGTGTGTATTTTGAAATTCATAAATTTTTATTTTTGCAATCCATTTCTATGCTAGTGCTAGAGTTAAATTTTTTTGAAAGTTGAGTTTGATTTTTCGTGCAGGATACTTACCGTAGACATAACAGAAATTATCAAATTTTATTGAGGTGGATTCCAATCGTTTATGATTACCTACATACCTGGACCTCAGAATCGAAGTCAAAGTAGTTTGAAATTCATAATTTGGTCTTGTTATGCAATTCATTTATACCCTTGTGCTCATGTAGAATTCTTTTGAAAGTTTTCTTATATTAACATTTACGAATAACGGGAGAAATTTGTTTGGATGGACTCTAATCCTTTCTGATTGCCAACATTCCCGTATCTCGGGATCAAAGCCTCCGTATTTCAAAATTGATAAATTTTGTTTGGGTTTGCAATCCATTTATACTTTAGTGCTCGTGTTCAATTCTTCTGAAACTTTTGTGATATTTACCGTTACGAATAACGAGAGAGATTTTTTTTGTTGGACTGAAATAATTATTTTTTCCCTACTTATCGATATGTCGGGATGAAAGTCCGCGTATTTTGAAATCCATAAATTTTGATTTATGCAATCCATTTATACTCGGTGCTAGAGTTAAAGTTTTAGATAGTCGGATGATATTAACCATAGACATAACGGAAAAATATCGAGTTTCGTTTTTGATGTAGGATACTTACCGTAGAGTTAACAGAAAATATCAAATTTTATTAAGGCCGACTCGAATCTTTTATGATTACCAACGTACCTGGACCTCGGAATCAAAGTCAGCGTAGTTTGAAATTGATAAATTTGGCCTGGTTTTCCAATTCATTTATATCATGATGCTCATTTAGAATTCTATGTAAAGTTTGGTGATATTCACCGTTAAGAATAACAGGAGACATTTTTTTGGATGGACTCTAATCCTTTTGGATTGCTAACATTCCCGGATCTCGAGATGAAATTCTGCGTAGTTCAAAATTGATAAATTCTGTTTGGGTTTGTAATCCATTTATATTTTAGTGGTTGAGTTGAATTCCTTCGAAACATTAGTGATATTGACCATTACGAATAACGGGAGAGATTTGTTTGGGTGGGCTCGAATTATATTTTATTCCCTACGTACCCAGATCTCATGACCAAAGTGTGTGTATTTTGAAATTCATAAATTTTTATTTTTGCAATCCATTTCTATGCTAGTGCTGGAGTTAAATTTTTTTGAAAGTTGAGTTTGATTTTTCGTGCAGGATACTTATCGTAGACATAACAGAAATTATCAAATTTTATTGAGGTGGATTCCAATCGTTTATGATTACCTACATACCTGGACCTCAGAATCGAAGTCAAAGTAGTTTGAAATTCATAATTTGGTCTTGTTATGCAATTCATTTATACCCTTGTGCTCATGTAGAATTCTTTTGAAAGTTTTCTTATATTAACATTTACGAATAACGGGAGAAATTTGTTTGGATGGACTCTAATCCTTTCTGATTGCAACCATTCCCATATCTCGGGATCAAAGCCTCCGTATTTCAAAATTAATAAATTTTGTTTGGGTTTGCAATCCATTTATACTTTAGTGCTCGTGTTCAATTCTTCTGAAACTTTTGTGATATTTACCGTTACGAACAACGAGAGAGATTTTTCTTGTTGGACTGAAATAATTATTTTTTCCCTACTTATCGATATGTCGGGATGAAAGTCCGCGTATTTTGAAATCCATAAATTTTGATTTATGCAATCCATTTATACTCTGGTGCTAGAGTTAAAGTTTTAGATAGTTGGATGATATTAACCATAGACATAACGTAAAAATATCGAGTTTCGTTTTTTATGTAGGATATTTACCGTAGAGTTAACGTAAAATATCAAATTTTATTAAGGCGGACTCGAATCTTTTATGATTACCTACGTACCCGGACCTCGGAATCAAAGTCGGCGTAGTTTGAAATTGATAAATTTGGCCTAGTTTTCCAGTTCATTCATATCCCGGTGCTCATGTAGAATTCTATGTAAAGTTTGGTGATATTCACCATTAAGAATAACGGAGAAATTTGTTTCGATGGACTCTAATCCTTTTGGATTGCCAACATTCCGGATCTCGAGATGAAATTCTCGCGTAGTTCAAAATTGATAAATTCCGTTTGGGTTTGTAATCCATTTATATTTTAGTGGTTGAGTTGAATTCTTTCGAAACATTAGTGATATTGACCATTGCGAATAACGGGAGAGATTTGTTTGGGTGGGCTAGAATTATATTTTATTTTCTACGTACCTAGATCTCATGATCAAACTATGTGTATTTTGAAATTCATATATCTTGATTTTTGCAATCCGTTTATACTCTAGTGCTGGAGTTAGTTTTTTTTGAAAGTTCAGTTTGATTTTTCGTGCAGGATACTTACCGTAGACATAACAGAAAGTATAAAATTTTATTGAGGTGGACTCCAATCGTTTATGATTACCTACATACCTGGACCTCGGAATCGAAGTCAAAGTAGTTTGAAATTCACAATTTGGTCTGGTTATGCAATTCATTTATACCCTGGTGCTCATGTAGAATTCTTTTGAAAGTTGTTTGATATTAACATTTACGAATAACGGGAGAAATTTGTTTGGATGGACTCTAATCCTTTCTGATTGCCAACATTCCCGTATCTCGGGATCAAAGCCTCCGTATTTCAAAATTGATAAATTTTGTTTGGGTTTGCAATCCATTTATACTTTAGTGCTCGTGTTCAATTCTTCTGAAACTTTTGTGATATTTACCGTTACGAATAACGAGAGAGATTTTTTTTGTTGGACTGAAATAATTATTTTTTCCCTACTTATCGATATCTCGGAATGAAAGTCAGTGTATTTTGAAATCTATAAATTTTGATTTATGCAATCCATTTATACTCTAGTGCTAGAGTTAAAGTTTTAGATAGTTGGATGATATTAACCATAGACATAACAGAAAATATCGAGTTTCGTTTTTGATGTAGGATACTTACCGTAGAGTTAACAGAAAATATCAAATTTTATTAAGGCCGACTCGAATCTTTTATGATTACCTACGTACTCGGACCTCGGAATCAAAGTCGGCGTAGTTTGAAATTGATAAATTTGGCCTGGTTTTCCAATTCATTTATATCCTGATGCTCATTTAGAATTCTATGTAAAGTTTGGTGATATTCACCGTTAAGAATAACAGGAGACATTTTTTTGGATGGACTCTAATACTTTTGGATTGCTAACATTCCCGGATCTCGAGATGAAATTCTGCGTAGTTCAAAATTGATAAATTCTGTTTGGGTTTGTAATCCATTTATATTTTAGTGGTTGAGTTGAATTCTTTCGAAACATTAGTGATATTGACCATTACGAATAACGGGAGAGATTTGTTTGGGTGGGCTCGAATTATATTTTATTCCCTACGTACCCGCATCTCATGACCAAAGTGTGTGTATTTTGAAATTCATAAATTTTTATTTTTGCAATCCATTTCTATGCTAGTGCTAGAGTTAAATTTTTTTGAAAGTTGAGTTTGATTTTTCGTGCAGGATACTTACCGTAGACATAACAGAAATTATCAAATTTTATTGAGGTGGATTCCAATCGTTTATGATTACCTACATACCTGGACCTCAGAATCGAAGTCAAAGTAGTTTGAAATTCACAATTTGGTCTTGTTATGCAATTCATTTATACCCTGGTGCTCATGTAGAATTCTTTTGAAAGTTTTCTTATATTAACATTTACGAATAACGGGAGAAATTTATTTGGATGGACTCTAATCCTTTCTGATTGCCAACATTCCCGTATCTCGGGATCAAAGCCTCCGTATTTCAAAATTAATAAATTTTGTTTGGGTTTGCAATCCATTTATACTTTAGTGCTCGTGTTCAATTCTTCTGAAACTTTTGTGATATTTACCGTTACGAATAACGAGAGATATTTTTTTTGTTGGACTTAAATAATTATTTTTTCCCTACTTATCGATATCTCGGAATGAAAGTCGGCGTATTTTGAAATCCATAAATTTTGATTTATGCAATCCATTTATACTGCCGGTGCTAGAGTTAAAGTTTTAGATAGTTGGATGATATTAACCATAGACATAACGAGAAAATATCGAGTTTCGTTTTTGATGTAGGATACTTACCGTAGAGTTAACAGAAAATATCAAATTTTATTAAGGCCGACTCGAATCTTTTATGATTACCTACGTACCTGGACCTCGAAATCAAAGTCAGCGTAGTTTGAAATTGATAAATTTGGCCTAGTTTTCCAATTCATTCATATCCTGGTGCTCATGTAGAATTCTATGTAAAGTTTGGTGATATTCACCATTAAGAATAACAGGAGAAATTTGTTTGGATGGACTCTAATCCTTTTGGATTGCCAACATTCCCGGATCTCGAGATGAAATTCTGCGTAGTTCAAAATTGATAAATTCTGTTTGGGTTTGCAATCCATTTATATTTTAGTGGCTGAGTTGAATTATTTCGAAACATTAGTGATATTGACCATTACGAATAACGGGAGAGATTTGTTTGGGTGGGCTCGAATTATATTTTATTTTCTACGTACCTAGATCTCATGATCAAACTGTGTGTATTTTGAAATTCATATAACTTGATTTTTGCAATCCGTTTATACTCTAGTGCTGGAGTTAGTTTTTTTTGAAAGTTCAGTTTGATTTTTCGTGCAGGATACTTACCGTAGACATAACAGAAAGTATCAAACTTTATTGAGGTGGACTCCAATCGTTTATGATTACCTACATACCTGGACCTCGGAATCGAAGTAAAAGTAGTTTGAAATTGACAATTTGGTCTGCTTATGCAATTCATTTATACCCCGGTGCTCATGTAGAATTCTTTTGAAAGTTGTTTGATATTAACATTTACGAATAACGGGAGAAATTTGTTTGGATGGACTCTAATCCTTTCTGATTGCCAACATTCCCGTATCTCGGGATCAAAGCCTCCGTATTTCAAAATTGATAAATTTTGTTTGGGTTTGCAATCCATTTATACTTTAGTGCTCGTGTTCAATTCTTCTGAAACTTTTGTGATATTTACCGTTACGAATAACGAGAGATATTTTTTTTGTTGGACTTAAATAATTATTTTTTCCCTACTTATCGATATCTCGGAATGAAAGTCAGCGTATTTTGAAATCCATAAATTTTGATTTATGCAATCCATTTATACTCTGGTGCTAGAGTTAAAGTTTTAGATAGTTGGATGATATTAACCATAGACATAACGTAAAATATCGAGTTTCGTTTTTGATGTAGGATACTTACCGTAGAGTTAACGTAAAAATATCAAATTTTATTAAGGCCGACTCGAATCTTTTATGATTACATACGTACCTGGACCTCGGAATCAAAGTCAGCGTAGTTTGAAATTGATAAATTTGGCCTCGTTTTCCAGTTCATTCATATCCTGGTGCTCATGTAGAATTCTATGTAAAGTTTGGTGATATTCACCATTAAGAATAACGAGAGAAATTTGTTTGGATGGACTCTAATCCTTTTGGATTGCCAACATTCCCGGATCTCGAGATGAAATTCTCGCGTAGTTCAAAATTGATAAATTCCGTTTGGGTTTGCAATCCATTTATATTTTAGTGGTCGGTTGAATTATTTCGAAACATTAGTGATATTGACCATTACGAATAACGGGAGAGATTTGTTTGGGTGGGCTCGAATTATATTTTATTTTCTACGTACCTAGATCTCATGATCAAACCGTGTGTATTTTGAAATTCATATATCTTGATTTTTGCAATCCGTTTATACTCTAGTGCCGGAGTTAGTTTTTTTTGAAAGTTCAGTTTGATTTTTCGTGCAGGATACTTACCATAGACATAACAGAAAGTATCAAATTTTATTGAGGTGGACTCCAATCGTTTATGATTACCTACATACCTGGACCTCGGAATCGAAGTCAAAGTTTGAAATTGACAATTTGGTCTGGTTATGCAATTCATTTATACCCTGGTGCTCATGTAGAATTCTTTTGAAAGTTGTTTGATATTAACATTTACGAATAACGGGAGAAATTTGTTTGGATGGACTCTAATCCTTTCTGATTGCCAACATTCCCGTATCTCGGGATCAAAGCCGCCGTATTTCAAAATTGATAAATTTTGTTTGGGTTTGCAATCCATTTATACTTTAGTGCTCGTGTTCAATTCTTCTGAAACTTTTGTGATATTTACCGTTACGAATAACGAGAGATATTTTTTTGTTGGACTTAAATAATTATTTATTCCCTACTTATCGATGTCTCGGAATGAAAGTCAGCGTATTTTGAAATCCATAAATTTTGATTTATGCAATCCATTTATACTCTGGTGCTAGAGTTAAAGTTTTAGATAGTTGGATGATATTAACCATAGACATAACAGAAAATATCGAGTTTCATTTTATATGTAGGATACTTACCGTAGAGTTAACAGAAAATATCAAATTTTATTAAGGCGGACTCGAATCTTTTATGATTACCTACGTACCTGGACCTTGGAATCAAAGTCAGCGTAGTTTGAAATTGATAAATTTGGCCTGGTTTTCCAATTCATTTATATCCTGGTGCTCATTTAGAATTCTATGTAAAGTTTGGTGATATTAACCGTTACGAATAACGGGAGAAATTTGCTTGCATGGACTCTAATCCTTTTGGATTGCCAACATTCCCGGATCTCGAGATCAAATTCTACGTAGTTCAAAATTTATAAATTCTGTTTGGGTTTGCAATCCATTTATATTTTAGTGGTTGAGTTGAATTCTTTCGAAACATTAGTGATATTGACCATTACGAATAACGGGAGAGATTTGTTTGGGTGGGCTCGAATTATATTTTATTCCCTACGTACCCAGATCTCATGACCAAAGTGTGTGTATTTTGAAATTCATAAATTTTTATTTTTGCAATCCGTTTCTACGCTAGTGCTAGAGTTAAATTTTTTTGAATGTTGAGTTTGATTTTTCGTGCAGGATACTTACCGTAGACATAATAGAAAGTATCAAATTTTATTGAGGTGGATTCCAATCGTTTATGATTACCTACATACCTGGACCTCAGAATCGAAGTCAAAGTAGTTTGAAATTCACAATTTGGTCTTGTTATGCAATTCATTTATACCCTGGTGCTCATGTAGAATTCTTTTGAAAGTTTTCTTATATTAACATTTATGAATAACGGGAGAAATTTGTTTGGATGGACTCTAATCCTTTCTGATTGCCAACATTCCCGTATCTCGGGATCAATGCCTCCGTATTTCAAAATTAATAAATTTTGTTTGGGTTTGCAATCCATTTATACTTTAGTGTTCGTGTTCAATTCTTCTGAAACTTTTGTGATATATACCGTTACGAATAACGAGAGAGATTTTTTTGTTGGCCTGAAATAATTATTTTTTCCCTACTTATCGATATCTCGGGATGAAAATCAGCGTATTTTGAAATCCATAAATTTTGATATATGCAATCCATTTATACTCTGGTGCTAGAGTTAAAATTTTAGATAGTTGGATGGTATTAACCATAGACATAACAGAAAATATCGAGTTTCATTTTATATGTAGGATACTTACCGTAGAGTTAACAGAAAATATCAAATTTTATTAAGGCGGACTCGAATCTTTTATGATTACCTACGTACCTGGACCTCGGAATCAAAGTCAGCGTAGTTTGAAATTGATAAATTTGGCCTGGTTTTCCAATTCATTTATATCCTGGTGCTCATTTAGAATTCTATGTAAAGTTTGGTGATATTAACCGTTACGAATAACGGGAGAAATTTGCTTGGATGGACTCTAATCCTTTTGGATTGCCAACATTCCCGTATCTCGAGATCAAATTCTACGTAGTTCAAAATTTATAAATTCTGTTTGGGTTTGCAATCCATTTATATTTTAGTGGTTGAGTTGAATTCTTTCGAAACATTAGTGATATTGACCATTACGAATAACGGGAGAGATTTGTTTGGGTGGGCTCGAATTATATTTTATTCCCTACGTACCCGCATCTCATGACCAAAGTGTGTGTATTTTGAAATTCATAAATTTTTATTTTTGCAATCCGTTTCTACGCTAGTGCTAGAGTTAAATTTTTTTGAAAGTTGAGTTTGATTTTTCGTGCGGAGATACTTACCGTAGACATAACCGTAAAGTATCAAATTTTATTGAGGTGGATTCCAATCGTTTATGATTACCTACATACCTGGACCTCAGAATCGAAGTCAAAGTAGTTTGAAATTCACAATTTGGTCTTGTTATGCAATTCATTTATACCCTGGTGCTCATGTAGAATTCTTTTGAAAGTTTTCTTATATTAACATTTACGAATAACGGGAGAAATTTGTTTGGATAGACTCTAATCCTTTCTGATTGCCAACATTCCCGTATCTCGGGATCAATGCCTCCGTATTTCAAAATTAATAAATTTTGTTTGGGTTTGCAATCCATTTATACTTTAGTGCTCGTGTTCAATTCTTCTCAAACTTTTGTGATATTTACCGTTACGAATAACGAGAGAGATTTTTTTTGTTGGACTGAAATAATTATTTTTTCCCTACTTATCGATATCTCGGTATGAAAGTCAGCGTATTTTGAAAACCATAAATTTTTATTTATGCAATCCATTTATACTCTGGTGCTAGAGTTAAAGTTTTAGATAGTTGGATGATATTAACCATAGACATAACGTAAAATATCGAGTTTCATTTTATATGTAGGATACTTACCGTAGAGTTAACGAGAAAATATCGAATTTTATTAAGGTGGACTCGAATATTTTAAGATTACCTACGTACCTGGACCTCAGAATCAAAGTGAGTATAGTTTGAAATCGATAAATTTGGCCTGGTTTTCCAATTCATTTATATCCTGGTGCTCATGTAGAATTCTATGTAAAGTTTTGTGATATTAACCGTCATGAATAACGGGAGAAATTTGCTTGGATGGACTCTAATCCTTTTGGATTGCCAACATTCCCGGATCTCGAGATGAAATTCTACGTAGTTCAAAATTTATAAATTCTGTATGGGTTTGCAATCCATTTATATTTTAGTGGTTGAGTTGAATTCTTTCGAAACATTAGTGATATTGACCATTACGAATAACGTGAGAGATTTGTTTGGGTGGGCTCGAGTTATATTTTATTCCCTACGTACACAGATCTCATGATCAAAGTGTGTGTATTTTGAAATTCATAAATTTTGATTTTTGCAATCCGTTTATACTCTAGTGCTGGAGTTAGTTATTTTGAAAGTTGAGTTTGATTTTTCGTGCAGGATACTTACCGTAGACATAACAGAAAGTATCAAATTTTATTGAGGTGGACTCCAATCGTTTATGATTACCTACATACCTGGACCTCGGAATCGAAGTCAAAGTAGTTTGAAATTCACAATTTGGTCTGGTTATGCAATTTATTTATACACTGGTGCTCATGTAGAATTCTGTTGAAAGGTTTTTGATATTAACATTTACGAATAACGGGAGAAATTTGTTTGGATGGACTCTAATCCTTTTTGATTGCCAACATTCCCGTATCTCGGGATCAAAGCCTTCGTATTTCAAAATTGATAAATTTTGTTTGGGTTTGCAATCCATTTATACTCTAGTGCTCGTGTTCAATTCTTCTCAAACTTTTGTGATATTTACCGTTACGAATAACGAGAGAGATTTTTTTTGTTGGACTGAAATAATTATTTTTTCCCTACTTATCGATATCTCGGTATGAAAGTCAGCGTATTTTGAAATCCATAAATTTTTATTTATGCAATCCATTTATACTCTGGTGCTAGAGTTAAAGTTTTAGATAGTTGGATGATATTAACCATAGACATAACAAAAAATATCGAGTTTCATTTTATATGTAGGATACTTACCGTAGAGTTAACAGAAAATATCGAATTTTATTAAGGTGGACTCGAATATTTTAAGATTACCTACGTACCTGGACCTCAGAATCAAAGTGAGTATAGTTTGAAATCGATAAATTTGGCCTGGTTTTCCAATTCATTTATATCCTTGTGCTCATGTAGAATTCTATGTAAAGTTTTGTGATATTAACCGTCATGAATAACGGGCGAATTTGCTTGGATGGACTCTAATCCTTTTGGATTGCCAACATTCCCGGATCTCGAGATGAAATTCTACGTAGTTTAAAATTTATAAATTCTGTATGGGTTTGCAATCCATTTATATTTTAGTGGTTGAGTTGAATTCTTTCGAAACATTAGTGATATTGACCATTACGAATAACGGGAGAGATTTGTTTGGGTGGGCTCGAATTATATTTTATTCCCTACGTACACAGATCTCATGATCAAAGTGTGTGTATTTTGAAATTCATAAATTTTGATTTTTGCAATCCGTTTATACTCTAGTGCTGGAGTTAGTTATTTTTGAAAGTTGAGTTTGACTTTTGGTGCAGGATACTTACCGTAGACATAACAGAAAGTATCAAATTTTATTGAGGTGGAGTCCAATCGTTTATGATTACCTACATACCTGGACCTCGGAATCGAAGTCAAAGTAGTTTGAAATTCACAATTTGGTCTGGTTATGCAATTTATTTATACACTGGTGCTCATGTCGAATTCCGTTGAAAGGTTTTTGATATTAACATTTACGAATAACGGGAGAAATTTGTTTGGATGGACTCTAATCCTTTCTGATTGCCAACATTCCCGTATCTCGGGATCAAAGCCTTCGTATTTCAAAATTGATAAATTTTGTTTGGGTTTGCAATCCATTTATACTCTAGTGCTCGTGTTCAATTCTTCTGAAACTTTTGTGATATTTACCGTTACGAATAACGAGAGTGATTTTTTTTGTTGGACCGAAATAATTATTTTTTCCCTACTTATCGATATCTCGGGATGAAAGTCGCCGTATTTTGAAATCCATAAATTTTGATTTATGCAATCCATTTATACTCCGGTGCTAGAGTTAAAGTTTTAGATAGTTGGATGATATTAACCATAGACATAACAGAAAATATCGAGTTTCGTTTTTTATGTAGGATACTTACCGTAGAGTTAACAGAAAATATCAAATTTTATTAAGGTGGACTCGAATATTTTAAGATTACCTACGTACCTGGACCTCAGAATCAAAGTGAGTATAGTTTGAAATTGATAAATTTGGCCTGGTTTTCCAATTCATTTATATCCTGGTGCTCATGTAGAATTCTATGTAAAGTTTGGTGATATTAACCGTTATGTATAACGGGAGAAATTTGCTTGGATGGACTCTAATCCTTTTGGATTGCCAACATTCCCAGATCTCGAGATCAAATTTTACGTAGTTCAAAATTTATAAATTCTGTTTGGGTTTGCAATCCATTTATATTTTAGTGGTTGAGTTGAATTCTTTCGAAACATTAGTGATATTGACCATTACGAATAACGGGAGAGATTTGTTTGGGTGGGCTCGAATTATATTTTATTCCCTACGTACCCAGATCTCATGATCAAAGTGTGTGTATTTTGAAATTCATAAATTTTGATTTTTGCAATCCGTTTATACTCTAGTGCTGGAGTTAAATTTTTTTAAAAGTTGAGTTTGATTTTTCGTGCAGGATACTTACCTTAGACATAACAGAAAGTATCAAATTTTATTGAGGTGGACTCCAATCGTTTATGATTACCTATATACATGGACCTCGGAATCGAAGTCAAACTAGTTTGAAATTCACAATTTGGTCATGTTATGCAATTCATTTATACACTGGTGCTCATGTAGAATTCCGTTGAAAGGTTTTTGATATTAACATTTACGAATAACGGGAGAAATTTGTTTGGATGGACTCTAATCCTTTCTGATTGCCAACATTCCCGTATCTCGGGATCAAAGCCTTCGTATTTCAAAATTGATAAATTTTGTTTGGGTTTGCAATCCATTTATACTCTAGTGCTCGTGTTCAATTCTTCTGAAACTTTTGTCATATTTACCGTTACGAATAACGAGAGTGATTTTTTTTGTTGGACTGAAATAATTATTTTTTCCCTACTTATCGATATCTCAGGATAAAAGTCAGCGTATTTTGAAATCCATAAATTTTGATTTATGCAATTCATTTATACTCTGGTGCTAGAGTTAAAGTTTTAGATAGTTGGATGATATTAATCATAGACATAACAGAAAATATCGAGTTTCGTTTTTTATGTAGGATACTTACCGTAGAGTTAACAGAAAATATCGAATTTTATTAAGGTGGACTCGAATATTTTAAAATTACCTACGTACCTGGACCTCAGAATCAAAGTGAGTATAGTTTGAAATTGATAAAGTTGACCTGGTTTTCCAATTCATTTATATCCTGGTGCTCATGTAGAATTC
Organism: Linum usitatissimum; assembly: GCA_030674075.2. NCBI lineage: Eukaryota > Viridiplantae > Streptophyta > Magnoliopsida > Malpighiales > Linaceae > Linum > Linum usitatissimum. The sequence goes on along the minus strand of JAUJYP020000368.1, from coordinate 1,322,313 downwards.
TATGTAAAGTTTGGTGATATTAACCTTTATGAATAACGGGAGAAATTTGCTTGGATGGACTCTAATCCTTTTGGATTGCCAACATTCCCAGATCTCGAGATCAAATTTTACGTAGTTCAAAATTTATAAATTCTGTTTTGGTTTGCAATCCATTTATATTTTAGTGGTTGAGTTGAATTCTTTCGAAACATTAGTGATATTGACCATTACAAATAACGGGAGAGAGTTGTTTGGGTGGGCTCGAATTATATTTTATTCCCTACGTACCCAGATCTCATGATCAAAGTGTGTGTATTTTGAAATTCATAAATTTTGATTTTTGCAATCCGTTTATACTCTAGTGCTGGAGTTAAATTTTTTTAAAAGTTGAGTTTGATTTTTCGTGCAGATACTTACCTTAGACATAACAGAAAGTATCAAATTTTATTGAGGTGGACTCCAATCGTTTATGATTACCTACATACCCGGACCTCAGAATCGAAGTCAAACTAGTTTGAAATTCACAATTTGGTCTTGTTATGCAATTCATTTATACACTGGTGCTCATGTAGAATTCTGTTGAAAGGTTTTTTATATTAACATTTACGAATAACGGGAGAAATTTGTTTGGATGGACTCTAATCCTTTCTGATTGCCAACATTCCCGTATCTCGGGATCAAAGCCTCCGTATTTCAAAATTGATAAAATTTTGTTTGGGTTTGCAATCCATTTATACTCTAGTGCTCGTGTTCAATTCTTCTGAAACTTTTGTGATATTTACCGTTACGAATAACGACAGTGATTTTTTTTGTTGGACTGAAATAATTATTTTTTCCCTACTTATCTATATCTCGGGATGAAAGTCAGCGTATTTTGAAATCCATAAATTTTGATTTATGCAATCCATTTATACAATGGTGCTAGAGTTAAAGTTTTAGATAGTTGGATGATATTAACCATAGACATAACAGAAAATATCGAGTTTCGTTTTTGATGTAGGATACTTACCTTAGAGTTAAGAGAAAATATCAAATTTTATTAAGGCGGACTTGAATCTTTTATGATTACCTACGTACCTGGACCTCGGAATCGAAGTCAGCGTAGTTTGAAATTGATAAATTTGGCCTGGTTTTCCAATTCATTTATATCCTGGTGCTCATGTAGAATTCTATGTAAAGTTTGGTGATATTCACCGTTAAGAATAACAGGAGAAATATTTTTGGATGGACTCTAATCCTTTTGGATTGCCAACATTCCCGGATTTCGAGATGAAATTCTGCGTAGTTCAAAATTGATAAATTCTGTTTGGGTTTGCAATCCATTTATATTTTAGTGGTTGAGTGGAATTCTTTTGAAACATTAGTGATATTGACCATTACAAATAACGGGAGAGATTTGTTTGGGTGGGCTCGAATTATATTTTATTCCCTACGTACCCAGATCTCATGATCAAACTGTGTGTATTTTGAAATTCATAAATTTTGATTTTTGCAATCTGTTTATACTCTAGTGCTGGAGTTAATTTTTTAGAAATATGGATGATATTAACCGTAGACTTAATAGAAAATATCGAGTTTGTTTTTCGTGCAGGATACTTACCGTAGACATAATAGAAAGTATCTAATTTTATTGAGGTGGACTCCAATCTTTGATGATTACCTACATACGTGGACCTCGGAATCAAAGTCAGTGTAGTTTGAAATTCACAATTTGGTGTGGTTATGCAATTCATTTATACCACGGTGCTCATGTAGAATTCTTTTGAAAGTTCTGTGATATTAACATTTACGAATAACGGGAGAAATTTGTTTGGCTGGACTCTAATCCTTTCTGATTGCCAACATTCCCGTATCTCGGGATCAAAGTCTGCGTAGTTGAAAATTGATAAATTCGGTTGGGGTTTGCAACCCATTTATACTCTAGTGCTGGTGTTGAATTCTTTAGACACTTTTGTCATATTTACCGTTACGAATAACGAGAGAGATTTTTTTTGTTGGACTGAAATTATTATTTTTTCCCTACTTATCGACATCTCGGGATGAAAGTCAGCGTATTTTGAAATTCATAAATTTTGATTTATGCAATCCATTTATACTCTGGTGCTAGAGTTAAAGTTTTAGATGGTTAGATGATATTAACCGTCGACATAACAGAAAATATCGAGTTTGATTTTTTATGTAGGATACTTATAGTAGAGTTATTAGAAAATATCGAATTTTATTACGGTGGACTCGAATCTTTTATGATTACCTACGTACCTAGGCCTCGGAATCAATGTCAGCGTAGTTTAAAATTGATAAATTTGGTGTGGCTTTGCAATTAATTTATGTCCCGGTGCTTATGTAGAAATCTATGTAAAGTTTGGTGATATTAATCGTTACGAATAACAGGAGAAATTTGTTTGGAAGGACTCTAATCCTTTTTGATTGCCGACATTCCCGGATCTCAGGATCAAATTCTGCTTAGTTCAAAATTGATAAATTCTGTTTGGGTTAGCAATGCATTTATACTCTAGTGCTCGAGTTGAATTCTTTCGATACATTAGTGATATTGACTATTACGAATAAGTGGAGAGATTTGTTTGGTTGGGCTTAAATTATATTTTATTCCCTACGTACCCAGATCTCATAATCAAAGTCTGTGTATTTTGAAATGCATAAATTTTAATTTTTGCAATCCATTTATGCTCTAGTGCTGGAGTTAATTTTTTTTTGAAAGTTGGATGATATTACCCGTAGACTTAATATAAAATATCGAGTTTGATTTTTCATGCAGGATACTTACCGTAGACATAACAGAAAGTATCAAATTTTATTTACGTGGACTCCAATCTTTTATAATTACCTATGTACCTGGACCACGGAATCAAAGTCAGCGTAGTTTGAAAATCACAACTTTATCTAGTTCTCCAATTCATTTATACCATGGTGCTTATGTAGAATTCTTTTGAAAGTTATGTGATATTAACATTTACGAATAACGGGAGAAGTTTGTTTGGATGGACTCTAATCCTTTCTGATTGCAAACATTCTCGTATCTCGGGATCAAATTCTGCATAGTTCAAAATTGATAAATTCTGTTTGGGTTTGCAATTCATTTATACTCTAGTGCTCATGTTGAATTCTTCTGTAACTTTTGTGATATTTACCGTTACGAATAACGAGAGAGAATTTTTTGTTGCACTCAACGTATTGTTTTTCGATATCTCAGGATGAAAGTCAGCGTATTTTGAAATTAATAAATTTTCATTTATGCAATCCATTTATACTCTGGTGCTAGAGTTAAAGTTTTTTATAGTTGGATAATATTAACCGTAGACATAACAGAAAATATCGTGTATTATTTTTGGTGTAGGATACTTAACGTAGAGGTAACGGAAAATATCGAATTTTTTAAGGTGGACTCGAATCTTTTATGATTACCTACGTACCTTGACCTCGGAGTCAAAGTGAGAGTAGTTTGAAATTGTTAAATTTGGCCTGGTTTTCCAATTCATTTATATCCTGGTGCTCATGTAGAATTCTATGTAAAGTTTTGTGATATTAACCGTTACGAATAACGGGAGAAATTTGTTTCGAAGGACTCTAATCCTTTTTGATTGCCAACATTCCCGGATCTCAGGATCAAATTCTGCTTAGTTCAAAATTGATAAATTCTGTTTGGGTTAGCAATGAATTTATACTCTAGTGCTCGATTTGAATTCTTTCGAAACATTAGTGATATTGACTATTACGAATAAGTGAAGAGATTTGTTTGGTTGGGCTCGAATTATATTTTATTCCCTACGTACCCAGATCTCATCATCAACGTCTGTGTATTTTGAAATTCATAAATTTTGATTTTTGCAATCCATTTATACTCTAGTGCTGGAGTTAATTTTTTTTGAAAGTTGGATGATATTAACCGTAGACTTAATAGAAAATATCGAGTTTGATTTTTCATGCAGGATACTTACCGTAGACATAACAGAAAGTATAAAATTTTATTGACGTGGACTCCAATCTGTTATGATTACCTATGTACCTGGACCTCGGAATCAAAGTTAGCGTAATTTGAAATTCACAATTTGTTATGGTTATGCAATTCCTTTATACCCCGGTGCTCATGTAGAATTCTTTTGTATGTTTTGTGATATTAACATTTACAAATAACGGGAGAAATTTGTTTGGATGGACTTTAATCCTTTCTGATTGCCAACATTCCCGTATCTCGGAAACAAATTCTACGTAGTTCAAAATTAATAAATTCTGTTTGGGTTAGCAATGCATTCATACTCTAGTGCTCGAGTTGAATTCTTTCGAAACATTAGTGATATTGACTATTACGAATAAGTGGAGAGATTTGTTTGGTTGGGCTTAAATTATATTTTATTCCCTACGTACCCAGATCTCATAATCAAAGTCTGTGTATTTTGAAATTCATAAATTTTAATTTTTGCAATCCATTTATACTCTAGTGCTGCAGTTAATTTTTTTTTGAAAGTTGGATGATATTAACCGTAGACTTAATATAAAATATAGAGTTTGATTTTTCATGCAGGATACTTACCGTAGACATAACAGAAAGTATAAAATTTTATTTATGTGGACTTCAAAATTTTATGATTACCTATGTACCAGGACCTCGGAATCAAAGTCAGCGTAGTTTGAAATTCACAATTTTGTCTAGTTCTGCAATTGATTTATACCCTGGTGCTCATGTAGAATTCTTTTGAAAGTTATGTGATATTAACATTTACGAATAATGGGAGAAATTTGTTTGGATGGACTCTAATCCTTTCTGATTGCCAACATTCTCGTATCTCGGGATCAAATTCTACATAGTTCAAAATAGATAAATTCTGTTTGGGTTTGCAATCCATTTATACTCTAGTGCTCGTGTTGAATTCTTCTGTAACTTTTGTGATATTTACCGTTACGAATAACGAGAGAGAATTTTTTGTTGCACTCAACTTATTATTTTTCGATATCTCAGGATGAAAGACGGCGTATTTTGAAATTCATAAATTTTCATTTATGCAATCCATTTATACTCTGGTGCTAGAGTTAAAGTTTTTGATAGTTGGATGATATTAATCATAGACATAACAGAAAATATCGAGTTTGATTTTTGGTGTAGGATACTTACCGTAGAGTTAACAGAAAATATCGAATTTTTTTAAGGTGGACTCAAATCTTTTATGATTACCTACGTACCTGGACTTCAAAATCAAAGTCAGCGTAGTTTGAAACTGTTAAATTTTGCCTTCTTTTCCAATTGATTTATATCCTGGTGCTCATGTAGAATTCTATGTAAAGTTTTGTGATATTAATGGTTAAAAATAACGGGAGAAATTTCTTTCGATGGACTCTAATTCTTTTGGATTGCCAACATTCCTGGATCTCGAGATAAAATTCTGCGTAGTTCAAAATTTAAAAATTCTGTTTGGGTTTGCAATCCATTTATACTCTAGTGCTGGAGTTGAATACTTTAGAAACATTAGTGATATTGACCATTACGAATAACGGGAGAGATTTTTTTGGGTGGGCTCGAATTATATTTTATTCCCTACGTACCCATATCTCATTATCAAACTCTGTATATTTTGAAATTCGTAAATTTTGATTTTTGCAATCCATTTATACTCTAGTGCTGGAGTTAAATTTTTTTGAAAGTTGGATGATATTAACCGTAGACTTAATAGAAAATATCGGGTTTGTTTTTGGTGCAGGATACTTACCGTAGACATAACAGAAAGTATCAAATTTTATTGAGGTGGACTCCAATGTTTTATGATTACCTATATACCTGGACCTCGGAATCAAAGTCAGCGTAGTTTGAAATTCACAATTTGGTCTGGTTATGCAATTCATTTATACCCTGGTGCTCATGTAGAATTCTTTTGAAAGTTGTTTGATATTAACATTTACGAATAACGGGAGAAATTTGTTTGGATGGACTCTAATCCTTTCTGAGTGCCAACATTCCCGTATCTCGGAAACAAATTCTGCGCAGTTCAAAATTGATAAATTCTGTTTAGGTTTGCAATCCATTTATACTCTAGTGCTCGTGTTGAATTCTTCTGAAACTTTTGTGATATTTACCGTTACGAATAACGAGAGAGATTTTTTTATGGACTCGACTTATTGTTTTTTCCCCACATATCAATATCTCAGGATTAAAGTCAGCTTATTTTGAAATTCATAAATTTTGATTTATACAATCCATTTACACTCTGGTGCTAGAGTGAATGTTTTTGATAGTTGGATGATATTAACCGTAGACATAACAGAAAATATCGAGTTTGATTTTTGGTGTAGGATACTTACCGTAGAGTTAACAGAAAATATCGAATTTTATTAATGTGGACTCGAATCTTTTATGATTAGCTACGTACCTGGACCTCAGAATCAAAGTTAGCGTAGTTTGAAATTGATAAATTTTGCCTGGTTTTCCAATTCATTTATCTCCTGGTGCTCATGTTGAATTCTATGTAAAGCTTGGGGATATTAACTGTTAAGAATAACGGGAGAAATTTTTTTGGATGGACTCTAATCCTTTCGGATTGCCAACATTCCTGGATCTCGAGATCAAATTCTGCGTAGTTCAAAATTGATAAAATCTGTTTGGGGTTTGCAATCCATTTATACTCTAGTGCTCGAGTTGAATTCTTTCGAAACATTAGTGATATTGACCATTACGAATAACGGGAGAGTTTTTTTGGGTGGGCTCAAATTATATTTTATTCCTTACGTACCCATATCTCATTATCAAAGTTTGTATATTTTGAAATTCATAAATTTTAATTTTTGCAATCCAATTATACTCTAGTGTTGGAGTGAAATTTTTTTGAAAGTTGGATGATATTAACCATGGACTTAATAGAAAATACCGACTTTGTTTTTCGTGCAAGATACTTACCGTAGACATAACAAAAAGTATCATATTTTATTGAGGTGGACTCCAATCTTTTATGCTTGCCTACATACCTGGGCCTCGGAAGCAAAGTCAGCGTAGTTTGAAATTCATAATTTAGTCTGGTTATGCAATTCATTTATACCCTGATGCTCATGTAGAATTCTTTTGAAAGTTTTTTCATATTATCATTTACGAATAACGGGAGAAATTTGTTTGGATGGACTCTAATCCTTTCTGATTGCCAATATTCTCGTATCTCGGGATCAAATTCTACATAGTTCAAAATTGATAAATTCTGTTTGGGTTTGCAATCCATTTATACTCTAGTGCTCGTGTTGAATTCTTCTATCACTTTTGTGATATTTACCGTTACGAATAACGAGAGAGATTTTTTTGATGGACTCGACTTATTGTTTTTTCCCCACATATCAATATCTCAGGATTAAAGTCAGCTTATTTTGAAATTCATAAATTTTGATTTATGCAATCCATTTACACTCTGGTGCTAGAGTGAATGTTTTTGATAGTTGGATAATATTAACCATAGAAATAACAGAAAATATCGAGTTTGATTTTTGGTGTAGGATACTTACCGAAGAGTTAACAGAAAATATCAAATTTTATTAAGGTGGATTCGAATCTTTTATGATTACCTTTGTTCCTGGACCTCGGAATGAAAGTCAGCGTAGTTTGAAATTAATAAATTTGGTCTAGTTTTACAATTCATTTATATCCCGGTGCTCATGTAGCATTCAATGTAAAGTTTTGTGAAATTAATATTTACGAATAATGGGAGAAATTTATTTGGATGGACTCTAATCCTTTTGGATTGCCAACATTCCCGGATCTCGGGATCAAATTCTGCGTAGTTCAAAATTGATAAATTCTGTTTGTGTTTACAATCCATTTATACTCTAGTGCTGGAGTGAATTTTTTTTGAAAGTTGGAAGATATTAACCGTAGACTTAATAGAAAATATCAAGTTATTTTTTCGTGCAGGATACTCACCGTAGACATAACAGAAAGTATCAAATTTTATTGAGGTGGACTCCAATCTTTTATGATTACCTACGTACCTTGACCTTTGAATCAAAGTCAGTGTCATTTGAAATTCACAATTTGGTCAGGTTATGCAATTCATTTATACCCTGGTGCTCATGTAGAATTCTTTTGAAAGTTTTGTGATATTAACATTTACGAATAACAGGAGAAATTTATTTGGATGCACTCTAATCCTTTTGGATTGCCAACATTCCCGGATCTCGGGATCAAATTTTGCGTGGTTCAAAATTGATAAATTCTGTTTGGGTTTGCAACCCATTTATACTCTAGTGCTAGTGTTGAATTCTTTAGACACTTTTGTGATATTTACCGTTACGAATAACGAGGGAGATTTTTTTTGGTGGACTCGAATTATTATTTTTTCCCTACTTATCGATATCTCGGGATGAAATTCATCGTATTTTGAAATTCATAAATTTTGAGTTATGCAATCCATTTATACTCTGGTGCAAGAGTTAAAGGTTTTGAAAGTTGGATGATATGAACGATACACTTAATAGAAAATATCGAGTTTGATTTTTCGTGCAGGATACTTATCGTAGACATTACAAAAAGTATCAAATTTTATTGATGTGGACTCGAATCTTTTATGATTACCTACGTACCTGGACCTCGGAATCAAAGTCAGCGTAGTTTGAGATTAACAATTTGGTCTGGTTATGAAATTCATTTATACCCTGGTGCTCATGTAGAATTCTTTTGAAAGTTTTGTGATATTAACATTAACGAATAAATGGAGAAATTTGTTTGGACGGACTCTAATACTTTCTGATTACCAACATTCCCGTATCTCGGGATCAAAGTCTGCGTAGTTCAAAATTTATAAATTATGCTTCGTTTTCCAATCCATTTATACCCTAGTGCTCGTGTTGAATTCTTCTGACACTTTTGTGCTATTTACTGTGACAAATAACGAGGGATTTTTTTTTGTTGGGCTCGAATTATTATTTTTTCCCTGTTTACGATATCTCGGGATGAAAGTCAGCATATTTTCAAATTCATAAATTTTATTAATGTGGACTCGAATCTTTTATGATTACCTATGTACCTGGACCTCGGAATCAAAGTCAGTGTAGTTTGAAATTGATAAATTTGGTCTGGTTGTACAATTCATTTATATCCTGGTGCTCATGTAGAATTCTTTGTAAAGTTTGGTGATATTAACCGTTACGAATGACGGGAGAAATTTGTTTGGATGGACTCTTATCCTTTATGATTGCCAACAATCCCGGATGTCGGGATCAAAGTCTGCGTAGATCAAAATTGATAAATTCGGTTTGGGTTAGCAATCAATTTATACTCTAATGCTCGAGTTCAATTGTTTTGAAACTTCAGTGATATTGACCATTACGAATAACGAGAGAGATTTGTTTGGGTGGGTTCCAATTATATTTTATTCCCTACGTACCCAGATCTCAAGATCAAAGTCTGTGTATTTTGAAATTCTTAAATTTTGATTTTTGCAATTCATTTATTCTCTGGTGCTAGAGTTAAATTTTTATTAAAGTTTGATGATATTAACTGTAGACTTAATAGAAAATATCAAGTTTGATTTTTCGTGCAGGATACTTACCGTAGACATAACAGAAAATATCAAATTTTATTGAGGTGGACTCCAATCTTTTATGATTTTATGCGTACCTGGACCTCGGAATCAAAGTCAGCGTAGTTTGAAATTGATAATTTGGTCTTGTTATGCAATTCATTTATACCCTAGTTCTGATGTAGAATTTTTTTGAAAGTTTTGTGATATTAACCGTTATGAATAACAGGAGAAATTTGTTTCGATGGACTCTAATACTTTCTGATTGCCAATATTCCCGTATCTCGGGATCAAAGTGTGCGTACTTCAAATTTGATAAATTCTGTTTGGGTTTGCAATCCATTTAAACTCGTGTGCTCGTGTTGCATTCTTTTGAAACTTTTGTGATATTTGAGAGATTTTTTTGCTTGACTCAAATTATTATTTTTTCGGTTGGTGAAAAGTTTATTTGAGGATTTTGCGTAATCTATTGTAAAAATTACATTATCATGTTCATATTTCTTATTTAAAATATATTTACTTAATTATTTTGATGGTAAAAAAAGGTTAGAATGACAACCCTCGTGTTTTGATATTCCAAAACCAAAGGTGCTGACATGTTGGGGAGAAATACACATTTTAATGTATTTAGTTACGACCCTCTTAACTCGTAATAATACTATTATTATTTATAAAGTTTAGAGGAGTAATAAAGATTTATAACGACTTCTAATTTTGATACTTACTTATTCTACGTTTGACTAATTAATAATTTTGCAAAATCCGAAACGTTTGTCGCTAGTACGAAATTCATAAAACGTTGCTTTAATATTTTTAAAGGATTATTCTTAAGGAATTTTCACATTATTTTTCAAATGACAAATTAAATAATTTATATTAACTTGATTTGACATAATTAAAAACACATTGCAGGACGGGACACAAACCTTTATTTACATAAATATTTCACAAATATTTCCGGCAATTTGGTATATTAATTTTAATTAAAATACTACATTGATTCAAATAAATGTAAAGTTTCGAGTTTTTTAAGTTTACAACTTAACTTAAAACATCGAATAAGATTAAAGAACATAGGACATTTATTATGCTATTATTCCACTCTTATTTTAATTTTATTTCACTCTTAATAAGGCTTTAATAAGTCATGGATGTGATTCAATTGCAAAAAGGCTTGGCCTTTCAGAATCAATTGGGCCCAAGTTTAAGTTGGGCCCAACTGAGTGACGGGCCCGATCTGGCGGGTGAGAGGAGGGCAGCCCGTGCGTTTGACCGGTCGAACCGATTACCTGTAGTTCGATCGGAAAACTGAAAAGACGAAAATGCCCCAAGAGTTTTGCACGCTGAAAAGGGAGGCAGCGGCAATTTAGTCATTTCACCCTGACAATTAGCTGTATAAAAGGGCACTTTTACCGAAAATTGACCATTTAACATCCTATCACTCCCTCTCCTCTCAATCTCCCTTCTCAATTCTCTATGTCTTCTCTCTAAAATCTCTTCCCTCTCTCTAACTCCTCTCCTCTCTTCTCTTCTTTTTCCTCTCGGTCGCTGCCTCCGTCGTCGTCGCGTCGTCGCAGCTCATCCTCTTTTTTTTCTTCTTCTCATTTTATCCTTCTCTTCTTCCTCTCCTTCCTCTCCTCTTTTTTCTCTCAGCGGCGGCGATCACCGTCACCCCCTTTTTCTTTTCGTTTCTTCTTTTCTTCTTTCCCTTCCTTTCTCCTCTCTTCTCCTCCTCTTTTTTTCTCGGCCGCCATCAACGAAAAGAAAGAAAGAAAACGTAAAATATCTCTATATCCTTCTTTTTTTGTTTTCTTTTTTCTGATTTCGTCCAGATCCGGACTTGCATGTCATCGGAGGAGGCTTCGACGAGTTCTCCGGTGACATGCAAGCGCAGATCTGTAGATCTAGTGTTTGAAACCTTTTTTTGATTTTGTGGATTTCAATAACCTTGTTTAGTCGAATAATCTATATTTTAACTCGATTTTATTACGAGTTTCATGGCTTTTTGGATCCCTGGTGAAAGATGCCTATAGGCTTCTTTGCTAGCATATTTTCCAGCAACTTTAATTAATTTCTGAAGCTTATTTTATTGGTTTGTTGGCCTTATTTACTAAAATGAAACGTTCACTCGATCAGGCACAATGAACAATAAATTCGAGGGTAGTTTAAGGGGTACAAGCACAACAATGTGTATCAATGGATGGTATATGAATATTTTCGAATAGGAATGTTTGAATGATTACCTTTAAATCGAAACTTCTTTTTTATCGTGTCTCAAGTGGCGGCTCTTTACGAGTGACGACAAAACGGATGACGATAAAATTTTTAGCGTTCAGTCTTAGTGTTTTTTCTTTGTACTATATTCTAATAACTATTTTTGGGACTTTTTAAACTTGTGTGTTTTTTTTGGGTAGAGTTTTGGGAAAAGTCACTTCTCTTGATTGTCCATTTAAATCAAAAAAATGGATTGTCATCTCTTTTTTCAACCAAAGACAAAAAATAAGAGGTGACAGCCCCTTAATTAATAACAATAACGGGCCTGAAATTGGGCACAAATTCGGACCTGAAATCGGGCCCAAAAGCATTGACAGTTCGATGTAAAATAGAGCTACGAAACTAAAAATTCAAAAGTCCGGACAAGTTTGATTACTACACACAACTCATAGACACCAACTCACTGATCAACTCAGGCTGACAAGCACATGAGTGAGAGAAGGTTTCAAGTGGGAGACAAGGTGTATCTCAAACTACACCCTTATAAACAGAAATCAGTGGCACAAAGGAAGAATACCAAGTTGTCTTCCCGTTTTTATGGGTCATTTGAAGTGTTGAGAAGAGTTGGGGAAATTGCTTATGAGTTAAAATTTTCAGAAAATGCCAGCATTCATCCTGTCTTTCATGTTTGCTGGCTTGAAAAGACAGTGGGAGGGGAAGCCATCATCATCAACCCCAACTTACCTGAAGTTGATCGAAATGGAGTTAAGAAGCAGTTATCGGTGGCCATTTTGGCCAGAAGGTTCCTTAACAAGGGGAACAAGGCAGTGACACAGGTGTTGGTTCAATGGTAACATCTGAGTGAGGCTGATGCTATCTGGAAGGATTGGCAGCCATTTAAGGATCAATTTCCAGAGTTTCAGGATGTTTGAATCACCTTGGGACAAGTCGAAGCGTACAGGGGTAATGTTTTGGACCATTAATGAAAACCCTAAGCAATTTGCTTTTTCCTTATTCTCCTCTCTTCTCTCAACTTCTCTATCCTTATCTCCTCCCTCATTTTCTTCTCTCTCTCACTGGAATCCCCACCAGGAACATTGAAACAATCGAAGGAGTGAGTGCGGCGGCGAGGTCCGTGATTCCTGGAGGAATGGAAACAGAGGTATAGAAGGTTCATTGTCAGTTACAGTAACAAACGATTCGAAGGCCTAATAAAATTATACCTTCTTACCTAGACTAAGACTCAGTCAGTACTCATCCAGACTGATGACGCTAGCGGACGCCGGTTGAAGGCTTGTAGTTCTCTGTAGACGAAAAAGGGCATGGGCTTCGGTCTAAAGTTCATGGAATCGTAAAGGCTCGGTAAACTACGGGTTACAGAACAAAACAAGACTTCTGGAGATAGGAGTTCGACGCCCATCTAATAAAGATAGCCGAAACGCATCACCTTGATGACAAGGAGTGCTGAGCTGTAAATAATGGAACAGGTGTCCCCTATAAGTATTCCACGAAGAAGTGTTTCCCTCGCTGTCCACCACATCAGCAACTGCCGATTCTACTTTTTCTCTACCTCTTGCCTCAACTGATGATTCTTCCCCATATTCAGATACATCATTAAATGACATGGGAGCTCCAGTTGCCTCTCCTCCCACATGGTATTCCTCGCGCACATGCACAGCTCCTTCTCACCTGAAGGATTTCCACTGCAACCAGACTTCTCAATCCACCACACCTTATATCCTTTAACTGATTCTGTCTTATTATAAATCGTCTTCTGCTCATGGTGTTTTTGTTATGGCAGTTTCCTCCACCAATGAACCAACCACATAGATAGAAGCCATTAGAGTTCCACGATGGAAAGCTGTCGTTAATACAGAACTAGCTGCTCTCAAGGCTACTCACATATGGGAACTTGTTCCTTTACCTCTAGGATGTCACACTAAAGGCAACAAATGGGTCTTCGGAGTGAAGTTTCATTGTGGAATGATTCAAAGCTTGTCTGGTCGCCAAGGGGTATACTCACACGGCGGGGGTCGACTACACCGACACCTTTGCTCCAGTGGTAAAGATGACCACTATCTGTACGCTTCTCACTGTCACTGCTGTCAAACAATGGCCATTGTTCCAGCTCGACGTCAACACATCATTCCTCCATGGTGATCTTCACGAGGAGGTGTATATGACGCCTCCTCCAGCTTTGCATCTTCGTTCCCCTAATCTCGTGTGCAAACTTTTGAAATCTCTTTACGGCCTCAAACAGGTCAGCCGCCAGTGGAATCTAAAGCTTACTAGCTGCTGGTTTTCTCAATCAAAAGTCGATCACTCATTGTTTACTCGCACTAATCCTACTTCTGGTTTGTCCCTTGCGTTACTCGTATATGTAGACGATATTATATTAACTGGTGATGATCTCACAGGCATCTCAGAGATCAAGGCTCAGCTGGATGCAAAGTTCACCATAAAAGACTTGGGAAACATGAAAAATTACCTCGGACTTGAAGTTGCTAGATCAACGAAGGGCATATCTCTCTGCCACCGCAAGTATCCTCTAGAGATCATCGAAGATTCAGGTCTTTTAGCTTCCAAACCATGGTCTTGTCCCATAGACCCATACACCAGGCTAAGTCATCAGGACGGTAAATCCTTATCAGACCTTTCTATCTATCGTAGACTCATTAGACGCCCTGTTTACCTTCGCACGACAAGGCCTGATATCTCGTTTTCCGTCAACTACCTAAGCCAGTTTGTCAGCCGACCTTTTGATATGCATATGGCAGTGGCTTCTCGGTTAGTACGGTACTTGAAATCAGAGCCAGGCAAAGGGTTGTTTTTTTGCTTCTGATTCTGTTTTGAGATTGTAGTTATTTGCTGATTCAGATTGGGCAGGCTATCCTGACTCACGGCGGTCCACCACCGGCGACTGCAGTTTTCTTGGTTCCTCGCTCCTCTCTCGATCATTGGCAGAGGCAGAATATCGAGCTTTGGCGGAGACAGCATGCGAGGCTCAGTGGCTGACATTTCTTCTCCCTGAGCTAACTATCCTCATCCAACAACCGATTCCCGTATACACCAATAGCGCTAGTGCGTTACGAATGGCTGAGAACCCCGTTGCAAATGAAAAAACGAAACACATCGAGTTGGATTGTCACGTGGTTGGCGATTGTGTCACCTCTAGCTTCCTACAGGTCATATAGATTGACTCTGCCAACCAGATCGCAGATTTCCTCACCAAAACCTTTACATGTGGATGTTTTTATTTCCCTTGTTTCCAAGATTAACATGCTCATTATCCATGCTAAGCTTGTGGGGGCTAATAGAGATAGCCGAAACGCAACATCTTGATGACGTGGAGTACTGAGCTGTAAATAATGGAACAGGTGTCCCCTATAAGTAGAGACGCAGTGTACTCGGATAATTATCAGATTCATAATTCAATTTACTCATTTATTCTCTCTCTTTACAAATTAGTGCCATCAGAGCGAGAGAGCGGTCGCCGTCAATGTCAAGGTCCATCGTAAATTTCCTTACACACAGCTACGGATATTTCAATTTCTGGAGGCGGAATCCTCATGGGAGTCGAATAGGGTTTCAATTCGAGGTTGGTTGGGGTTTAAATAGAAGGGAGTATTGATCTTGAGCTCTATCGGACGACGGAAATCGTCGCCGGAAAACTCGGAGTCCATCGAGCTGGATGCGGCGGAGTAATGATGATGCCACCACCACGCCAGCGCCCTGTTACCATTTATGGTAATGTGTCGTCTACTGATTGGGTGCTTGTTGAGTCAGCGCCTCCACACCAAAGCTACGCCATTTTGACTGAATTGCAAGCTGGAGAAATAAAATGTATACTGTGCTTAGTGGTAGGGATCGAACTAGGGACCTTGATTCTATCAATTTGGATAATTAACCACTAGCCTAGAACTGATTACGAAATTCAAGTCCGTTTGGTGCTTTAAAGTACTATGTCGGCAGTTTAGTAGTGACTGGGTTAACTCCTTAATCTTAGTAATTTCCAATTTACAATGGGAAACATACAAATCATAAACTATCTTAAACATGAAATTATATCAATACTCATAATAGTAATCATAATTATCATAAAATAATTTTTTTTGAAATTTTACTTAGAATAATTTAGGAATTTCTAATTAAATTTTCTAATCCTAAGATCAAGACATAACATATTTGATAAACAATTACATTATTAACGTCTAAGACTTCAATTTATAACCAAATTAACTACCACATTAAAATACTTTGTAAACTAAATCAATTAATTATATAATGTTTAAATTTACAATGGATTTTTGAAATAAATAATACAATTTTTTATAACTTAGGTAAATCATACATTGGTGCAGATATGATTTTTTTTAGTATATAGTTCATCTAGAATGTTCTATTTTTCGACCTTCTCTAATTAAGTGTTTAGTGATGCATCAGGTTGTAAAAGTAAATAATATGTAGTTGCATATCTTATTATATATATATATATATATATATATATATATATATATTTCGTTGATGGCTCAAAATTTCAATTCATACATGTTAATGCAATTCGTATATTTGGTAGATAATTTATTCTACACTAAATAAAATTTTGAATAATTATATTTCATTTAGAATTAAAAATTAAATCATCTGGTTAGTTCTTATAAAATGGTTTAAATTCTATATTTCGATGAAAATATGCACCCGGTATAAATGTTATGTGACAGTATATTATTAATTGATTATTTTTATAAAAAATAATATTGAGTTAACACCCCAAATATGTAAAATAATATAACTAGATCACTCAATATTCAATTTGAATTTGTTAACTTTCCTTCTATTTTTTCTTTTATATATATTTTTTAATTTTCATTACTTAGATAAAGAACTTTATGTGTATTGTGGTCTAACTTGGGAACAGTAGAAGTCATGAACTTTGAAGAATTTATGTTGAATTCCAACAGTCTGTAGCTATCTAAGTTTGTTAGTTTTGCCTGGTAACAGTAACGGTACGAGGAGCCCGAATTTACAGTAAATATCTCACTTATATTCGTAACAAATATCATGTATAAAATCACGTGCACAGTATAAACTTCTTTGAGTTATTATATTTGTTTTTTTGTATTATATTCATTTTTATTTGTTTATACTTGTTTATGTGTATTATTTTTTCTATAATTAGGTTGTTTTATACTTGTTTTTGTGTATTTTTTTTATAATTCTGTTGTTTTGTACTTGTACATTTTTGTCTATACTTGATTTTTTGTGATGTACTTATTTCTCTGTACTAGCTTTTCTCAGTATACTAGTTTTGTCTGTACTTATTTTTGTGGATTAATTTTTTCTATATTTTTGTTGTGTTGTACACGATTTTATTTGATGCACTTGTTTCTGTGTACAAGCTCTATTTGTACTTGTTTTTGTGGACTAGTTTTTTCAATGTAATAGATTTTTTTATACTTGTTTCTGTGTATTATCTTTTTATTTATTTATGTTGTATAGTACTCATTTCTATTTGATGCACTTGTTTCTATATAATAACTTTTTATGTACCCTAACTTTTTAAGTACTTGTTTATGTGTATTAGCTTTTTCAGTGTACTAATTTTTTTGTACTTGTTTTTGAGTTTCTCTCTCCTTATCTCTTCTCTGAGTTTTCATTACGATAAAGTCGGTTACAAAAAGTTCTTGTTATGTAAAGATAATCATTGTGCAGTCTAAAAAGTAGAAGAAATAAGGGAGATCTAAACCTTAAAATAGAATGACAAAAATACCTCCAAATTAAAATAGTCTTCTCACCTATCAAATTATGTACTTTAATCAGATGGTCCAGATTTTTCCTTGCTTACAGCAAAACCCCAGGAATCTTTGATGCTGACCCGGACTCCGGTATGACAAGGATTCTTTGCTTTTTGTTGTTTTCTCCAAGTTTCTACCCATATAATTGAAGTGTCACTACTTAAAAAAATGGCAGAGTCAATGACTAATTTGGAGAACGTCACCTCAATCGCGATCCGATCGAAGAAAAGATCTTTTTTTTTATGTTGAAATGACGCTCGTCAGAGGTTCCGCTGGAAGGAGGTCACCCAATCGGGCATAAGGGACCCCGTGTTTGCTGATGTGGCCACCCAGTGAGCTTCTCGATTTTGGTCTCGGGGAGTGAAGCCCACCCATATATCCGGTGAAGAAGTCAAAGCAACGCAAGTCCTTTGAATTGTATCATAGCAGTTCCAAGGCCATTGGCGTGGATCTCCGTTGATGGCCAATACAAGCTGCGCGCAGTCCGAGAGGATATTGATGGTACCCGTAAAATTTTGAGCAAACAGGGTGGCATGGAGGAAAAATCTGGATGTTCATCGATAGCTTCTTTGGTGGCCTCAAGATTAGGAATCTGGTTATTGAAGATAAACGTGTTAAGCCTTTTCCATATATTCCAACAGCCAGTCTCCTTCCAGAGTGAGACGGCTGGGGCATCTAGCACCGTGGGGCAGAGCCAGGGAGTAGGAAGCCCGGAGGGGAGGGTGACAACTTAGATGGGGAGCTCGTTGCCAAGTAGCCCTAGCATGAGGCCAGGTGAAGATGCAGTGGAGGATGGATTCCTCGTCATCTATACAGATATGGCAGACCGGATTTTCCCCGCAATTACGTCAATCGAGGTTTAGGTGTGTGGTAAGGAGATTGTTTGCAATCTTCCATAGAAAATGACGTATTCGGGTTGGGGTCTCGAAAATCCAGAATCTTTTCCAACTATTAGAGAGTTGATCAGCTGTCCCTTCTGTGCTAGCAGAGTTCTTGTGAGCAGCGTGATAAGCAGATTTAACACTAAAATTTTTGTTTGGGGTCAGCCTCCATCTCCATGCGTCTTTCCCTGAGTTTGACCCTATTGGGATCCGTTTGATCATATCTGTTTGTGTGCTATTTCCAAGGTGGTGGAGGCATCATTCTTCCTGGTCCTAGATTCCCCATCAATCTAGGAGTCCATCATAGCCTCGTCACCAAACGGGGTGCAGAGTAGGGAATCTAGGGATCACAGGCGATCCGGATGGAGGAGCCATTCACGATGGCTAAGAAAGCTCCTTTACGGATAAGATCTCTGGCTGTGATTAGGCCGGACCAAATCCACGAGGGGCGACCCCCCCCCCCCCCCCCCCCCAGCTTGGCCTCAAAGAAGGAATATTTAGAGAAGTATCTTGCTTTTACAACTCTTCCCCAGTAGTTGTCTGAGAAACAGAGGAGTCTCCATGCCTGCTTTGCCACGAGGGCAGTGTTGAAATGCTTGAAGTCGCGAAATCCAAGACCCTTCCAGAACTTTGAGGTGCTGAGCTGGTTGCCGCTGCACCAATGGATTTTCTTCCTCTTTGGGTCTCCTACCCAGTAGGAAGATCTGACAATTGAATTCATCCTTCTGGTAAGGAGTTTACGCAGGATGGCTTGGAGGATTGATTTTATCAGGGTTTCCCTTCCTACTGGAGATAGAAATTTGACTTTCCAATTTTGTGCTTTATCAAACATTCTCTCCATCAAGTAGGAGAACATTTTTTTTCTACCTTCCCCTCTCTGTTGGGACCCCCAGGTAAGCCGACTTTTGGTGGGAAAGCGGGATACCCAGTGCTTGCAATATTTCCTCCTTTTTGTTAAGCGGTGTATTGGCACTGAAGTAAATGGAGGATTTCCCGAGATTCAGCTCTTGGCCTGACATCTCTATGTATCTGGAGATGATGTCTTTGATGTTGCTGCTTCTTCGAGTGAGACATCTCAAAGATGATTATATCATCTGGAAAGAGGCAATGGGTGATCCTGGGACCCCCTCGCGAAATAGTGATGGCGTGAAGTTGACTGCGGAGGACCTGGGAGTTGATGGTGAGGTTGAGGGCATTGACCATGACGATGAGGAGGAAAGGGGAGAATGGGTCTCCCTGCCTAATACCTCCCGACGGGGTAAAACTTGCCTGAAGGCTGGCTATTGAAGAGGACTTCAAACTGTATTGTGGAGAAGCATGCCCTAATCCTGCTGATCCAGCGGGGGTGGAAATCACAAGCCTTTAGAGTTTCTCTAGACTTTTCCAGTCTACCAGATCATATGTATTACACATATCAAGTTTGAGGCACATATCAAATTGGCGCTCTGTTTTACTTTTCTTTAAACAGTGTAGGGTTTCATGTAGCGTAATAATATTGTCTTGTAT
The DNA here is from genome assembly GCA_030674075.2 of Linum usitatissimum. Classification (NCBI taxonomy): domain Eukaryota; kingdom Viridiplantae; phylum Streptophyta; class Magnoliopsida; order Malpighiales; family Linaceae; genus Linum; species Linum usitatissimum. The sequence goes on along the minus strand of JAUJYP020000368.1, from coordinate 1,302,435 downwards.
AAGTCGTCCTCCCGTGAAGGCTGCTTGCATTTCATTGGTAATTCCATCCATCCATGGGGCGAGTCTCGATGTAATTAGCTTAGAGATGATTTTATACTTGAAATTACTGCAACTAATCGGCCTGAAGTCTTTCATGGCGTGGGGGCAGGGCCTTTGGGGATGAGCACAATGTGTTTGTCATTGTATCCTGCTGGCATAATTCCATTCTCGAAGAAGGTTTTTATTTTAGCGCAGATGTCTGGCCGATAGAGGCCCGAATATTTCTATAAAAATGGCCTTGGTAGCCGTTTGGGCCTAAGGCCTGGTTTGGGCCAATTAAGAAGGCTGCTCTCCGGATCTCGTCGCCCGTTATCGGCTTTGTTAGGGCCTGGTTAACATTGTCATTCACAATATGCGGGATATAGCTGACATCAAGGTTTGAAGTCGGGTTCTCTCGTTATGAGAAGATGTCTTTGAAGTACTTTGCGGCCTCTTGGATTAGGCTCATCAGATTGGCAATCCATCCCGTGCTAGGATTAAACAGCCTGTTGATCTTGTTCCTATGTTTCTTGAACGTCGTTGCAGCATGGAAGAATGCATTATTTTGATCGCCCTGAGCGTCCCATTTGATCCTTGCAGTCTGGAGCCAGAGGCCTCTTTTGTTTGTATAGATTTCTTCCAGATCCCGTTTGAGGCATTGTTGCTCCCTTATTGTCTGCTCCGTCCTTCGATTATTGTTGTTATTATTGATATTGTCAAGATTCGTAAGAATCCTGTCCTCGTTAAGTCAATCTTCCTTAATTTTTCATTTGGACCAATTTCTCAGCTCAATGGCACATCCCTCAAGGTTAGAGGCCACCAAATTGGTGTGGGTCCAGGTTGTCTCCATAATAGAAATGGCTTACGGGTCGGACAGCCATCGCTCATCATATCTGAACGGAGGAGGGCATGTCCGACATATCAGATCAAAATCAAGGCGGAGAGGGTTGTGATCAGAGCCAATTGACCTTTCAACAGAAATAGCCGCTGGTGAGAAAGCAGATCTCCATTCGGGGTACAGAGTCCACGGTCAATATGGCACCGGGTATGGGTTCGATCTGCCTGCTGGTTGCTACAGGTGAAGCAGTCACCGGTGGCATGTAAGTCTAATAGGTTCTCTGTTCATGAATTTCGAGATTGAATGCCAAACAAAATTCGGTCAGCAGCAACACATGGGGCATACACAAAAGTACAGTAGAATCCACCATTAAAGTTTACAAAAACATGCATAAAATTGAAATCTACAGAGATGACCTCGATGTTTAGACTGTTGGCCCACCAGAGAGCTAACCCTTTAGTTCATATCCCACATTGAAATTATGAAATTGTAGGATATGTAGTTTATGCAGTTGGAGACTAATTTTTTTTATAAACGAGTTGGAGATTATTTCATCTTTGCAATACACCTATGTAGGTATGGGTAACCAAATCAATCCATTACTTCAATTAAACCGTTGGTTTTGTATTTAACGGTTGGATATATATAAGATATTATATAAATCGAAAGCTATGGTTAAATTACTTAATAAGGGTGATATTCGACACAATCGACCCACGTACAGGGTTACATCTATCATGATTTTACAGTTTACCCCACATGGATATCACAAATTTTGGGTTTTGGTCTAATTGCATATGGGAAATTGGGTATGTATAGAAATTATATGTTGATCCAATCATTCAATTTTATGCACTTAGCATTACAAACAATCCCTAAAAAATGCAACTCCCCAAGACAGCCTTAATAATTTTTATAAGGTTTGAAATCGAACCGCAATAGTATTTTACTCAAGTAACAGTAAATATAATAATTTTTACCTCAAAAAACACTATCACCAAATTTTATATTTAAAAGAAATAATAGATATGTGTTCATTGATTTATCCTTTTATTTCAAATATTCTCGATGTACCTCTAAATACCTAATATGAGAAATATAAAAAAGAAAATATAACAACAAATTTTAAAAAGAAAACACTAATCAAATTATATATTAAAAGCAAAAAGAGAAAACTTAAACATAAGCTACTGGATATATTGAATCTCGAATACAAAAGAAATTAGTAGAGGAAGTTGAAAGAAATTCTACTTAATTGTGTAATTATAAATTAATTTTAGAAAAGAGGATTTCAACATTTTGATTCAAAATTAAAAATATGTAAAAATTTAAAAAATTATTATTATAACATCTCTAATGATTTTTTTTAAAATCTACTAATAAAAAATAGAAACGATTTAATGTCTTATTGAAAAAATTGGATGTACAATTAACATTTTTAATTATGTATAAATTTCCTGAAAATCTACTGTTATCTTATTGCTAACTGCTAATATATATCTTTAAATTACTAAGAACAATTTTTATGTTTTAATAATTACATCAATTTTGAAGTTGCTAATACTATATTAAAATTGATAATAATCATATTTGAGTTTGTGATACATATGAAATCTAATTTTAACGTAGTCAACTCATGTGTTTGACATCGGAAACCTATTTCTCAAAACATATTAAAACTATATTAATTTTTGAAAAATTAAGATGTCGATGTAGAAATTATTGAATTCAAATTAAAAGATATTAATTAAATTAAAAAGGTAAAAAAATTATATAATATAAAATTACTAAATTATATTTTGAAAAACTATATATAATTGTTAGATTAATAAAGAAGAAACGGCAAATCAGCCGAAAACAAAAATCCAAATATCAGAAACCCCAACACCAAAAGTCCAACCAAGAAAAGGCCACAAAAAATGTGAAAAAACCCCAGAACCCCTCACTCTCTAGGCGCCGCCAAAGCAACCTGGACACAAACAAACACATCTGACGAACTAAATCCCTGCCCCCAACATCTCGTTGATAAACAACTTGCACCAAGAAACCAGCCTCAAAGAACACCTAGAAGATCTAAGACATTAAAACCATACAACTCTATCGAAATGAACATAATCATCAGAAAACCAAAACAAAAACCATAATCAACAACCGCAAACGATGCTCCAAAAGCCACATCCCCAAATCAGCTCGACCTAAGAGGAATGCCATTATTGTTTAATCAAGTGTGTTTGCTGGCTCTTCTCTCATTGCTAATTTTCTTAACCAACCCTTTTCATTACAAACATCAATTAACATTGCATTTGAAGTCTTGAACTTAGCTTACAACAACTTGCAGAAATGCAAAACATCTCATCTGACAGAAAAAGTTAAAGAACCCTAGTCGACTTGTTGCTACTCGAAACAAATCAGGAGTCTTCGTTTCTCCTATTCATGCATCTAAGGAAATAAAATACACGAGCACTTGAACAGACACAATACAGCAGCAGCAGCTGCAACATCACCGGCAGAGAAGAAATACTCTTCTTTATCACTTCATTGATGGATAGTCTCCCTCTTTCTCTTCCTTTTCATCAAATATGGTGATGGAGACTCAAGGGAGCTGGCGTTGCTTCCACCATTGTACTGAAAAGACATAAAATCTCCATGGGACAAGGAGTAGTTGTCAGCAAAAGCTTGCCACCCATTCTTGAACCAAAACTTGGCGTTCCTATCATCACCATCATCCTTGACAATCTTCATATCCCATATCAAACCGTTGGGGGCTAAAAGGGTTGCCTTGCCTTGAAGGTTCCTTCCACATTGTCTCACGAAATCCCTAGGAATCATCTGATTATACGATCCATGAAACATATTAAGGAAAAAAAGAAAGAACGGAGAAACAAACAAAACAAATCAGAAACTACAGTACTGATTTCTTATCTTTCAAGGATTCTCTACGAATAACCTTGAAGAACTTGAGTGGCTGGGCATTATCCTCTTCTCTTGGAAACTCCATCTTCTTCTTCTTCTTCTTCTTCTTCTTTTTCTTCTTCTTCTTCTTCTTTGTTCTCTATTTAACACTCTTCTGTTCACTAATATAGCAGTAGGGAAAGAGAGGAGGGGTGGAATAACTCAGCTGGAGGTAGCTAGATTTCCCTTTCTTGGACCCCAACTCTGCAAAGCTCTATTGTTTTTTTCACAGGTATGATCAGACATATATGCTAGAGTAGATTATGATGAATGATATGTCATGGTAAGTTTAAAGACGATGACAGAAACAAGAGAGAGTAATACCTACCTATATTTGTGAAACTGGATTTGGTGTAAGAAACTAGGTGGGATTTTTGGTGCAGGCAGGGGACATTATGTGGTGTCTGGACACAAAAGCTTCCATTTGCTGACATCATTTCATTAATTTCTTCACTGTCCTCCTCAGTTTTGGATTGGATTTCATTGGGTGGCATCAATTTTTCACTCCCCTCACTTGATATGTGATATTTATATTAGATCGTCAGATTAATTTTTTCCTGATTCATAATAATATAGGTGTGGAATACGTAGATTATTTTTGGGTTTTGTCTTCGACCATCATTGTACAAAAAATTTTAAGGTGCGTTTGGATTGGGGTATTTACATTTTGAAATTTATAGGTAAATTTTGGGTTTGGGATGAAACATGCATCTTGTATTTGATTTTATATGAAATGTAAGGGCCCAACTTTTTTGTAATTTCAAATTGTAAAAGAAATTGAGTTAGATTTGAAATTTGCAAGCTACAAATGGTACTATATCAACCCTAATCATAAGACTACAATCATCCACCCTAACCATTTCCAGACTACAATAATATTAAAACAATATAACATTATACTATGGAGAGAATTCTAGAGAGTGTGTTAAAAATATCTAGTGATAGATTAAATATATTTAGTTGGGAGTTAGAAGAGATATTCGAAGAAGAAAAATATTGTCCAAGTGGAGTTGCTTTAGTGGTAGAGTATTTGTTTGGTTATAGAGAGAATTAAAAAATAAAGACTTTTATGTATAAGTCAAATGTATGAGTAGTATAAATAGAGTTGATGTATAAGTTTGTGTAATGCTAGAATAAGAAGTGAAAAAGTGACCAGAAGCCGCTGACCATTATTCATCAAAGTTTTAATGATGTCATGTTCGAGAAAGTGGCAGAACAAACAACATCCAAGTAAGTGTGGGATATTTAGCGGGTATCCCAAGGTGAAGACAAAGTGAAGAAGATTCGAATTCAAACGTTGCGAGGAAATTTCGAGTCGTTGAAGATGTACGAAGGTGAATAAGTGTTGGACTACAGATCACGGGTGACGTCCGTCGTCAACCAAATGAAGCAATATGGAGAAAGAATTGAAGAAACCCGGATGGTTGAGAAAATTCTACGATCGTTGTTGTCGAAGTTAGACTACGTGGTGGTGGCTATTGAAGAAGCTAAGGACGTCTAAAAATAACGGTTGAAGAACAATTGGCTCGTTGCAGACATGAGAAGAAAGGCTAGAGAAACGGAATAAGAAATTAGCTGAGCAAGTCATGGAAACACACACGGAAATCAAGGTGAAGAAAAATATACGAGGAAGAAGCTACTACTGAGGCCAAGTTTCAAGCAGCTGAGGCAGAGTTAGAGGCTGAAGAACATACACTAGAAGAGACGGAGCAATCGACACCAATAATGGATCTTCCACTCAATCCGCGAGAGGAAAAGGTCGTGGGCGTGGAAGAGGAAGCTCGAAATGAAATGAAGGCCGAGATACATCCAGGGTGCAATGGTACAACTACTCAAAGTATGGGCACTATGCCTTAGAGTGTTCGAGTCCGCCTAAGGAACTTGAAGAAACGACGGAAAAATGGGATAAAAAATTGTCACATGGCGTTGCAGTCCTACCAGGATGAAGAAAGGCGCAATGAGAACACGTGGTAACTCGAAAACGCGACAAGCAACCACATGTGCAGGAAGAAGAATATGTTTGTGGAGATAGACGATCGAGTGAAAGGAAATGTTTGGAGACTCATCGAAAGTTCAAACTAAAGGAAGAGTATGATTTAAAAGATGGTTCTGACCAGTTTATTCGTGATGTCTACTATGTTCCAAAAATGACAAGCAACATATTAAGTCTCTGGAAATTACTAAAGAAACGTAAAGTTCATATGGTAGATCCAAATTGGAGCTAGGAAATGATATGAATGAGCTGATCACCAGAGTCCCGATGTCGAAGAACAGAATGTTTCACTTGAACATTCAACCAGACAACTTTGTGAAGGATGTCTCATTGGGAAGCAACTTCGAACAAGTTTCTCTAAGGAATCACAATCAAGAGCAAAAGCGCCACTCGAGCTAGTCTATACAGACCGTTGTGGACCAATCCCTCCTATATCGTTGGGTACGAATAAATATTTCCTACTATGTATTGATGATTATAGCAGCAAGACATGAGTGTATTTTTGGAAGGAAAAATCTGAAACATAGGAATGCAACAAAAAGGATTTCGTGTTAAATCGGAGGTACAATTGACTATGGTTTATATTATATCAAAATTGACGATTTCATATCGGTTGGATATTTACAGTGTCTAGGTTGGATATGTGGATGATAGAAAAAAGTATTACTCGATTCATATTCTTTCTTGGTGATGCACCTTTCACATGGAGATCGAACAAGCATGCTATTGTTACGTTGTCTAGTTGTGATGGTGAATATGTTGCTACAACATCGTGTGCATGTCATGCTATATAGCTCAACAGATTGCTGAAGGAAATTAAGATGGAGAAAGTAAACTCCACAATGATTATTATTGACAACAAGTCTGCATTAGCTCTTGGAAAGAAACCGGTGTTTCAAGATCACATTAAGCACATCGAAATAAATTGAAGTTAAATTAAATAACATTGAAATAATTTCTGACTTATATTATGGAGTGAATTCTCGAGAGTGTTTTGAAAAAATTCTAGAGACAGATTAAATATATTGAGTTGAAAGTTAGAAAAAATATTCAAAGAAGACATAATAAAATAAAATTGTGGTGGTGAGAGTTTATGAAAGTTCGAGAGAATTAAAGGGAGAATTAAAAAATGAAAAGGTTTGTGTATAAGTCGGTTGTATGAGTACTATAAACAGAAATAATGCATGGGTTTGTGTAATCTGTCAGAATAGGAAGTTAAAAAAAAATAAAAAGAATTGTTTACTCTCTCCATTATAAACAATCTTTTTTCAAACTTCTATCTTTCTCCCTAAAATCTCTGTTAATACCTCCTTCATTTCAAACTTTCCAAAATACTCGAATCAGTAACCATGATTTAGATATTAGGTAGTTGGCTTACTATACTCCCAACAAAGTGGTATCAGAGCATTGAGCTTTTCAGTCTCGTCAAAACTCACCCATATAGCTAACAATTCACATACGACCTTTCAAGTCTCTCTCCTCACCAAGACCAACTATATGAGTTGATGTGTCCGCATGAAGGCATTGTTAGGATTGCAAAATGTGTGAGATATTATAAAAAAAGGTTACGATATTCCGGCAGAAGGTTCTGAACTATCTTCTGCTGAAAATAAGGTTCTACAAAAGAGTTGTAAAAGTGACCAGAATGGGCTGACGATTATTCATCAAAGTCTTAATTATGTCATATTCGAGAAAGTGGCTGAAGCAACGACCTCTAAGCAAGGGTGAGATGCTTTTCCGGTATCCCAAGGTGAAGAAGAAGTAAAGAAGATTCAAATTCAAATGTTGCAAGGAGATTTCGAGTCGTTGAAGATGTAGGAAGGTGAATTAGTGTTGGACTACAGATCGCGGGTGACGTCCGTCATCAACCAAATGAAGCAATATGGAGAAAAGATTGAAGAAACCCTGATGGTAGAGAAAATTTGACGATCGATGTTGTCAAAGTTAGGACTACGTCGTGGTGACTATTGAAGAAGCTAAAGACGTCTAAAAAATGACGGTTGAAGAACTAGTTGGCTCGTTGCAGGCATGAGAAGAAAGGTTAGAGAAACTGAAGGAGAAACCAGTTGAGCAAGTCATGGCAACACATACGGAAATCAAGGAGAAGCAAAATACACAAGGAGGAAGCTGCTACATAGGCCAAGTTTCAAGCAGCTGGGGCAGAGGAAGAGGCCGAGGAGCATACACTAGAAGAGACAGAGCATTTGAGGCCGGTAATAGATCTTCCACCCAATCGCGAGAGGAAAAGGTAATGGGCGTGGAAGAGGCAGCTAGAAATCAAATGAAGGCCGAGATAAATCCAGCGTGCAATGCTACAATATCTCAAACTGTTCGAGTCCGCTTTAAGAAGTTGAAGAAACGGCTATGAAAATTAGGGAAGAAATTCTTAGCGGCAAGGCTTTGCTGTCCTACCAGGGTGAAGAAAGGCGCAACGAGAATACGCGGTAACTCGACAACGCGGCCAGCAACCACATGTGCGGGAAGCTGAACATTTTCGTGGAGATAGACGTTCGGGTGAAAGGAAACCTATTGTTTGGAGACTCATGGAAACTTCAAATTAAAGAAAGATGTACGATTTTAATCCGATCAAAAGATGGTTCTGACCAGTTTATTCGTAATGTTTACTATGTTCCAAAAATGACATGCAACATATTAAGTCTCTGGAAATTACTGGAGAAAAAGTAAAGTTCATATGGTAGATCCAAATTGGAGCTAGGAAATGATATGAATGAGCTGATCACCAGAGTCCCGATGTCGAAGAATAGAATGTTTCGCTTTAACATTCAACCAGACAACTTTGTGAAGGATGTCTCGTTGGGAAGCAACTTCGAACAAGTTTCTCTAAGGAATCACAATCAAGAGGAAAAGCGCCACTCGAGCTAGTCTATACAGACCGTTGTGGACCAATCCCTCCTACATCGTTGGGTACGAATAAATATTTCCTACTATTTATTGATAACTATAGCTGCAAGACATGTGTGTATTCTTTGAAGGAAAAATCTGAAACATAGGAATGCAACAAAAAGGATTTCGTGTTAAATCGAAGGTACAATTGACTATGGTCTATATTATACCAAATTTACGTTTTCATATTGGTTGGATATTTACAGTGACTAGGTTGGAGACGTGGATGATAGAAAAAGTATTACTAGATTCATATTCTTTTTTAGTGATGCACCTTTCACGTGGAGATCAAACAAGCATGCTATTGTTATTTTTACTTTACTTTGTGTTCTTCAGTTCTATTTCACTTAAGTTATCTATCTAACCACATGGTAAGCTTAGTTTAGATAGAATTGTTTTAATCTTTGTGGTAGTAGTCGAAAAAGTTACTCCTTCGACTATCACTTGTGGCTCGATTCTCCTTGAAATGGATGATGTGTGAAGGTCCGAAATGGACACAAGCTAGGATAAACGAAGTTATTGTTCGACGAATGAATTCTATGTCCACTCTCTAATTCTCAATCTCCCAATGTTTGGCTAGTTTCTCAACTCCATGCTTATTATTACAAATGGCTGACTAGAACTGGGGATTTCATGGTGATTATGTATGTAATGATGGTTGGTTTTGTGTGTGAATAGATGCTGAATTTATATTAGTAATGGCAAGGTTGTGTGATGATATTGTCCGAGTTTTGTAAATGGTTTTGGTACACGAATATGAGCTGATTTTTGTGGCGATTTTGGTGAGGTAACGTCTGAGTTCATGTTGGTTTTGTAATGATTTTAATGTGAATATGTTGATTGATGTGGTGATGTTAAGTGGCTGATTTGATGATGCTTTTGGCTGAGTTCTGATGATGATTTGACCGAGTTTTGTGATGATTTAGTGTATATTGATGGCTGATGTAGGGCTGCGTATATGTGGGATAGATACGGTATGGTTAGTTTTTTTTCCGTATTTAGAATCAAAGCATTCTAAAATATACGTAGGAATATATCTTTTAATTTGTCTTCATGGTCGATCCTTAAACATGTTTCAACCATATCAAGCAATGTCCATTACAAAAAATCTTCTAAAAGATCATTTAATGAACAAGTTTAACATACAAAATTCATATTTTAAGTTCAAGTAACTGATTATAATTTCCTTTTAACTTGTTTTACTTAATACACATCATCATTGGATTCACTTTTACACTTTGATTATCTTAGCTGATTAGGTCATATTTGCCATATTTTGAGGTATTTAACGCACAAAATTCATTCAAATTATCAATCCAACATTTAAAGGACTATGATCTAGTTAGTGGTGTCTTAATCAACCATTAATCCATATCCTAAGTCCGATATTCAAATCATAGTAAAAACATGCTTGAAATGGTGATGATAATGATATGTAAAATTTGTTTACGAGAGTAAACTAAGTGTTTTGTTGATTTTTGATTTGTTCACCGTTCACCCTTGAGAGTGATGCTTTGTTTTTTAACGGTTTCTACTGTTGTCTTTTACTTTTCCTTGTGAGGTGGCTCTAATGGGGTAGAGTTTGTCTTTATGTCTGTCGGCTGACTTGGCCTGTCTCACATTAAAGCGGTTTGGGTTAGAAATTGAACTAGTTACTTTTTATATCGCATATTTCGTCAATAACCGACTCAAAATTAGTTATAACTCTTTCAAACCATTCCAAATAAATTTATAATGCGTTACATGGTTTGAAAACTAAGCAAAACTCTAACTCTTTAAAGGGAATCAGTTTAAAATGACGGAATTAACCGACCCAATCTAACCAAAGTCAGACTGTCCAAACTTACAACTTGACCCAATCGGTCCGAAATCGGGTTGAACTAGTCAAACCTCATTAATTGCACTAAAGTACGCAAGTTGATTTTGGTCAAAAACCAGATCGGTTCACTTGATCGCAACGAACTCGACTAATTGACTTAGCCAAATTGTGATAGGACCGGACTATCTGTTTGTTTTACTTTAAAACCAAATTTGAAGACTAGGAAAATTAAACCTAATACCGTATCCAAGAATTGCATTGGCAAGATGACCCAATTAACTTCGAACCACATAATCAAACTCAAAGTGTTGTCCTGGCGAAAAAACTTGTGCGAAATTCAGCCAAAACTCTTTTCAAATCTTAGATTGAGGGATTTTTTAAATGATAAAATTTTGATTAAAACATAAATCCCTTCCGAATCATTTTCAATTTAAAATTCAATTTTTTTATCCGACTTTCTAAGCGTTGGAGCAAATATTTGCTGTTCGTCTTAAAAATATACCAAGTTACCATAGATGACACGAACCCATAAATAAAATTTAATTCACACCTGACCCGGATCAAAAGTGATATCCACGGCTACCCCATTTGAAGTACCTTAGTGTTGACACAAAGGTAAATCAAATGAAAAAGCACCATCTTTTGTTGGGGCCGGTGTAAAAAGAAAGTATCTTCCTTTTATAGTTGGGAGAACGGCAAAAATTCATTTAAAGTCAGGAGCCAAGACATAAATTTTTTTGATATAATTTTTAGCCTAGACTTAAGACTGAAATATGTTTGAAAATCCGTTTATAACCCGAAAATGGTAGAATTTCATTTAACATCAGAAGACAAGATGAAAATTATTTTAAAATGACTTTGAGCCTACACTAAAGGTTGAAATATTTTTGAAGATCCATTTATAGTCCTAAATTGACAGAAATTCATTTAACGTAGGAGACAAGATGAAAATTCTTTTGAAATAATTTTGATCCTAAATTTAAGGCTGAAATATTTTTGAAGATCAGGTTAGAACCCGGAAATGGCTGAAATCCATTTGATAATGTTAGGAGACAAGAGAAAATTTCTTTTTTGAAATGATTTTGAGCCTAGATTTAAGGCTAAAATAGTTTTGAAGGGTTGTTTATAGCCCGGATAACGACAGAAATCCATTCAACGTCAGAAGATAAGAAAAAATTGTTTGAAAAGATTTTAAACATATACTTAAGGCTGGAATAGTTTTTTAAATACGTTTATAGCCTGAAAATGACAAAAATTCATTTAACGTTAAGAGACAAGAAAAAAATTCTTTTAAAATAATTTTGACCCTAGACCCTCCGGACGCGAAAAACAAAGCGTCTTTGTCAATAATATTTATTAAATTGTGGATTGCATTTTCTTGACGACAATCCCCTTACGGAAGCAACCTTCTTAACTCAAAGGTCCGCCTATTTTTGTGCTAATCTTTCAATTGTAATGGGATTCACTCCGTCCCTCGGGTTATTCCCTCTCTGATCGAGAAGAAAGACATTTCATGTTCCTAAGTCCCTTATCATTCAAGCAACTTAGAATTTTACGGTGAAGCTTTCCTTTTCTCCCTTCCTTTTTAGTCTCTTATTGTTGGTATAACCATATGGGAGATGTATGTGAATCACGCTATCTACCTTCAGTTTTGGGGTGATTGTAAGGTAAGTTGTGTGTCGGTTGGATCTTAAGGAGGTAAAGTTGATTCATCTATCTATGACCCGTAAATTTTTTTTCCACCTTAGTTGCGTCCCTTTTCGGTAGACACTTATCCTATAAAATTCCACCCCACCTTTCTTTGCCTTTGCTATTCTTTCTACTTCTTTCTCTTTCAACACTTTGTTACTTCAAAATTGAGGTTCCTCAAAGCCTACCAGTCCCTTTGCTTATGACCATGTACGACTGTTCGGTATGGATGTTGATTGTGGTTGTTATTCACATTGGTGTGTTTCTCTTGTTCTTCCACATGTGTCTCCTTTCTAGAAGGTTTGACAAACCGATGAAGTGGGTCTGACGAATAATCTACTTTTCACTGATGCGACAAGTGAATGGTTGCGGCGATGACGGTCGACGTCTTAGTTGGCTTTGTTTTTCGTTTTGTCTTTTGCTTTTGTATGTATCCTCCATGTTTCTTTCCAAGCTCTGATTGTATCCTACTTTTTTCTTTGAGCGTTTGTTGTATTTTAAGTATTGAGGGGATTGAATAAACTTTTCCTTTCTCGTCCTTAACGGTGTAGAAACCCTTTTGCCACTATTGTTGATATTTTTGGATGATATCAGAAAGTACTAGGCATGACGCCTCCCCCATTTTCCTTATTGGCCACTAGGCATCTTAGTGGGAGGTTCATTCCTCCCTTTTTCACTTTATCTAAACTTTCGAGATAACTTTCGGTAGAATTCCCCTTTTTTGACATACCTCTTCCAAATGGGATGTCTAATATGCGCTATTCGATCATAAAGCTCTCGTGTCTCGTCACACTATTTTCCGAACGGTCCAAACTAAATTTTCAAAAAGGGGTCGCATCCCTTTTTTCCCTTCTTTTCCTCTCATGCTGATACTTGGTTGGTTGTGGAAACTTGGCGGCTCATACTGTCACTTTATCGGTCTCGGAACTTTCGGTGCCGCACTTTACTAATTGTTTCGGTCACGTTGTCTTACTTCCCAACACCCCACGCAATTTCCTTTATGCATATATTGAACGCAAATGCATGGTATGCAATGATACAAAAAGGTTTTCTAAAATGCTCATGTTTGTGAAATCGTCATGTTTTTTATTTTATTTTGTAAGCTACAATGGTGAGAAAAAAATGGTGTTTCTGAGACTATATATAAAGATTGATTTCACGATTTGTATATATATAATTACTAGATTAACCGTCGCCCAGTTGGTTGGATTGTAGTAATCTAATCAACAATTTTTGTTACTGATTTCTAATATGCTTTGTACGGTAAAGATTAGAAACAAACAGAAATGTTTAGGAGTAGATCTCTGAATGTAGTCATAAATGTGGTCACTTGACTGAATTAACTAATTGTTCTGTTAATGAACAATAAAAGTATTAAAAGTATAAATTTGGAAAAAGAAATGTAATTTGTTGTGTTCGTAGGACTAGGAATTAAGTCGCACAAGTTCTTGTTAGAAGAAATTGCAATTATATAACTATCTTTTATGAGCCATGTACAAATTGAATTTAAGTTCTGCTCATTAAAAATAGTTAACCAAGCAAATTTGATTATGGTAAATGTCCTTGGGAGCTGGGGAAAGTTATTCCAACGACATTTGTCCTTTCATTTTTCAATTATTTTGACGTGCTTCCAATCATTGGTTTATTTCTCTACTTTTATGATATTCTTTCCTTACTTTCCCCATCGTGACCTTGTACCGCTGATGATTAGAAAAAAATCTGGTTCAAATGATTTGGTGAGAGTTGCTTGTCAGGAACCACTTGCCATTTGGGTCTGCAGTAGAAATTTAGAAGATACTTTTGAAAGTCTTTGTGCATTTTTTTAAAAACATTTCTCTTCGACTTTAAAACTTTTTGGGTCCATATTTATAAATATAGAATGTGTATTCGCTTCGCCAAAAGACATACAACTTTCTATTTCTATTCCAGAACATTCAACAGAGTGCAAATATGAAAACAGAATAATAAGACTTCTCATGAACCTCATAGCCCAATTTGATAACCTTATTTGGAAACCCGGGAAAACTTTTTCATTTAGGTGTAGTACTTTTTCACTTTATTTAAATTTACAAGATTCGACAACTCTTCCCCATCGGCATTTACTAATATGAGCGCGCTTTTGACCATAAATGATCCTTCGTAATTGAGGGTCCACTTTCTTCTAGGGTCTCCGCGCTTTTGACCATAAATGGCAAGGTCTTGACCGCCATTTCTCCCTCTTGAAACTTCCCGGGCTTTACTTTATTCTTGAAGGGCCGTATTAGCTGTCTCTGGTACAAGTGACCATGGTGGACCGCTGTCAACCTCTTCTCTTTAATTTTGTTCAGTTAATCGTACCATGCATGTACCCATTCAGCTTCTTCTAGTTTTTCCTCCATTAGCACTCTAAATGATAGAATTTCTACCTATATGGGGAGTACGCCTTCCATTATGTACATTAGTTGGTAAGGTGTTGCCTCAGTATACATCCTACAGAAATGTGATATCCGTGAAGTGAACACGGTAACATCTCATGCCAACCACAATAGGCGACTACCATATTTGTACGATCTTTTTTATATTCTTGTTGGTGGTTCCACTGCTATGTTCATTTTTAACATGTAAGGGATGAAGTTATGGCATTTAATCTTGAAGTCCTCACACAACGCACTCGCCATCTTATTGTTGAGATTCTTAGCATTATCGGTGATTATCATCTCATGAAGCCCGTATCGGATACATTAGAAGGTTATCTTGGCTATAATGGGATACAACACTACTCCTATGTCGTATCCAAACACGTGGAATGCCCCGTCAAATTTTATAATCCAAGGTCACTCTTCATCCTTTCCATCTTCCTCTTCCTCGACATTCAAGACACTCTCGTTGCCAAATTCTGATATTGATGGGTTTAAATTGGATATGGGATATTCTTCTAGGTGGTTAGTGGTCTAATTTCCTTTGATTACTTTGTTGGCCGTGTATTAGATGTCATACTCAGCTAGTTGGACCTACCACCTTGTTAGTCGACTGGTGAGAACTGGATTCTCAAAGATGTGCTTCATGGGATTGACCTTCGAGACAAGGTGTGTGGTGTAGTACAACATGTAATGTATCAAACTTTTTTCCATCCATGCGAATGCTAGGTATGTCCTTTCGAGGTCAGAGTATCGGGATTCACAGTTAGTGAACTTCTTGCTAGTATAGTAGATAGTGTGTTCCTTCTTTCATGATGAGTCATTTTGGGCTTGCATAACCTCGACCGAGTTTGAAAACACCATTAGATACGAAGTAGCGGTCTTCTGAGTGTGGGAGGCACCAGTACCGGTGCGCTTTGGAGGTACTCGTTAATCATTTCAAATGCTTGTTGACAATCACCGTTCTACTCTATCGGTTGATTCTTTCAGAGGAGTTTGACATTTGGATCACACGTTAGGGTTAGGTGTGAGATGAAGCTGTTACATCCCAAACTTTGTGGGAAAAAGTTGAGCTCGGAAGTCCCTCAACTACCCCAAAAGAAGGCCTTGGAATAATGCTTCATAATTACTTCTACCGTTGTTACTAATGATGAGATTAGTAGCATTAATGCAAGTATGATTATGATGATTATTATTATTATTCCATGATGAATTAACATTTGGATTGCATATTAATCATAGTATATTAAAAACTACTAAAATTGATTAATCATCTAACCTTTAATCTATTTAATGTGATGATTTGGCTGCCCAATGAGAACATAAATGAACCAAGAGAACATAGATCATGAACTTTATTGTGGCCTAGTGGCTAAGAGAACTTAGATTATGAAATTTATCATGAACTTTGATTCGTATGTTCGGTTGTTGATTTCATCGAGTTTCGCGGTGACTAGTCAATTGTCGGAGCCTCGCCGGATTCTAGAAATCGTCTTGGAAAGTTGGGGATAATGACCGGCGAATTTCTGTAACGACGGCTGGATTTTTAAGTGATTAGGTTTCAGTCACAGAACTTCTAGAAAAATAGAAACAGTACCCTAAGTCGTAGTAAATGACCTTCCGTAAACAAACGATTAGGAGTTGACAGTTTAGCCTTTAGCTTTCTCTTTATAGCTGTCGCGGCTGGAACTTTCTGATTGTGATAGTTTGCACCCAAATGATTCTAAAAACCCCTTTAAGTCTTATAATTAGCTCTAATCGATTCTAGAATTCTAGTAAATTAAGTTGAAGTTAGTAAAATGACCCCTATATTCATAATTTCATTAAGTAATAGTATTTCATCAAGATTAGTAATTAAAAGTACAATGTAATTATGATTCTTTATATGATAATTTGATTAGGTCAATTGAATTAGATCTCCCCTTTGATCTCTCCTTTCTTATCTTGAAAATTAGTACTTACAGGATACAACTAATAATAAACTTCTTCAAGTTCATAGTTAATCTCTTTAATTCAAATTCTTGAAATTAATCCCTTCCGTCATATCACATTAATTGTGAAGTCATTCCTCGAAAGTCGATAAGTCATCGTTGCAGACTATTTCAATCCATGTTGG
The DNA here is from genome assembly GCA_030674075.2 of Linum usitatissimum. Lineage (NCBI taxonomy): Eukaryota > Viridiplantae > Streptophyta > Magnoliopsida > Malpighiales > Linaceae > Linum > Linum usitatissimum. The sequence continues at coordinate 1,285,710 of JAUJYP020000368.1, read as the reverse complement.
AATTAAGTGTAATATCTGAAATCCTCGTCTTTAGGTTCTTAAAGACGATCAAGCCTTCCAGCTTCAATCTTCATTCCTCGGATTGGACCCTCACTATTTCTTTATCAGGTGGGTGGTTTAAGGGGGTAAATTCTACCGTTACTGTTTTTTTTAATTAAGTTATGAATTACGTTACAATATACTTTATGAGTACTTAATTCACGAATCAAATATCAACCATTGCTTGGAGGAATAATAACACGAGCCTCACTAGCTAGACCCCCCGCTCCCACACGAATAGGGCCAGTATTGCCCACATGATATAGTGTCAGACGGATATGCTCTCCCAGACCTCCACGATTTACACGATATATTGTCTGACAGATACGTTCTCCCAGACATCCATGATTTTTCATGAATGGGCGGTAGGGCTAGTTAGTGAGAAGAGGGGACACCCTAGATGAATTAAGAAACGTTGAATAAATGTCAAGGCTAGTATAAGAATATAAGTCACATAGTTTTACTTTCACGATAATGCCTACTATTACACAAATAACACGATACCATGATTATTTCATAATTACTTAACAAGATCATAATTGAGCATAAGAGACTGACCTCGAGACACCCACCACGTCATACGAGAGATATCGGAGCGGAGATGACTTGCAAGAGCTGTAGTTGCTGTCAATCATGTCCCAAGACTCAAAGTGAGCAATCAGGATGGATGTTGGACACTTATGATGTTTTTTTTGAGTTATTAGACTTGAGACTTCATTTATGATTTATGTTGGACTTGATTCTCCTATTTTAGTTTTTCCCACGTGTTTAGGGCTATTTTGTTTCGAAATAACTTCTCAACTTTGAATCATTTATTTTGTTGCCTTTGACTCTTATATTTAAATTGAGTCTTTCGTCCACCCTGAGGCATTTTGGTCATTTAATAAATGCTAGAAGTTTAGGGTGCAACACAAGCAATCAATGTAATTCAACCATCCGAAGAACCCCCGTACTTGTTTTTGAGTTGGAGGCGGGGACATCTCGGTAATGGCTTTTACCTTATCTAGATCCACCTCAATTCCTCTCTCACTTACTATGAATTCAAGAAATTTTCTTGACATGACTCCAAAGGTGCATTTCTTTGGGTTCAGCCGTAGTTTGTATTTCCTTAAGTCTTTTGAAGATTTTCAGAAGTGCTTATTGGTGATTTTCATGGCTTTTGGACTTGGTGTTCATGTCATCCACATACACCTTTGTTCTCTATGTATCAGATCATGAAAAAGGTGACCGTTTTCCTTTAGTATGTTGCCCTGATATTTTTCAACCCGAACGAAATCACTATATAGCATACCGTCTCCCAAGGTGTGGTAAATGTTGTCTTCTCTCTATCCTCGGAGAATTCATCCGTGAATGAGAACATTTGGTGCCCCATCTTATTATCGACTAGCACGTTAATGTGAGCTAGCGGTAAATTTTCTTTTAGGCTTGCTCTATGTAGGTCTCGATAATCGGCACAGATTTGCACCTTTCCATTCTTTTTGGGGATGTATACTATATTGGCTACCCATTCCGAATATTAGGATACTTGGAACCTGATGCATAATACTTATGGACCTCCTCCTTGACTTTCAGAAGCCACTCTATTTTCATCCTTTGAAGCTTTTGTTTCATGGGTTTGCATCCTTTCATGGCAGGCAAGCGATTTGTAAGGATACCTTTGTCTAGACCTGTCATATGCTGGTATGACCATGCAAAGATATATTGATATTCTATCGATAGCTGGATTAGATCTTCCCGTTATTTTGGGCTTCGCTGGTCCCCTTTCTTAATTTCTTTCCCATTTTCTGCGGTTCCCATATTAACTATCTGAAATGAGTAATAAATAGGCTACTAACTCCTTTCCTCTTGTTCCAAAATCCAATATCCATATGCTTGTATTACTTCTCGTCCTCTTTTTCATCCTCGGTTTTGGTTTTGCAAATTGGGTTATCAAAGTTAATTTCAAGAACATGATAACTATTATTGCTCCTTTCTGACTCAGTTACTCTATCAAAGTTCGGGTGGAGAAGAGAATAAGAGGAGAAATGAATGCAATTTTGACATGGAATGCTGGATAGACAATGATTTTTATTTAGGATGTTTCATGTAGAACACCATTTTTTAAATCCAAACCCAAATACTAACACACGAAGGGAAATTCTTATATCAAAACACACAAAGACTTTATTTCAAAATACGCCCATGTTTATTACTTTCCACACGACAATAGGTGTTTGATGGCAGCCCTGTTGTTGAGGTCTTCACCCGGTTGTAGTTGTCACGCCAGCTCTGACCCTTCATTCTTGTTGGGATTGATTGATATTGAGATTTTGGAGAGCAATCATTGAGTCATTGGAGGTGGAAGGACCGCGCATTGACTGGTTAATAACTGTGGTGCTCAAAAAGGTCTTGGAGATGGATGGGAGAAACAAACCCTTCCTTCCTAAGCTCCATTAGAGGGTCATGTTTCCGTTGATTAGTGTATATCCCAATCTCGCTTGACCCTTATTTTCTTTCAGCTGTAATGGTTCTTTCAACCGGAGTTCCCACTCTGAGGGGTCCAAATGACGATTCAAACATGGGGCTACCATAAGGCTAGCATTGGGAAAGGTGATCTTTGGCTCTTCCATAGCGCTCGCCGTATAGTAGACATTTTCCACTTTGATTAAGGTTTAAAAGGCGCTCTCAACTACCTCCTTGCTTGCTTTAATGTAGGGATAATCTAGGGTTTGAGAGGTCAACGGGTCCGTCAGCCTAAACAAATCGACGAGCTTTCCTTCTGGATGAACTTCAGCTTTTGATGGAGGGACGAGAGGACAACTGTGGTTGCATATTGCTAAGGCCTCTCAAGAAGCAATCTATAGGTGCAGTGTCAATGTATCACTTGGAAGTTTATGTTGAAAACCTTAGGCAAAATTTCTATGCGGAGCTCGATTTCCCTGATGACCTATCTTTTGGTCCCTTGAAACGCTCAGACCACTGGAGCACTTGGTCGAATGAATGTATCTTCAACTGGAACTCTGTTTAGGGTAGCTTTTGGTATGACATTAAGAGCTGGCCCATTTTCAATCAAGGCTCAAGCTATGATGAAATCTTTCCAATGGGTGAAGATGTGCAGGGCCTTATTGTATCCTTGTTCCCTCAGGGGAATCTCGGTCTCGCTGAAGGAAACCCTTCCTGTAGTCAGGACCATGCCTACTAATCCATCAGTTTTATCCAGTGTGATGTCATTGCAGACATATGTTTGACTCAATATTTTGAGCAAGGCCAATTAGTTAGGTTCTGACGTTGTTACCAGATCCAGCAAGAAGATTCGCGCGGGTGTTTTGGTGAGTTGTTCGATGACTCATATATACGACATACTCACTTGAATAAGGTTGTGGGCAAGGTCTGCTTCCTCCTCAATTGGTCCCTCTACTTTAGTCATTGTCCTGAATGGTTCAGGAATGTGCATTTTAAGTTTGGGAACATGCTCCTCATTTTCATGGAAGTGCTCCTTACCTTCCTTCCTTTGTTATAAGTATTAAATCCACCTCGTTTTGCCCTTTAGGTTGACCATAATATCTTCATGTGTGTGTTATCCTCCTCACTCCAGCGATGTTGGCGATTGGGGAGGGGGTGACACTAATGTGGGCCAATTGTTTGGTATAATCCCATTGTATGGTCCTTGGGTCATTCATTTTTTAGGAAGGCGTACCTCGTACTACCACCACCATTGATGTTTGTTGGACCGACACTTTGCGGCTTTATAGGTGATGATGCAACTTTGGTGGTGAGTTTGATCTGTAGATGTCATAAGTATATATGTCTCCTAATTGTTTCGAGAGCAAAAATTGATTATCTTGGAATCCATCAAGCCAGCTCGGTGGCATTCACGCTTTAAGCCCCATGATTTGTCAGCGGGTTCTTGTTTATATAGGGTTATCCTTTTCCATTGTGAACTTCATCCATCCTGCCCTTACTAGGTGCTGGACTTTGTACAAGCTGGCAGCTGTCAATCAAATGCATCACAACTCCTCCGTGGTATTCACACTTTGCATCGCGGTTGTACCACTTGGCGTACAGAGGTATCGGTTATCGATATGGTACTAATACTGTTTGTTTCCTTAGGAGTAGTTGTGGGTATAGTTATGAGTATGGGACCAGAATAGGATCGATGTCTTCATAGCGAGGCCGATTCGGAGGGTGCTGTCGTCACTCGTCCGTTCTTCGAGGAAAGGGTGGAGTATTGCTGGCTTTTGTTGTTATGGTCAATGTCGTGGGTCGAATCATTGTGGCTTGTGCGAATAGAACAGCGGTAGCGACATTCAAATCATAGTTGTTTAGTGGGGTCCATTTCTTCTTGTCGTCGGCCGTGTCATGGAATTCCTCCTTATTTCGTGCGGTGTGTACTTTTTTGTCCTCTTGGACCCCAATCTTCCCGTCCTTAATCCCTTTCTCAATATTTTCCTTCATAATCAGTAAATCGAATAAATTGAGAGCCATACTCCCCATCACATTATTGTAGAATGTTGGGTGGAGGGTCTTAAAGAACATCGATATCATCTCATTTTTTGCTAGCGGTGGGTGTACCTCGGCAACTCGATCTCTCCACTTGTGGGCATATTCGCTGAAGGTATCGTTTTCCTTATTTTCCATATTATTTAGGTCTTCTCTATCGAGAGTGAGTCTGATTGTGCTTATAGTATTTCATGAAAGCCTCAGCAAAATCTAACCAACTTTTGATCTTAATCTTCTCAAGGTGCTTGTACCACCTTAAGGTTGTTCCCCCAAACTATTCTGAAAATCATGCATCACCATATTCTTGTTATGTACATACCGCGCCATCTTATTACAGTACATAGTCAACTGGGCTTGTGGGCATGTAAGGCCTCCGTACTTCTCGAAGTTTGGCATCTTGAACTTGGACATGAGTACCACCTCTGGTACTAGACACAATTGAGAAGCATCTGATTTATTTTGATGATTTTCCTTAAGTATGATCGGGAGTCCCATCTTTATCATGATGGTGATTTCCGTTGTCGTTGGACCCCTCTACGCGTGTCCATACTTTGGAGAAACCTTAACCTTGGGCCCTTAAAACAGCATTCTCATTTCTTAGCTTATATATTTTCACTTGATTATCATCGTCATTCACCATTTTCCTAGCCTTGGCTCGGGTACGGATGGTATATCTTGACGAGAGGCTGCCGAGTGAGAAATCGTAACACGCTTTCCTTGCGAATCCCGATTTTGTTAAATTCTATTTTTGGAAGTCCTTTTTTTGCATGACTTTAAAAATGATGAGCATGATGCGTGAAAGGATTCTTATCTCGTGAATAAACCGCATTTCATTAGACTTTCCGTTAGGACTTGATTGAGTACATATTATTACATCTCGTTATTTATTTCTTCACGGCTGAACGTTATGACTTATTGAGGCTTTCATGGTTCATTGTTGCATTTTACTCGTAATCGTTTATTGATTTGGTCAATCGGTGGATGACCCCTTGTCTTCGACTTCCTTTTATTGGTGATGCTTTGCTATTATGCTTCAGAACCTTCACATTTTGGCTTCATTGCGTTGGGCTTCATCGCAAAGGCCTTGGAAGGTGTTTAAGAATCCTTCTCTCATATCCCCGACATTCTTCAGTTCTTTAGCCATCTTGGACTTTTTGGCCTTCAAGAGCTTATCACTTTCTTGTTCCTCTTTTTTAATTCATGGAATTGAGCTTTCAACACCTCATATAAATCCATTGGCTATCAATTTTGGGGTGATCGCGCTTCCTTTTGCCTTTAAGGGTCCTTGAGAATCCTTTTCTCAAGTTGCATGCCATAACTCATATTCTCGTATGACTTGGTTTCGAAGGTCGGAGGCCTTGCCAAAGCTTGTGCACATGATATTCCTTAGCTTCTTCCAAGCTTTTATCACGTCCTTTCTTTGATGCTTAACATCTGTCTCATCAGAAAAGAAGTTATATAGCTTCATCTCATTGGTACTTGGCACGAATTGGCTACAACCAACTTGTCGCCGATACAATGTGAGACGCGTAGGTCGCACATTCTCGAGGTCCCAAAACTGGTACCATAAGTGGTCGTCATACTTATATAACACATTGGTGCATTCCATCTAAGCGGCTCGCCACTCCATCGTACGAGAGTTCACTTGGGCGAGGTATTGTTGCGATCGCTTTGGTGAATTATTAAGGTAGAGATGTTCCCCCAAGGCAAACTCTTGTAAGGGAAATCTTGCCTTCGTGAGAGAGTGGCTATCATTTTTGTATTGTGGGATGCCCATCTCTGGTGTAGGCTTGAAATGACTTATCATCCACATGACCATTAAAGTTGAGTAACCAAGTAAGGTCTTTTGGTTCTTTGTTCGGCACGCATTCAAGGCACGAAATGTTTCCACCGATATGCCAATTGTTGGGCTGACTTTGAAATGGTCCTCGTGGAAGACTCTTACGGCCTCTTTGTCGATCAATCCTTCGAACATTGGGTACAAGGTTACCCCATACAATATGAGTGCTAAGGTAAACTCTTGGTATCCCAAGAGGGCTTGCACGGAGGCGTTTCAACAATGGTTCAATTTTGATACAAGTTACTCCCTCAGCTGTTATGAGTATGTCCTCGGCAATGGCCCATTTTAAGAACAACCTTACCGAGAGGATATTAACCATGCACCTCGACCATTGTATTATATGTGTACACTTATCGAGGGGCTCGATTCTTGAATTAGAGGAACTCCAGGTATTCCTCAGCTAAGGGAGTCATGTCGACATTCTTGAACTGAACCAATGGTAAATGGAGTTCCAATAGTTAATGATCGTGGCTAAGAAGCATGCGGATACCGGAACATACAATAACTTAGCGATGTTCCCATATTGATCCAAAAAACTAGCATCCTCCATAGGTTAGAACGACGCTCGTACACTATTGTAAGGTATTCTCCTTATGGTGATTATGGGAACCAATGGACTCTCGAAGTCACTGTTGGGAATGTCACCGTTCGCTTCCTTATCTCTTGTTCTCTCATATGGGACATTCCCCTCGTCATCAATGGGACCAATAAAGTCCATTAGGTTGGCCCTCTGATAGTTCATTGTTCACGAGATAATAATCCTTAGTAAAAGTATTATGGTGATTTTTTAAAAACAAAGATAAAGTACAAATGCAAATCTATATGTATGTTTAGTGCATAATGTATACCTTAGTCCCTCCACAATGTTGCTCACTTGTGCCGCTTTTATGAGAGACCAACCCTTACAAGTGCGTGGAAAGTTTCACAATGAACAATCTTTCAAAAGGTAAAATAAAGACATATTACATGTTACAAGACATAACCTTTATACCCTTATTGTCCGTTTTAAACTTGACAGAAATGCACCCCAAACATACAGAGTGTACTCACCTTATTGAAAACACACCTCCTATCTTATCTAATACACCCACATATGGTGGTGCATCTCTATTTGAGGCTTCACTTCTTCCTCTTCATTTTGCGAACCTTCCTCTCATATTAGATTGCATAATCTTCGTATTCCTCTTCAAGTTGCTCAGGGGAGAAAGTATCCTTTTACTCCTTGATCCGTCCATCGGCATGGTAGGATGAGTAGCTGATCAAAATTCGTAAGGTCCTCGATAGGCGTAAGTTGTTCAGGACTGCCATCGTTAGCTTCAGGTCGTTCCATATTGGATTCAATTTTTGACGAGAGTAATGATTGTATGAAAAGTCGAAAGTCTTGATGGTTGCTTTCCCTTTCTCGAAGATCTAGTACAGTCGAGGATGTGCTCTGCTCCCCCTGGCCATCGCTGGTTCTATTCTGATTGAGACTAGTGTTGGTGGTTCGGATCTGGTAAACTCCTCCAGCTACCTCAGCTGTTCTATTTTCGTCCACTAGGCCAGGAGTTTCCTTAAACATCACTTCTCCTTGTGATATCGAGTAGGGGGGATGACAACGACTATGGGATTCACGAGCCTAGGTCTCAGATGGCCAGAAGGAGGTGGAGGGAAGGGTGTTTGACAAGATCGGCCAGTTCGTTTCAGGTTCGTCTCCGCAAACTCTTTCTCGTCGAAACCCGTCTAGATTTCATACTGTAGCCCCTGACCGACTCTCGTTTGAATGCTTGTAGGATCGATTCTCCTTGAAATGGTTGAAGTGTGAAGGTCAAGTATGATTTCCGTTCTTTAAAGCTGGTGAAGTTCGCACTTTTCTCCCGAAAATCGAGTCCCGTCAACGGCGTTTCCTTCCATGATTCGGAATTGTTGAGATCAACCCAACCCCTACAAGTTATTCGTTTGGTTTCGAAATCAGGTCAGGGACTGATTCCTGTGTTTTGATTTCGATTTCTTCAAGTTTAGTTTAAGTCTGAGGTGTTCGCCGGAATGGTTTTTACACACCCGTCGGAATTCTTGGTGAATTCCCAAATTCTGGGAAGATGTCATGGGGGATTATCTTGGCAGTCCCTAGGATCTGTGATTACGTTTTGCTCACTAGTCTTCTAGTAATTGTGTTCAATATCTATACTTATAGTAAACTTGAAGAAATCGGACAGTTCAGTCACAAATAGCTCTTTTTTACTGTCATGGCCTATAACTTTCTGTTTGTGGCTGAATGCACCCAACAGATTGCATGATGGGTTTGACGAGTCTGAAAAATTGTAGGTTCAATTAAATTGGTAAAATATAGATTAATTAATTATAGTTTTGGTCTAATATTATTAATATGTGTATGGATTTACAGATTAAGTAATTTTGTATATGATTATGATTTAAAATATGATAAATATAATTAATTGACCACAATTTGATGAACAATATTATAAATAGAACTTGTGTATAATTATTAGGATTCGATAAATTTCAGTTAGTTTGAATTAAATCGTAAAAATTATTTGATTATAAGTTAATAAACAGATTAATGATTAGTAATCAATTGTGTATAAAATTTATTTACTACAGTTATTTGGTTTAAATAAATTGATAGTAGTATTAATTTAATATCTAAAGACTTCTTATCAATAGAATTGAATTAAAGGGACTATAGATTAATAGTTGAAGTAACGTAAAACGCTAGAATTGATTTAATGAATTATTAGTGGGAGTTACCCTAGATTAATTTTGGAACGTATTTTCTTAGGAATCGGTGGTTTACATTGAATATTTTCCTCTCACTTCTTAAGTGATTATGAAGAAATGGTTTTTCCCCAAGCAGTCAAATCGTTGCCTAAGCTCGTTTCACTGTTCGATCGAATTTAGGTTAATCAAATTATCTCATCTTTCGGTTTATAAGGACGATCAAGTTTCCGGCTTCATATTGGACCCTCCCCGCTTAATTTAATAAGGTGGGTTGGTTTAAAAGGGGTCATATTTTTCGATGCAGTATTTAGGTTATATTTAATTAATTGAGTTATTTGATTTAATGTTATGATTTATGATTAAGTTATATATGATGTTTATGATATTACTTGACGTGGTATATGATAGTTCTTTTATGGCATTACTTTTAAATACCTTGATTATGTTTCATAGATTAACATAAGGCTAGACTACGATGACGTTAGACTACCTTATAAATAGACGATGAACCAACAAATAATTACCCCTCGCCTAGATGAATAATAGGTGATTAAAATATGAAATCACTATCTATACTATCGCCCTCGTGACTTGCGCCACTATTGTCCTTATGAATTATGAATTGGGCTGCTAGTATTATCCTTATGAATTATTGTCCGATGGATACATACTTCGGGACATTTACGAATCTTACTAATGGGTGGTAGGGCTAGTTAGTTGAGTTAGAAGATCCTCATAAGAATAAGATACCATGGATAAGGTTAAGAATAAGAGTAAGAATTAGCGTTACGATTACATATGATAACTAACATATGAATTATCTATGAACTATGATACTACGATTCATAATGAACCTAACTTGATTAAGTTGTGTTTCAACCTATGTTGATGTGTACTTGTTATGTTGCTATGACTAAGATTTGCACTTATGTTAGGATTACATAAAGATGGAACTTTTTATGTGACATGTTATTTAGAAATTGTTGATGATTGTTATGAAATAACATGTTTTATATTTCAATATTATTTTGGAATTCTATTTTATGATCTGACACTAAACCACCCACCAGGGTGTTTTGAAAGTTAATGCAGGAGTGGAATGGAGTTGATTCAGGATGTGGCGACGTGAACTTGTATTTTCAGATAATTCTTCCAGTTATATAAGGAGACTAGTTTTCAACATTTATAATACGAGACATGTTTTCAAAATTTATGATAATTATTTCTAGTTGTGTTATTTAAAATCTTTATATTTTTATTTATTTACTTTTATTTATTAAGTTCCCTAGCTGGGGCATTTTGATCATTGAATAAATTGTAAAAGATAAGAGTGTGACTGTAAATGCAAGGAAATGCAAAGTCAAATCCAGAACCAAAGATGATTCCAGATCAAGTGGAAATTGACATTTCAGGAGAGGAAGAAGCGTCGGTGAAAAAGACCACCCCTCGTCAAAAATCTCCCAAGGCTTCCTCCAAGATCACTCTAACGAAAGAAGAAATGAAGAACTAAAAGCCGAGACTTCCTTATCTTGTGGCCATCAAAAAGTAGTACTTGGCACTGGAATTCGAGTGATTACATCAAGTCATCAACAAGCAGGAAGTTTCTCTTTCGTTTATTCTAGGCTTCGCAAAAATTCCAACATATACAAAATTCTTGAAGGACATCCTCAATAAGAAGATCAACATCAATGATTCTCAGCAGTCAAGATCAATGAGGAATGCTCATGAATGTTGCTCACTCCGGCCAAACAAAAAGACCCTAGGAGCTTTAGTTTGCCTTGCATCATTAAGCATATATTAATGTTTATCGTAGTATTGCTGATTTATGAGCTAGTGTGAATGTCATGTCATATTGCCTATTTAAACAGTTAGATCTAGGTGAACTAGTATCAATGGCTATGCATATATAGCTTGCTGATAGATCCTTTAAGCTTTCTAGGGGTATTATTGAATATGCGCTAATAAAGGTGGATTGATTTGAATTTCTTACTGACTTTGTCGTGATTGAAACCAATTTTAATGATTTTAACATAATTTTAGGGAGACACTTCTTAGCTACTGCCTAAGTTTTGATTGATGTGTTCAATGGTTGCCCTACTCTGAAAGTAGGAACTGATGAAATTACATTACTTTTAAATGATGGAATGAAATATGGTCATGGACATGATGATAGTGAAATGGGTGAAGAATTTCCTAATGTTGATGTGATTTTCGGTCTCTCATTTGGTTCAGAAGGACACTTTGGAATTGTGTGTTGTTTCAAAAGTTTATGGTAGTTGCCTCAAGGATGTGGAGAAGATTGCTCAAGCCAAAGCATTGGATCAACTCACCTCCTACACCAAAGCACCTCCAGATTCAGAATTTCCAATAATTCCAAAGATTGCTACTTCCTATTAAGATCCACGAGAATTAGAGTTGAAGCCACTTCCCAATCACCTCAAATATGCTTACTTACATGAAGATTCAAATCTTCCGGTGATAATTAGTGTTGCCCTTACACAAAAGCATAATAATAGACAACTTGTGGCATTCTTGAAGAAGCACAAATTCAAGTGATTGCTTCGAAGCTTGCGGACATCAAGAGAATTATTACTTCTCTTTGTACTCATAAGATTTATTGGCATGTAGATTTCAAACCGGTAGCTCAACCTCAATGTTGCTTGAATCCGGCAACGAAAGAAGTGGTGAAAAGGGAAGTTGTGACACCCTGACTTCGGGTTGACTGTCGATTCTCGAATTGGGTTGAGTTGTGGAAACTGATCTAACAAGTGGACAATCACTAGTGTGACAATAGATCTGTCATAGGCGTAGTTGCGAGGGAAATCACGACCGTGATCAGCAGCACGTCTCGGGTGTGACCTATAATGCACCACGATCGTGACCTACAACACATCACGATCGTGACCATTAGTTTATCATAAGAATAATCATGTGTAAACCACATGCATGGTGGTAAGTTTGACACAGGCATGGTTGACTTATTATAAAAGCCATTCCGTGATCGGATAACTTAGAAATCAGAGAAGTCCAAAAACCTAAAAACTTTTGACGAATGGTGCTATGATCTCAAGAGAAGGAGAAGATTGATCAAGGGGAGAAAGTGAACCTGATCGATCCTTTATCATTACTAGAGGGTTAGAAAAGCTAAGATAATCATCAGAAGGTAACCAATCTCCTTATTTGCTCACAATCCTACAGTTAACAAAACCTACATAGCATACCGGCTGACCAAGGATGCAGTTTGGATCATAGTAGACCGGCTGACCAAGGTTGCTTACTTCATTCCCATTCGGTTCAAATTTGATGTGGATGAGATAGTAGGGATGTATGTCAAACCCATTGTGAGATTGCATGTAGTACCCAAGTTGATTGTATCGAACTTGGACCCTAACTTCACCCGGCCTACATGCTGCTTTGGGGAAGAAGCTGAATTTCTCTACGGCATATCGCCCACAAACAGATGGGCAGTCAGAGCGGACCATTTTGATGTTTGAGGAGCTGCTTCACTCATGTGTACTTGAGTTCGAGGACCTTTGGTTGAAGTCCTTGCCGATTGTGGAGTTCGCTTACAACAACTCCTTCCATTACAACATCAGGGTAGTTCCGTTCTAGGTCCTGTACGATAGGAAATGTAGGACCCCTGTCTTTTGGGATGGGGAAGGAGAGAAGATGTTGACTGGACGCAGATCGTCCAAGTGATGACCTTACGAGTTCAGGTGATTCGAGCATAGCTGGGTGCGGCTCATAATTGACAGAAGCAGTACGATAATAAAAAAGCTAGGGAGGTTAGTTTCAAGGAAGGGGATACGGTCTTCCTTCAGGTATCCCCCTGACAGGGAGTGATGCCGTCGACAGGAAAGGGAAGTTGGCTCCCCATTTCATTGGCCCTTACAATATCATTTGGAGGATAGGACTAGTGACTTACGAGCTAGTCTTGCTTACAGAGTTGAATCAGATACATAACATATTCCACATGAGTGTTCTCCGAGCATATATTGGTAGACCGAACCAGGTAATCCAACCAAATGAGGTTGAGTTGGAGAGGGACCTGACCTCGATGGAGCAGCCAACTCGGATTGTGGATAGGAAGGTTCGCAAGCTGAGGAGTAAAGAGACACTGACTCTGAAGTTGATATGGCAAAATCAGGATGTCGAAGCTACGACATGGGAGACCGAGGCTAGCATGCAGGAGCGCTACTCGAAACTTGTGGAGAATTACCTAGCAGGTAAATTTCTCCCCCTTTGTTAAGCTTTTAGATTTCAGGTTTTGGGACAAATCCTTTTCTAAGGAGGGAGATTTATGACACCCCGATTTCGGGTTGACTGTCGATTCTTGAGTTGGGTTGAGTTCTGAAAAGTGGTCTGACGGGTGGAAGATCACAGGTGTGATAGTAGGTATGTCATGGGTGTTGCGAGGGAAATCACGTCAGTGGTCAGCTGCACGTCATAGGTGTGACCTACTGCGCATCACGGTCGTGACCATCAGTCACGGGCGTTATCGTGGGTAAACCACGGGCATGGTCGTAAGTACCCCAAAAATCCAAAACCATTTTGCGACCTGATAACTAAGAAATCACATAACTCCAAAAACCTAAAAACTTTTGACAAACGACAGTCTCATGTCAGAAGAAGGAGAAGATCAATCAATGGGAGAAACTGAATCTGATCGATCCCTAATCACTGCAAGAGGGTTAGAGAGGCTAGGAGAATCATTGGAACATAACCAATCTCCATATTTCTTCTCAATCCTACAATTAAGAAAACCTACGTAGGAATCCTAACAATTGAGGTTTTGGAAATTCAATCCTTTAACAGATCTCCTCAGGTCATTCGGCATAGTTGGCTAAGTTTTGGGAAGGTAGAATCAACTTTAGACTCTATAAGAAGCAAAATCAGAGGTGGGGGTTATGGATTACTTTCAGCCTTTATGCGTAGAACTGTAATAGGATGATTAGGGAATCCTTTGAATGAATATTCCCAATGCGATGTAACACGATATAACACAATGTTGAGCGAGGGCTCTGAGGCTGTGGAGTAGCATGTGATCTACAGTACATATGATGTAACATAATTTAGGCTTTAAGCTCTTAACGGATGAACTGTGGCGTGTAATTCACAGCTCATGATAGGCCTAGCTAGACTAGTTCATGATTATGTTGCGTTGTTCATCCACCCCCGGATTTCACAATCTCCTAGGAAATTTATTTACACGCTCAAGACATGTAGACTATGCTTACAGATGCAGCTTACACGAAGGCTCAAGGTGGTTTCATGGTCTGATCAACCATGAGGTTATGCACATGATGTTAGGGGTGGCTGATGCTATGTTGATTCCTACAGGGACGACATTGTCATTTTACTAGAGTAGTGACTAAATAGACTTCTATATTCTATCCATAGTTCAGTCTTAGTTTTATGCGAGTCTAGATAGCCACTCAGTGCTTATCACTAACCCCATTCCCTCTTTTCTATGTATATGCAACTTTGGAACTACTGGAGCCAATGTCACCTAAGAGATCGACACGTGTAGCCCCGACACTTAGACCGAGTGGCTTAGGGAGTGGCAGAGAGGGGTATCATGGATGACCATTCTGTCCTTTTTTGAGGATTTTCAGCTTGTGTTTAGTTGCTTTTTCATGATGGATGTTTTCCCCTTTATTTCATGATGTTTATGTTTTGATTCTTGTTAGTTGATTTGAGATGTTGTTGAGCCTTCAGCACTCTGTTTTTCCGCTGTCGTTTCTATATGAGTAATAGAGAGTATTTCAAGAATTAGTTTTAGTATCTTGATTATATTAAATGTTATGTGATGTTGTGACTGAACTCGCGAGTTATATGCATTGGTCGAACCGGGTCTTCTAGGGGCGGATTTCACAAAAGCTATCATACTTCTAGATGCATGTTTTATTTACCCAATGAGAAAACCTTCATTGACTTGAAATAAATGCGCTTTGACTTTATTAGATGATGATTAACTACATGGTTCAAACCGCTTTAAATAATTTTCAAATGAGGGTGATTGAATTTGATGGCTCGTAGACAAGCTACATTAAGTTATCCCGACACCTATGCAGGTTTGGTAATAGCTCTAAGAACTACAGCTAAAACTAACAGTTATCCAGACTCCTATGATGAGGATGGGCTAGTTTGATGAAGGTGCTCTGCCTTGATGAGGGTGGCCACCTTGATGAGTTGAGGATGGTGGCCTTGAGGAAAGTGGATGGATGAAGATGACCATGTATTGGTGGCTGTGGCGACTTTAATGAGTTATGAGGGTGGCTTAAGTTGATGAGGGTACCTAGGTGGGTTGGATGATGACGTGATGACCACCCTACGGGCCTAAGGGGTGTACCACTATGATCTTCTTAGGGAATGTACCCAAGGGCGAGTGACTTATGACATGGCAACCTCCCTAAAAGGTGTTTTACACCATCTGTAAGTAAGGGAGGCCATGTCATTGTTGACCCCTATGCTTGGTTGGGCTTAAAAACTAAGTATATGACCCACTTAAGCTCAACTTTATTAATATGCTCGAGTTTATTCTACTATAGTTATTGAAAACCTTATAATTAGTCAATATGGTCTTATGCTAATATTTGGTGTAAACACGAAAAAACGAGGCTTCCCAATTGGTCCTAACGACGAGGGAGAAGCTATTCCAACCAGGACTACTACATGATGGAGAACCTCATCAAATACCGGAGGCTCAACGATGTACCAATAAGGATCACTTTCATTTGCCTTTTATTGACTAAATGTTGGAGTGTCTTGCAGATCACATTTATTATTATTTCTTGGATGCCATGACTAACTATTTTCATATTCCAACTGATCCAATAGACCAAGATAAAACCACCTTCACTTGCCCCTTCAGTAATTTTTCTTACTTCCGAGTTCCCTTCAGACGGTGCAACACGCCAACAAATTTCAAAGGTAAAAGATGGCTATATTTGGCAACTTGCTTGAAGATTTAGTCGAGCCCATAATGGAATTTCTCCGTCTATGAAGACACATTCTCAAAAGTTTCTGGAGAATCTTGAAAGACTGTTGTAGTTGTGTGAAGAAAAACATGTGGTGTTGAGTTGATAAGCGCCACTTCATGTTTCAACAAGGTGTCGTCCTAGGCTATAAGGTATACAAACGAGGTATTGAGGTGGATCGAGCCAAGCTCAAAACCATCTCCCAACTTCTTCTTCCTACTTCAGTTAAAGTTGTTCGTAGTTTCTTACTACTATACTCCCTGAGTATCACATACTCTCATTTATAACCACTCATTTTGAGAATCAAATCTTAACGTTCAATAATCATTTTATTTCAAAAATTAAAATAAACAAAATTGTAAATAACATAAAGATTACCCTACTTAATTTATATTTTTATATTTGTGTCAAAATAAAAAATTTATATTTTGATAATATTTTTCACCAAATTAACTTAGACCTTATTTGATATGTGTGTTATAATTTTTATTATGCAACAACTATCATATCTATTATAAAAATTCAAACGCCCAGTTGATGTAGTATTTAGACTAGATAAAATTATATATATAAAAGTTATAATAAATAATATTTAAGGAGAAAGCAATATATTTGAAGTAAAATTAAATAGGTGAAAGAGATTAAAAAGTAAAATAAAATGTTTTTTGGAGAAAAAATAAAAATTGATGTTGAAAAAAATGATTCCATTAATTATTTGTCATTAGAAAATAAGAAGGAAAATGTTAATTGAAAAAAAGAAAAGAAAATTTTATTTACGTGAGTGAGAGAGGGGGGAATGAATATGGAAGATTTTTTTACTTTATTAGAATTAAAGAGAAATAAAGAAGCGGATTAAACGAACCAGATAAGTCCACACAAGTGGGAGTATGTAATACTCCGAGAATATGATAGTTTGTGTGCTTTTTTACAATTACATTACCTATTACTAAGTTTTTAGAGAAGGATGTGCATTTGTGTTCAATGATGACTATTTACAGGCTTTTTAAGTTTCCAAAAATTAAAGCTGACCACTGCACCTACCTTGGCAACACCATATGAGAGTTGTCGTTTGAGTTGATATATGATGTTAGTGATTTTATTGTCGGAGTTGTTATAGGACATTAAAAGGAGAAGAGATTCCCTCATATCTACTCCGACTAGAAAACATCGAGTCATGCATAGAGGAATTACACAGCTACTATGAAAGAGTGACTCGCAATTGTGCTTGCATTTGATAAATTTTGCTCTTACTTGATTCTATCCCATATTACTATCTTCACAGATCACACATCTTGATAAATTGGATTGTAAAAGGGCTCTTGATACCATGCAATTTAGGTGAATTACTCACTCACCAATCTTGGTAGAGTGAAATTTATTTATAATAAAAACACAATACAAGGTATAGTTGAGTTCAGGTACCATGCTTATCAACATGGATCTCAACAATGGAAAGAATACCATCAGAAATAGGTACAATAAAATTACTAGTGTTATCAAAACCAAATCCAACTGGCCGGTTAAACCGGTTGGACTGCAAACCAGCTAGGTAGCCAATACCGATTAGGCAATTTAGGTAGTTGGTCAAACTCGAATGTTGACTCGATTAGACCGCGGTTCGACCGGGAATTCTTGCCTGGATTCTTATGATTATATTTAAAAAAATGTGAAAACTAGCATTTGAACTCTACTCTCTGGCTGACAAAGAATAAAAAACTATCATCTCTACTAATGTCCTTATTTTAATAAATTTTATATTCAGTTAATAGTAATAAACATTAAGAAAACTAATTAACATTAAAATTGAAATCTTATCATTAATTAAATAAATTATCGATTAAATCTCTATCATTTCATTAATAAAAAGCTTCAAATTATGCATATAGTTTGAAATTTGTTAAAAAATGATTCAATTTATATATTTTTGACAAATTAAGTTATGATATCTATATACTATCAGTTTGATCTGGTTCAATCAATAAGTTGTCTTATCCGGCTTAATCATATTTATTTAATAATTTGCGGTTCGACTCGATTTAAAAAATGGTTAGATCTCGGTCGAACCATAAAACCCTAAACCCTAACCTCACAGGTTCAATCTCTGATCTGATTATGAAAACATTGATAATTATAAAATATATTATGATAAAAAATAACTTACAACGACTTTATATTCTTATCACCCTCCTGCAAGCCAAGGACGGATGGACTTTGAGATTGAATTAAAGAAGAACGAAACGAGTAGTGGGAAGTGGTTTGGTTAAGAAATCGGTCAGGTGATCTCGTGAAGAGATGTAAGCAACACGCAGATGTCGAGACATGACACGTTCCTATACGAAATGGAAATCAATTTCCAAGTTCTTGGAACGAGAATAGAAGACGGGATTCGAAGAGAGATAAGTAGCACTGCGATTGTCACACCAAAGGGTCGAAGCCGTGGCAATAGGATAACTGATCTGTTGAAGAATAGACTGAAACCAAAAGTAATTTTTGAAGCTACCGTTGCTAAGGCACGATATTCCGCTTCCGTGCTTAAGCAGGAGACGGAGCGCTGCTTGCGACTTGACTAGGAGATAATATTGGGGCGTAAGAAAGTGACATACCCACTGGTGGACCCTCGATCAGTGGAGCCGCCGGCCCAGTCCACATCCGAGAAACCTATGAGCGTATGATTGGTGGATGGGCTCAAATGAAGGCTGGTATGTAGTGTGCCACATTGGAAATATGCACCAAGGACTTGACCTTGGTGTGATCCCATAGATAGGATGGATATGTGAGTTGATGGGAAACCTCACTTAGCTCGGGAACTAGCTGAACTAGCTAGTATCAGCTCTTCGTTGAGCTAAGCTGAAGCTAGGGACTGACACTGAAACTCGTCCAGCTCAAACTTGAGCTGGTTGATAGTGTCACTAGCCGAGGTACTCACCGAGCCGGAGTGAAGGTGGGGAGCTAGGTAGCAGGAGTGGTAACACTCCCACCTAGGACGAATGGGCACACACCCTTTCGTGTGATTCGAACTCTGTCTGAATTGTTTTCCCTCCAAAACCCGTAGGGAACTGATTGGCTGTTGCCTAAGAGACTATCATTGGGGATAATAACACCTTTTGGTGCTAGGTACTCACACCTACTCGTCCCTGCCCCCCCTTGCTTATATAAGTGAGGCAATAAGTGTGCAGAAACACACAGAAAACTAACATCTATCCTGGCCTACGAATTCTGAGAGTGAATCAAGTATCTGAAGCCTAAGAACTTGAGTGAGACGGTCTTATCCTCGGAAGGGATTTCCTGATACCCAAGGCTTGTAAGGGTGGAAATACTCTTTTCGGAAAGTGGTGCCCACGATTCCGTCTTAATCCTAGATCTCTTCTTCTATCAACACTTGAATGATTGCTACTTGGAACCTCATAGCCAACAATCAAAAAGAGTATTTTTCCATGTCCAAGGTTGCTGCAATCAAGGAAATGACTTCATCATTTGGCAAGCTCGAGAAGTTTGAGGGAGTGGACTTCCATCGGTGGCAGAAGAAGATGCACTTCCTTCTCACTACCTTGAAGGTTGTGTATGTTCTCTCTACACCCTATCCTCCGGAGCTCGAGGAGGAGGCAGAGACGGATGAGAAGAAGAAGGAGGAATGAGTACGGAAGCAGCAAAAGTGGGACAACGACGACTACATATGTCGTGGCCACATTCTGAATGGCATGGCGGATTCATTATTTGATATCTATCAATATTATGAATCAGCCCACGAGTTGTGGGATGCGTTGGAGTCAAAGTATTTGGCTGAGGATGCTTCGAGTACGAAGTTCCTGGTGAGTAATTTCATAAATTACAAAATGGTCGAGACTAGACCGGTTATGGAGCAGTATAATGAGATGCTCCGGATTTTGGGACAGTTTGCCCAACATGATATGAAGATGGATGAGGCCATCTCGGTGTCGTGCATTATCGACAAGCTTCCTTATTCATGGAAGGACTTTAAACACACGCTTAAGCATGGGAAGGAGGAACTGTACTTGATCCAACTAGGAAGCCACTTGCAGATAGTGGAAGCTCTACGGTTGCAAGAAAGTGGGAAACCGAAGGATTCTTCGTCAGTTCATATGAAAGAAGAAGAGGAGCCGTCTGCTCGACGGAAGGGCAGGAAACGCCCTTGGAGAAACACCAAAGGAGACTCGAACAAGAAAACGAAAGTTTCTTGTTGGATATGTGGGAAAGCGAGTCACTTCAAACGTGACTGTCCCACGAGTAAGAGTCTGAATCACAACAAACAACGTCACAAGTCTGGATCGAAAGATCTAGGGACATCCACTTCGAAAGGTCGGTTCTTAGACCTTGATTTAGATATTGCTGTGAATTCTGTTTCACTAATATCGGAAGCATTCTATGTACAGGATGATGAAGTGGCATGGTGGATTGACTCGGGTGCCTACAGACACGTATGCAAGGATCGTCACTGATTCAAAACATACGAGGCATCGGATGATGATGCTGTACTTCACATGGGCAACGAGTCAACGGCGCTTATTGTTGGATGTGGATTGGTGGTGTTGGAACTTAGTTCTAGAAAAAGCATAGAGTTTAGAGATGTACTTCACGTCCCTAAGATTAGGAAGAACTTAGTATCGGGCAGTATGCGTAATAGATATGGCTACAAACAAGTGTACGAATCTGATAGATATGTATTATCTAAGGGTGGTGTGTTTGTAGGCTTCGGTCACTATAACAATGGCATGTTTATGCTGAATGTTAATAATACTATTATTAATGATAATGCTTTCTTGGTTGCTAACTCTGACTTCTCCTTATGGCATGCACGGTTAGGGCACGTTAACTATAAACGTCTAACTGAAATGTCGAAAGAAGGGATTCTGCCCTCTTTTGATGTCTATGCTGAACGATGTAAAACGTGTATGCTCACTAAGATTACTCGTCAGCCTTTCACTAGTATCCAACGGAAATCAGTGATGCTTGAGTTGATACACAGCGATTTGTGTGACTTGCATAGCACTCCGACTATCGGAGGTAAGACGTATGTCATCAACTTCATTGATGACTACTCTCGGTATTGCTATACTTACTTGTTGAATTCGAAGGATGAAGCCCTTGAAAAATTTCGTGTGTTTAAAACCGAAGTTGAATTGCAACAAGGTATCTCGATCAAAGTATTTCGTACTGGTCGAGGAGGGGAGTTCTATGATCCAATATACTTTCAAAGTGTGGGGATCATTCATGAAACCACTGCTCCATACACACCACAGCAGAATGGTGTGGCTGAGAGGAAAAATCGAACATTGAAAGAGATGGTAAATTCGATGTTGTTACTCAGGTTTGAGTAATGGGTTTTGGGGTGAAGCCATGCTTACGGTTTGTTATCTACTAAACCGGGTTCCTAATAAACGGAACAGAACTACCCCATACGAACTGTGGTATAAGCGGAAACCAAACTTGAGTTACCTATGAGTTTGGGGTTGTAGGGCTGTTGTGAAGCTCACTGATCCTAAACGGAAGACTTTAGGAGAAAGAGGCATTGATTGCATATTTGTGGGATATGCTGAAAATTCGAAGGCATATAGGTTCTATGTTATAGAATCTAACGATGCACACGCTGTGCATTCGGTAATTGAGTCTAGGGATGCCATCTTCGATCTTCGATGAAAATCGCTTTTCATCGATCCTAAGACCCAAGGATTTGATGCTGTCATCAAATGATATACTGCCTGTCCCTATGGACGAGCAGGCTTTGCCTCGTAGGAGTCAAAGGCTGGCCTTGAAGAGTTCGTTGAATACCAACTTCAACGTATATCTGATCGAGGGATCCAGAATGGAACTAGGATCGCAACACTTATACTGCCATAATGTTGACGATGACCCTAGTACATATGAAGAGGCTATGCGATCGCAAGACGCTGCCTTTTGGAAGGAGGCAGTCGATGAGGAAAAGGATTCCATCTTGGGAAATAACACTTGGGCGTTAACGGATCTCCCTGTGGGATGTAAAGCGTTGGGCAGCAAGTGGATCTTCAAAAGGAAGATGAAAGTGGATGGTTCTATCGATAAGTTTAAAGCTCGGTTGGTGATTCAGGGCTTTAAACAACGGCATGGTGTTGATTATTTCGACACCTATGCTCCGGTGGCTCGGATCTCGACTATTAGATTACTAATAGCACTAGCATCGATCCATGATTTAGTGATCCATCAAATGGATGTCAAGACTGCGTTCTTGAATGAAGATCTCGATGAGGAGGTATACATGGAACAACCGAAAGGTTTTGTAATGCCTGGAAATGAGCATAAGGTGTGCAAACTAATCAAGTCCTTGTATGGACTAAAGCAAGCACCTAAACAATGGCATCAGAAGTTTGATGATGTTGTTTTGTCACATGGTTTTCGTTTAAACCAGGCAGACAAGTGTGTGTATACAAAATTTGATGAACTCGGCAAGGGAGTGATCATCTGTTTGTATGTAGATGACATGCTCATCTTTGGAACTGACCAAGAACAGGTTGATAGTACCAAGGAATTCCTGTCATCAAAGTTCTCCATGAAGGACATGGGGGAGGCAGATGTGATCCTTGGGATTAGGATCAAACGAAATGGGAAGGAAATTTCGTTGAGTCAATGTCACTACATTGAGAAGGTACTTACTAAGTTCAGTAGTAAGGGATCTCGAGAATTGAGGACTCCATTTGACCCTAGTGTGAAAGTGATGCCCAACACAGGAATGGTAGTCTCTCAACTCGAGTACTCACAAGTGCTTGGCTGCTTGATGTATGCCATGACAAGCACGAGGCCTGATATCGCTTATGCGGTTGGCAAGTTGAGTAGATATACTAGTAATCCTAGTACTCATCATTGGCATGCAATCAGACGAGTACTTGGTTACCTTAAAGGAACCATGGATTACGGATTAACGTATAAGGGGTGCCCATCGGTTATCGAAGGGTACTCAGATGCAAGCTGGATATCCAACATGGAGGATCACACCTCCACCACTGGATGGGTATTCCTGCTTGGAGGAGGAAACGATATCGTGGGCTTCTAAGAAGCAGACTTGTATCACGACCTCCACCATGGAATCTGAATTCATAGCATTAGCGGCTACTGGCAAGGAAGCAGAATGGCTAAGGGACCTTATCTATGAGATTCCATTATGGCCGAAACCTATCTCACCGATTTCTATCTTGTGTGATAGCAATGCGACTCTGGCTAGGGCTTATAGTCGGGTCTATAATGGCAAATCACGTCATTTAGGGGTGAGGCATAGTGCTGTTCGTGAACCGATCACTCACGGAACGATCACGGTGCAATACGTTCGGTCTGAGCAAAATCTGGCTGATCACTTGACGAAGGGATTAGCGAGAGATTTGGTTGCCAAATCGGCAGGAGGGGTGGGACTCAAGTCCGTATAGTTCTCCAAACGTAGGACACCCAATTCCCCTCTAATACAATGTTAGAGGCAAAATTCAATGCGGAAAGCCTACGAATGGAAGCTGGAGCACAAGGTTTGCACCATCCCGAAGGTATGTGCTCCGGAACCTGCGAGTGATAGAGGTTGAAGTTTAACTTCTTAATTGATTCCTTGACAAAGTGTATGCGCAGGTACACGAGTAAGGATTTGACCTATGCGAGCATGAAGTGTAGCCGCTTCAAGAAACTTGGACTTGGTTTCGTGTGCGCTCGTGAGAGGATTGGGACACACGGCGGTTAATAGTGTCGGGATATCTTGGAATAGATAGGAGAAACTCTTGTGTATATTATCTTCAGATACTCAAATGAGTAGACAGGGTTCAATCCATAGAGACACCCCTATATTCGAGTATTTTGGAATGTGTAATGTACTAGATGAAAATTCAATCTTCGTGACGTTTTCATTGATGCAAGTGTTTCGGTTGGATATTTGTTGTAATTTTAGCGAAATCACAGACTCCACTAAAATGGGGGAGGAATGTTGGAAATATGCACCAAGGACTTGACCTTGGTGTGATCCCATAGATAGGATGGATATGTGAGTTGATGGGAAACCTCACTTAGCTCGGGAACTAGCTGAACTAGCTAGCATCAGCTCTTCGTTGAGCTAAGCTGAAGCTAGGGACCGACACCGAAACTCGTCCGGCTCAAACTTGAGCCGGTTGATAGTGTCACTAGCTGAGGTACTCAGCTGAGCTAGAGTGAAGGTGGGGAGCTAGGTAGCAGGAGTGGTAACACTCCCACCTAGGACGAATGGGCACACACCCTTTCGTCTGATTCGAACTCTGTTTGAATTATTTTCCCTCCAAACCCGTAGGGAACTGATTGGTTGTTGCCTAAGAGTCTATCATTGGGGATAATAACAGTTTTTGGTGCTAGGTACTCACACCTACTCGTCCCTGCCCCCCCCCCCCCCTTACTTATATAAGTGAGGCAATAAGTGTGCAGAAACACACAGAAAACTAACATCTATCCTGGCCTACGAATTCTGAGAGTGAATCAAGTATCTGAAGCCTAAGAACTTGAGTGAGACGGTCTTATCCTCGGAAGGGTTTTCCTGATACCCAAGGCTTGTAAGGGTGGAAATACTCTTTTCGGAAAGTGGTGCCCACGATTCCGTCTTAGTCCTAGATCTCTTCTTCTATCAACACTTGAACGATTGCTACTTGGAACCTCATAGCCAACAAGGCACGCTTGAGGGACTGCCAGGATGAGACAGTGGGAGCATGCATTGTTTGTGCGAGTTTGGCGGTGGTGAACGCTAAATATGGGCACGTCATTGACATGTATTAAAGGCCGCCTACAAATTGACGGTATAACGTGAGATCGAAAAGAGTGTGTCATCAAGTGGAACCTTGGTGATGGCAGAAAGAGTACTTGATAGTTTTGCCATTCACATCCCCGCGCTATAGAGCAAGTGGGTAATACACTTGGTTTCACTAAGGTTTAGACCTGAGGTCGTGCGAGATACCTCAATGCCGAGAAAATAACAAAGCCTTCCCAGATCCTTTAAACTGAAACGACCCGCCAAGGAAGTGACAAGGTCGGCGATGGTGACCGAAGAAGAGCCTGTTACAATAATCATCAATGTAAACGAGCACAGAAAGAGTAATATTATCGCGTTGATAATAGAATAAGGAATTATCCATTTTGGAGTCTTGAAAACCATAAGCCAGTAGTGCATCGCAGAGGCAAGTAAACCAAATCCGTGGAACCTGTTTGAGACCGTAGAAAGAGCTTTTGAATAGACAAACATGGTTCGGATATTGTGGGGGATTGAAACCCCGTTGGTGCTCCATGTACCACGTTTCATCAAGAGTATCATGCAAGAAGGCATTGGAAAAATAAGTTAAAAGAGTAATTGAAAGATATAGAATAAGATGAACACGAGCAGGTTTAATTACCAGGCTAAAAGTTTCGGATTAGTACACCCCTTTCGTTTGATGATTTCCTTTTGCGACAAAGTGGGCCTTGTAGCGAGCAATTGATTGGTTGGAGTTTCTCTATAAACGAAAAACCCATTTGTTGTCGAGAATCGGGTGATCTAGTGCTCTCTGCACCAAGCTCAAAATTATATTCTTTAGCAAAGCATCAAATTCTTCTCCCATAGCATGGCGCCACTGTTCCCATTTGGAAGATGTAGTTTAGCTTGAAGGTTCCATCACTTGTATATAATCTATTGCTTGGGCCTGAAAAACCCCTGGTTTCAAGGTTCCTGTTCGGAATCGTGTGACCATAGCATGTTTGGGCTGGTTGGCATCATAACTCGTTGGGGAGGCTTCATGGTCTGTAGGAGGTGCCGAACTCGACGATGATGTCGGAGAAGCAGAGAGAGTATGCGAGGTAGTTGGAGCTGATCTACTTGTTGTAGCCATGGGTATGGTAGTGGTCGGCGGGGTCGGCGGGGTCACGCATGTAAAAACACTACTATAATGGCATTAAGTGTAAAATTCTATAATGAACATCCTGACGGGATCTTGTCGCCGTTGCCGATAACGGCTGCGATTCCACTGATTCGCAATGTCGTCACCGCCGTTGAAATGAGGAAGAGGAAGTGCAAAAGGTTTCTTAATTATGAGATAGCCATATGGGATTAAATTAGGTTTTATTTATTTGTCGTTCAAAGAGGGGCAGTAATTATTAAAAATTAATTAATTTATATTTGAATAATTGACATGACATTTTTTACCGGTCCAACAAAAGGCCACGTAAGCTTCATACACACAGTCATTAACACCGTCATGATATCTATACAAATTACCGTCGTGCCACAAGTTTTGAAAGTTTGGATAGTTTGTGCTATTCGCAAAATTGAAAATAGTTCATGTATAAACATGTACATATGTTATAGTTTGTGCCTATCTAGGATTTTAAGTCTTTAATTTGAAATAAGCCAAGTAGACAATACAAAACTGAAATGCTGTTAAATGGCCATTTGGGGCTATACATAGCGCGGCGCTATCCAAGTAGTGTTGCGCTGTGCAGGGAACTCCACAATGTTTCATATAAATACCCACCCCAATTCCCCTTCATTCCAAACCACTTCACAATCAAAATGTCTCTCCCTCTTCGGTAATTTTTGTATTTGATTTTTTTCTATTTTTTTCTATGTTATTTTACCTATGTAGTAATTATTTTTCCTATGTACCTTTTATTATGGTAGTAGATTTCAGTAGTGATAGTGTAGTGAATTGTAGTACCTATTAAAAATTACCTAATATTACTAGTTATTAATTAGTGAATGCATATATCATGTAGGAATCGAGCGTTACCCTTACCTTACGTAGTGTTAACACCATCCAGACGTACGACCCTAGATTCGAGCCATGCCATTATTGGCTGAGGCGGGACTACTACCGCTCGTATGCCTAGCTAGGTTCGTACCAAATGAGCATCTCGTCACAACATTGGTGGAGAGGTGGAGACCGGAGACAAACACTTTCCACATATATACAGTGGTGAGTGCACCGTCACGCTTGAGGACATGACAGTGTTGGCCGACCTAGATGTGGACGTAGACTACTTGCGGAAGGAGACTAACTAGTTTGAGGGTGTCGAGCGCATCTTGGGGAAGGAGCTGGAGAAGTCCCACATAAAGCATGACGGGAAGATGAAGCTCAGTTGGCTGAAGAGCACGTTTGCGAAGCCGTAGGAGGTAAGAGATGTTGAAGTCGGAGCTTAGGGTGGTATGCACGTGCATACATGCTAGCTTGCCTTGGAATCTTTCCTCTTCGCGAATAGGTCGAGCTCACTTATGCACTGCTTGTACCTTTTGCTTCTCGTGGACCTGCCACGCTTAGGCCTGGGGGGCAGTGCCATTGTCTTGGCTATACAGGGAGCATGGACGGCTGGCGTTCAGACTGGAGGGTAATTCTTATACCAAGGGTCGTGATATCGGGGGCGGGTTAGTACTACTACATGCGTGGCTCTGGAGAGGTTCCCTACCATAGCATGAAGGATCCATCCAGACGGGATCACGTGTCTAGGGGCAACAGTGAGTCATGGGAGTCCATGCATCGTGAGATGGGACTGTTGAATTCACGCACGATCCCACCCAATTGTGCGACCAAGTCCCGACAGTTCTTCGATGAGGGCACACCATTGGAGGTACGATTAAGATTAACAAGTAATTTAGGGTTTACTTTAATGTTTCTTACATACATAACTTAGGGTTGCTTTATTCTTGTAGGGTAAACCATACTATGGTGTGGACGAGTACTGTGTGAGCACGCACCGGCAGCATAGGGTCATTGCATCGCTTATTCTTTTCTACAATGTATAGCGGCATAGGCCAGAACGGGTGCTGATGCAGTCTGGGATGGCGCAACCAATCCCGCGGTGGGAGACTGGTGAGAGTGAGGTGATCGCTTGCTTGAGATTACAAAGATGAACGATCACCGAGCTGTGACCAGACTTTCCCACTACCGTTGCTTGTGGGAGATGAGGTTCGGGCATGTGGAGGAGACCATGTTTGTGGCAGATCCGTTAAGGTGGCCCTTCCACGAGGAGTGCATGTAGCGGTACAACAAGATCACACAAAGGTACGTCAGTAGTCGACGCACTACGATGGAGCACATTGTAAGTGAGAGTCAACCTTTTTTTATATAGGCATACAATAGTTTACGCCAAACTAACATAGTGTTTGTTCATTTTGTAGGTTGACGGATTGGAGCACCTCTTCATCACCTTTGGAAGGCAGATGCAGCTCGGGGTGGTACAGTCGATGATGTTCACGTATGGAGCAATACATCATACGTTCGTTAAAGAGTTTGGCGATACACCTCACTGGGCACCTGACATGCCGACACATGCTGGGAACGACGTGTATGACATGCCACTGCTTAGTTAGGCCACTGCTTAGTTAAGCCACTGCTCCACAAGGACACTCGCTGGCCGACAACGTAAGCCTAAGTCCTGGATACCGATAGTATGGATGGCCGACCACACAGTTTGGGGATCCCAACAGCCACATGCGACATCTAACACCATTCATGGTGTTCGGGATCCACCAACAGAGTTCGACGGTACTGGAGCTTATCAGGAGTGTACTTAGGCCACCGAGACAACGCTGCAACCCTTGGGAGTTTGACTTCGATGACTTCGTCACCCCCAGCACGCTGAGCAGCCATGTAAACATTTTTCTTAGCAAACTTCACATTCATGATAGCTCTCATCTCGTACCTCATCAAGTTCTCAGCAGCCACCACCTCCAACTTCTTCTCAAACTTACAGTTATAGAAAGGGCATCTGAAGTATTTCTCAAACCTTGGGTCATTAGTCTCGATGCACGTAATTCGTAATCGCATATAACTTCTTCTCCATTGTAGGTGAACAAGTCTTTCAATGTATTGGGCCGGCGTAACTTTAGCATAATGTTCACAATAGCACGTCTTGACGACATTTTCACGGAAAGATAGGTGTTTCGGATGTAAGAAGTGCAGAAATTAGTAAAATTGGTGAGTTGGGTCTTCTACTTAATAGGTTATGTATAGGATCTGCTGTCCAGGCTCTGGACAAAGATCGTGCTTCCTATGTTATGCCTCAATGGCTAGTTTGTAACGGCCGTTATAAATTAGCCGTTATGGCAAACCCTACATTGCGTCGCGCTATGTAGAGCCCCCTAATGGCCATTTTACGTAATTTTAGTTTCGTATTGTCTTCTTGGGTAATTTCATATTAAATTGTGTCGACCAAAAAAATCCGTTATTTATATAAGTTATGGTTATTTTAATTATGCTGCTTAGACGACGTATATCTAAGATTACGATAAGGTTAGATGACATGCAAGTCAGCATGGTATAACACCTCAATTAGATGAATAATAAGTGGATTAAAATATAAATTCACTACATATACTATTGCTCACGACTATGGGCCGCATTTGTCCTTATTACGTATGAATTAGGCACAGTACTACCTATACAAATTATGAATCGAGCTAGTATTACCCTTATGATTATTGTCCGATAGATACGTACTCCGAGACATTTACGAATCTTACGAATGGGTGGTAAGGCTAGCTAGTTGATTTGGAGGACACCCCACAAGAATTAAAATACCTTAGATAAGGTTAAGAATAAGAATATGAATTAAAGTCGATTAATTTGATTTCTACGAATACGTGATTTTGATTAAGATTAGCACCTATGTTAGAAAATATTAGAAAATAATCTTTGTGTTATGTCGACTTAGAAAATATTAATGATTGCTATAACGTGTTTTATTTCATTTTTCACTAGAATCCTTATTTGAGCATGGAGGACTAACCCTGAATCATCCACCAAGGTGTTTCAAAAGTTGTTTCAGGAGTAGAGTGAAACTGGTTAGGGATGTGGCACTGTGGCCTTGAATTTTGATAAGGATTATTTAAGATATTAAGAGACTTTTTTCACCATTAAATTTTATATATATATATACTTATGGTGGTATTAAATAACTGACCATTAACTGACGAACGCTTTTTAACCCACCGATCGACTTCAACTATTAATTAACTATCCATTAACCAGCCGACGCGATTAAATAACCGTAGGCTAACTAACCACCTCGGTTAAATAACCGTAGGTTAACCAACCGACTAATTTAACCGACACTTTAATGCCAAAATTGGGATAGTTCACCATAAGTAAACCCTATAGCCATCCTCACCCTACTCATATACCTTAATAATGGATTCAAGGTCAAGGAGCTTCCCAATTATCACTAGCTCATTCCAACATCTCACCCTATTTCATTGATGTGGAGGTAGTCCCAAGAAACAAGAATTTATCAGCTTAAATTATTTTGGTACCAGAGTCAGCTGGGGTAACATCACTAGGAATCTTTTCAATTTTTAGCGTTCCCTTTTCAACTTTATCACGGATGTAATGGAACCTAACATCTATATGCTTCATTCCTTCATGGTAAAAGAGACCTTCTATCTCAGATAGAATACCTTTCAACCAGATAGCCACCTTACATACCTTATTAGTGGCAATGTATTCAGCCTCAATTGAAATAAAGCTATAATGGATGTTGATGTGATTTCTGGGAAATACAGTTACCAGCCCAAGTGTAATAATAGGATGTTACAAACTTCCTATTGTCTTTGTTACTTGCATGATCCTATTCAACAAGGGCAACACAAAACTTGCCTAGAAGTAAGCTCAATATAGCTCAAACCTAGATTCTGGTTCAAATATATATCTCAAAGCATATTTCATGACATTACAATGCCTCGCACCAGGGTTAGACATATACCCGCTAAGCACACTGATTGAAAATGCCAAGTCAGGTCGAGTATAGAGCATGACATACATCATTGAACCCACAACAACATCATAAGGAAAAAAAATCATCTTTTCTATATCAAAAGTAGAAGTAATACAGACATCCTTGGAAAGCTCAAGGTGAGCTCCTAGGGGAACACAAGAAGACTTAGTAGAGGCACAAGAAACTTTTTCTAACACCTTAAGCATATAGTCAGATTGAGAGAGCATGATCACTATGCCTTCCTTCTGGGTGCACCCCTTGGCAATAATACAAGCTTTGTACCTTAGAGGTTCATGACCAGAGGACCCCTCTTTGAACCTATAGGTCAATTTATTGTCAATTATCCTAACACCATCAGGTTTCTTGACTAAATTCCAGGTTTTATTAGCATGCATAGAGTGAATTTCCTCTTGCATTGCTTTAAACCATGCATCAAACTCAGAATAGTTTATGGCTTGCTCAAAAGATTCAGGGGTGAAATCAGAGATCAAATCAGCAACACAGATGGCATACGCAACAACATTAGAAGTGTATCTTGGATTGGGGATCGTATTTCTAGGTACTATATCCCTCACAAGTTTATAATTATTCAAGTCATTTGCATTCAAGTTTAGATCAACATAAAGATGCACAAAGGACAAGGAAGAATTCCCACTTTCATCATGTAGAGGACTCAAATTAGTCAAGTTAGTGCTAGAAGAAGTTGAAGATATACTTACTCATCCCCCACCTGATTGGTGAGGTGTGTCATTGGTGTTACCAAAGTCATTGGAATCATGAACAGAGAAAGGATCCTCGGGGAGAGGTTGCCCTTCTAAACTAGCGGGAAGGTAAGTTTCTGATTGTCCAAGATCAAATTCTTCCAAATATGGAGTATTTTGACCTTCTTCTGGAGCAAAAAATTGCCTTAGGGGTAAAAGTTAAGCATTGGCCTTCAGTATCATCTGCACTCTGGACAAAAGCAGTTAGACGATTTTTGAAATCAAACTCCCTTTCATTGAAAGTTACATCCCTACAAAATATTACTACAAGAAATACGTTACTTGTCATTGGTCGTAAGTCGGCTTTGTTGTTGGTCGACAACCGACAACATATTATTTCGCATCGGTCTGCAACTGACGACAAATTTGGTGACGTTAAATTCTCTCCCGTCGGTCAAAAACCGGGCGACGTTAAGTACCAAAGTCAATCTGGTCAACGTACGTTGGCCTTAACTTAATGTCGGTTGGAAGCGATGGCAAATTTCTGACGTTAAGTCTAAGTCAATAGTTCTTTGACTGAAGTTGGCGTCGGTCGTAACCGACAGCAATGTGCGGGTCAACTCTCTTTTGGAGCTCTATCTCAAATGTTGTTTAGAGCTTGTCTCTATTTTGTTTCCTTGAGGGGCCTGGTCGTTTCATGGTTGTGGTGTTTGGAATTCAAAGGTAGCTGTTCTCATTTTGCTTCTCCACTTCTGTCTATGTCATCTACCTCCTTGGTTTACTCATTGAGTAGTGATTTTGAGATATTGTGATTTCTCATTTGGGTTAGGGTGTTGGTGGTTGAGTTTGCGGTAGAGACTACCAAAGAATAAGAGAGCTCTCTCCTACACAGTGTTCTTCATTCGATGCCTCCTCTCTATTCCGGCTGATTCCGACATGGTCTTTATGATGGTGACGACAACTTGCTTTTTGTTGCAGTGCAGACGTACTAGGGTTTCATATACTAGCCTTTTTAGACTTGGGATTAAACTTAAGTCTTCTTTTAGGCTTGTATTTGAATTTATACACTTTTTCTCTTTCTATGGGCTTTTAGTCTAACTTTGTATTCTTGTTAATTTTTAATATAAAATATTAAAAATTGACTTTGTTCAAAAAAAAGGACAGTCAAACATCACAGCCTTTTCAGCTCGAGCGTTTAATTTCCCTTAAGATAACTAGGAGTAAGTTGTGCATCCAAAAAGGTTTCAGGTGGCTCATGTTAGGGGGTTTGATGATGTTAGATTTTCATATTTATCTTCTTCATTTAAGTGATATTTTATGAATAAGTCTATTATTTTAGGTAGAATTTTAGGATGTTTTATGCATTTTAAACTTTTATGTCGATTTAGTGTCTCCTACCCTATCTGGGTCTGTTCATGTCATTTTGGAGTGTTTTTATAGATTTTAGGTATATGAAGACATCAAAGCATTAATCGCAATGTAAAACATGTATGAATGGTCTAGGACAAGCACTAGGAAGCATTTTGATATCTTCAAAGAGTTTGGATCACGACTTGGTTGGAAACGTCGTAGTTTCGTATTTTGGACATCTCTCATATCTCTAAAGTCTGATTAATGCAAGGCAACGACATTGGAAAGCTAGTTAGATTTAATATAACTTTGATGAAATTAAATTCGGCTAGAATTATTTAGATTTGGTCTAAAACTGTCGAGAACAGATGAGCGTGAAGGTCAATAATTTACGGGCAAAAAGTCAAACTCCTTGCCTAACAAGGAACTCTTATCCTATTTAAAGACCGGTCTTTCATTCTTTGGAATGAGGGAGCCTTTTGGACTAAATTTAGCCAGAGAATAGAGACTTTCGAGCAACAAGAAAGCTTCAACTTAAAGGAGCTCGGAACGGTGATGACGTATTCAAGATCGGCGAATCGGTTTTCTTCGATGGAACTCAACAAAATTAGGTTTTTGAGATTTTTTTTTGTAAATATGATTTCAGTGTCTTTTTTGTTTTAATTTATTCTTCATGGTCATAGGTTAGAAGACCCGAAAAGGCGTGGCCTAAGTAGAGAAGGATTGCGACGGTGAATGTTTAAAACTTGTTTTGCATAAATTGAGTTAATCGATTATCGCTTGTTTCTCTTAATAGCATAGGGGGATTCAAAATCTAAGCAGTTTTATCCATTAGTGTTTCTCCGCCATTATTCGTGCAATGTTGCAACCTTTGTTTTTTCTATCATTCACAGAGTTATTTTAATTGATAGTTTTAGAGATCGTTGAACCTACACCACAATACCTATTTAATCGATTAACACTTTTCATAACTTTGAGTAAACAAAACATTGAGACCCTAGGGAAATTTCATCCTGATTACTTACGTAATTAGGTTTATTTTTAGACGGGTAAAAATCGTTTATCAAATAAGCATCGCTGTCGGGGACTTCTTTATTGTGTTTCAAATAAGTTATTTTAGTGTTAATCATTCATTCATTGTAAATTTTCATCGTTTGTATATTTTCTTTTCCATATTTCACCTTGGTAGTTTTATTTAAGCGTGATGATGTCGGTTTATAGAGGATACAACCAGCGGTGAAGTGACAATGACTCTTAACCATCACCATCTTGGTATGAGAATCCTTGCTCCAATTCATGCTACCAAAAGCCCTAGGCTTCACTCCCCAAGCTTGAGGTCTGTATATGTTCATCGCTTCTTGAGCTGAAACAACACAAAATTCTACACACCGCATGTTAGGTCTTGTAAACGGTAGTTGATATTGATTGCTAGCAATGAAACCTCAACCACCTTTTTCATGAGAGAAACACCTCTTAAGAATCGTCCAATTCTTCTAAAAAATTAATCTAGGTGATTTAATGTAATCGACCAAACTAGCAAAATATATAACGATTTTAATTATAGTCTGAATCCACGCAAGATTCTTATAATTCACCATCCTAGCTACCTCCATATTCTTATTTTTAACCTTCGCAAGTTTAAGTTCATCACAAAACAGATTTTCTTCAAGTAAATTTGAGAGATAGGGATAGAAGGACTTATGGTTTTTAGCGATTGTCGCGAGGCATTCTTGAATTGATAATTCACCGTAGCAAGCTATTTCCATGGCCTTCATCTCGAATCCTTGCATCAATAAATGCAAACACTAGACAAGGAAATCGTTAGGTTAGTCAAAAAGGTTTCCTCACATTTCCTCAACACTAGGTTTTCTCTCGACTCATCTCCCTAACGAGCTATTAATTGTAATTCTTTTTCATCACTCAAAGGGGTGGCACTCGTTTCTTCTCTCAACTCTCAGTTTTTGAGCTCCAACTCTTTCTTCTGTCTTGCCTCATGCGCTTGATGTCTCTCGAGTTGATCGTTGTAAACCTCTAAGGGTGTACGAGGTTTCAACATGTAGGTCTGTTCCTTATGTGTCAAGGAGTACACGTTGGTTCTTCCATTATGAACAATATCCTTGTCGAATTGCCATGGCTGTCAGAGCAACATGTGAGCTAACTCCGTAGGTACTACATCACAAAGCACCTTATCAGAACATTTATAATCGAAAAATGAATGATCACTTGCCTTGACACCTAAAGTCGACCATTGTGGCTGAGCCACTTAAGTTCGTACGGATGAGGGTGAGGTGTGGTAGGTAATTCCATCTTCAAAACTAGCACCTCACTAGAAACATTTGTAAAGCTTCCCCGTCGATGATCATGCTACACTCCCATTGATTGATGATGCACCTTGTGTTGAATAAGTTCTCCCTTTGCTCGAGATTGAGGGCTGGTTGAGTGTTGATCAAACGCAAAGATACTCTAGTGAATTTCTTGACCGGTGCAGGCTCATTCTCCTCTTCCTCCGATTCTGATTCCTCGTTCTCCTCCTTCGCTTCCTTCTCATTCTTGGCGATTACTTCGCCGTATCTTAGCACCATGTTTTTATTTTTAGGGCAGCCTCTCGTGAAATAATCTCTTCCTTG
This sequence comes from Linum usitatissimum, assembly GCA_030674075.2. NCBI lineage: Eukaryota > Viridiplantae > Streptophyta > Magnoliopsida > Malpighiales > Linaceae > Linum > Linum usitatissimum. The sequence continues at coordinate 1,250,258 of JAUJYP020000368.1, read as the reverse complement.
ACACTTGAAACAAATCTATCCAATAGGTCGATCGTTAGTACGAACAATAGAGAGTTTAGGACTAGAAGTACCTTGACCAGCCTTGTCCTTGTTCGGGGCCGAAGGGGTGGTCTCGTCTTTCTTCATAGTCGCGTCCTTCCAAGATGTGGATGTTGGGACTGTGGCCCTCTTGTTGTTCCGTAATTCACGCTCCACTCGAATCGTGAGTAGAACTAACTCCTCGAAATCCATGTAGCCTTGAATGTTACATTGATAGGAGATATCTCATTGCAATCCTTCGAGGAACCGAAATACCTTCACTTCCTCATCTTCCACAAGATCAGCACTTGCCGTTCACACTTCCATCTCTTTATGATAGTCTCCCACCTTCATGTTCCCTTGCTTCAAGCTATGGATCCGTTGATGTAGGTCTCGTTGATAAGAAGCTGGTACAAAATTCTTCCTCGTCAATCTCTCACCATGGTCCAAGTTCGAACCTCCTCTCCAACTTGTTCCTGCTCTCTACTCAATTGTTTCCACCAAATCGATGCATAACTTGTGAATTCAACATCGACAACAGTTATTTTATTTCGTTCCGAATAATTATAGCATTGGAACAAGTTATCCATGGATTGGTCCCAATCGATGTATTCTTCTGGGTCACTCTTTTCGGCAAACTTGGGAACTATCATCCTCAAATTGCTCAAATCATCGTCTGACTCGTCCCTAGCTGGTGGTCGTGAGCTATATCCACGAGGCATCCTCTCTTCATCATTGATTCAATCATTGTGCATGAGGTTCATGCTTTCTTCGAGTCTGGCCACCAAGGTGTTGATGGACTTGGTGAGGTGTGCCACATTATCCTCCAATGCCGCAACCCTATCATCATCACTCATTGCAAACAACGAATTAGAATAAAAGGACCTCACAATTCTCTCGATCTAAAATTGTACTTCTCTCACCACTTTTTGTTTTCCTCTCGGGTTTCCACTCAACTTAAAGCGATGGAAAATTATATAATGATATAAGCACGCAAATGATTAAAGGCTAGCCAAGGTCTGATTCATAGCAATGATTATTCTACGATCAAGGCTCAAGGAATATCACAATCAATGAAACCACAAACACGCAACACAGACCCGATCTATGACTAGGTAATAGTCGTTTCTATAGTTTTGAGACTTGAAAACTCAAATTCCAAACTATCAAAGAACCAAAAGTCCATGCATTGGTTTCGTTCTCATTATACTATTCAATCTAACGAATTGTGCGTGATGGAGGTGGTTGGGTCGAAGACTTTTAATTATCTCTTGATTTTGCCGATTTTGTAAAATTTCTTCGACGGAGTCGTCAGAATTTTTCCACCTTACATTTCTCCCACCACAAGAAATAAAAATAACATAAAAAATAAGGATTTTCAACCGAAGATAGAAAGCAAATCCGAAACTATAAGGACCTCCCAATTAGGGTTTGGTCGAGCAAATATTTTTGGCTTTTTTTTTTAAACGAACAAAACTAAAGACATAAAATAAAGGATACGTTGTGATATGAATGAGGCTTTGATATCAAAATGATATGAGCTGGAACGCATGAATAATGATGATCGGGATAATCTATCGAAATAAGGATTTCAAAACTCGAAACAAACCCAAAAACCGGAAGGACTAGTTACCTAGCCGACCAATCGATCACAAGGTCGAAGGGAGGGTCTAAGTCTCACAAATCGAAGGTGCCACTAAGAAGGGGTGGTGATAACCCAACTATGATAAATCGAATCTGCTATCCTAACAATGACGTGCTAAAAATAAAACGAACTGAAAATAGCTCTAGACCAAAATCACTTTCTTTGATTCATGGGAGTATCCCAAATATTAGTTGACTAAAAAGTATAATAAACGGATAATGGACTCACTTAAGCCCGAATGGAGTTAGTGAGTTGTGCGCCTTGGTGAAGGATAGATGGCCTGGTCTCGAGCCTTGGTCACACTCATGGCAGCCCCATCAGTGACTGATAAGCTGCTTGTGCAAGCTAAACTGATACGGGCTCAACATTATTGAAGAGGCCTCGTTTCGGAAGCTTCGACATCACCGTAACAAGTCCACTCGTGGGCTTTGACTCCAAGCTCGTTTCTTCCTGCTTCCAACGGCCTAATTGGTCTTCAAATGGCCCATAAACTCTTGCTCTGGATATGGTGCAGGCAAAGTCTTCTTGTTTAGGCTCGAATACGATTTGGTGTAATCCTCCGAAATCGGTGGGCCCGATTTTGAGCAACTTTGAACCTTCGAATTTCATTGGGCCCCAATTTCTCCCAAACTCAGGGACATGTCTTTTCTCATTATTCCACACCTCTTGTCCAAAGATAGTGCAGGAAAAGATGGCTTGAACGCTCGTTCTTGCGATTCTTGATTTTGAGGTGCGGTTATGATGGCGATGTCGGCATCGGTGGCATTGGTGATGAGGTGTGGCATCAGTGCCACTAGTTGGGTCGCCAATTCTTCGAGGATGAACTTGTCATCATTGATCCTTTCAAGCGTGTATTTGGTCCAACTGGTCTGATTCCATTCCTCAAAGTGTCACTTTTGGTCCTAGCTGCTCCAAATCCTTCACTCCCCATCTAGCTTCTTTCCGAATTCTTGAGCCTTTGGACTCCGAGCTCCATGGCATGGAACCGAGAGGTGGATTTCATCACCTATCATCAACAACCTCCCTAAAGTTATATAGAGGCATCACCATATAATTACCGTCATGAAGATCCTTACTCATTTTCACACTACCAGGGGCCTGCATAGAAATATTATGATCAAGCCTCTCCATCGTCTAAAATGCATTCAATGATGGAGTATATTCAAGACAGCGCTGTCAAAAGCAGATTGTGGTTTGAGGAAATGATGGCAGCCTATGAAGCCCTTTTGAAGAGAATGGATGTAACATAAGAGATGATTTCAAGGACAGAGCACGCCAACACTCCTTTTGATGAGGATGTTGAGTTCCATAGTGATAAGGATATTTATGAAGTGTTTACTATTACAAGAGACATGATAGTCATAGAAGAAGAAGATGAATCAACCCTTGAAGACAATGTAGCCAACCATGATGAAAAGCTATAAGAGCCTAAATGGGACGGGGGTTAATTCCCTTTTCAATTCTAGGAGGACGACGACGACGAACCAAAAGAAGAACCCAGCATCACGAAAGTTCAAGCTAAATGTGAAGGTATCCATAAACTCTTGAGTGAGTGCTTTCGGCTTCATCTTTAAGTCGAATCTATTGAGAGTAAGTCTAGATCATGGGTGGTATAACATATGTGATGATGTGTGGCAAGTTGCGGAACTTCTTGTGAGGCCTTTACTTCCTATTTCAGTTTTGTTTAAAGGTTCACTTGTATATTAAGCAAATTTAGGGGTGCATTGAGGAATATGAGTTTACTTCGCCATGTTAGTAATTTGGTTCACTTGAAGGCGTGTTCTACAGCTTTTATCAGCCTTTTAAGCTTAGGGAGTTTTATGCATTTTAAGTTTTTATCTCAATTTAGTGTCTCAGACACGGGCGAGGTCCATTTGATGTCGTTTTGGAGTGCCTTTTATAGATTTCAGGTATATAAATACATTGAAGCATTAATCAGAGCAATATGGTGTGTGTGGATGCTCTAGGACAAAAATTGGAAGCATTTTGACATCTTCAAAGAGTTTGGGTCTGGACTTGGTTGGAAAACGTCGCATTTTTGTATTTTGGACATATCTCCTAGCTTAGAAGTCTGATTCATGCAAGGACCACAGAATTGGAAAGCTATTTTGATTTCCTGCAACTTTGGTGCAATTAGCTTTTGCCAGAACTGAACTTTGGGTCCAAAACTGTTAACAACAGATCAGCATGACGGTCAACAATTTAGGGGCAAAAAGTCAAACTCCTTGGCCAACAAGGAACTGTTTTCCCGTTTAAAGACCGGTCATTCATTCTCTGGATAGGGGAGCCTTTTGGAATAAATTTGGGACAGAGCATAGAGACTTTCGAGTGACAAGAAAGTCTCAACTTCGAGGAGCTTGGATCGGCGATGACGTTATCAAGATTGGCGAATCAGTTTTCTTTGACAGAACTCGGCGAAATTAGGTTTTTGAGATTTCTTCTTGTAAATATGATTTCAATGTCTTCTTTTTTTCTTATAAACTCCTTCTTTCTTAGATTAGATGAACCCTAGGTGATTCTTTATGACTGAATGATAGTTTGATTATTTCAATTTATGGAAATTTGATGCATTTCAGTTCATGATTGATTTCGATTGGGTTCTTGTTCTTGCCTGGCCATCTTGAATAGGATCTTGTTAGATTTGCATCATCTCAAAAGAGCTTGTTTATCTTAGAAAAACGACATTAATCAACTGGGTTAAGCGTTAACCCTCATCCATGAGCTAATAAACTAATCTGTCGTGAGTGCAATTCTTGTTTGATATATCGCAGTACAAGTTTTATATCTTTGAATCGAGAGAGAGGACTGGGATACTAGGATGGTAGTAGATTAGTAGACTCGAAACTGCATGACCTAAGTGAAGAAGGATTCTGACAGTGAACGTTTACCGTTTGTTTTGCATAAATTGAGTTAATTGATTATCGCTTGTCTGTCTTGATAGCATAGAGGGACTTGATATCTAAGTAGTTTTATCCATTAGTGTTTCTCTGCCATTATGCACGCAGTCTTGGACCGTTATTTTCTCTATCATTTGCAATTTATTTTAATTGATAGTTTTAGAAATCGTGGAACCTACATCACAAAACCTAATTAATCGATTAATACGTTTCATAACTTTGAGTAGACACGACATTGAGACCCTAGGGAAATTTGACCCTGATTACTTAGGTAATTAGGTTTATATTGAGACGAGTAATAACTGTTTATCAGGGTTTCCTAGTCTAGAGCTCCTGAGGTGTCTAAAATCTAACATCAGATGAAGGAAACATGTTTATGAGGTAAGCAACAGTGGTCACAGCTTCTCCCCATACACTGGACTTCATCCTAGAACTGATGAGCATGCACCTTACCTTTTCAAGCATGGTTTTTCTCATCCTTTCGACGGTTCCATTATGTTGTGGGGTTCCAAGCATAGTTAGGAGCCTCTTAATGCCATGTTCTTTGCAGAAAGAGTTAAAAACATTATTATAGAACTCAAGGCCATTGTCGGTTTTTAGACATTGTAAGGTATGATCAGTTTGAGTTTCAACCAAGATCTTCCAATGATTGAGTACTAATCTAACAGTTCATTTCATTAAACTTTGACATAGATAACAAGTTTCTACATAGACTAGGCACCCATTTCACATTCGGAATGATTCTAGTTACATTCTCATTGGAACATACCCAAGTCCCTTAATTGTAAAAATAGTATGAGCCCCTAACATTACTTCCTCCCATCGAATTTATCAAGAGAATAAAATAGATAAACATCAGGGGTAGCATGAATGTTACAACTAGAATCCAAAATCCAATCATCACAAACATTACTACTGCTAGCAACAAGAAGCTCACAGGGATATTTATGACAGGATTCAAGCAAATTAAAAGAATCAGGGTTATCCTTAGCCTTATTTTTCTCATCATGAATCCTTTTATGACTGTCTTTAGCGTAATGACCCTCTTTATACATTAGAAACATTTGACCTTAGTTTGTTCTCCATTGTTTGTACCATTCTCATTCTTATTCTTACACTTCTTAGACTTTCACTTTTCTTTCCCTTTAGTCCTAAGGGTCTCAGACTTATTCTCAGGTTTTGATTCACTATTTTTACCCTTACTCTTATACTTAAACACTTTGAGAACTTCATCTTTCTTTATTATAGCCTGAGACATCTGAATAACAGTACGATCATTATGACCATATTGAATAACGTTTTTAAGGTATCAAACTGACTAGGAAAGAAGTTCAAAAGGATTACATCTTGGTGAGTTTATTTAATTTTATCACCACAATGATCTAAGTCTTGAGTCATTTTCAGAAAAGTATCTAAGTTTTCACCAAATGACATATTCACATCCATTTTAAAGGTAAAGAACCTACTCAACAATGATGTAAGACTAGGGAGGGACTTAGACAAGAATAAAGTATCCTAGGTATTCAAGAGCTCTAAGGGATTAGTGATACTCTCAACCTAGTGAGCAACATTGTCAGCAAGCCGAATCATGATTTCAGAGTGAACAACAACCCTTATCTCCTTCTTCCTTAGATCACTTGTCTTTGCTAACCAGTCAATGGATATAGCAGCGTAGCATTTCTCCTTTATGAGAATTACTTTCATTTTCACCTTACAGATGGAATAGTAAGAGGTTCCATCAAAATGTTTCAATCGGATGTCGTCTTCCATTTTATGATCCCTCGTACACAAAGGTAAGAAAGATGAAGTTAGATATCAACGAACGGAAATAGAAACCATACAAGATTTACACCATATTACATATTAGCAGGAAACTGGAATAGTAAACCCTAGATCGATCCAACACAAGTCAGAGTATCAAGATCTGGTGCATGCAAGGAAGAAAACAGAACAAGAAGCAGCAAGATCATCAAACCCTAATAGCATGTAAGGGAGGAGAGCAACCAGAGGTCTGATACCAATTTGATATCAGACCCAACAACGGAAGAGTCAAATTGATACTATTATACCAAACGGCTTCAGCTTTCAGAAAAGTAAAGAACACTAGATCTATTGACATTGTTCGGAGAGAGAACTCTCCTACTCAGTGGAGCCTCAATGAGGTAAGGCTCAGCCTAGAATCCACTATAGGCACAAAGTACAAGATCGATTACAATCAAGAGATGCAAAGATCTAAACCCAAAATAGCCAAGATCACCCAAGACCTACAACGATACAGAGAAGATACACGGAGGGTTTTGACCCCCTTCCAAGCAAAGGAAGTCCAGTAGGAGGTTCCCTGATTACTAAGCAGATCATAGATGCGCCACAAAGATACTAAAATCACCGATTGACTCTTTGTCTTCAGAGCACTTGAGAGGATTTATTGAACTATGGTTTCAAACGAGAGAAGTGGAATCCATCTCTCTCTTCAAGTGGTATACGTCACTTATATTTTAAGTGAGAAGATCCCAACACGAACCGTTTGGAGAGCATCCAAAACAAAGCAAAAAACAGTAGAGCATACAAGCATTTAACCGGACGAGTAATCGATCCGGTTTAGGGTTGATTGCTACTAGGATTACAAAAAATTGTAACCCTATTAATATATAAAAATGTAACTTCAATTGGCTCGTTACAAGAATCCTAAACAAATGATCATATCATATGAACCATGCTTAGAATTTAAGGATTTGTCCAATTCAAACAAATTTAATGATGATTAGCTTTCTTATTTTGCCAAGAGTTAATGATGTGTAACTCGATTAACTTACGAAAACAGAAGCTTAATTGGCCAGTTAAAAAATACTCGATTAACTCATTTAATAATTTTTATAGGAACAATGATCAAAGAAGGCCCAGCCCACAAAAATTTCAAATTTAATTATTAACATAATAATCAAACATAATGTTGTCTACATGTCTTCACATAAGCTCCATATCATAAAATTTTATTTTTTATTTAAAAATCAATAAACTCCAAAACTCAACTAAATACTTTAAAGAGTAGAAAATATGTTCATATATAGGCTTGGAATCTAGATTAGCCCGCGATGGGCATCCGTGGGCTATCCCCAAAATTTGGTCTTTTTGGCCCGGTTTCTGGCCCCGTTAATGGTTCGCGGGTAGACTGAAATCCGGCACCTACGGTTACCGGGTGGTGATGGATTCAGCGGAATCCGCCCCGAGGCCCACCCGATGGTTAAACCAGTGCTAAAACGTCGTTGTTTACGCGTTGGTATATAAACCACCAGATCAGCGTCAGCCGTACGCTTTCCTTCTCTCTGAAACCCTAGCGGTTGTTCCCCCAAAATTTTCTCTTAACCAAATCCCATATCGACGATGATCAAGAGATTTTCTCTCGGTGAATCACCTCCCTGATGAAAAATCGGACGATTTCCCATGAAATCTCCGACGATTTCGTGAATTTCTTCTTCTCTTTCTTGTTTTCAACACATTTGATCGATCAAATCCAACGATTTCGTCGATTACAACTCCCAGAATGAATATTTGTCGATTAGGGTTCATATCTCCCCTGATTCTTTGATTACTATCACAGATAAGTTCATGCATGCACTTATTCTTTCCTTTTCGGGTTTCCCCTTTCAAAATCCAACTCTTATGTTCGTATATTCTGAGTTTCTGACACCTACTAGTATATATATAGGGCTTTTCTGAGATTGTAGCAGTATCCTACCATCGAGCAACATGCAGTACCATAGCATCGAGCATTTCTGAGAAAAACAGAGAGTAAGTTTATTAGGTTTTAGATTGGTTATTTCCATAAAAAGAATAAATGATGCTCTGTAGGTTTTCTGCTGAAGAAAGGATTAAATCTAATGTTTTTGTGTTCATGTTCATGTGTATTGTGTAGGTTTTCTGCTGTCAATCTATAGCCATCATCAAGCTTTGGTGCGAGCAAGTGTGAGAAAAAATAAGGTATGTTGATTAGGGTTTAGTCTTTTAGAATATGTATTTCCCATGTATAATTTCTCTGTACTTACTTTTCCCAGAAGAAATTAACTTTTTTGTTTCTTGTTCATGTTTAGGGTTTTTGTTGTTAAGGAGCTCTTGTAATCATCAAGCTTCGGTTTGATCGGCTCAAAGTTTGAAGTTCTACTCAACATTGGATAATGTAACTTTTTTAACAGTGTATTCTTGGTGTGGTTTGGAACTGATTAGCTGATTAGTTACTGTATTGAGTTGATGTACTGCATTGAGTTATTGTACTGCATTGATTTGCTGTAACTGATTTGCTGTAATGAACTGGTTAGCTGATAGTCTATGTTTTGATTGTTTGTTGATGGAAGAGCAGAAGAAGGGCACTTGTATTAGCTGTAGAGGATTAAAGGAAGAGACTCTTCTCTTCTTCTCTTCTACACCTAATATGAGTCTTCTTGTCCTGCACTTCTAGGTATCCTCTGCTCTGAAACATTAATCTAAAATAAAAATTTTGTAAAACAGAAATAGTGATTAGTAAACTAGAACTGAACATAAACTAATCTCTGTTCTATGCTCTGTTCTTATTTCTGAAACATAACCTATAATCTAATCCCTAATTTTTTAATCTCTAATATGTTATGTTCTGGATTGCGCTAAATTGATGGAAAACGGATGAGAGGACTCTTACATTATCTGTAGAGGATTAGAGGAAGAGAATTGCCTCTTCTTCTCTTCTACGGTTAATCTAAGAATTCTTCTTGTCCTGCACTTCCAGGTTTGCACAATTAGAACTTAACTAGTGATTAGTAAACCTAAACTGAAAATAAACTAATCTCAGTAAACTAAAATCATCTATTTGATCAATCTGTATCCTCTGCTCTGAAATATTAACCTAAAACAGAAACTTTGTAAAACATAATTCGCTTCTCTGACATTCTCTTCCTTACTATCTTCTTAACTCTTCTATTTTGTTTAGTTAATTAATATAAACAGTTATATTATCATATGGAAGGGGCACAAAATGTGGAATCAATTGATAATGCATCTCAACAAGCTATCCAAATTAACGAACATGAACATGCAAATGATGTTGTACCTGCAAATGGTAATTCGGTTAATGGTAATGGTTCATGGAGTTGAACCCAAACAATGTAGGCTTACATCCAATGTCTGGCCTCATTTCTTTAGGGTTCAGATTGGTTAAATAATGAAGGCTAGGTGCAAGTACTGTAGAAAATTGTTGGGTGGGGAAACATCTAATGGAACTTCACATATGAGAAACCATCTAAGGAATTCATGTATCCAAAACAAGATTCACGACGGCCGGCAAAGGATTCTTGGCCCTAATTACAATCTAGCTGGTCCACCCCAACTTGTTGCATCCCAGTATAGAGCTGATGTTGCTAGGAAGGAACTCTATTCCATCATTTTGGATCACGAGTACCCTCTTAGCATCGTTGAGCACCTGGGATTCAAGCGGTTTTGTTGTGCCTTGCAACCCCAGTTTATTGTCCCTTGTACAAACACAATCAAGAAGGACATCTTGAATTTGTATGGGGTTGAAAGGGATAGATTTCACCAGATTGTAGATGGAAATTTAGGAAGGGTGGCTATCACTACTGATTTGTGGACTGCCACAAATCAGAAGATGGGTTATATGGCAGTAACTGGCCATTACATCGACAATTCGTGGAAGCTTAAGTCAATTTTGTTGCGGTTTATGTATGTTCCAACCCCTCACACTAGTGAGAGGTTGGCAGATAGACTGTTTGATTGCTTGTTGGATTGGAACATTGATGGTAAGTTGTCCTCAATCACATTGGACAACTATACCACCAATGATGCCATGACACCCCAGCTAAACAACAAACTTCAGTTGGCTAACTTGCTTCTTGATGGTAATTTGATGCATACGAGGTGTGATGCACACATTCTGAATTTGATCGTGAGAGATGGTTTGGATATAATCAAGGACGGTATAACTTTGGTGAGGGAGAGTGTAGTTTATTGGAATTCTACACCTAAAAAGGTTCAAATATTCTATGAAACCGCTAAGCAACTTAGGGTGGTGACTGAAAAGAAACTAGTCCTGCCAAACCGTATAAAGAAGTCTTCTTTCGCCTAAAACAAAGAGATGATCAGTACAATTCAGTTCCAACAAATGCTCATTGGAAATTTGCATCTGTTGTGATCGACAAGTTGGAAATTTTTTCAGATATCACTAAGTTGTTCTCTGGTAATAAGTATCCCACTGCCAACTTATTTTTTCCTAAGATTTGTGATCTTCGACTAAAACTGATTGAGTGGTGTGCTGATTCGAATCCTGTAATCTCTGCCATGGCTCATAATATGTGGCTAAAGTTTACCAAATACTGGGATGATATCCATTTGGTTCTTGCCGTGTCAGTTATTCTGGATCCTAGATATAAGCTACATGTGATTGAGTACTACGCTGTAAAGTTTGGGAGAACGGACAATGAGTTGGTGTCTGAAAATATCAAACAAATTCTCTGTAATTTGATTATGGAATATCAATCGAAAGCCGAGAAGAAGGCTGCACCGGTTGGTCCTAGTAGTAGTTCCGGTTCGACCTCCGTTTTAGGAAATGATCTTGATTTCGAGTTGTTTGTTAGACAAAAAAAGAAGAGCAAAACCACCTTAGTAGCTAGTGAATTAGACCATTATCTAGCTGAGGAAGTTCTTCCTCGAAAACAAGGTCCCGAAGAAGAGGATTTTGATCTTTTGATGTGGTGGAAATTTCATGGGCTGAAATATCCCACTTTGAAAGCTATAGCAAGGGATTTTATGGCAATACCTATAACATCGGTTGCCTCTGAAAGTGCGTTTAGTACTAGTGGGAAGTTGTTAGACCCTCATCGGAGCAGACTCCATTACTCGACAGTTGAGGCTATGATGTGCACTAGGAGCTGGATAATGGAGGATTTGTAACAAGGTAAAAAAATGTTAATAGTTTTTCAAGTTCTGCAAATCTGTTCTTTAGTTCTGATTTGTGCTAACTTTGTCAATTTTTGGTTTGTCAATTTCTTTCTTCAATTTGGAATGGCCAGGAACTGATACTGGAATCGAGGCATTGGAAGGTGTATTCTCTAGGAGGTCAGTTCAAGATTCTTGTGTTGAAGAACCAGCAGTTGGAGGTAAGTTCTGGATTCAAGATTACAATTTTGGTGTTTTGAAATTTTGATGATATGTTTCTGTAATCTGACTTTGAAATTACTGATTGTATTGTACTTGATAAGGACCTGCAGCAATGTTTACGAAGTCACCATTCCTCATGGATGATTGAGTGATGTTCACTCATCATATTCTAAGGTATGATACTTGTCAATTATCTCTTGCTGCTGAAGTAGCTCATGAATGTACACTAAAGTACTAAACACTTTGTTTTGAATGTTGTAATGGCAGTTAAGTGGAATATGCTGAAATTTGGTCTCAACTCTCAAAGTTTTCTATGCTTTTTTATTTTCTGGAATGTAGGGGATTCATGTTTGAATGTTGCTTTACTACATTGTGCTTCTGCAAAGACAATCATTCTCAGAATGATGTATGAATTTCAAAATTGTAGACTTTGTAATTTTCAATTTCGTTTGTTATATGGGGATCCGTGGATAACCAACAACCTTCCCCGTATTGTTGTGGTAACGATCTGAAACCCGCAGTGGGTGGACGGGCAAGGATTGGAAAAACTGCCGCAATCGGTGGGCGGAAAACGGATAGCCCTTATCCGGCCTTAATCCACCCCGATGCCACCACTATTCATACAACTTGGGCAATTGTTCGTCTTCCTCCTCAATAAGATGGAGAGATTCGAACTCAAATCCATTAGCCGACCCACCAACCATCAAACATCAACAAATTCGGCCGTCGATTGTTAACAGAGATCGATGGCTGAGCATTATACTCTCTACTACTTAGTAATCTCCCACCCACTCGAATGGTTGTCTCTCACCGCTCACTGGGTTCCACTTGAGACTCTGTCGCCTTACACCGCCGACCCGTCCTCCTTCACCGTCCACAAGCTTGTCCTCGGAACCCAAACCTCCGTCGATTTCCCCAACTATCTCCAGATCGTCGATGACGTCTTGCCCATCCACGACGCCGAAGTTAAAATCAATGGAGGTCCTTAGAAATCCGATCTGAAGTTGAAGAACCGATATCCTAATTTTAAGCGTCCTCCGAATCTGGTCTGATTCCATCCGCCGTCAGATTCCACAATAGAATTTTCCAAAAAAGACAAATAGATATATTTGTACCACTGCATTATAGATTCATGGGGAAATTTTTGTGTAGGTAGAAGATTAACATGGGTCTAGCGATGAAGGGAGAATATCAGTGGCTTAGATCTTAAACTCCGATGGTGACAACGCTCCGACTTCGATGGTGACGGCGCTCCAACTAAGATGGTGATGACGCTCCGCGGCGATGACGACGATGACTTTTGACGATGAACAAGATAAAAAGGATCAAAACTTAATTAAGGCGGTTAAATATAAATCAGTTCGTATGAATATATAAATCAGTTGTGGAAGTAAATCAATAACGGATCGGGGTCGGTTGGTTTTCAGACCGATTTTTATATGCTCCAAACAAACCGATCAATGGAAAAACCGATTTTTGAAACTGTTCGTCCTTCGCTCCTAACTATGATTTCGCAATAGATCTCTTTATCTCTTCGTGGAGAGATAGAGAGAGTAAAAAAAAGCGGGAGTTTCTTCGAGGAGAGAGACAGCAAGGTGGTGACGAAGGAAGTCTGGCAGTCAAAGAAGGAAGAGTGATATCGAGAGTTGCGATGGACTGAAGGAACACGAGGCTCATTCTTGGTCGTCACCTCCGACCGATAGGGCAGCAGTCCGTCTTCGTCGTCGGACAGGGTCAACAACAGGGACAACAGGAGCAATTATCGTCGAAGAAACAGAGGTCATCTATCGCTGATGGTAATACGATTCCAAAAATAAAACATGAAGAAATTTCTTCCATGGATTCGATTAAAAAAGATGAAAAAGAGTCTTCCATGGATACGATTAAAAAAACATGAAGAAGAGTCTTCCATGGATACGATTAAAAAAACATGAAGAAGAGTCTTCCATGAATTCGATTAAAAAAAAACATGAAGAAGGGTCTTCCATCGAAGAGTAGATGTGGTTTTAAAAAAAATTAATTAATTGTACAAAATATTAAATAAGATGAAAATGTGAGTTTGAAAAAACAAAGATGTAAAAAATTACTATTTATGATCATAAAGACAATTACTCAATATTAAAGTATTCAGCCTTAATATTTGCATCATTAAATTAATAGTAGCCAATCACGCGTTGCCGCATATGTATATCCGGTACATTAATGCACCAGAGTACTTTCCATATATATACTATCATTTATAAATAAATAAAATTAATCGCATTCGTCTTTTGACAGACTTCAACATCCCAATTTCCACATAAACTATATGTCACTCTTAACAAGTGAACCAAGAAATAAACATCAACATTTGATAACAACATCAATTTTTTGGCATTAGTTAGGCACATTGACGCCTCCTTCCACAGAGCTCCAATTAAAAAAAAATCATTGGCAGTCCTTTTCACAATACAAGTCATAGCTTCCCAATCCCAAGTGCTAAAGAATCCAAAAGTATCAATCCATCACCCAAATTGGACAAGCATCCCCCTTCCCTTTCCATTCCTTTTCCCATTCTTTGTGGTTTGTGTTTATTTTTACTCTTATGATTTTACCAAGTCTGAACTACTGTCTTCAACTAACCAAACTAATAATAATTACACGCATTGAAGCTTCTGTAGAATAAGATATTCACAGGCTGATGCAGCACTTTTCTTTCTTTCCAACAAGTGTGGCTGCAGAGGATGACCAATGCTTCAGCTTACCTAGGAAGATCTTGAAGCCGGAAGGCATTAGTCCGTGTGTTGTAACAAGAACGAGAAGCCTGAGTTTTCACGGATCAGAGGTGGAGGTTCAATCTCAGCAACTTCTACTTGCTCAATTGACTTGGAGATATCACCTACAGTAAATGGTATGCTGCATTTTGTAGTAACAACAGAGGGAAGGTCTCGTTTGTTTAGTTTTCCTTTCATTCTACAAGAGGAAGCTCTACACAAAAACGTATAGTATTTTTTATTACCTTGAATCGTCATCCAATAAGAACGAGCTGCTTACAGCATTGTTCGTATCCTCTGTCATCATTATTCTCATGTTGGAAATGACCTGAAATTCGGAAGAAATCCATTAAGCATACTGAACAGTAGCATTACAGTAGCATGAGTAGAAATTGACGACTTACCTCCGATGATACACTATGTGTCCCGTATTTGTCATCCCAGTACATGGTACTGATTCTGTATAATTGTTGTATGCTCAAAACCTGAAGACACCACAAGAAAGTGGATAAAGGGAAAGGACAAGGGGCCAATAACCAATTTCGAATGCTGAAATGTTTTATCCACTGATACTCACTGGGCAAAGATCTGTGGTTATTTCTTTCAAGTTCTTTTTTGGCTTCTGATGTATCACCTGAATGGAACCAAAGACAAGTAAGCAAACCAAGATTAAGGAGAACATTGCGGATAACAAGATGAGATCTTTGAGTACCAAAAAGCCGACGGCTTGTCTTATGTGTTTCAGTTCCTCCCATGCTGGGCCTACAAACTGGAACGGATGAAAAGTTGAAGGTGGTCAATGGTTTTCCAAAGAGAAAGTAAAAGTGAGTAGACACCAACTAGTCTTACCTCGTCAGTTGCATCATGGCACCACTGTTCCAATTCAGCCAACCCTGTCTTTACATACTCTCCATTGCTAAATGAGCAACACTCTCGACGCAACAGAAGACTGATAAAGATCAAAAGTTTAGCTGTTAAATAGTTACCTGTTTAGGATACATGAAAAAGTCTGAAGATGAGAGGAGTTACCTGTTAAATAACTGAACGTTGATGAATGAGAATATCTGGGTGATTACCTTCCGAACTAGGAACGGGGGTACCTGTAGTAGGAACACCACATTCAAGAACTTATACTACCTAAACAGTAGAAGGAGAAGAAGAAGAAGAAGAAGAAAAACTGATTTTTATCAACGTTGTCAGAAGAAGTTCCAACTCACATAGTTGGCTCGCATTGTTTTCAAGCAATTGTCCAGGCATTTCACTATGCTTTGCCAATGAGCTATGAGAGCTTGTTGAGCCATGGCATTAGCCTGAGAACGTCCCTTGGCTAAGCCAGCCCTTGATGTCCGTGGCGCCTGAGTGTAGTAGTAACATTCCAGATATGATTAATAAAAGTACTGAGTGTCTTGGATCCTTCTTATTAATTTATGTATTGTCTGGTGTACCTACCTGGATGCACAACCCAATCAGGGGTGATATTTCTTTCTTCAAATTGTCTCTTATCATTCCATATATCTTTTCCAAGAAAGCTGTCAACTGCTGTTTGAAAAGCAAAGCAGGATATTTGGCTTCTACTTGTCGCAACTCCTCCAAACCTCCAAGCACTCTGCCATTGAGGAATGAGAAGCCGGCACTTTGTGGAGAACCACGGAATCCCTGAAACATAATGAGTCAAGCAGAAAAGCAACTGGTATTAGAAATGGATCCACATGTGCAGACGGAAGAAATATTAAAAGCTCATGTGCTCCCTCACCTGGGATACTCTCCCAAACAGAGAAGAGGATGTTGATCTTCGCCGTTGTGGAGTTAAGCTAGCAGCACCAGTTGCTTTTAGTGTCCGTTGAAGCAACAACAAGAGCGTTGCCGAATTTGAAAGCCAATAAGACAATACATCGTTGTTATCCTGGGCCTATCAGACGCAAATGCCAGCATTAAGTAAAAGCAAAGCTACATACATCAATATTATGAATTTTCATACATGCACATAAATAAATAATTAACAAGGCCAATACTTTTAGAAGGAAACAACGAAATGTATGTTATGCTTGTCCCAACACTGCCGGGTTCACCAACTGAGGTTGATGAATTATTACAACTAGGACACAGGTTTTAGGTGTTACCTCAATGGCAGAGCCAATCGCCTGAATAATGCGGTCAAAAATACTAGTCCTTTCAACCTCAAACGATCTCCACTGAAGAAGGCATTTGTATATCAGAGAAGCAGCAACAGGTCTGCCGCCAGAGAATCCAAGATCTTGAGATACACATTTGAGTAGCAGGTCTTGTATTTCCTGCAGGCCAAAGCATCAAAGGTAACATAAATAGCAAGCTACAATGACAGCGCAAAATTTTCCAGGAAAATGTAAACCTGGATTCCTTAGAATAGGCATTATTGAGAAAAAAAAAGTTACCTGCTGCTTTTCATTAAGAGACTTCTGGGGCTTGTCCTCATTTTCAGCCTCCCGTGTGCCAGGCAAAGCCAGTATTGACTCCTACAAGGGTCAGAAAATCGAGACAACTGTTTCAAACTACTACGTATCAACATATAGGAGGGATGGGTCCGTGGAGAATACATGCCATCAAGAAGGCATAAAACAAGTACCGGTGTTCTCCTTGCTTCTGAATGTGGAATACTTCCATTCTCTGGGGTTCTCTGTAATTAAAAGAAACAATCAGCTCTATCTACATGCATTTTATCTCAGGTATTATCCAAACGAAAGCCATTTTTACTTGAATGATTGTAGTCTTTGGTCTAATAGCCAATGCTTTTGCAGTTGGTGATATAGCAAGTGCTTGTTGGCGAAGAACTTGATTCTCTGACTCTAAGTTGGATACTTTCTCTTCAAATCTGGCAGTAAGATCAGCACAGCAATTAGATTGATGATCATAACACACCCATCACAACAGGCATAATGTACAGAGTCGACTAAAAAATTTAGGGATCAGACAACTGTCGCGAACCTTTGAACTGAATCTTGAAGTTGATCCACCTTCTTTTCTGAATCTTGGAGCTTCTTACTAAGCTGTTCACTCCGGGACTGGGCGGCTGCGCATGCTTGTTTGGCCTCTTCTGCTTCTTGTCTGTGAGAGACTAGTAAAGCCTAAGGAAAACAATGTTTCATCAATTTGTGGTTCTTCCTTGAAACTTCTACCTTAGTTGCAAAATCTTAATAACGTAATCAACCCTATCACTAGTCTTGGTCCATGGAATATATTATCTCATTATGATTTGATGAAAGCAGAGAGATGGATACAATCTAAAAATGCAAACTGCAAGCAGATCAACATCACTACACCATAAGACGTTACCTCCAAGTTTTCAACTTTAGCAGTTAAAGAGTGGATTTTCTCTGTGTCTTCAACTATAACAGGGGTTTCCTTTATAACTGGAGGTGCTTCTCGAATAGCTTTTTGTGCTGCCTCCTGTTCCTTAACAACCAAAGCCTTGGCCTCTTCAACTTGTGAATGCATAACTTTTAGTGCATCTTGAAGCTTGGCAACTTCTTGAGATTTAGCATCCTCGAGATCAGTCTATGTTCGAGTTCAGAATAATCAGCTATGTTGAAACTGGAGACTAGAGACTAATTAAGTATTAATTTAACTACGGCAGGCAGTACCCTCAGTCGTTTTTCCAATTGAAGGCGCCACGTAAGTTCTTCAACACGCTTTTCCAACTTATCCTTTGCTTCTTTAAGAGCTCCAGTGTCTCTAGCAGCCTAAATACAATCATATGAATATTAAGCACATATTTTCCCTCGCAATGATACCATGTACATGCTGACAACCATTAATATACCATTTTTAGCATTCTGAGCTCTCTTCTAGCAACTCTGCATCTCCATCCACATTGTGTAGCAATTGTAGCCTTCTTAAGATGTTTATAATAGGAACGAGCTTGATAGCTACGCCAGTGAGCCTAAAAGGAAAATAACAATGTTACTCCAATTTGACATAAAAGTAACACCCTACTTCAGAAGATTGAACAGACGTAGAAGATATGACTGTACCTGAATTACAGTGGCAGCTTTAGTTTGTTTTCTGAACCTGAACTCATTGCGTGCAGCCATTGCCCTTAATCCAGTCTGCAATGTGATTGCAGATGATCGTTTTGTTAAGTACGATTTTCTGGCAACAAAGAGGCGGAAATTTTTCTGAATCTTCACAGAAGCTGCTTCCCTCCTCAAATGCTCGAACACTTTGCGGGCCTTATCACCTAAGAAATGAAGGATAAAGAAAGTTCAGGGGGGGAATGCTGAAAGCTTTCCAATTTTATGAACAAACAACCTGCCATTTGACTAATACTCTTTTCACTGCCACAAAAGGAGCCCCAGTTTCTTTCTACGAAGTTGTTGTTCAATCAGTTCATGTGTGCTGTTTAGCATTACATGACTTCTGCAATCTCACGGTTATAAAGGACCAAACAGTCTGCTTTCTAATCATGGTAAAACCATTTCTCAAAATAAATACAAAATCGTGGCAAAGCATCAATGTGGCATCTACTCATCCATCAGCAGGACAAACAACTTATAAGAACCATGGCTTGCTAATTGAAGTGAAGGGAATAATATCAATCACTCAACATAGTCCCTAAATCACCTCGTATATAAGACTGAAGCTCCATAGCTGCTTTTCTCAAAGAAATGAACTCCCTGCGAGCAAAATAAGTGCGGATTTGTCGCTGGATGATTCTGGCTGCAATTCCAAGTACCTCTGCTCTCCGAGCATCCAACTCAGCCATCTGACCTGCTCTCAAGAATACCTTTGTCTTGCCTATCTGCCAAATGTGAATTGCATGTGTTGTCAGTTTATGCTTCTAAGTATGCTGATTTGATGTTTCGGATTATTAATTCAATTTTATTTTTAACAGCCTACACTAGTGTACAGAGACAAGTCTCAATATGCAACGCCACCACAGCGCATGTCAACTCCTTACACTAAAAAGGGACATGGTTACCAGCAACACAATGTAGGAAAATCACTAGAGATAGAGGGGCTGGAAAAGGAGCACAAATGTTGTAAGACCATAAAAGTGAAAGTTACATCACCTGGTATCCTTTCAGTCCCTTTTTATCGAGAATCATTTGGCATGCAACCTTATCATCATAACTGCAAGAAAAGAAGAAAAGAACTTAGAAAGTAATGTTTCCTATCATCAATCTAAACAACGAAACTGCAAAAAAGAAGAAAAGAATTCAGAAAGTAATGTTGCATATCATCAATTTAAACAACGAAACAGCGCTACCAAGCAGAATCCATTTCAGATTTTATCATACATTAAGGAAGAAGATAATAGGAACATACTTTCCATCTAAGACTTCTGGAGCCAGAAGACCAAAACGATTAAGAAACTCATAAAAGGTTCGCCTTGTAGGGTATCCAGCACAGCTAATCCTAATTGCCTCAAGTACACCCTGTTTTACAATGTACGAAAATGAACAACTTAGTAGAAAGAATGAAAGATACAACAGATAGATTCCGTGAAAAAGGAAGTAAATTTCTACAGATAAAACAATTAAAGATGTTTCAGTTTAGTACTGACCCCACAACGTAACTGGTGAATGATATTGACGCTCTCAAAAATAGCAGGCTTCAGAACATTATTAGGCTTCACACATCTAATGTAGTGGGGTTCCGTCACACTCAAGGTCTCCATCAGAGATTGAAGTTGTAGCTGGTACCAGAATAATAACATGAACTCTAATACAGGAAAAATAATAAACAGAACGTAGATTTATCAAGGAACAAAAACAGACAGCCAAAGGGTATTGCTCTTGAAGCACAAGTGCTATGTGAATATAACATGAGAATGAAAAGGAACAAAATATGTATCTTTTACCTTGAACCGAGAACCAATAGAAGAAAACTTAGATGACTTCGATGATTCTTCTTTAAGTGTAGGGAACAATCCCACAACAAAGTGGCATTGAGAAGCAGTCATCAGAGCTTGATGTTCAGCTATAACATAATCCTTATTTTTATCCAAAAACTGATTGGCTTGATAATTCACCTTCAAACATGCAAAATTACAGGAAACGATGAAAAATTCAGCAACCATTTGAGTTGATGGCAAATTTTTTGACTTATTTCAGTTGACAGTAAAATGATTCTACCTCCCCTGCATAGTGTAAGATAGTGAAATCTGTACGTGAGAGCTTTGGTTTGATAAAACGCTTGTTGTTTTTAAATGTCTGATACAGCTTCTGAGCAAAAGTTTCATGGGTGGACTTTGGAAACATGCTGCAAAGACATTCATAAAGTCTGAACGGAGTCCTCAAACATAGTGGGGACGGTAGGATCCAAAACTTAAAAGACCTCTATTTGAGCATGTTGAAAACTACAGCGTACCAGGCTTCATCCAGAAGAGAAATTATTCCTCCA
Organism: Linum usitatissimum; assembly: GCA_030674075.2. Classification (NCBI taxonomy): domain Eukaryota; kingdom Viridiplantae; phylum Streptophyta; class Magnoliopsida; order Malpighiales; family Linaceae; genus Linum; species Linum usitatissimum. Next base: position 1,229,430 of record JAUJYP020000368.1, on the reverse strand, counting down.
GGTTTCTGCAAATAGCCAAATAATAAGTTCAGTGCATTACTCGGGTCTGATAATTAGAGTGACTCACTAAGATAAGATATCTTATCTGTTAACTGTTTGTAAGCTTATAGTTAACTAACAGCATGTCACAAGTGGCTCATGCCAAAAAGTGAAAATTTGCGGTAAACAGTGTTTTGCTACAGAAAGAATGCTGCAGAAGTGTTAAGACCTTCTCAATCAGATCCAAAACATCCTGATTATCGACAAACTCTATGTAACTCCAATTAATCTCCTCTTTGGTATACTCTTCCTGCTCCATTTTGAACACATGCTGCAAATTTACAAGCAATTGAGTAAAACATATTCGAAGGGTGAACCTGAATGCATAGGTAGGTGAAGTGATCTAACCTGATTGAAATGCTGCTGCAATTTTTCATTGGTGAAATTGATGCAGAATTGCTCAAAACTGTTTCACAGTCACAAACATAAAAACATAAGGCAAACAACAAACAGCTTACTTGGTCTGTCTTTTGTCTATTTTACCATGACATCAGAAATCTGACAACTGATTGATTTCAGTTTTGCACATGACTAGATCATTCAGACACTTGTAGGACTTCTTGATGGTAGGTCTAAAGTGAATCAATCCAAATGGGAGAAAAATATGTTTCACAAGAAGCATGGTCACATGAACAGAGTTCCACATATTTACCAAGTGTTGTATACAACATACAAAAGGGTATAAGAGCAGATACCAATCCAACAGAGAGTAATAGAGTAACAGAAATCCGCACCAAATAACAACCAGACAATGCTAATGACTTGCCTGTTGCACTTAAAGCTTTCAAAACCATAGATATCTAGAACCCCAATTATTGATTTTGAATCTGGGTCCTGGCCAATTGAAACGTTTAACTTTTCTACAATCCTGGCAAACAATTGAGAGCAAGAATTAGTAAATTATAACCATGGAGCAAGAAATTCATTTGTCAACTTAGAACATCATCAGAAGTACAAGAAAAATGTATACCAATCAAAAAGACGAGAGTATAGGGTCTTAGCCAAAGCATCTCTACTACCAAGAGCATTCTCGGGATCAAGTGTTCTTGTGATAATTTCTTCAGGTGTAACCATTACACGTTGGATAAGGGCATCTTCCAAGCTCTTGGGATCACACCTAAGTATGACACAGGTTAAGAGTGATGCAGGAGTAAGTATAAAACTATGTTTTAAAATATATGGGCATTTCAACTGGTCATTTGAAGGATAAAAGAAGCCCACCTGAGGAGCTCTGCAGTTGTATCAAGATGAAATCGGGATTTATCATCCTTAAGCTTGGATGAATCAATCTCTGCTCCTTTAGCAAATTCAATATTTCCAAGGTGAAGAATTGCTGCTACAACCCTAAAAATTGCTTCCTAACAGCATTGCAGACTGTTATAATCTAATTTGAGTATTTGACTGTGTTTCACGAAATAAGAAATCGATCAGATTTTAGAGACAAACCTGTTCTTCTTCACTAATCCCAACTATATCCATTGCTCTTCTGGTTTCGAGGTACTCATGGGCATCATTTATCCCATCCAGCTCATAACAACTTGATTGATTCAAATAATGGAAAGATTTTGGGCTCCCCAACTTGTATTTTTCTCTAACCTATAGGCAGAAACAGAATCTTGTAAGGTACTTACAGGATGAATACATTGCTTGGTATCAAAAGCACAAAGACCAATGACAAGGAAGAGAAGCAAAAGAGAGCTTTACCTCAGCTGGTGCTGCACATAGAAGATAAAAACAATGATAGTTTCTCTCTGGATCAGAAATTTGGCACACCCGAGATCTCTCAAGCAGATAAGTCCTGATCGCAGCGCCAGATATTCTGCCGCTCTTGTCGAATTGGATCTCCACAAACTTTCCAAACCGACTACATTATGAACCACAATAAAATTGAAGGCAATGAAGATAGTGATGTTAGAACATTGATGCCCAGGACATCAATAATGAGGGTCGCGTCATTCCTTTTATAAAGCTATAAAGCTTTACCTCGAGTTATTGTTGCGAACAGTTTTGGCATTACCAAATGCTTCAAGAACAGGATTTGACTGCATGTACCGCCAAAATAACATTACTATTCAGGGAGTAACAGCAATATCAAAGACGAAGGAAAGTAAATGATATTTGACACACAGAAAAAGACTATGTTTACCTCCAGAACTTGTTGTTCAACTGTCCTTCCTTCTACTCCAGATCGCCCTCCTAAGAAGGCAAGATATCTCATGAGCATCTTTGTAGTCTCAGTTTTTCCGGCACCACTTTCACCACTAACCAGGATTGAATTACTTTTTCCGTCATTAATCATTGCCCTGTTTGCTTCAATCTCAGGACATCAGTAAGAACAAGTAAAGATTACAAAGACGCAGTGGCATAAGAAAATTAACACCAACCTGTATGCAGCATCTGCCACTGCAAAGACATGAGGACTTAGCTCCCCAAATGCAGCACCTTTATACTGTTCCATCATGTGGGTATCATAGAGATGGGGTAATCTTTGAAACGGATTGACAGCAATTAGGATATTTCCGGTGTATGTCTGAGAAGGTAATGCACAAACATTAAAGTTGGTACTCATATATCAAACAAGTCTCTTAGTATATAAATGAGAGTGATAATAGCCAACTCACATAGATTTCATTAAGTTCATATCTAGTAGCCAGATTTTGCAGAACTCCAGGTTCGTGTAAATACGAAAGCTTGGTCATGTCATCCACGCCCCCAGGTGGGGCTTCGGTGTCCTTGGGAAATACTTTTGATATACTTGTAACCACCTGTAGAAGCCATTGTTTACCCAGTTCAAATTAGAAAGAGCAGTCAGTCTGCAGAGGAAGTTAAGACCAAGAAGATTGAGAACTTACACTTTTCCCATTCGTAGTCTGTACATGGACGTCTTTTCCACTTATCCTAGTAACTTCACCATCAATCCATGCCAACTTGGGATCTTCAATCCACACATGAGAACCAACAATTATGTTGTCTGGTGCAGCCTGCAAATGAGAATTTTGCTAAACAAGAGTGCAAATATAATTCTTTGATCCAAGTCTCCAAATATGATTTCATCATTGGATGGGAAAGGCTTACAAACTGCAAATTTCCTCAGGAATGTAGATTGCGTACACAAATGTGACACAAATAAAATGCAGAATACTCATTTTACGGTCAGAGTTCAAATCTAAAAATAGCCTAAAGCTAGCATTTGCCGATACAAACTCATCTTTCTGACATTAAACCTTGAAACCTGACACTCTGAAAGAATTGCCAAGGAAAACTAACCAGTTGCCAAATGTCAAAATGCTCACAAAGCAACTAACTATAGGAACTTGCAGAATATATCGCAGTTGTAATGGAGAAGTCCGATGTAGTCAATCAAAATTCAAACGGAATTCAAAAGCTAATACAGCAAAACCCAAAAAACAAGGAAGCTTCACACCACAACTAAAGTACAAAAGGAATCACGAAATGAAGCCTTAGAACGCCATAATCAACATCTCAAAGAAACAAACAGTAGCAGATTAATAAGAAAAGGAGAGAGGAAGAAGATAGTATAAACAATAAATTGAAAGACTCCAGCTTTTCAGCTCAGAATTACCATTCGATGACACCAAAGTAGCAGATCCTTGGGCTAACACAATCCTCCAACACTCATGAAATCGAAAGGAGAAAACCCAGTTCTTCAAATGTCGAAAAGGGAAGCAATCAATCGAATAATATACAAGAAGTATCAAATCCTCAGCCAAACCGAAAGCAACCCCACAACCTTTTTCTCCCTTTCTTTCTTTCTTTCTTCTTCTTCTTCTTCTTCTTCTTCTCTCTCTCTCTATCTCTCCCTGAAATTTTCAAATGAACCTGAAACGTATATACCACCAACGACTCCTAAACTGTATAGCGAGACTGCAGTCTTCTATGAATCTCTCTCTATTTTGAAAAAGGAAGCAACTTTGGAGGAAAACAATTCCTGATTTATGTGTGCCTCTCTCTCTCAATTCTTTTTTGAGTTTGCCGGTGTTTGTTTCTCTCTCTCTAAAGTTTGAAGTGGTTTGAGTTTTGGGTTCTGGATTTTGTTTGGGTCGGATTGTCCCCACAAACAACAAACGCTGTTTCTGTTTCTTCTTTGAACTCGTAAAATAGAGTAGATTTTAGATTACTGCTGCAAATTACTCTTTATGGTCTAATTAGGAAGGAGTTTTAAGTTTCCTCTTGCGTGTTTAGGCTATTTACATATACACCCCCTTGCCTTGCTGGCCCCATCTCTCCATCACACTTGTTTTCAAATGTTTTCATAATGGTATCGAGCACCATATCAGAAAGTCTAACGGTAAGAATTTTCATGGTTCAACCGTGGTTCAATATCGATTCAACCATTTGTAATATTAAATGAATAAAAAATATAAATTAATTATAAAATACATGTGTCGAATATATTAGTAATAAAACTGGATTATACCAAAGAATTCATAGAGTTAATTTCACTATTATATGTCTAACCATATATCTGACAATAATGTTAGATTTATAAAATATACTAAAGTTGATAGTACACTTCAACTATCATCAGGTCAGCTTGTTAATTCTAAGTTCACTACACCCAAAATTACAAGTATTTCATTAACATTAACGGAACTCTGAATATAATTTAACATTTAAATTTCACAATCTCAACTTAGAAATTCAAAGTTCACTATACACCTCCAAAATTAGAAGTTCTCCAGTGATATCAACTGAGTCCAAATGTGTTAAGGTCAACCGGGATAGATCCACTCAATCCAAGGCTAAAGTCGATGTCCACGGGTGTCTCACCACCTTCATCTCCAGCAAGACTCTCTAGCTATAGTTTTGGTTGTTCGTCGAGATTTATGATCTCCCGAGGCTTTTAAATAGGTCCAATACCCAAATCTATCCGAAAGTTTCAAAAAATTTAGCAAAATTAACCCAAATTATTTTAAACCAGAATTTGTCATTTAACGGTCTTCCATCACATTTCGTCTACGTCGTCAGTGTATTTGGACGAAAGTTAACAGATCTTGTGCATTGTGAAACGTGGACATCCAGTAAGAAATTAGAACCCACGTGACTATCAGAAATTAAAATCCATACAGTTGTGGTTGAAAGCTTGTAGATGGGAGTTATTAATTAGGTTTATTTCTGCCTGGATACGATTATTTCTTAATTCTGGTTTAGAGTTGCTTGGATTGTTTTTGCTTAAAACCTTAAATTGGGACGAACTATAGCGTAATTACACGTTTATGTACAAACTTTTTCAAATATCATAGATGGCATGAACTATCCAAACTTTCAAAATATGTGGCAACCACGCTATTACGTTCCATCCGCTTTCGTAGACGAAACTTGATTATTTGGCAAAGTTGGATGCTAGGTTAGCTTATAGTTGACCACAAAGTTGAATTTTTTAAAGATAAATCACACTTAAATAAAACCCTAAACTACCCATTCTCATTCATCTGGCAACCCTAGCTAAGATCTGTCATGAAAATCACATGCTATTGTACAGTTTTGAGAGCCCGACTCTGAATCACAAGAGAATCAAATATTTGGATCCCTGATAACCTAATTATAGTTCTACGGTTAAAGTAGAAAAGTAATCATATACTCTCACCTTTAATAAGCTTCCTGGTAGAGTTTGATTTGTGGCTTTCTTTCCGAAGCTCAAGCCTCCTATCCCGATAGACCTCAAAAGACCAATCAACGATTGAATCTCCCAAAAACCCAGACTGCCAGGTTTTCCTACATGGGTTTCAATCTATGGAATAAGAGAGAAATGAGAGGATTGATTACCTTCTCATGAATCTCCTAGCTTCTCTAATCTTGTACCCCTGATCCTAGACCGATTGGCTCTGACTTCCCTCCTTGATTGATCTCGTTCATCTCCTGGAAAGAAGTCGTTGTCTAAAGTTTTATTTGTTTCTGAGTTTGAGGTCACGATCCTGACATATATAATAAGTCCACCATGCCCGTGACAGACTTACCACAACGCCTGTGACTACTTGTTCACGGCGCCCATGACCTACAGATGGTCACGACCGTGGCCTCTTGATGGTCACGCCCGTTGCTATTTGCTGACCACGACCATGGTCAGTCTGGGAACCACGCCCGTGACTGACTATTGGTCACGCCTGTGACTGGTTCACTTATTAGACCAAAACTCAGCTAGTTCATCCCTAATGCTTGAACCAACGGTTGACCCAAAGTCGGGGTGTCACAATAATGTGAAAATTTTGATGAGCCATGTCTATGGTCTTTTGTTTGTTCATTTTAAAGTATGTGTTCTTCAGAGATCGGATGTTTGTTTGTCGATTTGAGTCATGCTTTGCTACTTAAGGTACATATAATATTTTGCCAAGATGATCCTCTTTGTGTTGCTTTCTAAAAAGACTTGGTTAGAACTTAGAAGTTCATGCCATATTATTTATTGTTTTCTTTTGTAATTTTCTATTTAGAGTCGTAGAATCGCATTGGAAAATCAAAAGATTACGCGACTTTTTTAATAACCAAATAGTGAAGCATCGTTAGAAGCATAAATACATAAAGTGTTGATTAAGTTCCTTATACATTGCAATGAACTTAATCAACAAAAATAGGGTGAGACGAAATGATGAATGGACAATTTTTATTTAGAGAGTTGATTGTTTAAAATTCTTTGATTTTAATCGAGATTTTGCTTGATTCCATTAACCGGCTAATTTTGTGTGGAAATGAAATCGTAAAATTGTAAATTGTTTAACATTAATATCAAAATTTTGACTACTCGATTCAATTTGGACTGAGAGCGGAACATAATAGAAGTATAAAAAGCTAATTTTATTTTTATTTGTTCCTTCCTTTTCTCCTACCAGTTTTCCCAACCACAATCCCCAGGCAAGTTCCATTCTCCCTCTTTTTCTCGTTTCATTCTCCTTTATCTTTGACATGCAAGTGACGACAATAGTTCGAAGAATCATCGGTGTTAATTAGGTTAATCCACAGCCGTCCTCAACCTCCTAGTGTATCTGTAGCACATGTTATACTTGTCATGACGTTCCTCGAGGTCTCTGTGTTGTATTGTCTTGAGTCTGAGGGTTTTTTGGGTTGGAAATTAAACCTGAATCCTTTTACATTGTCCCGTTCAATTTCAATAGTTAGACCATCCACAATGGATGGGTCAAATAGCTAAAAAAGCTACATTTGACATTAATATACATTACAACGTTGGAGTTATAAAACTAAAAAGGCAAAAAAGTTAAAAAAATCTGGCCAATCTAGCTGCCAAAATTGCCAAATGGCCAAATTTAGCTTTATTTCGCGGACCAACGTTGATGAAAGGTTGGTTGAATGGAAGATGCGTTAGAAAAGAGAGTAACTGCAAACATTCGTTGTTAGACCAATTACAAGGCGGGTGCCTGACAATCACTGCACACGCAAGTAAGTTTCATTAAATTATTAATGTTTAATGATATCTAGTTATCACATTTTAATTGGCTTAAATGGGCTGATTTTCAAAAAAAATTTACCTTTTTTTTTCACAGCAATAATCAATGTTCATCTTTCCAACAAATATATTATTACAATAGCTCTTTTTTTTCTTCTATAAATACATGTTCAACAATTTTGTAAAATCTATCACTTCTCTTTATTTTTTATTGACTTCAAATTTTCCTAAATCTAATCATGTCTACGATTACTCGAGGTCCGAATTGGGTTGAAATTGCAGAGGATGGAAGCATAAGAATCGAGCAAACGATCATCAATGTTTGGAATTTTTTTATCTAAATTCCACTGATTTGTAATTTTTTTGTCTAGATTCCCTTGATGTAAATGTTATGTAATTTATCGAAGTGTTGTAATTTTTTATTTATCAACAAGGGTTTGAAAATCGGATTGGAGATTAAACCGGTGAGGTTAGGGGTTCAGAGTTTGATGGTTTGACCGGAGTCCGACTGTTTTCAAGACCAGGTTGGACCGTTTTAATTATTAAATAATTCAGTTAAACCGGACCGGACGATTTTTTTATTGAGCCGGATCAAACTGATAATATAGAGAATTCAATATCATAATCTAACTTGTAAAAAGTGTAGTCATAAAATTCGGGTCCAACCGAACTAACAATTTCTACCGAATCAGTCAAATTTCACTATCCGAGATGCTTAACTATGTTAATTAGCGCAACTTTTTGTTTAGTCATTTATATTTAAATAAAACGTGCAAATTTCTCGAGTAAAGCTTTGCTTCTTTATGCTCTCAAAAGGATTTAGGGGGTTTTTCTTAATCTGAATTAATAAAAAGTTATTAATTCAGTGGAAAACGGGTTAGGAGTAAGTTGGGATTGTGAAACAGCCGGCGTCGGAATGCGGCGTTTGCCTGGCCTCATTAATTATCGCAAGGCAGACCAGGAGCTCCCTCAGACCCGGCTCAGCTGCAGCTCACCGGCATCATTATCCTCGTCTCGGATCATTCCAGCGAGTCTGCATCATACATGTCCCTCTCTCCCTCTGTTTATCTTTCACGATGTTTTGCGTTTTTTATTTTTTTTAATGTAATATATCATCATATCTGACTGGTTATAAACTCTATTTAAACCGGTGAAAAACTCTGTTTTATCCTATTTGTGACCTCACTTGCTTTGTATTTAGCCCATAACATTCGAAATATATTTAATATGCTCTTTATCTCGTCCATCTAGGCCCATATCTCTATTGAGTCTATGTTATTTTGTAGCAATCCTTAAGAGTAAAAAATGAATGACGTCGTTTCTCATCCTCGTCGATTATCGTTATCGTCATTGCTCTGTTCGTATCGATGACTTTTGAGCTTCTTATAACCTTCTAAAACTGCTTCGTCAATGTAGACTCATTTAGTTGTTTTGGTGTTCTCTGTTTGCGGTTTGCTCATTGCGTTGTTGTGTGCTTTGTGTTTATCTATCCTATGGTTCCGTTTGTCCTGTTAGCTAGTGATCTGCCAGTTCTTAAATCAGCTACCGATATCTTCTTATACAAGAGTTTGTGGATGTTCCGTCGCAATCACCAGCTGACTGTATGTGATTAATTTAGGCTAGAGCTATTGATTAATTAGGGTTGTTCATTTCAACTCCGGCGATTGCTGATAAGGGAAAGAATACATGAAATGACCTTTTGCTTTTAATTTAGCTACTTTCGCCTTATTTAAGTGCAATACGCTTTCTCCCTCTTGCGTTACCAACACCACAACGTTATCGTCACTATCGTCGGGCTATGCCCGTGCGGGCCGCCTGATTGGCCCTAGGTTCATCCCCCATAGACTTGTGAAAGGTGGAAGGTTCGGTTACCTTGATTCTTCTTAACCGGTCCCCTTTTCGTAACGATTCATCTTTCGTTACTCCTCGCTTTTGGTGTCTGTTACACCCTTGCGTGTTCTAATATTAATGACAATGATGATGGTAATTTATTAAGTGTTCAATACAACCTTTCATCTCTTATCATTTATGGACGAACTTTCACCTATTCATCTGCATATTCTCGTACTTTTAAGGGCAATTAATTAACTAACTTTTTGAGTTTTGAACGAAAAATGCATTTCTTCATATTTTTGTTATTTTCCTTTCTCTCCTAATGACGATGTCAGGTTCTTCTTTCTAGTTGGATCATTATGTACAACTTCCCCAGGTTGGCTATCCAAGCCTCATGGGTTCCCTAACTGCCCCCGCATTAAGATTAATGTGGATGGCGCCGTGACAAACTCATAAATTGGATGAAATTAGGTTAAACTCTATCACTAGATGAATGATGGATAACCATAAATTGGAGTTTCTTTGATGGAGTTTTGGTGGCGCGGTGGGTCTGGTAGTTCGGAACCTGGCTGGCTTTATTTTGCAGAGCGGACGTACCCATAGCTCCTTGATCTTTATGGCCTGGAGCTTCTGGCCGTCCGCGACGGTTGCACCTGGCCTTTTCAACATGGTGTCTGTAGGTGAATTTAGAGGGGATACCGAGACGGCCCTTTCCCGGATTTGTCGGAGATGCACCCTATACGTTGCCCCAATTATCGTTGAGATTTTCTCCTTTTTATGGTCTGTCCCCACATTCGGACCATGATGGTGCACATGCTGCCAATAGAGCTGCCACTAAAGTGGCCTGCCAAACTCTCTTATATCTCTCGGGTTGTGTTGAGACCGATATCACGGTCTAGGCTAATGCTTAAATTTGTGTTTTGTTTTATCTCGATCCTCCTCTCTTGAAGCTACCTATAAAAATATATAGAAATTGCACTCCATTAAAACGTACACAGCAAAACATTAATAAAACTCATAAAGATACACTAATATTATTATGAAAACATAAATAATACATTAGGAAACTAAGAAAGAACCTTAATAAAATTTAGAGAACACATGAATAACTAAGTATCCATTCCTAGGCGCCGTCATATTTTATCCACAAATGCTCTACCAAATCGTTTCTCAAGGTGTGATGCATGGTACGATCACGGATCCTGTTATGTCCAGTTACATACTCAATGAGAGTTGAAATATCATGATCGGGAGGATATAATGTGACATTTGGATTAGTCTCATATTCAACCCTCTCAACTGAGTCATTTCTGAACTCGGGCCTTTCATCTTCCACTATCATATTGTGTAGTATAATGCATGTTACCATGATTTCTCCAAGAGTTTGGACATTCCATATGCGACTTGGTTCTCTAACAGGGATCCATCTTTCTTGTAGTATGCCAAAGGCCCTCTCGACATCCTTACGGTACGCCTCTTGGTACTTTGTGAACAACTTCTTTTTCGAAATTGCTATGGCTCTAAGAGCTATTCCTCTCAGATGCATCCGACAGTCAATCAAACGGCCCCGAGTTATTTTAGCTACTTTCAATCTAACAATTGGAATTTTACCAGGGTTATAAAGGGAATTAAAAAATATTCTCTCTTTCAACTTTTCTTTCTCTCTCCCATCTCTACTCTTCTCATGTAAACTGGATATAATAATGACATAATAATGATGTAATGGGGATATAACAATTTCAATATGAAGTCGACATAACGAGCCTATTAAAAGGAAATAATAAAACACACATAACAGACTTGTAAAGTCTATATATCACCGACGAAAAAGAGTTGTAAACTGGACTTAACAATGATGAATTCAACTACTCATAAGGCGGACATAACAACGACATAACGAGCCCGTAAAATGATCATATTATCGACATAACCACACAAATGTGATTTTTCCCCTTTTTTGTTCCAAAACTAGTCTCATTCAAGTCGACTTGTTTGACTCATTTTCAGTTGTTGGATGAAAGTTGACCCAAAAGTAGCCTGATCCAACGGCCCACGATCTCTCGGGATGATTTCTTGGAACCGCCTCTCGGAATCATAGCCGAGTTGCTTCTTTTTGTGGTTGTGGGGTTGCTAATAGTCTTCACGAATGTAGCCCAAGAAAGTTAAACTCCATCGGCCAAGTAATAACACTAATAGTATGTGTAACAATTTACCTCATATTTGGCTTTTGGAAGTGTTCCTCTAACAGCTTGATCAAACAGTGGTGACACTCCAAGTGTGTTGATATCATTGTTCGACCCAGGTGTTCCAAAGAAGGCATGTCAAATCCATAGGTGACGATACAACTCATTCTCAATAAAAGTGTATGAACAGTTGACAATACAACTCATTATGTACAAAAATGGATGAATAATAGATGACACAACTCATGTTGAGTAAGTTGTGTCCAAATTTTTTTATCTTACATTAATTATGTCATAATAAATTAGAAAATAAGGTTTTCTCCCAATTGAAAAAAAAAATCTATCAAAATGTTTGTTTTAATTAATTAATACTATCTATATAAAAATAATAAATTATTTAAATAAACTAACAAAATAAAAAATACACTATGGTTGGACAAAAAATTAAATGACTAAAGGAATGTTGAGCTTTAGATTATTATAGGTAAGTTAATTTTGTGCAGCTAAAATTAAATTTAGCTTTAGCTTTAGTTTTGGATTTTTTATCTTATACCACCACGGTGGATGGACTTATGATGGGTTGATTTTAAGCATAATATAGAATAATTTTGTCCTTTATCTTGTATTTTTTAAGGCTACTGGTTGTTCACTATACGTGGAATGTTTTATGATTATGTTGATTTCCATGTTTATCTCATAACTAGCTTTTAAATAAATATGGATGAAAGTTATTTTTGTGATGATTTATGGCTCGACATTGATGATCCGATGTTCACTGGGCCTTGGTGATTTATATGGTGATTATCATTGAGTTTCTGGGTTTCTTTGTGTAATATGGTGAGAGGTTGAGTTGGGGATTGTGATGTTGGCTGAATTTGGTGTTAATTCAACTTGATTTCATGTTAAATTTGCATTCACCGATGGCTGATTTTATTGGTTAAAGGGTAGTCAAGGTTTGGTTGGATTCTTGATTGGTATTTTTCAAACTCTAAATATGTTAGAATTTGCTTAGGGATGCATCTTATATTTGTTCTCGTCATTAATCCCTAAACATGTTCAGGCAATCAAAGCAATTTTAAACTTAAAAGAGGTCTTCTAAAAGATGAACGAGTTTACAATACAAAGTCCATGTTTTAAGTTTGAGTAACTAGTTATAATTTTTAGCTTGTTTTACTTTTCTTTTAGACACAAAGTCCATTCAAACTACGAAACCAACACTAAAAGGGATAGGGTTAATGTTAAGGTTAATGGTGTTTTAACATCCATTAACCTATATCTTAAGTATGATATTCAAGTTTTAATCAAAGCATGCTTAAAATGATTACGATGATGATATGTTAAGTGTAAGTAATATAGCAAAGTAGATGTTTTAGTGACTTTTGATTTGTTCAACTTTCACCTTTCGAGGTATTTGGTTTGTTTGAGCTTTACTAACATTGTGATTCTCCTTTCATGGCGAGGTTTGTTTCGATGAAGCATGGACCTATTGAAAGATATTGATATCCACGGTGATTAGCTAGTAGTTAGCTGGTTGATTATTATAAGTTATTCTAGAAGGTAAAGATAGTAATTTTTATTTAGGAAAATATTCTAGTTATGGTAGGACTCTCCCAACCTGGCTATATATCTTTCTAGTCTTGTAATCAATCGGATCATATATGAAAAGAAGAGAATTCCTTGTCCTATATTCAGCTCAATATGTTATCAGAGTCGTAGGCTCCATCTTTTGCTACCGTCGGTGTTAATCTCTCTGTTGGTTAACCATGACCACGGACGACGAGACTTATCCACGTTCTCTCTCTATGTTTCTTCCTCACCGTAACATTCTTCTTCTTTCACTCATTCTTCTTCTACTGTCTCTGAAACTGAGATGGAAACCAACAACAATAATAATAATTTTGGATCTCAACCAGGCTCTAGAGGAGTTTCCATTATGAAATTTAATGGTAAAAACTACCTCCAATGGTCTTAGTGTCCGGATGTTCATCACTGGGAAACAAAAATGGGAATACCTTACTGGGATTGCCAGTAAACCAGAAGAATCCGACTCAGCTGCCTTCACCAAGTGGGACAATGATGACAATGAAGTTCAGTTATGGCACATCTCAATAATGGAACTAGATATAAGGAACTTTGGGATGATGTGAAAGAAACCTACTCCATGCAAGACAATTCATCTGCCTTGTTCGAAATTGAGTAAAAACTATACAATTTCAAGCAAGGTAACCTGAGTCCTATGGAGTACTATAATCGATTGGTTCGAACCCGACTTCAACTTGATTTATATGAAGCTCAAAAGTGGAATACTACGAACGACACAAAAAAATTTCGGACATTCATGGACAAGAAGAGGACAATACAACAACTCCTTGGGCTAAATCAAAACCTAGATACTGTAAAAAGTAGTGTCATGGGAACGAAGCCCTTTCCAAGTCCGAAGGAGGTGTTTGTAGAGGTTCTAAAAGAACAAGATCGTCATCATCTGATGATTAGAAACACAAAGACAACTTTTCTAAACCCAGTAGTTCAACCCTGAAAACCAAGACCTCAACTACTGCTCTCTTTGCTAAAAATAACTATGACAAAGGGAAACAGAACCCTACTTTTGCTGCCTCTTGAAAATGGTGTGATCTCTGTCAATGACCCTTTCATACGAAAGAGGAGTTTTGGGAAATAATTGGTGGACCACCAGGGTGGAAATCCAGAATGAACTTGAATAAGCAGAAGCCACGTGCAAATGCAGTTGCCATAAAAACTAATAATGCTACAAAGTTTTCACCGGGATAGTTGGAGACTTTGAAGAAGATGCCTGCACAAGTTATGAATACTGAGAAATCCTATCCCAAGAAGTCCTACATGTCTAGTTTTTTCGACAAGCAAGGTACTTCAGTTGCTTATACTTCTAGTCAAAATTCTTAAAATATTTAGATTCTTGATTCCGGGGCTACATACAAAATGATTGGTTGTAAAGAGTTGATATAACACTTAAAACCTTATGCCATACGGGTGTTCGGATTGTCGATGGCTCGATTGCATCGGTGGAAGGAATGGGCATTTTAGGGTTACTAAAGATCTTACTATGTGTCCAGTACTTTATGTGCCTAAACTTGATTGCAACCTTCTCTCTATTCATCAAGTAACTCATGACCTTCAGTGTGAAGCTATGTTTTGCTCTCTCGGTTGTGTGTTGCAGGAGGTGGAGACTGGGAATATGGTTGGAAGTGGTGAGCTGCATAATGGTCTCTATCTATTGCAAGGAACTCAGGATGTGGACGTTTCCAGTGAAGCTCATAGTAGTAGTGGTGTTAATGTTGTTTCTAGCATTGAACACATTGAGAATAAAGCCATGTTGTGGCACTTTCGTCTTGGTCACCCCAGTTTTACTAATCTTGAAAGATTTCTACCTGCATTGTTTTTGAATAAAAGTTCAAAGGATTTGAAGTGTAATGTTTGTCAATTTGCAAAGCATATGCGTTTTTTAATCCTAGAATCGGATATCGACCTACCACACCCCTTAGTGTAGTTCATAGTGATATCTGGGGACCTAATAAAATTAGGAACATCAATGAGGCTTGTTGGTTCATCAGCTTCATTGATGACCATACCAGGATGACATGGACTTTCTTGATGAAAGAAAAGTCTAAAACGTCAATGCTTTTTTGCTATTTCATAAAATGGTAACTACCAAATTTCAAACTGACAATGCTCACGATTACCATTTTATTGTGATTGAGGTACTAAAATGGTTCTAAAAACTGACAATGCTCACGATTACTTCAACAACGGCCTCGAGTCTTTTCTCTAACTCCATGGCATCATTCATGCAAGTTCTTGTGCTGCCACACCTCAACAAAATGGCATTGGCGAATGCAAGAGCAGACACTTACTTGATGTTGCTCACTCACTAATTTTTGCACACAATGTTCTGAAGCATTTGTGGGGAGAGGTTGTACTAATGTCCACATATCACATCAATCGGCATGCCAAGTAGGGTCTTGGATTTCAAGACTCCTCAACATGTTCTTCTGGAAAATTTTCCTCATCTAACCAGTTTCTCGGCTGATCTTCCTCCCCGAGTATTTGGTTGCACTGTCTTTATTCACAACTCAACACCCATCCGTTCCAAGTTAGATCCACGCACCTTGAAAAGCATATTCATAGGCTATTCTTCAACTCAGAAGGGTTATAAGTGTTATTAGCCTCCTACCATATGAGTCTACACCACTAGGGTTGCTACCTTTTTTTAATCACAGTCTTACTTTCTTACCACTATGCTTCAGGAGGAGCAAGGAGATGATGATGACAACCAGAGTCTCATGGATATAATTTTTTTCGAGGAAGAGGACACCCCAACTGATATTGTGAGTAAGGGGGAGCCTCCAACTGATATTGTAAGTTAGGGGTAGCCTCAAACTTCATTGGAGGAAACATGAGAAAAAACATGAATATTGTGATTGAGGTTAACATACTTGAGATAGGAAATAGTGATAGGGGGATTGCTAATACTGATCTAGAAGTGACAGTTGAAGAGTTGATGAAGAGTAAGATGATTTGAGTGATTTAGAGGTTCATATTGCTTTAAGGAAAGGTGTAAGAAATTGCAATAAATATCCGATTGCTTGATTTATTAGCTATGATAGTCTTAGCGATTCTCACTGAGCTTTTATATCTGCTCTTGACAAGGAGCAAGTACCTAAGAATATTGAAGAAGCTATAAAATATATGAAAATGGAGAAGTGTAGTCATGGAGGAGTTACGAAGTTTGGAGAAAAATAATACATGGGACATTGTCTCCCTTCCGAATGGAAAGAATACAGTTGATTGTAAGTAGATCTTCACCATTAAATATAGATCAGATGGGTCGATTGTAAGATATAAAGCTAGGCTAGTTGTTAGGGGATTCACCCAAGCACATAGTGTGGATTGTGCTGAAACCTTTGCACCAGTGGCAAAGCTCAACAGTATAAGGGTGTTTTTTTCTCTGGCAGCAAACCTAGACTGGCCATTATATCAACTTGATGTAAAAAATGCCTTCCTTAACAGAGAACTTGAAGAAGAGGTCTACATGGTGTTTCCTCCAGGACTGAAAATCCGAGAGAAGAGAAGTTTGTAAGCTCTACAAAGCGTTGTATGGGTTGAAACAATCTCCGCGAGCCTGGTTTGACGGATTTACCAAGGCTATGAAACAAGGAGGATAATATCAATGTCAGACCGATCACACTTTATTCATGAAGCACTCATTTGCATGAAAGATATCCATATTAATTATGTATGTGGATGACATTATAATCACTGGAGATGAGGTAGAAGAAATTAAGAGACTAAAAGATCAGCTTGCAAATGAGTTCAAACTCAAAGACTTAGGAAACCTAAAATACCTCCTAGGAATGGGGGTGTCAAGATCTCATAAAGATATTGTAATCTCCGATCGAAAATATGTTATGGACTTACTAAAGAAAGTGGGAATGCTTGACTATAAGGCTATTCGACACTCTCGTGGAGGGCGAGGATATTCCAGTGGTTGAAAAGGGTCGTTATCAATGGCTGGTTGGGCAACTAATTTACTTAGTTTACACTGGACCTGATATAGCTTTTGCTGTTGGGATTGTCAGCCAACACATGCATTGTCCCAATCAAGAACACATGAGAATGTTTCACCAAATCCTGAGGTATATGAAGACTTCTCATGGATAGGGAATCTCTAAACTTCTCAACGAGGAATTACTGTCCATACACATGCGAGTTGGGCTGGTGAACTCATAAATTGAAGGTCTACAACTGGTTATTATAGTTATGTTTGGGGAAATCTTGTGACATGGTGGAGTAAGAAACAAAAGGTTGTGGCTAGAAGCATCATAGCGGATGAATATCGAGCTCTCGCACTTGGAATCTGTGAGAGTACTTGGCTAGAGCGTGTCATGAATGAACTGAAGAATGAGATTGATAGGCATATGTAGTGTTTTTTGTGATAGCCAAGTAGCTATCGGCATTGTCCACAATCATGTCCATCATGATCGAACTAAGCAAGTGGAGGTGGATCATCATTTCATCACTAACAATGTTAATTCTGGTGTTTTTCAAGTGGAATATGTTCCTACAAAGCAGCAGCCTGCATATGTTCTTACGAAGCCTCTTTCAAGAGATGTGTTTGACCACTTACTTTTTAAGTTTGGGTTGATTAACATGTACACCAAGTTTGAGCGGGAGTGTTGAAAGATATTGATATTCATTGTGATTAGCTAGTAGTTAGTTGGTTGATTATTATAAGTTATTCTATTAGATAAAGATAGTAAGTTTTTATCTAGGAAAATATTCTAGTTATGGTAGGATCCTCCTAACCTAGCTAAATATCTTCCTTGTCTTGTAATCGATCATATCATATAGGAAAAGAAGAGAATTCCCTAACCTATAGTCAGCTTGATAAGACCCGAGGACTCAATGATAATGATGAGCTTGGGTAGTGACACCAAGTATGGCTGATAGGATTTGAGAGTTTGAGAGTAAATGTGAGGTTTGAGTGTGATTTGAGGTTTTGAGTGTACGATGTGTGATAATGGGCTTGTAATTAGTTATAATCTTTAATTTTTTTGTATTTGTTCTAGTTTGATTGTTCTTTTCTTTTTGTGGTACTTTTGGGTTGTGTTTTTCTATTAATTTCTCTCATAGGAATCTTCTTCTTCTCCCATTCTGCCCCAACCAAACTCCCTTTTGTAGTCCAAAAAAGGGAGATCATTAGGGGCAAAATAGTCAAACCACAGATGCCCCAGCTGTAAGCCACTAACCATCAAGTAGTCCAGCAGCCCCTATGTGGGCCCCACCTAGGTCGAATAAGACAAATCATCTGTAATCGAACCGGCTCAGGTCAAAACCGAACGAGGTATCATTTATATTGCAATTCTTGTTTAAAATCGATTCAAAATTAATTCTAATTGTTTCAAACCGTTCAACATAGATTTAAAAATGACAACATGGTTCAAAAGAATATTTAAAATTCTCTCTTTGAAAGAAATCGATTTTAGAAGGCTAACTTGCCAACCCAATCATACTCAGTCTCGAACTTCCAAACTATCCAAATCGACCCAACTGGTTCAACCAAATACCTTTTGTGAAATCCCACCCTTGGTGTCCCGGTCGAACCACTGGGTCAACTGAGAAATCCTGCTCAGGTTCCAACCTGAACCATACTCGACTGTCAACTGCTAACCAAAGCATTAAACTAAGCATTACAAGCTGAACCGAAATACTTTAATAAAACTGACCAACAAGGATCTTGGATCCCAAATCACAAAATGACAAAATGAGATGCAACTCCAAAACTTAAAATACACCAAAACATATATCATCTGATATAAAAACTCTAACCAGCTCTCTCCCCACCATCAGCTTCTGTACCTATGACTAAACACATAGATACACTAGGCAAAACAATATCTAATAGGGTGAGTTATATACAATTAGTGGCTATCTAGACTTGTGTAGAACCGATCTTAAACTAAATCTAAGGATAGAACATATAAGTCATCCTAGTCACTACTCTAATAAAGTGACCATGTGGTCCTGTAGGCATCAACCTAGCATCAGCCACCCCTAGCTGTATGTGGAAGACCTCATGGTTAATTAGACCATGAAACCACCCATGAATACCGTGTGAGAAACATATGTAGGCATACTCTACACGACCTGCCTGAAACCTGAATATCACCTAGGGATTATGTAATCCTGGATGGGTGACTTATGCATAAAACTATGAAGCTATTCTAGCTAGGCATATCCTGTCCTATCATGAACTGTGAATGACATGCCATGGTTCAAATGCCATGAGCTTATGCTTGAAATACAATAACTGCCTGTATAGTAGATCACACGTTAGTGTACAGCCTGAGAGCCCTCACTCTAACTCACATCACAATATCTGTATAATAGATCACACGCTACTATACAATCCTAAGAGCCCTCACTCTAAATCACATCACAACATCTGTATAGTAGATCACACGCTATTGTACAGTCCTGAGCCCTCTCTCCAAATCACATGAAAATCCAATCATTGGATTGCACAACATCCTATTACAGTTCTACGCATATAAGCATAATGTAATCCTAAACCCCCACCTCTGATTAGCTTCCTGATAGAGTCTAATTTGTGGCTTCCTCCCTGAAGCTCAATCCTCCTATCATGTTAGACCTAAAGAGACCAATCAAGGATTGAATCTACCAAAACCCTGGCTATTAGGTTTTCCCACATGGGTTTCAAACTGTAGGATTATGGGAGAAAAAAGATGATTAATTACCTTCCCATGCGTCTCCTAGCCTATCTAACCTCCAAAAACCCTGGCTATCAGGTATTCCCACGTGAGTTTCAAAACTATAGGATTAAGGGAGAAATAAGATGATTGATTACCTTCCCATGGCCCTCCTAGCCCATCTAACCATCTATCCTTGATCTTGGACTGATCAACTCTGTCTTCTCCTCCTTGATCGATCTCCTTCACCTCTTGAGAGAGGATCGCCGCTTGTAGGTTTTCTTACTTTAAATTTTATAATAAGTCTACCATGCCCGTGATGGACTTACCACAACACCCGTGGCTACGTGTTAACCAAGCTAGTGGCTTACTGATGGTCAAGCCTATGATCTCTTGATGGTTACTCTCGTGACTGACTACTGACCACGATCGTGGTCGGTATGGCAACCACGCCCGTGACAGATTTATAGTCACATCCATGATCATCCACCCGTCTGACCACAACTCAATTGATTCAACCCTATAACTGGATTCAATAGTTGGCCTGAACTCAGGGTGTCATAGATATCCCCTCATACTAAAGGTTCCGTCCCAAAACTTGAACCTCACCCCTCCGAGCGGGAAATATTCGGCGCAATAGTGTTTGAACCCTGACGCTTTTACCCATACTTGGTAGCATTGAACTCTGATGTACCGACCTCTTTAAGGACCTAACATGTCCACTCCTCAGAAATAACCTAAGGTCAAATCACGACGTTGTCCTAGAAGACAGGCAGTGGTCCAAACCTTAGCTTCCTTAACCATAGCTCATCCCACTTGAGCGTAACTCAGAGCTAACTCCTTGTTCCTACAAAACTTCTTCGAGCTCGACGCCCATAAATCGTTCCCGCTCAAACTGAGATTCCTAAGCTAAGTTGGGTACAGTTTGGCAATACTCCTCGTGCCTTAAGACAAAGCTGGCTCATCATAGAGTCGATCCCTCACTTCTTGCTGCCAATCATGCACCACTACCTAGCACCCTCCTCAGAAGCTACTAAACATCCAGGCTTGAGCCTCACTTCCACTGTTCCAGGTCCAACTCACCTCTGAGTTGTTCCATGATCAACTATTTGCATCCTCTAGCAGCCTGCACGAGACCACTTCTTACCGGGGGAACCACTTTAAGAGATAACTCGCCCTTGGCCTTGAAGCTAACCTCCCCTATCTCTTTCATGTATACTACCCTTGCCAACTTTATTTCATACTCAGCTATGCCCTAATCACTCGACCCCGAGAGGCCGTTGATGAACGTTTTTTTTTGCGTTCTCAAAATAAACCGGCTCATAAATTAACTGAGTCGAATCTCCATAGGGTCTCTTCAAGTATCTTACTCAAAGTTGTAATTCGTATCAATCGAATTAAAAAGTAGTATGGTTTAGGTGCCACGAAGATCTATCAAACAGTCTAAAAGGAAAATGAAAATTGCTTCAAAGTAAACGGGTTGCAAGGCTGCACGGTATAAAGTTGACAATCAAACATGAAACTGCTTAGATGTCGAATCCCCCTAGGCAATTCTAATTCATAAATGACAGACAACTTTCACGATTTAAACGAAACAGGATAGATGCATTACACTGTCACAATTCTTCTCAAATAAAATCATGCCCTTTCGGGTCTACTAATTTGCTACCTATCTAGTACTCTAGTCCGGTTCTTTGAGACGAAGATCTAAAACCCGCTAAGCGATTTACCGATTTACAACTGCTCACACAACAGACTAGTTCATTCGCTCCCAGATGAGGGTTAATGTTTAACCTAGTTATTTGATTTTGGCGTTCTAGATATGCAAGCACTCGTGAGTCTACGACAAATCTAACAGAGATTTAATTCAAGTTGATCAGGCAAGAACAAATCGAAAATGAAATCAAATACCCAATGAAATCCATCCAACTCGCATAAATCGTCAAATATATCAAATCATTCGTTCATAAGAATTAACCTAGGGTTCATCTAATCTAAGCAACAGAAGTTTAGCCACTCGTAATCTCGATAGATAAATCAAAATTAGGAGAGGAAAACATTGATTCTAGGTTTACACAAAGAATTATGAAAACCCTAATTTTGCCAATCTTCCCCAAGAACTTGATTTGCCGTCTTGATTACTTTGCCGATTCCAAGCTCCTTGAAGTTACCTTTAGTTGCTCTCAAATCTCTCTCTAAATCTCTCAATTTCATCAGGGGAAGTTTGTCATTGAATGAGGGAGAACCCGGGTATTTCTATTGTTTATTCCAAATTGGAGAAGGAAAATTGCTGAGAAAACCCATATGGAGGAGGAGCATGTCGTGTTCTTGGCAACACGGGCGTGTTCTCTAAAAATCGCTTTCAGTCTGAAAGTTCAAGAGAAAAGGACATGACCGTGTCCTTGAGGAACATACCGTGTTCCAAAGGACACGCCATGTTCTCTAGGGGCACGGTATGTTCCATAAATTAACTTCTTGGTCGTAACTTCCAATGAAAAGGACACTGGCGTGTTCTTGAGGAACACGCCATGTTCCCCTTGAATTTCAGAAACCATCCGCTCCAAGAAACTTAAATCATTTGTCTTAGTTCTCGCTTGTCCCCAGACACTGTATATCGCTTGAACTTCATGATTTATTCATTCTCTGATGCATTTAGGTCCTCTTTGCATGTTATACAGTTCTGAATAGTGCCCCGACATGGTTGTGTGCTTGAAATCAATAAAAAAAACACTACGAAACAACATCAAATGGACTCCAAACGGGTCCGAGACACTAAATCAAGATAGATGGTATAAATGCACGAAACACCCTAAGCTTCTACCCAAAACTATAAGAATATGCATGAAATGTTGCTTAAACAAGGGTGATGAACACGACAGATAGAGTGTCAACAAATACCCCCACACTTAAGCTTTGCTTGTCCTCAAGCAAAAGGCTGATAAAAGTCATGGAACACATCTACAATCAAATTAACTACTTAACGAAGTAGATAAAATCCATAATCCTCAATGCACCCCTAAATTTTCTTAATAGACAAATGAACCTTTAAACAAACTGAAATAAGATGTAAAGTCCTCACAAGAAGTTTCCCACTTGCCACACTTCATCAAACACGTTACACCAACCATCTAGACTTACTATCAAGGGTATTAAGCTCAAAGATGAAACCAATAATGAACTCACTCACAATGTTTCAAGGATAGTGCTTATGCAATCATCATCATCTCTGAAGTGCTCTTCCAACACTTGCACATCAACCTACTCCTAATCATCACATCAAGGCACTTCAACCACTAATCCATAGGTCTTTTATTTGGCTTTATAATGTGGAAGGAATAGAGAAGAGAAGGTGAAATGACTTTGGTGGTGAATGTACACAGTGGTGAACGACTCGGTCTATTCTAATATAGAGTTAAGTTACTACTTACAAACAACATTATGCAAGGATCTAGTTCAACCAAGAGCTTCAAACTAGCTCGTCTATCCCGTATGTAAAAACTACTACTTCGAGGTTTTGTACTCGTTTATTCAACTAACTCGAGACCTTTTGGTCATCTTTTTTATTTTCCTATTTTTCTTATCTCGAGACTGGGGTTTTTTTTACTTGTCTTGTTCCATTTTGTTCGAGATTTTCACCATTTTTTTTTCTTTTTCTCATTTGTCATGATTCTATATAAACATCAACAATGAACAAGGAAAGCTAAATACTCCTGCATTTTTAAATCTTAGTAAGTTTGACTCCTAGACTCGGCCTAAGTTACATGCCACTAATGTACATATGATCAAATGAAGGCTTATGAAAAAGGCTTTTTTGGCTATGATTGGGTTACCTAGGGGGGAAAATAAGGACATGATGGATATTTTTGGTGGAGCGTTTCTAAGTGCCTCTATCATTTTAGTGCATCAGTTCCGAGCGAAATAAGAGCGGTATCATGCTAGTATCGGATGAACAAAAAACAGAGAAGACCACTCAAATCAATTTTTTTACAACAAATCTACTAATGAAGCAGATTATCTATACTACAAAATGATCTTTTAGGCCTCACATTGTTTTGCTAGATGGTAATTCAGTAACATGCATGCATGGTCACATCAAGTTGGAGAGTCCATGCTACTTTAAACATATCAAAGCAATTCTAAAGGATTAATCAATAGACTTTGATCATAGGCCTAAACTCCTATCAAATCTAGGTTCACAAGTAAATCATCAATTCAAGTGTACAAATCATAGGAAAACTTTCTGAGCATATCAGGTAATTGATTCAAAGATGGTTCCAATATACTTGAGATTTGGACTAATATGCAGGATGAACAAATACCCTTCAAGATTAGCTAACAAGAATCCTATGCAAACTCACCCCCACACTTAGTTTGGATAGTGTCCTCGGTAAACAAAATAGAAAAGTTGTTAAGGAATACCTGGAAGTCATGAGCAAACCCAAGGGGCAAGAAGCATGATCCATGGAAACTCGAACTCGGCGGCCAGCTAACTCCTGAAACTCACTCAAACACACATACAAAACCAGAAATAAAAGTAAAAAGGAACTAGGACAAGTGTCCAAGTCCCACACATAACACCTACAAATGCAATTCAACTCAAATAAAATGCAAGAGACTCACTCCAAACATGGGTTGCCTCCTATCAACCACTCTTTTTAAAAGTTTTGAGCTAGATGATACCTGGCCTTTTATTGAGCATCCTCAAAGTAATGAACTTTGACTCCGTCAGTGAGCTTGGCACCGAGATAGTGCTTGAGACGGTGACCGATCACCTTGAATGTTATGTGGTTCGGATGTGTGATCTCTACGGTGCTGTATGGGAAAGATTCTGTGACTTCATAAGGACCCGATTATCTCGATTTCAATTTTCCCGAAAAAAGTCTAAGTCGGGAGTCGTAAAGCAACTCTTTATTGCCCTTCTCGAATGCCTTGACACTTGATAGCTTTGCGTCGTGAATGCGTTTCATCTTCTCCTTGTACAACCATGAGCTCTCATAAGCGTGAAACTTGTACTCCTCCAACTCAAAGAGCTGATATTTCCTTTCGGAACCTGCAAGAGTAGCATTCATGTTCAGTAACTTCATGGCCCACCACATTTTATGCTCAAGCACGACCGGCAAATGACAAGCTTTGCCATAAACCACTAGATACGGCAATGTGCCGATAGGAGTCTTGAAGGCAGTTCGATAATCCCAGAGAGCTTCATCGAGCCAAATCAACCAGTCCTTTTAGACTGATCAATAGTCCTGTCAAGAATCCGCTTAACCTCATGATTCGTCACCTCCGTTTGACCGTTTTCCTGTGGATGGTAAGCGGTGTTCAATCGATGAGTTACGCCAAATTTTTTGCAAACTCAATTGGATTGACCCTAGAAGTGAGTACCCATATCGCTAATAATAGGGTGAGGGGTGCCGAAACGCATAAAAAGGCGGGTGATAAACTTTCCCACTATCCTAGCATCATTAGTAGGCAGTGCTTGTGCCTCTGCCCACTTTGACACATAATTCACAGCAACAAGTATATACTTATTACCATGGGACTGCAGGTAAGGACCCATAAAATCAATGCCCACACTTCAAAAATGTCTACATGCATAGATATTGTCATTGGCATTTCATTCTTATTTTAAATGTTAGCTGAACGCTGGGAGGGATCACAATTCTTCACGTAATGTCTACAATCCTTCCAAATCATCCTCCAATAGAAACCTACATGCAAAATGTTTTGAGCCGTGCGGTTTCTACTATGCTGTCCTCCAGAGGGACTGGTGTGGCAGCAAAGCATGATTTTTAGGGACTCTTATGTGGTGACACATCGTCTGATCATTCCATTAGACCACGAATGAAAGAGGTAGGGATCATCGCAGATATAATGCTTAGCGTCGGAAATCAGTTTCCTTCGCTGCTGAAGAGTGTTATCCTCTGGAAATATCCCTACACAAAGGAAGTTAGCTAGCTCAGCATACAATGGGCATTTATTAGGGTGATCCTCTGGGACTTCCTCTACTTCTTCTAAGAAGAAAAATTGTCCATCCAGGAAGTGCACATTGATTGCTGCATCAGCAAATCGTCCCGGATGAGGGCCTTCAAGGCGTAAAAGATGGTCTGCTGTAATGTTTTCGCCACCCACCTTATCCTTGATAGATAAATCAAACTCTTAAAGGAGTAGGAACCATCGAATTACTCTCGGTTTTACATCCTGTTTAGCTAGGAGATACATAAGAGCAGAGTGGTCAGTGAAAACCAAACTATGAGATCGTACTAGATAAGACCTGAACTTGTCGAATGCAAAGACAATTGCCAAGAGCTCCTTCTCCGTAGTTGTGTAGTTCGTCTGTGCATCATTAAGGGTCTTGCTAGCGAAATAGATTGGATGAAACCTTTTCTCTCTTTTGTCCTAACACTGGTCCAACTGCAAAATCACTAGCATTACACATTAGTTTAAAAGGGGCTCCCCAATCCGGATAGACCAATATCGACACAAATCATCAACTTCTTCTTGAGAGATTTGAATGCCTCCAAACATTTATCATCGAATACAAATGGCACATCTGTCTCTAACAACTTAGTCATAGGCAATGTAATCTTACATAAATCTTTAATAACACGACGATAAAAGCCAGCATGTCCTATGAAACTACACAATTTTAACATTCACAGGGGGAGGAAGCTAAGAGACGGTTTCAAATTTAGCTCGATCCACGTCAATACCTCGTTTGGAGACCCTATGGCCTAGCACGATCCCCTTTCCCACCATGAAGTGGCACTTCTCCTAACTTAGAGCTAAATTGGTGTCCTCACACCTCGCTAGTACCTTTTCCAAGTTTTCCATACATCTTGAAAACGAATCTCCATAAATAGAGAAGTCATCCATGAAGACCTCGACAACATCTTCTAGTAAATGCCCAAAAATTGCTGACATACACCTTTGAAACGTCGCGGGTGTATTGCAATGACTGAAAGGGACACGCTTGTATGCAAATATGCCAAAGGGACATGTGAATGTCTACTTCTCTTGGTCCTCGGGCTCGATTGGGATCTAGAAGTACCCCGACATCCCATCTAGGAATAAATAGAACTCATGATCAGCAAGGAGCTCCAACAATTATTCAATGAACTCATGACCCATTCATGTTTCTTCAAGAGAGTTAGTAGATGTTCCTTCTATTGAGGTTCAAGTTTCAAGCTGATGATGATAGGCAATTTCGCCCCCTCTTGAGAAATGCATACTCGAGATGATTTAGTAGTAGTTATCTTCGGAATTGTTGGAAGTTCCAACATTAGTGGCGCGCCAGTATAGGTCTCAAGTTGCTCAAGGGCTTCTACTTGTGCCCTTTGTTCCATGTCGTTCATCTAGTCTCCATAAACACCTATAATTGTACACAGCTCCAACAAGCATATGAGACAATTCAAACATTTTAGAGGCATCTTCATAGTTCTCAGAAATATCATCATCATCCTCAGCCTTAGAATATTCCATGCCTTCTTTCAAATGAAATGTGACTTCATCCTATCTTACTTTCAATCTTAAACACCCTTTGCAAAAATCAATCATAGCCTCAGTAGTAGCTAAGAAAGGACGTCCTAACAAAATATTGCAATCATCTTCATGGGTATCTAACACAACAAAATCAGCAGGAAATTCAAAAGTTCCTACATGAATAGGCACATCCTCTATGACTCCCCTAGGTTTCACCATAAATCTATTAGCAAGTTGAAGAATCATCTCAGTCGGTCTAAGTTCACCTCTATCTAATTTCTCAAACAAACTATGTGGCATCACATTTATACTAGTACCTAGATCAGCAACACTTCTACCAACTTTAACATTATTAATAGTGCAAGGTAGAGTAAAGCTCCATGGGTCTTTTCGCTTTGTCAGCCCGACTTGAATAGCTACGCCTTCTTCATATATGGAGACCTCTGTTGGATCGCTAAAATTGATCTTCTTGTTTAGCACATCCTTCAAGAACTTGGCATATGATGGAATCTTTGTGAAACCCTCTAGGAAGGTTAGTGTAACCTCTTGTGTCTTGATGATTTCAACAAACCTCTAAAACTCCTTTGATAGCCCATTCTTCTTAACTGCTACTAGATATGGAATCCTAACATGCTTCTTGATTTCTTCAAGAGTGAGCACACAATTTGTGTTTGTTGGCCTTCAAACTTTTGGAGCAGGGGTGATACGCGGCACTAGTGTTTCCTCTTCCTCTTGTGGAATATCAATAGCAATATCATCTAACACCATCTGTGGTTCAACAACAGATTTGGGATTTCCTTGAATCGTCCTTCTGCTCCTCAACGTGCCTCTTTCCTGGTCATTGAGTATTGTTGGGTTTTGCTTAGGGGTCCCCGAAAGCTGTATAATAGGTCTTTGATTAACCCTATGTGCCAAAGTTGTGTAGGACGCCTCCATCCTCTGAATCATTTGCTTGCTGACCTTGTAAAATATTTGCTTTGATTTGTTAACTGCGCCTCCATGATCTTCATCATCCAGATAATGTCATCATTGGACCCCCAGTACTGGCTCAATTTTGTTGATGAGGTGGCTTATCTGTAAATCTGGGCGGTCCTTGGTTGCTCGAAGTCCCTTGTGGAGTGGTGTTGTAGTCCTCCACTCTAGACTTGTAGAAATCTGAGCAAGGATAACCTCCGACATGCTTTGCTCTAAAGTCTTGATACCCCTGCTGACTGAAAGGATAACCTCCTCTGACAAAATCTACTTCTTCCACAGTCATTGGTTTGTTGTAGAAGTTGTCACATTCCCCCTAACTATCATAAATACCACACCACGCACAAGTGTAGATAGATGCAGCAGGGGGTTTGCAACCTTCCAATTATCCATCCCTTTTTCCAAAGCCTGAACCAGAGCTCTTAGAGAAATATTATCTGCACTGTCAGAAGATATTACATGTTCTGGCTGAATTGTATTCCTTGACCAGTTTCTAGACTTTTTAGTACATGAAGCAAAATTTGCTAAAGCAACTTTAGGAGTGATGCCGGTAACATCTCCATTTGCTAGTTCATGTACTAGCATTGAGGTAGCTTGGTCTAATGATCTGTTGAACATGTCTGCCAGCTGACTGTCTATAACCGTAAACCTTAAACCCTATAACCATAGTAAGGGCAGTCATATAAAAGCTCCTGAAATTTGTTCCATAAGTCATATAAGCTTTCTCCTTCTCTCTGATAAATTCGAGAAATTGATTCACAAATAGAAGCTGTCTTCGCTGGTGGATAATACTCCTCTACAAAAGCTTGAACTAGAGTAGCCTAGTGTTTGAATGTGCCTCCAGGTTGACTAGTCAACCATCTTCTTGATGCTCCTCATATAGACCACTTGAAGAGTTTCAGCTTCATTGCTTCTTCGGCAGGCCCCAAAGTTTAACAATCTCACAATAAGAATAGAAATCCTCTAAATGAGCACATGGATTTTCATTAGTTTTCCCTTCAAACTGCAAATTCGGTTGATCTAAGGAGATGAGAGCCCCATTAATCTCATAATTGGCATCATCCTGCTCAGGAGGAATCACACTAGATGTGGAGTTTGCAGCACTAGGCTTAATGTAATCGACAAGATTTCTTGCTGCTGCCATTGGTTCAGTAAGTCTGGATGTGTAACTGTGGTCGGTGGGAGTGTTTGAATAATCTAAGTTTGAAGAGTCTTCGAGTCTAGATTCGTCTTCACTTCCGAATAAACCCTTGAGAGAGTCAGAAATCTCCGAGTCTTGGTGAGAAATTTTGCATGATTTGGATCGTGTCACTACTTATAACATGCAATGAATTTTCTCCTCTGCAAAGAAAAACAATAAACACCGTGAAAAGTAACTGTGAATGCAAAAATTTAAAGCGGGAATGAAGATTTATACTAATCGAACAATTTTCAGATACTAGAAAGAAGTCCCCGGCAACGGCGCCAATTTGATGAACGTGGCAAATTTAATGAACATTTTTTTTGCATTCTCAAAATAAACCGGCTAATGAATTAACCGAGTCAAATCTCCCTAGGGTCTCTTCAAGTATCTTACTCAAAGTTGTAATTAGTATCAATCGAAGTAACAAATATTGTGGTTTTTGTGAACAAAGATCAATTAAACAGTAAAAAAAATGAAAATTTCTTTAGAGTAAACGGCTTGCAAGACTCCACGATATAAGGTTTAGGGTTTAAAGAAAACAGGATATATGCATTACACTGTTACAATTTTTTTCTAATCAAATCACACCCTTTCAGGTCTGCTAATTTGCTACCTATCTAGTATTCTAGTATGCTCTTTCGAGACAAAGATCTAAAATCCACTAAGCGATTTACCCATTTAGAATTTCTCACACGGCAGACTAGTTCATTCGCTCTCAGATAAGGGTTAACGTCTAACCTAGTTATTTGATCACCTTCGCCTCCATTGACTCGGCTCCCTATCTTGGCTCCAGCTGGTGAGGAGGAACATACCCTTTATTGCCAGTAAGTTTACCGCCAATAAGTTCTCTTAATCCGGCTATTCTTTCCTTTACATATGAGGTCTTGTAATTTATAACTCGTGCATTTTCTTTGGTGTGTAGGCGTGACCAAGGCCGCCGAGAATGGGGACAAGCTCCATCACTTCCTCAACTACATGATGGCTTATACCATCACTGGTCAGACGGAGAGCATTGGTGTTGTCACTCTCCTTGACCTGGCCATGTTATACGCCTGAGTGGCAAGGGAGCCGATCCACCTCAATAACCTCCTGGCCCTTACCCTCAGGAAAATCTGCTTCAACCCTTTTCCGAAGGTCCTTTCCTGGGACGCTTACATCACCAGGATCGCGCGCCACTTCAACCTCCACCACCACTTCTCCCATGGCCGCAACCACTCCCCTTCCTGCCTCGATAAGATCATCTTGCTGAACATGAGGCTGCTGCAAAGGATTCACCATGGAGGCCATATGCTTCTGGTAGAGGTCAGTCCTGCTGGAGCAGTCTAGCTTGAGGATGGGGATGGTTCGGCAGCACCACCAGCTCCTTGTTAGTGGAGGGGCCTAAACTCGAGGGTTCTTACGGCGATCAATCGGCTTTCGACGCAGCTAAACCACCACCCTCACTTCATGGACTCCATGCTAGAATGGATGAGGGCGGTCTGACTCTCTAGTACCAGGACTAGCTTGCTCCTCCTGTTTCCGCTTTGCTCCACATGATGCCGGTGACTAGGAGGACGAGGAGGATGAGGATGAGGGAGCTTGGTTCCCTCGAGTATTCTAATGTTTTTGTCTTTTTGTTGTCATCGCTTCTTCCCTTTCCTTCTATTGAGACCGAGACATCTTTGGATACTATTTGAACTCATTTAGTTTTGCATCTAAATTTAAACTCATTCTATGCTTTTTGCCGTATCGTTTGAGTTTTTTCCTGAGTTTCCTACCCCTTGCTACTAATTCTGCATACTGGAAACTCATTTTCGTTTCTATTGGTCATGCACGTGGCCTACTACACATCATCCCTGTGACTAACCATCACCAACGGCCATGACCACCCTTTAGTCACGCCCGTTATGTACATACCCATAACGCCCGTGGCCAACTTTTTTGTCACATATGTGAATGTCCATTTACCACGCCTGTGGAGGCTACACACCACTATCGTGACCACACTACCATCACACCCGTGGCTGGCTGTTTTTCGAAAACTTCCCAGAGCTACTACCGTCTTGAACACCAAAATGTCTCATTATCTTTTTGAACACATAAGAACCTATCTGGCTCTTCCCTTCCTCATCACCTTGGTCATTGAATTCTCCGCATACTTACCTTAAATCTTGGTTTTTTATTGAACACCAGAGTCCCCTTGCCTCCTCGATGTAATCACCCCCAAGGACCGAAAACATCCTCTCAATTTCTGAATTTACTTCCCCCATTGGGGTCCAGAAGGATCATCCTATTAATGGATATAATGAAAAGTTCCACTAGATTAAATTTCCAAAGTCCATCCACATTTTACCTTATCACTACCCCTAATCTTACTCGAACTCTTAAAGTTCAACATCATGCCTCTGAATCAAGGAAGCAAGGTAATCTGCCCCTTGGTTCCTTGACCTCTTTCTTCTGTCTTCCTAGAGCTGGTGGGAGAGTGTTCGTTCAAATCTGATAAAACTATGGGAACATTCCCATTTCAAAACACCTGAATCCTGAAAACTCTTTACTTAAAATTATTTGCAAAGACTGACTCACCACATCATGACATCCCTAGATACTCATCTACTGCCCCAAGGAAACCTAGTACCGTTACAAGTGTGGACTAACCTTTTCCCCTCTGAGGTTCACCATGCCTCTAAGGAGTAGGTAGCACACTGATAGCGATATAAGCACAATGATACCATTTGTGAAACCCCACTCTAGAAGTTCCGGTCAAACCACTGGTGCAACCGAGGAATCCTACTCCAGTTCCAACCTGAACCATACTCGACTCTCAACTACTAACCACAACATTAAAAGCTGAACTGAAATACTTAAAAACTGACCAACAAGCATCTCGAATCCCAAATACAAACATGACAAAATGAGATGCAACTACAGAATTGAAAATAGATCAAAACATATATCATCTAATATCAAAACTCTGACCAGCTCTCTCTCGACCATCAGCTCCAATACCTGTAAATGAACCCACATATACACTAGGGAAAAAATATCTAATGGGGTCAGTGATAGGTACGGAGTGGTTATCTAGACTCATGTAGAACTGAGACTAAAAATAAAACCGAGGATAGAACATAGAAGTCATCCTAGTCACTACTATAATAAAGTGAGCTCGTGGTTCAGTAGGCATCAACCTAGCATCAGCCATCCTAGCTGCATGTGGATGGCCTCATGGTGGATCAGACTATGAAACCACCGCTAAATACCGTGTGAGAAGCATTTGTAGGTATACTCTAAATGTCCTGCCTGAAACCTAAATCTCACCTGGGAGATTGTGCAATTCGGGGGTGGGTGACCGATTAATGTGAGCTGGAATGCACGAATAAAAACGATCGGGACAATCTATCAAAATAAGGTTTTCAAAACTCGAAAAAAATCCAACAACCAGATGGACTAGTTATCTAGCCGACCAATCAATCACAAAGTCGACGGAAGGGTCTAAGTCTAAAAAATCGAAGGTACTACGAAGAGGGGGTGATAACCTGACTACAATAAACCGAATCTGCTACCTAGCAACAATGTGCTAAAAATAAAACGAATTATAAAAACAGCCTATGCCGAATTTGTTTTCTTTTTTTAAGGGTGGTCTGATTTGTTTATAAGGAGAAAATGCTCCTTTTATAGAGAAGGAAGGTGGCAAAAAATGAAATGGAAATGCTAGGGTTGGAAGAGTCCTTGCTAGCAAGTCCTTTTCTCCTTTGGAGATCAAGTCTTGACTAGGTCAACCCTTGATCCTGAAAGGGCCCAATCGGCCAAGGAGCCTTCTAGAAGGAGTCATTGGGCCTGCCTATACTACTCCTATCAACTAACTGAAGTCCAAAAATCATCCCCAAATTTGAGTTCACTAACAAACACAATAAATGGATAATGGACTCTCTTAATCCCAAAATAGATGTAGTGAGTCGTACGCCTTGGTGGAAGATAGGTGGCCTGGTCTCGGACCTTGTACACACTCATGGTAGCCCATGAGTGACTGAAAGCTCCTTCTGCAAGCTGAACAGATCCGGGCTCAAAAGTGTTGAAGAGGCCTCATTTCAGAAGCTCCGAAATCACCATAACGAGTCCACTCGTGGACTTTGACTCCAAGCCCTATTTCTTTATGTTTCCAACGAACTAGTTGGTTTTCATTTTGCCCATTAAGCTGCCGGTCCATAGATGCTGCGGGCAAAGTCTTCTCATTTGGGCCAGGGTGGGACTAGGTATAATCCTCGTTGGCGACTAGGGTGCGACTAGGTGGACCCGATTTCTACCCACTTTGGGCCTTCAAATTCAATTGGGCCCCAATTGCTCCCAAAATCAGGGAGACGTCTCTTCTCATCATTCCACACCTCTTCTCTACAGATAGTGTGAGAAATTATGGCTCGAACGCTCGATCTTGTGAATCTTGATTTTGAGGTGTGGTTGTGATGTCGATGTCGGGATCGGTGCCACTGTGCGGCATCAATGCCACTCGTTGGGTTGTCCCTTCTTCAAGTGGTCCATTTTCTTCAAATATCCATGTTATTATGGTCCTTTCTTCCTTTAAGGAATGTTCGTCCTCGAAGTGGTTGTGTTAGCTCCACTCGCCTAGATATGCATTGATCTTCTCTGTGAAAGCCTTCATTTGCATACGAGTGATTAGAGCTTGTCTAGACTCCTCGATGACCGTGGGGATGTCATCATCACCGATGCATAAAACCGTGAGCTAGTCCATCTAGGCCTATCCTGTCCTATCATGAACAATGAATTACACATCACATTTGAAACGCCATGAGCTTATGCTTGAAATATAATAACTGCGTGTACATTAGATCACACGCTATTGTACATCCTAAGAGCCTTCGCTCTAAATCACATCACAACTTATGTTTAGTAGATCACACATGCTACTATACAGTCCTGAGAGCCCTCTCTCCAAATAAAATCACAACGTTTATATAGTAGATCACACACTACAGTACAGTCATGAGAGCCCTCGCTCCAAATCACATGAAGAATCCAATCATTGGATTCCCCAACATCCTATTATAGTTCTATGCATATAAGAAGAATGTAATCCTAAACCCCCACCTATAATTAGCTTCCTAGTAGAGTATGATTTGTGGCTTACTTCACGAAGCTCAAACCTCTTGTCCTGTTGGACCTAAAGATACCAATCAAGGATTAAACCTCCAAAACCCCTGTCTGTCAGGTTTTCCCATGTGGGTTTCAAACTGTAGGATTAAGGGAGAAATAAGATGATTGATTACCTTCCCATGCCTCTCCTAGCCCATAAAACCCTCTATCCTTGATCAGCTCTGTCTTCTTCTCATTGATCGATCTCCTTCACCTCCTGAGAGTGGATCGCCGCTCGTAGATTTTATGTCTTTGGAATTTTGAGTTGAAGGTTGCAACTCTGACATCTATATTAAGTCAACCACATATGTGGCCTACTAATAGTCACGACCGTGATCACCTCATGGTCATGCTCATGATTGGCTGCTGACCACAACTATGGTCGGTCTGGCAACCACGCTCGTGACAGATTCATGGTCACACCCATTATTATCCACCGTTTGACCACAACTCAGTTGATTCAACCCTAATACTCGAAGTGAAAGTTGACTCAAACTCAGGGTGTCACATCTTTATCCAACTTTAACTTTTCAGCCACTTTAATAAAGCACAAATTTTCAAAACTCCAAAATACATCAGATTGGTTCAACTAGTTAAATCATATTTGGATCGAGAAATGCACTAACCGAGCTAGCTAAATCGTAATTAATTTGAGATGATTTATGAGCCTTGACATAGGCAAAAATAACTTTGAAGCTTCGTTTAAAGCATGAAAAATAGTTGACTTTCTTTGACGTCCGAGTACAAGACAAAATTATTTTTTATATAATTTGGTGCCTAGACTTAGGCGAAAATAATTTTGAAGCTCCGTTTAAACCCTCTGAAAACATCTGAATTCAATTAACATTCGTATACAACACGAAATTTCTTTTGACATGATTTTTTTGTCTAGAGTTAAGGCTTAGATATTTTTTAAATGATTTTTGAGCCTATACTTAAGGCTGAGATTTTTTGAAGATCCGTTTATAGCCTGGAAAATGGAAGAAATCCATTTAACGTTAGGAGATCAAACGAAAAAAAATCAATGATTTTGGCGATGATTTTATCCTAGAGTTAGGCGTAAAATCCTCGAAAATTCATTGTAATCATGTCATGATATGATTCATGAAGATAATATGCATGATATGAGGGATAACACTTTTGGTCTGATTTTTTAAAAGTAGGGGTTAGAAAACCTTTTTGAGAAGTTTTGATGGGGTGATGATCGTACGTCGCACGACTCAATGGTGTCGGGGCATTGACTTTCTTGGAAGTTTAACACTCTGTGGTCTAAGATGTCGGGGTGACCATTCCTTAATCGTTCTAAGCATACTGGGGCCTTCGGTCTTTTTTAAATACCGTGGGCAGCTTTTTCCGTGATATTAGCTTTTGTGGAATTTTATTGGACAGAATCTCAGCCTAGACTGGCAGTTCTAGTTATGTGATTGCAAAGTTCTAGCTCACCAACAGGTGACGGCTCTTAGCTTGAGAATTCGACGTATATTTTTGGGTGCCAGGAATGCGAGGTATACCCTTGTTCTTTTTCCTCCAGCTTCGTTTCTTAATTGTAGGCATCTCTCATTGAAAACCCCTTGTGGCTTGTGTACCTCTATAGTATGGTGAAGGTTGTAACTACTACGAGTGGGTGGAGCTTCGGAATGGAGTGAAGATTGACTGGGGCTTCCTTAAGTGGTATGCTCGTCGAAGCTTTAATAGAGTGTTATGGCTCAGAGTGTAAATCTTGCTACGATCGTTGATGAGCTCAACAAGAGGATAGATGAGCAACGTCATGAGGTTTGTGACCCTTCGCATGGCCACAACATCAGGGCGTCCTCGACCTTCCTCAGACCGGCATGATGCCCCCAAGAGACTAACACTAGGTTAGCCTAGGGAAATTGTCTCTATATATCATCATGTCTCACCATCCAATGTGGACACACGGGTCAACCCCGTGTTTATTTCCCCGTAATTATAGGATCTGGTCGTTAGGTGCCCCAACACTTCTGTAAACAGCTTCCTTTTTATAATTGGAGTGGAACTTCTCCAAGAAGCTAGGCCTTAAGGCTTCTTTGGGACGTTAATGAAATAACTTTTTGACTCCTTTGAAAGGACCGGAGGGCCATTGCCCTTGTTTCTTTAAATAGATGCACTGCCTTGTTGCTTGTTCTTATCGAATGAGGTTACCACCCCAACCCCAACTATTTTCCCTTACCTGGCCAGTCTTTATTTCTTACTGTGCTTATGGCCGGCTATGATGATAAACGAGATTGGAGGTTCTAAAAGTGTGACTGTGAAAGGTTTGTACGCCAGAGGGATACTTCAATAGGGTCTGGAAAGCTAAGAGTTTTCCTTGAGTGCAAACAATGAGAGGTATGTCCCTTTTCTTTTTATGCCTACCCTTTTGTTAATTTCTTTTTCTACTGTTCTTACTGTGTTCAGACCATAAGTTTTTTTGGCTCGCTCATGCCCTTCATATGGGGCTCCTCACATTGTGAAAACGGTAAGGCTTCATCTTCCTTAACCCTTGATTGCATGGCGATTCACTCTCCTTTCTCTGGGCACTGGTCTCGTGATAAAAACTTCATGGGACAAAGGGGAAGGTGTCTTTTCCGAGACTCTTGATCGTGTGGTCACTCATTTTCCCTCTCTGATTGGTGTCCTTGGAATTGGAAGAATGGACTTTTCATGCTCATTAGTCCCCTATGATTCAATTGACTTAGCATCCCTAGTGTAAGGATATTCCCTCCTCTGCATCCTATATTAGTTTCTGTTACTGGAATAGCCATATAGGGGTGAGTGAGGGGCCTTTTCTGCCATTACCTCTTCAGTCCTCCCTATTTCCAAATCGAACCATTCCCCACTCTTCCTCTTTTAAGCTTTCAGCCTTTTTTCTAATCGTTCCTATGGTTGGCTATGATGACAATCGAGATTGGAGGTTCTGACGGGGTGATTACGAAAAAATTGCACAGCAGAGGGAAATTTCCTTCGGTACTAGAAGGCAAAGAGTGTTCCTCGAGTGTCATTAGTGGGAGGTATGTTCTTTCTCTTCTCATGCCTGCCCCTTTTATCCTTTTCCTCCTTTATTGTTATTGACCTACTCTAACCATGAGTTTTGTCCGGCTTAGGATGTTACTACTACCGGTGGCTTTTACTTGTCAATGTCCAAAAGGTCCAGGTCGATTTCCCTTGAATAGGTTCTTTTTCAACTAAAGGTGTGGCCAGCTTTGCCTTTGAAACCGCGGGCTCTGTAACATTATTATGGGGCAAACCAAGAAGATTGAGGATAAGCGGTCATCATCCTTAACTCTTGATCGAATTTCCCTCCTCTTTCTCTTGATGAAAACTAGTACGAGGCGGGGGTCATCCTATTGACTTTGAAGGAGACAAGTTTTGAATTTTCGGATTTACAAAGGTGGAGAAGGCAGACCTTTCATGTTTGTCAATTCCTATCACTCATGTTCTCGTCGTTAGTCCTAGAGGAGTAGTGGGTGTCTATTTTGTTGTGCTGGTAGAGCGTGATGCTGATCTCCTTTTCCAAGAACTTTGCTTCTCTTACTAAACGCCCCTTCACCGGTCGTGACAGGTTTCCTACAAAATCCCCACTCTTCTTAGCTTCCTCACTTCTCTCAATTTCTTCCTTTTTCTTCATAGTCAAAGGGCTTTTCCCATAAATCTTCAGCAACACAACTCCATTGGTATGGCCGAGTGCATCCTTTGGGTGTGGCTCATGGGTGTAACACCTTCATTTTCAAAATAAGGAAAATATCCTTGAAGCAACAAATATACTTCAAATCATATGAGGATATTATGATCTTTAATAATAACTTTAACTAATTACTAAAATCCCTCAGCCAAGGTACTTTAAAATAAAATACTAATGAATAAAATAAAACTTAGTGCATAACAACAATAAATAATTATCACACAAATTGAAAACAAGTCTCATTTAAATACTTGAAACTATCAACAGTCTTTAAACAAAGTCCACATTGCCACATCCAATCAACTCCTTTATGCTCTTGCAACAACTTTCAAAACACTCTAGTGGATGGTTTGGGTCAATCTTTCTTTTTGCTCATATCATAAACAAGATGTTCAAATAAAGATTGCAATACAATCCATCTCATATCATTAACAATCATCAACTTTTTCTAAACAGACATATCACATAAAAGAATCATCTTTATGTAATCCTAATGTACATGTAACATTAATCATAACAAGTAATTAATCATCATCATAAAATGAAACTCAAGCAAATCATGTTAGGTGTATTATGAGATCGTGAGTATCATGGTTCTTATAACTTGTTAGATCCTAATCATCATGTTCGTGATCATCAATTACATTACATTAATTCTTGTACGTATTCTTAACCTTACCTAAGGTATCTTAATTCTTGTGGGGCGTGAGCGTCCCCCAACTCAACTAACTAGCCCTACCACCTAAACATGAAAGTGAGCGTCCGGGAGTACATATCCATCAGATTATATAACATGACGGGCATATCATGGGCCGAACGTAAGAAACATGGGGCGATACTGGCCCACATGTGACATAAGATCATAACATGAGGGGCAGTGGTCTAGCTAGTGAGTTACATGCTTTTAATCCACCAATTAATCATTCAGGTGAGTTTCTCTTGTTCACTGCTCACTCCTTATCTAACCTTGTCATAATTCTAACCTAAATGGCCTAATGTTATCGTTAGTCTAACCTTGTCATAAGTACGACATATCATTTTGCAACATAATAGTAATGAGATAAAACATCTACTAATTATTTAATTTAATTTATAATTAAATCATAACATAAAATAACTACCAATTATGTAATTCAATTTTGAATTAAGATATAATATCAAATAACTAACAATCATGTAATTCAATTTAGAATTAAAACATAACATAAAATAACTAACAATCATGTAATTCAATTTAGAAGCAATATGAAGCTGGAGACTTGATCATTTTTAAGAACCTAAAGACGAGAGAGTCCAATTAAACTGAATTCTAACAAGTGAAATGGGTTTTGGGTGAGAGTTTGGCGATTTGGGGAACACCACTTAAAAATCGATTATAAAGTGATAAGAAATGACTCGATTAAATCCATAAACTTATAGGGAAAGGTCTCTAATTTATTTTAATCAAAATAAATTATACCAATTAACTACAATCAAATCTATTCAATAAGATTCATAATCATGGAAAAGAATTCGGTGCATGTGGGTACCTGATACCATGCTACATAACATATTGTCATTGGTCACCTTAAATTAACTGTGCAAATAGTCATTGCAATCACTTAAATATAGCATAATTTAAATCATGGTCATGAAAAGAAGTTCATGTGTAAATGTCAGTCTGACACTTCCATCTTCTTTAAATGTTTTCTATTTTAAGATTCGGGATGTAACAATGGGTATCTTTCTCTCTAGTTTTTTTATCATGTTTCTCTTGGTCAAAATGCTTGCCGTAAACTCTCAGGAAATAACGAGAGAACATAGGCGATGATCTTTATTTTGGCATTGAGGAATAAGTCTTTGATCCTGCTGCCCCAAGCGTTTTCATTTTGTATTCTTTTTTCATTTATCATTTCTTGTTGTGCCTTGTTTTGATCATATTTGTATTAAGATAATAAAGATGCTTGAGTAAATTTTGTTGGTCTTTTTGTTGTTTCTGTAAACTGTTCGATTGAAGGATATGTGTCAAGATCTTGTTCTGGTCCTTGTTTTTCATTGCCGATATGGAGGAGAAGCAGGGAATGGGTAATGAGGAGGCCATCCTTCCCCTATAAAACAACCATTACTCTTTTTGGTTCCTCACACGATTCGTCCTCTTCCTTTCCTTCTTTCTCTTTCAAGAGCTTATTGATCCCAAGACCAAGGTTTTCCGACATTCACCGTCCTCTATGCTTCTTACAATGTCTAATTACTCGTAGTGTGTGTTGATCGTAGTTTTTGGCTCCTTGGATTTCTGTTCATATGCTCCCAATTTGAATCTCTTTACTAGAACGTTGAGGATGCCGAAAAGAAGTTCAAGCGATGATCGATTTCCTCCACAGCGGTGGGCAAAAGATTGGTGCTTAGTCTTTTAAATTTCTTGTTATTCACATATGTTCCTTTCATGTTTCTTTCTGAGCTACGATTGTATCACACTCCTCCCTTTGAGTGTATGTTGTATTTCAAGTGCTGAGCAGATTGAATAAAGTTTTCTTTCTCATTGTTGACAGTGTAGAAACCTCTTGGTTGTTGTCGTTTATACTTTGAATGATTAGAGGGAGGATGAGGCATGATGCCCCCTTCATTTTCCTTGTCCGCCACCAGCCATGTTAGTGGGGAACCCACCTCCTTTCTTCATGCTTTGTCCAAGTTCTTGGCCCATCTTTAGGATAATTCTCTGGTAGAATTTTTATTTCGCCCGCACCCCTCCTCAAATGCGGAGTCCAATACATGGCTGCTTGATCGTATACCTCTCTCATTTCGTTCCACCCTTTCCTAAATGGTCAAAACCAATTTTCAAAAAGAAGGGTCACTTCTACTTTTCCCCCATTTTTAATCTCGTGCTGACATTTGGCGGGTGCGGAACCTTGACGGCCCATCCTACTTTTGCCTCTTATTATCTCTTTTGTTTGCTGTTACTGTGAAATCCTCTTCTAGACGACCCGATCGAACCATACGGTTCGAACCATGCATTACTTGCGGGTTCACTCATCACATAAGAAACATAACGTACGTAAGAAATAGCTGCACTGAATAATCTCATATCATAAGTAAAAACAATGGAAAAGAAGGCAGAGCATCTATGGCTCGAATCTAGTACTAAATGAAAAATAAATCATCCTAAACAGAGGAACCCAATATCCAGAGATAAGTCAATCAAAACAATTGAAAACATGAAAATATCTGAAGACATGGAAAGTAATGAAAAGGGATAATCGAGGTCCTCCAAGTACCTCTCTCTACAGCTCCCAGAGCCACTCGGTCGAGGTGTCGCTAGTCGTGTTGCTTTCTTAGGCGGAATTTGCTCTTGAAGTTCCATAGTAGAAAAGAGACAAGGTCAACAATCAACACTGAGTGACTAAGCCTGAATGCAAAGAATTGAACTAGCATCTAGTAGAGTGATCACGTGGTCCTATAGGTATCATCCTAACGCCAGCCACCCTTAGCTATGACAGAAAACCTCATGGTAGATCAGACCAAGAAACCACCCTGAATGTTGTGGGAATACCACTAAAGGCTTACTCGTCACGTCCTTCCTGAAGTTGAAGGTAACCTGGGGGATATTTCAATCCAAGGGTGGGCGACCAACGTATAATGGGAGCTAATCTAGCTAATCCTGAATCTTGTCCTAAACATGAACTAAGAATCACACGCACAGTTCATCGTTATAAGCTTATGCTCGAATTAAAAACTATTTGAACAGAAGATCACACGCTGCTGCACAGTCCTAGGAGCTCGGCTCCAAAACATAACACATGTATAGTAGATCACACGGTACTGTACAAACCTGAAAATCCGGATAAAGGATTCCTAGTAATCTAATTACAATTCTAGGCTTAAAGTAGAAAAGTAATCCTAACCCCTACATTTG
The DNA here is from genome assembly GCA_030674075.2 of Linum usitatissimum. NCBI lineage: Eukaryota > Viridiplantae > Streptophyta > Magnoliopsida > Malpighiales > Linaceae > Linum > Linum usitatissimum. Next base: position 1,187,386 of record JAUJYP020000368.1, on the reverse strand, counting down.
AAAAGATTTCCTCGATGAATATGATATGAAGCAGTCTCTCTAGAGCTCAATCGCGCAATCTGTATTACCTGTAGAGATCAATCGTAGGATTGAAATCCCAAATCCTAACCGGTCAGGATTTTCCTACGTAAGATTCAAATCAAAGGATTGGGGAAGGAGGAAGAAGATAGATTACCTTCTGAAACTTCCTCAACAATCTCCAAGTCTCAACTATTGATCTGGGATCGATCAACTCGGTCCTCCCTCTGCCTAAAATCAATCTCTATCATCAGAGAAGTACTAAGTTTAGGGTTTAGGGTTTGCAAGTCGTAAGTCTATTTGTATAATAGGTCCACCACGCTCGTGGCCAACTTACCGCCATACTCATTCTGCAGGGTAACCACGTTCGTGGCCCACTAATGGGTCATGGCCATGATGCCCTGCTAGTCGCAATCTTTACTAATGCTGACCATGGTCAAGATATTTCTAACAACCATGCATGTGACTGACTGACAATGTGTTTGTATTACCTAGGACAACTTCTGATTATTGGCTATTTAGAGTTGGAAATTAAACCTGATCCCTTTTACACTGTCCCGTTCGATTTCCAAAGTTACGGTGGGTTGATTTTAAACATAATATAGAACAATATTGTCCTTGCTTATCTTGTATTTTTTAAGGCTAATAATTGTTCAAAATACGTGGGAATATTTTATGATCAAGTTGATTTCCATGTTTATCTCATAACCAGCTTTTAAATAAACATGGATGAAACTTAATTTTGTGATGATCTATGGCTCGACATTGATGCTCCAATGTTGGCTCGACCTTAGTGATTTATATGGTGATCATCATTGAGTTTGTGGTTTTTTTGCATAATACGGTAATGGGTTGAGTTTGAGACTTTGATGTTGGCTGAATTTGGTGTTAGTTCATCTAAATTTCATCTTAAATTTGCATCCACTTTTCGTTTTTATCAAAGAAACCTATTTGCATCCACTGACGGCTGATTTTATTGGTTAAATGGTAGTCGTAGTTTGGTTGGATTCTTGTTTGGTGTTTTTAGAGTCTAAATATGCCACAGTTTGTGTGACACCTCGATTTTGGTCAATTGTTGATCAATTAAAGGCTTGCAAGGCTCAGGATGGTTATTGGGTTGACTAAGTGTAGCGAAAGAGGAGTTTTACGCGAGTTCGGATAGCCACTCAGTGCTTATCATTGACCCCACTATATGTTTGTTTTCTTATTGTATTTGTGTATTTGAATCACATGTATTAGAGCTGATGGTTGGGAAAAAGATGGTCAGAGTTTTTATATCACTTGATATATGTTTTGATGTGGTTTAGAACTGAAGTTGAATCTTCACTTGTCTTGTTTTCAGCATGTATTTAAGGATTCAGAATCTCCGTCTTGTCAGTATAAAAGGTTTGATAAATGGTTTCATGTTTAGTATTTAACTTTTGTTTTATGCATTCGTTAGTAGTCTTGGATCGGGTTTGGTTAAGGTTAGAACCCAAGTAGGATTTCTTGATCGAACCAGTGGTTCAATCGGGTCATCCAGAGTGGGGTTTTTACAGTTTGGTTAGGGATGCATCTTATACTTGATCTCATCATCAATCCATAAACATGTCTAGGCAATGAAAGCAATCTTAAATTCGAAAGAGATCTTCTAAAAGATCATCTAACTAACAATTTTACAATACAAACTCCATGTTTTAAGTTTGAGTAACTAGTTATAATTTTTAGCTTGTTTTACTTGACCTTTAAACACAAAGTCCATTCAAATGGCCAAACCAACACATAAAGGGCTTGAGTCAAGGTTAATGGTGTTTTAACAACCATTAACCTATATCTTAAGTCTGATATTCAAGTTTTAATCAAAACATGCTTAGAATGATTACGTTAGTGATATGTTAAGTGTAAATAATATAGCGAAGTAGACGTTTTAGTTACTTTTGATTTGTTCACCTTTCACCTTTCGAGGTATTTGGTTTGTTTGAGCTTTAACATTGTGATTCTCCTTCTTTGCGAGGTTTATTATGATGAAGCTTGGACCCAAGGACTCGATGATAATGGTGAGCTTGGGTAGTGGCACCCAGTATGACCGAGAGGATTTGAGAGTTTGAGAGTAAATGTGAGGTTTGAGTATGATTTGAGGTTTCGAGTGTAGAATGTGTGATAATAGGCATAATCTTTATTTTTCGTGGTTTTTCCTCGTCTGATTGTTCTTCTCTTTTGTGGTATTTTGGGTTGCGTTTTTCTAGAAATTTATCTCATAGAATCTTCTTCTTCTCCCCTTCTACCCAAACCAAACTCCCTTTTATAGTCAAAAAAGGGAGATCATTAGGGGCAAACTAGTAAAACCACAACTGCCCCAACTGTAAGTCACTAACCATCAAATAGTCCAGCAGCCCTTATGTGGACCCTAGCTAGGCTTGAATAAGACAAACTTGTCCCTAGGTGGGTCCGACTAACTAGGTTTTGTCTGAGTTACGTATGTCCATGAATTACGAATGTTTCTTAACTTAATACATGAAGTTTGTACTGTAAACTCATTGGTTAGATGTTCTTAGAAGACCTCTTTTGAGTTTAAGATTGCTTTGATTGTCTACACATGTTTAGGGATTGACTACGAGAACAAGTAGAAGATGCATACCTAAGAAAACTCTGGCATATTTAGACTCTGAAAACATCAAACAAAAATCCAACCAAACTATGACTACCTTTTAACAAATAAAATCAGCCATCAGTGGATACCAATTTAACTTGAAATCGAGATGAATTAATAGAAAATTCAGCCAACATCAAAAACCCCAACTCAACCCCTTACCATATTGCATAAACAAAACCACAAACTCAATGATGATCACCATATAAATCACCAAGGCCCAACCAACATCGGATCATCAATGTCGAGCCATAGATCATAACAAAATTAACTTTCATCCATGTTTATATAAAAGCTGGTGATGCATTGTATTTTCGACACACCTTTTTCGTTATAAACTATATTTGTATGTGTCGAAATGTATTCAAATTTTGGTTTTTGAGTACATGTTTGGTTCTCTTGCCCCTCGAGGCCATTTTATGGTATTAGGTATGTTTTTGGTACATTTTAGGTGTCATAAGACGATTGGAGATGAACCAAGACATGACAAGGAGGCCGGAACAAATCAAAGCATTCGACTTGGGAAGAACGCATCATGGTTTAGTATTTTGAGCATAACTCCTCGGAAGTCCAATTGATACAAGGTCAGCGGCGTTGGAAAGATAATTTGATTTTCTACAACCTTGATGTTGACACTATGGTCAAATTTCGTATAATGAAGAAACACGGCGTGTTCCTCCGCTGGAATTGCCTGAGAAATTTACAGGGGCGGAACACGGACAGGAACACGGCGTGTTCCATATGGAGCACGGTGTGTCCCACCCCCAGAGGGGTTTTCAAATCCTTTTCCTTCTCCAACTTGGTTCAGAAGCCTATAAATACCCCTGAGACCCCTTATGGACGAGACATACTGAATATACACACATTTTTCGAGCTCTTGGAGAGACCTAGGCTTCCAGAGAGACGTTTGAAGCGAGAGGATCAACCACAATGGCGAAGGGCAAATCATCAAGTCGAAGATTGGGATTTCCACGAAGAACATGTTGATTTGTTATCGATGTTTATTCAGACTTATGATGCGTTCTTCCTAAACATAATTTCAGATTTATTCTTGCATGATCATCTTGATTATGTCCTCGACATTGATTTGTGGGTCCGAGAGGAACGTAGATTGGTAGGTCACTTAGGAAGAACCCTAGATTATTTGTTAGCTCGGGAGAGGAGCGAATCGTTTAGGCTTTGTGCACATTTATCGTTGTGGAAGTTCATCAAACACTATTAATGCGTTTTGTTTCGATGTAGATTACCTCAAGAGAGGAGTCTACGGCTAGAAGAAATAGATCCTTAGAGGAGCGAGAGTGAACTAATACTACATTAGAAAATTGCCAAGCCATTATAACCTGAATAATCGAGATAACTTGTCATTCATCCATGCACTGCTAGCTATTGTGGATCCGAGTCTGCACAGCCTTCGTCTTATCTTTGAAACTTGATTTCTTGCATTTTGATTTTTTTTATTTCAGTCATTAGTTTATAATTGGATACAAAAACAATCAAACAACCAATCATTCACTATTACTTGGTTTAGTGAGATAATCAATTTGAGTAATAGAAGTAGAAAGACCCTAGGGAAATAAACAATTCCATTAGAGAAATCTAGTGGGTATTTGATAGCGGGTGAAAATCCGCGTATCAGCTTGTTCTGAGATAAACATGGAAATCAACTTGATCATAAAACATTCCCATGTATTGTGAACAACCAGTAGCCTTAAAAAATACAAGATAAGAAAGGATAATATTGTTCTATATTATGGAAAATCGAACGGGACAGTGTAAAAAGATCAAGTTTAATTTCAAACCCCAAACAGCCAATACCCCGAATCTGTCCTAGGTAATACAGACACATTACACAATAGAAAATTTATAGGTTGTTGGGATCAAGGTTAGTTGGTCTATACCTAAGCGTTAAGCTCCTCAATTAACCATCATCTCCATTTCCCATCCACCACGATCGCTATCCTCAATCAACTATATGTCTCCCTGATCAGAAATCCTAACAGAGTAAGATTAGAAATCATTCTAGACTATTAACCAGAAAACGACGAGTCCATGAAAAACAATCTTACCTAGGTAGATTCTGACGAGAACGATAGAGGTCCTTTTGTCCACGTCGTGTTGGTCTCATGTCCATCAATTCCTCCCTAGCACAAATCCAGGCAATATAAACAAGATTAAAAGGCATCTTAGACCTTTGTCTTAGGTAGGGGAATCCTAGCGGTAGGAATCTTAGCCGAGTCAGCCTACGTCTTGGTCTCTGGGGTTTCCTGAACTCAAAGGAGAAGGAAAACATATATGGTTAGTGGTGGAATCCATGACTGAATAAACGAAAAATGAACTCAAGTGGAGGATCTTACCTGCGTCAATCTTGTCGGGTTGAGCGTGGTTCTCATCATTGGGATATGCCAAAGGGAAGGTGAGGGGGTCAGAATCTAGAGATAGAGACAAACCGAGACATAAAAAGGTTTAAGAAAGAAAGAAAAGTCGAAGTGCATAAGGGGAGCCTTACCATTAAGTTCCTTGTCCCCTAATGACTCTCGTCGGGTAAGCCCCAAGCCACCGCGGGGGCTGTGTCAATCTTTAAGAAGCATAAAAGAGGCCGAGTGCCTTGTACTAGGTCGTCATCTTGATGATGACCCAAAGAGGTAAAATTGCCCTCATCATTGTGGGTTCCATCGATTCAGAAGATGGAGAGAGGGAGCGAGATCGAAAGAGGAAGAGAAGTTTCGAGAGGAGATGGTAGTTGGCGGCTAGTACTAAGTCGATTTTGTTGATTGAAGTAGAGATAATGTTAAATATAGTTACCGAATGTGATAGTCAACGTAATTAGTTTGTTAGAGTCTTCATGCTGATGTGTACAGAGCACGTGTATAGAGCTTAGTCAAAGTTGGTTAGGTTACAGTCCTATCTTTCTCTTGTAGTAGATCTAGTATAAATAGAGAGTATGTATCTTGTAGTAGATATAGTATAAATAGAGAGTCTTTATCCTTTCTAAGTAAGTTAATGAGATAAAAACTATTATTCCCAATTTACAATTTCTCATGCTATCAGAGCATTGATTTAGAGCTCTCAATTTTCCAGTTCTTGTTCTTTTCTTTCTAAATTCTCTTCTTCTTCTTCAAAATGACTAGCATCGAGATGATCACCGGAGATGCTACCTCCGGCGTGGTTATCAGTTCCGCAGCGCCACCATAAACCTTCGTTTTCACATATCACCACTCAAATCTGCTATATCTCTCTCCTGACGACAATCTGACTGCTTCGCCCGTCGCCGTGAAACTCACGAATGAAAATTATTTCCTTTGGAGCAAATAAATTTGCGTCGCACTCAGTATCAAGAAAAAACTAATTTTTCTAGATGGATTGCTTGAGCATCCAGCGATTGAGGATTTATCTTTCTCGATGTGGAATCGGTGCAATATAATGGTTCTAAGCTGGCTTCTGAACTCGGTCAGTGATGACTTAGCACAAATGTTGATCTCCTACGATACCGTGGCGGTAGCTTGGTCATATCTGAAATACCGTTTTAGTGAGTGCGATCGTATTCGTATTGTAGATCTACAGGCGCGAATCGCTTCTTGTAATCAAGGAGATTCTACTTTGACGCACTACTTCACCAACCTCAAGGTACTATGGGAGGATTATCTCCAGTACCGTCTGATGCCGGTGTGTAACAAGTCTGATGGAGCTCTTCCCTGTACAGTGATTCGCCAGGTCCTTCTATATCGGCCACAAGACTACATCATTCATTTCATTCGAGACCTCAACTCTAATTTCAACGTCATTCGTATTCAACTCTTTCTAATGGATTAACTTCCATATATCAACTCAGCTTTCAAGTGTGCGGTTCAGTTGGAGCGACAGATGAAGGGCTCAGCAACCAGTATCATTGTAGATTCAATTGCTCTCGTAGCATCCTATCATTCCGGAAGGGGGAAAACTACCTCTAAAGGCTCTTTGTTTATCTGATATTGTAAGAAGGACAACCATATGATTGAGGATTGTCTCAAACTAAATAATAAGAGGTCTCAAATGGATGGACAGTCAATTCGAGTTCTAGTACTGGATTTGTAGGTTTAGCAGTCATTGAACCAGATACTTGTGGAGGTGCATCTCATCCTCATGTCTCACAAGCAACTGATTCGTCTGAATCTTTTGGTGGTCAGTCCAACGTGGCCCCTCTGTCCCTATCTCCAGATGAGCTGGTTCAACTCAGGCATCTCCTTAGCCAGCAACACATCAACCCTTCCATTCACGCCAATCTGGCTTCAACCTCCTCAAATCCTAGTAAATCCGAACTTCCTAACTTTTCTTTATCTCTTTTTTCTTCTCATGCCTCTGAGTGGATAATAGATCCTGGAGCCAGAAACAATATATGTTGTTCCTTAGGCATGTTTTCTTCTTATCACCCCATAACACCTATTTTTGTTACCATTCCCGATGCTTCTCGTCTAGCTGGCACACATGTTGGTACAGTATGCCTGAATCATGGATTGCAACTTTAGCGTGTGTTGTACGTGCCTGGTTTTAGCTGTAATCTACTCTCCATTAGTCAATTAACAAAATACATGGACATTACTGCGATGTTCTCTACACAACATTGTCATATTCAGGGCGAATCGTCACGGATGATGATCGGTACAACATCCCCCATCAAAGGTCTCTATCTCTACTCAACTGACTCACACTCTACATTTAATCACATATATACCTCACCTCACCTTACTCTTGCAGCCGCCACACACCTTAACCTACATCCTTATGACTTGGACATTGGCACTACCGCTTGGGGCATCCATCTACTCCTCGGTTACATCTTCTACATCGACTTCATCCCAAAATTTCTCTACCTTCTCACTCACATTGTAGTATTTGTCATCTAGCTAAACAAAAATCCCTAACGTACACTTGTAGTATCTCTCATGCTTCCTTACCTTTTGCCTTGATTCACAAGGACATTTGGGGACCGTCTAATACTCCTACTTTTCATGGTAACTCTTACTTTCTCACCGTGGTGGACGACTTTAGTCGATGTACTTGGATTTTTCTGATGAGGAATAAAAATGAGACTTGTACCATGGTTGAGTCATTCTCTTTAATGGAATCTACTCAATTTACTACACATGTTCGTATCATCCAAACTAACCAGGAGGCTGAGTTCAAAATGAATTCATATCTTGCTTCAAAATGAATAATTCATCAAACAAGTAGTGTAGAAATAGCACCCCAAAATGGGAGAGTTGAACGAAAGCATCAGCATCATTTGGCAGTAGCTCGTTCTCTCCGTTTTCAGAGTGGTTTGCCGCTCAGGTTGTGGGGGATGTATTCTCCATGCATGTTACTTAATCAACCGGATCCCTACATTTATTCTGGGGAAAAAATCCCCCTTTGATGTCTTGTATAATCCTCCTCCAATCTATGATCACCTAAGAGTATTTGGAAGTTTGGCCTACGGAAGTACACTAGTTCACTACAAAAAAATCTAAGATTGGTCACGGTTTTTAGAGTTATTAGTCACTGTTTAAATCGTAAGAAAATATAGCTGGTCACGGATGAAAATCCGTGACTATATTGACCCATGATAATTGAATTGGTTACAAAAAATTTTATCCGTGATAAATTGGCCAACGTGGTGTTCCCTGACAAAGCTTGACAGCTGTCTATGCGGATGGTGATCACGGTTTAATGGAAAATCTTCTTCATGAACTAGATTTACCTTTGTAACTGTGAAAGAAAAGATTTTAAATTATGAAGAAGATTGAAATTAGAGGAACGAGATTTATTTTTTGAAGGGGGGAGAAAGAATAAATGGCGTAGGTGAAGGAGAGTAGGGAGAGACATTGAATGATGTGGGGATAAGGAAAGATAGATTTTTATTTCCGTAAGATTTAAATTATATTAAAAAGAAAGGGATATTAATGGCCTGGCGTGTGAATCAAGAATTGCTAGCTGGCACCTCCCTAATTATTTTAATAATAGTATTCTTGGTCACGAACTTGATAAACCGTGACAAATTTGTCACGAATATAGGTATATCGTGACAAACTGGTTATGATTTATTAAAATCTGTTACTGAACTACTCACAGTTTCACTATCCGTGACTAACAAGTCACGTATTTACTATCCGAATAAGTTCTCTCCACGGTCAATCCCTTGCATCTTCTTGGATACAGAGCAGGAGTTAAAGGTTTTAAGTTGTTGGACATAGAAACCAAGAAGATTCTCATCTCCATAAATGTTCAGTTTCATGAGGACATCTTGCCCCACCGATACTTACAGTCAGGTACAGATCACAAAGAGGTGTCAAGAACACCTTTCTCTCATCCAATCACGTTAAAAAGTTTGGCACCGGAAAGTATTAACACTCTAGCTGTGTTCGATGAACAAGTTGTTCACAGTTCAGAAGAAGAAAGTCTGATTCAGCAGTTCAACATGGTTCAGTTTTGGCTCTAGTAACACCTATTTCTCCTACCATTGATTCTTCACCTCCTAACTCTTCTCCTATCAGTAGACTTTTATCTTGCCCTAATGTTTTACCTCGTAAATCATGTCGAATAGTCAGACCTCCTTCTTATCTCAAAGACTATAACTGTGCTTTGCTTTCATATGAACCTTGTCATTCTTCTTTAACTTCTTATCCTATTCGTTACCCTTTGTCACAGTACCTTTCTTATTCACATCTTTCTAATACTTACAAACATTTTGTGTTGAATGTTTCCATGGAACCTGAGCCTCAAACCTATGAAGAAGCAGTTAAATACGAACACTGCAAAAGGCTACGCAGGAGGAGATCCAAGCTTTGATGGATAATGGGACATGGGTTATTGAGGACTTGTTCGATAGGGTATAAGTGGGTCTACAAGGTGAAGTATAAATCCGACGGAAGTGTGGATCGCTACAAAGCTCGTCTAGTAGCAAAGGGATATAACCAAGTTCAAGAGGTTTATTTTACTGACACCTTTTCTCCCGTAGCACAGATCAATTCAGTGAAGACTTTGCTTGCAGTAGCAGCGACAAAGGATTGGTTTCTGCATCAAATGGATGTTAGCAACGCTTTCCTTCACGGAGAGCTAGAGGAGGAAGTTTACATGAATCTTCCAGTTGGGATTGAAAGTCCGGGTTCGGGAAGGAAGGTATGTGGATTGACAAAATCGTTGTATGAGCTGAAGCAGACCAGCCGTCAATGGTTTCTGAAGCTACCTGAAGTTTTAACGAGTGAAGGTTTCCAGCAGTCTAGTTCTGACCATTCAGTGTTCCTTTTCAAGACAGAGAACACCATGGTAGTGCTATTGGTGTGCGTGGATGATATTATTCTTCCAAGAAATAGTTTGAAGCAAATAGAGGAAGTGGAGAAGAAATTGCATAATCATTTTAAAATCAAAGACCTTGGGAAGTTACAGTACTTCCTAGGATTGGAAGTAGCACATTCAACATCAGGGATTTCTCTCTGTCAGCGGAAGTACTACCTCGAACTCATTGAAGAATGTGGTCTTCTCGGTTCTAAACCATCAAAAACTCCAGTAGATTATAAGCAACATCTACCAACTGAAGAAGGAAGTCCTCTCAGAGATTCAACGAAGTATCGACAGCTTGTAGGACATTTGCATTACCTTACTATAACTACACCTGACACAAGCTACGGAGTATCAGCAATTGCCACAATTTCAAGCCAACCCAATGGATGTTCATCTCCGTGCAGCTCACAAGGTGGTGAGATACTGTAAGAAGGCACCAGGACAGGGGTTTTTTTCGCTAGAGAGACAGACCTAAAACTCACTGGGTATAGCGACTACAATTGGGCTTCGTGTCCAGATACACGACGGTCTACCACAGGCTTCTGCTTATTTCTTGGGAGATCACTAATTGGGTGGAAGGCTAAGAAGCGGAGTATAGTATCCCGTTCTTCTTCAGAAGCGGAATATCGAGCCTTGGCACAGCTTAGTTGCAAGGTCCAATGGATGTTACAGTTGCTTCTTGATCTGGGAATCAAGCAGGAAGGACCAGTTCAGTTGTTCTGTGATAATCAGTAGTTGCATATTGCACAAAATCCGGTCTTCCACGAACGCACGAAACACATCTAGATCGATTGTCACGTGGTTTGAGAACGATTACAAAGTGGTATGATCAGTCTACAGCATATTTCCACAGAGATTCAACTTGCTGATTTGTTTACTAAAGGACTGCCAGCTCCTCGACTTCACATGCTATTACCCAAGCTGGGTGTGCTTGACTTGTATCAACTTCAGCTTGAGGGGGGTGTTAAATATAGTTACTGAATATGATAGTCAGCGTGATTAGTTTGTTAGATTCTTCGTGCTGACGTGTACAGAGCTTAGTCAAAGTTTGTTAGATTGCAGTCCTATCTCTCTCTTCTAGTAGATGTAGTATAAATAGTTAGTCTGTATCCTTTCTAAGTTAATGACACAAGAAACTATTTTCCCCGTTTACAATTTCTCAGATAAGTAGCTGAGACGACTAGAATTCTTCAACGGAAGGTGAGCAGGCTTAAGAGAGAGGCTTAGATATTGACGGCCGCAAATGAGAAGAAGAGGAGTTAAGGTCCATTATTCAGCTAGGGTTATGGTTTTTAATCCGGTTAGCGGTTGAATGACACCATTTTTCTTAGCCCTGTCAAAAACTAACCATCAGATGATGTAAAATGAGTCCTTAAGGTAATTATAGCCTCCGGCATGGTGACGTGAAGCTGACACTTCAGATAAGATCCAAGGAAGCTGCACCTACCTTGTCAAATTCTAACCACCAGATGGCTAGAACCGAGTAAACAGTGATGGCTTCGTTTGGTACGCTGCGATAATGGGAGTAGCTGGACTGAACCAATAGGCGACGAGGTAAATGACCAGTTTGCCCCCGAGGGTAAACTCAGTCCCAAAAGGGCTGCTGCCCTGCGAGGTAATTTTCCGTTGTTTTAAAAATAAAAAAATAATTGAAAAGCCAAATAAATAATTATCATAACCTCCAAAATCGTTTTATGTTTATCTCGAAATAATCAATTTCCGAGAGTTGGCTATTACAAATAATCATCAAAACCCAACAACATTTGTCGTATTTTCTTAATTTTCAAAATCCTTCAAAAATCATTTCCAAAGAATTTAATAAGTCTTTAAAATCCCACAAAACCCTTTTGTGTTAAAAAAACTAATGGATCGATAATATAACTACAAGGAACAATAGAAAGGAAGAGACATGCAAAAGAGAGGGGAAGAAAGCTTTCTTATTCATATCATATAGGTACAAAATGAACATCTATTTATAGGTGGAGAACAATATCACAGGATTATAGCATTATTACATATATGAATAGATACATGATTGAGCATACTAATGAGTACACGAACGAGGCTATAAATGGTATTAAATTATATTGAGTAATGAATATTCATCATATATATTATTCATAGCATTTTGATGATTATCTTAAAATAGATAATTCTCGAGAATTAGCTATTCCGAATTATTATCAAAAAAACCAAAATAATTATCTATCTTTTATCGTTTTCAAAATCCCAAAACTATTTTTTAAAAAAAATAGAAAAGTCTTAAAACTTCCAAAAGGATTTTATTATCTCATAATAACTAATTCCTTGGAATTGTTATTATGGACAATTAGCCCTCTCTCTCAAAGTATCCAAAGGTTAATATGTGTTAGTTCCTCGCAGGTCACGTTGATAAACACTGAAAACTCGAGTCAAACCCAACAAACCAAAAATCAAAGTTTTCACATTCAAACTACACAGACTTTGATCCTGAAGTCTAGGTACGTAGGCAATCAGAAATTATTCTAGTCCACCTAAATAAAATTCGTTATTTAACATCAAGTCTATGGTTAATATCGTCCAATTTTTAAAATAATTTAACTTGAGCACTAGAGTATAAATGGATTTCAAAAATCAAAATTTATTAATTTCGAACTACACAGACTTTGATCCCGAGATCCAAGTACGCCCGCAATCAGAAATTATTCGAGTCCACCTATATAAAAATTTGATATTTTTTGTTAAGTCTACCATAAGTATGATCCCCTAAAATTCAAACTCAATATTTTACGTTAAGTCTACGGAGAAGTATCATCCAATTCGATAGTTACCGTTAAGTCTATGGTAAGTATCATCAACCCAAATCGAATTCGACCGTTAAGACTACGGTAAGTATCATCCCTCCCAAAATCAAATTCGGTATTTACTGTTAAGTCTATGGTAAGTATCATCCCCCAAAAATCAAACTCCATATTTTCCGTTTACTAGACGGTTAATATCCTCCAACTTTCAAAAGAATTTAACTCGAGCACCAGAGTATAAATGGATTGCAAAATTCAAAATTTATTAACTTCGAACTATGCAGACTTTGATCCCAAGATCTGGGTATGAAGGCAATCAGAAATGATTTGAGTCCACCCAAACAAATCTGCCACGTTATTCTTAACGGACATCATTATCCCAGTTTCCAAAAGAATTTAACCCGATCACCAGGGTATAAATGGATTTATGACATACCACTTTTATCAATTTCAAACTATGGGAATTTTTACCCCGAAATCCAGATACGTAGGCACTTATTTTGACATGAGTTCACCTATCAAAATCTCTCCACAAAATTTTAAACTATTCTAGATCCTTGTTTTTTTTAAACGCATGGTAACCCAAAACGGTAAAAGCAAACTTGTCGTCCAGCAGTATCGGCCTAGCGTCAGGCGAAACGGTAGCATTAAGTTGCTATCGTGACGTAAGTGAACACGGATCCAAAAATACTAAAGTTTCACAGATAAAGTCACAAAGCGTCTGTCCCGAGCCACGACGGTTTGGATGGGCGGGCAGGGTGTTCGATCCACCCATATCTGAAGAGATACCACAACCATCAGCCTTATCGCTTTAGACCTTTCACTTCCTGACTCACCTGCTCAAACGAGAGTTTAAATTTCGGAACTAGTGACTGCCCGCTGCTTTTGCTGAAAGCTTTGTCTAAAAGTCTCAATCTTTCTTCAGAAGCCAGAGCGAGTGCATGTAAATTTTTGCCTAATACTCGAATTGAGTTCTCCTTCCACTTTGACTGCGACTCCTCAATCGATGGTGACTCTACCGTACTTCACCCATGCACCGCACGTGCGCGCCGATCCCCCTTCCTCATTGCAGATGTAGCGGAGCGTGGGCAGAAAACGCCCTGAACGGGAGACCTCCGCGACATATAGTTTTAGAAATCGTGGAACCTACACCACACGACTTGACTAAATCGATTGACACTTTTCCATAACTCCGAGTAAACACGATCAAGAGACCCTAGGGAAATTTGACCTTGGTTATTTTTTAGATTATAAAATTGTTATCAAAGTTTGGCGTCGTTGTCGAGGACCTCTTTGTTGTGTTTAAAAGGAGTTAGTTTAGTATTACTCATTCATTCATTGTAAATTCCCATCTTATGTATATTTATCTTTTGCCATTTTCACCTTAGTAGTTTTGTTTGAGTGTAATGATGCAGGCTTACAGAGGATGCAACTAGCGATGGAGTCACAACGAGCATCAACCATCACCATCTTGGTAGGAAAATCCTTTTTCCACTTCATACTACCAAAAGCCTGCATGGGATTATCACCATCAGCATTCCCCAAGTTATTCAGAGCCATCATCGTATCAGTACCGTCATGAAGATCCTTACTCAATAATAAACCACCAAGAGCTTGCACGGAACTATCACTACCAACTTCCTCAATATTATGAAGAGCCATCACCGAACCATTACCTTCAGGATATCAAGGTAATGTGTGCAGCCCAGGAGGATAGGCTTGCTATGCAGGAAGAAATAATGAAGAGAATGGTAGTGATGATGAAGAGAATGGATGCTAGAGAGGAGATGATTTCAAGGATATAGCCCGCCAACACTCCCTTTAATGAGGATCTCCACTACAAGAATTTGTCGTGCTAACGACGCATATTTAACAATCCGTTGTTAACTATTTAATTTAATGGCGATTGTGTTGTATTTTAACAGCGGATAACTGTTCGCCGTTAAATAGGACACCTAACAGCGGATTTATCTGCCATTAGGTTTAGCTGCGGATTACATATGATGTTAAACAAACTATCATTGCAGCTCAATTTATCCGCTGCTAAGCAAACTACTGTTAAATTAGATCGTGTTTTCCGAATAGCAGCAGCCTCTCATCCTCATTTGTTTCCATCTCTCAAAAATGCATACAACAAATATCACGAGTTCTTCCAACAAATTCTCAATTATCGCCGTCATAGGTTTAACAACGGATATATTCATCGTAGGTTTAACAGCGGTTATAATCCACTGTTAAACAATTACTAGGAACAGCAGAACTATGCATTGTTAAAAGATCGCAGTTAGCTTAACGACGGATTAGAAATCGTCGTTAGGAATCCTGCCATTACTTATCCTAACGGTGGATTTCAATCCATTGTTAAACTATTTAACAACGGCTTGCCCGCTGTTAAATAGTAAAAAAAACCATTGTTAGAGCGGCAGATTCTTGTAGTGCTCGAGTTCGACAATGATGAGGACATTCAGGACGTACTCACTATCACAAGACACATGGTGGCCATAAAGGAAGAAGATGAACAAATCGTTGAAGCCAATATAACTTATCGGAATGAAAGACTAGAAGCGTCTAAATAGGATAGGAGTGAATTCCCTTTTCAATTCTAAAAGGATGAAGATGAAGATCTGGAGGATGCACCCATCATTGTGAAAGTTTAAGCTATATGTGATGGTGAACTTGAAGAGTGTGAATGAGATGGGAGTTTCTCAAGCTTTTGGGATGAAGGTGAAGATTTGTAGGAACAAGTCATGAAGAGATATAAGTTGTCTGTGATTAAGAACTAGAAGAGTCTAAAGAACATGACAATGCATACCTCCTCAGTAAATTATGGAAGGATGAAGCTCATGTTCAAATTTTAGTGACATAAGAGATAAAGTGCTCCACCTACAAGGACATCACTCAGATTATAGTTCCACCAAAGAATGTTGAGGACCATCAAAGTTGTTGCTCAGTCATGAAGTACTTGTGTCAAGAAACTGATAACAAGCACCTAATCACTAAGGTTGAAGAGGTCATCAAAGAGGAACCACTTATTCTCAAATCAAAAGACCATTCAAGTGGCATAAGTAGCTTGGAGAAGATTGAAGTTATTCATAGTGAAACAACTTTCTACCTCTTCCCTCCTCAAGCATATAAATTCAGAAACACGTTAAAGAAAGAGTGCTTCTTGGGAGGTTCCCATGTTTGGAGTCATTTTATGTTTCAATTTTAGAGTTAGTCTGCATGTTTAGGTTTCATCATTCACCTTAAAACTTTTCTTTCTTTTTGGATCTTAAATCCATTTTATTATGTGTGGAACTTGGACACTTATCCTAGTCCCTATTTACTTTTATGTTGGGTTTTGTGTGTTTGAATCTTTTTTAGAAGTAAGTGTCGCAGCGGAGCTTGGACTTCATGAATCATGCATCTTGCTTCTCAGATTACTCATCGCTTCCATGTTTTCCTATGCATCTTTCCATTTTGTTTAGTAAGGGCAATATCCAAATAAAGTGTGGGGTGGGTTTGCATAGGATTCGTGTTTTCTAGTCTTGTTGGGCCATTGTCTTTGAATATGAGTCCTAAACTCAAGCTTATTAAAACCATCTTTGAATCAGTTACTTGGCATGCTTAAAAAACTTCCATGTGATTTGTGCACTTGAATTACTAACTTGCTTCTGAACCTAGATTTAATAGGAGTTTAAGCCTATGATCAAAGTCTATTGATTTGTTCCTTAGAGCTGCTTTGATTAGTCCATAGTAGCACAGACTCTCCAACTTGAGGTTTACCAAAGATGCATGTTATCGAATTACCATCTAGCAAGACAATGTGAGGCCTAAAAGACCATTTTTATAGTATAGATAGTTTACTTCACTAGTAGAATTGTTCTTAAATTAATTTGAGTGATCTTCTCGGTTGGCTGTTAATCCGACACTTGCATTCCGTAGCAGAAGACATTGATACCTTATCGACGGAAGCTTTCCATAGCGCACGTCTTCGACTTTTATGCGACCAAAAATATGTGTAGCAAAAGACCTATATTCTTTAGTTTAATTGGAGGAGTTCGACCCTAGTTTTCCATCTTTTGTTTTCTTCTTTAAAACTGTTTTGGGTAAACCCATGTTTTTATTTTAGTAGTGATATTTGAGATAGTGAATTTTTTTATATCCCATGGAGGGAGCTTTATTGTGGATTTATGATGATTTATTGGAGATTGATGTCCTTTGAGTATTTCGAGTTATTTATTGTATTTGAATGTCCTTTGAGATTCTTGGTTTAGTAAAGCTTCCGGATTAGGTTACATGTGTCAAACATGTGGTTTAATCGGATCTTTAGAGTGGTGTTTTACATAACTCAAATCATTTGCTCTTTGTTTGTTCTTGCTTAAGAGGCATCATTTCCCTACTTGTGTCATTGTACCTAGTATAGGACTTTTGGATGGAGACTTGGGCTTCCTCTATGGCATTGACTTTTGCATGACTTTGAGCTTTCACGGATAATCATCATAACCTTCTTAATAAACTAGCAAACAACTTAAACATCACTAGAAAAATATAAATAACTTGAACAAGTTGCCAGTACTCTTTTCATACCTGATGCATTCATGGACTTCACAAATGATACCCTAAGGACTATAAATAAGAAACTAGTTTTGTTAGCGTGCGTTGTCGCTCACTATTTAGTCAGCATGTAATATATGTTTGCTCACCCGTATTACAGAATGATATAAAACATTTATAAATTTAGTAATATAAAGTATAATCTTCGATTTCTATATTTCAATACATATTATAAAAGAGGACATAATACAAAGAGAACATCTTATTCATGGTTATGATACATATTCAAAGTAGGTTGTGCACAATATTGAAATAAAGTGAATACTTTCTAGTGCTGGTGGTCAGTGATAATAGCTACAGTACTCAGTTAGGCAAATCAATAGCATATAACATGTTTGGGTGATAGGAAATAGAGTAGGATTATAAGAACATATGATGCTGCATAGTTATGACATTATATTGTAGTAGAGATTTGTATCATGATTAAGAGAGTGATAACTGATCATGTTGAACTAAAGAATGTACTTCAGACGAAAAAACCAAAAGAGGCAATCAGGAAACAACTTTTGATGGCAACATATATACAAAGGCATCAAAATAAGATAGGAAAAATGTAGTATGGGGACGCCTGCTAAACAAAAAGGTTGTCTGCCATATGATTTTCCCACAAATGCAAGCTGAACATATCAAATAACAGCAAGACGTCAGAACTAGACTACAAAAATTCGTAAGCAATATGACATGGAAATGTTGAAGTAGATTGGAAGGCGACAGAACAACCTAGTCATCAAAAAGACATTTGGGTGTACGCTTAACAGGCTCCTTAGCTGTCTTGTGTTCACTTAATCCAAGCGCTCGCTTGGCGAGAGGAAGTTATTTTGTTACCTTAGCTATTGAAGGGGTTGCATTCTTACTGAGACGTTCCTGTTTGAACGATTGTTATGCTGACATGGAAATAACCACGATAAACACATGCATGTAAGAACAACAGGGTGCAAATGAATATTGAAAGTCAGCAAGCAAATGTCCATATAGAGTGGCTGAAATCTGTTGAGCCGACGTTTGGGATGCATCAAGGTTGCGAGGGAAATGTCGTCTTTGAGTTCTGTTTCAGTGGGTGGAACTATAATTGTTCCAGCAACATTCTTATAAGAGAGCAAAAACAAATGAGCAAAGAAGTAACCACTATCCATAAAAAGAAATAAATTGTACGCATGGAGAAAATTTACATACATAGCACTATGGGATGATTGAAATTGCATCTCAAAAAAGAAATTAGACGTAAATAACACAATATATGACTTGAGGCAGAAAGATTGTTTTAGAAAGTACCTTGACTGCAGATGTTTAGACTGGCACATGGGCAAAAGAGTGAGAGAGAGACTAAAGATGCTCTATTCCGTCATATACAGTTGAAACTTTGTAGCATGTATAAGTGAGAACTAATGAGGAAACCATCAGGTGTGGTAGCTCACACAGGGGGGCGCAAATGGTATAGCCTGAAACCTTATAGATGGAGCCAACAAAGATACGTTTCTACAGAACCCCAAGAAATTTCTTATGCGGATCACCCTGATCGTTCAACCTGCAAATAAAGTCATAGATTCAATCAGAATACACAATACATTTGATTCATGTGAGGGTTAAAATAGCCGATCAGAGTGAATGGAACTCATAGGTTCTGCCAGAATATATGGAAATGATCACAGTTGCGTTCATTTTCATTGTAAAATTATGGAACTGAACTCACCCAACAACAACATTTTGATGCAAATACAAAATAATCCAAACCCCAACCTAAATGTGAACAAACTATATGAATAATGAGAACCAGAAAAAAACAAAGTATTCAACTCAGAGCAAGCTAATCATTAATGATGCAGTTCATGTTCATAATTATCACAAAGCAAGCTAATCATGAATGAAATCATGCAAAACCAACACAGGGCAACAATTTTATAATTCGTTTTCCAATGAGATGAATATGGGCATATGGCTAGATGGCTGCCTTCCCAACACTAAAATATGAAAATAACATAAAGGTAGTCATAAATCTGTATACTATCAAGAGTTTTACTGGAACATAACTCACCTTGGTATCTGTTGATTCCTCTTGGTCCTAGCAACCATCAACATACCAAGCTATATGGGAAATAAATCTATTATCTACTCCATCACCAACCTAATGGGAAAGTCTTCCTGCGAAGAACATTGTGAATGTTCACAACAAACATTCCACAAAATAAAAGAGCAAGACCTGATCTACCCAGCAACCTTTAGTTAGAACACCACACCCTTGAGAGTATAAAAAAAACCTAGAATGAATACAGAGAGGCTAAAATGGACTCACTAATCGTTGATTTTAAAGAAACAAGTGACTTTCACAGCAACTTTAATGAAAGAATATGTCTTCCTCCTTCTTTCATTCCTCAGCAAATAATTCTAGGCAAGCTTCTAGTTTTACCAACTGGTAGAAAATAAGGAGGTGAGATCAGAGATGTAATTTTCTTTGGGTAAGCTGGGATACAAAAGCTATCTTCTTGGGAGAAAAGGAAAACGATGAAGAGGAAAAAGAATGAAGGATGATGCAGATGTAAGGTTGAGCTTTTTGGAGAAGAAAGAGGGAAAGAAAACGAAGAAGGGGGGAGGAGAGCAAGCTAGTAAAGTGAACAATATCAAATTCATACCCTAAAATCAAGACATTTTAAAAGGACCATGATTATATTATTTCTTAAATAAAACATTATACAGAAAACTCGCAAATGCTACTACATAAAAAGCATAAAACACTCTTTAAATTAAAATAGGCTAAATGTCTGCCAACGCCTAAAGAACACACTGAAAATGCAGGAGAAGCATTAGCGGGAAAATCATCATCTGCAAAAGTGCCTAATGGGCATTACTCCACAGATACTTCTTGAGAACATCCATTACTGAACCAAAATCAGCCTTCACATTCACAGGTGGATTAGCAAACCTACAAGCCATGTCTTTTATATTGGTGGAGTGATAGTCGATCTTACTCTGCGTAAACTTCAAACCGTGTGCAGTACTCACCACCACAGTCCTGTCATTAGGACCTATAATCCCAGCATTCCTTAGCTTACTCAGTGCAGTCAATGCCACACCAGTATGTGGACATATGAACATTCCCGTTGAATCAGCTTGTGCCATTGCATCCATTAGTTCCTCCTCTGTCGCTTCCTCCACTATCCCATCACACTTTTTCAAAGCATAAACAGCTCTATCAATCGAAACCGGATCCCCAATCTGAATAGCTGACGCAAAAGTACTGCTGGCCTTCACTGACTTAAAATCTTTCCACCCGGATTTGTAGTACAAGTAAAGAGGGTTTGCATTTGCAGCTTGTGCACAGACTAGCCTAGGAATTCTATCCACAAGCCCTAGTTCTTTGCACATATGAAACCCTTTGTAAAATGCATAAATATTGCCCAGGTTTCCACCAGGAACAATCACCCATTCAGGGACTTCCCAATCAAACTGCTGCAGGATTTCAATGGCAGCAGTTTTCTGTCCTTCCAGTCTCAAACTGTTTAGAGAGTTAGCTAAATAAATAGGCAATTCAGCTGTAACCTCCCTAATCAGTTGCATGCAACCATCAAAATCAGTATCAATACTGAGGACAAAAGCTCCATTGGCAATTGGCTGAACCAATTGAGCCATGGAGATCTTATTTGCAGGCAAGAATACAATAGAAGGAATACCAGCAGAAGCACAGTACGCAGATAAAGCAGCAGAAGTGTCGCCAGTGGAAGCACAGCCAACTCCAACAACAGGTTTGTTCATTTTCCTCAACCTATTCACTTGACTCACCAAAACAGTCATCCCCAAATCCTTAAAGCTACCCGTATGGCTGATCCCGCAATGCTTCACCCACAAATCGTTCATACCAAAAAACTGCTTCCCATACCTCTCAGCCCAGAACAGATTCGAGTTACCTTCAAACGCACTGACGATATCATCGTCGGAGATGTCAGGCAAGACCCACTCTTTCTTGGACCAAACCCCTGACCCATACGGCCAAGTCGTCTTCCCCACGCGGGAATCAAACAGAGACTTCCAGTAAGATCCTGGAAAGGCCTTCAGCGCCTCCATGTCGTGCTGGACGTCGAGTAGGCCGCCGGATTGTGATCGGTAGACGATCTCATCGAGGGAGTAAAACTCAGTAGAGTTGGGTCCGGCGTTGAACGGAACGTACTTGGCGGAGAAATTGTTTGGGGGCTGTGGGTGAGTGAGGTTGTGGCGGCGGGCTTCATCCCTGATACTGGAGCCTTTCATCGAACTGGTGGTGTGCGATGATGTTTTCGAAGGATCGGAGGGAGAAATCGAAGCTCTGGGTGTGGGGAATGAAAAGGAACGAGGAGTTGGTTTGGGTGAGTGCAGGATGTGGCGGTGACGGTGGTGGAGGTTGGGGGATTGGAAAAGGGCCGATGAAGCCGCCATTGGAGTAAGATGTTTGTAGATAGAGATGGAAGTGATATGGTGAGAGAGAAATGAGGGAGATGAGAGATCTGACGGGAAAAAAGAAAGGGTTTGTCAAGGCTTAAAACCTGACTGCCTACCCACCTACCAACCTAACCCCTCATTTTTGGTACATGAATCATGTGCGGAAAAGGGCTTAGCTACATGTTTAAACAAATACAAAATTATTTAATATGCTATATCTCAAATATTATAATATTTAAAATATAATCATATTTGATAATATTGATATTCAATAGGGATAAGTTTAAAATTGTTATATGGCTGTGATATTAGATGATTATATATTTATCTCTAATTTGAAGCCTCTTTATTTGAAATCCATCTGCTTGTCGGCAATGAATTCCTAATCACCATTCGGGGTTGTGACAAAAATTGTTGGAGGTGAAATAAAATAATTTGCACAAGAAATTAGGGATTGTGGCAGTCTCGTTTCAATTTTTGTTTGGGTGGGATTGTTGGAGGTGAAATCAAAATTCTAATCTATTTTGATTATATATTTGTTCATTTGGATGGGATTGTTGGAGGTGAACAGTTTTGGAAGTGAGATCAAAAAACCTGCTCTGTTATCTGTATAACAATGGCGAGATGTTTAAAGTGAGAAAGAAGGAGTGAATTTGGAGTGAGAAATGTTAGAGAAGAAAGATTGGGTAATTTGTTACCCAAAAAACGAGAAAAAAAAGTTGACATGTGGGCCTAAAATGTGGGACAAATGCTGATGTGACGTGTAATATTTAATAATTTCAGGAGTAATTTTGTATGACTGAAATGATATTTGGAGAGGATATTGAATATCCTCCTTTTCGGTGGATGTTGAATATCGCGTTTTTACGATATTGATATCTCTGAATATCGTGATATTCGCGCTCCGAAATACGGAGATATCTCGAATATCATGATATTGGATGATATCTAATATACCAAACGACCCCTAAATGTTTTTGGCATGGTTATCATATTCAGATCGGACCGATATTTTCCCGTTGAGTTGTTCTGTCTGCTTATTAGGGGTTGTCGACCTTTTTCCTTTCTAAGGATTTCATCTTTAGAGAGGATTTTTTTGTCTTTTAATTAGGTAAGGCATCTCTCATATCCATTTTTACAATCAGTGTTCGAAGTAAGACACCCTCTAAAATTAGTGTTCGAATTAAAATTAAACTGTAATGGGAGTAGGATCAATAACATAAGGAAAGATTACTTGTACATTTTTCTTGCAAATTTTTGGAGGCAAGAAATTAGTCGATTCAAGAATCATTTGGCTGGAGTTATCAATGTTAAGTCATGTCTCAAAGTACTTCTGCATGTATGAGAAACAATGTTAAATTACTCGAATGAAAATAATAAAATAATAAAATCGATGCAGCTTAGAAGAGATATTTCAGTGATTTTACTAAAAGGAGATTATAGCTCAAAATCAAATATATTGGAATATATTTATAGAAACACATGTGAGTTTTCTCCTATTCTTACGCCAAAACCCTTCTAGATGTTACTTTGAGAACTAACTAAATGATTGCTAGGTTATGATATGAACATTGTTTCCCTTTTGATGTAATATTTTCTCCCAACTTTTTTGTCTTGATAAATTTCATTGATAGCCTTTCAAAAGAAACTATATTTTCAAGGGGGCGACTAATGGTTATGAACAAAAATTCAATCGCAGATGGTCATTCTCATCATCCCCTTCTACTTTCTTTTCTTTTCTTTCTGAATTTCCACCACCATCACAACCTTTCCTCTGTGGGGAATCACTAGGGAGATGCAGAAAATAGAGCCGAAAATCTTGATAAAGATAGTAATCTTCAATTTAAATTATGAATATAAGATTAAGGTAATAATTATGTTGGTGTTGTTGGTTTCACCTGGTCCAATCAAGTTTTCTTAAACGAAGGGAGGGAGCGGCACAGTCCTTCGTTGATATCCCTTTGGTTTCCATCCTCATATTCGCCGTCATCTTCGGTAAGTTATGAAAAATATTTCTTTTCTGCTAATCAATTTTCTTTTTTAGTCCCCATTTTCAAATTCGTCTTTCGACCATCATTGATGAAAAAGTAGAGAATGAGATCTGGTGCACAAATAGATCTGTTGCCTTTGCAATAGATCTTGCACTGCTCCCAATGGCCAGATTATTTTTCAACGAAAAGAACTTTGTTTCTTCATTTTTATTATTTTCTTTAATAGCAAAAGCTAGCATTTGTTCTCCTTTTACAGCTTCTTGGTCTTTCAATTTATGTACCTTTCTTCAATCATTTTCCTCAATTTTATCAGGTATGTTTGTTTTTTCTTCTGATTTCGAGCATTTGAGCACTTTGTTTGTACTTAAATATGTTATGGATCTTGTTTAAACCTTTGTTTTGGTTATTGATCTTAAGATTTGTTTTAATATCAAATTTTTTAACTTTATTTTTGATGGGTGGATGAATTAGTGTTATGCTTTAATTCTTTGTTTATTTTAAGAAACTTATGGGTCTTGATTGAAGCTCTTCTTCTTGTTGTCAATATCTTTCCTTCTCAAACATCAATTTGTTCAATGTTGTTTTTGTATTGTCCGAATGTGTATAGGATTCATTAATTTGAGGCTTTGATCCATTATTTAACCTTTTGAAAGAAGTTGCATTCTTAGGGATGTTGACTTGATTCACCGATTCCCTTTCTTACCTGGACAGTGGTCCTTCAACTCCTTTGTGCCTAAATGGAAAAATTGTCACTTTTATTTCTAACTAAGTGTTATTATGATTTTTGTGTACTTTCTTCAAAAATAAAGAGTTTGTAAGATTAGGGTTTGAAGTGACTAATGTATGTTTGTCTTTGTTTGAACAAGTGACTTTTATTTGTTATTTGTTGAATATTGATTTTTACTATCCTATTTGCTTTAATTAATGTTTAAACTAGCACAAAACTAGCACAATCTTTCTTAGTAGTCGATTTATTACTCTCAAGTGTTTTGAAGAAGATAACTTATGGCCTTGCAAACTTTGCTGAAAAAAGATTTAAAATTAAACAAGTTAAACAACTTGTTGAAGATGATGGTTATTGTATGGAGCGATTTAATTCATTTTATGGCTTTCTAAAAAAAGGTAACTTATATGTCTTCTTGTGAAAGAAAGTGATAAAGAAGTATTGTTATTTATCAACATAAAAGAAACTAAAACAACAATTCAAGAACTTACTTGGCACAAATACCATGACATGGTTATTTTCACCCCGATATCTTCTTTATGTATTAGTGATGTAAATTTCAGTTTTATTAGGTACTTTCATTCTAATTTATATATGTGTCCTTGTTATCCTTCCCCCAAAATAACCATTGCTTAGTTCATTGTTAACTTTTCCTTAGCAATGAAGTCTAGTCTCCTCTGTCGGGCCCTTTCGTGCCTTATTAATGGAGCTTAGTCTCCTTTGTCACGGCTTTTGTTCCTCGTTAATGGAGCTTAATCTCCTCTATTGTGGCCTATGTGCCTCATTAAGGGAGCTCAATTTCCTCCATCATGGCCTTTGTGCCTCGTTAAAAGAGGCTAGTTTCTTTTGTCATAACCTTTGTGCCTGGTTAGAGGAGTCCAATCTCCTTCATTGTGGCCCTCATGCCTTGTTAATAAAAACATAACTTCCCTTGTTGTAGACTTAATAAGCCGTCATTGCATTGCCAACATATTCATCGTAAGCACACTCATAATACTGTAAACTTTGTATTACAATTTATGTCATTTCTCCTCATCATAATCTTACTTTCCTAGTGGGAGGTCCACATTAGTTTTAGAAGATTAATTTCTCGCCGCTTCCAAACCACACCCCACACTTTTTTAGGCTAGATTAATATGTACTAGGTTGGTTTACTATCTTGATTCTCCTCCGAAGACCTTAGTCCAGAACATGCCACTGCTAGCATGGGTGTAAGTCTATCCAATACACCGAACCTTCTTTTTATTTTATTATTCGTTAAGGATCACACTCTTAGATGATGTCTATGTAGAGTGTAAGTTTGTAGTTGAACACATGAGATCTCACTAGAAGACCTTTAGTTGCACTATTATGACAGATGTTTAGACTGATAATAGACAATGAAATTTGATCAATTAAATATGAGGGTCCTTAAACGATACCCTGGAATTCAAATTAAACGACGCCCTAGATCTATATATGACCTAAACGTCCATTTTGTAAAAATGAAAAAAGTATTATTTCGATCCAAAAAACTCTTATTTATTATGTTTTAGTATGTTTTGTTTGTCGAAAACACTCTCTACGAACAACGATTCAAAATTCGAAAGGTACGAAATTGAATTTTGAATCTGAAAAAAAAAAAACCAAACGGACGAACCGGACGGATCCGTCCGGTCGGACCGGCCCGACGGACGGACGGACGGGCAGCCCGTCCGGTCGACCAGAGCGGACGGAATCATGGTCCGTCCGTTAACTCTGACCAGACGGAACGGCGGTCCGTCTGGCTGGTCTGACCAGACGGATCCGTCCGGTTCGTCTGTTTGGTTAATTTTTTTTTAATTAAATTGTATAATTTTTTAAGTTTTGTTGTTAATTGTATTAGGGTATAGGGTTTAGGGTTTAGATTATAGTGTTTTGTGTTTAGGATTTACAACTTAGGGTTTAGGGTTTAGTGTTTAGGGTTTAGGGGTTAAATTTTATAATTTTATAATTTTTGTTTAGGGTTTAGGGTTTAGGGGTTAAATTTTTTAATTTTTGTTTAGGGTTTAGAGTTTAGGGTTTAGGGTTTAGTGTTTAGGGTTTAGGGGTTAAATTTATAATTTTTTAATTTTTGTTTAGGGTTCAGGGTTTAGGGTTTAGGGGTTAAATTTTATAATTTTTGTTTAGGGTTTAGGGTTTAGGGTTTAGGGTTTAGTGTTTAGGGTTTAGGGGTTAAATTTTATAATTTTTATTTAGAGTTTAGGGTTTAGGATTTAAATTTTATAATTTTGTAAATTTTGTTTAGGGTTTAGAGTTTAGGGTTTAGGGTTTAGATTTGAGGGTTTAGATTTTAGTGTTTTGTTCTAAACCCTAAACCCTAAACCTTAAACCCTAAACCCTAAACTCTAAACACTAAACACTAAACCCTAAATCCTAAACCCTAAAATCTAAACCGTAAACCCTAAACACTAAACTCTAAACCCTAAACCTTAAACCCTAAATTCTAAACTCTAAACCCTAAATCCTAAATGCTAAACCCTACACACTAAATCCTAAACCCTAAATCATAAACCCTAAACACTAAACCTAAATCCTAAAAACAAAGCACAAAACTCTAAACCAAATTCTTAGACCCTAAACCCTAAACTCTAAACGCTAAACCCTAAACCCTAAATCCTAAACCCTAAAATCTAAACCCTAAACCCAAAATACTAAACTCTAAACCCTAAACCCTAAACTCTAAACACTAAAATTTAAACCCTAAACCTAAACACTAAACCTTAAACACTAAACACTAAAATCTAAACCCTAAAACCTAAACACTAAACTCTAAACCCTAAACAGTAAACTCTAAACCCTAAACCCTAAACACTAAACGCTAAACCTTAACCACTAAAATCTAAACCCTAAACCCTAACCACTAAGCTCTAAACCCTAAACACTAACCCCTAAACCCTAAACACTAACTCTAATAAACGACTTGGTCGAAAAACGTTTCAGTTTAGTATTTTTGACATAACTGATCGCTCAGATGTCCGATTGATGCAAGACCGGCGGCATTGGAAAGCTAGTTCGATTGTCTACAACTTTCATGTTCGTGTCGTGGCCAAATTCCGACGAGAATAACCAGACGGACCGGATTTCCGTCTGGGTGGTCTGACCGGACGGACAACCGGTCCGTCCGGGTGGTCTGACCGGACGGACGGTCGCTCCGTCTGGGTGGTCTGACCAGACGGACGGTCACTCCGTCTGGGTGGTCTGACCGGACGGAATGCCGGTCCGTCCGGTTGGTTCGTTTGATTTTTTTGTTTTTTTTCAAATTTAATTAAATCTCTTAATTCGTTTAGATCGATTAGCTAATTTCAATACTTGAAGTATCGATTGGATGCACGAGTTATCGCCATGAATATGAGAATGATTGAGTTTGTCGAAGATTGAAATTCGTATAAAGTTTCGAAATTTATTAAAGGATAATTTAGTAATTTACTATTTTAGGGCGTCATTTAATTCGAAAACTAGGGCGTCGTTTAGGGATTCAGTTAAATATATAAAGTGCCAACCGGGGCGTGGTGGGAGAGCAAGCTAGTACTACTTAGCATGTAAAGTCAGAAGCGGGTAAGTTGATATTGTTCTTGAATGGCTTCACTGTAGAAGGGATTAAAGTACGTTTGTATTTTCCTGTGGGGGGAAAGTGATGAAGCACGATTTGGTCTCCGCCTTTCTGTTAAGTAACTTGATCTGTGTTAGCTAGTAAGTGATCCAGTCTATGGTTTGCATTGACAGATAAGTTAGCTAGCTAGCAACAGGCATTCTGTTTCCTGAAAGGAAAATATGGAATCAGTTTCTTCAAATGGCCAAGAGTGGCCTACAAATTGATGGACTCGAAGGATCACATCCAATTGAGGATGGAGTAGCCACATTTCAGTTAAAAGTATGATATTCGGGTTTCCATTACAAGTTTTTGTGCTTTCAGTTATAGATCAAATAATCTGGTTCATGGATGACGTCTGCTACAAAAAGGGTTCTTCTGTTGTTCGGTAAGGAAGTAATGGATGACAATCTTTCAATGTTGTAATAGAAGAAAGCTACAAATTCCTTGCGCAACATGCATGGTTATGAATGTTGCACCAGAAATCCTCAAGTGCATACATGAAGAAATATGCTTTGGGGAAATGAGCCAAGACAGAAGATTATAATTTGACAGAAAAAGTATCCTGTATTTTTGGAGTGAACTTGGTAATGGTTAGTCGGAGAAAGCAGAAGGGATATCCAGAGTCATCTCTGTAGAACATAATGCGGAAATTAATTCTTGGAATTTGAACAGGTAACTGGAACGTATGTATCATTTGTCAATGTTGACATGTTGTTTCTCATTGGTAAACTTGATTGAAAACCAGTACTGGCTGCAGGCTCGATAGTCGATTTATTTACCTTATGATACTGCTAAATGGATTGTTCGGCCATCACCTTTGTGTAGAGAAAAATGTGTGTGATGACCAACTGGCTGAATGAAGAAGGATGTAGAGAAGAAAGAATTATCAACAGCAGAAAGGAGGGTTGATTATGTCCTGCTATCAAGAAAGACTGTATGAACAATCACCAATTGCGCGGAAAGAGATATGTTTCAGTATTTTAGAGGTCTGCAACATTCTTCACCGATCTCCTTCATGTGTAAGTTACTAACAAATACGATGGATGAGCTAGCCTAGCAGCCTTAATTAGGATTCCAAAATCATCTACCTTGTTATTGAAAAAGGTCTTCCGGAGGGGACAAGTGCTCTCCTTGCTGCTGTAGCTGTTTTTAGGACATCTAAACAAACATAATATGCACCAGCATCTTATCCGGCTTCGGTTTGACCGGGCACATATGATTTATATCTTTTGAAAATCTAATTATAAAGTTCAATTTTAATAAAAAAGGGAATATAAGTGTTTATGATCAATCATCTAATTTAATTTTATAATATATATAATAATTTATTTTAATTTACTTAGTTTCAATGGGACAACACTATATTATAATAAAACTTTGTCATTTTTTATTTTTCAAATATTTATAATATATGATAAAATATTATAAATAAATTTTGACAAAATTTATTTCATGCCCTTGGTATTGGTAACATAATGTATCTTTATTATTCGTAAATGGATCTCGATGAGCTATATATTTCGATAGGGCATTCCTATCATAAAAAATAGAAATAGTAAGTTTATGAAAAATACTAATATCTAGTATCATAATGTTAAGCGTTCAATTATTTAGCACTTAGACCCGATAAGCATGTATATGTAAAAAAATAACGGTGATTGGATATAGTTGAGAGTAAATAATGTATATATATTATTGATTATTGGTTTTGATATTAGATGATTTTTAAAAATATATATAAAATATATACGAACAACATTTGTCAAGGGAACAATATGTGAAGAAAAAATTAATTAAAAAGGAAAAAAAAGAAATGAGTATAAGAGAAAATTTAAAAAATGTGTCATAATGTTTTACGCATATTTAGAACAAAAAGTATATAATTTAAAATTATATGGCAGATATTAGTTTTTTGGTTTAAGGCTGAAATTGAAAATAAAAAAGTAACTGCATTACTGCATCGTTGGAAACAAACTGTTATGTAGTATTAATTTTTTAAAAGTTAAATTTATTTGATTGACTCAATTCCTAAATTTAAGGAGAACAAAGAAAAAAGCTAAAAGGGCTGATGTGGGAAAATTGAAAGACTAAAAATGCTTTATGGTTTGTTTTGTTAAGAAATTAAGGATTGAGAAGTAAGAAAATATAGGAGGAGAAAATCATTTTTATTGAGGGGTAGAAATGGTATAAGAGAGAGCATTATTTATCGGTTATAGATTTCATAACATATACATCATTAGTATAACTATACTTAAATATCCTATTCATTCTCATGTTTAATGTATAGAAGTTACAAAGATAGGAGTTACATATGGATATTCATATATATAATTATAATATTCATAACACTCCCCCATTGAATGAACATTAGTTAAAAATATTCATCATTCTTCGAATACGCTTTTGATACCGCCTCATAAAAACCTTACTGGAAAACCCAGTCGTAAAAATCATGGTTAAGGGGAAAAGAATGCAGTGAGTATTGACTCCCCCTCATTATGATATCAGTTGAGATCCTTCATTTGTCGAACTATAATTGTTGGACTAACTTCTCCAAAATTGATATATGGAGATCCTTGGTGATGAAATCAACTAAGTTATTGTTTAAGGGCACTTGTTTATAGAGTATGTCAACTCATGAAAATATTCTTCCAACTCATTGGAGTTTTTGAATCTAATGTATGCATGTACTATGATCAATGGTCATCCATATTCAATATTTATAATACACTCCCCTTGGATGCACATTTGATGAGAATATGTCTCATTAAAACTTTACTAGGAAAAGCCCTATGGGAAAAAGAGTACATAACCATCACATGATATTATATTATTTCTTGGAATGAATGTCTAGCAAATATTTTGGGTGAAGCGTAGCATTTGTGCAATGTTGCCGAGACATAACGCATCCGACACAATCCTCTTCAACTCGAGGAGATATATAAAATACATCTCGTGCATGAAGTGCAAGATCATGTATTGGAATGGTGGTATGACTTGATTAGCTTATTTCACAAACCACCAAGTTATTTCATAACTTTATGAAGATCGATTAAACTCGATATAGATACACATATAGTGATCTTACCACCATCAAGACACTTATACTCATGATATATCCACATAAATCTTTGATGGATATTATATATCATTGATGATATACGAGAATTATGTTCGAGAGAGATGCAGAATTTGCAAGTTAGTCATAAGATTTATTCTTCCACGTCTCAAACTCTCTAGCTAATCAAATAGTTAATTGCTTTGGAAAATTCTTCAGGAGTCTCAATAAAATGTTTATCATCTATGTAATAGAAGATGTTGAAGAGATTTAAAGTTTGACAAACAAAAGAAATAAATTTTAAATATAAAATAAAAGTATAAAATTTGGTAACAATCGCGAAATCATAAAATATCTCAAAGATTATTTTTCATCATTCAAAATGCAACTTAAAATAGAAAAGAATCAAACTATATGCATAGAGAAATATACAATATGTTAAAGCACTATATTCTCTCAATCCTTGTGACGTCAATTGGATATATTTGAATACTAATCACATCAACGTGAATTGTTCGCTTATAGCGAGAAAAACAATTCTTGAAAAAATTTCATATACACATGTGTATTCTTATTATGCAACCATACATATAGGTTTCAATGACATCCATTAAGAACAAACCAATTCTCTTCAAAAATTGCCAGACTAATCAAATAATAAAAAGTAGTGCATCCACCACATGAGAGTATATGCTTTCTCATAATCAATAGGTTTGTTGCACAAAACCTTTCAAAATGAGATGTCTCATAATTTACAAGACTCAAAATGAGATACTCATATGTCTCCATTGCTTTACAACTCAATGTATAATTCATTTTTTGGGGATTTGGTTTTGCCTCAAATTAAAATTTTTCAGCCAATCATTTCTTTCTTTGCATGCATTTTGGCTCATGATCCTCATTTTCAACTATCATATTTAGCGTTGCACTATACGCAAAAATTTCGTCGACGTTGACTTCATTGTAGTTCTAGTATTTTCCATCCAAGATATAGATAATTGAGATATATATATTCATATCTTTCAAGTACCTGAGACTCTTCTTGAGCACATTATTTGTTTCTCTTTGTGGCTTTGCTTGAATAATCTTAACCTCAATTTGATCATCTTGATATATAGCTCCATTTCACTTTTGAGGATTCTGTTTTTTTTATACTTTAGAACTGTGTGGTCTACCACGCTTTATACAGGTTTTAGACTCAATTGTGATGTCAAATTGCCCGATGTCGACATCATTTTCACTGGAGCATTTCGAGTTGGCACATGAGAGTTTTACTCCAGTTGGGCTAGTAAAGTGTCTGGCAAATAATGAATTATATACTTTTGAACTTCAAGCTCATATTGCTTAGTGCGAGGATCGAAATGATATGATCGTTCATTTAATCTCTTGGCCAAACTTTTTTTCTCCCCCTAATGTTGGGAAGTTTGAATATAAACCTCCAAACAAGTCATCAAAATCCTCCTGATAACGATGTGATATTTTACCATCGATGAACTCGTAATCAAAATAATTTCTCAATCTTCGTTGAGAACCCATCATAATAAATGGTGATGGAGCAATTCTGATGTGTATATCACATCCATATATCCATAGATGGGAAGTATACGAAAACCAAATATAATGGAGGAATTTATAATAATTGCTTGGCGTAATGCGAAATTATGTTGTTCATGTAAATGACATATTAACAACAATTAAAATGGAAAATATTTATTCTCAATGACAAATTTTTGTTATTGGATAATCATGAAAATATGCTCATAACCAAAATGGTTGAGCTTGGAATCTCGCAAATGCTAGTTTGCTTTCATATACATATGTGACCTTCTAGTTGATACATCAATTAAAATAATTGGTTCACATGTTGGGTGTATGGATCCACAAATATCACCCTTGTTTTGTTGTGTGTAAGATAAATATCTTACCTTAGTTGATGATTATCCAAACAATCAACTCTATTTAAGAATAAGCAACCCAAAAATGAGTTATGTTGTGTTGAAGATTTACTCAACAATGGGTAACAGAAAGGTGAAAAGGCTTTCCTAGAAACAAAACATTGTTGACAGAACAGAAAATCATTTGTGTTCCCAGGAAGTAGGGGAGTCACAAGGACTACTTAAATTCCTATAACCTTAGGAATAATTTCTTTAGAATACCCAAATTGAGATTGTTGCGCACAACAATGTTCAAGAGAACATACTATTTAGATTGTGAAATCATAGAAATTGACCATAGAGGTACTTATCAATTCGCATCATGATTAAACCGGGATGGTCTCGCCGGTTATGCCATATAATAGTTTTCAGGGCGAGTAAACTTATAGTTTTCATATCACTCACAATAACATATGTGTACTAAAAATTGGAGGATAATATTATTGATTCAATAATGTCATGGTCATAGACCATATTATTGTTCCTCATCCCTTGTGATCATCAATGAAATGGAATAACGATTTTGTTCTTTCATGAACAATATAATAGCTTGATCTAGAGGTTGAGAGAAATTTTGTACTACTTCATACATTGGGGTGCACTATGGATGAGATATATATATCACCATGCACCATCATAAAAATACTCATATTGTAATGAGAATGAGGTATGTACATAGAGATATTGCATCATATATGTGCCCAATCATCCATGTCGCCAATTAATGGAACTTTCAAAAGCTATAAACGTGGAAGCACTATTATTATTACCATCCACATAAAAGGTTTCTTATTGGAATAATCCGCTTCGAGATAATGTGACATATGTGGCTTTGCACATTCACTTTGAGGGTGAACTATCATTTGAAGCATAATCATCAAAATAAAGTTGATGGTTGTATCACCCTTCATGTGGTTGCAATTTTTTCACCATTAATTCAAACCTCTCTTTCATAGGAAAATATATTTCTCTTATCTCTTTCTCATCACCAAAATAATAGGTCTTTACCTCCACAATAGTGTATTGATGTTTTCACATATGAGACTATATATTGTCACCTTATGGACATATGATTATAATCACTCACTCCAAATAAGGATATGTTGTCTCTTGGACCTTTAGTATATAATACAACTTGGACATTTTGAGCATTCTGGTCTCTTGGTACTCATGGTACTCAATTATAGCCATTCATTGAGATATGGTGAGTAAAAATCAAAGTTTGGGCTTTGTCTTAATAAGATATTCCATCATCATCTTTAAGGATTTTGTCAAGACCATTATGTTCCAAGTGGATATCATCATCCAATATCCATAAAAAGATAACTCGTGCCAAAAACTACAAGAGTCACAAACTTTGAAATGTTAGGCATATAGTATTGATAAATAAATTAGATTAGATGATATATGAACTAAATAAATCGATACTGAAATTAAATAGATAAATCAATAACCAAGAATTAAAATATGACCCAACTATTATATATATAAGATAACACTTAATGATCGCCAAGACAAATAAACATAAAAACAAGTCATTTTGAATATTGCATATGCACCAAAAAAAATCCCAATGTGGGTAATAAGAGATTAAGTGTGAAATTATGCGATGAATCATATGAATGACCAAGAACAACATCAGAATAACATAATAATTAACGTTCTGAAAAAATGTTTTAAAATATAAACAAACCAGCAAATACATATTCTAATAAATTGGATTAGTACATATGTATATGCATAAGATGTCTATTACTGTTTGCGTGATCAATAACAATTGAGCAGTAAAGATAAGCTACCAAATATAAGAATTAAGCCATAGACATAAATGAACACAAAATAAATAAATAATAGCGTTACTCGGTGAATATTCATATAAACAATTTGTTACTATATACCTTCGGTGGGGTATTAGTAGAAAACAAACAAAAACGAAGATTGAAGAAGTAAACATATGAATTAGCTAATAGCCCACGTTAATGATCTATTTTCAAATAGTAACAATAGCGTTATGAGAAAGTAAGAAATGGAAATGAGAACCTCAAATTTTTCTTAGTATATGTATTCAAAACATAAGACAAAGAAAAAGTACATAATATTCAAATGGGTAAATACTTAATTTAAAATATGGCAATATACATATACCCAAAGAAAGAAGCACGTAGCAGATATAATAAATCTGAAAATTATCAACAGCAATAACAACTTGCAGAACCAATTATATTATAGGAATAAAAATATTTGATGTGATGATATAATAAGTTAAAATGTAAGGAATCACGTAAATCAATATAATAACATTTGAAATCGCAAAATAAATCTAGTTTTGAAACAAAAAGAAAGTAGGTTGAAGAATAAGAGAATCGAGCAAATAGCAATCTTTGTAAACTTTCGAGAATCGAGCACTCGTGCGCAATAATGAAATTGCAAAAACGGGCATCATGAGCATAAACATGAACTCACTGCCATATGTATTGTTTTGTATGCACTTGCTCATCCCACAAGTAAAACTAACTCTTTGTCGCATGATTACAAGAAATTGCTCGACGGCAGAATTTCGTACTGATAACGTGTTAAGAAACTAAAGATTGAGAAATAGAAGAAATGGGAGGAGAAGAGCATTTTTATTGAGGTGTAAAAATGGTACAAGAAAAAACACTATTTATAGACTCTAGAATTTATAACATATACATCATTAATATAACTACACTTAAATATCCTATTCATTCTCATATTTAATGTATAGACATTACAAAAATAAAGGGGTTTACTATTTGACGCCCTAACTTTCGAATTAAACGACGCCCTAAAGTTCGTAATGACAAAACTATCCAAATTTACTAATTCGAAAAACTTAGTATCAACAAAACTATCAGAATGTATAATTCGAGAAACTTTGTACCGACGAAACTATCAAAATACTTATTTCGAAAACCTCTCACGATACGTTTTTCGTTAAAATTCGATGAACACAAATCGGGATTAATCGAAAAAATCGGCCGTAAGAGGCCCCGGCCGGAAGCTCGTTTCGGCCGGAGGGGACCCCGGCCGGGGCCTCTTGCGGCCGATTTTTTCGATTAATCTCGATTTGTGTTCCTCCGTCGGAACTTTCGTATATGCCGAAATTATAAAATCCTAAACCCTAAATTATAAACTCGAAAATCATATAACCCTAAACCCTAAATTCTAAAACTCAAAACCCTTAACCTTAAAATCCTAAACCAAAGAAACCCTAAACCCTAAATTCTAATACGCTAAACCCTTACTTTAGAACCCTAAATTATCAAACCCTAAATTCTGAAATCCTAAACCCTTGATCCTAAATATCTAAACCATCAAACGCTAAACCCTAAACCCTAGAATCCTAAATAATGAAACCCTAAACCCTAAACCCTAGAACTCTAAATCATAAAACGCTTAACCTTAAACTCTAAACGTTAAACCCTAACTTGAAGAAGGGTGGTTGAGACTGGACAGAAAGCTTCTGAGTATTAAAGTGTTCGTGATTGAAAATTGTGATAATATCTCAGAGACGGAGAGAGTTATAATCGGCGACGTGATGTGGGTGGTTGGGCACATTTTCAACGCCATTAAAGGAGAAGGATGCTTGTGGGAGGAGATCTGCAGAGAAATTAATACGGGAGTGAAGAAGTTGATGCGATTGTCACCAGCTAAATTCATTGCTGTTTCTATTCCATATAATGGAGTTCGTACAAGCTTTTTGTTGATCTGAAGCTTTGTTTTTCTCACCACGGAGAGAAGAAATGGAGGAACAGGCTGGAATGTTGAGGTCCAAGGCGAATATCCCTCGTTTCGCGAAGATTATCTTGGATGAGATAGCTCGTACTGGAAAGCTGGTATTTCATCTGTTCTTTTTTTCGGTAATATGTCCTGTTTTTCGTTTTCGCCTTCCACCTGTTCGATGAAAGTCCTCAATGAATATTGCAGAGGATTCCAGCGGTGTATGTTGAAGAGTATGGAGCTGAACTTCCCAACACAGTAGTTCTCAAGCTCCCAAATGGCTCGGAATAGGAAGTCGGAGTGATCAGAAGTGGCCGCTCGAAGATCTTGTGCAGCTCCTATAATTCTAAACCATCAAACGCTAAACCCTAAATTTTAAAACCCTTAACTCTAGAATCCTAAACCATCAAATCCAAAACTCTAAATTGTAAAACCCTAAACCATTAACTCTAAAACCCTAAATCATAAAACGCTAAATCCTAAATTTTAAAAATCACGTCAGGCGCCGAGGGGTCCCGAAAAATTAGGTATCATAAGGCCTCGGTGCCTTCTGAAATTTTTTTTTCGGAAGGGAGTAGTCCCGGCCGGAAGAAAATTCCGGCCGGGACCCCCCCCCCGGCCGAAACCATCTTCCGGCCCCGACCCCTCCCGGCCGAAATGAGGTTCCGGCCCGAACCCCTCCCGGCCGGAAGCTCGTTTCTGCCCGGGGGGGTCCGGGCCGGAATTTTGTTCAGGCCAGGACCACTCCCTTCCGAAACCTAATTTTCGGAAGGACTGAGGCCTTCCGATACCAAATTTTTAGGAGGACCGAGGCCTTTCGATACCTAATTTTTGGAAGGACCGAGGCCTTCCGAAACCTAAATTTCGGAAGGTCTTCCGATACCTAAATTTCGGAAGGCCTTCCGATACCTAAATTTCGCAAGGCCTTCCGAAACCTAAATTTCGGAAGGGAGCGAGGCCTTCCGAAACCTAAATTTCGGAAGGCCTTCCGATACCTAAATTTCGTAAGGCCTTCCGAAACCAAAATTTCGGGAAGGCCTTCCTAAACCTAAATTTCGGGAAGGCCTTCCGAAACCAAAATTTCGGGAAGGCCTTCCTAAACCTAAATTTCGGGAAGGCCTTTCGAAACCTAAATTTCGGGAATAAGTATAAGAAAGCATAGAAATATTCAAATAATACATAGATAATACGAACTCATAGTGACTGTATGTCCAACAAACATAAGCATAATAAAACAAAACTCAGATACATAGTTTGAAGAAAGGAAAGTACATCAACTACAGTCTCTAATCTCAACTCTCTCTGTGGCTCCGATACCCCGTATAGATATCCTGAAACTGCAACTGAAGCCCCTCCATATGGTCGTAGTACTCCTGAAGAGAGTCGGCGTGCTGCCGCCCAAGCGTACCATCGAAGTAAGAGGCCATACCATCGAACACTCGCTGTGTAATCTATGAAAAAAACATAAATGCAAAATTAGATAATCAACATGTACATATTATAAACCGCTCAAATGTGAACTAGGAATCGAACTTACCAGCTCAGCCGGGACTCCCACACCAGGGTTAGCCGGCGCCACGATGTGTGGGTGTCTGTGTTCGAGGAACCAGTCCATGTACCCTGGACCAACATCCGCACCAGCCGAGGCTCTCTCGAACATAAGGTGTAGCCGGTGAAATCTGATGAAGTCCTGCTCCAACCAAGTCCTATCATCAGCCGGGGCCCACTGGACCCCATATGTCCGGATAGATTTGGCCCTAATGGCCCGCAGCGGCACAGGAATCGGGGGGGGGGGGGGGGGGATGACCTGTGTGTAGCCAAACTGTCGGAGCACACGATAAGAATCGTAGAACTCCCCTACATAGGCGCAACGGAGGAGACCACGGTAAGTCGTGGCCGGGACCTCAATGTCGGGCTGCGGGCCAAAAGGAAGCCAACAAACATCACGAGAATCCATGTCGAGGAGGCGACGGTAGTAGTCCAACCTCTCTCGTAAGAACCCGGCACCCCGAGTAGGTGTCTCTGCACTGTCCCACCTACCAGCTAAAGCCTCTCCTGCCCTACGCTCCTGTCTAAGCGTCCTCGGAAGCCTCACACTCGGGAAGTACTCGTATATCCAGGACTGAAGCAACGTCACACAACCTGACATCGCCCTGGCATCCGCCCTGCTAGCGCACCCCAAGCATACTCCGGCACATCACTGATCGGACCCATGAAGTACTCCCAACCGAAAAGGCGTGATCGATCAGCCGATCTATCCTGGAAAAGGGTACCTCCAAGAAGACAGAAGAGGAATACCCTATACGCAATATCGTCCCCCATATGCTTACCAAGTGAGATCATGTCCCTCTCGTGCATGGCACCATGATCATACAGGGGTGGCCCAACCGTCTCCCCCCTGACCGCGTACTCCAACGCAGCAGCAAAGCTGAAGCCAAGCGCCTCCGCTACACCCGCTCTCAAATCAACCAGAGGCCGGGGTTTATGAAGCGGTCGTCCAGTGACCGGGACCCGGAGAATGTGGAAGACGTCGTGCAAAGTGATAGTCATCTCTCCCCACGGCATGTGAAAGGTGTTAGTATCCGGCTGCCACCTCTCAACAAATGCCTCCAGCAGAGGCTCATCAAAGTGGGTCGACATGCACCGGCCCAAGTGAAGAAGTCCGGACTCCTGCATGATCGGCCAAATGGTCCAAGTCTGGATGTCGAACTCGCTCACAGTGTCCCACTACTTAGGGCGCTTAAGGAACCTGAATACCTTAAGATCCCTGTAGCCCTCGCCCGACTCCCACAAGTAGTGTGCAATGTGACCCCCGAAGCTCGGGATCACTGTCGGCGTCCTCGGTCCCCCCTCGGGAATCCCTCTAGTGAGCTCCCATGTACGACTCAGACCAAAAAAGTCAACTCCACTAGCGGGATCCTCCTCCCGGACCCGCGCGAGACGGCTAGGTTTCCCTCCTCTCACGCCGACACTGACGGAGGCATGTGACGAGCCCGTAGAAGCGAGGTGCGGAGAGCTCGTGTGCAGAGGAGCCATGTGTGGAGAAGCCCTCTGCGGGGAAGTCTGTGTGTCGTCGTACTCAAACCCCGGCGGTGGACCCTCATCCTCGTCATCATCCTCCGGATACGACCTCGCCGGGTACCAGTCAGGGGAGTCGTAGATTCTCAACTTCTTGTTCTTTTTCGCTG
This sequence comes from Linum usitatissimum, assembly GCA_030674075.2. Taxonomy (NCBI): domain Eukaryota; kingdom Viridiplantae; phylum Streptophyta; class Magnoliopsida; order Malpighiales; family Linaceae; genus Linum; species Linum usitatissimum. Next base: position 1,147,414 of record JAUJYP020000368.1, on the reverse strand, counting down.
CCTCTCCCTCTTTCCGTCGCGAAGCGGTGACCACTCGCTCCTTCATACGATCTAAAACACCAACTTGTTTTCCTTTCCCTCTCATCTTCTGGATCCCATCCGTTTCTTCCTCTACCGGATCTCGACTGTGTGATTTACCTCCGCCTTTCGTTTTCGCCATATTTCTCACTAAACTGCATTTAAACAAATAAATGTTTCTAATAAAATTCGGATTCTACTCAACTAGGTTCACTTCTTATTATTCCTAACTAAACCCTAATACCCTAATCCAAAACCCTAATTTTCCTAAATATTCACTAACAAAACCCTAATTATGATTCACTAACAAAATCCTAATTTTTATTCACTAACTACCTAAACCCTAATTATTATTCACTAACAAAACACTAATTATTATTCACTAACAAAACCCTAATAATTCACTAACATTCTCTAATTACACTAATCAAACCCTAAAAATTCTCTAAAACCCTAATCACAATAAACCCTAATTAATTTCATAATTTTTTTAAAAATAAAATAAAAGGCCCGGCTGGCCGCCCGTTTCGGCCCGGGGGGGCTCCGGCTGGCCGCCCGTTCCGGCCCCAGCTAGTCCCGGCCGGAAATTAATTCCAGCCGGAGCTAGCTAGGGCCGGAACGGGCGGTCGGCCGGAGCCCCCTTGGGCCGAAACGGGCGGCCGGCCGGGCCCTTTTTTTTTTCAAAATCGTACCTTGAACGTTCGCTTCGATCGATCTTCGGTCTTCGAGCTTCGATTTCTTCTTCCGTTCGACGTTTGAGAGTGTTTGGGAGTGTTTGGGAGTGTTTGCTACTGTTTGATTGTGTTTGAAATAGTGAATACAGACAACAACTTATATGGATTTCGATTTTACGAAAGGATAATCTTGTAATTCACTTAAATTAGGGCGTCGTTTAATTCGAAAGTTAGAGCGTCAAATAGGGATTCAAAAAATAAAACTTACATATAAGTATTCATATATATAATTATAATATTCCTAACATGTTTATATTTTTTTATTGACACATCAACCAGCCTTCTCTCTTTCTCAACAATCACGGATTCAACATTGCAGCAACGAGTTCCACCATCTCGATATTTGTTTTTCATCACCGGCTTTCAATATTTGTTTACAATTCGGTTTTGTTACAAGTAGCTGATTTCTCCGCCTTTCAATATTTGTTTACAATTCGGTTTTGTTGTGTTGATGTGTTTCACATCATGGTCGACTTATTTTGAAGTCCTTAATTGTTGCGAGTGGAAAGGTCTTATGATGTTAATTTATCGGGTCTAAGTATTACATTAATTAAAAATTTATTTATTTTATTATCTATACAATTGTTTTTGGAGAATTAAAAATTATAAAAAAAATAACAAGGTGATCGAATTAACAATTAATTATATAAAATAAAGCTTATTGATAAAATATTAATTCTTTCAGATATAAACTTTTGAAATCTAAGTGCAACATCAATTAAATATTTAATTTTTTTATTCTAGATAAATGTGAGAGAGATGATCATTGATCCCCACAAGTTACTTAGCTTTGCCATTCATTCAACACGTTTTGCTCACATCGTGGAAAAGTAAAAAGCTTGTGTGTCCGACCTGTTGTGATGGGGAGGGAGCCTCTATTGTTATTGATTGTAAGCCAAGTAAGTTTTAGGGTTCATACATTCTGGAGCTAGAACAATATTAATATTATACCCCAACTAATAATATATAATTCATACATTCTGGTCTGGAGCTTCATCCAGAGAAGTTTCCATCTTCTTCTTACCCACTTTCTTTCACGTCTGTTTTTTTTAAAAAATTACAATACACGGCTGGATCATAGATATGATGATGATTGATTATAGCTTTTTATTATAAATGCCGTCTCTTTCTCCTCCAACTCGTCAAATCCTATTAGAAAAAAGTTATTTTATCCATGAGAACAAACGATAGATATACATGCACCACTTCTGTTGAATTTATCATTTAAAAAAGAAATTATAGTTTCGAACTAAATATCAAATTAGATAAATATTATATATCTATATATAGGTGAAATTTTTTGGTGTATTTGTTGTACCAAAACTTTTAATGTGTTTAGTTTTTTATTGGTAACGTAGATCCATAATAAACGTTCATTTTAAATGATCGATCTCAACGATTGATAATAAATATAATTTTACGACTTAATTGTACATATTAAAATTTGTCTTGTAACTTATTTTAACTTACAAACTCACCCTCTATATATTTTATATTATGATTATATCAAACCAAACCAATCTACCCACCAAACTTATTACCCAAGACATGTTTATAGTATCTCAAGATTTGGGTTCAGCAATTGGATCGTGATTAGTTTCGAATTTCGATTCAAGCACACGACACAATCAGTAGTGAAATTTCATCACAAATTTGAAAAGTTGAAAATCGTCTCACTATCCCATTTGAAGAAAAATGAAAGTATCGTCGGAGGTAGGTAGTGTGTTCTCTTAAATTCGATTGATGGTGGTGATTCAGGTTCTTCCTCCGCCGCAACTTCAACGGCACTTCACTCGCCTTCTTTCTCCATCGGTGATGATATATGATAATCTTGTCCTCATATAGCTAGCCTCCTTATAAGTTTCCTAAAGATTTGTGAGCTTTCTGGGACTGTTGTGGGGCTTTGATGATACAGAGGAACTATCATCAAATTTTATGAAGTCTGTGATGCATGATGCTTGGGAAGACAACCATTTATCAGTCTCTGATTCACCTTCTGCATATGCGTATTGAACGATCAGATTTTTTGCTTTCTCCGGGTACTGTGATGCAAAGGGATTGGAGGAAGGAATCTGCCGCCGGAGCGGCTGATGAAAAATGAGAGGCTGCATCCGAGTGTGATCTGAAGAATGTAATAGATAAGAAAACCTTGCTGATGCAGAGGGATTCAAGGAAGTTTTTCTTCCTTTTAGGAAAATTCGAAAAAGTCTTGATCTGATGTCTGACCATGGACTATCACCTTGAAAATCATATCGCTTAAATCCTGGAGACCATAAATTGAAATAATAGCTTGTGACGACTTACGATCAGTCCAATGGGATGGTTTGGGAGCTGCATTTTTTTTGGGTTAATGGGAGGTGCATTCTATGGAGAAGCAATTAGCAAACTCAATGGCTTGGATCTAAACATGGGGATTTACATGCTTGGTGGCTAAACAGGAACATATTTGATTTAGTCATGTCTTAAGATTGAACTAGTAAAACTTGCAGTAATTGCTTATGTTCGTGCATATTCTTGTTCTGTTAATATATGTGCTAAATTGAAAAAAAAACAATTGTGTATTGATCTGATCATATAAAATATGTGGAGGGTGAGTTTGTAAGTTAAAATAAGTTACGGGACAAACTTTGACATGTATAATTAAATTTTAAAATTATATTTATTATCAACCATCAAGATTAATTATTTAAAATATCGTTTATTATAGATCTACGTTACCTATAAAAAATTATGCGCACCGAAAGTTTCAGTGGACTCTTCGGTGCACCCGGTACATCAAATGCTCCCACTATTATTATTAAATCTGGGCCGTCCATTTTCAGGCTAAATTTGAACCGTCCTATTTTTATGTTTTAAATTCTTTAAAAATAAGAAAAACAAATTACAAATTACACATTTTACTTAAATTCAATAAATATGAGATTTACAAACTTTTTAATCATGTCAAATTAAGGATTGATCTTGGCGAATTTTGTTCAATCATTCAAACATTTTTTTGGTATTTTTTGCCCATGACTATCTATAGGTATTTTTCTCCATGTGCAATAAGGTTCCGTCTACACCTACTCACACTTGTCAAAAATTCTCCACCATGAGTTCTTTCCAGTTCCTCGAGTCTCAATGCAACGCATAGTCGGAGGTGGCCGAGTTGTACATATCCCTCGTTGATCTGTACGACTGTGCTAGAAGAAACTGCGGCGCCAGCTCTCTCTAAGCTCGAGTGGATCATGGCTCTTGCTGTTTTGCAGGTCTGATTTTCAATTTCGTCATAGCTAGGTTCGTACGACAGTTCTGCTTCATTCCGAGGTTTTTAATTCACTGTCTGGAGGCTTCTTTGTGGCTGTTAGAATTCCAATTTCCGGTAGGTTGCACTAGCCGGTTCTGAAAGGAAACAGAGGCGAGAAGGTAGGTGAGAGCTGTAGCCGATTAGGGTTCATTTTGTATAATTACTTGCCCCAACGCAGCTTCTCTGGTTCAATCAACCCAATGATCTATGGTCATTCTCTGCTTTTCTTCTCTTTAAGGGCGATTCTGCAATTTTCTTCCTTTTTTGCTCATGCAGTGATATTTGATTGAGAAAGGTGCTGCCGTGGATTGCGAGGAGCAACGTCTTGCATGTTAGAGTGCAATGGAGAGCAGAAACCTGAACTTGAAGATGTGCTCAGTTCAATCTCCTTCGATTTAGTTTCAAGACCTAAGAAGCATAAATGATTATCTCCTGAAACAAAGCGTTCTTCCCAATGGAAATGATGGATACTCAATCTTCCCCTGAATCGGAGCCACAAGTACAGACGAGCTAACTTCGAACACAAATAACACCAGAACAGCTCTGAGGTATAATAAAAAGGAATCAAGCTACAACCACCGAAAATTAAAAGATGGAGGGATTCATGAATGGAGAAGGTAGAGAGCGGGCCTGGGCCTGAAATTACATATGAATAAACTGAATTACTCATGGATTTTGATTTAAATAGTGACAAGCTTGAGTTGGTCACGGAACTCACTCTCCGTGAGGGTTTGGTCACCGACTCTGACACAATCGTGACAAGTATTGTTTTAAAAATATATATACCCAGCCTCGGTCGCAATTGTAGTTCCCCAAACATTTTTGGCACAACGGTTGTGGCTCCGTCGACCAGTGTCGTTGCCTATGTTTCTTATAAGATCTGGAAAATGGATCTTAAAATAAATAATAACCGTCAAATTAACACAAAGAAATAAACTAATTGTGATGTTCATATTCCAAATCTATGCAATTCACTAATCAACACAAAAAATCGATGTCTAACAAGAAACATAGATTAACCAACATTGGTCTTTCCACATTTATAGCAAATAACATTCAATAACCGTTTCGGATCTTGGTGAATCAAAATCATAAAAAATGCTTCGACCCAGAGCTTGGTGAAGAACCACCCGTTCTTCCTAGTCTTGAATCCTTCATCGGAATTCGTTTTGGCCTCTTTGGAAGCGGCGAACTTCTTCTCCTTACTTTACAAACACATCGACGTTCGATGCCTGTAGCTGAAGAGGATCCAAGGAGAAGCGCCCACCTTCTTTTTCTTGTTCCGCAACAACCTTTTTCTCGTTGATCAAGAACATACAAGCATCTTTAGCTGGCAAGGATGGGAGAAAAAGTTGCAGATTTTTGCATGGAAAGATTGACAGAAATTTTATTGGTGGTGGTAAATATTGGAAAGAGGAAAATAGATAATTTAGTGGGGAGAGAGTATAATAAATTAAATGAAAAAGAACGAAATTTATTGTGAGAGACAGCTAACATTAAAAAAATATTAAATTTCGTTACGGTTATAAATAAAACCGTAACCTTCAATTAGAAATAAAACAAATATATATTCGTCCATATATTTGGTCACAGTTCGCATCTCAAACCGTGATAAAATGGTCACGGAAGCTTGAAACCGTAACAAACTTGTCACATAAGTTTCAAACCATGACAAGTTGGTCACATAAAAAATTTTCGTGATCATTTTGTCACATATTTTTTTTCGTGACAACTTTTCTGTCACAAAATGGTCATTTTCTTGTGGTGATAAGAAGAAAAAAATTCATCGATTAAGTATTAACGATCATGTGGACCATTTATACTACAAAAGTGCGACAAATTACGCAATAAAAAATTGTGACACACCAATTAACTCTTTCTAAATGAAATAATAATGTATTCAAAATAATGAAAATGACAAATGAGACATTGATTGGGTGAAGTAAATAGCAGCTCAAATATTATATTCAAATCCTTCAATTAATTAGCAATTAATATAAATCAATTATCTAGCCGAATTAGAGATCCCAATTGAAAAAGACAGTAAAAATATGACGTTAAAATTGAAATTTCAGAAACCGTGTGAACAATTACTAAGGAAGGTTGAATAGTTTATGAAAGTAACTAATATGAATTAAATTCGAATAATGGTTGATTTTGAATTTTTCGATCTTTCATTTTCTGAGGTGAATAATTTCGACGAATAGAAAGCCTTTCGATGACATATTTTTGCAAAGAATCTTCGAATCCGATTGTAAAACAATAAAAAACGAATTTAATGTTGTCCTTAATTTTCATGTTCTCCATCAAAAGCAGTACCATTTAAAAGGCTGCTAAATGTCATAAGTTGTAATTAAGAACACACGAATTGATGAGAAACAACTCTATAACTAGGATAATTCCCCATTCCACTTTTAACATTATTTCTAAAGAATCTCTTCTTTTGTTTTGTGTTTTTTATGATTGTTTACTAATTTAACTGACTATTTAGAAAAGAAACCTGTAGTTTAATACTCGAGTTGAGTGGGAGTTACTTTGAAAAAAAAGTTGAGTGGGAGAAGATAAAAACAGAAAGGGAACCAACTCAACGTGGAAATGGTGATCAGATTGTATATTGATTGGTTAGTTCAGGCCTAGTGTTTTTATGTCATAACACCATGGCAGGTTGAATTTTCTCATTACAACACATAAAAAACGTTATATATTCATAATCTTCAGCATACTGTATCTCTCTCTCTCTCTCTCTCTCTATCTGTATATGTATTGTTTCTTTTATTTTCATGATCAAGTATAAAGTCAGAACTCAGAACTCAATAGGCACTCAGCAACTCGCATTCACAAAATCCTCACCAAACCAACGAAAATCAAATCAACCAATCAAACCTAATTCGTAAAAATAAAACTAATCAAACCAACAAAAAAAATGTATAAGAGAGGAGGAAAAGACAAAACAGTAGGAATCGAATCAATTTGGGCCTTCTTATGGGCCGAGATTGGACTTTCCCTTCCCAGAATTCACCTTATCCAACTTTAGACCAGCTTTGAACCTCGCTATGAAATTATCAGCCTTCGTGTTCACGTCCGGACTAGGGCAGAACAACGGCGACGCCGCTGCCGCCGCCATTGGGCTCGATTCCCTGTCGGAGGGATCCTCACTGTCCAGATCGGGCGAGCCACTTCGCGAACTCGTAAAGCTAGCTACTCTCACGTAGTCCCCGCGAACCTCGAACTTCCACGCTGGCATCTTAAACGGCGGAGGAGGAGGCGGTGGCGGTATCGGAATCAATGGCGAAGCATTCCCGCTCTCCGCATTGTCTTCCATGCTTCCGAAACTACTCGTCTTCACCGGCTTTGGTGAACTGTACGCACTTGCCAGCGGTCGTTCGGATTGGATTCGTGATCCAGACGGTCGCCGGACACTCTTGGAAAGATAAACTTCCGCGGAACTCGCGCTGGAGGGTCGCGGAGGAGGTGGCGGCGGAGGTGGTGCAATTGACACTGAGTGGATTTTCTTGGACTTTCCTCTCTTTGGAGAGAAGAGATTCTGAAAGAAATGCGGAGGGGGTGGAGGTGGCGGAGGCGGAGGTAGAGGCGATGGAGGTGGGATGGAGGATGGAGCCTGATATTCAGACTCCGGATCGAACAAGCTTACGAGGTTTTCAACGCTGTTTTGCCTCTGCTTCTTCTTCTTCTTTCGTCTGAGAGAAATTAAGAAATCCTTACTTCTCTTCTTCTTCTCTGGTGGCGGAGGAGGTGGAGGAGGCGCCGGTGATGGTGGTGGCAGATAGACATACTTGATTTCTTCCGCAGTCTTCTGTTCTTCAACTATACTCTGTCCAATCTCTTGACGGTGAATGTTCCGCTTACCTTTTCTTCTAGCTGTATTCTGCGACGGAGTCGGTTTCGGTACCGATGATGATGTCGACGGCTTTCGTTTATAGAAATCCTCCATGTCCGTTTCTTTCCATTCGTCAACGCCACTTTTAGAGTGTGCAATGGAGCGATACGTTCTCTGCACTTTCTTCTTTCCAATTTTGGCCGGAAAATCCATCGGAGCTGCAACAGGTGGAGGAGGCAAATCCATCGGAAGTGGATCGGACTGAGCATCCTCCAGCTTCTCCGTCTTGTCCTTGTCATCCTTCACAGCCGTACAGGTATCGACGGCAATATCTTTAGCATCTTCCAGCTTATCTATCTCTTTGTCCTTTTCCTCTTCCTCCACCACTTGTTCCTCTCTTGGAATCTCATCCGAGGAAGGAAATCGGTAATCCCTGACACTAACATGAGTATCGTCATAAAATCGCCATCGATCATCTACACCACCGCCGATCCACAGCGATTCGTGCCTCAGATCTGGATAGGATTTGAAGCTTCTGAGCCTGTTCAAACCGTCAACGCCGCCGAATGGAGTCAAGCGGTCCTGATTGTGGTTGTAATCATAGAATCTCGTAGGCGATAATGATACTTTGGTTGCCGAGGTTGGATCTGCATAGTAAATAGAAGTGGTCGAACTAGTTGTGGCATTGGAAGGAGCAGGGTGTTGGTAGGCGGTGCTGTTGGTCCTGTGGAGTCCATTACGACTGAGAAAGCCGCAGATAATGGCGAAGAGGACGAGGACTAAGTTGAGGGAGTCCCAACTTTTCTTGAGGGAATGCGGTCTCAAGATTTGGGAAGTGAAGGAGAGGAAAGAAGGGATGATAAGGAAGACGAAAAGGCAAGCTATGAGGACAAGGATGGTGAGGAGGAGGCCTGAGTTGAGGAAGAGAGAGGAGATGTTTCGTCGGCGGTGGTCTTGGGGTGTTTGGAGCCAGAAAGGTGATGACATGTCATCGTCTTCCATTGATTGTTGGGGGAAATGAGGGAGGAGTAAAGGAAAGAATTGATGGGGGGTGGGGGGGGGGAAGGAGGATGGAAAAGAAAGAATTGCTTTTTATTTGCTTTTATTGAGTTGAGATTTGAATCGATGGGGTTTTTTAGCTGAGGGAAAGGTATCCTTTCGCTTATTTATATATATATATATAAGAATTAAGAAGTCTTGGTGTTGGGTGGGGGCAATGGGCTAGCTAGCTAGTCCTGGTGGAGGAGTAACGTGTTGGAGAATAAACTCTCTTAGGTGGAAAATGGTATTTCTTTCTTTGCTTGAAAACAATTTAGTCTCCAGGTCTTATATCCAAATCAAATGACGAAAATTTCTTACTACACAAAAATACAAATTAGATTAGAATAGTAAAGCGCAAAAGTATTTTCATACACCGCCTCAGCTATAAACATTGTGAACAGGAGGAGGAGAGCCTACAATAAGACAATTTTTTATTATTAGATTACATAACAACATCATTATTTATTATTAAATTAAATATTTATATTTAAATGCTACAAATAAAAAAATACATAATACTAAAATTATTGTTTAATTAATTATTTTTTTTTATTGCAATACCTCTTCTCCTCATCACCATCTTACATCCAACCCATTGTCATGGCTGTAAAATCGCCAGTCTCTTCTCCACTTCAAGTCACTCTTCTTGCATCCTCCTCCTTTGAAAATCAAAGAACCATCATCTTGGCCGCCTCCAACGCCTCAGTATAAGATGGCGACAAAATCTTATCAAGAGCCACCACTACTTCAGCCACCGATAAGTGGTAAAATCTAAGACCTTGGGCAGAAAGCAAAATCATCAGCTGCCTCGGCCCTTGCAACGGCGGAATGAGCAAAAGATGAACAGGGGCAAGATTATAGGCTTCATATTCGCTGGTGTTACAGCTGTCTTACAAGCATGGGTAGTTGGATTCCTGGTCTTCCAGAGAAAGCAACTTATGAGACCGAAAACATTAGTATGAATTAAAACAAATTTTTGTATATAATAAAATATATACGATTGTATTTATAATTATTTATTTATTTATACATTTGTATACTACATCAAAATATTAGTATGAATTGACATGAACTTTTGTATATAGACGTTCATAGTTTCCAAAATTACATTTATATGTATAACACGAACTTTTGTATGCACAAATACAAATTTCTAATAAATACAAAGTACAAAATTATTAATTTATTTTTTACTTCAAAAATCATCAAGACTGATTTATCGTTAGATTCGTCTTTGAATAATAAATATTTTAATACAAAAATTAATGAAATTAAATTTAAAATAAAATACTTAACTAAGTTTAATTATTAGAATTAATGAAAACTAAAAAAACATTTAAAATTTATTAATTAAACTCTCTCATAATCTGTTTCTCTCATCCACTAAAGGACAAGTTTAACCAACATAAAAAATGCGCACGACATTTCTGCACCATATCCAAACTACCCCTACAACACAGAAGCATCCAAATGTATGCTTCTTTGCTCCGTGTTCCGTCTAATTAGGTGGTAAATCATTATTGATTTCGGCTAACCTTTAGTTTAAATTTGCTTTAGCTTCTGAATTTTTGCGAATTTTCCTAAAAGTTGTTTGTGTGAGTAAATTCGTAGGAAGAGAATTCAAATAGCTATAGAATATGAGAGTTATGCTATTTTGAGAAATAGAATAGTTGGATGTGTCATTTTAGGTGATGATTGATATTAGAGAATTCAAAAATGAAATCAAATCACATGAATTCTCTCAAAATCCCAGCATTAAGCTAGTGATTTCAATATGAGCTTAAAATCTCCAAGGGCTCACACTAAGAATTCAATTTTTTAATATTCTCTCAAAATTAATAGTAATCCAAACAATCTATTTAGCAAAATCTCTAGAGGTTGTTTGGATTGGGGAATTGAGTAGGTGATTTTGGGTGATTTGGATCTTAAAATCTCTAAGCTAAAAATTTTGCTAAATAGCCTGTATGAATTACAATTAACTGTGGGAGAATGTTAGGGAATTGAATTCTTATGCTATGTGTGGCAATATAAATCATGATTCCTAGGAAAGTTGAGTTGAGACTAGTGTAAAGAAATTGAGTTTGAGTAAAAAAATATTGTGGATGGAAATTTGAATAAAATGAAATAAGGATACCAATTGGAATCATATTTCTCAATCTATTTCATATTTCCCAATCTATTTCATGGGAAAATAAACTTTTCTATGAATCCTTTATATCTTTTGATTTTACATTCTTTTCACAATCTCTTCCAACTCCAACTCAATTATTTTGTACTACTTTAATTTCACATTCCTAGGAATCATGATTTCTATTGCCAAACATAACATTGGTGTAGGCCCTTAGAGATTTTGAGCTCATGTTGAAATCACTAACTTGAAGAGGGAATTTTGAGAGAATTCATTCCATTTCAATTTATTTTTGAATTCTCTAGTCACAACAATCACCTATAATGACACATCCAAACATTCTATTTCTCAAAATAGCATGACCCTCATATTCTCTAACTATTTGAATTCTCTTTCTACGAATTATCCGGCACAAACAACATCCTAATTTAGAGATTCGAGGGTTCAAATCATCCAAAATCACGCACTCAATTCTCCAATCCAAACAACCTCCTGATTTTTAATGGATTTTAGACAAATTTGAGCCTCCTAACATGATATCTTGCAAGGCTATTGTTTTTCATAGTGGTAGAAATGAATTAGAGTTTGGTACTTGCCTATTGAATCTAGACTGTAACATTAGGTTTTATGGATTTGTATTTATTCATTTTCTTTTTATGTCTTTCTTTGGATTTTGTGTTCTAACTTTGTAACCATATCAACTTTGCCTTGACATATCAAAGAACATTGATTTTGTAAAAGAAATTATGTTGGCGATGGGAAGAATTGTTGGTCATGACATGACACACAATTGAAGAGGTGAAAACTACAAATAATCAAATCTATACTAGAAGGATTTAATTGAAAAAGAGGGCAGAGATAAGGGAAAGAAAGAAAGAGTAGTTTTGGAGTTTTGGTATTTTAATATGATTAAAGACATGATGATTATCAGATTATGGTTGTCATTTTGATATTTTGAGAATGACAGCCCAAGCAGTGGAATATGCTCCAGCTGTATTAGAGTTTCAAAACCGTGTATCTTGTCAACCAAATTTATACGTTAACAAATCCTCAATTACTGCTCAGATCACTACTTTGGATTAGGTACACTGCTTCTCAAATTTCTATGACCAATGTGTCATTTTTCATAAACTTGGTTACCAGCATCGCATTGAAGATTGTTCAATACACTAGGTTGAATTATATACAAATTAATATACATAAAACTATATATATTATAATCAGCCTATAAATATAAAAAGAAAATTACATAACATCGAAATTCAAAATTCAAAAATGAATTGAGGCGGAATTTGGAAAGTCCCCTTATATCAGCCACTGTCCGGGTTTGTAGAGCGGGCAATCCATTATAGGAGAATCTAAACACTTGGTTATTGTCCAACAATAATAAGTGATTGAGGATGGAAATATGAATGGTTCTGGTGGTATTGCCCCTACCCAGCTTGTGATACGTAAATCCTAATTCATAAATCTAGACGACTTTTTGTGTCAACTCTATGACACTGGTACGAGAAAACCGCGTTATAGTTGAAATAAGGAGTAGTTCTTATCAAACACTAAGGTAGGGGCGAATGAATATATATAAAAAGGAAGCAACTAGATGACCAAATTGTGGGTTGGGAATTTGGAATGGAGAGCCAGACAAAACACAGAGGTATTATCCAACCATGCCCAACCCAACTGAAAGCAGTTTAGAATCCAGGAAAACAAGTTCCAAGAATTCCAAGATTTATAACCAAAGTGGCATCTTTGGTATTTAGTTTTTTTTTCATGGGTTTCCATTCCACTCTGTCCGCAGTGATCAACATCAGACTCTGCCACACTCACGCTGGAGGAGAAGGTGAAATAAGAGATTTTCCACGGCGAGCTCTCTGTTCTAGATCCCGCACAGCAAACAACTAGGGAACTACACTTGTATGGTCATCGTTGGGGAAGAAGGGAAAATCACATAGCCGTGGGAAAAAGGAGCAGAACCCCTTCGAGGATTGAACCTTAGGAAGTTAAGGACTGCAGGGGAGATAAGATATATGTGCCGACAGCGACAAATGTTTTAGGTACTACAAACAAGTTATTTGGTTGTATAACTAGTTATTTAGTCACGACACTAGTTATTTAATTATTATTAGTTATACTATCAATTATATACCTATTTATTCAATCGTATAACAAGTTACAAACAATTATAAATAATTATATCATTAGAATTAGCTATTCATAAAACGGTTATAACTAGTTATTACAAAATATAACTAGTTATAATTATGACTAATTATTTAAAAATATAACTAATTATAATTATGACTAGTACCTAAAAATATACTTAGTTATAAATTTAAGCCTCAAAAGGCATCGTGAACTCGTCGGAAAAGTTTCCAGAAAAGTTATCGTGCACTTACCGGGTCATTGGAAATTTTATCGTGCAATGACTTTTTATAAAAATATAAATTAAAACACTAGGTAAAAAGACTTAAACAGGCTTCTAATGTCAATCGTTAGATTAATCAAAGGGTCAGATCTAACGATCCAGAATAATCCTTAACATCATGAAATCATAAAATCCTAAAATATAAACGGACGCCAGCCCAACCGGAACCAAACATCTTCGTCGTATAGTGTAGTCCTAATCAAATCATGGAAGCAAAAGGGGAATCCAACCCACGAAGCCGTGTATTGCGGCGGGAGATCGGAATTGTGGTCCATTATTATTCCTCCTCATCATTTGCTGGAAATTAATTGAGTGAAGTGAAGGTATACGTTGCCCAAGTTGTGGAGAAGAAATAAAGTTAGTTTGATGAATATATAATCGGTGCAGTTTCTTGCTACTTGCATATTCCATTCGCATGCTTGGAAATCGAATTAATTATTCCCATGCATGCATGCACGGGTGGGTGCTTTCTTCATTTCCTCCAAACTTTGGCTATCACTAAAAATGCAATGCATCATAATGTATCAATGGGGGCTGTTTGAGAACCGGTGTATGAGTCACGGACATATATTTCTGAAAATATATGGCCTTGCGTATTATATTGTAACACCTCACCCAAAAAACTCGGCCAAACTATTAGTTCAACCTATGCAAAAGTAATCGTGTGTTACTCAGACCGAAACACACATAATTACACACCACATGATCAATAAATGAACCTTGAGACGTTTGTACATGATAGGTTGCATTAAGTACACCTACGTACTACTTCTCTTGAAAAACATGAATCCACTACCAAAGAACATAGCTGGAGGGGATACAACCCCAAACAGGATAAGATCAACACTGAGAACGGTAGCGACTGCCACACGCTTATCCCACCTCCAGCTTTGGCATTCGTGTCTGAGAACATAGAGACATAACCAAAGAAAGACAACATATATGGAAAGCGATTAATAATAATCACTGAGTGTCTAACTTGAATGTCACCAAAGGGCTGACCATCATGTTACATTGCCATCATGAGGCAGAATCGTCGTGGAACAGAACCATCATGAATCATGTTCAGAGAAGAAACTGGAGAAATTAAAGACTATGTTGTTAGTTAATAGAAACTCAGGTTTGATTATGTAATCTTGAAAAGCTGGGAACCAAGATGGATATTTTGCACTTTGTCCAAAGTCACTGGTTCTGTTTCGAATCTTTCTCCATTGCCTATGTGTGCTGCAAATTTTCAAACGTCAAGTCCTAGGATCAACACTATCATCTAGGAAATCATCATCAAGTCCAAATCGTTTCCCGGCTGCCATTACTTGTTGGTCACTACTCCAATCGACGATTCTGAATCTCCTCACCACCAAATCTTGCCGCCGATTCCAAATCTCCTCTCCATCAAATGTTGCCGCCGACCGATGCGTCTCCTCTTCCAAATCTCGAGCCTGTGAAGCTACTAGTTTATCTAGGAAATCGTCAAGTCCAAACTTTTCTGTCGGCGAATGATCGTGGATCACGAGTCTGATACTTTGGTAGCAGTGAGCGAGTGACTCATAGTTAAACCAGGTTGAATTTTTTTTGCTGAAATAAAAACTGCTCCCAATAAACAAAGATACTGTAAAACTAGAGTTATATATATCCCGTGAAATGGGTATATAGCATTTGTTCAGCTGCAGAACGTCGTACCCTACACTACACGTTGAAGCTTATATGTACAAGGAGGAGCAACAGGGATCCATCAACAGCTACCTAAAACACTTCTATCTTTCCTGCTACACCCATCTCTTTCCCGCCTTCAGGAGATGGGTGCAAGTGCTGCAGCGGAAGCTTGGTCCTATAACAGCCTTCGATTTTACAAGAAAATGACCAGTAAAGCTATTGCCACTGCTATTGTACATACCATAGCCTGCAAGGAATACATTAGGAATGAATCAGCTGATTGCATATCATAATCATACACAGAATTCCAAAGCTGATTGCATATAGATGACATATTAACATGGGAAACAAAATAGAGATTAAAATACTCACTGCTATTGCACATGCAAGAAGACCTGATCTTTCTCTTGGATCCTTGTGATAGTAGTTCACGAAGTAGAGAATTGTTGATATGTACCACAACACTGGGCACAAAAACCCCAACAAGAAACTGCATAGAATATGGCAACACACCAACCATTAGAAACAAAGAAAAGCAATTGAGCACGTCTTAGCATATCAGATGCGACCAGGAAACTTACGAGAACCACCCTATTCCGCAGCCACAACACGGAAGGGGATTGTCAAATATATCCAGTTCAGAGTCTCCTGCATCTCTGATTGGCAAATACTCATCTCGTTTATCATCAAGTAAATCATTTCCTCGCCCTGATTACACCAAAGAACATTATCACCACCTAAAATAGCAGTATGTTAATGACATCTAGACTTTTACCAGTTGCATAGCAAACTGATACAAACTCTACAAGGATATTAAATACAAAGACCTCATTCTATAACTTCACTCTCTGTCTCTACTACACTTTGTCTACCATGAAAATCCAACTCTGACAAAATTATTTTCTCAGATTATCTCATATCCCCTAAGTGACAACTGAAATAACTGATAAGGTTTCTTCATGGAGAGGAAAAAGAAACCGAAAAGGTATTGCCGTATTGGGTATATCATATCATAATAACTCGCAGACCTACAACATAAACGGTAAGGATATATAGGTAGGTAAACATGGCAGGCTACAATTAAGGAGAAACATTTCAAAGTCTTCCCTCAACTTGGAAGCATCATATGAATGTCAGAGAACGCACTGCAAGAAAACTTGAAGGAAAAACAGTACCTTGATCCATATCCCAGGAACTCAGCTAGAGGTGATGCACGTTTGTTCTTATCACCTGCCCCAGGGAGAATATGCAATGAAAATAGCCCTGTGTATTCAAAGTTACATGCATTTAACTATGCTAGAACAGATGGGATTTGTCAAGAATTCTGACATCCTTGCACTGTGAACGACCCTCAAAATAGTTTGTCAGACTAAGAGTCAGGTAGTTCAGTTCCATACAATAAAAAACCTTCACTATGGCCTACATTACAACTCATACAAGGAATTGCAAATAGTTAAAAGCGCAAAAGGGACAGGTTTTTATCACAAGAGTAATGCAAGAAACACCTTCAAATCTCAGGGAAGAGAAGACAATGAAAGGGGATAATGTACTGGCAACTCCACTTTGTAGTCAGCGAGAAGTATAAAAATCACAAATCAACCTCATCAGTTGGTTCGTACACTATAATCTTTAGAATGCCAAAAACTGTCATCAAGGTTTAACTTCCCAAAACACTCTTTAAGAGCTTAATGCAAGAGACGATAACAAAACGCCAAACTTCCCCATTAGCATAATGTGAGAAGAATATAAACATAACCAACACTCCAAGTATAGCATAACTTGGAAATAAAAACTGGAAAACCGAATGAGACCTTTTTTTCTCTAAAAAATCATACGGTTTGATCACCTTGCTTAAAAGTAAGCTGAAGGGTCCCCTACGACAAACTTGGACTGATTGGAGCAACCTTACAACCTCAAGAGCGAGTTATCTTTTTAAGTAGAAAGCAAAGATATTGACAAGATCAAGAAACAACTGCGGCAATGTAAGGACTAAGCTAGAACAGCAGTAACATCCGTTGTGATAAGTATTTGTACAAGAAAACCTCAAAGTTTGTTAAAAATAGTGGAAACCCTCGAAGGAATATGGTAGCATGAAATCTCAATCGAAAGCGTACCAGCCAAAAGACAAGAGATTCAATCAGAGCCCATCAGCTACTAGAGATTAAGGGTTTGGAATTCTGGGACTAAAAAGAAACAGAAAACCCGCAACTTATCCAAACCCAGAAGAGAAAGGATAGAGAGCTGAATGTTTTAACTTACAGGTCACAATTGAAAATGTCGAAGTTGAAGCTCCCTGTGTTGTCTTATTATTCTTGTTTTGGGTTTTGATTCTAGAACGAATATTTGGGCATAGCCTCTTCTCTTCACATTGAAAAGCTTCCCTAGCTTCGCTGCTCCGTCAAATTAGAGTGATGGAGGAGTGCTGGCGGGTTGGGTCGTGTTGATGTTGTTGACTGTTTGGAGTAGTGTCTTCAAAGGAAAAAACAAAAAAAACAAGAGGGTTACTAAACGAAGCCCTGGTTTTTGAATTAAACGACGTTCTATATTTATAATGATCTAAATGTTTATTCCGTAAAAATGAAAAACATAAAAAACTTACTAGTTCAATCCAAAAAATCCTTATTTCGTATGTTTTAGTATGTTTTAGTTGGTCGAAAACACTCTCGACGAACCACAGATCAAAATTGGAAAGGTACGAAATTGAATTTTGGATCTAAAAAAAAAATAAACCAAACGAACCAACCGGACGGATCCGTCTGGTCAGACCACCCAGACTGAGCGACCGTCCGTCCGGTCAGACCACCCGGACGGACCGGTTGTCCGTCCGGTCAGACCACCCAGACGGAAATCCGGTCCGTCTGGTTATTCGCGTCGGAATTTGGCCTCGACATGAACATGAAAGTTGTAGACAATCGAACTAGCTTTCCAATGCCGCCGGTCTTGCATCAATCGGACATCGGAGCGATCAGTTATGTCAAAAATACTAAACTGAAACGTTTTTCGACCAAGCCGTTTATTAGAGTTACTGTTTAGGGTTTAGGGTTTAGAGCTTAGTGGTTAGGGTTTAGGGTTTAGATTTTAGTGGTTAGGATTTAGGGTTTAGTGTTTATAGTTTAGGGTTTAGAGTTTAGTGGTTAGGGTATAGAGTTTAGTGTTTAGGTTTTAGGGTTTAGATTTTAGTGTTTAGTGTTTAAGGTTTAGTGTTTAGGTTTAGGGTTTAAATTTTAGTGTTTAGAGTTTAGGGTTTAGTGTTAAGGGTTTAGGGTTTAGGGTTTAGGGTTTATGATTTAGTGTGTAGGGTTTAGCATTTATGATTTAATGCTAAACCCTACACACTAAATCATAAACACTAAACACTAAACACTAAACCCTAAACTCTAAACACTAAAATTTAAACCCTAAACTCTAAACCTCTAAACCCTAAACACTAAACCTTAAACCCTAAACCCTAAATCCTAAATCCTAAAAATAAAACACAAAACTCTAAACCTAAACCTTAAACCCTATACCCTAAACTCTAAACGGCAAACCCTAAATCCTAAACCCTAAATCCTAAATCCTAAAATCTAAACCATAAACCCTAAAAACTAAACTGTAAACCCTAAACCGTAAACACTAAACCCTAAACTCTAAACACTAAAATTTAAACCCTAAACCTAAACACTAAACCTTAAACACTAAACACTAAAATCTAAACCCTAAAACCTAAACACTAAACTCTATACCCTAAACACTAAACTCTAAACCCTAAACCGTAAACACTAAACCCTAAATCCTAACCACTAAAATCTAAACCCTAAACCCTAACCACTAAGCTCTAAACCCTAAACAGTAACCCCTAAACCGTAAACAGTAACTCTAATAAACGGCTTGGTCGAAAAACCTTTCAGTTTAGTATTTTTGACCTAACTGATCGCTCCGATGTCCGATTGATGCAAGACCGGCGGCATTGGAAAGCTAGTTCGATTTTCTACAACTTTCATGTTCATGTCGAGGCCAAATTCCGACGAGAATAACCAGACGGACCGGATTTCCGTCTGGGTGGTCTGACCGGACGGACAACCGGTCCGTCCGGGTGGTCTGACCGGACGGACAACCGGTCCGTCCGGGTGGTCTGACCGGACGGACGGTCGCTCCGTCTGGGTGGTCTGACCGGATGGATCCGTCCGGTTGGTTCGTTTGGTTTTTTTTTTTTTGAAATTTAATTAAATCTCTTAATTCGTTTAGATCGATTCCCTAATTTTAATACTTGAAGTATCGGTTGGATGCACGAGTTATCGCCATGAATATGAGAATGATTGAATTTGTCGAAGATTGAAATTCGTATAAGTTTTCGAAATTTATTATAGGATAATTTAGTAATTCATTATTTTAGGGCGTCGTTTAATTCGAAAACTAGGGCGTCGTTTAGGGATTCAGAAAAACAAAGGCCTCTTTTGGTATGGAGCAATGAAGAGTGGAGAAAAATAAAAAAAGGGAATTTAGGAATTAGAGATTGTGTTATTCCAATTATATTGTTTGGTGACAAGGTTTGCAATTGAAATATAATTTTCAGTTTGTTAGGGATTTATTGTGCAATGACCATGATACCCTTATTTGAAATCCAATTTCAAGACTCATCATCTTCTAGTTAGCAAATATTCGTTTAATACTCGTATAATACACATATACTACTATATGCGTTTAGAACTTCCGTTCTCGTACTATTGTAGAGCCGTTTTAATTTTTAATTTTTAATATTTTCTAATTGTTGCCGAAATTTTAAATGTATTGCTATGTTGAAACAATGTATGAAACTCTAAACGTATTAATATTGTACCATACTCGTCCAGTATTTTACTAACAATAAATGAGAACAAATCCAATACCCACCACTACTTGTATTTGCCAGGGAAAAAGAACTAATATTAGTACATATCTACAACCATATATTATAATATGTCATGGCTAATCATGTAGTTTTTCCAAATATGCATTACATAATTGCAATAATATATTACATGTTTTGACTAATCAAACCAATATTCCACTTTTATTCTCCACCTCGGTTGTTATAGTCATTATAGCCGTAAAGGAGGTTGGGGGTAATAATGACAACATCTATCCATTGTTCACGAAAACTCAGAGTTTTGGAGAAAACATCCTCAACACCATGTATTTGAAAATTGCACATTTGAGAGGAAATGTGGGCTCAGAGGAAAAGTATTTTCGTAAAACACTGGCCAATTAAAACTACACAAACAAGTATTTTTTCGTTACTCTGAGTTTTCACAAAACCCTCTTAATTTCCTCCATACCAAACGAGGCCAAAGGGGAGATTCTTAGAGAGAGACTTCATCTCCCTTCTCTCTACAAGCGAATGGCACTTTCGAATACTCCCTCATGGGAATTGGATATACTTTGCTAAACTCAAAACCTAAACACCCAACGGCCACCCAATGATGCGGAGGTTCACCTATGACAACTTCATCCACTACACATCCCTGCATGCTCAAGACATTACTCTAACGCAACTTACAACATTCATTAATCCATACCTTAAGTAGGAGTCTTACATATGGAAGTTTCTTCCTTTACAAGTAACTAATATAATTACTATATCTTAATAACATTAGGTCTACCTAAATAGGATTTACTTCTATATTTCCCCTCAAGTTGAGTCGTGTAAATGTTGAACATGTCAAGCTTGTTTATCAATTCTTCAAAGGTAGACCTTCCTAGAGACTTGGTGAAGATATTTGCCACTTGCTGGCTAGTTGGTACATAATCCAAACGCATAACTCCACTTGTGATCTTTTCTGATATAAAGTGTCGATCCAGTTCAACATGTTTAGTTCTGTCATGATGAACTGGGTTACGAACGATGCCGATGGCAGATTTGCTATCACATAGGACCTATATAGGAGTCGGAGGAAGCATTTTCAACTCACAGAGAACACGGTGCAGCCAAATTCCTTCTTTAATTCCAGCTGTCAAAGCATGATACTCAGCTTTAGCACTGCTGAGTGACACCACATCTTTTTTCTTACTTCTCCATGTCACAAGATTCCCCCATATATAGGTTCTATAACCAGTAGTTGATCTCCGCTCAATTAATTCACTTGCCCAGCTTAAATCAGTATATATAGTGACTCCTTTGTGCTCGTGTTTCTTGAAGAATAACCCATGCCCAGGAGAGAACTTCAAGTACTTCAATATCTGGTAAACCATTTCCATGTGTTCCTCGTTGGGATCATGCATGTGTTGACTTGCAATCCCAACTGAGTATGAGATGTCTAGACGAGTATGAGCTAGATAAATAAGTTTACCAACCAAACATTGATAAACACCTTTATCTACATCAGCAACATCTTTATCATGACTAAGTCTTTTATTGGGTTCCATAGGAGTGCTCATAGGTTTACTATCAAGCATCACAGTTTCCTTCAAAAGATCCAGAACATATTTTCATTGAGACAGGAAAGTACCCGTTTCAGATCTTGCAACTTCCATGCCTAGAAAATATCATAGATTTCCAAGGTCCTTGATGTCAAATTCTGTGGCCAATCTCTGCTTCAAGCGAGTTATTTCTTGAGTATCATTACCTGTGATGATAATATCATCCACGGACACAATCAAGATTGCAATTTTCTTTGCATCTCAGTATCTTACAAACATTGTATGATCAGACTGATACTGAGTGTACCCTGTTGATTTTACAGCCTTAGAAAAACTTTCGAACTAAGCTCGAGGTGACTGTTTTAAGCCATATAATGCTTTCTTCAAGTTACAAAATTTGCCAGTAGAAGGGACCCCTGGAGGGGGATTCATGTATACTTCTTCAAGGAGTTCACCATTCAAGAAGGCGTTCTTCATGTCGAGTTGATGTAAATCCCAGTCGAGGTTTGCAGCAAGAATGAGAAGCACTTGAATGGTATTAAGCTTAGGAACTGGTGCGAATGTTTCTTCATAATCTATGCCATAGGTTTGTATGAAGCACAGAGCTACCAAACGAGTTTTGAATCGTTCAATAGTCCCATCTGATTTTTACTTAATAGCAAATATCCACCGGCAGTCAACATTACGTTTATTTTAAGGGAGGAAAACTAAATTCCAAGTCTGATTTTCATAAAGAGCACACAGTTCCTCTCTAACAGCCTTCTCCCACCTTGGATCGAGTAAGGCTTCTTCTATGTTTCAATGAATTGAAACTCCATCTAGAGTAGTAATAAAGGCTTGATAACCCAAACTCAATTCTTCATATAATGGGATATTTAGTGCAACTTCTAACCCCTTTGCGGATGGAATGAGAACATCTAGATCAGTATCGACTCCAAGAGAAGAGTCTCTTCAGTCACAATAATGGGTGCTTCTGGTTCATTAGTTGTAGTGCCGGGTTTCTGTCTCCGAGTATACACTAGAAGATCAGGTCTAGTTTGAACAGGTTCGTCTTCCTGCGATGGGTATGGGTCCAACTCAGGCTCTTCATCCTGCTCTGGGTGATCAGAGGTGGCATTGATGACAGCCATCGAGTGAGGATCATTGAGAGAAATTAATTCCCACAAAGGAGTTTGAGTTTCAGTGCTGGTCCCCCCGTCAAGCTCAGTGTGGGCTAAATAGGATTGAGACTCAAAAAAGGTAACATCTCTTGAATGATAAGTCTGTCGATTTATAGGAGAATAACACTTATATCCCTTTTGGAGCGGAGAATAGTCAATAAAGACACATATGTGAGCCCTTGGATCAAGCTTATTGTGATGAGTTAGATTAATATGAACAAACGCAGTACAACCAAAAATCATGGGGGGGGGGGGAGATTAGAAGACAAACTCGACATATGCGGATATAGATCAAGTAGTATCTGTTGTGTAGGCTGGAATTTTAAGACTTTGCTAGGCATTCTGTTGATTAAATATGTAGTGGTCAAAACTGCTTCTCCCTATAAGTATTGAGGAACCTGTCGATCAAACATGCAGGCTCGCGCAACATCCAATAGATGTCTATTTTTTCAATCTGCAATGCCATTTTGTTGAGGCGTTTCAACACATGAGCTGATATGTACAACACCATGTTCAGTAAGATACTTGCCAAGAACGATGTTGAAATAGTCCTTAGCATTATCTGTCTTTAGTACTTGGATATTTGTACTAAATTGAGTAGCCACCATCTGATGAAAGTGCTGAAATATAGAGCTTGTCTCTGACTTTTCTTTCATCAGATATGTCCAAGTATGACAAGAATGGTCATCAATAAAGGTTACAAACCAACAAGCACCATTCAAACTTTTAATCATCGTAGGACCCCAAATATCACTATGTATAATCGAGAATGGTTTGGTGGGTCGGTAACCGATAGTAGGATAGATAGAGCGAGTATGGTTAGTGAACTGACATACTTCAGACTTGTAAAACTAAGCCCTTTTATTCCGAAACAAAGTAGGAAACAAGTGTGCGAGATAAATAAAACTTGGGTGCCCGAGCCTATAATGCCATAAAAGAACTTCGTCATCACTACAATTATCTACTCTAGAAATCTGGTTTGCTGATTTCTGAATGTCCTTGTCCAAACCATCCTTGAAGATATGTAGTCCATTTGATAGTTCAGCAACTCCAA
The DNA here is from genome assembly GCA_030674075.2 of Linum usitatissimum. Classification (NCBI taxonomy): domain Eukaryota; kingdom Viridiplantae; phylum Streptophyta; class Magnoliopsida; order Malpighiales; family Linaceae; genus Linum; species Linum usitatissimum. The sequence goes on along the minus strand of JAUJYP020000368.1, from coordinate 1,123,699 downwards.
TCGTTTTCCCCGATGCCACTTCCTGCAAGTGGCAACCAGAAGGGAATAATCTAGCCTCACAATTTAAATTTGAGGTCAACTGCCGGACAGAGATAAGATTATAGCTTAATTAAGGCTAGTAAGTCTGAATATAAAGCCCAAATTAAACTACTAAAAGATAGAGGATCAGTTAATTTCCGAAAGCATGCATTGTCGGTCGTCGACGTGATGGAAGGCAGTAGACTTTGTCTCGGGCCTTGAACACATCCAAGGAAGCCCCTTGAATAAATGGATTCCCGTTTGTCTGTATTAAAGGGTTTATTAAAAGTTCATGTTTGTGTTTATTGCTTGTTATGTTTAGTAAGTGATGGTTAACGTGGAGTCCAGTGGAACCCAAGTTAGTATGCATGGGTTGAACTAGTGGTTCGACCAGAACTTTTAGGGGGCGGGTTTCACAACAGGTATCTGAGCTTGATTTGTCTTTTACCCTATGGGCCTCACAAACCTCAAGGAGGAGAAGGTATTCAACATCTGTACCTGTACTAGATTTTCTATAAGGGGATGGTATTCCAAAGTCAGCATGATTTCCTTCGTGTCGTGATTCAGTCAATGCAAAAAGTTTTTAGAAAATGTTTTTGAAGAAGAGGAGTGTTTGAAAAGAAAAAGAGAAAACATTTATGAAATGTTTTGATAAGATGTGGGTATCGCTCTCCCACTAGCTCCATAAAGGCAAATGTAAAGTATGAGGAAACAAGAATAGGGTTCCTTGGATCCTTGAGCATGAGACTTGTTGTTGAGGTTCAATAGCTACAATAAGATGAGGGGAAAGGAAAAGAGGGAATGAGGGATGATAGTTTGGGCATCTTTAGAAGCAGAACTCTTCTTAGAGCCATTAGTAGGATGTTTCCTTCTAGACCCCTTAGTAGGAAAGGATTTCTGAGTTAGACAGCTATTTTTGAAAGAAATCCATAAGGTTCAAATTGAGGAAAAGTTTAAAAAAGGAGGGAAGCCCCTATGTCTAGGATGATCATCAACAGAAGGGCGAGCTCTCGAAGCTTTGGGAATTATCATGAATGTGCAGTCATGGACATGGAGATGAGACAACCACATGCCTGACTGAGTGCTAACCACAGGCGTGGTTGAGTGCTAGTTGCAAGCATGGTGGGTTGCAGACCACTATCGTGAAGAAAAGAAGCTACGACCGTGACTCGCAGGTGACGACAGGCGTTCTCATACTAGAGCCACATACATATGAGCAACTGACTGAGGTCGTGGTGAGTTGGAAATCATGGGTGTGGCGGTGCAAAGGAGAAGGATAAAGACATAAACTAAGATTGGAGGAATGGAGTGAGAAGTTCTCAGTTCCAGTAGCTTATTACTGAAATCCAGACAAACATTCAAGTTCTGTCTGAATCTGTGTTGAGGGGGTATATGCTGGTGGAGCAGTTCCAGTTGGAGTATTGGTGCATCAGCCCTTACTGCATCCAGTCGAGTCGAGTATCCACAAAGTTGACGCGATGGTTCAGTCGAGTGGATAATTGATAGATCACCATCATCACCTGAGAATTCGTGCCCCTTCTCTGCCGAGGAGCTGGTGGCGTGGTAGGAATACTCCCTTATCCATCTCTTGAATGGGTTTGCTCCGCAGCGATAGCCTCCACCAAGATCATCGGACTGACACGGTGAATCCTCTGCCACATTCGCATGTTCGGCAGGGTAGGCCAGCCAATGTGGGTAGAAGGTTGGCAGCGGATATGATCATAGTGATAGAAAAGGCCGAAGTGACGCGCGATCCAGGTGACGTAAGCACTACAGGGGAACAAGGTCTCGGAGAGTGATGGCTCTAGTACTCTCTGACCGATCGGTGATTGAGTGAGCCATTATGTAGTTGAGGAAGTGGTGGAGCTTGTCCCTATACTCAATGGCTTTAGTCATACCTAAAATTAAACACCAGAGCCAAGAGTTAAGACTTTATCTTTTAAGTTAGTCGAGTTTGAAAGATGTGGAGGTTAGAAACCTTACCAACGACAAATGCAATGTTCCTTCTCACGAGTTGGAACTAGGACTACGTGGCCGATTTGATATCAAGAAAAGTGATTAGATCTCAGAAATAGTCGGTGGACCGGTCCTCCTCCGAGTAAAAGCCGCACACCATGACAAGGTCATCGAGGGAGAGGGAGCGGATGTTACCAGCTATCGAGAAAATTAGAGCTGGCCTAGTATGCGTGCAGAGTGGTGAAAAACTCATGAGAAAGAATCTCGTAAGCAGACTCCTCCCGGTCGAAGACTTTTTCAGTACAACCATTTCAGAGTAGGTAAATCACCCTCACATCCCAGTCGGAGAAGGGAGTGGCTTGGATCTCCTCCCATTGGATCACCCCGACTCGCCGGACATGCTTTCCCCTGAGCTGCTCGAAGAATTATCGATGAACCTCAATGGGGAAGTTCAGAAACGGAGCAGTAGTCTAAGTGGTGCCCTGAGTAAGGTCCGCCTCTCAGGCAGTGATGTGAGTGACAATAGTAGGATCTTCGCCGGCTCCACACACAGACGCTTGAGTTTTAGAAGCACCAAGTGCTATGAAGAACCCTTTCCAAACATCTGCATGAGAAGCACTTGGATTAGTTTTTGTTAAAGGACACCACGAGGGTGATGGACCAACCATCACGAGCGAGCCAGTCTCCATGGGCTTGATGGACTAACCATCACAAGTGTGGTGGACATTCATCATGAGTGTGCTGAGCCATCCATCACAAGCGTTTCAAGCCAGCCATTACGAGCTTGACGAGTCAGCCATCACGGGCATGATGGATTGGACACCACCGTCGTGAATGCTCGGGGAGGTCATTTATGATCGGGGCCCTAAATCCTAATCAATGATGAAGTATAAGGATGGCAACCAGATTTTTCAGTATGGTAAAGCATCATGAAAATAGTAGCAAGTAACCTATGGGCCTAAGTTCTTACTTGAAGCCGCGTAAGGTAGAACTTTGAGAAAAGAGGAAAGAGTGCTTGATGAGGCGGAACTGCAAGAGGGGAGAAGGATTATCATCGGTAGGACTCGAATCATAACAAAAGAAAAAGAGAGCATGAACACTTATCAAAGGTTGACAGATGGTGAGGAAGTTATGGCTACGGGATGACAATTGCCGTGGTGGAGGAAATGAAGATTTATGGGATTGGAGAAAACTAGGGTTAAGGGATTTGGATTTGATTTTCTTTTATAGGGCTTCCCAAGGGGGCAACCTGGATGCAGCCACGAGAGTAGTGTAAACCACTAAAAATTTGGTTGGCAAAACAGCCACGGGCATGGTGAATGATCGGTCATGGGCGTAAAGGACTGGGCAGCCGTAGTAGGCCAAAGGAGTGGGCCGAACTTGGCTAGCAGTAAGGTTGTAGTGCGCCGATGGATCGGGTCGGGCTTAACCCGAGACTTTAATGGATACACTTGGCCCGAGACACTAGGGGAACCTTAGGACGGCTCGGTGTAGGATGAAATCATTAGACTTGAGATAATTTTGTTGAGGAGTTGGGGTTGGGATAGTCTAGGGACTTATCTGAAAAGCGTCCAACTCGACTGGAAATGAGTGGATGATCATGAATGATGGGCATCGCAAGGGATCATGGTAGGGTCAGAGATGAGACTTGGTGCACACAACGGGGGTATTAGAGTCGGGAGCTAAGAACACTAGATTGGGTTACCTCTCCCCATCGATGCTCAGGGTTAGGATTCGGGACGAAAACTTTTGTACGAAGGGAGAGTTGTGAATCCCTGAATTTTGGGTCAAACTCTAGGTTGGGTCGATGCCTGTTTCTTTAGTTATGGTAGTTGATCGAGTTGTCAATCACGAGCATGATCAGACGTTGGTTGTGAGGGCGACCATGGGCATGGTCAGTAAGAAACCACATGTGTGATTTTTGGGTCAAAGTCTAGGTTGGGTTGATTCCTGGTTCTTCAGTTATGGTAGTTGATTGAGTTGTCAATCACGAGCATGATAAAACTTCTGTCACGATCGTGGTTGTGAGGGCGACCACGGGCGTGGTAAGTAAGAAACCACGAGTGTGATTTCTGGTGTATCATGACCGTGGTTGATTTTCATCCAAATGCATGGTTGTCAGTCCATCATGAGCGTGAGTAGCTTCTAGTCTCGAACGTGGTGAGCTAATTGTACAAGCAGATCGCGACTTTTCCAGAGGCTGAAAACTCTATTCTTCTTTTCTTTCTCCCGAGAGGAAGTCTTTGGCGAACGACGATGATGGCCAGGCCCAATCAATAAGAGGAAGGAATCGAAGCAGATCGCCAACTGAGATGGAGAGTCAAAGGGATTGCTCCATGAGCTTAGAAAAGAAGTGGAGATTGGAACGCTTGGGAGATTCCTCCTTGGTTCAGAAGCAGAGGTGTGGGCTCATCATTAGAGGTTGGGGTTTATGTTCAGTTACAACTTATTCCAGAATAGAACTGTACTTAGGAATTGAGAAATCCTATGATTGGTTTCTAAAATGAGGCTATCTACACACAATTAGGGTGGCTGATGCTAGGTATCCTATTACTAGACTAGTAGGATCACATTACTAATTTAGATTTTAGGAGTTGCTATGTTATCTTAAATCGGGTTCAGTTCCTCTTGGTTGTTGCATAGGCACTTAGTGGATAACATTGACTATTATACCCTAGTCCTAACAATCAAAATTATGTCAGGAAATTCCTAAACTATCCCTTAAAAAGTCTAATATAAGACATGTTATGAGAATGTTAATATCATTATGTGAATTATTTTATTAATTTTATTCTATGTTTAGTTTCATATAAATTTATGCATTAAGGTTTGTCAAATTGGGAATTAATTAGACTCAATATTATGCTAGAATTATGTTACGTTTAATATGTTAGCAGTTATTAATAATTTTTTTTGCTGAATAAATTTTATTCATGAAGCTCACTCAAAGAGTTGCAACCTTGCGACTCAACCAAGGGAAACAACAATTGCAGCACCAAACAGTCGCATAAAACTAATTGCACTGAAGTATCTATCTACAGGCAGAAGAAATTATCTAACTAGCATACACTCTATTTCACTACGGATTCTATCTACAATAATATCTTCATTGTTCTCCAAATTCCCAGCGTTGCGAGAGCATCTCTTATACCAGACATGGGCGATAATGCGTCTCCAAATTTATTTGTCCATCTTTACTTTCTCTTTGCCACCTTTAAACTTCTTGCTCCAGTCAATAACATCATCATTCCCATCCGCCTGCGCTCCAAACTCAGAACCAAACATATTAAGAATACAAGTGGAGAAAGCACAACTAGTAATGATATGATTTATTTCATCCACACCATCTTCACAAAGGAGACAAGAGATGTCTCGAATAAGACCCCAATTGGCCATATGACTGTTAGTTACCAGCTTCCCTTTGGCTACCATCCAGCTGATGAAGTAGTGCTTAGGAATAGCAGGACTCTTCCATATGAGATTGTACCACTAAACATCATTTCCCTTCTTCGTAATGTCATTCCAAACTCGGCTAACTGAATAACGACTCAAAGATTCTCTTGCCTACTTCAAGTTTCCTTCATCATCCTTATCAATAAAAAGAGCAGCAATATTTCTCACCTTAAGAATTCTTCTCCAAACCCAAGAATGATAAGGCTTGTTGGCCTTTACAGTTCCAGATATCTTTCCTCAATCGATACACTTTCAGCCACGCTATCCAAATTGAGCCTGCATCACAAAGAACATCCCATATATGCCTTATAATACATTCAACATTCCTGTCAGAGATCCCTTTAATACCTAAGCCACCTTCACTTTTAGGGATAATGACATTAGATCAAGCTACTTTAGCCTTTTTCCTGCCACCATCTTCAACTAACCAAAGGAAATCACTACATTTCTTTTCAACTTTTGCAGTTACCTCTCGAGGAAGCAGAAAAACAGAAAGCCATAATTGGCTCATTGCTGTGAGAACAGATGTAACCAGCTGGAGACGACCAGCGTAGCTCAGCATATTAGCATGCCAACCTGTAATTTGGCAACGATACGATCTACCAACACTTCCCATTCATGAGTAGTAAGCCTCCCTAAAATTAAGGGGACACCAAGATATCTAACCGGGAGAGAGCCTTCACAAAAACCAGAAGCCTTCAGAATGTCATCTATGATGTCACGAGTCATAGATTGTGAAAATAAGAGCTTAGATTTTTCAGGATTGAGCTTGAGTCCTAACAAATTATAGAACCTCCTCAACACAGAACAACTACTCTCAACACCTTGGGAGGAGCCACAAGTAAACACTAGTAAATCATCTGGAAAACAGCGATTAAAATTCAACAATTTCTTGTAGTGAAGGTGAAATGGGTTTGCAACAATCCAAGCAACTTCCTAAAAAAGGCAGTGGAGAGGCTCCATTGCAATGACGAAGAGGGAAGGGGACAATGGATCCCCTGCTTAAGTCCTTTCCTACCTTCAAAGTACCCTGCCACCCCACCATTTATACCAACACTAACCATAACAATATCTAAGCACCCCTTAATACAATGAATGAATTTATTAGGAAATCCCATAGCCTCCATAACAGTTAGCAGATAGCGAATATCAACATAGTCAAAAGCTTTCTGGAGGTCAAGCTTAATAGCACAACGAGGAGAGGTGTTCGTAATATGGTAAGCACTAACCAGTTCATGAACTAATGAATGTTGTCTCCTATTTTCCGACTTTTCACAAACGCAGGCTGACTACTACTAATGATAGAAGGAAGAGCAAGGGCAAGTCGTTGAGCAAGGATTTTTTCCACACACTTATAAATTACATTGCAACTGGCTATCAGACGATAGTCTTTAATACTCATGGCATAGATTTTTTTTGGAATCAGAGTCAGCATAGTAGAGTTAACTTGCTTAGGCATCTTACCAGTCTCAAAGAAGGAGAGGATTGCATCTGTCACTTCAGTTCCCACAATATTCTAGGACTTCTTACAAATTAGATGAGAAACTGTAAGGTCCTGGACTCTTCCCTCCAGGAACGGTAAACAAGGCATCTTTAATTTTCTTTTGAGTAATGGCCACTATAATGATCTACATTGAGCTTTAAAGCGACACAGTTATTAATAATTGTATTTCTTAGTTTCTAATGTTATGTTTAACCTTTTGATGATTAGAAATAACTATTAAGTTTAGTTTCCAATTCTAATATGTGAGAAATTATTTTTCAATGCTCCTAAAATATCCTTAGGAAAATCCATGAAAAATTTGCTTCTTGTGTTAGAAATGTCACTATTACGATAAACGTTATCATTAAATGAGTATGAAACATGTTATGTGCCCCTATTCCATGTTTAAATAGCTCTTTAATTTTGCCAGTGTAGAGTAGTAATTGCTATCATCGGTTAACTCTTATACCACTTAAAATCAATTTAATATAATAGACTATTAAAGCTTCTAGGTGGATTTGATTAGAAAGTTGGTTGTAGCCTATTGATTAAGTGTCTGAACCAATAGCAAGGAGGTTTGAAGTTCGATCCTCATCTCCATTTTTACATATATTTTTTTCCAATGACCAAAACGGTGGCGTTTTGGCACCAACGTGGACCATCTCGCGCAATGAGAAGCTTTCACATCACTCAGATTGTGGACATCACCCTACTCTGTTCATCTTTGTCATTTAGCTCAACATACGGCGAAAAATACGACCCTCCGATCTACAGTCGAATCAGCCCCAAATCTCATGATTTAAGCTTTGTTTCTTGAAACCCTAGCCGTAACGTCTCTCAAATGGTATGTCACAGCCAAGAATCGAGCTTTTTATGAGTTTCTCCCTCCTCCCAATCTCTCGACCTCTGTTCCCGATGACCCACTCTGGTGGATTTAAGGCAACTCTCGTAGCCATCGAGAATGGCCTGGGTTTGTTGAGTTGGTCAGCGACTTCTCCATTGATGAGGACACACCGATGTAAGAAGATTAGTCCCTTCCCTGGCCAGGATTTGGCTTTCGACAACGACACCACCATGTTTCGATTTGGACTTCCAAAGCAACCCAGACCCTCAAAATATCCCCTCATCCACCCAGCCAATTTATCCGGCGATAAGAGATTCTTCCTTTTGATAAAATTCGAATTCCTAAGACGATAAATAAAAAAATAAAGTAACAAGTTAAGTAACTTATCCTCCATCATCCACCTTTCCTCCCCTTTTCTTCCGATCTCATCCGTCATCGACCTGTCCTCAACCCTCTGCCGATCTCCTCCGTCAACCACCTCCCCCTTCCTTGTGATCTCCTCCATCATCCACCTTTCCCCAACCTTCTTCGTATGTCCTCTATTACTCATTTTTTGTTTTCTCTCTTTATTACTCATTAGCTTCTCTCTGATTATTCATCTTCTAGTTTCACCCCAATGTCTATGGAATTGTACAGGGCAAGCCAGCCGGTTTTGAATTTAGAATCGACAGTATCGATATGCACTCATAATAAAAGAGCAGTGGTTAACATGTGAAATACAGGAAAAAATACAGGGAGGAAGTTCTACCATTTTCCATTGTGAAAGATAAATTCAATAAAGTAACAGGTTGTATGTGGAATCCTTCAATCATGTATTATATGTTGGTTACAGGAAAAGAAAGTGGATTGTGGGTATTTCAAATGTGTAGACGAAGCTTCTGGATATGGAGATGTGCGTATCATTAATGAGCTCCCCTATCATATACTGAATTGAACCACAAGGTAGCTGCATTTCATCGCAAAGGTAGCTAAAGAGAAAGCTATGAAGAGGAAAGCGGAATTGTCATCTCTTAGGTTTAATTAGCATCGGTCAAAAGTGACCTTCATAATGTGGTAGTTATTGTTTTGGTGTGTATCGTCGTTATGGTGTGTTCATATGTAATTGTAGAGGTTAAAGTGTAATGGTAAGTAATACATTTCTTCAAAGTGAATTAGCGTGCACTTCATTGCGTATGGTAAATAAAAGTCCTAGAGGACATAAGTGCACTTCATTGCATATTTCTGATCATAACACTAACCATTGACCAAACATTTTTCGCATCCACGTCACAAAAGACGTAACACAAAATGAGGATACCAAATATGCTCCATCCCTTCATAAAAAAACCTACCACAAACTGAGGATATTAGATATTGCCCGTCCCTACATTAAGTAGTACTTGAGAGATATTGTTTTAGGCATAACAAACAAACCAGTGCATATGAAACATAATAAACATAAAATTTGAAAACCCTAGTCCTGAGTTGGTGGAGGGTGACCTGGAGTTAGTGGCTGGCTTCCAGGCATCCTCATGGACCCTCTAAAGTAGCCGTTTCTAGTCTCTTCATTAACATAGTCACCAATGCCGCTAGATGCCTCAAGTACTTCTGATTCCTTTCTATTTTGGTTCACTGGGCTCACATTAACCGGTTGCACTCCTTTCCTCATTACAAAACTCTTAGCATTATGTGTTGTTCCCTGGCATAGAGAGCACCTCTTAATTCCTATTCCACATAAAATAGGTGCACCCCTTCTTTTACCAACACCAGCAACTTGAGTTGTTCCCCTACCAGCAACTTGAGTTGTTCCCCTTCCTCTGTCTGTAGTATGAGTTTTTCTCCTCACTCTACCAATACCTTCAGTTGTTTCCCTTCCTTTACCTCTATCTTGAGTTTTGCCCCGTCCTCTAGCAGTTGCATCGGTTGGTGGCCTTCCTCTCCTCCCCTCCCAATACCCGACATCAAAGTTTAGGGTTTAGGCAAAAGTACATAAAAGCATGAACGACAAACAATTAACCATTAGTACTTACCAAATCATTCATTTCTACTCTGGGTGCCTTGCAGCTTCTCACATTGTAACCGTCTTCCTAGAAGTTACAAGAGAACATTAATATACCTTTCCTTGCACTTGGACGTCATGACCATCCCTTGTTGGAATAGTTTCTAGTCCTTAGCTTCGTTCCTTCTATCCTTTTTGGGTCTTCTAGGTAGTCTTCTAATTAAGGGTGGGTATACTATGAGACTGATTGTTTCAGGCCAACATCTCTGATCAACCAATGGCGGGACTCCATTACTGTACCCCTAACTAGCAGACTGAATGTAGTAAAACTAATCCACTAAACTGAACACATCAACTCTCATGATGGCGGCAGCAAAAACATCGAGAATACATGGGAAGACAGCTACATGACTTGCTATCCAACCCTACCAAATATCCTCTATCTGTTATGGCCACTTCAAATTTTGAGTTTAAGGTGGGTTTGACAACACAAACTCTGCATGTATACTTAGTGTGTTACGTTTATATATCCTAGGAAAGACGCCTACAACACTTGAATCTTTCTCATAGTAATGGTTCTTGTCTACTATTTGCTGCATCATATACCCACATATCCCTTCTAGAAAGGTCAGGATATGTAGGCCATGATATTTGACAAAGAAACCATTAAAAGTCTCACATATGTTGCTCTCAATACTGTCACATTTTGGTATCCAAGAGACAAATGCACGACATAATGTTTTGGGATCCTGTTCCATGAAATCATCAAACGCACCTGGAGCATCACACGATTCCTAGAACCCTTGAGTATTTGAGCTTGTTATTTCCATTTAGTCTCATTGCATGAATATACATCGTTTCAGAATGCCTTTCTACCTGGAGCACCTTTGTGATTGATCTTTCAATTCGCACTTACGTGACTTGCACGCTTTCTATGCTGAGCACAAGGAAGGACTTCATTCAGTGCTTCAACCAATCCCTATGACATAAGGTGACATATTGTTATGTTATCCAGTTTGGTGAGAACAAGTAGAATGACAAACAAGTAAGGTGATTAGCAGGTTGGGCATATTATTATGTAAACGTGGTACCTTTTGTTGGTCTGCTATGATAGACCACCCATTACCTCCCCTAGGTTTAGCTCTTGTTGAAGGAAATCCATGAACCACCACCATGAGTCCTTGTTCTTGCATTCAAAAACTGCCCATCAGATTGGGTACATTTGGTTATTGGCATCCTTTCCAGCTGCAGCTAGCAACATGCCTATCACTTCAACCTTCAAGATACACCAGTCAAGACCGAACATTGGTCTATAACCTTCTTTAAACCCCTTGAAAAGGGACCTCAAAACAACAAATAACCTTTTAAATGGTACGTACTTGTGAAACCCCACCCTAGGAATCCTGGTCGAACCACTGGTTCAACCAAAGAGTCCTAATTGGGTTTCAACCAGAGACATACTCAATACTCAACTACTAATAAATACAAAAAAACAAGCATTAAAATCGAACTAAATTACATAAATAAACTAATCTTGCGTAGATCTAAACCTGAAATGAGATTTTACTGAGATTGTACTGAGGATAGAACAAAGAAGTCTATCTAAACACTACATCTAGTAATATGAACCTGTGGTCTTGTAGCCATCAACTTAGCATCAACCGCCCCTAGCTGTTAACGGACGGTCTCATGGTGGATCAGACCATAAAGCCATCCCGAATACCGTGTGAGTAGCATCTGTAGGCATACTCAACACATTCCACCTGAGTCTGAACTATATCTTGGGGGATTGCACATTCCATGGGTGGGTGGCCAATGCATATCGGGAGCTAATCTAGCTAAACTTGATCCTGTCCTAATCATGAACTGTGCATTACAGTTCAAACGTCATGAGCTTATGCTCGAAATTAAACAACAATCTGTACCGTAGATCACACGCTACTGCACAGCCTGAGAGCCCAGCTCTAAATCACAAAACTTGTACAATAGATCACACGCATAGTTTGAGGAGCCCGGCTCCGAAACACATCATCTGTATAGTAGATCACATGCTACTGTACAGTCCTAAGATACCGAACATTAGATTCCTCACAATCAAATTACAGTTCTACGCTTAACGCAGAAAGTAATCCTAAATCCCTATCTGATAAGAAGGGCTGAAAGCTCTGATTCTGACTTGACATGATTCCCCTCACTGCCACAAATCTGTAGCTTCTGACAGTGCGTCGTTTGGAGCTCAAACGGTCGAGTTATGCTCCATTTACTCCTTTGTAACAATCAGAAACTTGCAGGTTCAGAATTTTCCTTTTACTGCCCAACTTGGGAATTATAGATTCAGTCCCGGAATTTTATACTGATGTCAGATCAGTCATCCAATTCGATCCTTGAACTTTATAGAAGCTACATAAAGATCACATAACTTTCAAAACTTGCAGACTGGTCATTGAACTTTCTAGACCTTGTGAAAAGGCTATCTTCTCCGATAAGCTTCCAAGTTTCTTGGAATCCGATCACTTAACTTTCCAAATGCCGCTCTGATCTCCGAATCCTGGAGGCTCCATCGATTCTCGATGCCACGAATGATCGCAAAAATCATCAACATATGGAGAAAATCCCAAAACCTAAATCACATACCGAAACTCTCTAAGGCCTCGTTTGATATGGAGTAATGGAGAGTAGGGGAAAAGTAGAAAAATGGAATTGAGGAATTAGAGATTGTATAATTCCAATTACATTGTTTGGTGACAAAGTTTGCAATTGAAATACAATTTTCAATTTGTTAGGGATTTATTGTGCAATGACCATGATGCCCTTATTTAAAATCCAATTTCAAGACCCATCATCTTCTAGTTAGCAAAAACTCGTTTAATACTCGTATAATACACATATACGTACTATATGCGTTTAGAACTTCCGTTCTCGTACTATTGTAGAGCCGTTTAATTTTAAAATTTTAATATTTTCTAATTGTTGCCGAAATTTAAACGTATTGCTATGTTCAAACAATGTATAAAACTCTGTCCTTATTTTCTAATTGTTGCCAAAATTTAAACGTACTATTGTACCATACTCGTTCCGTATTTTACTAACTATAAATGAGAACAAATCCGATACCCACCATTATTTATATTTCCTAGGGAAGAAGAACTAATATTTGTACATATCTACAACCATATATTACAATATGTCATGGCTAATCATATAGTTTTTTCAAGTATGCATTACATAATTGCAATAATATATTACATGTTTTAGCTAATCAAACCAATATCTCACTTTTATTCCCCACCTCGGTTGTTATAGTCGTTATAGCCGTAAAGGAAGTTGGGGGTAATAATGACAATATCTATCCATTGTTTACGAAAATTCAGAGTTTTGAAGAAAACATCCTCAACATCATGTATTTGAAAAATGCACATTTGAAAGGAAATGTGGGCTCAGAGGAAAAGTGTTTTCGTAAAACACTGGCCTATTAAAACTAAACAAACAAGTGTTTCTTTGTTACTCTGAATTTTCACAATACTCTCCTAATTTCCTCTATACCAAACGAGGCCTAAATCTTATATGAAATCCATATTTACCTCTGATCGATCTAGGGGAAATGATCCCGAAATCGTCCTTGTCGACCGTTCAAAATCTTGAGGCGATCGGAGCTCGTTTGTACCTTTCAACTTGGATTGCCCTTCTTCAATCTTGCGTTTATCAACAATACAGAGAAATCTAATTAAAACTTCTAATAATTATGTCGACTAATAACCCTAAAGCCTTATATACTGAACCCACCACGCTTGCAGCCTACTTAACACCACACCCATGGTCAACTTACCACCACGCCCATGGCCTACTTACCACCACACCCATCATCAACTTACCACCACACCCATGGCCTACTTACCACCACGCCCATGGTCAACTTACCACCACGCCCATGGCCTACTTACCACCACGCCCATGGCCTACTTACCATCACACCCATGGTCAACTTACCACCACGCCCATGGCCTACTTACCACCACGCCCATGGCCTACTTACAACCATGCCCAAGGTCAACGTACCACCATGCCCAAGGTCAACATCCTCTAATTAATTAAATTAATTCGGTTTCTAACTCCCAACTTCTACTCAACGGGTAAGATTTTAATCAAACCAAAATTTAAACCGAACCAAAAATCGAGGTATCACAGTACTCCTCTCTTACTACAGGGTCCACCTCTAATTGAAACCTACCGGCAAGGTCCACCATTTTCAACTCTGCAATGTATGCCCGGAGTTTTGCATACGACTCAGCTAATGTACCTTCCAACATCTCTTGCATGATGGTATGTCCATGTAGTCACTTCACAAGCATGTGTTTCTTTCAACTCCTTCGCCATGGATGCTGGTTCCACATTAGGGTTGTTCCTGAACCTAAAGATGTAAGTTCTGGCAATCCATTATGCAGATAGTTGCTTTATTCTCAACGAACATGGGCAAGAATGAGGGTCTCCAATTTTCTTCACCACAAACACTCTATTACTTCCATACCGGCTATTATATACTCTCCATCCGCATATAGACTTGCAAATAGCTTACTTATTTCTGTTGCTACTCCTCAACCACCTAATATAAGCACCTATAGCAATTGACTGATTCACAACAGCATCCCTAAACTCCTCCAGAGAAGTATAGCGGAGTCCCCTCTTGAATTCAATTTGTTTTTGGTTACAAGCTTGGTTGTACCAAGGCTGGATTTCAAAGGGGACTCAACAACATCATCACTTAAGTTGCCACGGTCATGGTTCGAATTGGATGACCCTCTATAACTTGATGCTGGGAGTTTACTATGGTATTAGGAGGAGGAACTGCAACAGACTGTTTGTCAATCCCATCTTCTTCAGTATCTACCGCCATCTCATCTTCAACAAAAGTCCCACCAGCCTCATCCTTAAAAGAGTTAGGTGAGTACCTTCAAAGTCTGATGGTACTTGTTCAGAAGCAGTTGGTACTTGTGGTAGATGAGCACCAAGGTCCTCTTCTATAGCAATTTGGTCATACTCTTCATCGTCATCAACATCTGAGCCAGAGTGACTTGAGTATGCATTAGCCATGTCAAATGTTGGGTCATCTTCTGAGACGTTAATGGATGGATCAGGGACATCTTTAGGAATTAAATCTTGGTTAGCTTCCTCTTGAATGATAGCATCAAACTGGTCCACTTCTTTCCCTCTATCAATGACCTGAGCATGAATTTTATGAAGTAACCCAAGCACCCTAGGTTCTCTAAGGCTTCATAGAAGTCAGGGTCAGTTGTTCTATCAGAATCATCCACAAGCTGGACTAGACCCCCAATAACCACTGACTCCCCGTAGTCGTCATCATCATGAGGGCTGAAAATCTGCCGTGGAGGTGGTATTTTTGAACTGTTATCCCCCATTTGAGACCCATCGTGTCGACCACATTCGTAGAACAAATGGACATCATGTTGACCCATCGTGTACCATCGTCGACCACATCCATTGAGACCCATCCTAATCAATTTCATCCCTTGCTTGGTCATCTCCCAGGATATAATTCAAGCCTTCCAAACCTAATTTGTCCCCGGGGTACAAATACCACATTCCCTTGACTCAGTCGTAATGAAGCTCTTCAATGGCTATCTTCTTCAACATCTCATAGTTCAAAAACTCTCGTAGAACACCAAAGTCATCCACTTCCCCACCCACATACTCTTGAACTCCATTGTTCCACTGTAACTCACCTCCAAATGATGAACATACATAACCACTTTGTCCCGATCCATAACCATCTAGTAATAAAACAAAGGGATATGTAGTAAGCACTAAGACATTGCCAATGTGTTAACATGCAGTGCCCACGTGAAATTAAAAAGACAAAAAACCTTTACACATAGGGAACTTTCCACAACGAAACTGTATAAAAATCACTGGTAGGTCCATTGATAATTGCGTCCATAACCCTAAACACCAAAGCTAGTTTAAACTGGTAAGGGCAATAAATGAATGAACTAATGTAGATGGAATCTTCATATAAAATTAAAAAGCGTGGTCTAGAAAAGGACAGATGAACAACAAACTCTATAAATATGTCGACTGAATGCATCCACCAAATTCATTGATAAATAACAAAAGCAGAGCCTACCTTAAATCTTCTCTTTCTGATATTTCGGAACAGCAGAGCCACCTCCTTCAGTGGCCAAACACTTTCTGCTGGTCGTCGATGGGTCGTCCTTCTCGTCGACAGTGGAATCGAATAGATAATCTATCGTGTCGGCGTTTGTACTAGAGTTTACGAATCAGTAGTCAATGGACAATCGAAGATAGAGAGAGATACATGGGGTTTCGCAGATGAATTGAATAGGAACTGGAGAGAGAGCGAAAGAGGGAAATGATTGGTCTCTTCCACATATAAGCCTCCGAGAGAAGCTACTAGAAGTTCATTCTCGACCGTCCACTTTTTTACCGTGCTGACTATTATTTAACATACTCGCATCTATCCACATAGACCACACTATTTGCGGAGTCATCTACTGTGAAATGTTTGTTTAGTTTAACATCACGATGTTCTTGGAATTTAAAATCTATGCCAAATAATGTATTACGAAAAACACGTGCCATATCATGTATCGGGCCCAAATGTTGGCAATTGTTTGATGATTTTTTCCTGTAATTCTATGTGAATGACTCCATAATTAAGTGTTTACCTTATGTCATGTTATTCATGTTACGGGTAAGTGGTTATGTTATGTTATGTTATGACATTACTTGATGATGTGCAAGTCTGGCATCTTTAATTATGATAAGGCATGCCATGTTTCTCTAGAAACAGTGCTTACACTATGCTCATGTTATCCATGTTATGATCAAGTGTTTATGTTATTACTTGATGATATGCAAGTTTTGCCCTTTTAACTATGATAAGCCATGTCATGTTCTCCAGGATTATTTCATACACTATGTTCATCTTATTCATGTTATGCTTAGGCGGGTTATGTTATGTTATTACTTGACGATGTGCATGTTGTGCCCTTAAATTGTGATAAGGCATGTAATGTCTCTATGATTATATTTTACCCTATTTGCATGTTATTCATGTTATGATTAAGTGTTTATGTTATGTTTATGTTTTCACTTAATGATGTGCAAGTTGTGCCCCTAAATTATGATACGACATGTCATGTCTCCATGATTAGTGTTTACCTTCTGTTCATGTTATTCATGTTATGATTAGGTGGTTATGTTATGTTATGTTATGATATTACTTAATGATGTGTAAGTTGTGCCCTTAAATTGTGATAAGGCATGACATGTCTCCATGATTAGTGTTTACCGTATTTCCATGTTATTCATGTTATGGTTAAGTGATTATGTGATGTTATGTTATGTTATTACTTGATCATGTGCAAGTTATGCCCCTTGAATTATGATAAGGCTAGACTAACTTCAAGGTTAAGATTATGTCAAGTTAGATGGCGAGTGCGCATTGAACAAGTACACATCACCTAGATGAGCAATAATAGGTGGATTAAAAGTATGCAACTCACTAGCTACACCACCACTCCCATGTAATAACTCATGTCACATTTGGGCCAGTATCGCCCCAGGTATCTCACATTTAGGCCGCAATATGCCCCTCATGTTTCCGTCCGATGGATATGTACTCCCAGACCCTCACGTTCACGTTTGAGTGGTTGGACTAGCTAGTTGAGTCGGGGGAACACCCACAAGTAATCATGTCGCAAGTTTAAGTGATAAGATATCTTAGATAAGGTCATATATAACTATGTCTAGTTCAAGTGATAAGAGAAGTAAGATAAGGTCATGTATAAGCATGTCAAGTGCAAGTGCAAGTGCAAGTGATAAAATACCTTAGATAAGGTGAAGTATAAGTATAAGCCCTAATGTTTATGATAATGATCACATGTTATGTTATGTTAAGTTTGCTTTCATGTATGGATTACATAAAGATTAATACTTTATGTAGTATGTATATTTAGAAGTTATTAATGATTCCTATGTGTTGATGTGTTGTGTTATGTTCTAATATTTCTCAACATTGATAACTACTTGATATGATCAAATTTCATGAAATGATGTGTCCCTTATGTTCCAATGATTCTTGGATTTGATGACTACTTGTTATGATCAATGTTCATGCAATGATGTGTTCCTTATGTTCCAATGTTTCTTGGAATTGATTCGAGGTTCAATCTTTGATAGTGATTATGTTACTAGGTACACTTGCTATGTTAAGTTCACATGAATTAGGATTACATAAAGATCACGACTTCAAAATATGCCTACTTAGTTAGTATCAGTGATTATATATACAATGATGTGTTCTTGTATTTCCTATGTTATATTATGAGGCTCATATTATGTGTCTACATGATAATGTCAGAATACGTGGTAGTTAGATAACTGGAAAGCATGTCTCTAAGTCTAGTTGATTAATCGATAATCCAATAATATGAACCCATTTAGCTAAACTCTTGATTCAGGTTACATTGTCATGCTATGATCTTAAACCACTCATGTTATGATCTTGGACCCTAAGAGACCCATGTTTAGCTAATGATCCATTAGAGAGCCATAGTATATCCTAAGCCCGTCAAATGAATGTCCCTTAATGATAAGATGTTGTTTTAATAATATGATCAGTGCTATTATAAGGTTAGCAACCTTTGTAATGGTTGCATACTAAGGAAATGAATATTAGACCCCAATGATAAGGTGATATTTGAGTAATATTATACTAGTAAATGGATGTTAGAAACCTCATGTGTTATACTTAGAGCACATAAGACTGACCCCAAGTTGATGCGGAGCAGAGTGGAGCTGATTCAGGATATGGAGTGGTGGACTTGGTTTTAAATGATAGTTATTGATAGTGCTATGATTGTTAGTGTTTATCTCACCCTATCTCCATGCTCTTTGAATGAATACTAGTTCGTTTGTGCTTCAATTATGTGAGGTTTTGCTTCTTGGCATTGTACCGCCTAAACCCATTCACTTGGACCGTTTCGGTCCATTTAATGTGTTTCCGTATAGTATTTTTCATCCACATGTACTTTGGAGACATGTGGTCTGGTTATGAGGCTTCAGACAAGGATTAGAGCACGGATGGAGCTCAAATGGCACGACGTTACAAAAGTTGGTGAAGGAAAAGGGTTGTGCGCCCTGCATGCATGGACGTCGTGCATGCCCTAACCTTGAATTAGCTCTCGTTGAGGTAAAGGGTGCAGTCCCAGCATGCATGCACGCTGCGAATGCCCTTACCTTGAATTAGCTCTCGGTGAGGTTAAGGGTGTACACCCTATGCCTACCTATTTCAAAATTTTCCATATAAAATGAGCAGTTTAAGGAAAGGAAAAACAGACTTCTTCTTGAACAATTCCTAGCAACTTTCCCCTAATTTCCTCTTTAAAAATACTCATCTTTTCATCCATAGAAGTCAATTGAAGAACCGAAGGAGGTTCCATTGAAGATTGAAGCTTGGATTGGAACTAGAAGATCGTAAGTGAAGATTGGAGCGGAGCGACTTGGATTCATTATCTCTTGAACAAGATGATGGCTAGGTCTTTCTTGATTTTCTCTTCTTCTTGTGACATGAGTAGCTAATTTCATAGATTTTTTGGTTGGGATGTAAGAATTGAGCCATGCTACTCTCTCTAAGAGTACAGGGTCAGCGATTTGTTGGATATTTGGTGATGTATAAATGATTTTTGATTGTTGTTATATAAACCTAGTTCTTGTTACGACTTGAATGGGGCCAAATCTGTGAACTCCTTTGCTTGACCGAGGCTAGGAATTCATATGTTAACAATCTAAGATAGAAGAAAGTTATCGGTGGATCAAGCCATAGCTCCATTCTACCTTTTGTGTTTCAATTGGGTTTAAAGGTATTTCATTGAGCATTTGGCGGGCGTTCTGATTTGCACCTTATGGACCAATTTAGGTGTATTTATTAGTATCTTAGGTGTTAATGGACCAAGTTAACACCATTTCCAACTATTTGTGAGGTCCCTTACATCAAAGGAACACCTTATCACTTTGTAGAACATCTTTGTGTTCATTACTAGTTAGTCTAGTTGGGGTGATTCTAACCTTGATTGGGAAAGCTAGTAATAGTAATTTGTGTGCATGATCGTACCGTGGATTCTTACGAGTGATAAGAGGAATCGTAATATTCAATCATAGTCCAACAATCTTAGTTTTTGTTGCTAGTGTTAATTGCTGTAGAAGTATAATTCAAAACCAAACTCAAATTATTTTAGTCTAAACAGTGTTGCAAAGTTTGAGTAAAAGTATAACGAGAGGATCCTTGGACACAAACGACACTTGCGTAGTTAGGATAACTTAACCGTTATTTTGATGACCAAGTTTTTGGCACCGTTGCCTGGGACTCTCTCTCGTTCATTTGAATGAACTTCATCGGCATCGCTTTAGACATTCGACTTTGTTTTAATTTTTTTCTTTCCCCGTTTTTCTTTGTTGTTTTTTTGCGTTCCACTTTGGTTTTTTGCTTGTGGTAGGATTTAGTTGTGGTGCATGAGACGTTAGTGCTAAATTCATGAACGACAGCTACATAATCAACCACTACCTCGAGCTTTGTTCCCTCCTTTAGATTAACCCGAAGTTCAACCCAACTTCACCATTGAGGTCGTCCTACCTCTGCCTTCACCACCTCTCTCCTCACCTTCAACATCTTCTCCATCAAGTTCTTCCCCACCAGTTTTCGCTCCTTCAAGCTCTTCAAGTGAAGAAGAACTTCTCGAGGACAATGTCAGAATGGGAGACCAAGCACCCAAGAAACTTGGGGATTATGCTAAACCCACCCTTGCTGGTACTTTCTCGAGCATTGCCCCTCCGACAATCGAAAATCGAAACTTTGAGGTTAAGTTCCCATACGTCCAGATGGTACATGAGAAATCTTATTCTGGACTCGATCATGACTGCCTGAACGCCATCTGAGGTATTTCAATGAAGTGGTGGAGCTCATGAAATACAACGCAGTTCATAAAGTTGTCATCCCCATGAAGCTTTTCTCTTTCTAACTCAAAGGGAAGGCAAAAGCTTGGTTAGATAATCAGCCTGACAACTCGTTCCGGACATGGGACGTTGTGGCTAAAGCGTTCCTCAAAACATTTCCCCCCAATAAAAAATAGACGCAATCCGGACTCAAATTATCAACATCCAGAAATGGAAT
Organism: Linum usitatissimum; assembly: GCA_030674075.2. NCBI lineage: Eukaryota > Viridiplantae > Streptophyta > Magnoliopsida > Malpighiales > Linaceae > Linum > Linum usitatissimum. The sequence goes on along the minus strand of JAUJYP020000368.1, from coordinate 1,102,761 downwards.
GGGGAGCTCTTCTAAGAAACATGGGATCTTTTCCAGACCCTTTTGTATTTGTGCCCCCATCATAACATGGAGGAGTCGACTCTAGCTGATATCTTCACTCGGGCTTTCGACTATGAAATCATGCGAATGATAAATCAAGTAGCATATGGTGATTTGTAGTCACTTACTCCTGAAAGGTGTCTTCGGCTATTCAAGATAATGGCAGTAAAGACCAATAGTTGGGTGCGCCAATTAGCGCCAATGAGCTCAAAAGAATCAGGTGGGAATAAATTCACCCCAACAACTTGGTCGGACATGCCGAAGCAAACCGAGCAGAACTCTGAACAATCCCTCCACCTCCTACACTCCAAGGTTGATGCACTGGTGTATCAAATGAAACACATCATAATGCCCAAGGCAACCGGTAAAGAGGCAGGAACATCTTCAAAACCTCAACTGCAAAAGAAGGCACCGGTTGAATAGATTTATTACTATGAGTGTTGTGGACACGAGGGACATGACACCTCATCATGTCAAGCCTACCCGAAAGAAGTTGCTCCCGAAGGGAACATCAGAGAAGTCGATTATGTTCATTGGGGTTATAACCAAGGTGGGTTCAATCATGGTGGTTACCAAAAAAATCACCGACCCAACCAAGGTAGCTACAAAAATTTTCCAATGAACAATCAAGGGTATCAGAGCTACCAACAAGGTTTGGGTCCTCAAGGTAAGGTCTGAGCTACCCACAACACGGTCCTCAACATCTTCAAGGGCAATTAGATCCGGGTTACATTCACGGTGTCTAATGAAATTAGGGGTACATTCAAGGGGGGCCAAGGGTACTCTCAAGGGAATTAAGGAAACCAACAAGGAAACCAGAGGGGTTACCAACCCCAAGGATATCAACCGGGTTTCAACCAAAGCACCCAAGGGGGTGAAGGCAACTTTCATGCTTTTAGAGCACCTCCTCTTGGATTCCCACAACCGGGTACACCTCAAGGTGGAGCATCATCTTCAATAGACAATAATGTTTTACTCCTCTAACTCATTGAGAATCAACAAACCTCCATCAACAACTTGAAATCCCAAATGGGGTACATCAGTGAGGCTCTCTCCACTAAAAAACTGGGCACTCTACCCGAAAATATGGAGGAGAATCCGAAAGGTTAGTTTGTGGAAATAAAGGTTATTACCACTAGGAGTGGGAAAAAACTAAATCCATTCCTATGGTAGTCAAATATCCCGTGGTGATATCTCCCAAGTTTACTCCTCAAGATGAAGTAACTAATGGGTTTGAGACCGAAAGCAAGGATGATGCGGATGGTATATTGGAGGAAGCCAAAGAAGATGAGGAAGAAGTACTCTAACCTCCAATGGATCGTGGGACAACAAAGGTTTCAAATGAGGTGGAAGCTACATCAAAGTCTAATAGAGCTATTTCTAGCTCAAAACTGATGTTGGCACCTTATACGCCCAAGGTCCCATATCCAATTGGTTAGATGAGGATCTCCGTGCCAAGTGTTTTTTCCAGTTTGTTTGAAGGCTTAAGGAGTGCAATTCACACTTCCTTTCACTGAAGTCATTGCAAAGATGCCACAGTATGCCAAGTTCATGAAGGAAGTTTTCACCAATAAGAAGAAACTGACGGAAGCTGCGAGTTTCACCCTCAATGAGCAATGCTTGGCTATCATCTCCAATACATTCCTATAAAGCTTAAGGATTTGGGTAGTTTCCATATCCCTTGTAGGATTAAGGAATTTGATACTAAAAAAGGCTTAGCAAACTTAGGTGCTCGCATAAATGTGCCATACCTGAATGAACTTAACCCCACTCAAATGAGAATCCAACTGGCGGATAAGTCAACTAAATTACCTAAAGGAATAGTGGAAGATGTTTATGTGAGAATTGGAAATTTTGTGTTCCTTGTCGATTTCGTGGTAGTTGATACCGGATATAATGACATTTATTTGATCTTAGATAGAACCTTTCTCAACACTTCTAAAGAAATTATAAATGTGTTTGAGGGGACACTCACCTTGTGCGTTGGCAAGGCGGAGGCTACCTTTAAGTTAACCCGAAGCATGAAATATTCTGATGCACAAGATGATGTTGACTATGATGATGTTGATTCTAATGATGTGAATGCAATGGCTTCGGATTTTCAAATTAATGATTTGTTCGATCAAGATGCCTTTGATTCGTCCTGAGTATTCAAATGCTGGAGGAGTTACCTAATGAACAGGATCTCAATGCAGACCATGTCGAGGTCGATGAAGTAGTCACTCTGCTTGTAGGGGTTTTTACCTTGAAGAAGAAATCCTATGAAGGGCCACCTGAGCTCGAGCTCAAACCACTGGTGACTCATTTGGATTTCGTGTTCCCCTCGGAAGGCTCCAAACTACCAATATCGAATATCAAGGGTGAAGAGAGAAAGTTTCAGATTCATGAGCTTGAGGAGCTTTGATGCCATGCCTACGAGAGCACTATGATATACAAGGACATGATGAAAGAGTACCATGACTCACGCTTGAGGTCAGTCAAAAATTTCAAAGAAGACGACCTCATCCCCCACTTCAACTCACACCTCAAGTTGTTTCCCGAAAAGCTCATGTCCTGATGGAGTGGTCCATTCATCGTCATTGATGTCTTCCCTTATGGTAAAATCGAGGTAACATCATCCCCCTCCTCCGAACCTTTCATAGTTAACAGTATCCATTTGAAATCGTAGGTGTTATCGGCGAGGTTGATTGTTTCCCACTTTGAATTGCTCGAGGTCGGGCGTCTAGCTAAAGATGATAAAGAAGCCCTCTTGGGAGGCACCCCTTACGTATCCATTGTTAGAATAGAGAATAAAACACCAAGGATTGTTAATTTGTGTGTCCTTTGATGTGTTTTTTGTTTGAGTCTTATGATCGAGTCGAGTTTTGAGTCCAATGATAGTGTCCAAAATGAATGTTGATGCCAAATAAATGCTAGGGAGACTTAGAATGTTGAGTGTTTGGGTAGTTGGGTGTCGTTGAAGATTGATAAAATGTTGCTGAAAATCTAACATGAACGTCGTGTAAGGATACACGACGTGCATCATTTTATTAATTTCGTCACGAACAAATTTGGCATGAACATTGTGCACCCCAATTTTTTAAAAAAGAACCAAAGGCTCTGAGTTTGTCCCCTTACCATCCACATTATATATCTTGCGAGGACGTAAAATTTCTAAGTGGAGGGGGGGAGGGATTGGTTATAATATTGATTGATTGGTTAACCTTCATGGCCAGCATATCCACTAGAATAGTGATCATTGGGGACGTATCTTATGACTCAGACTCATTGTGTTTTATTTTCCGTTTGAGACTGTTATTTTTCTTTCTCATGATTTTCCTTTTCTTTTGGGTCTGAGTAACGGATGTTAACACTTGGTACATCTATCATTAGGACGTGGTTCTTCTCTTATATCTCACACCCGACTCCATTTCATCAACTCACCTAGGTAGCATTTTCACTCTTCTCTTATGTGACCTCTTTGAGGATAATGTTGTGGTTTTCTTGGATGAATTAGGGTGCTAGCTTATTCACTTTTGCTTTTATTAGACCCTTGTCACTCAACATTTGAAATTCACTCTTAAATTTGGAAACTGTGGATGTCATGGATGCATGTATAGAGTAGTATTGCTACTTGAGGGTGAATAGGATTCATGATAGATCATTTTGGGAACACCTTCCATTTTTCTCGAAACGATTAAAGAAGAGATTTATCCATTTGGTTACTCCGTCTTGATGCCTATCGACTCTGTGAATAATTGATTCCCCTATCGAATTTTCTCTAGTTGTTTAAAGTCATATGTGACAAAATGGTCTAAATAAGATGAAAAAGGCCAATGTGCCCAATTTTCATGGGGGTCGCTTGTGATTCAACACGCATGGCGACTTTGAGTCCGCCGCCTGTAAGTTTGCCCCTTTAGACGTCTTCTCACCTCTTACTAGTTGTGGGTTGAGGTGGGTGAACTCGGTCTATGTGGATGAGAGCCTTAGCCTAACCAGGGTCGCAACTACCCCCATTCGGAAAGATACTCCAAAAGCTATACAAATTTTTGAAAGATGGGTATGTAATTAATTGAGTAATTTAATTGACCCGAAGTTTACCGATGTGTGGTATAGCAAAATTTTGAAACAAGATTGGAGTTGTTTGATGTACATCTGTGTTTTAGGTAAGCACTCCCTCCCTTGGGATAGGAAAGATATCCGGCCAGAACCATCTTTTTGAGCATAAGTGATCAGGGGAATGTCCTTTGTTGGTAGGTCTTGAGTCGTACTAAAGGTATGCATAAGTTTGTTCTTTATTTGGATTAGGAGATGGTAAATGTAACTATGAGGTTTGATGAACTATATTTTTGGCATCGTGAAGTAGGCTTGAACTGCTACGCGTGTTATTTCTCATTCCACCATGTATAAAGTTTGTTTACAGTGCGAATAGTAGAGTTGCTGGAGGATAAGGGTTGTTTAAGTGTGTCTGTGTGTGTGTGTGTTTGGGGGGGGGGTTGAGATTGCTATAATTTATAGTTTTTATCTCACCCTATCTTCATTCTTTTTGAGTGAATACTAGCTCTTTTGTGTTTTAATTTGGCATGGTTTTGCATTTTGGCATTGTATCGCCTAGACCCGTTCACTTGGACCATACCGTGCATGCCCTAACCTTGAATTAGCTCTTGGCAAGGTTAAGGGTGCACGCCTTGCATACATGCATGCCATGTATGTCGTAACCTTGAATTAGTTCTTGGCGAGGTTAAGGGTGCATGCTCTGCATGCAAGCATGCCCTACACTTACCTGTTTTGAAAGTTTCCATATAAAAGGAGCGGTTTAAGGAAGGAGAAAAGAGACATCTTCATCAAATAATTCCTAGCGATTTTCCCCAATTTCCTCTTCAAGATTCCTCATTTTCATCCATAGAAGTCCAATTGAAGAACCGGAGGAGGAGCTATTGGATTGAAACTAGAAGACCAAAAGTGAAGATTTGAGCGACTTGGATTCATTATCTCTTCAACAAGATGATAGTTAGGTCGTTCTATATCTTCTCTTCCTCTTGTGTCATGAGTAGCTAATTTCATAGAGTTTTTGGTTGGGATGTAAAAAATGACCCATGGTAGTCTCCCTAACAGTATAAGGTCGGCAATTTGTTGGATATTTGGTGATGAATAAATGATTGCTTGATTGTTGTTGTTTAAACGTAGTTCTTGTTACGACTTGAATGGGGTCAAATCTATGAACTCCTTTCCTTGACAATGCCTTGGAATTCATATGTTAACAATCTAAAATACAAGAAAGTTATCGGTGGACCAAGCCATCGCTGGATTCTACTTTTTGTATTTCAATTGGGTTTAAAGGTCGATTTGGCGGGCGTTCTGATTTGCACCTAATAGACCAAGTTAGGTGTAGTAATCAGTAGCTTAGGTGTTAATGGACCAAGTTAACACCATTTCGAACTATTTGTGAGGTCCCTTGCATCAAAGGAACACCTTATCACTTTGTAGAACATCTTTGGGTTCATTACTAGTTAGTCTAGTTGGGGTGATTCTAACCTTGATTGGGAAAGCTAGTAGTAGTAATTTGTGTGCATGATCATACCACGGATTCCTAAGAGTGATACGAGGAATCCTAATATTCAATCCTAGTCTAACATTTGTCCGAACCAAATATTGATAGAAAGTTGAGCTTGATTAACATCCCTTCCGAGAAAATGTATTCTCCTTCTGTCCAAACCTTTTTCTCAGTTTCTCTTAGTTTTGAGTGCTAGTGTTAATTGCGGTAGAAGTATAATTCAAAACCAAACTCAAATTATTTAATTCTAAACCATGTTGCAAAATTTGAGTAAAAGCATAACGAGAGGATCCTTGGACACAAACGACACTTGTGTCGTTAGGATAACATAACCGTTATTTTGGAGATGAGTTATTTGCTTTCAAGTATTTATACTGAGACTTGATTCTCTTTTCATGTTGTCTCATGTTGGATCAGTTTTTACTAATTGTATTAAAGCAGTTAAGTTTATTTTATATTGTTTGTTTTATCTAATTAAACAAAGTTTTAAAATCCTTTAGATCGATACCTTGAATGGAAAACTTATTTACCGAGTTCCTTATTTATATTATCATAGAAACAATTTATATACAAAAAATTTAAGTTTTCTTTATTGTTTAAACTTTTCAATAATCCTCCTTCTCCATATTTAAAATAGTTGTAGATAATTGAAAGTTTCTCTTAAGAAGACTGTCATAACTAATATGTTAAATAGCAATGAAAATTCAAGATATTAAATAAAAAATGAATGTTTTAGAGATAAAATATATTTGTTATAAAACTAAGAACAAAGAAGAAGACAAGAATGGGGGAGGGAAATTTCTTTCTTATTGATGTGTAGAAATGATACAATATAGAGCACTATTTATAGGCTCATACAACCATAACTTTACATTCTAACATTAATAAAATTAAGAGAGTAATATGCTACATGATCAATGCAATGAGAGTTACACAAAGAGAATTCAACTACATTAATATAAAATATTCATAGCACTTTCCCTTAAATGTCCATTGGGTTAAAAAAAATACACCATTCTCGAATAGCTATATAATGCTGCCTCGTTAAAAACCCATTGGGAAAAAGATTGCAATACGTATCGACTTCATCCATCATGATATCAGTTGAAATCCTTAATTTGTCAAACTCTAACTCTTCCGAATAGCTTCTCCAAAGTCGATGTATGAAGAGCCTTGACTACTAAATAAACTAAGTTATTGCTTAAGCACACTTGTTTGAAGATTATGTCAACTCATGAAAATATTCTTCCAACTCATTGGAATTTATGCATATAATGTATGCATGTGATGTGATCAAGATTGTCAAAATTGGACCGGTCCGAACAGTTCGACCAAGAACCGGAGGTACACCGATACCGGTTGGGCGGTTAATCTAGAAAGACAATGCCTCTCTTTGACCTGGTTGAACCAGGAAAATCGAATGGTTCAACCGGGTTTGAGTGCCGGTGGTCTTCATATGACCAAATATAATAATTAGATATTTTATGGTCTTAGAAAACATAGTATATACATGTGAAACCCGACCCTAGAAGACCTCGATCGAACTATTGGTTTGACCCATACAACCTATGCGGGTTCTCACTAGACTCAATTTAACCAACATTTAATCTACTTTCATATAACAACCATTAAAGACAAAAAATATAAACCTTTATTACCGACAAGGCATGGATCTAGATCCTCAAATACAAACTTTAAATAGCAAGAGAAATAAAGTGTAACTCCAATTCTTAAATACATCAAATCGATAACTGATATCAAAACCCAACCTGCTCTCCCAACCTCCGGCTCTCTTCTCTGATATTCAATTGGATGCAAATCGATGGGGGAGAATTGGCGTGATGGTCGCCAGCAACCGCCGATGACACGATGGTGACGGGGCAGTGGGAAAATGAACGGTGACAGAGGAGGACGGTGGTTTTGGGTGTTATCGATAGTGGAGGTAGTGGGGAGAGTTGAGGTTGTGGGTTAAAAATCATGCAATGGGGTGGTAATCTATATTCAGCTTCAATAATTGCACTATAGGGATGTCAAACTTTGCCCTATGGTCATATCGCAATGTTTGACCAACCATAGGTCAATTATATACAAATTTTCTTGAGACCCCTATAAACTTTCGTGCTATGAAATGTCAATAATTGCGCTATAGGGCACAACACAATTTTTGCAAAGCTTCATAGCAAAAAGGTTGGTACCCAAATCTGTGAACTTTGTCCCTTTACTAAAAATTTCAAATTTCTTTTGCACCAACGACTCGGGATAGGAATGGAACTCAAGTATCATGCTCTAGTCTCGATCTAACACCTAAACATGCAATTTGACTCAAAGAAAATGTAAAATACAAACTCCAGACATAGGTTGCCTCCCATCAAGCGCTCTTTCTTTAACGTCTTTGAGCTAGATGATACCTGGCCTTTTATTGAGCATCTTTGAAGTAATGAACTTAGATTCAATGGGTAGGCTTGGCACCAAACAAATGCTTGAGAAGGTGACTATTGACCTTGAATGTTCCTTGGTACGGATGTGTGATTTCCATGGATGTGTGACTTCATAAGTAATTTTCCCAGAAACAGTCTGAGGCAGGAGTTGGACAGTAACACCTTATCTCCCTTCTCGAATTCCTTGAAACCTTGAAGCTTGGCATCATGAATTCGTTTCTTCTTCTCTTTATATATCCATGATCTTTCGTAAGTGTAAAGCCTCTACTCTTCTAGCTCGAGGAGCTAATATTTTTGTTTGGGGGCTGCGAGACTAGCATCCATGTTCAGTAACTTTATGGCCACCCTGCCTTGTGCTCAAGTTCGACCGATAAATGACCAGCCTTGCGATAAACCAGTCGACACGGTAAAGTGCTGATAGAGTATTGAAGGCAGTTTGATAAGCCCATAGAGCTTCATCTAGCCAAATCCTCCAGTCCTTGCGAGACTAATCGATTGTTCTATTAAGAATCCGCTTAAGCTCATGATTTGTCACCTCTTCTTGCCCGTGGATGGTAAGCGGTGGTCAATCGATGACTAACATCAAATTGTTGGCAAACTCAATCACATTAACCATGGAAGTGCATTCCCCTATCACTAATGATAGCGCGAGGGGTACATAAATGCATAAAAGGCAGATGATAAACTTTCCCACTGCCCTAGCATCATTAGTAGGCAGTGCTTGCACCTCTGCCCACTTTGATACGTAATTTACAGCAACAAGAACATACTTATTACCATAAAACTACAGGAAAGGACCCATAAAATTAACCGCCCACACATAAAAAATTTCTACAGGCATCCAGATAGTCATAGGCATTTCATTTCTATTTGAGATGTTACCAGAACATTGACATGAATCACAATTCTTCACACAACTTTCACAATCCTTCAGAAATTCCTCTGGTAGAATTCCACATCCAAAATCTTCTGAGGAGTGCGATTTCCATTGTGATGTCCCCTAGCGTGGTTGTTGTGGCAAGAGAGCATGATGTTGAGCGATTCATGCACGGTAACACATCGTCTGACGACTCCGCCCGAGCCCGAATAGAAGAGGTAAGGATCATCCCAGATGTAGTGCTTGGCATCAGAAATCAGTTTACGTACCTGCAGATGATTGTCCCCGAAGGACTAATTCCCTTGATGAACAAAGTACCCTGACATCCCATCTTCTGGAATTGTCCCGAAGCAAGGAAGTTGGCTATCTCGGCAAATCATGAGCGTTTGTTCAGGTGATGCTCCGAGACTTCCTCTGCTTCTTCCAAGAGGAATAGCTATTCATCCAGGAAGAGCACATTGATCTCTGCTTCAGCGAATCGACCTAGAGAAAGCCCTTCAAGTAATGAAAGATGATCTGCCTCAATGTTTTCTGCTCCCACCGTGTCCTTAATAGGCATGTCAAACTCTTGAAGGAGTAACACCCATCAAATAAATCTAAGCTTCCCATAGTATTTAGCTAGAAGATACTTAAGAGAAGAGTGGTTAGTGAAAACCATAGTATGGGATGACAATAGATAGGACCTGAACTTGTCGAATGCAAAAAATTCACCAAGAGCTCCTTCTCTGTAGTTGTGAACTTTCTCTGTGCATCATTAAGCGTCTTGATAGTGAAGTAGATTACATGAAATCTCTTCTGTCTTTGCTGTCCTAGCACTATTCCAACTGCAAAATCACTAGCATGACACATCAGTTCAAAAGGGGGTTCTAATCCGGGAGACCAATATCGGCGCGGTCGTCAGTTTCTTCTTGAGAATATTGAATGTCTGCAGACAATCATCATCGAATACAAATTGCACATCTTTCTCTAACAACCTAGTCATAGGCAATGTGATATTAGAGAAATCCTTAATAAATCAACGATTAAAACCAGAATGTCCTAAGAACTACGAACAGTCTTAACATTCACAGGGTGTACAAGTTGAGAGATGGTCTCGAGCTTAGCTCGATCCAGCTTAATACCTTGTTTGGAGACCCCATGGTCTAGTAGGATCCCCTTCTCCACCATGAAGTGGCACTTCTCCCAACTTAGAGCTAAGTTGGTTTCTAGGACCTTCACCAAATTAGCTAGAAAAATGGAGAATGAATCTCCATAGCCAGAGAAATCATCCATGAAAACCTCGACAACATCTTCAAGTAGATGCCTAAATATCACTGTCATAGACCTTTCAAAAGTCATGGGTGCATTACATAGACTGAAGGAGACGTACCTGTATGCGAATGTGTCGAAGAGACATGTGAATGTGGTCTTCTCTTGGTCCTCTAGCTTGATTGGGATCTGAAAGTACCTTAACATCTCATCTAAAAAACAATAGTACTCATGTCATGCAAGGCATTCCAACATCTAATCAATGAACGGCAACGGAAAATGGTCCTTCTTTGTAGCGTCATTGAGGCGCCAGTAATCTATACGCACTCTCCATCCAGTGACCATCCGAGTAGGGATGGGCTCTCCTTTGTTGTTAGGAACGACTGTGAAGTAGCCCTTTCTATGAACTATATGCTTAGGACTAACCCAATGACTGTCATAAATTGGATAAATAATGCATGCATCAAGGATTTTGAGTGACTCCTTCTTCACGACTTCCTTCATTGCCAGATTTAGTCAGCAATGCGGTTGTACTTTTGGTTTGACATCAGCTTTCAAATTGATCTTGTGAGTGCAGACGGCTAAAAGCTACTCCTTTTGATGAGGTTCAAGCTTTAAGCTGAAGATGACTAGCAGTTCTAATTCTTCTCGGAGAAATGCATACTCGAGATGCTTTGGTAGTAGCTTCAGTTCCAACTTTGGAGGCTCCTCGTATGACGTGATTATCATTGGGATCTTCAAGAGCTCCAACAATGATGGTGAACCAAAATAAGACTCGAGATGCTCAAGGGCTTTTGCTTTTGCCCTCTGCTGCATGTTATCCATCCAAACTCCATATATACCTGTAATAACATAGACATCTCCAACAAGCATATGAGACAGTTCAAACATTTCAGAAGCATCTTAATAATACTCAAAAATATCATCACCATCCTACGCCTTGGAATATTTCATGCCATCTTTTAGGTGAAAAGTGACATCGTCATGTCCTACTATCAAAGTAAGACACCCTTTGTAAATATCTATCATAAATTCAGCAGTAGCTGAGAATGGATGTCTGAAAAAATATTGCAATCATGTTCATGGGTATCTAGAGCAACAAAATCAGCAGGAAATTCAAAAGGTCCTCCACAAATTAGCACATCCTCTAAGACACCCCTAGGTTTCACCATAGATCTATCACCAAGTTTAAGAACCATCTCAGTTTGTCTAAATTCACCTATATCTAGTTTCTCAAATAACCTATAAGGCATAACATTTATACTAGCTCCTAGATCAGCAAGACTTCGACCAGCTTTAACATTCTTAGTTGTGCATGTTAAAGTAAAACTCCCTAGGTCTTTTCTCTTTGTCGGGCTGACTTGGATGGCTGCTCCTTCTTCATAAAGTGAGACCTTGGTGGCATCGCTGCGATTTATCTTCTTGGTCAGCACATCTTTCAGGAACTTTCCATATGTCGGGATCTTTGTGAAAGCTTATAGGAAGATTAATGTAACCTCCTGTTTCTTGATGATCTCTACGAATCTCTCAAACTCTTTTGAAAGCCCCTTCTTCCTAACTGCTAATGGATATGGAATCCTGAAATGCTTCTTGATTTCCTCAGGAGTGAGCACAAAATTTGTGTTGGCAGGCTTTTGAGCTGTAGGAGGTGGTGTAGTAGTCGCCACTGGTTTCCTCCTCTTCCTCTGGTATGTCGATTGCAATTTCATCTGGCACCATATTTAGCTCTTGAACAGATTTGGGATTTCCTTGAATCGTCTTTCCGCTCCTTAATGCAATTGATTTTGCATCCATGTGCCTCTTCTCTGATGTTGATTGTTGTTGGGGTTTGCTCGGTGTTTCCTAGGATTCAACTAATAAGCATCAAAATACGAAGGTCTTTTCATTTGATTTTCCATCTTTAATGAATAATGGCTGAAATGGGTTTATATATATAAATATTTACTAATACATATCCTTATATAAATCTAACTGTTGAAAAGAAAACAAACAATGATACAACAATATATACAATACAAATAAGAAAAGCTTAAGTTCTAGGATTTGCATTGTTTCATTATTATCGAGGTTCATTTTGATCTTCTCATTTGCTTTTTTGAATTAAAAAAAAAAGACATTGATAGACTATCTTTTGAATCAACCAAGCGAAGAACTTTAACCCAAAGCAAAGCACCTTGTATATAAATAGTCACATTAGCCCAAAATTTTGGATCCAAAATTATTTCTTGAATCCAAAATTATTCTAACGAGTCACATTTAGCTTGCTTGAAAAATTATTTTTCTTCCATGCTTTCTGAAAAAGAACATTATTATCAACCTCTGTATATATTCATTAAGACATTCTAGAGTCAGATATGTAGGGGAAAGCATGTAGCATCAGGCCTAATCAAATCATACCCTTTAGGCCTTGTTTACTAATTGTTTTAGCTGATTTAAAAATATAATCAATTTTGAAACAGATAAAAATTGAACTCGAAGTGAAAATCGAAAAATAAAAACTTGTTTAGTTGACAATTATAAAAAAACTTAAAAAACTGAAAACCAAAACCGAATTATGTTTAACTCACAATTATATAGAAGATTTTTGTTTCATTAATTATACTATTTACTTGAATCTATTAATGTCCAAATATGAAATTTGTCCAAACCAACAAAAACTCTCATAATCACAATTATATCATAAAACAAATTGACAATCTCTAATGTATAAATGATGACAAAACCATATAATGTACATCTGATTTATGTATGATACACAATTATATTATAAAAAAAGAATTGGCAATCCCTAATGTATGAAAGATGACAAAACCATATAATATATGAACGGAAAAAAGAATTGAACATCCCCACTATATGAATAACACATTGCAATGGGGTGAACACATCAAAACTGGACTTGAAGAATACAAAGTACGAACGAGTATTTGGATGTCTCAGTACATTCCCTATGTGACATATATATGTATATATTATTTTATATGAAATTTTAGGTAATTAATTTCTATTTGGTCCTCTATTTTGTTTACATAATTTATTTAGTGTTTAGCTTTCATATAATTTACTAATTTAGTTTCAACATATAATTTTACAAATAAATTAAATTAAAAGTGAATTCTCTAATACATCCACGTCCACCCCTTACCTAACACATTGCAAGGAAAATACAAAGCATCGTAGGTGTTTTTTTAGTAAATAATATCAACTAAACTCTCACATTAGTTATTAAAATAATTTAGTCTCAAACTTAATAGATTATGTCTATTTTGATATTTAACTAATATCGTTCAATAGTTTTACAAACTGGTTCAAAATCCAATTAACCTAATCAATCAAACCTATTCTCCCCAACTGTTGATCTTTCTTTTTCTCTATTTCCTTCCATTTCCGTTGGATCGTCGCCACTATTTTCCTTGCCGGAAACGCAGATGCGCGGCGTTACAGTAGCTGAAATACCATTTTCTGGGATGTCCCCTGGAACTCATTGATTCTGCTTGAATGTGTTGCCCCCATCTCTCAATTCACTCACGGGTCCGGTTATGGATTTTATCTCCAATTCAATCCTTCAACAGATTAACCTCTTGGAAACTAACCTTCCCCATCCCAATTTCAATGATTTGTATTAGTTCCCTGGAAACATTGCTCTTCCAAGATAATTAGCCTTCTGACAGTTGCAATCATTCAGTTCAACCAGTCGGGATTAAAATCCCTAAATGTTCAACTAACAACTTTGCCATAGAATCCCAGGAACGGAGCGGCTGCAGTTGTTCGGAGCGAAATCATTTTTAAACAACCTGAAAATGTGTACGGCTAAGAGGATTACTTTGTATAATTATTTCTAGTGGTAGAAAAGGAAGGCTGGCATAAGAGGTTTGGCGGTGGAGAAAGTTTTGGAAATGGATAAATTGAGATACAACTGGGAAGAAGAAGAAGAGGTTGGGGAAATTGAGTACCCAGATCCTAACTGAGCTCTGTAAATTGTCTAAGGACTAAAACATACATAAACACTTATTTAGATACTCCATGAATAATTACTAACTTGATATTACGTGGATGTCCAGTCATTAACTTTTAATAATACATATATCATATATGTGCCATGTAGTGGGTGCATCCATGCAATAAAGCACGTACCTTAAATCAATTAAACCCAACATACAATATAATATTAATTGATATGGCAGTTAACAAAAATTTTGGACCCTTCAGTCTGGCAACTTGCTCTCTCATGTCCTCAAATGCTTGACAATTTCTGATAAATAAATGTTCTACGTTCGTTATGTGTAGTTAGTTATTTACACGAAGTTACCCGTTCTCGTGCTTCAACAGTTTGAGCGTGACTGTGTGAGAAGGATCTCTTTGAATTGAGTGGTCACATGTTGATTTGAAGGCGATGAGAACCATAGAGCTGTGGAGTTAGTTCAAACCATTATACAAGTCAAGTACTGTACAAATATAGGTAGCTCATTCTCCATACTAAACACTATCTCATTTGAAATCAAGCCCGTCAATTTTCTTTTCTCAAGAACCATGCAATCACCTAAAATGTTAATATTGTTGTCGACATACATAGAAATTTGGTTTGTTATAACTATTTCTTCATGACTATGTATGACAAAAAAAACTATAAAATGTCACGAAGTTTGAGCATATGTCGAAAAATATCTCTATAATTTTGAATTAGATTTTTTGTTACAAAATATTGAGTTTTTCGCCAAAAATATCATGCTATTAGTTTGTTCCATTTTTGTGTTGATGTGGACTCAAAGCCATTAAATGAGTCAGCAATAATCAATGCCACGTGTTATTTTTAAATAAATTTTTTTCCCCACTTCCATTCCAAAAATCAATTCGAATTGACTTCCCCCACTAAACCCACATTGATGAAAAGAGAATCACAATATAACCCAAAAGCTCCCTTTTTAGCTTTCCAGGCGATGAACCTGCAACAAATTAGAGAAACAAATTGAACTCATCTTGGAGCAGCGAGTTGACCACCCAGCTGTTGTCGCTTTTATGCTTGTTTCTCCAGAAAATCGAATTGTGGAGGAGCTTCGAGCATAATATTGAAGGTTATGTCGTTGTGGAGAAGATAACCAACATGCACGTCACACTCACCATTTTCAGATATATTCAATCATATTGTACACTGACATCACACTAAACGAGGCTAATATATTGTTCATTTTTAAACTACATAAAATCACCATGAATAAATCTTCTATCAATATTGTTTTAACACCACAACTAGGCTCAGGTTTTCTTAATTTGAGGGTTCTAGACCTATTCAGAAACTTAATCTGGGTTAAGTTAGTTTGAATTAAAATATACCTATCAAACCTAAACACAGTCCATATAACACGATCGTTCTTTCAATATTCTTTTAATAATTCAAAATACTAATAGAGTTGAGTTGGTTTATATGGGACATATCAAACCCAAACATAACTCAACATGATCCTTCTTTCAATAATTTTTAATGGGTCAATTCAGGTTACATTTTACATATTTATTGTTACAATTTAAAGTCACAACTTAATTTTGAATATATAATTAGCATTTTGTGTCAGGTAATTGAAAAATGACATTGAAAAAGAACGGAAATACTAGGGAAATGAAATTATAGGTACACCTAGTTGCTTCTTATTTATATATATTTTTAAAATTTATATCATTCAATCAATTATTTTATAGAGACCCATGTTTGCACAAGTTTTAAAAAATAACATGGCAATGGCCACCTAAATTCTGGGTACAGAAGGGTACATGGTCATAGGTCGTAAGTTAAGAAGACTACAAGTGATTAACTTTTGGCCAACTTAGAACACTAATCGATTTAAGTCCGCTTGAATCAGACCACATTCATTCATCTTAAGTATATTTCAGATGACATTTCCCTATTTTCAAGATTATTCTAACGAGTCAATCAATATTTTATTTTTTATTATCTTTTATTATTTATTGACTAATTTAGATCACTAATCTGGTTGAGTCGGTTTGGATGAGATATATCCATAATATCTAAGCATGACTCACATAACATGATCTCTTTTCAAGATTCTTACGGGCCAATAGATATTATATTTTTCATTATGCTCAACTATTCGTCAAAAAGTGTTTATTACATTTTTGTTTCGACGACTAATCATTTTAATTCATTAGCATTATAAATTGTAGGTTGAACTTCATTCATTAAACTTTCAACACATTAAAGATTAAAATTAGCATAAACTGACCTACATACCAGTGAGTAATCTGAATTTGTGGGTTGATTGTAAAAAATGTTTAAACTATTTTTCTTAGTTTTAGAAAGCTTCACAGACTTATTGATAATTATTTATGATTCAGTTGAATTATTTATGTCAAATCGGCCAACAGGCCAGAAAATTGTCAGTTTATTTATTTAGGTTGTCAATAGTAAAATCAAAAAAGAAAAATCTGAAATCGGCCAACGGGCCAAAACAATATCTAGTTACAAATAGGGAAGAGTTTGTGACTAATTTGCTTCTTCTTTACTTTGATGAATTTGATGTAATTGGGAATGGATTGGTTGGCTTCCTAGAGAGCGACGATTGATTGCATGACAAATGACAAGAAATTTGTGACTCATGACAAGGAAGAGATGATACTCTAAGGATTGAGGCGACAGGAACAATGTATTTTCCCTTTCCTATCTTCCCTTATGGCGTAATAGTTATTGTAGGAAAGGCTATGAAGCTTGAAGGAGTTTGGACAGTTAGATGCTAACGGTAAGGAAGGGCCTTGATCCGTACAAGTGAGTGACAAGGACTACCACTTTATTTGGCACTTGGACTTAACTGTGCGCCTTGAGGACCAATCGGAGACTACAGAGAAGTAAGAGTCAATAGTCCTCCCCACTCAAACTGGTCTGCAATCTGGAGCACTCATCCCCGGTTCATCTCCGTAATGGTGTTGATGTCAAGGATCACCATCAGAGCGGTGGGTAAGTTATGGATCTTCCATTAGCGTTTCACTCCTCTTCTGTTAGGCAGTGAAAACGAGTAGATGTTGCACACATCATGGTCACCTGGTTGAGTACCAATGGCTCAATCTCTTATGCTTCCTCTTCCTCCACATCCATGTGGTCAGGTTGTTGAAACCTACTCATGGATCAACTTGGGAGATGGCTCCCTACTCCCTAGCATGGCTAGTATATGTTGCTCTCCTAGTCAAACTACTAGTTTCCCAAGAAAAAAAATACCATAATCCAAACAAACAAAGGTGGAAAGCAAAACCACCCCACACTTATCCTACATTTTATGCATAAAAATTCTATCTAAAAAATCATGAAGCACAAGATAAGGGTATAATTGAACACGAAACATTGTTGCATTAATTGGATCAATTCAGCTAAGGGCAATTAACAACAAAGCAACACCCATGTTATCGAAATATCAAGATAGGCAAAGTACAGTTCTAATGAAAGAAATACAACGAGAGAGGAAAATGATGCAATCAATCATGCTCAACAAGTTCAATAACCAAATTCAAATCTCATGCATTCAATTGTAATAACTCAGTGCAATAAAGCATGACAATGCATCGTTCAGTTTAAACATAGAGATACAAGAAAAAGGTTGTCAAAGACTAGGCAAAAATCAATCGTTTCCTAACCTAAACATGCATTCTCATGAGAAAAATCATACCATTGGACACCTTCATACCAATTTCAATCAAATATAATCAATTTTGAAAAGCCCCAAATTAAAAATTAGGGTTCATGCACCGGACTTCCAATTCTCTCAATCTAAGGAAAATCATCACATAGTAGGTAATGGAAATGGTAGAGAAGAGTTAGGGACAAACTACCTGGTGTTTTCCATGCTCACAAGTTGAACAAAGCTAACAAATGAATGTTTTTTGGTGAAAAAAGGGCACAACTTAACCAAATCATGCGAGGGTGACGGTCGTTGGAGGTTGGGGTGAGTTGGATTTTGAAATTAGTGTCTGACACTACACCTACCTTTGTTGCACCTTATTGGATGGCACCAATAGACTTGAATGAACTCAAGCAAAAATTGTAAGAACTGTTGGCACCAATAACGTATCACCTTGGGGTGCGCTGGTCTTGTTTTTGAATAAGAAGGATGGCACCATGGGGATATGCATCAAGTACCAGCGCCTGAATTAGATTACTATCAAGAACAAGTGACCAAACATTGATGATCTGTTTGATCAACTACAACATGTTGCTATGTTTTCCAAGATCGATCTTAGGTATGGATCCATCAATTAAGAGTAGAATATGATGCTAACCCCAAGACCTCTTTTAAGATGAGGTATGGCGACCATGAGTTTCTAGTGATGCCATTTGGTTTGACTAACGTGCCTGGAGCCTTCATGGAGATGATAAATAAGCTGTTTCATGAGTACTTAGCTAACTTTATCATAATATTCATTGATGACATACTAGTCTACACTAAAATTGAGGAGGAGCGTCTGTCGGACCTAAGAATTGTGCTTGTAATACTGAGGGAGATGCAGCTATTTGCCAAGTTCTCTCAATGTGAATTTGCTGAAGGAAGTCTTATTCTTAGAAAACTTGATGACTCTAGAAGGATATAAGTGGATCCCAAGAATTGAAGCCATGGTGAATCGGTCGCCTCCTAGTAGTATAGCTAAGGTGAGGAGTTTTCTAGGCAAGGCAGGATACTATAGACGATTTGTAGAGGGTTCTCTAAGATACCATACCCTCTTAGAAAGTTGACTTAGAAGGACTCCTAACCTAGGGTATCCAGACAAACAAATGATATTGAACCAGTTCAATTTATGCAAAACAAGTTGTAACCAATTCACCATCGCAATTATTCTCTACTTAGATCACTCCCTCTAGGGATGTGCTAACCTACTACCAATCCTAGTATCTTAGACTTATCTCTTAAGACATGCATCTAAAACCAGCATGGCGATAAAATCACATGTGAATTGCACTCATGTAGGACGAGTCTAACCATCCCCTTCCGAGGTGATACCAACTAACCTTGATGATCAGGCAAGAACAAGAACATAAACTGAAATATATCAAACTTGCATAAATCGAACAACTCTAATCTAGCATCATCTAATCTAAGCATAGCATAGTTTATTTTCATATAGCCACAAAGAACTAATCAACATAAAGAAACCACGAAACTATGTTTATAAAAGAAATTATGAAAAACCTAATTCTATCAATGTCCATAGAAGAAATTGCTCCATAAATCTTGATATGTCGTTGCCAATCTGAGCTCCTCGAATTTGATGTCTTCTTTTTTGCTTGAAAGTTTCTGAACAATCCTCTCAATTTATTTGAAAACCGTCTGTCTAGATCGAAGGGGTAATGGTCTTTAAATAGGAGACGAAACCTAAAAGCTGACGGATGTGCTAAAGTGTACCTAAGACCATGCTAATGTGCGTCAAACATTTAGACAGGCAAAGGCACACGGTTGAACATTGGACATCAGTGGAGTTGGGAATGTTCAATCTAATGTGTGCCTTAAGGAGGTCTAATGTGCACCAAACATTTAGACATCCTTAGGCACACATTGACACAGTTTTCAGTACTTGTGATTTCCTTGATCTTTTGATGCGTCCTAGCTCATCCATGCACGTTGTATGACTCTGATTAATCTTGATGCCCTGATGTACCTTAAATATATATATATAAACACTCAAAAAGAACATTAAATCAACCTCGAGTCGGTCCGAGACACTAAATCAACATAAAAGCTTAAAATGCAAGTAACACCCTCAACTTCTAACCAAAGTCGTTGTGGGCTTGTAAAAATAGAATAGAGGGGAAATGATATATACGGTGGTGTCTTTATATATCGTTGTGCGTTTGTAAGAATAGAGGGGAAATTATATATATGATGGTATGTACATAGTGGTGGACAACTCTGTCTACTCTAATACGGAGCTAGAGCTACCTTCAATCGTAATGCTATGCAAGGATACAAACTATATCTAAGAGTTTTAATAGCTCATCTATTCCTTGATATTTAAACTACTCTACTTAGAGCTTTTATGGTCTTTTAGTCCAACTACCTAAGATATATATATTTTCCTTTGGCTATTTTTCATTTTTTTCGAGACTAGGTTTTCTAATTTCCTGAAAGGGAGATAAGGATGGGATGGATATTTTTGGGTGGAGATTTTCTAAGTGCCTCTATTATTCTAGTGTGTCACTACCGACCAATTTCAATTCGGTATCAAGGAAGTATTAAATTACTAGCCAACAGACAAGACCACTCATATCAATTTAAGAACAAGTATACTAGTGAAGCAGACTATTTATACTACAAAATGGCCTTTAGGCCTTGCAGTTGTCTTGCTAGTTGGTAAGTAGTCCAAGTTCATAAATCATTGGGAAGTCTACTAAGTATGCCAAGTAATTGATTAAAAAATGCTTCCAGAAAAAGCTTTAGTTTAGAATTGTAAATGCAAACACAATGACCCACACAGCCTAGCCAATAGGTTTCCTATACTCACCCACCCAACACTTATGTTGAACAGTGTCCTCATTTGACTGGACGAGAAAGTGTTATTGGAATACCTAGAAGTCATGACAGACCAGACAGATAAGAGAACACAATCAAAATGATGCTTGAGCTCGGTAACAACACTAACTCTTGAAAATGACTCAAACACACACATAAACACCAAAAATAAAAGTAAAAAGGAACAAGGAAAAGTGTCCAATCTCCACACAGAATAAATGTGTATCTAATATCCAAATTGAAAGAAAGAAAAAATCCTAAGAAAATTGAAATAACTTGGTTACTGGCGCCTCGAGGAGGAGAAGGTGATGGGAAGGCGGACCTTTCCTGGTTGGGGTCAGTGAAGTAGTGGAGATAATACATCTCCTTCATGTGGTGCTCATGCTCTCTCCTCTGCTAGTCCTCAAAGTGGCATCTTAAATCTGGCTCCTTCGCAGCAAGCTCGACCATCTATGTATCCTGATGATACTACCAAGTAGCCTGCTCCAGCTGCCAAGGAAGCAATCCTGTTGAGAGAGAAGTATGGAAGACAGTCTGCTAGTGCCACAACAATAGGCTGCAATCACAATAAGATGTTTGCCACTACTATACCAACTTCCACATGTTTTCAATGGTGCTGGTAGCTGTTGGTACGGTAGAATGACCAAGAATTCCTGAAATGGGGGCTCCTCTTGAGTAGCAGGGGTTCCTCCATCACCATGCGCACGTTGTTCGCGACCTCATCCTCATCCTCTTTGTAGAGCTAGAACTCCATGGGGATTATGGCAAGAATAAGTCATGGTCGGATCGAGGCTCGGGACATCGAGGTTGATGTCAATCTTCTGAAGTATATATGCTTCTACAAGCTTCGTCTTAGATGCTGGCGGGTGCATCGCTGGATCCCACTAGACGATCTTTGTAACGAACTGTCGTCCTGACAAAGTTATCTTGCCGCTGTGACGCAAGTGGAAGAACTTTGCCACCACCCACCCTGGTGAAGGGGTCGTTGCTATCGAGTAGAGGACGGCGAGTTCCTCCTTCAGAACATGGTGGGAAACACGCTCATGTGAATCCTGATAATCCAAACCATGTTGTTAAATAAGGTGAAAGAAGTTTTCAAGAGGGTCGAACAGCTTTGTATATGAGGAGGTGAATGTCTTGAAGTGGATGGCATTGGGGTTGTAGATGATCTCCATCCAGAAAGGCTGGGTCTCGTTCTGGACCTTGGCTGGCTCAAATCCCACTTCATATGGCTAAGAGAGTGAAACAAAATTGATTTAGAATCCAAGTGATTGAGTGAACTTATCCATTATTTTGTTGTACCTCCCGACGCCTAAGTGGTAGGTGATGCACTTACGGTCCTTCTTGAACGATGGTGGGGAAAACTAAGGATGTGGCCTCTTTGCGTCTTTCTTAAACGGTGGTGGGGAAACCAGGGTTGGAAATTGTTTTTTAGTTATTGGTTTTAACCACAAACCGCATATTACGGTTTGGTTTGTGGTTAACCACTAACCGCATATTACGGTTTGGTTTGTGGTTACCACTAACCGCATATTACGGTTTGGTTTGTGGTTAACCACTAACCAAATTTCGATTTGTGGTTAACCACTAACCAAATTTCGGTTTGTGATTTGGTTAGCGACATTGAATTTGTTTAATTTGTGGTTCGTGGTTAAACTGCAAACCGAGCGGCTAACCAAATGATAACCGAATAAACTGAATATAAGAAACTTAAAATTTAACTAAATTAATAATAGACCAAACTAAATGAGTAAATTGGAAATCCCTAATGCCTAACCCTAAAACTAAGTAAGCCTAACCGAATAAGGTAACTGAATGACGATCGTGAACGGACTCACTCAACCTAAACTGCATCTCTATCCATTGACTGTGGCACTGTGCTGTAAGATGCCAATGGTTCTCAACTCTCAAGTCTCCAGTCCACCCTAGCCTATCCCCAAGCCCCCAAAAACTACCAAACTCAGTCCTAAATTCCGATCCTGAGTCCCAACGACGAGACGACTTCCCTCTTCACATGAAATAAGTGCCCATTTAGATGCGTCTCTCCGGCTTTGGACTGACATCGACTAAATCCATCCCTGCCAGCTACATCTCTCCGACGCTGACGTGAATTTCCTCTCTAGAATCGAATGTATAGCATATAAAAAGGTACATGTATGCAATGGCATTGAAATGTCTGACGGGTAATAAAGACAGTAAAAAAATGAAAATGAAAAGTTTGGATATGATATCTCTCCTCGCCTACATCCCTTTTCTTTGTAATTGTTTTTGTCCATTTGTCTAATAAGGTGAGAGCCATACAGATAATAAAAAAAAGGATTTTTTATAGTTATGATTAAATCTGAAATTACATAGTCAGTCAAGTGAAAATTTAAATTATACGATTTGGCTATCACCAACACCTACAGTGCGCGGCGCACTGATGCACGGTAGCACGCACGGCGCACTGTAGGTACTAATCCAATGGTTATATTCAAACGGTCATGTAATGACCGTTTGAATATATATACGTTGGATCACCCTAGAGTGCGCCACGCATCCTACGGCGTGCCGCACACTTAAGGACTGATGCAACGGCTATTTTCCAGCCCTATATATTATGTGCATTTTGGGGTCAAACAATTTACCCCTCCTACAAATTTATGTATTCCTCACTTTCTCCACTTTGTGAAAATGTCTTCAAACCGTGCCAATGAGAACTTTTGTTGAAGTTATGTCGTCCTGATGAGTCCAAAGATTTGATCACCTACTACAGAGAAGAAATGAAATTTGATAGCGGGTTTTGTGCTTCGACACTAATGACGTGGAAGTTTGAGAAATACTTCAATTGCCTTTCTATAATTATAGGTTCGAGAAGAAGTTGACGATGGTGATGGCTGAGAAAGTGGTAAGGCGCGAGATGTGAGCTACAATAGAGGTGAAGCTTGTTGAGAAGGATGCTGAGATGGATGTAGCGCATGTTGAATGGGCAATTGAAGGGAAGCCATCATAAGGATTAAGGATAGGTATATATATATAATATCACTATTGAGTTGGAGGATTTGAAATTTGTTCTTCTAGGACATGGTAATCGTAAAAGTATTTAGTGTGTAATGTTGAATAAAAGAAATGGTTGTTTGTAAGAAATGGTCATTGTTCTCAATTTTGGTATTAAATTGAAATGATTGGATGGTCAAATCGGAATGGTCAAAAGTGGTGAACATCTGAGTAAATGATAGAGGTGGCCGAAAGCTATAGGTTGTGGTCAAAAGCTGATAAAGTTGTCTGAAAGCTGCAGGCCCGTGGTCAAAAGCTGATAATATTGTCTGAAAGTTGCTTGCTCGTGGTCAAAAGCTGATAAAGTTGCCGAAAGCTTTAGGCCCATGGTCAAAAACTACAGAAAGCTGAAAACTTCTGGAGAATCTTGCAGACTAGTGGAGGGAATATGATGTGTAATATGCTGCAGTATTATTATCCCCTCCTATCTATTCATCATAGACCTTCAATGCTCACAACTCAAAGTCCTGAATAACCATTTCATCACTATGTCTTCGTAGTCTGATTCTCCTCTCTTCGTTTCTCAATAGATAATGGTTGAGTTTACATTCCTTCTCCGTTGGGAGACAACACATTTTTTTGAACGTTAGAGTTCAGTATGTCGGTGGTCACTGTCAGAGAGTGAAGATGAGTTCAGTACGGACCTTCGCCCGAGCGATTCATGTGTTTCTTAAGGAAATGAAGATTCTTGTGGAAGCAATCCTCCATAGCGTATATTATCGTCATTCTATGATTGTTGGTGATAGTATTGCTAGGTACTGTCTTCGGCCATGCATCGATGAAGAGTCTTGGGGAGCTATTTACTACATGGTAGCAAAATTTCAGGCGTGGAAAAATTCTGAGTTGTATTTCAAGTTCAACGGTGCGATCGACTGAGTTTATGGCTCCAGTGGTCAATCCTCAATGACATGTTACTTTGAACCTTCTAGTTCACAAAACATGGAAGTGGCCTCTCATTGTGATAGACACAACAATGATGATGTCGTCCCAGAAAATGAGGTTGATGACGAGGTTGAGTACGAGCTTAGAAACAATAATGGGGAAGGGATGACATATCTGCCTTGAGCGATGACCACAACAGCATGCTGATTGGCCCACTCAATACACAAGGGGAGCATGTTGATCTCATGATCAGAGAAGGAGTTGCATCATCATCTCACGCCCCTCCACGATATTACACTCCACCCGGTCTGTACACAACTTTGGGGAATAACATCAAAAAGGTGATCACTGTTGAACATTACCAGGGTGGTCCTGAAATCTCAGATTTCGACCCCACTCTTGAAGATTTTTACATCAGTCAATGGTTTTAGATAAAGAAGGAGGCAAGTTTTGTTGTCAAACACTAGGCCCAAGTGAGGTCGAAGCCATAATTCCATATTCTTTTGGTCCAAGATGAGATTTCACACATGTGAAGCTGCAAGCGATGGAAATGACATACGGCAACTTGGAGGAGTTGTACAATAAACTTCCAGATTTCTTCAATGAGGTGCAGTGTCGTACCCATAGCACCCAGGTCGAGTTCTGCCTGGACAATTTAATTGTTGGTGGCGGTGCACTTAAGCAATTAAGGTCGGTATTCTGGAGTTTCCGGCTTTGCATCGACGGTTTCAAGCATTATCGAGTTATGCTAATTGGTGATGACATCTTCCTAACTAGAAAATATAGTGGCACCCTACTGATGGCAAGTTCATTTGATGGCAATCATAACATCCTGACTGTAGCTTTCTCCATCATCGACAAAGAGAGTACTTATTCGTTTGTGTGGTTCTTCCGTTACATGCAAGAACTACTGACATACAGGTAGAACGTCTGTGTCATCTCGGATCGCCATGCTGGGATTAGAGTTGTTATAGACCAAATTGGTGGGGGTTGGGTATGGAGATGGTGCGGCCGACAAAACAAAAGCAATTACAACATCCATGTCAAAGAGCCCAACATGAAGGAGCTATTGAAGGCCATATGTAAGCTTGTTAACACAGTGTTATGTTGCATTTTCTAGTTTCCATTTATGGTTTGCTAACACAGTGTGCTCTAGTGAATAAGGGATCATGATGGAGGGTCAATGCAAAGCTTATTGGTTTCCTTATCGTGGATGCCAAACTGGGCCTTGGCAAGAAAAATTGGGTCTTGGAAGACCAAGCGATGTGAAGTAATGTGTTGATGCAAAGCTGGTGCGGCATGCACCATGGCATAATGACAACGAACATGGCTATGAGTATTAACAGATCGTTCAAAGGGATTAGGCCACTGCTGATAGGTTCTTTGGCAAGCGCAACATTTTACAGGTACATGATTAAGAAAAGTGAACTGAAATGTTCATAATTTTTACACCATGCACTTGGTCATATGATAGTTCTTATATGGTTGCTAGGGTAACTACATATTTTGATGAGAGGCGCAAGAAATACGATGCAGACGTTCGTTGAAATGAATATTGGACGGAGAGGTGTTGTACAACAATGCATGAGCGTAGTGTCAATGGCCAAACCCACACGGTGCGTACCTTAATTCATACAACGGGCGGGTATGATGTGGTTAGTGCCTATAATAACAGAAATAGAGTTGGAAGCAACACATACATGGTCTATCTAGGTCACTAAAATATGACAACTTCATGTGCTTGTGGTATCTTCCAGCATTCTAAGATTTTGTGTAGTCATGCTTATGTTGTTTGCAAGGTGACCATAATTGCTCGGATATATGTAACTAGTTTTATGCCCCATCGATGGAATGGAGGACTAGCCATAACATGGGGGACCAAAGATCATCACCAACCAAAATCTTATTCGTGTCCAAGGGAGAACAAGACATAGCCAAATCCACAACTAAATGAATTGGACTGAAGATGTGGAGCCACAATGTACCGCATGCAGCCAAGATGGTCACATAAATGGCCATTATCCAACCGTCCCACCATCATAGATGGTTTGCCCCATATGCCATGTTTTGGGCCATAACCGAAGCACTTTCCCAATGACTTAAAGGACAACCAAACACCCGAAACAAGGTGGAAATCGCCAGCAGAATGTGTAGAGAAAACACTACCTCTATCCATATGTTGTTTATTTCCGTTAATTTTCATTGAATTCTGGTGGTCTATGATTCCATATGTTGTCTGTTTCCGTTAATTATCATTTCATATTGTTTGTTATGGTTGAAGTGTTGCTTTTATTTCAATCCTTTTAAAGTTAGTGTTACTTTTATTTCAATCCATTTAAAGTTAGTGTTGCTTTTTTTCAATCCATTTAAAGTGTTGTAAAACATACACTTGAGTGAAAAAAAAAACTACTAACAGGAGTCATACAACCATAATACAAGCATACTACCATCATACAACTTCTACCACAATAAAACCAAAATGCAAATAACCAACCATAATATCCAAGTACATATAAAAGATAACTAAAAACGATCTACCCACGACCAATGTCCCTCTAGTGAAATGCTCTGGGGTGGTCTCTGGTGTCGCACATGATCTGTCAAGGATGGGGTCACAACCAAGGTCTACGGTCCGTCGGAGGTGCTGCCCAATCCTTGCGCTGTGTGACTATCTGCTCCTTCGGTGTCGTCGTTTCGAACCGAGTTTCCGAGTGTTGTATCTGTGGGGCCCACTATGTTTGGAGCTCCCACTAATATGTCATGGTAGGCTGCTGTCCCCACTACTATGATTGATGAGGTTGCTATCCCTACTACTGAAACTGGGAAGGCTGCTCCCAATGATGCGATTGAGTCTCCGACTGGTACTGCTAGGTGGGTGGGTGTTGCTGGGCACAGAAGACCAACAAGTATGGGTGTACGGCCGTGGAACAATCTACGCCTCGTGGACCTATTAATGTCGTGTGCGTCTCGCTGTGGGGACAACCACCTGACTCAATGGCTCAACAACATATGGGTCGGACGACCGGTAACTCATTCAAGTGGGGGCCATCTATGGGTGATGCTATGGGTCGTCAAGCCTACACTCCATGCCTCCGGTCGCGTGTAATATGGAACGTAGATACTGCCGAACCACCTCAGTGTCCTCTCTGTCGAGCTGCTCCTATGAACCTGCCCTAACAATATATTCTCGAACTCGTCAATCTACAAAATCAAAACAAAAACTATGTTAGTTTTGTATGATGTGGAAAGCATACAAATTGGAACAGTGCTTGTGTACATACAATGGAATGTTGTACTGTCCCCCGTCTCGATGTCCACCGACAAGTATACTGAGGGCACCCACCATGTGCCACCTCTTTGCATCGTCAAAAAACGCACTCACCGCCACGTGGTCCAGCCTGCTCCGCCACTGGCCTAGTTACTGCTCCACCCTCGCCTCGCAAGCCGTATCATTCCTTTCCGTCAATTCGAGTAAAAACATGACCTCACCCTCCAACATGTTAATGGTGGGGATGGGCTAGGCTATCCTAAACTGTATGAGGATGCGGTCTGGTGGATGCCATGAGATGCTACGGGGAGAAAGTAATGGGACAACAACCATGTGTGCCTCAGCAGAGAAAGGTGAATCCTCACAGCCGTAGTAGGGGACGCACTGAAAGACAAGACATAAATGACAATGACATCTGCAAACGGGACTACTAACAAGAAATAGAATGACGCACTAACTCTTACAATAAATGGTGTGCCCTCATCGAACAACTATCTATACTCTGGAAGCAAGAGTTCCTGACTCCTGTCGTGCATCCAGTTCATCCATCGATATAGGTGGGTACGACCCACAAGGCCCAAAGCATTTGGTCCTCTAAGACTGTCCCCATGGACTCACCATGCTATGTATGGGAACCTCTCCAATGCCCAGGAATTCAGCATCATAGTCCAAGCACCTATATCACCAGCCCCTTTCGTAGTAGAAGACTCTAACGCTGAACATACCAAGCTCCCGGTACAACCAAGTCAAAACCACTACCCCCTAGCAAATGGCATCTCATCTAAAAAAACTAACATGTACGACAGGTTTACATACGCATCTGACGTATCCACAAACAGGAATGCCCCTATGGACACCAACATGTGTGCTCATGCATACTGTCCACATCGACTGGAATATTCTTTGGCTTCTTGAACATGGAAGTCAACCACCCAATCCTCAGCCGTCTATCCTATAAGACATCCTTCATCATCGGGCTCGCTCCCAGAACCTCATCAACCAATTCTAGAATATGCGGCCCAGAAAGATCGAACGAGTAGTAGACTGCATCGCCATCCACTGACAGATCTGTCAGCATCGTCACATCTGCTAGAGTCAAGATGCACTACTGTAGGGTAGCATTAGGTTTCTATTTGATGTTACAATACTCACTAAGAAAGTACTAATAAGTAAGGAATCTAAAACACTAGGCATTTATTAATAGTATCTAACATATCATTACACAATTACTAATAGTTTCTAACAGTGTGCATTTATTAACATTATCTAATATAATACTAAGCAATTACTAATATTATTTAACACCAGGTCATTATTAATATTCTCTAAGCATTATGGTAATGGTACCAACCTCATTATCAAAACTTTCACTAGCGTGATGTGGGTTGCGGTCGCCCCAAAGTAGTTCTCCATCGATCGGCTTGGGGTTGACTCACGAGGGTGTTGGTCCATACTAGTAATCCATCATACAACAAAACTAAAAAATTGCACATTCAGAAAAATAATAATATTACCGACTAGTTCCTTGCGGAACAAGAATTTTTTGTCGGTATCGAAAAACAAAGAAGGAAGAAGGAGAATTAGTGAATTGGCATGAAATATGAAGGAGAATAGGGTTATTTATAGATCCGGTGGAAGCAACCTACAACGTGCCTCGCACCCTAGGATGCGCCGCGCGTTCTATAAAAGGGTGCTTCCAACGGCTACATTCAAACGGTTATCTAACGGCCATTTGAATATAGCCGTTGGATCACCTTAGGACACGCCATACATCTTAGGATGCGTCACACGTCGTAGGAGGGTGTAATGGCCAAATTGTATAATTTAGGTTTCCACTTGACTATCTACGTAATTTAGCTGTAAAAGGAGGAGAAGAGGAAACGTCGTGGATCATCACCTAGCTGCCGCAGTAGCATCACACCACCACCAACCAGATAGAGTATATTTTTTTGAGTGTTTGTAGATGGATTTTATTTAATTTTTGTGTTTGTTGTACGGTGTAAGTGACTCTGTGGCGAGAAATGGATTTACATTCCATCCATACACCAATATTCATGTTACATTTTTGTAACTTCTCATGGTAATTTTTACTTTACCATTGTGTAATTTTACTATAAACTAATTATCTATTTTGGGAATTTGATGGATTAAGTTAAATTATTATTTGTCAAATATTGTCGATTTACTTTTCTTCTCCTTTTTTACGTGTGTTGTTATTCGTAATACTATAAATTTTCTGATCACCAATTTTTTGAATTGTTGTCTTTAGTGAGTATTCAAAAGGGAAAACTTAAATATAGAAAACTTGCACACTCTCATAATAATCTATTGAAGCAACAATAAATATAGAATATTTTGTGAATGTTGAATGGATACTAAGACGTAAAGCAAATTTGATTGTTTATGTTGGCTACAGAAGTAGGAATATAAATTGTTTGAGTAATACATGGCTAGCCCAAAAACGAATAATCATCACATCACAGATTATTCGGTCGTAAAATTGGGAGATAAAAAATGATTAATAAACGCTATTATTCACATTTGTTTAACTTATATCTTGAAAATTCCCTATAGTTTTTTACTTTGAATTTATCGTGTGATTTGATTTGCTCTTATTAATATTATTTGTGTGTTCAGAATTGAAACCATTGGTTTGAGTTCGCTTTGAGTAATTATTTATGAAGTCGATTATGGTTATTAGTCCTCGTGGGATCGACACTCTAATTATCAATTTATTACTTGATAAGAGCTATATACTTGCGGTATATATTTTGACCTTCAACCTCCTCACTTTCCAAACAACAAACCTCATAAACATAAGTGTTATCATTGTGTTTACGAAGATGGCAAACTCATCGAGTGATCATGCTCGAAGGAAGTCTCGAGGAGAGCGAGTCCAACTCAACCTCATTCCCTCGGAAGGAGCTGGAACTCTGAGCTCAAAGCGGGTTTTAGTGGGGAAGTTCCTTGCCACAAATAAATTCAACTTGGGATGGCGGTTGGAGGCACAAGAAGAGCATGATCTTAGAGTGGTGTTCCCGTAGTTGTCAAGCTGGGTGATCATACGATCTTAGAGTGGTGTTCCAGTAGTTGTCGATTTGTGTTATTATTCGTAATACTATAAACTAGATTATTGGAGGTCCGTTGGTCGGGTGTTTTACTGTACAAATAATTTACAGTTGCACGTAATATGTTTCGAGTTTAATCATACTTTAAATTGCATGGTCAATTTGGATTTTATCCTATTTGATTCGATTTGGGTTCGTATGAATAATCATAACGACAATAAGCATTGCCATTTCTCTTACCAATAAATAAACGGTTCAATTTTAGATACTGTTTTTAATTTACTTACCTATTAGTTTTATAAAAAAGTTAAAGACAATAGTATCATCAAGTTTGTGTTGATATAGTAAATGATGGTAAGACATTTAGTAAGTGCTTTATAGTTTCAATCATTACTTTAATTGTAATGTGATTTTAGTATTTCTATGATATAAATTGTAGAATTCAAAATGACAATGATTTTAACATTCACATCATTTTTAGGCACGTAAAACGTTTTCGTATCAATGGGTATTCTACCCGATTCGATTTGATCAAAGACAATAATACCCAGATCAGAACCTGTTACAGGGATGAAAATATGTAAACACTTTATTGGCGAATAACTGAGCATGATGAAAAATGTAATCTCTATTGACCCATTAAAAGAATTTTGAAAATAGATCATGTTATGTGAGCTATGCATATATGTTATGGATATATCTCATTCAAACCGACTTAACTTGATTAGTGGTCTAAATTAGTCAAGAGATAATAAAATATAATGAAAAATAAAATATTTATTGACCCGTTAGAATAATCTTGTAAACAGGGACATGTCATCTAAAATATACTTAAGATTAATGAATGTGGTCCGATTCGAGCAGATACAAATCGATTAGTGTTCTAATTTGGTCAATAGTTAATGACTTGTAGTCTGCTTATCTTACGACCTATGTCCATGTACCATTATGTCCCCAGAATTTAGGTGATCATTGTCATTTTTTTAAAATTTGTGCAAACATGGATGTTTATAAAACAATTGATTGAATGATATAAATTTTAAAATAATATATGATTAAGAAGCAATTAGGTGTACATATAATTTCATTTCCCTAGTATTTTCCGTTCTTATTCCATGTCATTTTTTAATTACATGACATAAAATGCTAATTGTAATAGATGTATTCAAAATTAAGTTGTAACTTTAAATTGTAACAATTACCATGTAAAATGTAAACTCAATCGATCCATTAAAAATTATTGAATGAAGGATCATGTTGAGTTATGCTTGGGTTTGATTCATACGTCTCATTCAAACCTACTCAACTCTATTAGTATTCTGAATTATTCTTGTTAAAAGAATATTAAAAGAACGACCGTATTATATGGACTGTTTTTAGGTTTGATAAATATGTTTAATTCAAAATGACTTAATCTGATTAAGTTTCAGATTAGGTCCAGAACCCTTAAATTAACAAAATATAAGCCCGGTTGTACTATGGTGTTAAAACAATATTGAAAGAATATTGATTCAGGGTGAGTTTATATAGTTTAGAAATGAACAACATATTAGCCTAATTTAGTGTGACGCCAGTGAACAATATGATTGAATAAATTTGAAAATGTTGAGTGTGATGTGCATGTTGGTTATCATCCCCATAACGACATAACTTTCAATATTAGATGGATTGTTTTCCTAAAAAATTCAGTTAAATATAACAAAATGAATGTTATTAAACTTAAAGAATGTAGCGAACAACATTTGTGAAGGTCACAGTTAATTTTGAGTAACATATAAAACGTTATGAAAGAAAAATTAATTAAAATGAAAACAAATAGAGGTTCAAACCAATTAATGAGTTTTTTTTGTTGCAATAAAAGTGGTTTGTGTATAAACAAAAAAAAATTATTTTGAAAAACAACACACCATAAATTTAAGGAGAAGTCTCCAAAGGCTTACTAATGAATTTATTTTGTTCCAATAAAAGTAGTTTGTGTGTAAACAAAAAATATTATTTGAAAAAAAATACATTATAAATCTAAGGAAAAGTCTCCAAAAGCTTATTAATGAGTTTATTTCATTAATGGATTCTGGGAGACAATCTGATTCAAATACGAAAAGGTCTCAGCATATTGCTTATTTTGTGGGAAGATTGGGAGCGAATTTGAGTTCTGCAAAAGATCGATGGAGGCTGGTGGAGGCGGAGCCCTCCTTGGGTGCTATAAGCTGTCGACTCTGGCATGCATGACTTCACCGTAGGATTCGCATGACAGCTTTCCTAGAGCCCCTTGTTTCGGTACCCGAGCTGGAGCGTTTTTCCCAAGAGGTTTGTGAGGCCCGAGGCGGAATCATTACCACCCAAACTCCCCTTAATTTGGTTCTCTCTCCCATACAGTGTCTACCCATCTGACCCTATGTCTAGGGAAGCGCCCTCGAACATTCAAAATCCTCTGATAGCGGACTTCTTCACGTTAGAGACCTTAGGGAGGCAACATAGGTCCCCCATTAAAACATGAGACCTGGTGGAAGAGATGGAAGAACTCATGGTTACCCAAGAAGGCTATGACAGCGTGCAGAAGGAGGCGGCGGCTGTTGCAACTCAGAGTTGGGGCCAGGGACCAACTGGAGGTTAAGAAAGGCCCTCTGGTACAAATGGAGCCGATCCTTTCTGAAGAAACTGGTGATGATGGGCTTTCTCTTATTTTAAATAATGCTAGCCCAGGCAATAAGAAAAGGAAAGCAAATTCCCCACCCAAGCTCTACTCCCCAGCCTTCTGCTTTGAACCCTACTGATATATCGACTTGAGAAAATTCCAACTCCAAAGGTTTGGCATCTGTGTTAAGCAGAGAGCGAATGGAAAATCTGGCTGGTCTGTGATATAGAGGAAGAGTAACAAAGCTTGCAAGGAAACCCAAGAGGAGGTTCCTAACTGTGATGTGAACACTGAAAACGAGATGACGGTGGAAAATTAGGAGCCACCATGCCTCTCATGATGATCCTTAGCTGGAACTACGTGGGTGCGCGTCATATCCTTACAGTCAAGCATCTTCGAATATTGGTATGAAATCTTTGGGTGGCTGCTCTTTTTCTTATGGAGACGAAACATGACGCGATTTTCATGAAGGAAAAGGGGACATTTTTAATTATGCTAACAAATACTATCTAGACTCGTTAATAATTTGAATCTTTAAACAATTTTTTAATATTCAAATTAGACAATGCTCAAGGTTAAATGAATTATAATATTGTTCTTTAGTAAATTGTGAAAACTTATAAAAAAGTTCAATTTCATGGAAAAAAAAGGACAATTTTTAATTATGTTAACGGATATTATTTAGACTCAGTTAATAATTTGAATCACTAAATGACGCCCTAATATTCAAATTAGACAATGTCCTAGGTTTAGTGAATTACTAAATTGTCCTTTAGTAAATTACGAAAACTTATAAGAAGTTCAATTTCATGGAGGAAAAGAGGGCAATTTTTTATTATGCTAACGGATACTATCTAGACGCTGTTAATAAATTTGAATCTCTAAACGACGCCCTAATATTCGAATTAGACTACGAAAGTTTAGTGAATTACTATATTGTCCTTTAGTAAATTGCGAAAACTTATAAGATGAATTTCATGGAGGAAAAGAGGGAAATTTTTAATTATGTTAACGGATACTATCTAGACTCTATTAATAATCTGAATCCCTAAACGACGCCCCTAGTATTCGAATAAGACAATGCCCCAGGGTTAGTGAATTACTAAATTATCCTTTAGTAAATTGAAAACTTATAAGTTCAATTTCATGGAGGAAAAGAGAGCAATTTTTAATTATGCTAACATATATTATCTAGACTCTGTTAATATTTTGAATGCCTAAACGACGCCATATTATTCGAATTAGACAACGCCCAAAGTTTAGTGATTATTAAATTGTCCTTTAGTAACTTGCGAAAACGTATAAGAAGTTCAATGTTTGACAGACTCAATCATTCTTAAACACTGGCCGGACACTTACCATAGTACTCATGGTGATATCCCGTGCATCCAACCGATACTTCATGTATTCAAATTAACGAACCGACCTAAACAAAATTGAGAGATTTAATTAAATTTTATAAAAAAAAATTTAAAAACCGGACGGACCGAGTTTCCGTCCTGTCAGACCACCCGGACGGACCAGATTTCCATCCCGTGTGGTCTGACTGACTTCGACAATGACGATCAGTAGATCCCATCGGACGGTGACGGAGATGAGGATGACGATTGTGATGCCTCGTTTCACCCTTTCCTGCTGGATAGTGCACTCTCGCGGCAGAGACATGCGGGGAGAGGTACAGCCGCTCCATCTGGATTTGGAATGGATACTAGATCATCTCGTGGGTCGCAGGAATCGTCTATTGTGGGCCCTAGACATGGCACAGGAGCGCGTTCTGCATGGGTCCTGTCTAACAGCACTGGACGGGAGTGGTTGCTTACTGGTCTAGCTCCTGGTGGACCCTGGATCCCTACTGTGATCCCTAGTTTCGGCAGTCACGTAGCCCACCGCTCCGGACGCACGGTTTAGACTCTAGGTCGGCATCACAGTTCAGGCTCTGCCTTGCGAAGGCTAGGGTTCTGAGGCTAGAGAGGTTCTGGTGGCCTTCCCTAGTGGCTCGACAGTTAGGCGATGCCTCTGGGGTGTCGCACCTTGGTTTATGTCGTGGGGTTTAGATCTTCCCCTGCTGTTGGCATTCGTTGAGAGATGGCAGCCAGACACCAACACCTTCCACATGCCATTCAGAGAGATGATGATTACCCTTCACGACGTGTTGTACCTACTGAGGCTTCCCATTCGAGTCACCCAACTTAGTTCGAAGGGCGAGAAGACGTATGTGTGTCAGCTTGCCACTATGTTTAATGTTGATGGGGATGAGATCAGGCAGAAGTGCTACAAAGCAGACAGTTTTCATCTAGACCACCTAGTCGAGGCTGTTGAGGCTGGATACCTTGATGATGCTAGCACAACCATTTGCTACTTGATTGCGTTGCTGGATACCTTGACAAGGCAGTCAGAACCGTGCCCGTGTTGGGGTTCTCGAGGGTTTACGAGACATGCGGATGACTCGGGAGTACAGTTGAGGTGCGACTACACCTGCTTTCCTGTACAGGCAGGTCGGGGTTGCTTCTCGTGCGGGATCCACGTTCCTGTCAGGCTGCCTTAATTTGCAGCTGTCATGGATGTACAAGTACTTCCCGAGCTGGCGTTGTAGGCTGACCCCGGCCTCACGTGCTAGTGGGGAGGCCCTTGTTGGGAGGTGGGCAGACCGAAGATCGTTGAGAGAGCAGCTGATGCGAATGCGAGGCTAGACACACTACGATCGATTCTGGATGGGATGACGCACACCCACATCGATTGGCTTCCGTTCGGTACACCTGACTTCTTCGGTGACGCTCGATGGTCCTTGAACAGTGGAGGCATACATGCAATCGACTACGTTGAGCCGCACGATCCCAGCCGCGTGTTGCGTTAGTACGGCTACCGACAGATGATCCCGGACTCGATTCTCATGCCGGAGTTAGCGTCGCGACCGACGGAGCGGACGCAGTATGTAGTCAGGCACTCCAGGTTTCACTACAGCCAGATTGGGCAGTTGCTGGCTCTGTCGTTCTTGAGCACTTGCACTGTGCTAGGATCGTCTGATGGTAACGCAACTACGGAGTACATGGTGTGGTACCTAGATGGCACACACCCACAAATCGTCCCCAGGCGGTCGGCGTCAAAGGCCGACAGTCCTTAACGGCGGTCGGCTTCCAATGCCGACCGCCCCTAAATTTATTTTTTATTTTTTTATTACAATAAAATTAGGGTGAATGAGTAAATATAAGTAAATAGAGTAATATTATTTTGATAATTAAAAATGAGTTATTGAATATTTTTTTATTACTACATCAAAATTAGTAATTAGTCATGTTCATTACTCATGTTAATTAAGGATAAACTATAATTTTGAGTTCTAAAAGTGACAATTAAGGTTTAGAGAGAAGGTTTAGGGTTTCACGATTTAGGGTTCAAAATTTAGTGCCATGATTTAGGGTTTAGGGTTTAAGGTTTAAGGTTCAAAATTTAAAGATAAGGTTTAGGGATTAGGGTTTAGGATTTATTATCTACATATTAAAGATAAGGTTTAGGGATTAGGGTTTAGGATTTATTATCTACATATTAAAGATAAGGTTTAGGGATTATGGTTTAGTATTTAGGGTTTAGCATTTAGGTTTTAGGATTTAGGGTTTAGGGTTTAGGGTATAGGGTTTAGTATTTAGGGTTTAGAGATTAAAGATAAGGTTTAGGGTGTAGGGTATAGTATTTAGGGTTTAGAATTTAGGGTTTAGGATTTAGGATTTGGGGGTTTTTAGTGTAGAATTCCAAATAATTATTACATTTCCTAAAAAAATGTACATAATGAATTAGGGTTTAGGGTTTCTTAGTTTAGAAATCCAAAATAATTATTACATTTCCTAAAAAATGTACGTAATGAATTAGGAGTTAGGGTTTAAGGTTTTTTGTTTAGAGATTAAAGATAAGGTATTGGGTTTATGATTTTGGATTTAGGGTTTAGGATTTATGGTTTAGAGTTTAGAGATTCAAGATAAGGTTTATGGATTAGGGTTAATGATTTAGGGTTTAGGACTTAGAGATAGGTTAAGGTTCAGGGATAGGGTTTAGGGTTTAGAATTTACGGTTTAACCGTTACGGTTTAGCGGTTAGGGTCCTAGTCCTTGGTTTTAATTAATTTTTGGAAATTAGGGTTTATTCATGGTAATTAAGGGAGACTAATAAATATAAGTACTTATAGTAACACTTGTTGTGATATTTACATACTTGACAATTGAGTAATATTTTGAAAATTATTAATTACTCATGTTAAAATTTAAATGAATTTGTAAATATAAGTAATTAAAGTGAATTTGTAAATATTAGGGTGTATTAATTGATAGTATATGTAATAATTATTTTTTTCAACTATTAATTCCATAAATATTCAATCATCATATCTACAATTATCAATTTAATTATTACTTATATTTACTAATTCATCTTAATTAGTTTAATTTGTGTGACTAATTATTAATTTGACAATTGTTAATGAAATACATACTTAGTTACGAAATATTTAATTATGATATATATTTAATGACGAGTTTACTAAACTAAATAATACTAATCTAAATATAAAAATTATAAATATAATTAAAATTAGAATTAAAAAAAGTTATTGGATCGCCGACCCCGTCCCTAAAGTGTAATACCTCGGCACCGGGGCGGCGACGTTGCGGCGATGGTACGGCGACGGTGCGGCGGCGGAGGGGGTGCGGCGGCAGGGCTACAACGGTGGCGGCGGTTTTTAATGGTCGTTTGAAAGAGGTGAAAGTTCTTCAAATTTCTGCGTCTCATAAAGAATTTCATTTTACTATTCAAGGGGCGTTTACATCATTTTAATTACCGAACTCAAATATTGCGACGATGTTACGGCGTTTGACAGTAAAATGTAGGGCGGCGTTTAGCAACCCCCTTGACTTATCCCTAGCTTAGTCATGGACCAAATTAAACGAGGATATTCGAGGCCTAATCTTCGACATGGAAGTTAGGAGAGTTGTCTAATTTGGCCTTAGAGCGTTTAAATTTCTCGATCCGTATGGCTTTTTGGGCATTGTTCTTTCAACAATACTGGGACAGGATTGGCCAGTCTCTCAACAAAGATATCAGAGGTTTCTTTGAGTCAGGTGTGATACCGATTGGGTTGAACAATAGACACTTTTCCATAATCCCCAAGGTTCGTCACCCTGAATATATGAGCCAGTTTAGATCGATTAGCTAGTGTAATTTTAATTATATAGTTATTTCTAAAATCATGGCCAATCTGTTGAAGCTTTGGATCCCTAGCCTGATTTCTGAGATGCAAGCGACCTTCACTGGAGGTCGAGTTATCCAAGAAAATATTATCATCGTACATGAAGTTCTCCGTCAATTGAAGATCCATAAGAAAGGGAAGATATATGATATGATGTTTAAGCTAGACATGCACAAAGCTTATGATTTGGTTAAATGGGACTGCTTTCAGGCACTATTATCTGCCTATTGTTTATCAAAGAAATGACGCATGTGGATCATGTCTTGTGTCTAGAAAGTTCAATTTTCTGTTCTGGTGCATGACAGACTCTCTCCTTTCTTCTTCCCCTCGACGGGGGTATTTGTGAGAGAGACCCTCTTACCCTATTTTTTCTTTATCCTTATGACTAATAAGACAGTGATATTTGGTAGAGCTTCTGTCAAGGAAATTGAGATGATTATGGAACTCCATGTATGGGAGTTGGACCAGACAAGAAATAGATACTCCCAAATCATTTGTCTTCTTTAGCGCGAACATCCGAAACGAGCTCAAGGATCCTATTAGGAACAAAGC
Organism: Linum usitatissimum; assembly: GCA_030674075.2. NCBI lineage: Eukaryota > Viridiplantae > Streptophyta > Magnoliopsida > Malpighiales > Linaceae > Linum > Linum usitatissimum. The sequence continues at coordinate 1,063,453 of JAUJYP020000368.1, read as the reverse complement.
CAACTTTGATCCGGAGATTGTGCACTCAAAATACATTGGAGTCCCGATGGAATGGGGTAGATCGAGAAAACAAACCTTCACCTATCTCCTCGAGCGAATGCATAAGCAAGCTCAGTCTTGGAAAAGTGGGATGCTTTCTCACATCGGAAAGGAGGTCCTCATCAAATCTGTCATCCAAGCTATCCCTACTTATATTATGAGTCTCTTCCTTCTACCAAAGACTCTGACAAAGAAAATGGATAACCTTCTATGCAACTTCTTCTGGTCAGGCTCCAGTACCCAGAGGACCATTCATTGGGTGAAAGAGGTTCAGATTTTCTCTCCTAAAGCGGAAGGTGGCCTTGGTTTTACAAAAATCTGATCTTTGAACAAGGCCTTCCTAGTGAAGCAAGGCTGGAGACTCCTCTTCAACCCGCCCAATGGCAGTTTCCTCTCTACCTCTAAAGGGCGAAGAACATCTTGGCTTCTGGCAGGCCTTTATTACTATAGAGACGTGGTGGGGACTGGTGCTATCCAGTTATTGGCAAGGGGCGTAACACTCGTTCCTTTGAGGATCCTTGGGTCCCTGACCTCCCCATGAAACACTCCACCAGTAATAGCGATGAAATACACCCTTCTGTCATAAGTTAGGGGGCCATGGATTCAAGGAGTCAAGGACGTGCGAAGGAAGTCAACAAGGAATTCATGGAATTCAGGAAAATAAGGCACTTGGAGGAAGGATCACGCAAGAAGAAGTTAAGGACACACTTGACTGTATCAACCACGACATATTCATCCTTGAAGAAGAGTCGATCCACCAAGAAGCCCTGATGTCAGCCCATGGTATTGATGTTGACATCCACACCAACATTAACCTCTCGTTGCCACCCAAAAATCAAGATTCGCAAGAACGGAGGATCGAGCAAAAAAATTTCCGCTCTATCTTTGGACCAGAGGTGTGGAATGATGAAGAGAGACACTTCCCTGAGTTTGGGAGCATTTGGAGCTTAAACAAATTCAAAGGTGCGAAAAGTTGGTCGAAATCGAGTCCAAAGATTTCGACGAAGTTCATCAATTCGCACCATAGCCCAAACAGAACAATTTTGCCCGCACCATCTCTGGACCAGAAGCAAAGTGGCATATTTGAAGATCCTCTAAGGCATTTGGAGCAAGAATATCATATTTTAGAGTACAGGCCCACGAGTGGACTCACTACGGTGAAGCCGGAGCTTTCTTCAACAATTTCGATCCCCAACCAGTTTAGCCCGCACTAAAACATCACCATACACTCAGGGGGCTGCCATGAGTGTATCCAAGGCCAAAAACCAAGACATCCATCCATCCAGAGGCGCACAACTCTCTAAGCTCATTCGGAGCTTAAGTTGCCCTTTTATACGTTTGTTGCATTTTAATTATTTCGGATTCAGATTGTTAGTTTATAGATAGTGAGTAGTATATTTAGGACCAATGACGCTTTTCTAAAAGGTTCCTTCAGCCGATTGGGTTCTTTGGGGATCAAGGGTTGACCTAGTCAAGACTTGATCCCAAAGGAAGAAGGAGACTTTCCTAACAAGGACTCTTCTAACCCTAATTCTATGCTTTACCTTGTAGGATTCAGCCAGCCCTGCTTATCTATAAAAGGATATTGTAGGTCTTATTTTTAGGAAGAACTCTTTCAATAATAAAGAAAATTTCGGCATAGAGCTAGCTTTTAATTCGTCTTGTTCAAGCACAACGTTGCTAGGTTAGCGGATTTCGATTTATCGTAGTCGGGTTATCACCCCATCTTCGTGGCACCACACACACGTGAGATTTGGACCTCCCTTCAAATTTGATCGATTGGTCGGTTAGGTAACTTTCCATCTGATTTTTGGATTTGTTTCGTCGTTTTAAAAACCTTATTTTGATAGCTTATCCCGATCGTCGTTTGTGTGTTCAGGCTCATATCAAACAGAATCGACAATCGGATGGTGTGTGATTTTATCGACCCTGGTACTAATTCTTGGAAGTGGAAAGAGCTGGCTGCGGTGGCTTCACTCAATGAAGTGAATATGATAGCAAAAATATGCATCAAGGCCCGACCACATGTAGGATTTCTGGGCATGGTCTGTCGAAAAGAAAGGAAACTTCTCCGTCTGCACTGCTTATCTCTCAGCTCGGGGGATGAATCTGAAGTTCAATAATGAGACTGCACTACTACATCCTGATTTGTGGAAATGGATCTGGAGTCTCTCGCTCCCACCGAAAATCATGTACTTCACCTATAGGATCATTATTGGAGCCCATTGCTATGAGGGAGAACCTGGCTCGTCGTCACTGCTCAGCTTCGGGGTTGTGTCCTCTCTGTCCTCAAGAAGAATCTACCTACCATTATTTTTGGTTATGTCCCTATGCTAAAGCAACTTGGATAGTTATCTTTTCGAATTTTCAGATTCCATTTGATCCCTCCACTGGGAATTTTTTCTCATCTCTGCATATTGGGGGAGACCGTCCCAGGTCCCAGCTAATCATTGATTGCTGCTAGAATATCTAGAAAGCTCGCAACAGATTCATTTTCGATGGAATTCGACCCTTGCTTAACATCACTGTTGGATGGTGTACTAACGAATTGAGCGAATGGAGAATAGCCTGGAATTAGTCGGCTCTGTCCTTGAGTAACAGCACTCGAAGTCAGCGATCAGTCCCCTCTCCCCTGCCAGGTAGCTTTCAGAGAGAAATCCACTATGATGAGTCGTTCATTCATGAATCCCAGAAGGCGGTGTATGGTGTTGTCATTCAGGACAGCCATTGGCAGGTGATTGATGGCTATATCGGGCTTGTTTATGTTTTCTCTCTATTAGCACCAAAAGCAAAAGCTATTAGGGTGGCAGTGGAGTGAGCCTACAAGCAAGGTAGGGGCGCTTTGATTTTTTAGACTGCCTTACACTGGTAAGTTTGATTAAATATGGGAAAGAGCAGTGGCCGTGGGAAGTGGCTGCTTCAGGGGATTGGATCATGCAGATGGTAGGCGGTAATCTAAATATCGGGATTCTCTTTACGTCCCGCAAGCACAATGTCAAAGTCGATTGGCTGGCTGGAAATTGTTCTCATCATTCTCTTTCTCCTGATTGGTTTTCCATCCTCTCTAACCCGAGCTCTATCCTGAGTTTTATTGGTTGTGATCTGTAATGCTGCTACATTGATGAAATATGTTGTACTGCTTCTAAAAACAAGAATAGCATCATAATAACTCAGTTCTCGTACGCATGAGGTATTATTTCCACCCCTAATGATGCATGCTACTGTCTCACTTTTCAATTTCCATGCTACTGTATTGTTGACATTTTCACTTTTCATATTAATTCAATTCCATATTAATATGATTCCATTTATGATAAACGAAAATAAGGTATTAATATTATACAATGTTGTAATTTGTAGTTGGTAAGATGGACAATGTTGCTGGAAATGTCAATCGAAAAAGAAGCAGATTTATGCTTCTTACATCGGGGCCAACAGTTCCACCAGAACCTATAACTAAAGGTCATAAAGAGTTGAATGATATGTCTTAAACAGTAGAAAGCAATGTTGTCCATTCTGCTGGTACAAAGGGTGGCAGCCTAAGAGTGGAGGACATCTAGAAGGACTACATTGTCACTTGTGTTAAAAGAAGGTAACCCGGAAAGAGAGGTCCAGAAAGGAAGTACAAGTTGATTAGGACCTTGATAGGCGTTGATGGGAGTAAAAATGATCCGTCTGCTTTAAAGAATCATCATGTTATGCGCAAAAGAAATTTTGCAAGAAAAAGTGGCCAAACTGTTTTAAATTTACAACCAATTGGAAAAGGAGGTTATGAGTTACCTACTTGAAAGTTTGACCAAGCTGAAGTTAAGTTGGCTTTGATGGAGATGATTATTCTATATAAACTTGCATTTAAATTTGTTGAAAATAAAGGTTTTAAGAAGTTTATGAAGGTTTGGTGTCCAATGTTTAAGATACCTAGTAGGAAGGAAATTAGAGAGGATGCATAAAGTTATGCCTTGATATCAAGGAGCAGTTTTCTATAATTTTTAAAAAATACAATACGATGTTAATTTCACCAACATCATTAACCTCGAATTCAATTTGAAGGACCACACCTACTGAGTTCTCTTTTAATGGTATTGTTGATAACCTAGAGACAGTTGTTAGAGGCTCATGTAGACTATAAGGAACAATCTGTCCCGAACTGACAAGACGAATTCTTAAGGTGAAATCGAAGAGTTCTCCTAAGAACTCTAATGTGACTCATGCTTGGGTGGGAGCACTGCATAATGGGTGACCTCCTGGGAAGTCATTATTATGCACCCAAAAGCAAATCAGTGAGAGTTGCGGCCCAAAACAGACATTATATTGTCGGAAAAGGTTAGGGTGTTACACGCGATTCCTTGATTTAGCTGCACAACTAGCAACATGGGTTAGAGAAGCAGCATGACTAAGAGTACTAGTATGACTAAGAGTAGTGATATCCCAGCCAACTAGTTGGTTGACTAGCATTGAAGTTTTACTATCTATGCCTCTAACAAAGACGTCTATTATTTGGTTGTCGGTGTATCCATGATTTCGGCATTCATCACCATGCAGCTCTTTATATTTGTTCCACAAATTATAAAGGTTTCCCCCATCCCTATAATGTATCCTACAGATGGATTCTCGAACAGTTGTTGACTTTGACGGTAGGTAGAATTCCTCCACAAAATCTTGAGAAAGATTATCCCAAGTTGTGAATATGTCGCCTGGGTGGTTAATCAACCATCTCTTTACTGCTCCCTTAAGTGACCATGGTGTCACAGTAGGCAAGGAAGTCACAAGATGAGTACATGGATTCTCGTCTCTTTTTCCTTCAAACTTCAAGTGTTGCTTAATCAAAGTGATAAGATTAGTCCACAGTTCATACAATTCTATAATAGGTTTTGGTGGTGCAATACTTGAAGTGGAACCAGTTGCACTTGGCTTAGTGATTCTTATTCACTTGAAGAGCTTACTTTCCATTAGAGAGGTGGAAAAGAAAGAGTCGATGTAGAGTTGTGATATGTGTAGTATCCTTTTTTAACTTTTTTTACCAATCACGTGAGGAAAAAGTATGGAATCTACATCATCTTCTTCTTCCGAGCTCTTGTAGTCCTTAACGTTAACTGATTCTGGAGTCTTGTGATGTTTAAATTTAGAAGATTGAGACCGAGTTAAAACTGGGGACATGCAACAAAAGCAAGCCTACGAAGAGAAAAACAAGAAAAATTAGTGAAAAGTAACTATGGGAAACAAAAAACTTAAAACGGAGAGCGAATGACTAACACAAAACACACTCATTTCAAACACAAACAAAGAGTCCCCACAAACAACCAAAATTTGACAGGCTTTTAATACGTCTCAAATACAACCTAGTTACTGAAACAACTAGTATCTCAAAGATGCATTTACTCATAGTGTAATGAAATGCTAATCGAAATTGAATAATTAATTTTGTGGTGTGAGTTTCACAATTTCTAAAATTATCAATTAAATTAAGAATAAAAAAGACAATTAATTATGATTGTAAGACTGCACTAAAATGATGTTAAAAACAATTGGAACGAAACTGCTCAGATTTTGAATCCCCTTAGGCTATCCATATAAACAAACGATATTCAACCAGTTCAATTTATGCAAAACAGCATGTAAATAAATCACCATCGCAATTCTTCCCTACTTAGGTCAAGCCCTCTCGGGATATGATAACCTATACTACCAATCCTAGTATCTTAGATCACTCTCTCGAGCAATTCATCTAAAACATGTATGGGAAAAAACATAAATCAAATGAAAATTGCACTTGCGACTGACCAGTATAAACGACCCCTTCTAAGGTGATACTGACTGACCTAGTTGATTGATATTTTCATTTTAAGATAATCATGCTCCTTTGGGTCCACTACTAATCTAATGAGATCTTATTCAAGATGAGCAGGAAAGAACAAGAAGATAATTGAAATCAATCATAAATTGAAATACATCAAACTTGCATAAATCAAAGAAGTCAAATATACATTCTTTCATCTAGCATTACCTAAACTTCATCAAATCTAAGAAGAGAGGAGTTTAGTTACACATAGTCATGAAGAACAAATCAAAATCCACAAAAGAAACCATCGAAACTACGTTTACACAAGAAATTATGAAAACCCTAAATTTGTTGATCTTCGTCTAAGAAATTGATCCGCAAATCTTGATACTTTATTGCCAATCTGAACTCCTCGAAGTTGATGTCTTTTGTCGCTCGAAAGTCTTTGAACAATCCTCTCAATCTCATCTAAAAGCTATCTGTCTAGAATGAAGGGGTACTAGTCTTTAAATAGGATATGAAACCTAAAAGCTGACGGATGTGTTAAAGTGCACCAAAGACCGTGTTAATGTCCATAGAACATTTTGAAAGATGAAGGCTTTTTCGCAATTGGGACTCTTGTCCTAATGTTTGCCTTAAGGACGTCTAATGTGAGTCAAACAATCGGACATCCTTACACACACTTTTGCACATTTGTCAGCTCTCGTTACTTCCTCGATCGTTTGATATGTCCTAGCCCATCCTTACACGTTATATGACTTCAATGAATGCGTTGATGTCATGATATACCTGATATACCTAAACTTCTATCCAATATCGTACAGCTATGCATGAAATGTCACTTAAATGGGAGCCATGAATGCAAAAATCTCCCTTTCTGTGTGGAGTAAGGCTTGTTATGAATCGAAGAGCTAAAGAAAAGGCTCGCCACAACCCCTATACTCCATGCCCGTTAGTGGAGATGAGTATGTGGTGTTCAGTGATGCATGATCCTACCAAGAATCACCACTACATGTCTTCGAGTGTGGGACCCCTTTTAGGTGGGACGAAGAGGGGGGTGACTTGGTTACATGCTAGTAGATAGTACAAAAAGCTGTGACAACACTTTGTGAAGGTCAAAGATAACCTAATTACTCGAGTAATTAGGGTCAAAATATGTAGCGTCTCAAAGATATGGTTACTCAAAAGACAAGAAATGCTAATCGAAAATACCAAATTTGTGGTGTAGATTGGGTTCCGTGATTTATAAATCTAACAATAATACTAGAAATGAAAATAACAAGTAAAACGGTGCAAGAATGAAAATAATATGGATTTCAAATTCCCCGGGCTATCATGGTGAACAATCAATCAAACAATTCATGCAAAAACAATTGATAAAGTCTACCGGTATAGTTTTTATTTTATTTCAGTGTTTTACATCCTGCTAACCTACTACAAATCCTAAAGACCTAGATCTCACTCTCGCGTCATGAATCTAAGACCTATACTGCGATTTATCAATCTACAACTACTCCTATGACGAACCAAATCAACCGGCCCCCTCTAGGGCTTTACCGACTAACCTAGTTAACCGTTTTGGTATTCTAAGATTTAAACGTTCTTTCGAGACAAATTTAAATCTAACACAATCTTATTCAAGTTGATCAGGCAAGAACAAACAATAATAAACAAAACCAATTATAAATTGAAATTCTTCATGCATTACATAAATTGAAATAAGCAAAACATCATATGTTCATCCTAAACCGATGTTCTGAACATCACCAAACTGAATAATGGGCCTTCTTGAGTCATATTATACCTCTGGTCTTCTTATGATTCGAGCAATATTTTTTGAGTTTGTGAGGATCTGGATTGGGCTTGAATTAGTGCACCGAAAATGTTGTATTTGCATAAAGTAGGAATTTTTTTTGATTTCTGGGCTATTTTGGCTCGACCAAGTGTTTTCAAATGTGGCATAATGATTCTAGTCTTCTTATTGATCGAGAGAAGTCGCTCTGTTTGGACTTGGATATGAAATGTAATTTTTCAACGCTGTTGTGATGAACTTTTTGACTAGGGCCTGAGCTCTTGTTGAGGGCTACAATGATGTTGTTGTTATCCATGGGCCTCATCCTTGTTGCTCCTCGATCCCTTGTCATGAGCCATTGGTTCATGTGCTCTGGATCTGCTAAGCTTCCCTTCATTTTTGATGGAGTTTCTTCATGGGCCTAGCTCCTTATATGGTCCTTGCCTAGCTTTAGTAATGTCTGTAGGGATGGCCTCATCATTGCCCTTTTTCTTTAAAAAGATTCATTCTCGAATCTGTCCAAATAAAAAGATTTAGGGTTAAATCAAACACTCCACATTTAAACAACAATTGAGGTCCATTGAGGACTAGTATCTGACTTTCCTGATTTATGAATATGTCGATGGGATATGGTCTCCACGCCTTGTCTTAAGCTTTACTAGATGTGTCGTTCCATGTTAGTCACACGCAGAAAACACAAAAAACAGATAATGAAAAAATCCTCCTCTACGGGAAGCCTCCCGGTAGTCACACGCAGAAAGCACAAAAAAGAGATAATGAAGGTCCTTGCTTGGAACCTAAGGGGGTTTACCTAAACAAATATGGTTGCCGTCTTGGGAACCCGAGTTAGTCAGGGAAATGCTTCTGATATTCTTGGTAAACATTTCTCCTCTTTGAGTTTTTTCAACAATTGTATTAAGAATAAGCTTGGTAAAATCTGATTGCTATGAAAGCCTCAGATTAGGCATACTGTGGTGGATTACTCTGATCAGTTTGTTTTGGTTGAAGTGGATGGGAGTTATAAGATGTTTTTGTTGTTTGTCTTTGGAGGAAATGCAAAAAAGGATCGTCAGGAAAATTTATACCGAAACCGTGGACTACCTCGCTGGAATGAAAGTACTAGTAGCTGTAGTGGTTGATTTAAATGCTAATCTCTCCCAGTAGAGACTTTAAACAATATGGGGATCTCAAGCAATATGTTAAATTTTTGTGGCTGGGTTAATGGTTCTAGATTGGTTACTCATCCTGCAGCTAGTACAGCGTTTACCTGGCATAATAATAGGGAAGAGGAGTTCATTGCTCAATGTCTTGATCGCTGTCTTGTAAGTACTTTTTGGTTGCAGCATCAGGGTGGAATTGCTTGCTCCTGGGGTTTCAGATCATTGCGGGGGTGTACTTAGATACGGAGGTTAGCCAAGATACTTTACCTAAGCCGTTCAAGTTTTTTAGCTATTGGATGTCCTGGCGGGATATGATGATATTGTGCAGACTACTTCGTCTTCTCAGGTTCATAAAGGGAGCTTTGGTTTTGTTTATAGGAGCTCTAGATTGTTAAGGCTAAGCTTAACAAACTCAATGCTACTCAATCTTCAGACATTAGTGGGAGAGTGCAGAAGCTAGTAGAAGATATGACTAGTTCCCAACTGGAGGCTCTTAACTCACCTTTAGCTACTAATATTCAAATTGCTCATGTGAAGCATATCGCATGGGATCATCTAAAGCAGGCTGAGGAATCTCTTTATCGTTCAATTGCAAAGGAAGGATGGCTGAATTTCAGTGATAGTAATACTTCATTCTTCCACAGGGCGGTGAAAATAAAGAACAAAAGGAACCATATTTCTCATTTGCAAAATAATGAGGCGGTCTTAATATCTAATATTCAGAAGATTTCAAAAGTTGTGGTTGACTACTATACTTGCTTACTTGGTACGGTTAACCTGGATGTCCAGCGGCATACAGTACAAGAGTGGGGGCTTGTCTTACCATAAAACTCTCTTCGAGTCAATCAAAGGTGCTTTATGGGACCGTTACTGCTGCTGAGGTTAAGGATGCCATGTTTTCAATCCAAGTGGGAAAAGTCCAGGCCTGGATGGCTTTTCCTCAGATTTCTATAAGCACTCTTGGGGTGTTATTGAGGCTGAAATGATAGAGGTTGTCCAGAATTTCTTCTGCGTTGGGAAGATGCCACAGCTGGTGAATTCCACTCTTCTTGCCTTACTCCCTAAGAAATCGCATTTTGTGAGTGTGAAAGTTTATCAGCCTATTGCATGTTGCAATATCCCTTACAACTGTGTGGTAAAAAGTTTTAAAAAGCGAATGACACCCCGATTTTGGGTCGATGTTTGACTCTGGGTTTTGTTCGATTTCTGCGAGTCTCTGAAAACCAGCTATCAAATGGATCATCACGGGCGTGGTAGTAGTGTGACCATAGCCGTGGTGTGAAGTCCGTTACGGGTGTAGTTAGTCGATAGTCATGGGCGTGATAAGCAGACACCTTACGGGCGTGGCAGAAGGATGGCAACGGTGGTGGTAGGTTGTTTACCACGGGCGTGACGGACAGGAGGCCACGGGCGTGGTCGACAGGAAACAGAAGGAGTTCCAAAGACAGAAGCAGAGAAGGAAGGGGAAGACTCATTTGATTCAAGGTAAACTTGGAACGAGTATGTGGAATGATTCAATCTTAGATCATGCAAATCTTGGTTTCAAAAAAGGAAGACAACAGAAAAATTAGGTGCGGAAACAAAAGAAATAATCAGATAGTCAGGGACCCAACCTCACTCTTCGTTGTCCTCCTCATTCTTCTCCTCGTCGGTAGCCTGTTAGAACGGGACATAGACAGGAGGAGCCGGCCAGTCCGGGTACTGGCTAGCTAGGCCCGCCTGCATCCAGTCTAATATGGAGTCAACAAAGTCTAGACGGTGATCCAGCAGGGCCGATAGCTGGTCGATCACTGTCAGCACCCTCGAGTTGGGACCCATCTGCTGAAGAGGAGTTGGTGGTGCCACTGCAGCATCTCCCTCCTCAGGCTGAGCCGCCCCGATAGGAGCATTCTGCCTGCAAAATCATCTCATCACTACGGTGAATCCTCTTCAGCATCCGCATGTTCAGCAAGGTGGTCTTGCCGATATGGACCGAAGGGAAATAACAGACCTGAGAGTAATGCTGGAGGAGGCCGAATTGGCGAGTGATCCTAGTAATATAAGCCCAACCGAGAACCACCTTCGGGGAGGTGTTGAAGTAGAAAGATTGGAAAGTGAAAGCCAGGAAACACCTAATGTGGATAAGCTCCCCTGCCACACAGGCGTATAGCAGGGACAACTCCCTGACAGTAATAGCACCTGTACTCTCCTCGAGATGCATCATATAGTTAAGGAAGCGATGGAGCTTATCCCAATCCTCATCAGCCTTGGTCACCCATACGCGCAGATCGGCCCAAGAGTTAGTTCAAAAAGTTTGTTAAGGAAAGGGAAATCAAGTTTAGCTAGGACGACTTATCGGCAACAAAGGGAATGTTCCTCCTAACCAGCTTGAGCCAGGAGTGAGGAGCGGACTCGATGGCACAAAAAGTGATCAAGCCTTGAAACCAGTATGTGGCTCTATCCTCCTTGATGTAGAAGCCGCAAACAATACCCAGTTTGTCGATAGAGAGGTTCCAGACCTTCCCGAAAATCGAGAAAATGAGTGTTGGCCGGGTTCGCCCGACATTGAGGTTTATGTACAGAGTCGCAAAGAACTTGTGCGCGAGCACCTTGTAGGCGGGCTTGTCCAACTGAAAGTCGTGCTCTGCACATCCGTTGCGAAGGATCTCAGCAGCCCGCTCCTCCCAATCAGCGAAGGGAGTCTCACTGATCTCCCCTAAGTCAATCAACCCGACCTGCTGGATGGGCTTGCTCCAGAGTCGCTACATGCGCGAGCAATGCTCCGCGTTGGTGATGCTAAGGAAGTTAGCAGCAGCCTGAGCGGTGCCTCTAACCAGACTCCCTTTCTGGGCAGCGAGATAAGCACTAGCCTCAGGATCCTCTCATGTACGACGACGAGAACATTTCTTTTTCGTACGTGCCAATTGTCTGGAGGACGATCCTTCTCCACACATCTATACCAGAAAGAAAGGAAATCAATGACTATAAAAAAACCACCACAAGTGTGGGGTACTAACTGCCATGTGCGGTGTCTGGCACAAGACCACGGGCATGGGGAGTCTATCACTCTCAAGTGTTGCGAGCACTTTCGCACGACCATGATGATAGGTACAGTCATGGGCATCGGTTTGCTTACAGTCACGGGCGTGACCGACCCTAAACTACCAGCAAATCGTCGATGACCTAGAGTCAATCGACAGAGAAATTACATGCCCAAATCTCATACTAACAGGCAATTCACGATGCTATCAATATGTAATGCTTAAGTACAGAGGTATAAGGGAATTAGGAGAAGGAAACTTACGGTAGTATGGAACTTTGGAGAAGGGGAGAATGAGGAAAGGAAGACAGCGCCGTTAGTTGCAAAGGAATCTACCGAAGAGGATGGATTAGACATCATCCATTTTGGAATTAAGCAAAGTTTAGGAAAGAAAAGGGGGAATGGGACTTACCAGGAAATCGGAGAACTGAGCGGCAGACAACGGGCGTGAGTGAAGCCCGAAAAGAAGGAAATTGGGGAAAGAAGGAAAATTAGGGATTCAAAAGTCGGGTATCGATTTCTTAAGTGAGTTGACTATGGGTGTGACCAATAGTTAGCCACGGGCGAGCACGAATGAAGACGGTGAAGGAGGGGTTAGTCTGGGTTTCATAGGGACCCTAGTTCCACTGCCCATTTCCGGAAGGGTTTGCACGCAGCCTTGGGGACTAAGCTGAACTTCTCTATAAATTTTCATCCACGGACAGATGGTTAGTCAGAACGGACTATTTTTTGCCTTGGATGAGCTATTATGCTCGTGTGTGTTGGAGTTTGATGAACCTTGGTCAAAGGTTATGCCGATGGTGGCGTTTGCTTATATTAACTCCTACCATCACAGTGTAGGGGTAGCCCCATTCGAGGCCCTATATGGCAAAAAGTGCAGGACCCCTTTAATTTGGGATGGGGAGGGAGAGAAGTTGTTAACTAGACCTCAGATGGTTCATGAGATAGCCTCACGAGTTAGAGTGATTCGAGCCCAGCTGGGTGTGGCTTAGAACCGGTAGAAGCAGAATGTCGACAAAAAGGCAAGAGAGATGAGCTTCAAGGAAGGGGACAAGGTCTTCCTTCGGGTATCCCCTGGAAGGGAGTGATGCGGTTTGACAGGAAAGAGAAGATGGCTCCCCGATTCATCGGCCCTTACAACATCATTCAGAGGGTAGGGTCAGTAGCTTATGAGTTGGCCTTACCTGCAGAGTTGAATAGGATACATAATGTATTCTATATGAGCGTGCTTCGGACTTACATTGGCAAGTCGAATAATGTGATCAAGCCAGATGAGGTTTAGTTTGAGAGAGAACTGCCTTTCGTGGAGCAACCAACTCCGATTGTGGAAAAGATCAGTAAGCTGAGAAGCAAGCAGATGCTAATGCTTAAACTGATTTGGCGAAATCATAATGTTGAGGTTGTGACATGAGAGACCGAGGCTAACATGAAACAACACTATCGACAGCTCGTGGTGAATTACCTTGAAGGTAATTTCTTTTCACCATGTTAAGCTTTCACATTCAGGGTACCACTAGAACTCCTAGGGTGGGATTTCATAGGAGGTAACCCATTTTTACACTGCTCCCACCCGAGCACAATTAACATAAGAGTTCTTAGTAGAATTCCTCTATCTTACCCTGAAAACTTGTCTTGTCAGTTAGTGACAATTCTTATTTATAGCCTACAGATCTCTCTTGTGCGTTTGAAGTCATCATGAATCTCTTTCAAAGGAATTATATTCATCCTCCAAGCATTTGGTGAAGTGGCTGTTCGTCGGGGTATTATCACGCTCGGGGCCACTCGTGGTGTGGCCTTAGTGGTCTTGCCTTGGGCCAAGATTCAAATTTTTTCATGAGGTCTCGGATCTGAGCCAATTCCTCTGCAATCGATCTTCTCCATTCCGCTTCTTCTGCCATCATTAACCATCAAAACTAACAAATAAATTATTCATTAGAATTAAAAAAAATCGATGGCCTCACACTATTTCTTTTAATTTCTCTCAACTATTGATGTATACTTTCACTTCGCTCTTTTTTATTCCAGCTCGTGTTTAACACTCAATTTTTATAAGTAAGATGAAGAGAGTTTCGACAAAGTACTTATCTCCAAGTTGAATTTTAAACCTGCAAGTTTCATTGAGACGTTAGGACAAACAAATTCGAAATCAAGATATTAACACTCCAATTTCAAATACAATTTTCCCCTAGACTAAAACTCTCTCTAGTTCAAATCAAATCCCTATGTATGTTTTGAGAATTCAAATAAAAATATTCGAAAATACTCAAAAATTCATATTGAAACTAAAGCACAAAATTGAGGGTCTGAAACGTTGGTGGTGAGGTGGCCTACCGTTTCTTTTGTTGGGTCGTGGCTATTCTTTTGGCCTTTTTTTCTTTTTTTCGAATTTTTAATCTTTTCTTTGGGGCCACACAACTATTTATACCACCTATTGAACACCTTTTTACAAATACAAGATCAATCAAAATTACCCAAACACAAATCTAATTCCAACACAAATAATAAATTTTCCAATGAAAAGTTTGGCACTCTTTATTTGGTGTTTTACTCAATTTATGACCTATATCTACTACAAAATTAACCAAACTTCATCCCTATGAAAATAAACTAGAGAGGATAAGGAAGAACTCAATCGAAATCCAACTAGAACTCTATACAAGTAGATTTCCAAGGAAAATGTTCGGTCGATTTTGTTGTTGTTCTTTAACAAGTTTTTTTCGATTTCTATCTACTAAATGAAATAACAAGTCTGTAATTTAAAGATACCTATTTATATGATAAGAACGAGGCTCTGATGCAAAAACTGATGTGAACTCGAAAGTATTATCAACTTGTTGCTCCAACACCAAAATTCTCGAAATCAAATACTCGAAACTACGTATCTTAAAACCAGGCGGGACAGACTTGAACTCTCTAGCTATTATTAAGTTAGTGACTTCTAAGTATCAAGGATCGAATGGTGCCATGAAATAAGAGGTGATAACTCTTAACTCAATAAACCTTATCATTCCATCAAGCAACGGTGAGCAAGAATGAAATTGGACAAAAAGGCAAAGAAATGTCAAAACTGGTTTGTTTATTCAAGAAGATCTGCTCTAAAATGATCAAAAACACCCTCCTTATATATGGGGAGGGTGGAGCATGAAAACCCTAGCTAAAAGGAGGGTTAAGCCCTTAACAATCTAACTACAAAACCAACAACTATGGGCCTTATAGATTAGGCCAATAATTCCGATTCATAAGAGGTATTTTTATGGCCCAATATTTATTAAAAATCAGAATAAAACTATCTAAACTATGGCCAATATTTGTCCATAGTTAAAAGGTTTACTAATGGGCTTGTAAACGAGGTTGAATGAGCTTTTAAGTGGTGGAATAGTCGAGCGTCTTGGCTCAGGCCTTGAACACATCCCATATGGGTTATAGGACGTGTGGTCTTCATATGGTGCAAATAAATATGGCTCGGGCTTTAATGGGTTTGAGAGGCCTCGTTTCGGCGCATGTGGCACCGTTGTTCGGTAATTTTTCACCTTTGTGGCCCACGATGTTCTGAACATCAACAAATTGTATATTGGGCCTTCTTGAGTGATATTATACCTCTTGTCTTCATATGAGTCGAGCAAAGTTTTCCCATTTTTGAGATGGTGCGATTGGGCTTGAATCGGTGCGCCAAAAATGTCGCATTTGCACCAAGCTGGACTTTCTTTGATTTCTAGGCTATTTTGGATCTACCAAAAGTGTCTTCGAATGTGGTATAATGATCCTGGTCTTCTTCTTGATCAAGGGAAATCGTTATGTTTGGGCTTGATCTTGAAATGCAATTTTCCAACATTATTGTGATGAATTTTTCGACTAGGGCCACTCTTTGCGTTGAGCTCTTGTTGAGGGCTACAATGATGTTGTTGTCGTTGTGGACTTCATTCTCGTTGCTCCTTGCTCCTTTTCCATGGGTTGTCATTTCATGGGCTCCAAATCCGTTAAAACTTCCCTCCATTTTGATGGAGCTTCTTCGTGGGCCTAGCTCCTTATATGGTCCTTTCTCAGCTTTAGTGATATCCATAGAGATGACTTCATCAAAAACCGTGATCAAATCATGATCCTCCGATCTTGAATACCATCGTCGATTTAATGTCGCCTACCAAAGCTCCTCGAACATCTGACTTCCAGTCGCCAGGATGCTACTCTCTTTGTCCAAAATTAGTTTATTAGCTCTCTGAATTAAATCTGAGGAAAGACTGAACTTTTATAGAAGTGGATTCCTAATACTTGTCTGAGCGCAAAATCTGCACCTAAAACAGGTAAAACCTATGGTGCTACGTATTAGGGACATATTTACTTTTCTTGGAAACCAATCAGGTCATCCAACATACAAAATGTGTGCCCGAAAGGACTACAATATGCGATGGAGGTTTATGTATGCTTTATGAGCACTTTTTGTATTTCCAGCCCTTCATGTTTTCATCGGCCAGAGTCGTCCTAAACCACGAACACATTGCTTTAATGCCCATTGACATAGTATACATATAAATTTATAAAAAAAAACACTACAAAATGAGATTAGATGGACCATGAGCGGATCCAAAACACTAAAACTATATAAAAGTCTAAAATATAACAAAATATCCTAAATTTCTACCCAAAGTAATACAATTATGCTTGAAATGTCGATTAAATAGGGGGATAATTACGGTAAATCAAACGCCATCAAATAACCGCAAACTTAAACTTTGCTTGTTATCAAGTAAATAGGTGATAAAAGCCATGGAAGCTTATAATGAGAAAAAAACATATAAACAAAACAAAAGGAAAACAAGCTAATGCAACTGCAACTTCTGCTCCTCCATCTGATCACCAATTCTAGCAATCACATCCTCTCTAATCTGTCTTGCCAACATAACAGGAGTTGAATGATTCCCATTAAACACTTCCTTGGATTTTTCTTCACAGATGCTCTCATTACACAGCACCACAACGTCTTTTTATCTTGAACAGTCTATGATTCCCCATTCCAAGTAGCGAATGCATACTATCTGCCCAATGAAGTTTTTTGGTTACTTATTTTAAGCAAAATGAGTAGCGGAATATGCACACTCAAAAAATAAATGAGCTTCAAAATCAACTCCCATGCAGCATAACATGCAGCTAATGTCCAGAGTAATCATCGATCATGCAATCTTCTCTCTAGTTGCAAGGCGGTCATCAATCGCAAGCCAACGTAGAATGCTCAAACTTAAGATTTGCCATCCTTTCCATATAAGATTAAACCAAGGCAACAAGCTCGGTTATAGTGAAGAGACTTACATACTCTTGTCAAACAAAATCTACGCATCATATGACTTGATACGAATGATCAGTTCCTCCTAAGTCGATTCCATAGAGCACATTTGTATGATCAAATTAATATGACCTAGATTAATCAATTTCGAGACAAGTGAAACCCATAATGAGCAGTACAAACTACGAAACTAGACCTAGTGCTGCTGGACTTCTTCTTCTTATAGAGTTAAAGAGATATGCAGCACAAGTAAACACTCAGTAAGAAAACAATGCAACAATTAAATTGGAAACCGAAACAAACAACCCACCGATTTAACGAGGTTCCACCAGAGGCTACACACCTAGCTCCCGCTAAGAATTATGACTTGTATGCAAGTATAATCTAAACTCCTACCCAGCACTTAACAGGCTCCCTACATGCAAGTGCTTGAACTCCTATATCTTCAATCAGAAAGCCGCTGCCACAGTGTTCTTTGATTCATGGTATATAAACAACTTTGGCCGACGATCTGAGGATCTTAGTTACTGCATTTTGGCTCCTGCAAGCTGTAAATGGATAAGCAAAATACATTATAGTAAGATAATATCCCAGCCCCCAATGTTTCCTGTTTTTATTCTGAGAGTTTATCTTGTTTCTTATTTGAACCCAACCAGACAACTAATTGATTTAGTTCATTTCCGACTTGAACTCTTTACGACCCAACAATCTCCCCCTAAGTCGGAGTTACTATAATGTATTGTGCTTATCCATTTACAGCTTGCAGGAGCCAAAATGCAGCAATTAAGATAATACCCCAGCCCCCAATGTTTCCTTTATTCATTCTGACAGTTTATCTTGTTTCTTATTTTAACCCAACTAGACAACTAATTGATTTAGTTCATTTCTGACTTGAACTCTTTAAGACCCAACAATCTCCCCTAAGTCAGAGAATGTCTCTCTATCTTGATGATGAGAGAACCTTGAGCATCTCCTCCTGTTAAGCACATAGTCAATCAGTTTAGAGATTAGACAGAATCACATAAACTCGTTTTTGGTTGCTCCCCCTCTGTTTATGAGTACCTCATGGGAAGAGGAATCTAGACCATAACATATTTGATCAACTCAGACACACGATAACTTTTATTGAGAGCATTGCCGAAGAAAAACAAATTTGGAACCCTTACAGAAACTCAATGAGGGAAACATAAGAGTCAACATGACAAACATACCAAACAAAAAACAGTCACAGTCGTACATCAATCTCTGGACCAAAAGGAAATGCTCCGATAATGTGTGGATCACTGAACCGGACCATCATAGAGAACATAAGACAAGAGAAGTTCGTCTGGGGTTTTTTAGAGGCACAATGCATAATCTAGAGATCCATTAAGGTAACAATATGACGACAGTCAGAACGAGGAAGGAACACCCTGGAGATGAAGTGATGCAGAACATGCAGATTTCCAGGGAACTCCGAGACAGGAACAAGTGACGAATCTTGATTGAAACGCGTCCAAAGAGAGAGAGCAGCAGGAGGGGCGAAACCATACATTGGAAAATAAGATTCGGAAAATACCGAAGCACCTTCATAGGGAAGACTAAGATGGCTGGCCAGGACCTAGGGAGAAATGAATGGGATATGATCGTCAACAAGGGTACTGAAGCAACCTTGCGAGAGAGGCCCATGGAGTTGCAGATTGGGGTAGAACTGTGCAACAACATCAGGAAAGAACATCCGTGGTCTGTTGTGAACAAGAGAACTCCATCCAAGGTTGCTGATCAGGGAGGCGACGTTAAAACCAAACTGGCCAAAATCGACAGGATTGACCTGAAGACAAGTAAGAATGGGACGAGGAGAAAAGAACTTGGCGTACATAGCACGGTGAGTGGAGGATTGCATTAGATCATTGGTGTATTGCACATACGGACTGCTGTGAGCACCATTGTAAGGATTGAATAAACTCATTAGAGGAAGGACGGCTAGGGTTTTTAGGGAGAAAGATGAATAGACAGAATAACCTAAGGTGACAGTGAAATAAATAGGTACAGGGCAAGGATAAAAACACAGATTGAATTACCTAAATGAAGCAAAGAAACAAAGGGAAAGAAATTAAACTCTCTTGTTCAAAGAGGAAATATCGGCATGAGACAGCATTCAAATAGATCTCCTAAGAAAAAAGAAAGCGCTCAGCAGCTAGTGGTTTTATGAACAAATCTACTAGTTGAATATCGGTGGCTATAAACACAAGTTTGATTTCCTTATTCATAACCAGCTTACGAATAAAATGATGTCTAATAGCAATGTGTTTTGTCCGAGAATGATGAACATGATTTTTTTTCATATTTATAGCACTGGTATTATCACACAGTAGAGGAATGGTATTGAGTACTTTACCTAAATCAAGTAATTGCGTTTTGAGCCATACTAGCTGAGTACAGCAACTACCAGCTCCTATATATTCAGCCTCTACTATGGACAGCACAACCAAACTTTGCTTCTTGCTAAACCAAGAGATCAACGAGCTTCCCAAGAATTGACACGCCCCAGATGTGCTTTTCTTGTTAGTAGTGCTTCCTGCAAAATCTAAATCAAAGTATCCTAAAAGATCAACTGTATCATCATTAGAGTACCATAAACCAAGATCCCTATTACCAGCCAGATAACGAAATATTCTTTTTACAGCAATCAAGTGACTTTCTTTAGGATTGCTCTGAAAGCGAGCACAAACACCGACAACAAACGAAATGTCAGGACGACTAGCTGTGATGTACAGTAGTGATCCTATCATTCCTCAGTATAATTTTTCATTAATACATTTCCCAGCATTATCAGGACCAATTTTTAGGGAAGTAGACATAGTCGTAGAACTATGCTTGCCAGCGTTAAGATGAAATTTTTCAAGCATCGAATTATAGTATTTAGATTGCCCAATGAAAGTTCCTACAGTGCATTGGGAGATTTGAAGACCAAGAAAGTAAGTCAATTCACCAATCATGCTCATCTCAAACGAGTGTTTCATCTTATTACTAAAGGCCGCACTTAAGGATTCATCAGAAGATCCAGATACTATATCGTCAACATAAATTTGAACAAGCATCAAGTGATCATTTACTTTTTTGATGAACAGAGTAGTGTCTACTGATCCCCTAGAAAAATCATTTGAAACTAGAAAGGAGCTAAGTTTGTCATACCATGCTCTGGGAGCTTGTTTGAGGCCATACAGAGCGTTACACAATTTATAGACGTGGTTAGGAAACTCATGGCTTTCAAAGCCTGTAGGTTGAGAAACATACACTTCTTCAGACAGATCTCCATTTAAGAAGGCACTTTTTACATCCATCTGAAAGAGTTTAAATTTATTTAAGCTAACAAAGGCACATAACAACCGAATGGCTTTTAGACGAGCAACTAGGGCAAAAGAGTCATCAAAGTCAATCCCTTCTTCCTGATCATAACCCTGAGCTACCAATCTAGCCTTATTTCTAATAACATTCCCGGCTTCATCGGATTTGTTTCTAAAAATCCATTTAGTCCCAATAATGATTCTGTTGATAGGGCATGAAACTAAATCCCAAACATGAAGTCTGGCAAATTGAACCATTTCATCAGTCATAGCACAATTCCAATTTGGGTCTAGTAACGCTTCTTTAGCATTCTTAGATTCAATGAGAGAGACAAAGGCAGAGTGAGTTTTGGAACGAGTTACCAGTTGAGTAGAAGGATCTGTATTGATTAAAGAGGGTGGGTGTCTCTTCCGAATATGTTGAGGAGCTTGATCTATTTTGAAAAATTTATTTTCTGATTTTTCGTGACAGTCTTCTTTGGTGGCCTCACTGGATGAGGCCAGAATATTTGAGGCTGGTTCATTTGGTTCGACTGATTTTTCTTCATCATGTACATGATGCTCCTCCTATTTTTCGTCAAGAGACGCAACTGGTTGAGAGGAAGACCAAAGTGTACGTCATCAACATCCTGCAAAGAGACATCCTCACATAGAGACTCATAAAATAAAATGTTAATAGATTCTTCAACTCTCATACTCCGTATATTATAAATGCGATAACCCCTACTATGATCAGAATATCCTAGAAATAGTCCTTCATCGGATTTGGCATCAAATTTACCAAGGTTATCCTTAGTGTTCAAGATGAAATACTTGCATCCAAAGGGACGAAAGTATCCAATGTGAGGCATTTTACCTTTCCACGGTTCATAGGCGGTTTTATTCATCTTAGATCTAATAATAGCTCTATTAATAATAAACAGGCAGTGTTAACTGCTTCACCCCATAACTTCAAAGGAATGCTGGAGTCATTTAACATTGTTCGAGAAATTTCAACTAAGGTACGATTCTTTCGTTCGACTACTCCATTCTGTTGAGGAGATCTCAGAGCAGAAAATAGATGTTGAATTCCTAAACTATTACATAAGTCACTGAAGTCCTTATTCACAAATTCATCTCCACTGTCACTATGAATTTTATTGATAGTGATTTCTTTTTCATTTTGAACACGTTTAACAAAAATGAGGAACTTAGTAAAAGTTTCATCCTTAGATGACAAGAAGAATACCCAGGTATATCTAGAGAAGTCGTCAACAATGACAAAATCATAGTACTTACCTCCATAAGTCATTATATTCGCTGGGCCGAACAAATCCATGTGAATTAGTTCCAAAATACGAGACGTAGTGATATCAGGGATGGATTTAAAGCTGGCACATGTCTGCTTACCTTTGGCACAACCTTCACAGAAGAGTTCTTTTGCATGGTTGAGCTTAGATAACCCTCTAACGAACTCAAGATTGCTAAGAGGCGCCAGATTTCCTATGCTTACATGGCCTAATATATTATGCCAGGCAAATTGATGGCCTCCAACTGAAATCAGACACATGATTGATGTCTTCCACTAGGTCTAAGTTAACAAGGTAAATATTTTCCCTTTTTTCACCAGTGAAAAGAACTTTGTTATCAGACATCTGTTTAACATAGTAGAAAGTTGATTTGAAGACAACATGATTTTGACCTCCACAAACTTGACTGATCGAAAGAAGATTAAACTTAAGCCCTCTACATAGAGCATTTTGTTTAGAAATTTTTTATTGTTTGAACCAATTCTACCTATACCTAGAATTGTGCAAGTTCGTTTGTCATCGAAACTAACACTACCTTTATCTGTGAGATTTAACTCACAAAAAAGAGATCTGTTACCTGTCATGTGATGAGAGCACCCGCTATCAAGCACCCAGTCATTAGTATTATCATAAGCTTTGTAACATACCTGCATCAGAGATAGTCATTTTGGTTTTGGCACCCAGGCAAATTTAGGTGCCTTGTTATTCATATTGTAGTGAATATGTTTGGACTCGATAGGCAATGACTGTTCAGCACAACATTCATCATAATATACGTTCTCTCTAAGATCAATATGTCTTGGTAAGTGCATGATCTTCCTGTAATATGGCCAACATCTTAATTCTTAAAGGAAAACTCTATTTTGATACAATATGTTTCCTAGGTTTAACTTAACATTTTCAATTTCTTTTTTAGCATGGCTTAATTTGGATTCAAGAGCTTTCTTAGCTTCTATTTCCTGAGCCAGCTTCCCTTTGAGATCTACATATTCTTTTTACTCCAACAACTTCTTTTAGAGTTTCATCAATAGTTAATAGCAGAATGTCATCACATGATATGTCTGGACTAATATAAGCGTCATTTTCAGAACAAATCATCTTCATTTTCAGATTCATCAAACACAAATGCCTCACTTACCTCTATTTTGGAGATCTGAATATCAACATTCTTCAGATTCTCTGCAGCATCCTCAGAGTAATTTTTAGGTTCTGCAATGGCCATGAGCTGAATTACTGTGACATCTCCAGAGTCTTCATCATCATCATCATCGCTTGCACTCCAGGTCGCATGAAAAGCTCTTTCCTTCTTTATCATTGGACAGTCCGCCTTTACATGACCTATCCTGCCACACTTTAAGTACCCAGCAGAAATACTACTAGATGTAGAGCTTGCATTGGTATCCCGTTTTCTCTTATATTCAGGCTTAATCATGTGTTGACTTAACTTAGTCTCATTGGAATTTGCTTTGTCATTGTTTTGATTTCTAAATTTTTCCCTTCTCAGTTCAAGTAATTTACTAACTTTTTTAGACAAGAGGGTTGATTCATCATCATTATATTCATCAATGTCAGGGTTGTTATGTAAAGAAGCTGTGAAAGCAATGGATTTTTTTTGGAACAGTCTCCTCATTAGAATCCTCTCTATTTACAACATCCTCATGAGTAAGTTTTCCCATTAATTCATCTAGATCAACTGTATCTAGCTTAGTTACTTCTTCTATAGCTGTAACTTTAGGCATCCGGCGTTTTGGAAGAGACCATAGTAGTTTTCTAGCGATATCGTCAGTTTCATAGCCTTTTCCTAAACCTGCTAGCTTGTTAATTATATTATGCAATCTATTTCCCAATTCTTTAACTGTTTCTCCTGGGATCATTTTGAACATTTCAAATTCTTGTTTCAACATATTTATTTTTGTGGTTTTGACTAGACTAGTTCCTTCATGAGTAATCGTTAACTTATCCTAGATTTCCTTAGCGGATTTGCAGCCAGATATTCTATTGAACTCTTCATTTCCTAGAGCATAATACATAATATTATTAGCTTGAGAATTGAGTTGTACCGCTTTTACATCATCGTCTGACCACTTTCCAGGACTTGATTTCAC
Source organism: Linum usitatissimum (assembly GCA_030674075.2). Taxonomy (NCBI): domain Eukaryota; kingdom Viridiplantae; phylum Streptophyta; class Magnoliopsida; order Malpighiales; family Linaceae; genus Linum; species Linum usitatissimum. The sequence continues at coordinate 1,039,669 of JAUJYP020000368.1, read as the reverse complement.
TTCTTTGGGTCCGTCAGTAATAATGATCCACAGTTGAGGATTTGTTGATTTGATGAACAACTCCATTCGATTCTTCCAATCTCCGAAGTGTAAACCTTCAAATCTAGGAGGACGATTTGTTGAGTATCCATCTGCAAGAAACACATTTTGTGAAGAGCTCGAATTCATATTGCCAGAAGAATGAAAAATGGAACTTGATCAGATGTCACCTGAGATCTGCACTTGTTGGATCTGAAGATCCCGTCAGTACCTGTGCTCTGATACCTATTGCTACGACTGATCAGTTCCTCCCGAGTGGATTCCAAAGAGCACGTTCGTATGATCAAGTCAATATGACCTAGATTAATCAATTTTGAGACGAGGGAAACCCACAATGAGCAGTACAAACTATGAAACTAGACCATGTTTTGATGGACTTCTTCTTCTTACTGAGTTAAAGAGATATGAAGCACAAGTAAACACTCAGTAAGAAAATAATGCAACAACTAAATCGAAAACAAAACCAAACAACAAACCGATTTAACGAGGTTCCGCTAAAGTCAAATGACTTTGTCGTCAATCCTCGCTTAGAGGTTTCCCTCTAAGAGTTTGAAAGCTTCTTTGATTAATATCGGATGAGAAGTACAAGCTACAATGTCACTAACCCTTCCCTGTGAAGCTCCCAGCTACACACCTAGCTCCCCACTAAGAATTATGACTTGTATGCAAGTATAATCGAAACTCCTACCTAGCACTTAACAGGCTCCCTACATGCAAGTGCTTGAACTCCTATATCTTCAATCAGAAAGCCTCTGCCACTGTGTTCTTCGATTCATGGTATATAAACAACTTTGGCCGACGATATGAGGATCTTAGTTAATGCATTTTGGCTACTGCAAGCTGTAAATGGATAAGTACAATACATTGTAGTAAGATAATATCCTAGCCCCCAATGTTTCCTTTATTTATTCTGAGAGTTTATCTTGTTTCTTATTTTAACCCAACCAGACAACTAATTGATTTAGTTCATTTCCGACTTGAACTCTTTAAGACCCATCATGACTCTCCTAAAGAGGAATATTATGATTGTTCACCAACATAAACCGATGAGCCATGAAACTAACTTTGAAGATCCTCTTCCAAACCCATGACCCAAAAGAAGGTTAATCTCCCATACAATAGAAGATCCATGATCAAAACATGCTCTTAGGCGGACTTGAATTGAAAGTTTATGTATCAAGTAACCAATTTATGAATACATCTCTTTAAATAATACTAAGTTAAAATATACAAACAAAAAAATTGTTGGGTTGTTCTTTGTTGAAGCAAACAGATTAAATGTGTGACTTACGATCTTTTAGTCTAACCACATAATAGTAAATGCGAGTACTAAGCCGAAATTATGATTAATATTGCATCGAATACTGAACCGAAACAACAAAACAATGAGTCGGATCTAAAATTACCCTAAAGCGAACTCAAGATAATTGTCAAAATAAACTTGAATTTACTACTCTTGACCAAAATTTCCATGAGTTGCGGGTTCACTAGCACCCCCCTTAGATCAGCTACTGCTCCCATATATCTTTGTTCTTAATTCATTATTTGTACATCTATGCTACCTAAAGAGATCGGCTTCGAGCGAAAAATAAACAAAAATGGGGTCTGAAATAGCAACTTTTCAATTGTAAAAATCCTTGAGTCCACCTCTCTCCTTCTTCCTTAGGAATGGCCAAAACTTTCAAGCCACTTTACATCTCCCCCCATCAAGCTTATTCCACAAGAATCTATTACATAAATCTCCAATCTCTTTAAGCAGCACTTTGGGCAATAGATAGATGACATCCAATATTGGAGGATGCTCCCAGTAACCGATGAGACTAAGTGAATCTTCCCACATATGAAAGGAATTTAGGTTTCTAGTCAATAATGCGAGTTGTAATCTAGTTAACAAGAATCTTAGAATTAACACGTTTAAGCTTACTAGTTATTAGAGGTACTTCCAAATATCTAAACACCCCAGTTGTAAACGTGACATATTATAAAGATGCAAAACCTCATCCGTATTTATCCTTGCTACATACATCTTGCTTTTCTGGATTTAATTTAAGACCTGAATAGTTTTGGAACTCTTTCATACACTGATCAACTTCGTGAAACCCCTGCAACATTAGCCTTCATGAAAGTTATCAAGTCATCCTCAAAACCAAGGTGAGTAACTCTTGTCCCTTTTCTATTGAGGATTATAAGGCAGAGTACCATTGCTAGCAGCACAATTAAAGATACAAGCCACAACTTTCATACACATAACAAAATGGTAAGGGGAGATCGGATCTCCCATGTCTCAATCCCCTTTTAGCATCAAAATAACCACATACAGTGCCATTGAGATAGACCGCAAGTTTAGCCTAGAAAACCAGCAATTTAATTAACAAAAATAGGAGGGAAATTCATAGCCTCAAGATCATCAAAGCGGAAAATTCATTCAATAGAATCAAACGCTTTTATCAAATCTACTTTAATTGTATATCGTGGAGTAATAGTTATATTTTTCATTATACTCAACTATTCTTCAAAAAGTGTTTACATTTTTTTCATCTCTATAACCGATTCTGATTTGGGTATTATTGTCTTTGATCAAATCAAATCGAGTAGAATAACTATTGGTACGAAAAAGTTTTACGTGCCTAAAAGTGATGTAAATGTTAAAATCATTGTCATTTTGGATTCTACATTTTATATCTTAGAAATACTAAAATCACATTACAATTAAAGTAACATGATTGAAACTATAAAGCACTTGCTAAATCTCTTCCCATCATTTACCATATAAAAAAAACTTGATGATACTATTGTCCTTAACTTTTTTATAAAACTAATAGGTAACTAAATTGAAAACAATATCTAAAACTGAACCGTTTATTGGTAGGAGAAATGTCAATGCTTATTGTCGTTATTATTATCCGTACAACCCAAACCATATAAAATAGGATAAAATTCAAGTTGACCATGTAATTTAAAGCATGATTAAACTCGAAAAATATTACGTGCAATTGTGAATTGTTTGTACAGTAAAACACCCGGCCAACGGGCCGGCAATAATGTAGTTGTACTAGTCCAGTTAAATCAAGAAGAACGTAACTCAAATAATTAGAAAGGATATTTGTAATTACCTTATACACAATGTTGCAGCTGGAAATAGCCATCAGAGGCATTAATTTCCTTGGGGACAAGAATGATGTTTACTTAGTTAGAAAAGACTCTAACATCTTCCCATCATCAAAGAAATTAATTACAACATCAGTGAAATCTTCGCTCATAATACGAGCAACTTTTGAAAAATCAAGTTATATACTCATCAGGTCCTAACGCTTTATCACTATTCATAGTAAAAATAGCATTTTCACTTCATTATGATAAACCCCCTGCCCCAACGGTCTCTTTGGTCATCCAATAGTTTACAAAATAGAAGAAAAAAGATAATCGGGTTCTTAATGTGCTTAGAATGCACATAACTGTAAAAGAATTGTGTACATGTGTCACCTTCTTTCACCCAATTTGCACGTGCGTTCTATCTTGTTATACTTGTCTCTACTTCCTTACTTCTCATACATAAGCAAGCTCTCAATTCATCGGCTTCAAATTGGCAGAGGAGGGGTTGGCATAAGCCTCCATCTTAGCACTCCACAAGACCAGACTATGCTTTCAAAGTACTTGCTTTAACATTAGAGGAATAAGTCTTATTCCAGGTGTTCAACACAAGATATTGAAGCATAAACAAAAGTGCAATAATAAGGACTTGGAAGAATGATCATCATATGATGAAAAGTGGCTAGACATACAAATCACTTGCCAGATTTTCCCCAAATTATTATCATAATAATTAGCTGATAACCAACCAAAGAAGCAGGAAGGTACAAGTCTATTAACATTTGCCTTCTTTATTCTTTGCTCATGAGTAGTCCAAATATATACTATACTTATTTATATTGGAAAGTAAATCGACATACCTCCTAGTCTTGTTAAATTCTCTTACATTCCAAACCCACATTTCATCGACACTTTTGTTGTTGTTTGCCGACACCACCACCACCAAGCTCAATAGTTTTCTTAGGCACAATCTTAACTGAAGCCAGGTAATTATAAAAAGTGGCTAGAGATGGTTGTCTCTTGTTCACATAATTATCAGTGTTATCATCCTCACCAGTCTCACATTTTGGAGTCTTACTAGGAGTTACAAGTTTTAATGGACTAATCTATTTTCCACTCTGGACAATAGTGATTTCAGTAATGCCCTCCACTTTCTTTATAGTTTCAGGTACAAAACTTAGATCCGTAGTGTGCACTGCATGACAGACGTCCTCTTTTAGAACTAGTGTTACATCTTCAGGGGCTAAAGAGAGTACTTATCCCAGCACTGCAAATTAAATCTATATAAAGTGCTAACCGGTCTAAGTACTGTTGTGAACCAATTGTTCTGTTCATTCACACACAGAACACTGTTCATTAAGGGGTTCATTATTGTGCGCTACTCTATCCTCCCATTTTTTCACCCCATCTTATTAAAGTTCACTATCCTGCGCCACTCTATCCTTCCAGAACCAAAAGGCTGTCCCATTAACATCGAAATGCACATGTGATCTCTCATTAATTCATTATCCCTTTCTTTGCTTCATTCTCCATTTTTCAAAAGCGGCTTGGTTTCCCAACCATCAAAATCTACCAACGAAACCTAAATCTCAAAAACATCCGAGCCAATTGTCATTGAATCTTTCTCGGTCGGCACTTTCCTTAGCCACGCTGTTCCGCCTTTTATCACTGGAACATCAACGCCTTGAGTTCGAGGTTGCCTTCAACATGCATTATCTATCGCCGGTTCAGGAATAACTTTCTATTATCCACATCCACATCTTTTCTCCCATCTCAACCTGTAATTTTTCCACCAGTTGTTGTTGTTCTTGCTCTGTAGCGGAGAAAGTGTTGATAGAGAGGAGATGGTAGCGGTGGAGGTTACTACTGTCGAAGGGTTATGCGAATGCTTGCTATGGTCGGGCAAATAGATCCATCTAAGAAGGTTTCTACTTTCTAGCATGGGATTCAGATGTAGACTCAGACTCCACTACAGAGCAACGAGTCTTAACCCGATCATCCCATCATTCACGTTCAGGCCAGCGATCTTCAGGTACATACCTTTCCCTCTCTTTTATAGGAAGTGATTTGGTTAAGATCTTAGTAAATCAGAGAGTCTATGATTTGAAGTTTTGTGTGGAAAGGTTAAAAAATTATTAATTTGTTTTTGTGTGGAAAGGTTAAACAATAATTAATTTGTTTTGGCGAAAAGCTGGTCACGAAGTAACAATTTGAAAAATGGCCCCTACCACCAAAACATATTCCTCTGAATTTTGATATTTCTCAATTTACATATTATTTGGATTGTTGTTCCATTCTTTGTTTTGTTCAACTTGGAAATTACAACTATGTTTCTTTTATATGATGATTCTTTGCAGGAGGAAGAAGCTTCCTACAATGCGTTGAAATGGGAATGCAGTAAGTAAATGGAAGGGTGGGGGAGACGTAGTGCTACTGATGAAAGTAGTTCAGTTTTGCATATTTAATTGAATGATCGTTATTGGTCTGCTGCACGCTTCATTAGTTGATAGTTCTACAGCTGAGTTTTTGGGCCAAGGCAATTCGGCCATCCTCTCAGGCACTATAGTATGAATTTATATGGTATGTGGATGTCTGTTCATCTTAGAGTAGTCGGTATGAAAAGTTTAATTTTTTTGCATTAGTGTGAGTCTCAGGCAATGTCTGCAGCATGAAGTTAACAAAGGTTGCCACCTAAACTCAATTTACTAACATTGGTACAAATAGGCATTAGCCGTGAGATATTGTTTGCTTACTTGACATTTTAATCCTAAATAGCTGCAGAAGATTTGATACATGATATAGTTGGTTTAGAAATCGCGAAATAGATAAGCACCATGAAACATGCCACCATATGATATGACAAGAGTTTGTCCCCTAGCCAAGTGTTATTTGTGTTTTTACTTAGAGCTGTGATTCTATGCCACCAAGTGATAGAGTACAGTTGATTGGAGTTCTTTGTAGGGCCTTTCAACTGATATGAGAACCATGCCTCCAGCATGAGTAAGGTTTCAAATTGCTTCTACATCATGTTCCAGTTCAAGTATGGCATTCCTTGCAGATAATTTATTTTTCTGACATGCTACAATATTTGCCAAGTAATGACTCAATCCTTCGTAGATAGTAAACAAATTAGTTTTTATTATTTGCTTGCTTAGTAATTTGATCTCACATGTGATGACTATTCGATTTTTCCTTTGATTCTTAATATATGCAGAGTAATTGCCATGGTCTTTTTGTTTTTAGCCAGTTCAGGGGCCACATACTAGATTCTGCAGCCATAACGTCAACAATCATGATGATTGGTGATTAATTACCATTCTGAGAAAATGGTTATCGGCTTTATTTATAATTCCATGTGAGTTTGGAGTCTGACTGTTCAATGAAATTTGTATTTACATTGATTTTTATGGAGCTGAATGATGTCGCTTGGAACAATAACACATTGATGTTTGGTGATTTCATTGGCAATGATAGATGGAGGTAATTATTCTCTTGGAGATTTGATTGTTGTGTAGAGTTTGTTTGTTAATTTGAAAAATTCAATTACAGAAGATGCTTGGAAATGGATATGACGACTCCCATTGGCTACTTACAGACAAAACCGAAAGGTAATTTGACGTCTATTTATTTCATTGTTTAGTTTTCATTAGTTATGAACTTGGTCAGCTAAGCACAATATTGCTGATCCGTAAGTAAGTACTGACTTTAATTGGAAGGCCTGATTCTCCCAAGCTCATTTGTACAATACAATGTTCTTTATAGTTAATAAGTGAAATTTGTGTACTCTTAAGGTTGCTCCCCATACCATGGTGGATAAAAACTCACAGTTTCACCAACAGGTGAGCAGTGTCGTACCAACTCCGCCTTAGGTCCAATGCCATTGCGAATAATATCACACTAGCTCCTACTAGATTCACAACGACTTCAGGAAACTAGGTCAAAATTGTTTTTTGAAAAGTGGGTTGGAGCTAGGTTTTAAAAATTGACCAGGACCACGTACTAAGTTTCTAACTAACCATAGCTTATATCAGAAGTATTTCATTTTTTCACATTCTTGAATTTATGGAAAACATTTGGAATTGGTTTATCAACCAAGTAATGTAGTAGAGTTTCTATCTACTTTAAAAGTGTTTTGAAATTTGATTTGTTTTTAACTTTAGTTTCCAGGGCAACCTGATAGTGTAAATGTTGTAGATGGATTGCTGAAAGAAAAGGTATCTTTCAAGACAAGGATTTAACATGGAGTTGGATTGTAGCTTGCGTGAGGTATGCGATAGCAAATTGGGTGCTTGGTAATAATAAAAATGCCAATATTAAAAATGGCTAGGGTATGTTGTGTTGGGTTGGAACGTGAGAATATTGAGAATCATATCTGATGTAGTATATTTTATAAAGACAAGTGATAAAAGTCCAGTGCTAAAGGTGAGGATAGTGGATATAACAAATAGCTGATAATTAGCAACTAAGTAAATCATGCGTAGAATGAGTCAATACATGACTGTATAGGGGAGATTTGTCTCACTTCCTTATCAGAACGGAAGTGCGTTTTATTCTGGACGTTGGTGTTTGCTGGGTTTGCACCCTTTCCAAAGAATTAATTTCACTCACTTAATACTTCAATATTTTAAATCAACAATTCATGGCTCTTTCATCATTCAAGCATCACTGCAAGATGGAAATATGGTTTTTTGGACCAGCAAGATCTAACTAATACATAAATTGAGATCACCTTTCCCGGATGAGCAACGTCATACACATGCATTATCCAGTATAAGTATATGTATATCTTTCTAAATTAGCATTGTTCCTCCAATTATTATTCCAGTATCTACAAATTTAGATCATTGTAATCATAGCCTATGTTTGGCAATAGGAATCATGGTTCCTAAGAAAGTTGAGTTGAGATTGGTGCAAAAAAATTGAGTTGGAGTAAAAAAAAATTGTGACAGAAACTTGAATCAAAGGAAATAAGGATTCCAATTGGAATTATGATTCCGAATCTATTTTATGGGAAAATAAACTTTCCTAGGAATTATTCATATCCTTTAAATTTAGCATTTTTTCTCAATTCCTTCCATCCTCAACTAACCATGTTGTACTTTTTCAATTCAACTTTCCTACGAATCATGATTCCAATTGCCAAACATAACAATAATAAAACTGTATATTATAGACAAGAGTGTTAATAATACTGCAACTGAATATTACTCCTTTCTCCAATGACCACACATATACAAAATATTATATATGTTGCGGCAATGCGCGTTAACAAAAATCTAATGAGTTCTTATGACTCAACAAATCATCAAGTATAATCGAGACTCAAACAGAACACACAACAGTAACATTATGTAGTGTTCATACTTTAACATCTAAGACCTATCCCTCACAAGATTACTAATTGGATGTCCAATTTGACTCACAATCCAACTAATTTTGTCATCATCAATCAACTGTTGAGGAACTGATTAAAGAGTAATCCAAAGAGGCTTCTTTTGAGGGAAAATATCAAACGGCTTAATCCACTCAGAAAATTGAGAATTAGGTAGGAATAACATCGGCAACAAAAGTCGGGTCGGTAGTATTGATCCTGAAATCAAGCAAGATTTGAAAACACGAATCCCAGCAAACACGAACGAAAGGAAACGGGAAAGCACTAAGTCCTAGAGATCAAAAATCCACCAGCAGGTCTAACCCACTAGTGAAGTTCAAAAGGAGCTCACCCATAGTCCTTCGTCGGCAACGAGAACTAGGGTGACGCGAGTTTTTGCTCAATAAAAATGAGAGAAAATACACATGCCCTCCACACATTTATTTTCCCATGTGCTGGTGGCTATTCATTGCTGATAAAGAGATTATTTTCCTTTCTGCCTATTGTTTTCTGTCATTTTTGTTTTCTTTGATTGTCATAATAGAAATTTTGATTGAAACCAGTTCTTTCAGCAAAACAGCAGACGGTCAAAAAGAGATGACATCCTGATACTAATTCAACATAGACGTCTGTAGCACAGATATATTTCCTCTTGTTTTTATACGTCTCTCCAACGGTGCTTGAAGCGTAATCTAAGATATGATTAGTGACCTCTCTTATCTTGCAGGAGAAAAAGATGCATAATCTCTTATCTCGCCTAGGAGTTCAATCCTGAATCTCAACGTGATTAAGGAAATAAAGTAAGCAGCATCCAAGTAAACTATGAAGCTGTAATTAGCACTGGTATTGATGTTGCTCAACATATCACACCATATAATTCTTATGCTATATTGCACAAGGAAGCCTATTTATTAGATAAAATGATTGCCAATAAAGATTGAGAGGTTCTTAGGACATAGATAGGATTTTGGAAGCTAGTGCTTAGCTTGTATTTGTTCGCAATAGGATTGATAAGCTGTGGGATGTTCAAGTAAAAATTGTGTATGGCGGTAATAGTATGATAAAATGCGTTGGAATGTCTCTCTTACTTCAGCTTACCCTTTTCTATGATGTCAGATGACTTGGAGAGAGAATCTTTTGTTCACATGAATCAAGCCTAACTGATAGGCTATGTTGGTTAAATGCTTGTGCAGATGTCTCGGCCCACACAGAATTGGATGGAGCCCAATTAAAGTTGACGTTCAGGAGTAGAAGCGAGCATCACTGTCGTAAGCAAATTCACTCTAACCCTAATTGTCGTTTCTGACTCGCAGAATCAGAGACGAATCAGAGAAGAAGTCAAACATGGAAAGAAGGAAGCTTCGGGACTTACCTTCTTCATCGAACAAGAGCAAGCTCTGGCAACAATAAATACTAGTCGCTGCAATCTTCCAAGGTGCGCTTCTGAACCGAAGAAAACACAACAAAGCTAGGTGTGCAGTCTGAAGGACTATCGCACGACTAGAGTTGGAGCATCAACGATTGCTGTCTCGATTGGGTTACGCTGGATGCTGGAGGGGAGCTGGAGCCTAACAAAGTCAATCGAGAGCCACAAATCAAAGTCTAAGCCTCGGAGTGTTTAAGGTTGCAGAGTTATCAATTTTTTGTTATTTACCTTAGTTTCTTGCTACTAAGAGTATTTACTGCTTATTGTGCCAATCCAACAAACTATTCCTCCATGTGTTAGTTCAAATTGAAATCCCTGAAAGTATCACTATGTCTTGCATGCTTAGAACTAGTAAGGTTTAGCCGCATGCATCTGGTGTTTAATTCATTCAAGTAGTGAGATTTCTCTCTTGTTGCATCAAGAGCTTAATCTTCAGTTTTTGTTGAAACAAAATTAATTACTCATTGAAAGTAAGAGGGATCAGACTGCAACAAGTGGTATCAGAGCAGGTTTGCTGACTGAATCAACCCTTGATAAGCATCAATCCAAGTGATTTCTGATCCTTAATTACAAAATATTGAGTAGCTGTTGTAGTTGAAACAAGATGAGCGATTCAGAGGCTGCTATTTTCTTAGCAGATGGATTCTCAACCAATCGTCCTCCCATATTTGGAGGAGCTCACTTCGGATACTAGAAGAATTGCATGGAACTCTTCATCAAGACCGTCAATCCAATACTATGGGTCCTCATAGTCAATGGTCCACAAGAGGTAAAAGCTAACCTTGATAAATGGACGGATGATGATATTAAAAAAGTACAACTAAATTCTCAGGAAATTAACTTAATGTACTATGCCTTATGTAAGGAAGAATTCAATCGAATCTCTACTTGTAAATCTGCCAAAGAAATTTGGGACAAGCTGTGTGTAACTTATGAAGGAACTAATTTAGTAAAAACTACTAAGATTAGCATGCTGAAACGGGAATTTGAATTATTTAAGATGGAACCTGGTGAAACTATTAGAGATATGGCCGATAGATTTCAAAATATAATCAATAAATTGGAAGGACTAGGAAAAACCTATGAGAATGAAGACATAATTAAAAAAAATTTGTGGTGTCTGCCTAGTCAGTGGCTTCCTAAGGTCACAGCTACTGAGGAAACAAAGAAACATGCTGATATTAAATTAGATGAGCTACTTGGATCACTTCTTAGTCATGAAGAAATCTTAAAGAGAGATACGAATACGGAAGTAACTAAAGATAAAAAGGGGATTGCTTTTAAAACCAGTCTAGTCACTAACACTAATAAATTAGATGATTCTGATGATGATGAGCTTGCGCTACTATCTAAAAAGGTGAGTAAGATGATTCGTCTAAGAAAACAACGTAGCAACTTTAGAAATAAGGATGCTGAAAAATCTGATGAATCTAAGAAAATGGCTTTTTCTCTGAAAAATCTGATGAATCTAAGAAAATGGCTTTTTCTCTGAAAAATGGTATCGAATATAGAAAGGAGGGTACTGCTAGTTTGTCAATATGTTTCAGGTGTGGAAAAGTAGGACATCTTAGAGCTGACTGCACCACTAAGGAGAAAGCCTTCCAAGCCACTTGGAGTGCAAGTGAAGATGAAAGTGAATCGTCTGATGATGAAGAACGTGCACTCATGGCAGTAGCTGAGGTATTACCTGAAGAAATTCCAGAAATCAAAGCCACTGTAGACGAAAAAATTGAGGTATCTCTAAATAATTTGAGTTTAGATGAAAAATCTAATGACTCAAACCTAGCTAGTTTCTCTGAAAATGAAGAAGAGCTGTTTGAAACCATATAAGAGATAACTTCTTAGTTTGCTGAATTTCGAGTGAAGTACTCAGAACTAAAAAGAAAACTAACTACTGAAATGCAAAAATCTGAAAATGTTGAAGAACACCTTAGACTAACCAAACATGAAATAATGAATGTCAAAAATAATCTTAGGAATGTTCTTAGACAGAATGGAGTTTTTAAAGAAGAGTTAAGGAGATGGCCTTACTATCATCATAATTACTTTCTGCCTAAATATGTAGAGCTAAGGTCATTTTGTCAAGCTGCCACAGACTATAATAACTGGTGTTATGTGTGTCGCACATCTAATCACTCCATAGCCGAGTGTATTTTTTGTGCTCATAAAAAATCAACATCCAAGACAGTTTGGATGCAAAAAATCAAATGACTAGTGTTGCTGCAGGTCTGTTATCTGGCTGATGAAGGAAGTCACAAATGGATATTGGATAGTGGCTGCTCTCATCACATGACTGGGAATGCTTCTCTTTTCTGTGAGTTGATCTCTACAAAAAGGGGAAATGTTAGCTTTGATGATAACAGGTCCTGCAAAATTTTAGGAGTAGGAAAAGTAGGTAATGATAAAACTGTTTTTCTCAAAGAAGTTTTTCTTGTAGAAGGTCTTAAGTACAACTTGCTTTCTATAAGCCAAATTTGTGGTGAAAATCACAGAGTCACGTTTGAATCTAATACATGTAGAGTTGAAAATTTGAAAAATGAAGTTTTTCTTTTCAAAGGGTATAAAAAGGGTAATATTTATCTAGTTAACTTAGAAACAATTGAAAACATTGATGAACTTTGTCTTGTATCTATGAAAATGGATGAACAGTTTGCATGGCATCGAAAGTTAGGACATATTAACATAGGGATTCTGGCCAAACTAAGTAGTTTAAACCTGGTCAGAGGTCTTCCTAAGCTAAGTTACGCTAAAGATTTTTTTTGCGATGCCTGTGCTAAGGGCAAGCAAGTTAGGACTAGTTTCAAATCAAAAATTGATGTAACCACCTCCCGAACTCTAGAATTACTACATCTTGATCTATTTGGACCTTCAAACTATATGTCTATAGGTGGAAAATACTATGGATTTGTTCTAGTTGATGATTTTTCTAGATTCTCTTGGGTTTACTTTCTTTCCTCTAAAAATGAAACTTTTCACAAGTTTAGAGTATTTGTCTTAGCTGTCCAAAATGAAAAATAGCAAACTATTGTTAAAATTCGTATTGATAATGGTGGAGAATTTGTTAATCAAGAGTTTAGTGATTTGTGTGAGTCTCTAGGAATTGAACACAACTTTTCAGCTCCAAGGACTCCTCAGCAAAATGGAGTAGTTGAACGAAAAAATAGAACTCTAATAGAAATTGCCAGAACCATGCTAAATGACTTTGCTCTTAGTCCTAAATTCTAGGCAGAGTTATGTTACAAATAGGGCCCTGATTCGTTCAAAGTTTAACAAACTCCCTATGAGCTCTGGAAAAATAAAAAAACCTAGTATAGGGTATTTTAAGCCTTATGGGTGCAAGTGTTTTATCCTCAATACTAAACATCACTTAGGTAAATTTGATGCCAGATCAGATGAAGGGGTCTTCCTAGGTTACTCTAATCACAGTCGAGCATATAGAGTCTTTAATAAACAGACTGATAAAGTTGAAGAATCAGTTAATGTAACCTTTCATGAAAATTTTAATTCTGCCATTGAGTTGCAAGGAGCAAATGATGACTCCCTTTTGATTTTTTCAACCAAACCAATATTAGGGGTTCTAAGAGCATCCTCTTGATCTCTTTTCATAATTGATTCAACATCAGCAACTCTATTACTAATCCCTGAGAAAAAATGCTTATTGAACTGCCTCAGAGCCGTCTTAACATTTCTTAGCCTTGCATAAACTCACTCTAAGCCTCTTTGGTGATTGATTGCATTTGGAGCACACCAAGCCTTTTCAGCACAAACCTTATAACCATACCGCTCCGTCCAGAAGTTAAAAAACTTAAAAACTTTTGGTAACGAGTGAATAATAAGATCAGTCTCCAGGAAAATGCCATAGTGATCAGAAACTCTAGGCTCCAACAATTCAACCCTACTACAATTAAAACTCAAGATCCAATGAGGGTTGACAAAATAGGGATCAAGTCTCCTCGCAATCGAGTTATCAATTCTATTATTTTAACAAAAAAAAGGGGCCAGCTACTGCATGGTCATCCATCTCATTACAAGTGATCCAATTCTGAAAATCAATCATACCTGATGTAACTGTATTTGAAGCTTCATCAGGGGAGATAATAGCATTAAAGTCTCCTAACACTGTAAGAGCCAAATTAGTAGAAAAATATCCTAAGATTTGATCATATATATTCTTTCTTTCTCCACTCTTGTTAGCACCATAAACCACACAAACATAGAAAGGACGAATCCCCCCTATCTTCATAAAAAACTGCTCAGAGTATCTAATCACACCGAGCTGCGTGATTTTCCTCCAGAGAACTCAAATCTTTCCCAAACTACTACAGTCCTAATCCGAAAAAGGTTGTCTCCAAGATATTTGCTGCTTTATTATTCTTTACTCTAATTTCTAAAATACTAAAAACATCTATATTAAACTTATGTAAATACTTACTAATATAGTTATGTTTTGTAGAGGTGTTAAAACACCTTTGGTTTCAAACCAGAATTTTTATTTCTTCTTCTTTCAACCCTTTTTGGCTTTAGCTAGATGCAGATTTCCTTTCCCAATAAAATCACCAAACAAAACTTCTTGATTCTACTTCCTCTAAACCATCCTCAAATTCTTCAATAATGACAGTTTTAACAATATGTGAAATCAAATCATTTATATGATTCTCCAAATCACCATCAGCAGAGGACTTGGTTGCAATCTCCACTTGTACAGCTTAGACTACAAGACCATTCTAGATCTCAATCTCCACTCTCAAAGGAGTCTCAATATTAATGGTCATACCTCCTCCAGCTAGTGTCATGTTATCCTCTTTGGGAAGTTAAATCTTTCCATGCAGCGAAGGTTCAATTTCAACTTTCTTTGGATGGGCAATAGGCAAAAATGGTGATTGGGCCTTTGATCTCCATTCCTTTTGCACAACCTCTGGTCTCTCCTTCATATCCACCCCAGAGCATGTTTATTATTGACGCAATAACCCGAATAAGCGGAGCAGTACCCACAAACAGAGCAACAGCAGCATCGCGCATTTTCTCCATTTCCATCTCTATCATCTCCTTCGGGATGATGAGAAATCCATCAACGATCGCAGAGTCAGGAATCTCTACAAATTTCAGATCCTGATCCTTGACCCCAACAATCGAAGCCCACGATGGAGAAGAGGATTTCTCTCGATCCTCCTGGACATATCCAGCTGAGGCCAACGAAACTCCAGCTGATGGTAAAACACTCATAAAAGAAGAGAAAAACAAGCAAACCAGAGATGCAAAAAGGCCAGAGATCCCAAGGATCCGCCAGCGTTCCACCAACAGCAGGAAGCCCCAAAAAGAGCGCACCCACAGAGGAAAGCCCCGTCATCGGCAAAGAAAGCGACGCAAAATCCAAGTTCAGGTTAAGAGAATTTCACGCGCGAAAAAAAATTACTCTGTTGTGAATGAAAAAATAAAAGGAATAACAAGATATATAAAAAAGCCCAAGTTGTTATGAATATAATTACTATAGTGAATGCACCATTGTGTAACTCCTTATTCCATTCTTCAATGTATTTCATTGTATTTATTTTCCCACCTTTATGTGTAATAATATTAGAGAGTATAGGTTATGATCTATGAGCCTATAAATAGAGCTCTCATTTGTAGCATTCCATACACCTCAATAAGAAACTCTCTCCCTCTCCATATTTCTCTTGTTCTTGTCTTTCTTTGAGTTTAGTTTTATAACACGTTATCAGCACGAATGCTCTATCTTCTTGAAGAATCTCGAAGGTTGCTATTATTTATATTTGAATTTCGATTTCATTTCTTGAGAGCTAATTTCTATTAGTTTCTTGAGAACTGATTTTTATTATCTCATACTATTCTATTTTCTATATATATTCAATTTCAACTGTGAATTTCAATCTCAATAACATGTGTCTTTCCTCATTTTTTGCTCTTATATTATTAAAACATAATAATTTTAAAGTTCATATTATTTGATGTTTATGTTTTACGTTCCAATCTTATATTATTGATGCAAATTTTTGTAGTTGTTAATTCTCTCTATCTTTATTGGTCATGATGCATATGATACTGACTATTGTTTCATAAATCATACATGTTTATTTCACAAAATATAGTAATAAGAATTTATTATTTGCCCATAGATGTATGAATTATGTTATGACCCTAACCTATTAAAATTGCAGTTATTTCATAATTCATGTAGACTATTCATACGATTTCTATTCATTGGTTTAGTGGCCATTAATTAGCAATTATGAAATTGATATATTTTTGCTACTGTTAGCTACGGAAACAAATTGATTGAGTTTTCAAAAAAAAATGGATTGGTTAATTATTACCATTCATAAGTATTCATGATTTTAAGTTTGTATTTGATAACAATTAGTTGATTCAATACGTGTTAGCTACCGTTTTAATAATTATTCTTCATATTGTCGTTATTTAGTTTATAAGCTAACTTGTCGTTATATACTTAATCATTATATTTGGTCACGTTGTGATTTTTGGAGATTGTGGCTTTTGATATCACCAACAAAAAACATCTATTTTGAGTTGGATGCTCAAACTTATATATGCCATGAGCATAAAGATAAATAAGAATTAAGACAAAGCAAATGTTTTGATCTTCAATCACCATTATCTTTGTTACTTACAAGTTATGCATAGTAACGTAATAACAAAAACAACCATTCTTTTATTGTTATGTATATATAAATTAATTTTGTTTCATAAGTTTGAATTATGATTTAGTGATGAATAATTTCCTGAATGAACACGAGAGAAGTCATACATATATATAACATATGGAATCGACCAAAAATTACAACAAGATGGCATTCTTCCCTCGTAGTGTTTAATGAATTTTTTTTTATTGTTCGGTTTATATGTTGTCTAACTTATTTTCATCTTTATAATTTTTCAAACATCACAAAATTTAGAGGATGCGGGTTTGATGTTTCGTGGCGAGAATGATCTTTTTCATGATATTGGATGTCTAAATCCATTTGCAAGCTCATGACATTAGCGAAACCATTAAGGATGATAGTGTAACATCCTATCAAGACAAAGCAAAGACTTTGCTCTTTACTCGCCATCATCTCAATGATAGGCCGAAGTATGTGTGCCACGAGACACAAGTTGTTCAAAGCTATCTAGCTAATATGTCTCCAATGGAGAGACACAATATCATTCCTCGAAGTGGATGTTATTTTTATATCATGTCCATAGTGACAATATGTACTCTCACAAAGTCAATACTTGTGGAGGATAAGACCTACTATTTTGGTCATGCTAAAGAAATTTAGAAAATATATACTTTTCCATGAAAGAGAGATGTGAATTGATGTTGGAAAAATTCTAATCACGTGAAAGATGGTCCAACTATCAAGTTTATTTTGATATTTTAGACCTCAAAGTAATTGTGCAAGACACATATGTTACACTATTTTTGAAAGCATATGTAACTATGCGACACCCTTTCATTAGGATGGACATAACAATTGTGGTTATACGAGAATTGTTGATCCATTAATTGGTGACATAGATGATTGAGAAATATCTCAATTTATCATTTAGACTATGTACCATTCTCATGACAAAAATGAGTATTTTATGATGAGAATCATCATAATTAATTGTAATATATATCACATCGATAGTGCACCAAGATATATGGTGTAGTACAACATTTCTCTCAAGCTCTAGATCGAGCTATTATATTTTTCACGAAGGAAAAAAAATCCTTATTCCAAATTGTTTGGGATCAAGAGAGGACAATAATATGGTCTATGGTTATATAATTATTGAATCAATAATATTATCCTCCAATTTGTACTACACACATGTTATTGTGATTGAGATACATATATATATATATATATATATATATATATATATATAAACTATAAGTTTACTCGTCCTGACAACTATTATTTGGCATAACCGGTGAGACCATCCCGGTTCAATCATGATGCGAATCGATAGGTACCTTTATGGTCAATTTTGATGATTCCATAATCTAAAGAGTATGTTCTCTTGAACATTGTTGTGCATGATGGTCTCAACTTGGGTATTCTAAAGAAATGATTCCTAAGGTTATAGGGATTTAAGTAGTCCTTGTGACTCCCCTACTTCTGGGAACACAAACGATTTTACTGTTCGTCAACAAGGTTTCGTTTCTAGGAAAGCATTTTCACCTTTCCGTTACCCATTGTTGGGTAAATCTCCAACACAACATAATTCATTTTTGGATTGCTTTTCCTCAAATAGAGTTGATTGTTGGATAATCATCAACTAAAGTAAGATCATTTATCTTACACAACAAAACAAGGGTGATATTTATGGATCCATACGCCCAACATGTGAGCCAATTATTTTAATTGATGTATCAACTAGAAGGTCACATGTGTATATGAAAGAAAACTAAAATTTGCGAGATTACTAGCTCAACCATTTTGGTTATGAGCATATTTTCATGATTATCCAATAACGAAAATGTGTCATTGAAAACCAATATATTATTGTGAACATGTCATTTACATGCACAACACAAATTCGCATTACGCCAAGAAATTATCATGAATTCCTCCATTATGTTTGGTTTTTGGGTCAAAACCTTATACTTCCCATCCGTGGATATATGAATGTGATATACACATCCGAATTGCTCCACCACCATTTATTAGGATGGGTTCTCAATGAAGATTGAGAAATTATTTTGATTACGAGTTCATCGATGGTAAAGTATCACATCGTTGTCGGGAGTATTTTGATGACTCGTTTGGAGGTTTATATTTAAACTTCCCAACATTAGGGAGAGAAAACAAAAGTTGGCCAAGAGATTAGATGAATGATCATATTATTTTGATCCTTGCACTAAGCAATATGAGCTTGAAGTTCAAAAATATATAATTCATTATCACGCGGACACTTTACTTGACTCAACGAGAGTAAAGTTTTCATGTGCCAACTCAAAATGCTCCAATAACAATAATGCCAATATTGGGCAATCGACATCACAAATGAGTCTAAAACCCGCAAAGGCGTGATAGACCACTCGGTTCCAAAGAAAAAATCCTCAAAAGTGGAATGGAGCTATATATCAAGATGGTCAAATTGAGGTTAAGATTATTTAAACAAAGCCACCAAGAGAAACAAATAATGTGCTCAAGAAGAGTATCAGGTACACGAAAGATATGAATATATATCTCAATTATCTATATCTTGGATGGAAAATATTGGAACCCCAATGAAGTCAACGTCGATGAAATATTTGCGTATAGTGCAACGCTAAATATGATAGTTGAAAATGAGGATCATTAGCCAAAATGCATGCACGGATAGAAATGATTGGCTAAAAAAATTTCAATTTGAGGCAAATTCAAATTCCCAAGAGAAATGAAAAGTTTTAAGACATCAAGTCTTTATACATTGAGATGTAAAGTATGAGTATGAGAAGTTATGAAACATCTCATTTTTGAAAGGTTTTGTACAACAAACCTATAACATTTTGATTTTGAGAAAATATATTCTCATGTGGTGGATGCAACTACTTTTTATTATTCGATTAGTCGGCAATTTGTGAAGGGAAAGAGTTTGCCCCTAATGGATGTCCTTGCAACCTATATGTATGGTTTTCATAATTAGAATACACATGTGTATATGAAATTCCCTTGAGGATTTATTTTGCTATAAGCAAACAATTCAAGTTCACGTGAACAAGTTATATCTAATTGACGTCATATGGATTGAATAATTGAGAGAAGTGGTCCATTTAGCATATCATACATTTCTCTATGCATAAAACTATGATTTCTTTTTCATATTGAGTTGAATTTTGAATGATGACAAATCATCTTTGTCATATTTTATGATTTTGAAATTCTTATAAAAATTTCTATACTTTATTTTATATTTAAAATGTATTTCTTTTGTTTATAAGAGTTTAAGTGTCATCATCATCTTTTGTTATATAGATGACATACACTTTATTGAGACTCTAAAGAGTTTCTCAAAGCAATCAAATATTGATTAGCTAGAGTTCGAGATGGAAGATGTGGAAGATTACCACTAACTTGCCAACTGTGCATCTCTCTCGAACATGATTTTCGTATATCATCAATGATATACTAATTATATCCAACAAAAAGTTATATGGATATGACATGGCTATCAGTGCCTGGATGGTAGTCAGATCACTATGTGACTCTATGTCGAGTTTAATCGACCTTTATTAAGACACAAGATGTACTTGATTTTAAAGTAGTAATCTTGGTCATATTTGTGTTGGTTGACCATAAATTGGTCTCATGTGATAATTTTACCACTTGGTGGGCTGTGAAACCAACTTATAAAGCTACACCACCATTTCAAGATCTGATCCTATAAATCATGCATGATATTTATTTTGTATATATCCTTGAGTTGCAAGAAAATGTTGCAACGTGATGTGATGATTATGTACTCTTTTTCCTTCACTAGGTTTTTATCCCATAGGGTTTTCCTAGTAAGGTTTTAATGAGACATATTCTCATCTAATGGTCATCTAAGGTGAAGTGTCATGTGAATTATGGATGACCATCGATCATGTGATGCATACATTTTATGCACAAACTTCAATGAGTTGAAATATTTATCAACTAAGTGCACCTAAGTGATAACTTGGTTGATTTATTCACCAAAGATCTCTCTGCATCAAGCTGTTGGAAAGCAAATTTGGAATTGGTGAGTGAATGATCTCAACTGATATAATAATGAGCGAGAGTTGATATCCTCATCGGGGAGTCGATATGAAGGATCTCAACCGATATCATCATCGGGGAGTGAATATACGCGGTTTGTACTCTTTTTCCCTTAACCATGGTTTTTCCCCTTTGGGTTTTCACGTAAGGTTTTTAATGAGGCGGTATCAAAAGCGTATTCGAAGAACGATGTATAACCAATGGTCATTCAAGGGGGAGTGTTATGAATATAATTACTATAGTGAATGCACCATTGTGTAACTCCTTATTCCATTCTTCAATGTATTTCATTGTATTTATTTTCCCACCTTTATGTGTAATAATATTAGAGAGTATAGGTTATGATCTATGAGCCTATAAATAGAGCTCTCATTTGTAGCATTCCATACACCTCATTAAGAAACTCTCTCCCTCTCCATATTTCTCTTGTTCTTGTCTTTCTTAAGTTTAGTTTTATAACACAAGTAAATTAAATATTAAAAAAGAAATAAATAGAGAATCACAAAATGATTATGAGAACATTACTAATAATGGATATAGCAGTTATGTCTGTTTCAAAAACTCTGTCACTTGCCAAAAATCTTAGGTTCCATTTCACCTTCTTCATATTAAGCCATGAGAAGAGTAGTAAAAGATGAAGTTTCTATTTCATATTTTCATTGAAAGATTTGATTATTTTTCCTCCAAAATGTGGCCCCAGGCTCAGCCTGGTTATGGTTTGTGGCGACCATGGCAAAACAGCCACACCTTAATTTTGTTGAGGTTCTTTGTTTCAGCTTCATAAAATCTAACATCCAACCCTTCATTGATTGCTCAGAAATAAATATATTTATCATCGTCAT
The DNA here is from genome assembly GCA_030674075.2 of Linum usitatissimum. Taxonomy (NCBI): domain Eukaryota; kingdom Viridiplantae; phylum Streptophyta; class Magnoliopsida; order Malpighiales; family Linaceae; genus Linum; species Linum usitatissimum. The sequence continues at coordinate 1,018,168 of JAUJYP020000368.1, read as the reverse complement.
CATCATCATCACCTGGGGACGAAGCAATGGCTGTTGCTGGCGGCTATGTTAGATCAAAATCAAACCTTGATGTTGAAAGTGTGGGAACAACAGCCATTGCTGTCGATATGGGGAAGAACAGCAATTTCGCTGTCAAATGGACTGCTGAAAATCTCTTGAAAAAAAGATCTTCTTCCTCTTGCATTCTTCTCCATGTTCATAACAAGCATGCACCTTCTCGTAAGTTCTTTCCTTTTTTGGCTCTTAACCATTTAATCATTTTTATACTTCATGAAGAACAATCATTCATCCTACCCAAGTACACATTGTTTCTCAGAGAATCCGAATGCACCAAATCAGAAGGAGTTCCAGCAGTTATTCCTTCCTTTCCGAGGATACTTTGCCAGAAAAGGGGTGAGAAGAATTACTTACTAATTCAATCTCATAGAAATGATGGGTTTTTACTCTGCTTTATTCATGCATTTACTTTTATTGTTTATGTCATCAGATTGAAGCACAAGAAGTGGTTCTATATGATTCAGATATAGCAAAAGCTGTCCTGAAGTATATTGCCAAGAACTCCATCACCAATATTGTAACTGGTGCTACCAGTAAGAGCGCCTTCTCTAGGTCGGTACACGAATCCGATACCGCGCCATATTAACTACTGATTTAATCTGAAAGTTCCTACAAACAAACTTCTCAAATAAGATGCTTCTTCTTTTTATTTTGTTCAACTTAATCAGGAAGTTTTGGAGCGTGAGTCTATCTACAACCTTAATTCAAGCTGCACCAGAATTCTGCTCAGTTTATGTAATTTCCAAAGGTAGAGTTCAAACCATGAGATTGGCAAATCAGCCACCACCAACCTCTAAATCCTCCATCCCCGCTGCTACATCAAGAACAACCACCAAGACATCTCATATCCCTCCTCCTAGTATGGAGTCCTATGTAATGTCCATTTCTGAGTACAGTTACAGCCAGGGAAGCTTGAACAGTGATGTTTCTTCTATTCAAAGCAGTGATTCATCGCAATACCAACATCCAGGAGTGGAAATAGATTACCAACATCTTATGGGAAAGGGATACCTTCGCATCCTCATGGAAAGCCTACTAGGTTCAATAAGGGACCAGTTTTTGATGGTCATCATGATGCATGCATTGCTGATTCCATGTCCGATTTTAGCGAGTCCTCATCTTCCTTATCATCAGGAGTTCTACGGAGTTTCCAGTCTGTTGATGTGTCGTACGATAATATGGACTTCTCTGCCACGTCAGCAAGTTCTGCAACCTCAACCAGCTCATCGGATAGCGTGGTTAGCATTTATGTTCATAATTAAAAAAAGTGATGTTGAAATCAGAGTAAATATTAATTGCATATTAAATTTGTTGATTCATGAAAATGAACAGCAATCAATGGAAGCAGAAATCAAGAGATTGAGGCTTGAGCTTAAACAAACTCTGGATGCGTACAATATGATTTGCAAAGAAGCCCACGTGGTTAATGAGATGGTATATTTATTTTCTAACTCACAAAATTAATTGTTATGCAAAGTTGTGAAATGTGATGCACCTTTATTGTCCCAACAGAAAATGAAAATCCAAAATTCCAGTATCCATGAATCCAAAGAGCATGAGGAGGATTTGAAGGTGGAGTTGGAGTCAGAAATTTCAACACCAGATATAGAGTTACACAGGAGCAATGCTGCGAGAATAACAGAACTGTTATCAGAAATGGAAGCGCAAAAGAAACAGGACGCGGAAATGAAAGCCAGGTTTAGTGGTGCAAAAGAGAGGAGTCTCAACAACAAGTTAGTGGAATCACTTTCATATTATAACACCATGGGTAACCACAACCTTCCCTTCAGGAAATACAACATTCAAGATATAGAAACATCAACAAACTACTTCTCACTATCCAAAAAGATTGGCGAAGGCGGCTACGGACCTGTTTATGTAGGTGTTATCGATGAAACCTCAGTGGCCATCAAGGTTGTAAGACCAGACTTGTCACAAGGTCAAAAGCAGTTCCAAAAAGAGGTTGAGTTACTGAGCACGATGAGGCATCCTCATATGGTGACACTCCTTGGTGCATGTCCTCAGTACGGATGTTTGGTGTATGAATACATGGAGAATGGGAGCTTAGAAGACAGGTTATTCAGGAAAGACAACACTCCGCCAATCCCATGGAGTACAAGATTTAACATAGCTACAGAGATCGCCACAGGGCTCCTCTTCCTCCATGAGTCCAAACCGGAGCCCATTGTCCATCGAGACCTGAAACCTGCAAACATTCTCTTGGATGGAAATTTTGTCAGCAAGATCGGCGATGTTGGATTAGCAAGGCTAGTCCCCGCGGCAGCAAACAACATCACGAGATATCATGTGACGGCGGCTGCTGGGACGTTCTGTTACATAGATCCAGAGTATCAACAAACAGGATTGTTGTCGGTGAAGTCGGATCTGTTCTCGTTAGGAGTGGTGTTGTTGCAGCTCATTACAGCGAAAACCCCAATGGGTTTGTCGTACCAGGTGGAGGAAGCTATTGAGAATGGGAGGTTCGCAGCAATGTTAGACCCAGCGGTGAAAGACTGGCCTGTGGATCAGGCAACATCGATGGCGAAGTTGGCGTTGCAGTGTTGTGAACTGAGGAAGAGGGACAGACCCAGCCTGGCTAATATTGTGCTTCCAGAGCCCAAGCGGTTGAGAGATTTGGTAAATGGATGTGATGGTGATCATGGGGGAGGAGATATGATATGATACCTTTGGTTGCTGTGTTTGTAATACTATTTTGAGGTGGTGGATATGATATGATCAATAAATAGGTTGAGGAGAGGGAGTTGTCAGTTGTAGTGGTGGGTCTGAATCGAATGTGTTTACTTGAGCTATTGTAATTAGTCAAAAGGGAAGAAGATGTTAGGATTTTGTCTAATTTTAGTGGATAATGAATGATAAAAACTGAAGTTTGGCTCTCTGTTTTGGCCCAAGATATGTCTCCGATGAGTGTCGTTGTACCGTCCAGATTATCAAAATTAATGACCCTATCAATTTATTGGCTTCTTTGGGATTTTCTCCACCGTGGATAAATTAGATTTACGAGTGTCTTTTGATAACATTTTTTCGGTCCTAATCAATGACCGATCCAAGGATTTAAAACTAGGAGATCCATTATCTCCGCTCCTTATTTCATTTGTAAAGACTTCATCTCTCTTCTCACCAATGTTGTTGTAACACAACAATTACAAGGTGTCAAACTTAATTGTCATTGTTCTATTTTATCTAACCTATCCTTTGCAGATGGAATGTTTTTTATCCTACCTGAGACGCTTTCGAATTGTAGTCACTTAAAGGAATGATTAATTAGTATTGAGTAGTACTAACCAAGGGTTTGATTACAGGACTTTCACTATTGAGACTCTCTACTGCGATAGCCGACCACTTGGATGGTAGTATCGATACTTTTGTTGCGGACTGCGGCTGCTAACGATTACTATATGGGCAACAAAGGACGATTCTTCCTCCACTATGATAGGTCACCGTTATGATGGATTCTGGAGGAACGCCTCTTACTTATCCTGATTCGCATAAATATCTTTTGAATATTTATTATTCTCTTACTTAATTTCCCTTATCATATTTTTATCTAAACAAATGCCTTAAAAAACACATTCCATTCAGCTCATTCCTTACTATTCAACCTAGCTCGCTCTTTCTTAATTCTTACTAAGTTAATATATAATTATCCTACAGATTGGATTTCAATATGGTATTTCATATATATTAGGTGAAAAGAACTTTTCACTTTTCCCAAGACTCAAACCTGAAAAGAGGAAGCACACTATAATTAAACAGAACAACGTCCCACAATGACGCACGGAGATAATGAACGAGACAACACTATTTTTCTTTGTTCTCACAGCGTCGAGATTCTTCGGCAAATTTCATAAAGGAATTCTAACATCTCCTGCAAGCAATGAGCTCTACAATTTCTCTTCTAGTACATACATAAAATATACTTTTGACTTTTTTCTTTTTTTTTGAAAAATCCCCGAAATTTATCCAATTTTTTCGTAATTTTAAGAATAAGCACTATATTTGACCTCTCTTTTCCATGAAACCAATTCCTAATTGTTTAGATCAAAATAACATGTTAGTTTTCATCACTCACTAGCCTATGTGGCTTGATGGTGTTAGATTAGTCACTGAAATTGTTTCAGTGAATGGTTTAAACTAATATACACGTGTTTGTTCAAATTTATATTTAATTTTTTAAAAAAAATAAATACAAAATTTCATTCATATAAACTCAAATGGAGGACTTCGCCATCACAGAATCCTCACTCCCCAACATTTCTTCACCTTCTCATCTCCCCCCTCCCCAAATTTTTGTTCATGGAAATATAGATCTAGTGTTGGAGTATGAAAAGTAAATTTAAAAGAAAAGTAGATTTGACTTTGAAAATTGTCATGACTCCCTCGATCATTCTTCTTCTTCTTTATTACTATATAATGCCGATCCCTTTTGGCGATTCTCCATTGCTAAAAAATTTGCTTTTCATACTCCACCGTCTGAAGAGTTTTCATCTCTCCATAACACGTTCCTTCAATTAGCTACCCAATCTTCTATCTTTAACAACTCATTCTTTCCTTTTGTTTGTCTAAACCAACAACACTAACACCCAATTAAAACATTAAATCCAACGCAAAAAATTATGATAATTTTATTTGAAATAACATAGAGCAAAATGCTTAGAAGAGGCAAACCATTTGTTGCCAAAGTTGAGTAGATCAAGTGGAGTTCATTCCAGATGAGGCTTATGTTTTTCGTTGATGATTATCTTCTTTGGGGACAAGCATCTAATGATGGTTCCTGGCGAACAACATATGTGCAAGTATCAGAGATCTTTGATGATGCTTATCGTGAGTCTTTTCTCTCTTTCCCAAATCAAGTATGTACTGTACACTAAATAGGTGTCCTCCTTATTAGACCTAATTGGGTGTTTATCTATTGTTGTTTGGTTTATAGAAACAAAAGAAAGGTTTAGAGTTGATGGGGAAAACGCATTAGGTTGGTTTGGGCTAGAAGAAGAAGAAGAGAGGAGGAATAGAGGAATGGGGCAATGAAAATAGTGTTGGCGGAGGAGAAGAATAAGGGAAAAGGAGGAATTTGAAAAACAATGACATCGTATTTTTTTGGCATATGAATTCTGAGGAATCATATTGATGAGATCATCCCAGCAGCCCAAACCATAATCACAGAGTTTTGAGAACTCAAAAACACTTGGTGAAAATCAACAAAAAGCTCATCAAATTTGAAAAATTTCAGGGTGGAAGCAAGCGTCTCGAAGAATGATGACTCACAGGGATGGAGGAAAAGCGAACTTGCATGGATTAACGAAGACAAATTTATATTAGAAGAAATGGCGATCCAACAAGTGACAATAATGTCGGCCATCATCTCTGGAAAAGAAGCATTATGGATTATATGAAGTCCATCCAAGTCATTCAAAGCATCAAATTCAAGAATCGAACTCGAGGCCTCCAAGTGGACTCGCTGCGGTGATGTCAGCACTTTTGAAACGAGGCATCTTCAACTTCTTTGAGCCCGAACCAGTTTAGTTTGACCCAGAACTTCACCATACACTCAAGGAGCTGTCTTGAATGTATCCAAGGCCCTATACAAGGTCACGTGCACATTCACAAGTGCACAACCCACTAAGCCCCATTTTGGAGCTTAAGTGGCTTCCTAACTTTACTTGTGTTTTTAGTTGTAGTTTAATTTTGTCTATTTTTATTCAGAATTTAGTAGTTAATTTATACCCAAGAAGCCCTCCTAAAGAGCTTTTTGAACGATTTTTATTCTTAGGAAGTAAGGGTTGACTTAGTCAAAACTTGATCTTTAAGGAAGATGGATTACCTATCTTGTAAGACAAGGACTCCTTCTCCTACTTTAATTCTGTAATTATCGACCTTCTCCTTCTCTTAAAAAAAGAGTTTAGACCATTGTGTTAATTAGAACCTACAGAATAATAAACTAAGTATGTTGGCTTAACTACTTTTGTGTTAACGTCTTGTTCTTATCACGTCTTTGCTAGGCCAGAGGATTCTAGATTTATCGAGATCAGGCATTCATCTTTTCTTCATGGCTTCCAATCAACTAGACACTTTGGATTTCCTCTTGTTTATGTGAGTGGCCGGGCTAGGTACGAAAATCATCATTCTTTTCTTGGATTTGCTCGTCGCTTTGAAATCTTTTTTATTTTGTCCCATCGATAGTTCATCGTGTCATTTGGTTCACAACATATATGTCATGTAGGATGGTTTTCCAACTCAGGCTAATTAAGCTGGACGAAAACTAACAACACGTTATTTTGATCTGAAAAGCTAGAATTTGGTGTCATAGGAAAGAGAGTGTTTATATTTTTAGAATTAAGAGAAAATTGGTAACATTTTAGAGATTTTTGCCTTTTTAATTCATAAATTTGAAATATCTCTTAAGACCTATAATTTGAATAGCTTACCAAGTGCCAAGCTCTCAACCATCTAATGACTCATACTAGAATTATTAAATCAAAATATTCACAACTTTTTTTGCTGCATATCAAATTTTGGCATAGACATTTTACCGGCAGCGTTCTTTCACCTAAATTATACATACATTGTTTTGTTATCAGCATAGAAATTTTATATATAAAGTCTTAGTGGTAAAGTTTTGCTGCATGTATCAGAATTTTATTCATATTAATGAGCCCATTCTGGCTTGGTCCGAAAACCCCCAGTCTCGCAAACCAACAAAATCAATCGGCACCCAAATGGAAATTGGTTGAACCGAGAAAATAATTCCTAAAGATAAAGGCCTCCGGCCTAAAAGGATGGGCCTCTCGACCATAAAGATGTCTATTCAAAATTGGGCCCCGTCAAATGGGAAAAGCCCTCATGTTGCTGTCCTCTTAACTCTAAGGCAATCACCCTAATTTAAAAGACAAACTCACCCAATGAAGATCAACCGTCCAAGGCAAGACCACAATCATCTTTCCTGAAGAAGCTATATAAGGAGAACCTATCAGCATTGACTAGGGACATACACACTAAAGTGGAAACATTCCATGTTATGTTCATCATTCTCCCATTCCTTTCCTTAAAACTTGTCTCTCCCCACCATATATCTGAACTTACTAGCACCTTCCTTTTGTATTTGTGAGGGATCAGAATCTAGTCTGGATCAGGCGATTATGAGCTTTACTTAACGGTTCTCAGACCAGTCACTCATAAGTTCACTACAGGCGAAAAGAAATGAAAAATTGGCGCGCCAGGTAGGCAAAGACAAGACACTCGGATCCTCAATGTCCTAAAAATCACACAAATGGAAGTACCAGGAGAGTACGGAGGAACCACACCCCTGAAGCACAATGATCAAGGATCCTATCGGGACAGTAGTCTACCAAGAACTTGGTTGACGACCTAGATAGGGTTTTTGTTCACACTATACACTCTGACAAGCGGTTGGAGGACAACCTCCAAACCGAAGAAGTAGGCGAAGTGCTGAAGATAGCAGATAGGGCAACCTAGCGGTGGTTTAGGAAGATCGAGAGCTGGAATAGATTAACGAACAAGTTCCTAAAAGCGGTCATTGCTCATGGATAGTCCTATGCCAGGAAACTAACTCTGCCGCCTCACCCTCATATAGTGCCCAAACTAAACAACCCCACGACAACGATATCTGGAAGCCTCACCATCCGACAACCACTATCAAGGGTGATCTCCACCAAGAAACTCAGTGGAAGTCTGATACCACCCAAGGTAGAAAAGTACTCATGAAGCAATGACTCAGACGACCACCTATGATCCTTTGTGCAATGCAGAGGCAGTCAGACGACGAATCAGCCATGTGTCGCACATTCCTTGTCACCTTCGGAGGACCCACCATAGAATGGTACATGAACCTCCCTGAGGGAATCGTGGAGACGTGGGAGAGATTCATGATGTTGTTTCTTCGAAAATAAGATGGTAAAAGAAACAGGCAGGTCCTAGTCTCTGCACTGGAAAACTTGAGACAGAAACAAGAGGAGACACTGAAAAGCTTCTATGACTGATGGACCACTATGGTACTGTCGGTGAAAAATATCAACATTGACCTCACAAATGCTCGCCTCTTCAAAACTCACACAAAAAGCGCCTAAGTGAGTCTCGACACGAACAATGTGCATAGTAGGATGGGAAGAGGAGGTGTGTACAATAATACTACGAGTGAATGAAAATATCAAATTTACAAAATATCGTACATGACATATTTATAACTAATCCTAAACTTTTACTCTTCCATCTGCAAAACTAACAAATCAACATAATCCACAAATTCTATTCTTCACCTAATCAAGCATCCAACAACCAAAAACAAAGTTCACTACACCACATTCAAATCAAAACAATGGAGACCCCTGTTAAATATGAAAATATGCTCACCCATCTATAAATATATCAGTGGGTTCAGAATCGTACCGGACCTGCCAGTTGAACCGATCGGACCGTGAACTAGGCACTCTACCGGTCCGATAGAGTCAAATACTACAACATCAGCAAACTGGCCGGCACAACTGGTTGAACCAGTGATCTGTAGTTGTACCGGCCGGTTAAGATCAAACTGTGGTTCATTGAGTCAATGAGTATTTCTTTGTTGGAGAAATCAAAGAAATAATGCTTCAAACGGATATTGAACCGAATACATAGACAATAGATGATTAGAAACTATAACCAACATGGCCAACACTGTTTTGTGCTAATTAGTAGCAGTTAAAAACTTATGATATAACAAATAATGGAATTAAGTTCAACTTCTTTAATACATACTTACTTGATTTGATAAAAAGAATTAATTATATCGACAAAAAATCAAAATGAAATTCATAAATAATTTTATTTATAAATTCTGATATAATGTTTGTAAATAATTTGATATACTACATGTTTTTAATTATATAACTTTTTCTTATACTCTGGTATATTTCCGGTTCGAGGCAAATTTTATCTGGTATGGTATTTTGATAGTTATGACTTATTTTATATTTATTTAATGTTCGGAACGGTTCAATTCCGATATGACAACGGTACCACAACGGTTGAACTATTGAACCTTACACCATTAATCTCACCAGTATGATTTCTGATACGATTCGGAAAACATTAATAAATATAAATTTTTTGCACAGTATTGAAGTTCAAAATCTAAAAGTAAACTAGAATGAAGTTAGGGGAGGCCCCCAGTATCGGTCATTGGCGATTGTTGGGAAGGGTTTAGACTGCTAAATGTGTTTGCATTCTGTTAATGGTAGGTGGATCCATAGTACTTCAAAAGGCACAAGCTAATAGTGAATAGTGATGTGTATAGCCTAGAAATAGTGTTACTATAGCTGGTGACAGGGATGTAGCCAATTTTCAACAGAAAGAACATTGGGAAAGGCTTCTTTTGTGTGGAGACTGAAATGGTAGAGGAAGTGATAGACATAACTCTACAAAAATGTTATCTCATTTCTTCCAAAAGGTTCTAATCTAAATCTTCATCCATTATCAAAGAGCTCTCTCACAATATCATATTTTAACTTGTTCTTCATTTCTCCATGATAATTTCATGCCATCATACGACTTTTCCTCTCATAAAAAGGAATAAAACTTGTTGTGGAGCTTTTGAAAATGTAAACATGCTTAGACGTGCATACTGACTTCAATCTCAATTTTAATGGAATCAACTTTGCTCATTTGTTGATTAGCATTGGGTAGATTCCACCTCATCAAGTCGATTTCTTTCTAATGATCCAATGAGGTATTTCAACCTTGATGCCCATCATGTTGTTAGAAGCGACTATAGTTGAAGTTTTTTTTAACATTGTAAAAAGACAACCATATCTATGTTAATCGCACCATTTATAACATCGGCATTCAGGGTGCAATTTTATATAGCATCAAACTAAATTTATTTTCCTTTCTCTTCGAAGTAATCTTAGATCTTGGTTGAGCTCCACTTTGCGTACAACAATTCCTTCAATTTCTCCCAAGTAACTGCTTGTCTTGACTCACTCATGCCTCGAAGTCCTCTCATCGGAAAGAATAAAGCTTCTCGTGCACCTTTTGAAAATGTGATACCTGCAAAGACTTGCATACCGACTTCAATCCCAATTTCAATGGAATCAACTTTGCTCATGTGTTGATTAGCACTGGGTAGCTCCCACCTCATTAAGTCGGTTTTCTTTCTAATAAGCTCATGAAGTATTTCAACCTTGATGTTCTTCGTGTTGTTTCAAACGGCAATAGTTGAAGTTCATTCATAATTTCAGGAGCCATATCACTGTTAACCACATGATTTATACTGTCGGCATTCACGGTGCAATTGCCCATAACAACAAAGTCGAATTCTTTTTTTTTCCTTCGAAGCAAAAGTAGATCTTGGTTGTGATCCACATTGCGTACATTCATTCATTCAATATCTCCCACGTAACTGCTTTTGTCGACTCCCTCATGGTTCGAAGCGACAACTTAGGCTCTCCTTATAGGAAAATTGAAGCATTAAAAACTTCCTTAGCTTTGGTAGTACGGAAGAACTCAAAATACTGCTCAGCCTGAAAAATCCACTTAGTCAGACTGTCATCTCGGAAAACCCTGGTAAAATCGATTTTGAATCCAGATTTCATCCCTACTTGTAACTCCTCCCATGTAATTTCCTTACTGATTTCTTTTCTGCATTCCCGAACCCACAACTGTGCTTCTCCTACCAAATATACTTGTGTCATAAACAACTTACAAAAATCCTCTAACATGTTGTAAAATGCAAAATACCACTCAGAACTATAAATTTACGACAAGAAAATGATAGTTTAACGGCACATATTTAACGGAGGATTCAAAACTACCGTTAGTTTAACAACACATTTCAAAAATCCGTTGTTAGAACGATTATTTATGATGTGCCCTGTGGTGCAAGATGGGGAAGTGGCTACTAGTCATGAATTATGTTTCGAGCTGTCCTCATCGGTCAATTATTATTATTTAGTTTAGATCGAATGGAATTTTTTATCTTCAAAAAATTCAGTTATGTGTATAGTATAATTGAGTTGACGGGTATGGAGGAATTGTTTGATAAGATTGTCAAAATTAAGAGGGTATAATGGGTTCAAATTTTATAAGGATGTCAATATAAATCTGGTATAGTACCGTTTAAGGACAATTATTATTATTTAATTTAGACCGAGTGGAATTCTCTATCTTCAAAAAATTGGGTCATATATACAGTATAATTAAGTTGACGGGTATGAAGGAATCGTTTGATAAAATTGTGAAAATTAAGAGGATAAAAAATGGGTTCATGTTATAAAACTAAACTCAAAGAAAGACAAGAACAAGAGAAATATGGAGAGGGAGAGAGTTTCTTAATGAGGTGTATGGAATGCTACAAATGAGAGCTCTATTTATAGGCTCATAGATCATAACCTATACTCTCTAATATTATTACACATAAAGGTGGGAAAATAAATACAATGAAATACATTGAAGAATGGAATAAGGAGTTACACAATGGTGCATTCACTATAGTAATTATATTCATAACACTCCCCCTTGAATGACCATTGGTTATACATCGTTCTTCGAATACGCTTTTGATATTGCCTCATTAAAAACCTTACTAGGAAAACCCAGTGGGAAAAACCATGGTTAAGGGAAAAAGAGTACATCTGCGTATTGACTCCCCCTGATGATGATATCAGTTGAGATCCTTCATATCGACTCCCCACGATGAGGATATCAACTCTCGCTCATCATTATATCGGTTGAGATCATTCACTCACCAATTCCAAATTTGCTTTCCAACGATTGATGCGGAGAGATCTTTGGTGAATAAATCAACCAAGTTATCACTTAGGTGCACTTAGTTGATAAATATTTCAACTCATTGAAGTTTGTGCATAAAATGTATGCATCACATGATCGATGGTCATCCATAATTCACATGACACTTCACCTTAGATGACCATTAGATGAGAATATGTCTAATTAAAACCTTACTAGGAAAACCCTATGGGATAAAAACCTAGTGAAGGAAAAAGAGTACATGATCATCACATCACGTTGCAACATTTTCTTGCAACTCAAGGATATATGCAAAATAAATATCATGCATGATTTATAGGATCAGATCTTGAAATGGTGGTGTAGCTTTATAAGTTGGTTTCACAGCCCACCAAGTGGTATAATTATCACATGAGACCAATTTATGGTCAACCAACACAAATATGACCACGATTACTACTTCAAAATCGAGTACATCTTGTGTCTTAATAAAGGTCGATTAAACTTGACATAGAGTCACATAGTGATCTGACTACCATCCAGGCACTGATAGCCATGACATATCCATATAACTTTTTGTTGGATATACGAAAATCATGTTCGAGTGAGATGCACAGTTGGCAAGTTAGTGGTAATCTTCCACATCTTCCATCTCGAACTCTAGCTAATCAATATTTGATTGCTTTGAGAAACTCTTTAGGACTCTCAATAAAGTGTATGTCATCTACATAACAAAAGATGATGATGACACTTAAACTCTTATAAACAAAAGAAATATATTTTAAATATAAAATAAAGTATAGAAATTTTTATAAGAATTTCAAAATCATAAAATATGACAAAGATGATTTTTCATCATTCAAAATTCAACTCAATATGAAAAAGAAATCATAGTTTTATGCATAGAGAAATGTATGATATGCTAAATGGACCACTTCTCTCAATTATTCAATGCATATGACGTCAATTAGATATAACTTGTTCACGTGAACTTGAATTGTTTGCTTATAGCAAAATAAATCCTCAAGGGAATTTCATATACACATGTGTATTCTAATTATGAAAACCATACATATAGGTTGCAAGGAAATCCATTAGGGGCAAACTCTTTCCCTTCACAAATTGCCAGACTAATCGAATATTAAAAAGTAGTTGCATCCACCACATGAGAATATATTTTCTCATAATCAAAATGTTATAGGTTTGTTGTACAAAACCTTTCAAAAATGAGATGTTTCATAACTTCTCATACTCATACTTTACATCTCAATGTATAAAGACTTGATGTCTTAAAACTTTTCATTTCTCTTGGGAATTTGAATTTGCCTCAAATTGAAATTTTTTAGCCAATCATTTCTATCTGTGCATGCATTTTGGCTAATGATCCTCATTTTCAACTATCATATTTAGCGTTGCACTATACGCAAATATTTCGTCGACGTTGACTTCATTGGGGTTCCAATATTTTCCATCCAAGATATAGATAATTGAGATATATATTCATATCTTTCGAATACTCGATACTCTTCTTGATCACATTATTTGTTTCTCTTGGTGGCGTTTGCTTAAATAATCTTAACCTCAATTTGACCATCTTGATATATAGCTCCATTCCGCTTTTGAGGAAAAAAAAATTTGTTGCTTTGGAACCGTGTGGTCTACCACGCTTTATACGGGTTTTAGACTCAGTTGTGATGTCAGGTTGCCCAATGTCGACATCATTTTCACTGGAGCATTGCGAGTTGGCACATGAGAGTTTTACTCTGTTTGGGTTAGTAAAGTGTCTGGGTTAGTAATGATGAATTTTACTCTGTTTGGGTTAGTAATGATGAATTATATACTTTTGAACTTCAAGCTCATATTGCTTAGTGCAAGGATCAAAATAATATGATCATTCATCTAATCTCTTGGCCAACTTTTGTTTTCTCCCCCTAATGTTGGGAAGTTTAAATATAAACCTCCAAACGAGTCATCAAAATACTCCCGACAACGATGTGATACTTTACCATCGATGAACTTGTAATCAAAATAATTTCTCAATCTTCATTGAGAACTCATCCTAATAAATGGTGGTGGAGCAATTCAGATGTGTATATCACATTCATATATCCATAGATGGGAAGTATAAGGTTTTGACCCAAAAACCAAACATAATGGAGGAATTCATGATAATTTCTTGGCGTAATGCGAATTTGTGTTGTGCATGTAAATGACATGTTCACAATAATATATTGGTTTTCAATGACACATTTTCGTTATTGGATAATCATGAAAATATGCTCATAACCAAAATGGTTGAGCTAGTAATCTCACAAATTTTAGTTCTTTCATATACACATGTGACCTTCTAGTTGATACATCAATTAAAATAATTGGCTCACATGTTGGGCGTATGGATCCATAAATATCACCCTTGTTTTGTTGTGTGTAAGATAAATGATCTTACTTTAGTTGATGATTATCCAACAATCAACTCTATTTGAGGAAAAGCAATCCAAAAATGAATTATGTTGTGTTGGAGATTTACCCAACAATGGGTAACGGAAAGGTGAAAATGCTTTCCTAGAAACGAAACCTTGTTGACGAACGGAAAAATCGTTTGTGTTCCCGGGAAGTAGGGGAGTCACAAGGACTACTTAAATCCCTATAACCTTAGGAATCATTTCCTTAGAATACCCAAGTTGAGACCATCATGCACAACAATCTTCAATAGAACATACACTTTAGATTATGGAATCATCGAAATTGACCATAGAGGTACTTATCGATTCGCATCATGATTGAACCGGGATGGTCTCACCGGTTATGCCAAATAATAGTTGTCAGGACGAGTAAACGTATAGTTTACATTTATATATATGTATCTCAATCACAATAACATATGTGTAGTACAAATTGGAGGATAATATTATTGATTCAATAATTATATAGCCATAGACCATATTATTGTTCCTCTCTTGATCCTAAACAAATTGGAATAAGGATTTTGTTCCTTCGTGAACAATATAATAGCTCGATCTAGAGGTTGAGAGAAATGTTGTACTACACCATATATCTTGGTGCACTATCGATGTGATATATATCACAATTAGTTATGGTGATTCTCATCATAAAATACTCATTTTTGTCATGAGAATGGTACATAGTTTAAATAATAAATAGATATATTTTTCAATCATCTATGTCACCAATTAATAGATCAATAATTCTCGTATAACCACAATTGTTATGTCCATCCGAATAAAAGGGTTCCGCATAGTTACATATGCTTTCAAAAATAGTGTAACATATGTGTTTATGCACATTCACTTTGAGGGCTAAATTAGTATCATTTGGGTATTATCATCAAAATAAAATTGATGGTTGTATGACCAAAATCAATTCACAACACCCTTTCATGGGTAAAGATACACTTCTCAAATTTCTATCTCATGACCAAAATAATTAGTCTTTTTCTCCACAATAGTGTATTGACTTTGTGGGAATATATATTGTCTAATCACTTTGTGGACATATGATTATATCCACTCACTTCATGGATCGATATTTTGTCTCATTGGACCATCAACATTGGAAATATAAGATAACCCGTTTCTCAAGATATGTGTCTCGTGGGACATTCAATCATATCGAGCTTTTATGAGTATAATCAATCACTACAAAGATTGATATTTTGTCACTTCGACCTTCAATATTCGAGACATATAAAATATATGTATAGCTTTGTTCTTTCGATATGTTGTGTCTCTTGGTACTCATCTTTCGGCCTATCATTCAGATGATGGCGAGTAAATAGCAAAGCTTTAGCTTTGTCATGATAAGACGTGCATTATCGCCTCGTTTCACCAATACTATTATATATGGATTTTAGCCTCGAATGCCCATGAAGAGTAATTCTTGCCCGAAACATCAAAAACCACATACTCAAATTTAAAAAAGTTTGACGTAATTATCAAAATAAATAAATTAGATCACATTATGAATGAATTAATAATGACATGAATATACTATTAAAAACCGTAATTAGCAACATATATAATACATTTATTTAATCCGTAAACGTAACTTACGATTCCATTAATAATGACATGATCATTAGCCATTTAAATATTTAATGACAATCGTTGATGATGATTGAAAAATATTAATGTAAACGTAATGTAATAATGTGATGACCAACGTTACAAAAATAATGGTTATGATAATAATCAGATAACCACCGATATGTTTCCTTTTGACAAATATGCTTTAATATTAAGTAAAATCGATAAAAACAAAGGAAAAAAATACATATGTATATGCATAAGATGTCTATTACTGTTTGCGTGATCAATAATAATTGAGCGGTAAAGATAAGCTATCAAATATTAGAATTAAGTCATAGACATATATGAACACAAAATAAATAAATAATATTGTTACTCGGTGAATATTCATATAAACAATTTGTTACTATATATCTTCGGTGGGGTATTAGTAGAAAACAAACAAAAATGAAGATTGAAGAAGTAAACATATGAATTAGCTAATAGCCCACCTTAATGACCTATTTTTAAATAGTAACAATAGCGTTATGAAAAAGTAAGAAATGAAAATGAGAATCACAAATTTTTCTTAGTATATGTATTCAAAACATAAGATAAAAGAAAAAGTACGTAATATTCAAATGGGTAAATACTTAATTTAAAATATGGCAATATACATATATTCAAAGAAAAAAAACACGTAGCAGATATAATAAATCTAAGAATTGCCAATAGCAAGAACAACTTGCAGAACCAATTATATTATAGGAGAAAAAAAAATTGATGTGATGATATAATAAGCTAAAATGTAAGGAATCCAGTAAATCAATGTAATAACATTTGAAATCGCAAACTAAATCTAGTTTTTAAACAAAAAGAAAGTAGGTAGAAGAATAAGAGAATCGAGTAAATAGCAATCAAATATCAATCTTTGTAAACTTTCGAGAATCGAGCACTCGTGCGCAATAATAAAATTGCAAAAACGGGCATCAGGAGCATAAGCATGAACTCACCGGCCATATGTATTGTTTGTATGCACTTCGCTCATCACAAAGTTGCTCGACGGCGAACTTCGTGCGATAACGTGTTATAAAACTAAACTCAAAGAAAGACAAGAACAAGAGAAATATGGAGAGGGAGAGAGTTTCTTATTGAGGTGTATCGAATGCTTTGCAAATGAGAGCTCTATTTATAGGCTCATAGATCATAACCTATACTCTCTAATATTATTACACATAAAGGTGGGAAAATAAATACAATGAAATACATTGAAGAATGGAATAAGGAGTTACACAATGGTGCATTCACTATAATAATTATATTCATAACAGTTCAAATTTTATAAGAATGCCAATATAAATCCGGTATAGTAACCCTGTTATTCTTTTACAAGTCACCAAGGCCATGAAGTAAATGTAGAGATCTTCTTTGTTTGTAAATTGAAATTTAGTGACTACTTTGTGAATGAAAATAAACACGTAACTTACTGAAGTTTCCCGACTAAAAAATAAAAACTGAAATAAGAATCTTAAAAAGGTGTTTTCTTTTATTCCAAAACTAATTATTTCCAGCCAGCTGCAGCTCTCACTTATTCGGTTTTCCCCTAATTCTCTGCTGCCCTCCCCTCGCAATCTCACACCAAACCCTAATTTGCTTTTCGCCGCCGGGAAGCAATGGCTTTCTCCCACTCCGATCACAATCGCGATCCCGATTCTTCTCGCCACCAATCTGAACACACCAGGCTATACAACCCTTACCAGGACCTCAACACCCCAATCAAAACCCTATACAATCTCCCAACCTCGCCAGAGTACCTCTTCTCCGAGGAATCCGTGAAGCAGCGCCGTTCCTGGGGTGAGAATCTCACCTTCTACACCGGAACCGCCTACCTGGGCGCATCTGTCGGCGGAGGCGGCGTTGGGCTTTTCTCCGCTGTGAAGTCGTTCGAGGCTAACGACACGTTGAAGCTAAAGGTGAATAGGGTTCTGAACAGTTCGGGTCACTCAGGTCGGGTTTGGGGGAACCGGATCGGGATCGTTGGGTTGATCTATGCGATGACGGAGAGTGGGATTGTGGCGGCTACTGATAAGGATGATGTTTGGACAAGTGTGGCGGCTGGGCTTGGGACAGGCGCTGTTTGCAGAGCGGCTAGAGGGTTGAGGTCTGCTGCGGTGGCCGGTGCTTTGGGAGGTCTTGCTGCGGGAGCTGTGGTGGCCGGGAAGCAGGCGATGAAGAGGTATGCTATGATTTGAGGAGGAGAAAGTAAGATTGGATCCTGGAGGGTCTGAGTTTTTACTTCAGCTCTTGATTTTCCATGATAATAATATGTGATTTGTTCCAGTTTTGATCTTCAAATTTGTTGGCACAGTTAAGGAACATGGTGATTAAAGTAAGAAAGCATGTCGAATGTAGTCTATAAAATTCAATGTTTGTTTTTGCGTCAAAGATACTATGGTCGTCTGTAGAACAACATAATGGGGGGGAAAGTGTTTCATTGGTGAGGATGTAATTTGTCGACTCGTCCAACTTATGAAATTAGGATTCTACTTCCCATACACAAAGCTTTAGATGTTAAAAGTGTCTTTGCCTTGTACTCTGTTTCCAGAGTTTGCATTCTACTGTTGTGGTTGGTGAACAGGTCTTGTGATTTGTGCATCAAAGATACGATGGTGTAATGTGATTTTCTGCTGTGTTACTGAATTCTCTATTTTAAGGTGGAATTTGGGCTCATCACCCATAAACATAGTCTTCGATCTGAAGCTTGGTCATTAGGGACTCATCTTTTCATCTTCCGGTTCAAATCAGCTTCTCGTCTACATTGACTTATAGCCTATGCGTTGTGGTTTTCCTGAGCTGAGCTGATTGATGTTTCTCTGTTGACTGTTCGTTCAACCAACGTTTTTTCTTTTATGGCAGACTGCAGTGTCTGATGCTAGTTGTTGGATGCATGCTAATACGCTATACATTTTTCGTTATTTTATGTATTATGTGGATTAGCCAAACGCCTTAACAAGTAAGCACCTACAATCACTCCCAGGTCTCGGATGCATATCGTAAAAATAATGACCGCGTTGGCTCCAAAATCATAAATGCTCCATCCCCAGTCTGCCGCTTTGCTACAACCCATCCTCTCAAATCCAAAACCATCAATCTTCTTCTTAACAACTTGAACAAATAGCAATAGCAATAGCAATTTTGGCAATCTCTCGTTACTCCCCACCAACTTCTCTCTCTCTTTGGAACAATACCATACAAAGGTTTCACTAGTACAATAATAATAATAATAATAATAATAATAATCAATTATGTGAAAGTGTTGTGCTGCTAACTAACTGCCTCAAAGATTCTTTTCACTGCCACCAAAATAACACTTGACCGCAACATCGACTCTGGATTCTCAGTGTAACACTTGAATGCTTTCAGCCACTCTGCTCCTATGGTACCTGAAACGAATCATACAGGAGGATGAGTGGTACAAGTTGTAACCCGATGGTTATAGCTTAGTGTAACTGTCACAAATGAAGCAAATGAGTAGGGATCCAACCCTCTCCACAGCTGTGTACAACACAACAAACTACTCTTTTAGTTTTGGGGTTTCGTAAGCACACATGTTACCTGAACCGACTCTGCCAAAATTCCAGACGGTCAAAGCCATCATTTGATTGGCTAAACGGACATCTAGACTACAGGTAGGAAATCAATGAGTTTCTGACCTCATAATCTTCTGGCTTTGATCTTTATTCGTCACCATCTTGACGAGGGATTGAAAAATAAATATCACACTAGCAAAGATCCCCTCAAATTGTGGAATAATCTCAAAGACCGATATGACCACCAGAGAACGGTGATTCTCCCTCGAGCTTGCGATAATTGGGTGCATTTACGCCTACCAGATTTCAAATCCGTGAGCGAGTACAATTCCGCCCTCTTCAAAATTTGCTTGCAGTTGTTGCTATGTGGCGAGGAAATCACTAATAAGGAAATGCTCGAGAAGACATTTTCCACTTTTCATGCCTCCAATGTAGTTCTCCAACAACAATATCGGGAGAAGGGCTTCACCAAATATTCCTAATTAATCTCATGCCTCTTAGTGGCCGAGCAAAACAATGACCTCTTATTGAATAATCACCAATCAGGCCCCACTGGTATGGCTCCATTTCCAGAAGCTAACGCGACAAACGGTCACCATTTTGATCGATATTATGGTCGTGGTCGTGGTTATGGCCGTGGTGGTGGACATGGTCGCAATAATGTCAATGGTCGTGGACGTGATTATGGTCGTGGTTGCCTTCAGAGATTCAACCACTCTTCTTGTCCACATTTCAAACAGGATGGGCGAATGAATAAGGAACGAGGTGGGACAAGCAACAGAAACCTTCAAAATATGTGTACTAGATGTGGCGGCGATCATTGGACACACACTTGTCGTACACCTAGACATCTTATCAATCTTTACCAAGAGTCAAGGAAGGACAAGAAGGTTGAAACCAATATGGTCATTGAGGAAGGTGTTTTGAACCATGGCCAATTTGACACCACTCATCTAGATGTTGCTAACTTCTTTCACCTTATTATCATTCTCATTTGATTTGTTTGAGTTTGTTTTTCTTCAAAGTGTTTTCTCATTTTTTTTTGTTTCTTTTTATTAATGAATTTCCTATCATACTTGTCCCTTCTAATATGGATTATTTTTTTCGTGTTATAGCATGGAGACTACTACCATCCACGACAACATAAAAATGAGGATATATGTCTCATCGATAGTGCTTCCACTCATACTATTCTAAAGGATAAGAAGTATCTTTCCCATCTAGTGATGTGAGAAGCTAATGTTAGCACTATATCCGGCAGTAGTAATTTAATTGAAGGCTGGAAGAGCAAACGTGCTACTACACGGAGGAACTAAAATGCATATTGATGATGCATTATATTCTACAAAGTCTCGCCGCAACTTATTAAATTATAATTGAATCACATTCCACCATAAACTCCAAGTTTGTGGATCGTGATAGATTTGTAGTTTGGCATAACCGGTTATGCCATCCCAGAACAATTATGATGCGTAAAATACTTGAGAATTCCCGTGGACACTCGTTAATGAGTAAGCAAATTCCCCAATCGAATGATTTGGCTTGTACCGCATGTTCTCAAGGAAAATTGATTATCCGACCATCATCGACAAAAGTGAGAAATGAATCGCTCACATTTTTGGAACGCATTCAAGGCGATATTTATGGACCAAGTCATCCACCATGCGGACCATTTAGATACTTTATGGTTTTAATTGATGCATCAACTAAATGGTCACATGTATCGTTATTATCCACTCGCAATTTGGCATTTGCGCTACTTGCTCAATTGATCAGATTACGAGCACAGTTTCCGGATTATCCGATAAAAACGATACGCCTTGATAATGCTGGTGAATTTACTTCACAACATTTCAATGATTATTGCATGTCTATCTCAATTGATGTTGAACATCCTGTAGCACATGTTCATACATAATGGTTTAGCAGAATCTCTAATTAAACACTTATAGTTAATAGCAAGACCATTGTTAATGAAGGCAAAGATTCCCACTTCATGTTGGGGGCATGCAATTTTACATGCAGCATCATTAATTCGCATCAGACCAACAAGTTATCACGAGTATTCCCCCTTACAAATGGTTTTTGGTCAGG
The DNA here is from genome assembly GCA_030674075.2 of Linum usitatissimum. Lineage (NCBI taxonomy): Eukaryota > Viridiplantae > Streptophyta > Magnoliopsida > Malpighiales > Linaceae > Linum > Linum usitatissimum. The sequence goes on along the minus strand of JAUJYP020000368.1, from coordinate 996,645 downwards.
AACCGAATATATCCCATCTAAGAATATTTGGATGTGATGTTTACATACCTATTACACCATCACAACGCACTAAGATGGGACCTCAAAGGAGGTTGAGAATTTATGTTGGTTATGAGTCTCTCTTTATTGTAAAATATTTAGAACCAATGATAGGAGATCTACTCACGGCTCGTTTTGCTGATTGTCACTTTGATGAATCAATTTTTCCAACATTAGGGGGAGAAAATAACAAGCTGGATAAAGAGATCAGTTGGAATGAATTATCATTATCTCATTATGATCCTCACACTAGCAATGTGAACTAGAAATTCAAAAGATAATTCATTATAAAGTTTAGCGAATCAATTGTCAGACGCTTTTACTGACCCACAACAAGTAACTAAATCTCATGTTCCAACAATGAATGCCCCATCAAGAGCAGATATCCCAATTGGACATCATGAAAATGTAAATGAGTCTAAAGCACGCCTGAAGCGTGGTAGACCTATCGGTTCCAAAGATAAAAATCCTCGAAAAAAGAAAAGGAGCTGTAAATCAAGATGATCCAATCGAGGATAAGCCATCAAGCATCACTAATATATCAGCTCAAGAACAGCATCAGCTACCTAAACATATTGAAAATAAGGAGATCTGAATTAACTATGTCTTGGATGGTAAATAATGGAATCACGATATAGTAAATGTCGATGAAGTTTTTGCTCAGAATTCAGCGCTGAATGTTATTGATGAAAATGAGGATCATGAGCCAAAATCCATGAATGCATACAAAAAATGAAAAGATTGGCCAAAATGGAATGACGCAGTTAAGGCAGAATTACATTCTCTCAAAGATGAAAAGTTTTTGGACCTGTGGTCCTTACACCTGATGGTGTCAACCCCGTCGGATACAAATGGCTTTTTATAAGAAAGTGTAATGAAATGGTAAAATTACGAGGTATAAGACACGTCTTGTTGCCCAAGGGTTTTCAAAGAGACCCGAAATTGATTATGAGGAGACATATTCTCCTATGGTGGGTGCAACTACGTTTTGTTATTTGACTAGTCTGGAAATTCGAGAAGGATTAGATTTGCGTCTCATGGATGTCGTAACTGCCTATTTATATGGATAACTTGATAACGAAATCTATATGAAACTTCCTGAAAGATTTCATCTGCCCGAAGCTTACAAATCAAGTTCTCGAGAACATTATTCTATCAAATTGAATAAATCCTTATATGGATTGAAACAATAAGGTAGAATGTAGTATAACCGCCTTAGTGAATATTTTATCAAAGAAGGATATGCAAATTATCCTATATGTCTATGTGTTTTCGTAAAAAGATTAGGAATCGAATTTGTCATTATTTCGGTTTATGTACATAAATATCATTGGGACTCCCAAAGATCTTACAAAAGTAATCACCTGCTTGAAAAAGGAATTTGAGATGAAAGATATGGGGAGGACAAAATATTGTCTTGGTTTGCAGGTTGAGCACCTACCAAATGGTATTCTTGTACATCAAGAAGGATACACTACTAAAGTGTTGAAACAATTTTACATGGATAAATAACACCCATTGAGTACCCTGATGGTTGTCAGATTACTAGATGTGAAAAAAGATCCCTTCAGAACTCGGGAAAGTGATGAAGAAGTACTTGGTCCTGAAGTACCTTATCTTAGTGCAATCGGTGCACTAATGTATCTTGCCGGTCATACAAGACCCGACATATCATTTGCCGTTAATTTATTAGAAAGATATAGTTCTTCTCCCACACGAAGACATTGGAATGGTGTCAAACATATATTTCGCTATCTGCAAGGAACACAATATATGAGATTATTCTTCTCGAATGAATCGAAAGTAGATTTCGTAGGATATGCAGATGTTGGATACCTATCTAACCCTCATACTGGCCGATCACAAACTGGTTATTTCTTCATATGTGGTGATACAGCAATTTCTTGGCGCTCTGTGAAACAAACACTTATCGCCACATCATCTGACCATGCTGAGATTTTAGCAATACATGAGGCTAGTGGTGAATGTGTTTGGTTGAGATCTATAATTCAACACATTCGAAGCTCGTGTGGATTAACTTCTGAAAGATGGCCCTGACACCCTTGCATGAAGATAATGTTGCATGCATCGTACAATTGAAAGAGGGATACATTAAAGGAGATAGAACGAAACATATCTCTCCTAAATTCTTCTTCACTCATGACCTTCAAAAGAATGGTGACATCACTGTCAAACAAGTGCGTTCAAGTGATAACTTGGCTGATTTATTCACCAAGGCTCTTCCGACATCAACATTTGAGAGACTAGTTCGGAAAATTGGAGTTCGGCGATTGAGGGACTTCAATTGATATCATCATTAGAGGGGGTCGATACGCACTGCACTCTTTTTCCCTTAACCATGGTTTTCCCACTGGGTTTTCCTGGTAAGGTTTTTAATGAGGCAATATCAAATGTGTATTCAAAGAATGATGTATACTGTTAACCAATGGGCATTCAAGGGGGACTGTTATGAAGATAATTGTAGTGAATGCCCAATTGTGTACTCTTCCTTCTATGGTTAATGTATTTTATTTCATTCCCCTCTTTTATGTGTAATAATATTAGAAAGTGTAGGTTATGATTCCATGAGCCTATCAATAGAGCTCTTAGTTGATGGAGCTGGTCATAGGATTATCTCCCCAATCTGTGAAATCTTACATTTATTATTTAATACAAAAGTTTGAACAGTCAAACTATATAATGAGATAGCCCAAGTGTCACATGCCCAATTGTCCGTTACTTACCATAATCGGATCAAACATTTTCCAGCTATTCGGAATAAAATAAAAACAGAAACATTTTCCAGCTCATTATTTTGTGGGTTTAATTAATATTAATAATCCTCATCTATGCAGATCTTCCAACAAACAAGTAGTGTTTATGAATCAATCTTACTCATCATCTCACACTACTTCCATGATGCTAAAGTACAGTAAGCTACATTAAAAACTAATCATCCCTCCAAACACAAATACCCAAAAAAGATATTTTATTCTAAGCAAAAGTTCACCATAAGTAGAGACCGAGGCCACACCAAAACCCACAAACATAAGCTAACATCACCATTTTCTTCCTTCCAATGGAGAACTATAGATCTAAGTCCTGCAGAGATAGGAGGATGCCCGTGGAGTTAGGGTACGAGCAGCAAGCGGTAGCAGCACCACCACCACCACCAAGAAACATGCAAGGATTGAGGTCTTATAGTGTGAGCTGTGGAGCAGGACAGCCCCCTCATGAAGAGAAGGGGAAGGCTCATGTTGAGGTTGTTGGTTCAAAAAGCTGGGGGCTAAATTTGGATCCAGAGCTCCAGAGGAAGAAAAGGGTTGTTAGTTACAAAGCTTACTCGATGGAAGGGAAGATGAAAGGGTCGTTTCGGAAGAGCTTCAGGTGGATCAAGGATACCTGCAACCAAGTTGTGTATGGAAGGAAGTAGATGAATTGAGCTTCTAGGGTGATTTGCTATGTTATTATTATTCCAGTCCTTGTACTGTAACTTATGAATACCACCTTCTTACGTCAGAAATTGTATTCAGTCTTTTGCTTGGGCTGTCTGTCCACCAATTTTTATTAGTAATTTCTTCTGTTCCCTCTTCATTCATTGCAGAAGAAGCCAAAAGGTCTTGCATGCTACGCCATTATTGAGTTTCAAGTATAGAGAGTGACTACTAATTGATGTTGGAAGTTCTATTGATGGAAATATGGAACAGATTTGGTATTTGTCTCTGGCATGGCCATTAACCTCATCATTGATATGGTTTTTTGTCATTATTGATACTCTGCTTCCAATATTGTCGCAGGCTGCTAATACTATGGCTAAAGGCTTTTGCTAGATTTGATGTCTGGAAAGTTTTTAAGTGGTGACAGAGGGCATACATACAACTTGACCAGCCAAAAACATTACATTAACATGTAAAGGTAAAAGTACACGAGTCAGTCACATTTCATCCATAACGAAAGGGTTTGAAACTACAGACGATACTCTAGAAGATTTATGCTGGCTATACAACAACCATGATATCTATTAGCGGGTTGAACCCCCGAGTCTACTAGATGACAGCAAAGATGTCATCTTTACAGTAGCATTTTTTGCTATTGCAGCAGTCTCTCATCATTATTGAACCGAAGGCTTTCAATGCCTCGCAGAGTTGATTCCAGGTTCTTGGTGTTTAAGTTGTTGTTTCTAGCTGTAGATGAATGTCTCTGCTCCGAAGGCATAGCTTGCGTAGAGTCCTGACCAGTTCGCAAATAGTTTGACCCCGATTGTAACTGCAGAAATCCATGTTAGGTGAACCATCAATATTTGGTGACGAGACCGCAATCACTCAAGGTTGAATGCAAATCAACTACTTGCATTCATACCGGAGCAGCATCTTTTGCATCATTAACAACAATGGGACTCTTTAGCTTGGGCAATGTTGCAGAGCTTAGGATAGGTCCAGAAGTTCTCCTGGGATCATTTACAGGCTTACTTCCTTCTCCACTCCCACCTGCCCACACAAACAAAATGCTAAAACATTCCTTGTAATCATCAGAGAAGACAAGGCTATAATTTCTGAGAAGCTTAAAGCGGAAACTAGTTTTGATACCTTGCTGTCTATCAGCATTTGCACCAGCAGGTGGAATTCCAGCACTGGGTCCAGCACTGGGACCGCCCTGCAGAATAAATGAACGATAATTAATCAATCAATCGCATTACATGAAAGCACCATGGTATGACGATGTTACTGTAACTTACAATATGACGAGTTGGAGGATTAGATATCTGTGACTGCTGATATTTCAAAATCGTCCAGTCAAAAACATAGTCAAACTGAAAACCTGAATTAGAGAAAGAAATCCATGATTCTTGTAAGAAAGTTTTCATGGCTGGTAGCTGTTTGACATACAACCAAGAATCCAGAATGTAAACAGGCAAGAAGGTATAACTCATACCTTCACGAATGAACAGATCACGGAATAGCCTTTTCAGGTATGCATAATCTGGCTTGTCATCGAAGCGCAATGACCGGCAATAATGAAAATAGGACGAAAATTCTGTCGGATAACCTCGACATAAAGCCTACAGAATTCGCAGGACAGAAATCAGTTAAAAAGGAACTAATAATTTAGAATCATCCCTACACCTAGTCTTACCTCAATAGAAGTTGACACCTTCTTTTCACTGATCTTCTCATACTTCTGCTTTTTAGTTCCAGCCCTTAGTCCTTGCCAAGGAAGACTGCATAGATGCATGGTCATAATTTATGTAATACAAGAATGCTAGAAATATGAACTAAGACCAGAAGTGTTACCTTCCTCTAAGAAAGTACATAAGAAGATATCCAAGTGATTCAAGGTCATCCCTGCGGCTTTGTTCTGCGGAGGTGCATCAATAACATAGCATGGAAACAGTTTTATTTTAATTCACCAACTATAGATCAGAGGTGTCCAAATGTATTCACCCAAACCAGATAGGTATAACAGTACCAATTCCAAGGTGTGTGTTCATGCTTGCATATCTTGCAGTTCCTGTCAAATTCTTATTCTCCCTGCAATGTTTCTAAAAACAGATTGACAAATAGAAGAGGCGCAAACACAAAACAAGGCAGCATAAAATATGTTGATGTATGAATAACTTAATATGGAGTGGTCACTTATGCTTCAAATTATTTTACCTGTAAGGAATATGTCGATGTGTAGAGGTGTCCCTATACTTCTTAGCTAGTCCAAAGTCAATCATGTAGACCTGTAATGGAACCAGCTTTCAAGCGTAGGTATAACACAAAACTAAAAAGGAATTATGCGATTCCTGAAGCAAATCTCAAAGGCAATACCTGATTGGCACGTCTCCCTAAACCCATGAGGAAATTGTCAGGTTTGATATCTCGATGCAGAAATGATTTGGACTGGACAAATTCAACTCGATTAATCTGACAAAAGAAGCAGACTTACCAAGAGTAATAAAATATAAGCAGCCAACCCAAAGAAGAAAGCAAAAGTATATATATAGAACACTTACCATTTGGTCTGCAAGCATGAGAACGGTCTTGAGAGACAGTTTTCTACTGCAAAAGTTGAATAGATCTTCGAGACTGGGTCCTAGCAAATCCATCACAAGAACATTGTACTCTCCTTCTACTCCAAACCATTTTACATTTGGAATTCCAGCTGCCAAATTAAGAGCAGTTAAAATGATGAAAAGGGTCTTCTGACATATAACTGCCCTCATAAAAAATCGATAATTGCACAAATAGAAACCACGGTAGTAAAACAAGTCATTACTTCCTCCTTGAAGAATTTTGTACAACTTGGATTCATACAGCAACTGAGGATGCTTTGTCTTCACATTTTCCTGAATCAGAAGAAAAAGAAAACAAAGCTCACCAATGAAATGAAAGCTAAACATCGACAGAGAGCACAGAGTTCAATACTGTTGACACACGCATCATAAAAGTTCTATACTCAGGGTCACACTTCAGCATTCAGTAAGAGACTCTAAGTAGAAATCAGGAAACCGATGATAAAATTGTATTCAAATACGATATTATATATGCAACCCTTAGAAATGTGTTTCATGAACACCCTATTTGAGTAGAAGCAGCCCCATGTTCCCAAAAAGGAAAATCCTGTTCACAACCCAGTGAAAACAAGAATAGCCATTTTGGAGTATCAGAATTGCACAACTCCCACTATCTATTTCCATTACCATTTTAAGAAGGAATTTTTTGGACAGCAGAGCAAATGTCAGATTGAGTAGCATTGAGAAAGAAAAAAACATACATGAATATAACAAAAATTCAGAGTTAGCAGACTTACGAGCTTGATTCCAACCTCCTCATTTGTTTGCACATTAGTACCTGTAAATTCATCCCCAGAAAATTAAGGAAGATCAATTACCACAAAAAGAGTTTGGATGGAAAGGAGGTGAAAAACACTTGTGGATGAAGAGAAAAGAAGTAAACACCGAGATAGATCTCTCCAAACGATCCGCTGCCGATCTTACGACCGAGACGAAACTTGTTACCAACGCGAGGCTCCATCATATCCCACAACCCTAAAGAACTACGCTAAGGAAACCTCGGAGAATTAGACGAAATCCAAACCCAGAAAAACTAATAGAAAATCCTGTCCGTTCATTTTCTTTGAAGCACGACCGGGAGCAACCATGAGTAACGGTTCCGATGGAGAAGACCGACGGCGGAGAGAGAGAGAGAGAGAGAGAGAGAGAGAGAGAGAGAGGGGGGGGGGGGGGGGCTAGGAACTTTGTCTCACTAGAGAGAGAATTTATGTGAGAGAGAGGGCTCTTGGCGTACGGTTTTCTCCGAAGAGTATAATATTGAATAATTGATATATTTAGTTCTGATTTCCATCGAAATCAAACACTATCGTCCCAAAAACATTTCGAATGGAATTTTAGCCATCTACTCCAACATACTCTATACGTTTATAGGCTAAGGATCAAATGGTCTACTTCAGCATACCCTTTTTGGTGAAAAAATTTATGTGAACGCAAGGAATGCACTTTTAAATTTTTGATATTATATTAATTACAAATTTCACACATCTTTTACAAACTTCAAACAAGGTTGCTTGATATCTACAATGGCTAACTATCAATTTTGTTATTTGGCGGAAGTTATTTTTTTACGATGTCAACAAATAGAAGATTGTTATAATCAAATTTCGGTTGGGTGTAAAATTCGTGCCAATACCAATTCATTAAATAGTTATAATGTCTCTAGTAAGGATTTAGCGTCGAGATTTTACTTGTTGTAAAGTTTACTCGCTTAAATTAGTCAAGGTGGGTGTATGGGGAACTTGGTAGTCAAATGGTATGTTTTCAAGATGTAATTCTTACGGCAGGGATTGCTCTAAACCGGTTTTGTTTTAGATCTTTCTAAACGGGAACGGTCGAAATGGATGAACTTCAAGTCCGATATCTCGAAATTCAACAAAATCCGTTATCTTGAAACCGTTTGTGTATAATTTGGCCCAATTTGATTTCAGCTCCGATTTCAGGTCCGATTTCAGACCCAATTTCTGGCACATTACCTTTATTTATTAGGGGGCTGCCACCTCCCTATTTTTGTCAGAATACATTGCAAGTCTTGGTTAGTTTAGAGAGGACGTGACAATCATTTCTGCCTTTAAAAGGACAGTAGAAAGTGGCAAGGTAAGGAAGAAATGGATTACAGAAAACATTTCCCAATTCTCCCGAAAAAACCCCTACGACAATACATAAGTCCACAAAGTCCCAAACAAGAAAAAATTACAAAACACTAAAACTAAAAATGTTACAAATCTTTCTATCGTCATCCACGTAAAAAGCCGACAAAAAAAGATTTCTTTCGTCACTCACGAAGAGCGCCGCCTCCTGAAACACAAGAAAAAAACTAAGAACACAGAACACCGAGATTTTTAACCCAGTTCCCCTTCGCATAAAGAGTACGTCTAGGAGCACTAAGAAGCAAGGATTTCGATTGCTATTGTTGTGATACCGAATACAATGGTAGGAATAAATTATTTATAGAGATTGATCCTAATCATATAAGGAATTGACAAGATTAATCCTAATCCTTATCTGATCAAACTAACTAACTAGGCCAAGCCCATAAGCCTTCAGTTTATCAGACTCCACAACCCAACAAGTAGCATCGAAGGCATTACACAATTCGGTAGTTGGTTACCGGCACACACATCAACAACATCAAGTCCAAGCTAGTCCTATCTCATCCTTCACAAGTACAGGAGATCACATGTTACTGCATAGTCATCCAAAGCATCAAGCTCTAGGTCTCTCAACTCAAACAAGGAACAATAGATCACACGCTACTGTACCATCATGCACGAGCATCATGCTCAACGTTGAATGAGGACATCAAGTACCAAATCAATAACAACTCATTAACTATCCATGGTAGCACACAAAAACACCGTAATAGATTTATCAATCGTTATATTTGACAAGACAATAATAAACAGGGACCCCAGCCTCAACGTAGATTTCCTTATGGTTTTGATCTGCGAAAAAGGATGACTTTGAACCCCCTAACAGTCATCCTAAATGATTTAGGAGGAAACCACCAAAAACAAAAAAACCAAACTGTTAGGATAGATCTCTCATGTTTCCAAGTTTGAGAATTCTGAGAATGAGAGAACGACCAGAGGAAAGAATTCGCTGTGAAGCAAATATACAAAATGCATCGGGACAGTGGCATCAAGAAGTTCGTTATAAGCGAATGGGTAGGCAAACACAATCATGTGATGGTTCCAGACAAGTACAACCATCTTCACCGCTCGAGGGGAAGCATAAACAGTAAAAACTCCAAACTTGCCAAAATTCATACGTTCGCTGGAGTCCCACCGCGACGATCGTTTGATATAATGCGACAACCAATAGGACGAGCAACACATTCCAGGTTTACACTGGAAGATCTGAGGAACTACCTACGCCCCCTATCTCAGCCTGCTGACACGGGAAGAAGATTCCATGATGCATAAACATTTTAAAGAATGGGCTAACGGTGACAAACAATTCTTCTACGAAATGCTCAAAGATGAAAATCGGGAAATCCTTAATGTATTTTGGTCAGATGGTAGAATGAGAGATGAGTATTCAGTATTTGGAAACTCAATCAGTTTCGACAGTACATATGGGCCCAATAACGATTACAGACCACTCGGTGAGATTCTTGTACTAACTACCGTATTCGTCACTACGTTCGTATTCAATATTGCCATAACATGGAAGTTTCGTTTACATTATCTAAAGGCACGTATGTTTCAGTTTTCATTCGTTTACATGCGTTCTGGATAACAATACGGACGAGTGCTCGATTTCTATACAACCATCTTTGTGGGGTACAATCATCATGGTGATCTGGTTATTTTTGGCGCAACTCACTTGTTTGACGAGAAAACATTCTCATTCGACTGCATCACCATTGCTCCTTCGGATTCTGACCCACATTTTCTACCACATCCATTTTCTTTGCGTAGGAAATAAAACGTTCGTTACGATTACTGAAAATATGTAATTACCAAAATAATGAAGTGTGAAAAGGCGGATTCTTATAACAAATAGGTTTATATATACTAGGGCAGTTGATTTTGAAACGCCCCAAACATCACGAACTGACTGTTACACCGCTTGTTGCGATGCTTCATTTGATCATACCAACAACAAGGAGACACGTGGATGGTAACTGCTGGCGGAACGGTCATAATGATTATCCACTACGACGGAGAAGACCTCGATTGGACATCCACGACTTCCCAAGCTGCAGGCGCCGTTTGGGGGAGAGAGAGAAGGGAGGGCGGGAAACACGCCACACAAAAGAAGACGGAAATACCCTCACGCCCGTGAGGTGCAATTGGCCTTCGCATGTGTGGGCTCCACCAATACGATCTGATTCCTCACGTGGGCTTCAGCTGGGCTTTATCACCGTTTCCTTCAACACCTAGAAAGTTCTCGTTGATAGAAAGGTAGAGGTGGGGTCTCAAGAGAGGTGCTAGCTACTCATCTACTTGTTGCTATCTTTTAGCTTGGTCATGAAGAACTGTTCTTGATTATTTGATCCAATTCTTAAATGAATGTCCTTCTTAGATACTTAGTGGTTAGCACTGACCATTTTTACCATATTTGTTGTATATGTGGAAATGTGCAATCAAATTTTGAAGCTCAAGCTATAAGAGAGCGGGTCGTGATAACATGAATGTTTCAAGTTCTTATAGAGATTTTTTGGGAGTTGCATCTCTATATATTCACGTGCACATGTTTTTTTGAAAGCATAGCTATAGTGGTAGACTGTTTTTTATTTATAGTCTTTGTATGGAAGTTCCTATTATGTTTGTGTAATATTTTTGTGTTTGCATCGTAACCACGGTTAGACTGTTGGTTTAACCAAAGTCTTTTTAAAGTGGGGTGATACATTATTCCTTGAATCATACATGAAATTTTAATAATCAACCGATTATACCAACTCACGATTCAATAATTCAAATTTTAATTGGCTTATAAAATTTAAAAACAAAGTTGCATGTCTTGTATCAAGTTCTAACTAGTCTTAGACTTATATGGAAACTTATTAGGGTCGTAAACTTCCAAATTTCAAATGAATATTGATAATTTTCGATCTACATATATATCGTTGAGTTTTTTAAAATAGTGTGATTATGTGGACCACTAACCACACCGCATAAATCAAGTGTGGTTAGCGATTAACCACACAATAATACTGTACGGTTAATGATTAGTGATTTGACTAAATTGTTGTCTGGTAAATAATTCTAACCGAGGCGGCACTGATTTCCACCCCTTGTTATTTTTTCTACGAACATATGAGCTATTAATAGGTTTCGATTCGTGTTAGAGGAAACAATATTTTTGTGTATTAAAGAACATGTTTTTCTTTTCTCAAACTATCCATGATACCTTATCTCATCTATTTCCATTAAATAAACGGTGAAATTGCATCTTAGAGTCCTCGTCGGACGATTGGTTCAACCAAAGAATCCTAGTCGAGTTCCAGTCTGAACTAAACTTAACTTGCAACTACTAATAAATGCATAAAAATGAGAATTAGATACTGAACATGAAATCATTTATTAAACTTTTTAATACTGACATACAAGGATTATGAATCCTTAAATACATGCTGAAACAAGACAAGTGGTGATACAACTCTAGTTCTCAAAATAAAACAACACATATATCAAACGATATCAAAACTCCGACCAGCTCTCTCCCTACCATTAGTTCCTGCACCTGCGACTGTACACACATATACAACATGGAAGCAAACATCTGACGGGGTCAGTGCTAAGCACTAAGTGGCTAACTGGACAACGCGTAGAACTGACACTGAAACTGAGGATAAAACATAGAAGTCATCCTAGTCAGTACTCTAATAAAGTGACACAGTAGTCTTGTAGGCATATATCTAGCGTCATCCACCCCTAGCTATGTGGATAGGCTCATGGTGGATCAGACCATGAAACCACCCTGAAAACCGTGTGAGCGGCATCTGTAAGCATATTCAACATGCCCTACCTGAAACCTAAATTCCAACTGGGGGATTCCGCAATCTTGGGGTTGGTGACCGACGCATAATCATCGTGAGCTAATCTAGCTAGGCCTATCTTGTCCTATCATGAACTGTGGATCACACGCTACTATACAGCCTGAGAGCCCTTGCTCTAAATCACTTCACAACATATGTATAGTAGATCGCACGCTACTATACAGTTTTGAGAGCCCTCGCTCAACATCATGAATGCAATCACGACATGAATCCCATCAATGGATTCCCAATCATCCTATTATAAATCTACGCTTATAAAGAAGAATGAAACTTAAAAAACCCCACCTCTTAAGAAGATCCGACACCTCTGATTCTGACTTGACATGATTTTTCTCACTACCACGAATCCGTAGCTTTTGACCGTGCATCGTTTGGAGCTCAAACGATCGAGTCATGCTCCATTTACTCTTTTGCAACAATCTGAAACTTGTAGGGGCAGAATCGCCTTCCACTGCCTAGCTTGTTAAATTACAAATTCAGTCCCTGGATATTATACTGATGTAATATCAATCATTTAATTTCCAAAAAGTTCAATTTGATCCTTAAACTTTATAGAAGCTATAGAGAGATCACTTAACTTTACAAACTTGCAGACTGGTCATTATACTTTTCTGACTTTGCGAAAAGGCCATCTACATGATCTTCCAAGTTTCTTGGAATACAAAACCATCGATCTACCTCTCTCGACCACGATCCCAACACCGACCTGATCTCCGGCTCCTGGAGGCTCCATTGATTCTCGATGCCAAGAACAATCACAAATTCATCAACACGTGGAGAAAACCCCATAACCTAATTCACAAACCGAAACTCTCTAAAGCTTATTTGAAATCAATATTTACCTCTGATCGATCTAGGTGAAATGATCTTGACACCGTCCTTGTCGACCCTCTCAAATCTTGAGACAATCGGAGCTCGTTTGCACCTTCATACTTGGATTTCCCTCTTTTGAAATCGCGTTCTTTGAAATCGTGTTCGTCGGCAATACAGAGAAAATGATTTTGGGGATTCTATTCTTTTGTCGACTACAACCTTAACAGGTCTTATATACCGAATACACCACCGCCGTGACAAAAAGCCGACCATATCCATGACCACACATACGGCGGTGGCCTACAAATAGCCACGCCCATGCCATGACAAAGGTCATGCCCGTGGCTAATTAACTCAGCTAGAACACTTCCTTTTCTTAGCCCAACGCCAACTCACATCTTCCTTCACACTGCATGCATGCTTCATGCATGAACCACGTAAACTTAATTTGTCTTAATTGCTTAATATGGCCAAGTTCAAATCCAATCATCCAAAAGCCATTCAACCCAATTGCATAAATCTAACGTAACACATGCAATTTCCTTTTGCATGGGCCCAACTAGTCATGCAAAACCCAACGTGTCCAATTTGGTTACTCAGACGGTCTGACCAGTTTGATCTTGAATCATTTAACATTAACGAGAAGTTTCGAACCGAATTCGAATTGGACCAGTAATTAAAAATCGGGGTGTCACAACTCTTCCATCCTTCAAAAGGTTTCTTTTCGAAACCTCAAAAGAATCCCGACAAAAACTCAACTCTAAGTTGGATTTAATAGTCAACTTAACGATTAAATCAAATTGGACTAGTCCTTTAAATCGGGCCAACTGCATGGTCAACTTCTCCCATAAACTAAGTTTTTTTTATCCGCACTTGGCTGCGGAATGTGAAAGGTTCGCTATCCCGTGTAGCTATTTATGCCACAAATATCGACAATTCTTGTTTCTCGGACTAAAAATGATGGTTGGTAGCTAAAGACCAAAAAATTTGGTTTGACGTGTAAAAAGTAGTTGTTTCATAGAAGCTCTGCAGCAGACACATTGAAGCTAGAGAACTAGAGTTATTAGTGAATTAGGAACACCTACAACACATTCAACAAATCACAACAGAGGTTTACCACCAAAATATGAAATTTCCTTCAATGCTAAGTCATCAAATAGCTGAACAGGCCTTAAAATGCTTAAGCAAGGGAGCCTGGGCACTAAGAAAATGAACTAATGTAGCAATATTTGGAGTTGTTGGCTGCAGGATTAACTTGATATAATTTTTCCAACTGACTGCTAATTGTTGTTCCTATTTCTGAAAAAAATAGAACACAGAAGGTTTCTAGTATTTGCTACAAAATCAATAATGGTGAAGAGGAAAATCTAACTCTGAATCAAAGATACATTCTGGTGTAAGTGCTTAGATACAAACTATGATCTTCACCTTCAAAAGCTATTAACTTGGTCCACTCTCTTTAGCACAACGTACATATACAGAACCTGAACCAGTTTTCACATTTTTCTTCCTCTTTTGTTGCTTTTCTCATTACCCCGACAAAATCCCTAATGACCAAAGAATCTCTAAGAATCAGAAGAAGAAGGAAAAGAACTTTACCCACCCAAAAATTTGAAAGAAAGAATCTAACCAAAGACAGATGAGAGGCAGCAACCTTAAGACTGTGACGGCCTATTACTGTGCAGTGCTAAAGTGTTCTTCTTTTGCAGTCTACCTCTCAATAGCCTGATCTTTGCATCAACTCTAGCTGAAAATCCAATCTTTGTTTCTTGCCTAGCCTTGGATCTTTCCCTTCTCCACATATGTTGATCCTCTACATCCTTCCTATAGTACTTGATCTCTTGTATGATGTGGTGGTCCATTGGATTGAAACATCTCTGGAATGAAATGTGAGCTAGATAAGGAAGGTTGCAAGTGACTGTTACCAAGAGGATTGCAAGCCAGTAGATGGGTGCCGGACCAAGAGCTTCCACCAGGATTTGGTAGGCATTCCCTGAGTAGGTTGGAGATACCATCCCATACACAAACAGGAACAAGAACCATGTCCCAATGCTTCCCCACACCAAGACGTGTTGGATCCATGTGAAGTGGCTCATTGTTAGTGCAATCTGGCAATTTACCGAGCAGATGATGCACGAGAACATTGTTGTCCCGACTGCAGCCATGTCTGCTGTCTGGCCTCCAGCTCGGAATGCTTGGTTAGACAAGATTAGTATGTTGAGGAAGTAAATGGCGAGTGAGGAGTATAGACCGTTCCCCATCCATCCAAGTATCCTGTACCAGTCAAAGAACAAGTTCTTCGGCCCTTGCTGATATAATGCTGGGAACTGTACAGCATACAGAGTTCAAAAGACATGTTAAAATTATCAACTTTGATTGTGACAGACTAGATTGGAATGTGGACTAACCAACCTGTAAGCAGACTTCCGAAGGAACATCTTGTTCAAAAACTCCAAGTGAAATAACTGGCAATGAGGTGAGGAGGACATTGAACAGAAGCATGTACCAATCGTCATAAATAGATTGCCCGGAGAAGGCAGTGAATGCCTCAAAGTAGAAGAGCGTGAGACCAAATGCAATGTTCTTGTAGAAGAAATAGCAGATCTGATTGATAGAAGAAAGTCCAGACAAAAAATTCAGCAAACGGTAAAAGAAGAAATATGAAGTCATTATCCAGATAGTTCTAAATCCACCGCACTTGTATGCATAGGCAAAATGCATGCAGGAAAAGCACGAGTCTTTTGTAATTACCATCTGAGCTATTCTCTTGTAGCACCAGTGTCCATGGACAACAAGAAGTCTTTCCAAGAACCGGAATTGTGAAATTGAGAAATCACTTGCCATCACTGCCTGTCATTGAAATGTCACAACATAGTGAGCACTAAAAATGCTCAATTGAACATCAAATTACGATGGAGAATGCAGGAGAAATGCATATTAAAAATTCAGAATCAGGTACTCTGATGTCATACTTACTTGCATGCCTTCCACACCACTGATACCAACACCAATGTCAGCTTCTTGAATCATTCCAACGTCATTTGCCCCGTCGCCTATTGCCAAGGTTGTTCTTCCGGTGCCTTCTTTTACCAACCGGGTAACCTGGTACAATAAGATTCACCACATGAGAAAACAAATGTGGACAGAATCCAGCATGGAGAGGGTAGAATGATCATACCAATGCCTTCTGTTTGGGAGAGACGCGACAACATATCACAGATGCACAGTCAACTGCTAAAGCCAAGAACTGGTACTTCATGTCATCCTCCAAAACGTAGGTTAGTGTCTTCCCATCAATAATTAGTGCAAACGCGGCATGTGGGTCTTTTTCCAGCTTGATCATTTGGGAGGCATTGGTAAGTTGGTTCAATATATTGCCCTTCACAGCCTGTTGAGAGACGAAAACCAATGTCTGTCTAAAATAAACTCAATCAAAACTCAACATAGAAGAACCTTGTAGCATCTCAGTCATGCCAGAAAGTACCTGCTTTGAGTCTTGGGCTAAGTTCTCCGAATTCAATGCTGATATAACGATTTGTCTCATGCCTTGCCGAAGCAAACTACAAGAGTATCTGCAGTAGGAAAGCAGTTGTTACTGCCACAGGAAAAACAAAGACCATATACATTTTTCCATCCTGTTTAGGATGCATACCCAATGTTGATTGCAGTTTCCATCTTATCTCCTGTCAAAACCCATAGCTTTAGACCAGCCTGTGCAAGTTTATCTATGCATTGCGGCACCTAGAGATATTAGAACTGAAAGTAAGTGCAAGGCAAGAAAAGGTACATTAAATTCATATGGATGAATGAATGCATAAGAGAATAATGTACCCCTTGTTGCAACTTATCCTCCACAGCGGTAGCACCAACAAGAATAAAGTCTTTTTCCATCATGTCTGCTACTCTCTCAAGCATCACTTCCCTGTCAGCACCAATCGATGTTTTTGCTTTGACAAATTCTTTGTTCCAGGCATTATACTCTGACTCGTCAAGCTTTTTATAAGCAAGTACCAATGTACGTAATCCAGCTTCTCCATAATCGTTCAAATGCTTCGTAGTGGCTTCCTCATATGCTCTTCCGTTCTTTGACAGCCGATCAAAAATGATGCTGTAACATTCAATGAAGTTATGGACTTAAGTGATGCTGTATCATTGAAGAATCCAAATTTATCGAACATGGAAGTAAATATTATCTCTGGAATTCTGACCTGTCAGCACCTTTGCTCATGACTAGAATCTGCCCATCCTCATCCTGCACAATTACCGACATCCGCTTCCTCTTGCTTGTGAATTCCAACAGATTTAGAAGTTTATACTCTCTGCAAGATTCCAAAGGGAAATTATAATAATGTTAGGGACATGGACGCATAAAGCAAATGCTCAAATGAAAGAAGATCCTCACCTTTCAACCACTTTTCCTGGACGCATTCTCTCACGCACAGAGACACTGGATTGAGTTCTTTTGAAGAACTCAAAACCAAATTCTCTAGCTGCAACAAGGAAAGCTCCTTCATCCGGGGACTCTGCTTCATATGTAAATACTCCAGTCTCTTCATTAAGTTCAGGAACCGCCGTATGACAAATTGCCAATATCCGGAAAAACAGCATAAGGATATCAGGATTAGGCTCATTCACCCAGTTCCCGTCCATAAGGCGGCTATCCTCAAAGCTAAACCCTTTAATTGCATGTTTATATTCTTCCTCGTCTCTAGAAGTAATGACAGTCTCTAGTTCAATCTCTGGATCTCCTGACCTTTCCCACGAACTTCTGGTACCAGTATTTCCCCGGGAACTAGTTGAAATTCGATCATCCTGATCCTCAAGGTCAATAGCCATCTGTTTTGCTGCAGCAAGTTCAACCTCACTGGAGCGTATGCCGTATGGATGACCAGCAATTGAACACTTCAAAAAGTCCATTTGATTGCATGTTAAGGTACCGGTTTTGTCGGAAAGGATGGTGTCAACCTGTCCCAACTCTTCATTTAAATTTGATGTCCTTGCTTTAGCAGTATTACCAGTTTCTTCATCGTACATATGTATATCTTGGTCGATGAACATTGCTTGACAAACTTTCACGACCTCAATGGAAACATACAGAGAGATGGGAATTAAATATCCATAAAGTATGAGAGCTGTGATCAGATGAGCCAACCCAGACTTGGAAGGACTGCTAGGATCATACAATTCTTCAGGCTTCAAAGGTTGCATATACCACCAGTCTGGCATTTGGAACTTAATCTTGACAGCAAAACCAATTGAGCTCATCAATGAAATCAACACAAGGAAGCTGAAGAGGATATATATAATCTTGTCCATTTTCCTTTCCACTCTGCTCCTTTTGGAAGGTGATGTTGTTGAATTCTGCATGACTTTGCTATCAAAACCAGTGAATAACACAACCCCATAAATAAAAGCTGTATTCCTAAGCTTTGAATCCCTGAGGAGAACTTGACTCGGATCAAGAGGATAAACCTGACGATCATACTCGAAATTACCAACAAAGGTGTACAAGCTTGGATTTGGATCTTCACATTTAATCATTCCTAAAAAGCTCTTGAAAGTGTCATCATCATCTAGAGGTAAGGTAACCTCCAGAGCTCGCTTTATCTTCAAGTTTGTTTCCCCATCAAGGTTCATAGTCTCAACATAGCAAATCCCATCTTCATAGCTTGTAGACAAAAGAAGCAAATCAGCAGGAAAAAACTGATCCTTCTCTACCTTAATAACATCACCAACTTGAATCTTTTCCCAAGTCTTGCAACTAAAATTACCATCCCCTTGGTGAACATAGGTTTTCCGGCTATTAACCTTCATGTCTTGCATAAACCTTCCCCAATCTTCCAAAGCTTCCTTTGCCATACTAATACCCACAACAAAAGCCAAAGGGAAAATCATGCTCACTGCTGAGAATGGAGCAACCGGGGTTAGGGAAAGGATTGCTGCCAAAAGAAAGTAGATATTGGCGACCCGTCGAAACTGTTCAAACAGTGCCTTGGGCAAGAAGGTAAGAACATTGTACTTGGTGGTTGAGATATAATTTGAACAGTATTTCAAGGGTTTTCTCCTGTGCTTTACAGGTTCATTGCAATGGACAATTCTAGAGAATCCAGGGCCTTCCAGTGAATGTGGCTCCTGCTCCTCTTTTGTTTTTGGCCTTAAACATGAAAATGGGTGAAGTTGACTCCGCCGTAGCTTAGACCTTATCCTACCCCGCCCCATCTCTCCCAAGTCAATTGAAGATCAATTCTATCTTTGCTGCTAAAACCCCAGCCAGTGTTTAGCAGTTCAACACCTTCCTTCCCAGCAAAAATATCCCTTCTGCTAAAATGGCTGATCAAAGTAGTAGGAGGAACTAAATGATTAAAACAGGAAAAAGAATCAATGACATTGAAAGACACACGGCAAAGAAGAGAAGATGCATTCTAATTCTATCAAAATTTCCCCATGATTGCAGCCAACCTATATTGAAAGGACAGTTCAGAAGCCAACCTATACAGAATTAAAAAGGAAGGGATCACATTCCAAACCTCGTTCAAGACCTTCCATAAACATTATATTCCATGATCTAAGTGAAAAAGCCAAAGTGGAAAATAAAAGAAAAAATCTGTGCATTCATATGCATGAGACAGTTAAACAGAATAAATCCATCTGTTTTGAATTCCAAACATTCTGTAGCTACCAATGCATGACACCCAATTGAACATTGACCTCAAATTGCTCCAGCAACAAACGCTCGGAAAATTTCAAACCGATCTCAGAAAAAACAAAGAGGGGTTATACTTATAGGGGAAGGTTCATGGACAGAACAGAAGAGCCCAACATCAAAGAAACAATCTTCCAGCACACAGCTCAAAAGGGGTTACCTGTAAAAATGAGGGATTTTCGCAGACCTTGCTGAACAAAATTCACAACGCAGCTGGGAAACTACTTTTTGTGCGTGCGTGTAGAAAAGGGAGAGGACCTCGCAGATCAGGAATGAACAACAACGGAAAAGTCCTTCCTCCCAGTAGAAAAGAATAGCTGGCTACTACTTCTCCTTCTTCTTCTGATTGGGGGTTGGCACGGAGGAAGAGAGAGAAAATTCAAAGCATTGTTTTCGCAGAAGAGAGAGAAAGAAAATAAAATAAAAATAAAAAAGAGAAAGAGAAAGAAAGAAACAGAGCAAGGCAGGCACGACGGAGGTTTCTTTTCTCTCTCTCTCTCTCTCTCTCTCTCACTCGCTTTTTTCCTTCTTTCCCCGGCGATTACATTAGAGTATTTAGATATTTTAATACAGTAGAGTGTTTAGATATTTAAATATATTAGACTGTTTATTTAGATATTTTAATAAATTATTCCTTTTTTTTCATAATATGTCACATCATTTTAATCATCATTGTATTCAAGTATCCAACTATCTTCCAACAAAATAAAACTCTAATACAAAGTCAATTGGTCTTGTCGAGATTGGGCTGTAGATCACTGTTTACGTACATGGTTGTCATCTCTGATTATTGTACATCAAAGTTATTATTACATTTTCGTGAGAATTGGTAGAGAAAAACAACACCTTCTATCACTTTTATGTCAGTCCAACTGCTATTTATAGAGCTTATAACTAGTTATTGAATTTTACAATTAATCTTTTAATATAACTGATTATAGATTTTGTGCCGGTCGTAACAAAATTAGAATAAAAGCATTTTGGATGAGTTATGAAAATAAACTCGTCATAATTTTAATTTTGGGAATTTTACATTAGGAGTTGTGACAATCTTTATCAATTGTCGACTACCTCAATTTTATAACTGTCATCCTGGATGTGGCCCAGTTTGGACCACCTTAGCTACACTTAATTTTGGATATAATCGTGTCATTCAATATCATCATTATAAAATACAAAAATAAATCATAAACTCCTTTTCATAAACTTTAAATACTAAAAATGATACTATAAATCCTAACTATCAAACACTATATCATAAACTCAAACTGTTAATCGTATTACATAAAACTCTAATTTTTAACAACAAACCAAATTAATAGATCATAAACCTCAAAAATTAAAGTCAAACCTCTAAACTATATGGTGAACCCCATAAACCTACAACCTAAAAAATTTTAATTTTAAATATAAAATATAGCAAAATGTGGTATAATGATATCGGTACCATAAAGGTATCCAAGTGTTTTCTATAAATATATGATCAATATTTTGAATTTAACATATATTCTTTCAACGGGAAATAAAAATAAGTTATATTCACCATGTTTATCACTAATTGATTTAAAGGGTGGATCATCCATGTATAGTTGCTCTTATAATATAGTTATATGTTAATAATTTAGAGATATCCGATTCAAATCTAATTATATCCATATACAGATACGAAATATCTTTATAATATTACTAAACAAAATATCTAAAATGGCCGATCAAAAAAAATTTCACACACATTTTAATTTTAAATAACAGATTTAAACACCTTCCAAAACAAATTATAAAAATGGACAATAATGCAACTCATATTGCAGCGATCCAGTACAAAAAGTGCTGCTTAGGATTTTAGAAATATAGCCAATTTGAAATACAAATTTTGCTCCCTCAAATGAGAATTGTGACTCTTCTTCCTTCAACTACTTTTGCTCTCTCAAGTCAACTTGAAATACAAAATTTTAAAAGTTTTCGTTGTGCCTTCTCCTCCAAGAACTTGTTATTATTATTATTTTTGAAATCTTTATCAAACATTTCCAGAATTTTCATTCCTATACTTGTTCTTTGTGCTGTGCACAATGGGAGCCATTTTGATTAAATTATGGATCTGTTTTTTAATGTAAAATATATGACGGCATTGCCATTTGGAGTACAACAACAAGAGGATGAATAACAATATATTAGAGCACCATAAAGAAAACAATATATTAGAAATGTGGAATATAGTTTATAGGTAAATGTTGTCATTAATGCTGGCAGGAATTCTCAAGTAATTTCAGATAGGTGGTTTCTTTTATAAAGGACACTTGTATTTTTATACTTTTGTGGGATTTTTAGTTTATTATAGTCCCTAGAGGCCAGATCTTGACCAATATGGCAAAATGTCTAGTCAGTGCCAAAAGGTTGGGCGTGTTTGTAAGTTTTTAAGTTGTATAACTGTTCTTACAAAGTGGCATAATTAACTTCTCACTAAAGCATATAGCAGAATTTCGTATGAGTTGGTGTTTGAGAGTAGCTACTCACAAATGGATAGTCAGCGAGAAGTAGATAATCTACAAAATTGATTTACATCGCATCCTTAAACTTTTAACATTCAGTTTGCAACCATGGACACATCAATCTAGTCTGTGTGGAAACCGCCCCTAAAAGACCCGGTCGAACCACTGGTTTGACCGCATGCATACTAATCACGACGGTCCACTAGGCTAAGCATTGAAATCATTCATGACAGCACAACACAAGACCAAACTATGCTCTAGTTCAACTGCATAAACTAGAAGTAACTTAACGTGCCAAGCTCCCAATGAGAAAACATCGACCATAAAGTACACAATAAAAGTGCTAACATGAAAACAAGGTTCGTCCCAAAACATAAGGAAGTCTGAAAATAGTCTGAAAACTAGAATGAAACTCATGAAAACAACGGGCCAAACATCCTCCATGTACCTCTCTCTTCGACTCCAGAGCTCCTCGTTTGAGATACCGTTGTCGCACGCCTTGTCCTCTTAGGAGGCATTGGCTCCGGTAGGACCAGAAATGCACAGACATATAAACGTAGACGACGTTAGTAATATGCACCGAGTGTCTAGCCATCATCGCACAGAACAGTGATTGGTAGGAATATAAGGAACTCAAAAAGACAAGTAGAGAGACCATCCTATGTTCTAATATAGTAATGTGACCCTATTGGTCCTGTAACTATACTACCTAGCATCAGCTACCCCTAACATCATGCGGATAGCCTCATAGTGTGGATCAGACCATGAAAACACCCTAAACCGTGTGAGCGGCATCTGTAGGCATACTCAACACGTCCTTAACATTTCCTTTATATTCCTAAGGGATTGCACAATCCAGGGATGGGTGACGAACACATTCACATCATTGACATCTAATCTAGCTAAACCTAACTTATCCTATTCTGAATAGTGAATCACAGATAATGTTCAGTCCTTAGAGCTTCATGCTCAACATCCTTAGATTCTTCTATACATTATATCACACGCTACTGCACAGCCTTGAGAGCTCTTGCTCTGAATCATCAATCATCACATGAGAAAATAATACGATGGTTCCCTGTATCTAACTACAATTGTACTAGATAAAGGTAGAAACATAAACATGAACCCCCACCTCTGATCGCTTTCCCAAAGGGTATGTACCGAGATATCCTTCCAAGTGCTTAGATCTATTCTCTTGATAGATCTAAGGAAAAAATTGGGGTGTCACAACTCGCCCCTCCTATAAAAGGTTTCGTCCCAAACATGAATCTTGAAGCTTAACAAGAGGGAACTGATTTACCTGACAGGTATTTCACTACAAGCCTTGGGTAGCGTGCTTGTATGCTAGCCTCGGTCTCCCATGTTGCAGCTTTAACATTCTGGTTTTGCCAGACCACCTTCAGCACTGGTATTTCCTTACTCCTTAGCTTATTGATAGCTCGATTATTTATTCCCAATTTGACCCCATCTTGACTTATTTTTGACTCGGTTAGACCGATTTTTGACTCGGTTAGACCGATTTTTGGTTCCTTTGTGCTGATTGTTGATGAAATTAAGGGATTCGTGCTTTGTTCTCTCGAACGGACCGTTCAGTCCGTTCGGCTTGTATTCTCATGATTCATTGAGATTTCAGATATTCGATGGATAGAGGACGACGAGACAATTCGAACAAGACCAATCGGGAGTCAAATAGAGGTCGAACGAGCGAGATACAGGTGAAAGAAAAATTCAAGCCCGGTATGAGTGAAGAACCACACGTCACGTGGTCACTGGTAAATCCACACGTCGTGTGGCCTATTCAGCATGAAGTATTTAAGTTCATTTTGATGAAAGAGGGAGCATTCTTGGCTTCCCAATTGATCCATTGCGCCCATTTTCTCCCAATTCAAACCCTAGTCCGAAACTCCACCTTCATCCATCATCAATTGGAGGCTTTGAAGACAAAATTGAAGCACTTGGAGAAGTTAGGAGTCAAGATTGGAGCATCCTCACCTTCTTGTGACACTTGGAAGATGGAGTTTGTTCCTTCTTTTCCTTTAGCTAGCTTAATCATCATGTTAGGCTAATTTTTTAGTTGCTAGACTAGAATGTTACTATGTACTAGGATGATCCCCTCATGTTGAGGGGTTTGATACATGTGGATATTGATTATCATATATGAGAATGCTTGTATTATGGTTCTCAGCGTAGACTTGCAAAATTATCACTGAACTTTCTACTATTACAGATTTGACCATTATCGGGCAAAAATGATACACTTGAGTAATTGTTTTAAAATCCTAACGACAGTACAAATTTTACGGTGATTTCTCTTTTTCCAGCTAATCACTTATTAAACTCTAAACTCTCCAATATCGGTTCATTTCGTTGATTTCTCTCCAGGCTCTACTCGATTGCCATTCCCTCTCGTCAACTCTCCAATATTAAGCCCTCAATTTCACTCGTCAATCCGGTGGCGGCGAAGGCCTCACTCCTCAATCCGACTCAACCTCCCCTTTTAGTTTCTAGTTTGAATCTACTGTTCTTCATTATCAAGCTGCTTCCTCTCCTCGACTCTGTAACAATCAAACAACTTTGGACTGCCCTCGATCTTACTCTACCAAAATGGATAATGATTCAAAACCAAAATAGAGACGAAAAAGAAAGCTTTTGATAGAATGTTTTTATATCTCTAAGTGTTTATAAAATGATTGCATCAATGTCAAATTATTTGGTAGGGTGGAGGCAATGTCAGGTGTAGTTCAATAAAAGTGGTAGAATTGATGAACTCGTTATCTGAGAGGGAGGGGAGGGGGGGGGGGGGGAAGATGGGTGCGAGAAATGGTTGATGAACATATTTGATCTTACTACTCAAGAGTTACAAATGCGTCCATGGATCGAATATCATATTGAAGGTAATGTAGTTGGATGGATTCTTGGTATTCCACAAGGTGTGCTTCACGAGCCTTTGGATGAGAATTTGGAGAGGGTGAAAGAATTTGATATAAGATGTTCTAAATTGAAGTCTGTGGTTGAGAAAGTGAATGGTGCGAGTAAAAAGCTAGAATTTTGCAAGTATTTTTTGTTGTATATCTTGGGGGTGTTTTTATGTCCAAATCAAGAAATTTGTATTAGCACCCCTTTGTTGAATATAATGGCTGCAACCTATACGAGACCACAAGAGTACAACTGGTGTGAGTTTGTACTTAGTAGGCTGTGCAATTGTGAAAAAAAAATTGGAAAGAAATTGAGTGATTCAAGAGAATTTGTCAGTTATGGTGGTTGCATTGTAATGCTAAAGGTAAGTGATTCATCTTGATGCAGTGAAACTTTATATACTGCTATTGTGAAAAAATGAAACATTGGTTTGTGGTGGTTTATATTGATATTTTTATTTTCACAATTGCACAGCCTACTAAGTACAAACTCACACCAGTTGTACTCTTGTGGTCTCGTATAGGTTGCAGCCATTATATTCAACAAAGGGGTGCTAATACAAATTTCTTGATTTGGACATAAAAACACCCCCAAGATATACAACAAAAAATACTTGCAAAATTCTAGCTTTTTACTCGCACCATTCACTTTCTCAACCACAGACTTCAATTTAGAACATCTTATATCAAATTCTTTCACCTTTAACCAAAACGTGTGGGCTAAAGACCCGGCAAATTTTGAACGGGTGGTGATTTAATTAACTTTGAACTCTCAAACAACCTATCACCACACATGGAAAGCGCCTCTATTTCAACCCTAGAAACTTGAACTAAAGCACATGGACTAACAAATGAGTCGGACCTATATAGTAAATTACTATTGCAAAAAAATATGAACAACCTAATAAATTTCTCCTATTTTTATACTACTAGTATTATCAATTAAAGGTTTACCCTGACGAACATCTACTGTTCTTGAAAGAAACAGATGAGATATCAGAATATTATACATCCAAGATGATGCAAGTTACTCGCTTATAGAGTACTTCCAAATCATTACCACCAGCAGAAGAACAAGCTGATTTCAAATTTCAAGCAATATCTTTGGGATGATCCTTACCTCTTATCACTCCGAATAGAACATCATCAGATGGTGTGGCACCCATTCCCACTGTCTCATGGCAACAAGTACATTCTTGTGGTTGTGGGTTATGTGTCTAAGTGGGCAGAAATGCAAGCGCTGCCTACTAACGATGCTAGGACAGTGGGAAATTCACTGAATGCATGTTCATGGGTTTTGGCACCCCTCGTGCTATCATTAGTGATAGGGAAAATTCATCAAAATTTTGTTCATGAGTTCCCAAAAATTTGGTGTAACTCATCGGTTGACCACCACTTACCATCCATAGGAAAGTGATCTAGCGGAGGTGACGAATTGCGAGCTTAAGCACATTTTTTATAAAACAGTCGATTAGTGATGAACGAATTTTACTCGTCTCAAAATAACCTAGTTAACGAATTAACTAGAGTCGAATTTCCCTAGGGTGTCAATGTCATGACTACTCAAAGTTATGTAAAGTGTTAATCAATTAAACAAGTTTTGTGGTGTAGGTGCCACGAGAATCAATCAAACAATCAAAAGAAAATAAAAATTGCTTTAAAGTAAATGGCTGCAAGACTGCATGACATAAGGTTGTAGACAATCAAGGATGAAACTGCTTAGACTTTGAATCCCCCTAGGTAATTCAAACTCACAAATGACTGACAAATTCAATGATTTACACAAAAAAAGATAAATTCAATACATCGTGGCAGTTCTTCTCTGATCAAATCACACCCTTTCGGGTCTGCTAATCTATCTATTATCCCAGCCCGCTCTTTCGAGACAAAGATCTAAAATGCGCTAGGCGACAAAACAAACGAGAACTGCTCACACGACGGATTAGCTTATTCGCTCCCAGATGAGGGTTTAACGCCTAACCTAGTTGGTTAATTTCGATGTTCTAGATATGCGAGCTCTTTCGAGATGAAGACAAATCTAACAAGCTTCTATTCTAGATAGCTAAGCAAGAACTGAATGAAATTTAAATCAAACATAAACCAAAATTCATCCAACTAGAATAAATAATCAAATGTAATCAAATCATTCATCATAGGAATTAACCTAGGGTTCATCTAATCTAAGCATGAGCAGTTTAGCTAGTCATAATCTCAAAGAACAAATCACAATAAAAGAAGGAAGACATTGGAATAAGGTTTACAAGAAGAAATCCGAAAAACCTAATTTCGCCGATTCTTGCCGAAGAACTTGATTCGCCGATCTTGATTATGTCTTCCAATCCGAGCTCCTTGAAGTCGAGGCCTTCTCGTCTTTCCAATGTCTCTGAAATATCCTCTGCTTTTCGTCCAAAAAGTTCTTTCCTAGAATGAGGGAGAACCGGGGTTCAAATAGAAGTTCTAAAAAATGCTTCAAATCTCGGATTGTCAATATTGGCTCTACGAGTTTATGTCAATATTGGCGCTATGGTCTATTCAGACAATTTAGAAATTATTGGCGCTATGAACTATCAAAGTTCTCACTATGTGCATAGCGCCAAGTTTCACAAGTCAATAACACCGCGAGCCTTGCATCAATCGGACTTCTAAGCTAGGAGATATGTCTGAAACACAAAACTGCGACGTTTTCTAACCAAGTCGAGATCCAACCCCCTTGAAGATGTCAAAATGCTTTACATTGCTTATCCTAGACCATCAACACACACTGTATCGCTCCGATTAATGCCCCGATGTTTTTATGCACCTGAAATCTATCAAAAACACTCCAAAATTATATCAAAAGGACCCTGAATGGGTCCGAGACACTAAATTGAGATAGATGTTAGAAATGCATGAAATATCCTAAACCTCTACCCAAAACTATGCGAATATGCATGAAATATCGCTTAAATGAGAATGATGAACACGACAAACTGAGTGTCATCAAATACCCCCACACTTAAGGTTTGCTTGTCTTCAAGCAAAAGGCTGATAAAAGCCATAAACCAAATCTACAATCAAATTAACTACTTAACGAAGGAGAGAAAATCCATAATCCTCAATGCATCCCTAAATTTCCTAATAAACAAATGGTCCTTTAAACAAACCGAAATATGAAGTAAAAGCCTCACAATAAGTTCTCCAACTTGCCACGCATCATCATACACATTACAACAACCATCTAGACTTACTCTCAAGAGAAATTGAGAGTGGTATCATGCAAGTTCTGGATTAACAACAAACAGAGAAGATCACTTAAATCAATTTTTAGAACAAATCTACTAATGAAGCTGATTATCTATACTACAAAATGGTCTTTTAAGCCTCACTTGTTTTGCTAGATGGTAATTCGGTAACATGCATGCCCGGTCACATCAAATTGGATAGTCCATGCTACTTTAAACACATCAAAGTAACTCTAAAGAACCAATCAATAGACTAATCATTGGCAAATACTCCTATCAAATCTAGATTCACAAGTAAATCAGCAATTCAAGTGCACAAATCACAGGGAAATCTTTTTGAGGATGTCAAGTAACCAATTCAAAGATGGTTCAAACAAGCTTGATATTTGGAGTAATATGCAAGATGACTACCCACCCAGACTAGCTAAAAGGATTCCTATGCAAACCCACCCCCACACTTAGTTTGGACAGTGTCCTCACTGAACGAAACAAAAACGTTGCATAGGCATACCTAGAAGCCGTGAGAAATCAGAAGAGGTAAGATGCATGATCCATGAAGCTCGAACTCAGTTGTGATGCTAACTTTTAAAAAAGACTCAAACACACAAATCCAAAACTAAAAGTAAAAAAGAACTATAACAAGTGTCCAAGTCCCACACATAACAAAATGGATTTATGATCCCAAAAGAAAGAAAGTCAAAGTAAAAAGTAGAACAATTAACACCTAATCATGCAAATTGACTCAAAGAAAATGAAAAATACTGACTCCAGACATGGCTGCTTCCCATGAAGCGCTCTTTCTTTAACGTCTTTGAGCTAGACAATACCTGGATGGTTATACTATCCAACTAACCACCTCCTTGAATGCCATCGCTTTCTTTATGGTGAAAAGTTGAGGGTCGAGCAATAGTTCAAGCAGATGATAGAATAACCAGAGAAATTTACTCAAAAACTGTTTGTCAGCCCAGAATGACCTTCTCCTACTGAATTTAAATGCTTGAGGATGAAAGAGATAGAAAGGTGTTTTACCACCAACAACCTCAATCTTCTCCACAACAATGATGCCAGTTGAACAGTCTTCTGATTTGAGCATGACTGGTTCCTCTTCTCTTACCTCTTCAACCTTGGTGTTTAGGTGCTTGCTATTAGTTTCCTGACACAAGTATTTCATGAATGCGCAACAATTTTGAAGAGTCTCTATGTCCTTTGGCGGAATCATAATTTCTGAGATGTCCTTGTAGATGGAGCACTTTATATCTTCGATCATCAAAGTTGGAATATGAGATTCATCCTCCCACATTGTTTCAATGAGATAATCACTTCCGTCTTCTTCAGATTCTTTAGTTTTTCATCACAGACGGCTTGAATTTCCTCAATGACTTATTCCCGCATATCTTCATCGTCATCCCAAAAGCTTGAAGAAGACCCATCCCATTCGCATTTTCCAAGTTCACCATCACATATAATGTGAACTTCTAGATCTTCATCTTCTTCCTCTAATAAATGGAAAGGGAATTCACTCCCGTTCCATTCATGATCTTCTAGCTTTTCATCATGATCGACTACATTTTCTTCAAGGATGGGTTCATCTTCTTCCTCTATGACCACCATGTGTGTTGTAATAGTGAGTACGTCATGAATTTCCTCATCATCGTCGAGCACGTCATCATGGTCAAGGGGGATGTTGATGGGATCCATCCTTGAAATCATCTCCTCTGTAGCATCCATTCTCTTGATCATCTCTTCCTAGGCAGCAAGCATTTCCTCAAACCACAATTTGTTTTTAACTATGTTGTATTCAATGGACTTTTTTAGTTCTTTTTAAGTTGTAGGAGGTTGATCGTTAAAATTCTGCGTAAGCCCCATTCTCTTATCATCTCTTCCTCCGCAAAGAAGCCTTTCCTCTTAGGCCGTAAGTATTTCATAGATATCCTTAAGGTAATGGTTCTGTGATGGCTCTTCACAATATTGAGGATGTTGAAAGTGATAGTTTCGTGCAAGCTCTTGGTGGTATAGAGTTAAGGATCATGATAACAAGATGGTGATGGTTGAGGCTCGTTGTGACTGCAACGCTGGTTGTATCTTCTAAATCCTGCATCATCACACTCAAACAAAACTACCACGGTGAAACTGACAAAAGAAAAATATACAAAAGATGGAAAGTTATAATGAATGAATGATTAACACTATACTAACTCCTTTCAAACACAACAAAGAAGTCCCCGAAAACGGCGCCAATTTAATAAATGGATTTTACTCGTCTCAAAATAAACCTAGTTAACGAATTAACTAGAGCTGAATTTGCCTAGGGTCTCAATGTCGTGACTACTCAAAGTTATGTAAAGTGCTAATCCATTAAATAGGTTTTGTAGTGTATGTGCCATGAGAATTAATCAAACAATCAAAAGAAAATAAAAATAACTTTAAAGTAAATGACTGCAAGACTGAAAGATATAAGGTTGTAGAAAATCAAGGATGAAGCTGCTTAGACTTTGAATCCCTCTAGGGAATTCAAACTCACAAATGACAGACAAATTCAACGATTTACACGAAACAAGATAAATTCAATTCATCGTCACAGTTCTTCTCTGATCAAACCATACCGTTTTGGGTCTACTAATCTGCTACCTATATACTATTCTAGTATGCTCTTTCGAGACAAAGACCTGCTATCCGCTGGGCGACAAAACTAACGAGAACTGCTCACTCAACGGATTAGTTTATTCGCTCCCGAATAAGGGTTAACGCCTAACCTAGTTGGTTGATCGTTGTTCTAGATATGTAAGCTCTTTCGAGACGAAGACAAATCTAACAAGGTTCTATTCAGGACAGCTAAGCAAGAACTAACCGAAATCAAAATCAAACATAAAACAAAATTCATCCAACTCGCATAAATCGTGAAATGTAATCAAATCATTTGTTCATAGAAATTAACCTAGGCTTCATCTAATCTAAGAACAAGGATTTTAGCTAGTCATAATCTCAAAGAACAAATCACAATCAAAGAAGGAAGACATTGGAATTAGGTTGACAAGAAGAAATCCGGAAAACCTAATTCGCCAATTCTTCTCGAAGAACGTGATTCGTCGATTTTGATTATGTCTTCAAATCCGAGCTCCTTGAACTCGATGCCTTCTCGTCGCTCTGACATCTCTGAAATGTCCTCTGATTTTCGTCCAGAAAGGTCTTTCTTCAAATGAGGGAGAATCGGGCTATAGATAGAAGTTCTTAAAAATCCTTCAAATCTCACTTAAATGAATATGCATGAAATGTCCTAAAATTCTAAGAAAATATATATGAATATGCATGAAATGTCGCTTAAATGAGGATGATGAATACAACAAATTGAGTGTCATCAATTAGTCTCGCAAAGACAGGTCGATTCGGCTCGAGGAAGCTCTTTGGGCTTATCGAACCGTGTTCCTATTAGCACTTTGCCATATCGTCTTGTTTATGGCAAGACTTGTTATTTACCGATTGAGCTTGAGCATAAGGCTTGGTGGGCCATGAAGCTACTAAACATGGGTGCAAATCTCTTAGCTTCAGAACAACAATATTAGCTCCTTGAGCTAGTGGATCATAGGTTTCATGCATATTAAAGCTATCGGCTCTACAAGGAGAAGATGAAATGCATTCATGATGTTGAGCTTCAAGGTGTCAAGGAATTCACTAAAGGATATAAGGTGCTGCTCTACAACTCTCGTCTCCAACTGTTTCCGGGAAAACTACAATCAAGATGGTCGAGACCATATGAAGTCACTCAATCTTACCTCTACGGGTTCATAGAGAAAATACATCCAGAGCAGGGAACATTCAAAGTCCATAGTCAATGTCCCAAGTGGTATCTCAATGCCAAGCATATCGATTGAGTCAGAGTTCATTACTTCGACAATGTTGAATAAAAGGACAAGTAGCGTCTAGTTAAAAGACGTTAAGGAAAGAGCGCTTCATGGGAGGCAACCCTTGTCTGGAGTTAGTCTTTTTAATTTTATTTGAGTCAAATTGCATATTCAAGTGTTAGATCGAGTCTCGAATGATGATATCGGGACCCAGTCATTCTCTTGAAATACTCGTGTCGGTCGTTATGGTCGCATCTAGGGAAAATTTTATCAAAAAAAGATCTCCTCTCGAATTGGCACACTACGCACCTTAATTTGGCACAAAATGCGCCTTAACTGATAAATTTAGGTGTGTTGTGTGGCTTATGCGCATTATCCACCACGTTCAAAATGACCTCACCCTTCCTCTTCTCAAAATTTCAATCTCACAAAGCCCCATCAACCACTCAAACCTGCCAAGCATTCTCCTCCACCTCATCGACCGTCGCCAGAGCCCGCCACCACCGTCGTGCTGCTCGTCGGGGGCCGTTCTGATGTTGGAACTTAGTTTTGGAAAATGCCTAGAGCTTAGAATTGTACTTCATGTCCGTAAGATTAGGAAAAAGTTACTGTCAGGTAGTCTGCTTAATAGATATGGCTACAAACAAGTGTACAAATTTGAAAGATACGTATTATCTATGGGTGGTGTGTTTGTAGGCATCAACCATTATAACAATGGCATGTTTATGCTGAATATTAATAGTACTACTATTAATGGTTATGCTTTCATGGTAGGTTCCTCGGACTTTTCATTATGGCATGCTCGGTTAGGACACGTTAACTATAAACGTCTAATAGATATGTCAAAATAAGGGCTTCTGCCCTCTTTTGGTATCAATGCTGAAAGATGTAAAACTTGTATGCTCAGTAAGATTACACGTCAGCCTTTCACTAATATCCAACGGAAATCAGTGATGCTTGAGTTGATACACAACAATTTGTGTGACTGCGCATAGCACTATGAGCATCGGATGAAAGAAGTATGTCATCAACTTCATTAATGAATATTCTCGGTTTTTCTATACTTTGGAAGTACGTTGGATCATAGAACCCCCCCATCTTGATCAGTTCGAAACACTTTGATCGAGACACCTTGTTGCAGTTCAACTTCGGATTTGAACACACGAAATTTCGCAAGGGTTTAATCCTTCGAATGCACCTGGAGGAGATGGTAAACACGATGTTTTCATACTCAGGTTTGAGTAACGGGTTTTGGGTTGAAGTCATACTTACGGCTTGTTATCTACTAAATCGAGTTCCTAACAGGAGGAACAAGACTACCCCATACGATTTGTGGCATAAGGGGAAACCAAACTTGAGTTATCTTTGAGTTTGGGGATGTATGGCTGTTGTGAAGCTCACTGATCCTAACCGGAAGACGTTAGGAGAAAGAGGGATTGATTGCAATTTTGTTGGATATGCTGAGAATTCAAAGGCATATAGGTCTATGTCATAGAACCTAACGATGCACACTCGCTGCATTCAGTAATTGTGTCTAGGGATGCTATCTTTGATGAAAATCGATTTTTGTCGATCCAAAGACCAATTGATTTGATGTTGGCATCAGATTTGATGTCGTCATCAAGTGATCCTATGCATGTCCCTATGGACGAGCAGACTCTGCCTCGTAGGAGGAATAGGCTGTCCCTGAATAGTCTGTTGAATACCAAATTGAACCTGTATCTGATTGGGGGATCTAGGCTGGAACTAGGATCGCAATACTTCTACTGATACGATATTGACGATGACCCTAGTACATATGAAGAGGCTAAGCGGTCCCAAGACGCCACCATTTGGAAGGAAGCAGTCGAAGAGGAAAATGGTTCCATCTTGGGAAATAACACTTGGATATTAACGGATCCCCCATTGGGATGTAAACCATTTGGAAGTAAGTGGATCTTCAAAAAGAAGATGAAAGTAGATGGTTCTATCGATAAGTTTAAAGCTCGGTTGGTAATTCACGGCTTTAAACAACGACATGGGATTGATTACTTCGATACCAATGCTCCGGTGGCTCGGATCTAGACTATTAGGTTATTAATAGCTTTAGAATCTATCCATAATCTAGTGATCCATCAAATGGATGTCAAGACAACGTTCTTAAATGGAGATCTCGATGAGGAGGTGTACATGGAACAACCAGAAGGTTTTGGTATGCCTGGGAATGAGCATAAGGTGTGGAATCTAATCAAACCCCTGTATGGGCTTAAGCAACCACCAAAGCAGTGGCATTAGAAGTTTGATGATGTTGTCTTGTCAAATGGATTTCGTTTAAATTAGGGAGACAAGTGTTTATATATGAAATTTGATGAATTCGGTAAAGGAGTTATCATCTGTTTGTATGTGGATGATGTACTCGTATTTGGAACTGATCAAGAACAAGTTGATAGTACCAAGGAGTTCCTATCATCAAAGTTTTCCATGAAGGACATGAGGGAGGCAGATGTGATTCTTGGGATTAGAATCAAATGAAATAGGAAGGAAATTTAGTTGAGTCAATGTCACTACATTGAGAAGGTGCTTACTAAGTTTGGTAGTAAGGGATGTCAAGAATTGAGAACTCCATTTGACCCTAGTGTGAAGTTGATGCTCAACACAGGGATGGCTGTATCTCAACTCGAGTACTCACACGTGCTTGGCAGTTCGATATATGCCATGACAA
This sequence comes from Linum usitatissimum, assembly GCA_030674075.2. NCBI lineage: Eukaryota > Viridiplantae > Streptophyta > Magnoliopsida > Malpighiales > Linaceae > Linum > Linum usitatissimum. The sequence goes on along the minus strand of JAUJYP020000368.1, from coordinate 961,860 downwards.
GCACAAGGCCTGACATCGCTTATGCGGTTGGAAATTTGAGTAGATATACAAGTAATCCTAGTACTCATCACTGGCATGCAATTAGGAGAGTACTTGGTTACCTTAAAGGAACCATGGATTACGGTTTAACGTATAAGGGTTACTCATCGATTATTGATGGGTACTCGGATGCAAGTTGGATATCCAATATAGAGGATCACACCTCTACTAGTGGATGGGTATTCCTACTTGGAAGAGGAGCGATATCATGAACTTCCAAGAAGCAAACTTGCATCACAATTTCAACTATGGAATCTAAATTCATAAAATTAGCGAATGTAGGCAAGGAGGTAAAATGGCTAAGAGACCTGGTCTATGAGATTCCATTGTGGACGAGACCTATCTCACCAATTTCTATCTTATACGATAGCAATGCTACCTTGGCTAGGGCATATAGCCAAGTCTATAATGGCAAGTCTCGTCATTTAGGGGCGAGGCATAGTGTTGTTCGTGAACTGATCACTCACGGGACAATCACTATGCAATATTCTCGGTCTCAACAAAATCTAGCTGATCACTTGACAAAGGGATGAACTAGAGGTTTTGTTCCCAAATCGGCAAGAGGGGTGGGACTTAAGTCTGTCTAGCTCTCCAAACATAGGACACCCAATTCCCCTCTAATACAACGTTAGAGGCTGAATTCAATGCGGAAAGCGTATGGATGGAAACTGGAGCACAAAGTTTGAAACATCCCAAAGTATGTGCTCAGAAACCTGCTAGTGATAAAGGTTGAAGATTAACTTCTTAATTTATTCCTTGACAAAGTGTATACGTAGGTACACCAGAAAGGAATTAACCTATGCGAGCATGGAGTGTAGCCGCTTCAAGAAACTTGGATTTGGTTTCGTGTGCGCTCGTGAAAGGATTCGAATATATGGCGGTAAATAGTGTCTGGATATCTTAGAATAGATAGGATAAACTCTTGTGTATGTTATCTTCGGATACTCAAATGAGTAGACGGGTTCAATCCGTAGTGACACCCCTATATTTGAGTATTTTGGAATGTGTAATATACTAGATGAAAATTCAATCTTCTTGACATTTTCATTAATGCAAGAGCTTTCGGTTGGATATTGGTTGTAATTTCAGCGAATTCACAGACTTCACTAAATTAGGGTGGGATGTTGGAAATATACACCTAAGGTTCGGCCTTGGTGTGATGGCAGCACCATGGACTTGACCTTCGTGCGATGCCGGTGTTGGTACGGATGCGTGGACTCACGGGAAACCTCACATTAGCTTAGAGCAAGCGGGAACTAGCTAGCATCAGCTCCTCTATGAGCTAGGTGATGTTAGGGAATGACACTCAAGCTCATCCATCTCAACTTGAGCTGGATGCTAGTGGCACTAGTTGCGATGTTGAGCTCAGCTACAGTGATGGTAGGGAGCTAGGTGGTTGGAGTGGTTACTCCTTCTCCTAGGATGAAGTGGGTCACACCTATTCGTGCGATTCAAACTAAATTTTGAGTTGGTTTCCCTCCAAACCCGTAGGTCTTCAAGATACTTACCTTTTAACCACCTTCAAGTCTATCCATAGAGATAATGATTCCACTTGGTGCATGAATTTGTACCCCTTCACCCCTGGACCCTTTTGCCTATATAAAGAAGGCAGTTGTGTGGAGAAACATATAGAAATAGAAACATCTATCCTAACCTACGAGATTCTAAGTGACTCCAGTTTCTAAAGCCTGAGAACTCAAGTGTAGACGGTCTTATCCTCGAAAGGAATTTCCTGATACCCAAGGCTTGTAGGGTGGAAATAGTCTTTTCGGGAAGTGGTGCCCACAATTCCATCTTGATCCTAGATCTATTTACTTATCAAAGCTCAAAGCATTGCTGCTTGGAACTTCCTGAACTAACACACCCTTGATTGTTGTATCGGTGGTATCCACCTTGATATCCTTGTCCTTTAGTATTCCCTTGGATTTGATTATATCCTTCGTTGATTACCTCTTTGTTAGTTCCCTTGATTCCCGTTTTAGTTTCCCCAAGATCGGTAGTTTTCTTGACCACCTTGTTTCCACCATGAATATATCGATGCAACTCTTCATCTTTGGAGCTGGAGGTTGTGTAATCGATGTGAGAGCAAGAAGTGCAGAGGCAGCCGGTGCTTGTTGGGGCTTGCCCATCATCTTGGAAAGTGAAAGAGAGTTCAGAGTGGAAGACACGGTATCCAGCTTAGTGAGTACCATTGTGATGCTTGACCTTCATAATAGTCGTTGGGACCGGGAAAATCTTTAACGGTCTTCGGTGTGAGCTTCGCATGGGAAATATATGGGTCATTTTCCATGGTCTCTGAAGCTCTATGTCCTTTCTGCCTTGCCCAATGCTTCTTCTTGACAGCTATCTCTTGAAACAACTCCATACATCTCCTTGGTGTGAGAGATGTCCAATAAGCTCTTAAGGTGTCGACTTGGACATTCTGAGTCGTGGCCGCTATAAGGGTTCTTCTGAACCATCTTGATGTTCTAGAATTTGAGCTCAAAATTTAGATTCACGATCGGTGATCTCACTACACTCGTGGCAGTCGCGTCCAATGTGGCATTGGCTAGTCTCCCAAAGTCATTGGCACGCGATTTCTATCCATTCTGAAAATATTCTCAAAAGGTTCTTCTTCTCCTTCAGAGCTTGACCCCAAACTTGATCGGTCACTAGACTTTTTAGAAGACACTTTCGCAAGAAATGAAGGTGTAGGTTCTCTTGCTCATGCACGAATGTGGTTATACTATCTCATGCACTAGATTTAAACCTCACAACTAGAAACAAGCACACCAAAGTAAATGAGGAATAATATAAACAGAAAAAGTAGTGGGAAGCAAAAACTAGAATGGTTTGAATGTCTATAGAGGCAGACTGAAAATCTTTCAAAGGAGCAAGAAATGTTCCCGACAATGGCGCCAAAAACTCTATGTTGCAAAATCCTACTATAGTAAGACTTGACACAGTAAGTGTTATTATTGTTCTTGGGGTCTTTCTATGAAACTACTCAATTGGGGTTCCATGGTTTAGGCTAACTAAAGAGAGTTAATTCGGTCTATTGATGTGATGTATTTTCGACACACCTTTTCTCGTTATAAACTATATTTTTATGTGTCGAAATGTATTCAAATTCGGGTTTTGAGTACATGTTTGGTTCTCTTGCCCCTCGAGGCTGTATTATGGTGTTTGGTATGTTTTTGGTTCATTACAGGTGTCATATGACGTTTAGAGATAAACGAAGACATTATGGGGAGGCCGGAACAACTCAAAGCGTTCGACTTGGGAAGAAAGCATCACTGTTTCGTATTTTTAGCCTACCTCATCGCTCCGAAGTCCAATTGATGCAAGGTTAGCGGCATTTGAAATCTAATTCGATTGTCTACAACTTTTGTGTTGACACTATGGTAAAATTACGTATAATGAAGGAACACGGCGTGTTCCTCCGCTGAAATTACCCGAGAAAGTTATAGGGGCCGAACACGGCCAGGAACACGGGTTTTCAAGTCCTTTTCCTTCTCCAACTTGGTCTTGAAGCCTATAAATAGCCCCGAGACCCCGTGGACGAGATATACTTCATTATACACATATGTTTTGAGCTCTTGGAGAGAGCTAGGGTTCCAAATCATTCATTCTACACAAATTTTTCGAGCTCTTAAAGAGAGAGAGTCTCAGAGACCAATTGAAGCAATAGATTATCATCGATTGGAAAAGGAGCAAAGATCGACGACAGGATTGAGAATTTTCGACGGATCATGTTGTCTTTCCGGGTTGTTCTCATTTCTTTTTCCCTTCTTACTTCCCGAACCATGAGTAGCTAAACTTTTTGTGTTGTTCGAACAAGATGAAGCTTTAGTTAAGCTTTTTTATAGATGATGTGATTGGTTATTGAGGTTTATTCGGACTTATAATGCGTTCTTCCTAAAACCTAATTTCTGATTCAATTTCGTCTGGCCATCTTGATTGAATCATGGACATTGATTTGTAGGTCAGAGAGGAACATAAGTTGATAGGCCGCTTAGGAAGAACCCTAGATTATTCGTTAGCTCAAGAGAGGAGCGAATCGTTTAGGCTTTTTGCACGTTTATCGTTGTGGCATTTCATCGAACATTATTAATGCGTTTTTTTAGGTGTAGATTAGCTTGAGAGAGGTGTCGACGGTTATACGAAATAGATCCTTAGAGGCGCGAGAGTGATCTAAGACTACATTACAAAATTTCCAAGGCTTATCACTTGAATAACCGAGATAACTTGTCATTCATCCATGCATTGCTAGCTTTAGTGGATTCGAATCCAAGCAACCTTCATTCCATACCTGAAACTCAATCGCTTGAATTTGTTTTCCTTTGATTTACATTCTTAGTGTTAATTGGTTACTTGAAACAATCTTAACAACATTCATAAACTGTTACTTGGTCTGGTTAGTTAGTCAATTTGAGTAATAGAACTAGAAAAACCCTAGGGAAATTTACGATCCCACTAGAGCAATCTAGTGGGTATTAGATAGCGGGGTAAAATCTATGCATCATCTATGTTTTCTATACCATCAAACTAGGCAACAAATAGTAAATGGTGAATCAGAAGAGGCCAAATAATTGAAGAAGAGAAAGTCACTAGGTCTAGGTTGGGTCGTTGCTCAATTCATTTCAATTATTTTCCTAGATGAGGTTGAAACTAATATTGGTTAGGTATTTCCTCTAGGCACTCGTAGGAAAACATGTTTTAGCTCATACAAATGTCTCGTGTTACCTTCTTCTCAAAGCTGGCTTTTTTTAGGTTCCTCGATGATGAACACAAGGTGTTCGACAAAATTCCTAGATGCTTAGAGAACCTTAGGGGCATTAGAAACTCTTCGCGAGGGTGATAAGTCACTATTGGACACCTCGAACACTCCATCCCTCAACTATCACTCAATTGAGGGACTGTTAGAATACCTACCAAGTGTTCAATGAAAATGCCCATTAGGAGTTCATAGCAGAAAAGGTTGAATTGGGGTGTGGCTTGGTCCACACACATGCCTGCTCAATCTTTGCCTAGAAAAAATCACTACTACCAAGCTAATGCTTAGAAACACAGTGATTTGACCTAGTCTAAGCCATAACACAAATTAGGTTGAAAGCACCATAGTCCAAGCATAACTTAACCATCATCTTAGAATTCAATTTTAGTCAACCCTATAATTTTACGGAAATATCATTGCAACAACATATGTCAAGACCTAGCAACAATCACAAACTAGCCTACCATGGTAAAGGAGAACAAGAGGAAAGAAGGGTGTAAGTACTTCATCTGAAGACAAGCTCCAATGGCATCTTCAAACCATCAATCTTCATGAACTCCAAGCTCCAAGCTATTCTAACTCTAAGTGGGTGTTCTAGATGGTTTGTGGAGGGATAGAGGAGGGAGGGTTTTCGAACTATGATCTCTATGGGTTTAAAGAACTCTCTTTCTCTCACTTTTGGCGCTCTATTTATAGAAAATGCGGCTTACATGGTAGGGTTAGCCATGCTAACTAGACATCATAAGGACCCGAGTTAGGTAGATGTCTTCTACGCCATGATTCATTTACTTTCATACACTTAGCTCCTCTGCCACACGGTTCCAACACACCTTATGGCACCTTGAACTATGTTATGTAACACGACATACGTTTTTGTGTAACATTACACACCGTGTTCCTTGATTTCACTAATTTCCAAGGAAATTTGGCTCCACCCTCATGGGTCCGACACATCGAGGCTTAGCACACAATAAAGCGACAGTGTTGGGTAACACGTCTTTGGGTATTGTGCTACCTTACACGTCATGTAACACATTTGGCCTCGAATCGTACTTTGACCTCATCTTCCTCGTTCGACGTCCAAACGACCTCCCACTTGGACAACTGATCTTGTGATTCAGTCATCTATCCACCGGACACCTGAAATCTGAAATAATACTCGAGAAAACAAGTCAAATGGACCAAAATGGCCTTTTGAGAGAGAAAAACACAAACTACGATTCCTAGTGAACTCGGGGCAAAACCCACATGAAACCGTTAGAACGGTAACTAAAGCACTCAAGATAGGTGCAAATATCAATACATTTTGGAGTGACATTGTAAAACTAATCATGAGATGTTTTCATTGCTAGATATGTTGTTAGGCTGTTATCAAATACCCATAAACAAGGATGACAATGACAAACCGACATTCATGACCCCACAACGACTTATTGTTATACGATCATGCCTTTTGGTCTTAAAAATATGGGGGCACCTACCAAAAAATAATAGACATCGTTTTTGCAAAACAGATCATATATTATTTGGAGGCCCTTGGTGGAAATACCTTCAGGATCATTGCAAATCATATCTGACCATCCAAGGTTGTCGATCAAGTCATCCATAGAGATAGGGCTGGGAAACCCGGCCTGGTTTACTTGTTTTTACCGGCCTGGTCTATCAAACCGGGTTATGGATACCCGAAAACCCGATGAAAGTTGTAGTGGACCAGGTTTCGATTTGAAAAACGGTGTATCCGGGTTCTCGGTTTACCAGGCTAAAACCCGGCCCAACCCAGGCTGACAAATATTCTAATTAAAATGTACATTTCATAGTTGAAACAAGATATTTTGCTACTAATAATTGATCCTATCTTTTTTTTTTTTCTCTAAAACATGTAGACTAAACTCAAAACCTAAAAATATTTGGCAACTACTTCTCAATTCTTTTTTTTCTCTTGTAAGCTTCTCTACCTTCTAATCATAACCTAGATTGATTTGTATTCGGTGGAGTAATCCAATTTTTAGATTTATATATAATATTAGAGTAGTTAAATCCGCATTTGGGTTTTTATTGGTGGTTGTTGTAACTGAGCTTTTAGTTCTATGATAATTTTTTTTATTGTTGTGACTGCTTCATCTTCTTCAATTTCTTATTTTGATTTGGTCAATTGAGAATAGGAATTGGGGATAAAGAAAGAAAAGGAAGGAATATCCTATTACAGATGTATTGGAGATAAGGAAAAGTAAGTAAATGATGATATAAGGAAAGTACATAAATGTATTTTTGGGAACATATCAATAGGTATCTGCGTGGGTTAGGAGTAGGATAAGGAAATAAAAAATAATTCTGAGTGGGTTAGGGTTGAAGGAAATAACACAAATGTATTTCCCAAAAAAAAAAAAAAAAAGAGTATCTGAAGTTTAGGTGTGTTTGAGGGCCCGATCCAAACCCGTGCCCAGATTGACTGGGTTCGGACTACCCGGATATTATAAAAAAGCCCGGAACTCATATCTCAGCCTTACATAGAGACTCTATACTTGAAAAAACCGTCCATATCAAGGGAAGTAGCCGTTAGTAGTTTTTGAAATATCAATCATAAAATGTTATAGATATGTGCATTATATGTGCAATAATGACTTAGAACATGAAGAGGCGTCTGGAGAACGTGATAACTTCTGTTTTCATTTTTCAAATGATATAAAATCTTTGTTATAGTTATTTATTTAATAATAGGAGTTGATCTGGTTTGTTTTTGGTTCATTTAATTGAATTGGTGGTTTATGATTTATTAAAACCATTCAGAGTTTCTCGAGCCCATCTAAATGAATCGATTCTGATATATTGTTATTCATGCTAACAATACACCAATTTGACAGCGCAATGCCCCAAGACATTCACAAAAACTTATTCAGAGTGTTGGTAAGGCAATATCAAGAAGTTGAAGACTAAATTGGATATTAGACAAAACATGTCAGACCCCTGCTAGGAAATATTTGAACTTTTGAAAGGTTGTGGTTGGATTTATTTAATGTTTTGAGAATCTGATGAATTAATGATCCATAGCCGTTACCAATCGAAAATTTATGATAATATAACTAGATAGATAAGGTAGTGAGTGCATTGATTAGCGAGATATTATACTATAATTGAATATATGTTTGAGTTTGACCATTAGTGGTCTATTTCTATAAAATGACCACTATGATTTGTCTTTCTATCCTAAAACAAAGAAAATTATCTACACTCGAACTCCTAAACTTTCTATTAAAACACAAGGGGAAGACTCATGGACTAATTGTGAGGACATACATTATTATAGAGATATTGTGTAATGTGATTACAATGTCGTTGTTGTTGGTTAGGGAGAGCACCATGTCTTATTGATGAATATCCAAGATTACAATGTTTTGAATTTTGCTCGAGACATTGTGCTAGTGGAGCGCTATGTGAATCTTTTGTGTTCGTAAGTGTCATCCCTCACCAAATTTCAAATGGATGCTAGCAAAGAATGTCGTCAGAGAAGATATTGATGGTAATACGAAATGAGTTGATAAATTACTTCCGTGGGCAATTTATACTGCCAAAATCAATTGTTGGTTTTCTTTTCTTTTAATATTCAATTGCACAATTTTTCAAAAAATCGAACTATTTAGATTTTTTGCATTTAATAGTCAGATAAATGAGTAATATATTTGCGGATCGTGTATTTATAAGTTGAAAGGTCGATACGTCTTTAATGACCTTAAGAAGAAAATTTAGGTATTAAATTAAACTCCAACACGTGTTGGAATAATCTGGACGACAGGTTGTAATATTCTATGAATTGTCTTAACAATTAATAATATGACGGTAGGGATTAATTCGAAGAATTCGAGCTAAAGGGATTTACTTAGACCTGGAAATTCGGGTGAGTAGCGTCAATTCGGGTGAATCGCTTTGGGTTACGGGATGTTTCGGGTTGGGTCATTCGGATCACTGGTCATTATTTTTGAAAATTGGCCATAACCCTAAAGTTTTGGGTTGGATTGCGGATCATTTCACGTTACAAGCGCTTTGAGTTATAATAAAGTTATTGTTATGAATATTATAATTATGTGTATGAATGCCCATTTGTAACTCCTACCTTTGTAACTTCTATACATTGAACATGAAAATGAATATCCTATTTAAGTGTAGTTATACTAGTGATGTATAGGTTATGAATTCTAGAGCCTATAAATAGTGCTCTCTCTTGTACCATTTTCACACCTCAATAAGAAAGTACTTCTCCTCCCATGTTCTTGTTCTCTTTTGTTCTTAGTTTTATAACACGTTATCGGCACGAAGTTACGTCGTCGAGCAATCTCTTGTAATCATACAATGAGAGATTACTTTTAATCGTGAGATAAGCGGTGCACGCGGAACAATACAATTCCGCCCGCCATATGGCTAGTAAGATTTACGCTTTTGATGCCCGTGATATGGCCAATGAGATTTATGCTCTTGATGCCCACGATATGGCTAATGAGATTTACACTCATGATACTCGCGTTTTGAAAATTTATTATTTACCTATTTGGTATATGCGTGGGTTGCAGTTTACTTTCGGGTGCATGAAATTTGCATAATACATGCTGGCGTTATTGTTCATTTTTCTATAATATTTCTCATACTTATTTTCAACAATCGGAGTCATTGTTCTTTATCATCATGCACATCAATCACTTACATTACTACTAGTTTAATATAATTTAATTTCCTATTTATGGGTTGCTTACCATTTGAATAGTATGGCCGAATAATTCTTCATTGATTTCTACTTTATTGTACGCTTTATGTTTTTATTTTCTTTATATGACCTTATTATTAAATTTATGACCTTACTATATTTTTTTTAATATGAGTTAACATTTTCTTCCTTACAATCATAATTATTCACTTGTTGTGACTTTTCAAATTTATGACTATATTATATTGATATTTTTGTTATCAAATAGCCGTTATACTTATTATTAGTTAATGGTTTATTACTAATTTTATATGAGTTTATTATCAAGTTAATGATATTTTATTTATTTCTTATAATATATTGAATATTTTGTAATTTGAGCCCCTCCATGTTTCGGGCAAGCTTCACCATTCATTGGCATTGGAAGCTAAAATTCATTTATAATGGTATTCGTGAAACCATCAAACACGATAATAAAACATCTTCTCAAGATACAGCCATATCTTTAATCTTATTCGCCATAATCTTCATGAATGGTTGACAAAAATGAGCAACGACTCATGTATCTTGTGGCGTAATGTCAAAGCCATGTATGACCACCTCAAGTGGCAAATTTTCTTAAAGTGTGATACGATTAAAGTACCAAGAGACAAATATTCCAAGGAAAAGATCGAATATCTTATATGTCTCAAATGTTTGGTGGTCCAATGAGACACCATATCACTCCATGAAGTGAATTATTATATTCATATATCCACAAAGTGACAAATATATACATACATACATTCCCACAAGTGTAAACACCAATACACGATTGTGGAGGAAAAGATCTATTATTTGGTATGGTCATGAATTTTGAGAAATACATCTTTTATATGAAAGAGAGTTGTAAATTGATGTTGAACAATTTCAATCACATAAAAGGGGATATATCCATCAATTTTATTTTGATGATCATATACAAATGATATTGCTTCATAAGCCATCAAATGTGCAAAGACTTATTTGTTACATTTTTTTTAGCACATGGAACAAGTTATTATTGTTGTTTCTATATGGAACCTTTTCCTTGGTGGTTGTACATTTATATTGTGAAGATTATTCATCCCATAATTGGTGACATGGATGGTTAAGACGACTATGATGGAGTATCTCTATTTATCATTTGCGCTATTCATCATTCTCTTGCGGAATGAGTATTGCCATGATGAGAAACGACATAATACATTGTGATATATAACTCATCGATAGTGCACCATATAACGAGTAGTACAAAATCACTCGAAGCTTTAGTAGAGCTATTGCATTATTCAAGAAGGAACAAGATCCTTTTGATTTATATATTGATGATCACAAGGGAGAGGAACGATAATGTGGTATATGACCATGAAACTATTAAATGTTGTCCTCCAATTTGTACCGGACATATGTGATCATGATTGAGATACATATCAATGTACACTATAAGTTTACTCGTCATGACAAGTATTATCGACATAACCGGTGTGACCATCCCGGTTCAATCATAATATGAATCGATAAGTACCTCTATGGATAATGTTGTGCACGAGTTCTCAACTTGGGTATTCTAAAGAAATGATTCTTAAGGTTATAGGGATTTAAGTAGTCCTTGTGACTCTCCTACTTCACGGGAACACGAACGATTTTACGTTCGTCAACAAGGTTTCGTTTCTAGGAAAGCATTTTCACCTTTTCGTTACCCATTGTTGGGTGAATCTCCAACACAACATAACTCATTTTTGGGTTGCTTATTCTTAAATAGAGTTGATTGTTTGGATAATAATCAACTAAAGTAAGATAATTTATCTTATACAAACAACAAAACAAAGGGTGATGTGTGTGGATCCATACACTCAACATGTGGATCAATTATTTTAATTGATGTATCAACTAGAAGGTCACATGTATATATGAAAGCAAACTATAATTTGCGAGATTGCTAGTTCAACCATTTTGGTTATGAGCATATTTTCATGATTATCCAATAACGAAAAATGTGTCATTGAGACGAACATTTTCCATTTATATTATTGTGAACATGTCATTTACATGAACAACACAAATTCGCATTACGCCAAGAAATTATTATGAATTCCTCCATTATATGTGGTTTTTGGGTCAAAACCTTATACTTCCCATCATTGGATATATGGATGTGATAAATTGCTCCACCACAATTTATTAGGATGAGTTCTCAATGATGATTTGGAAATTATGTTGATTACGAGTTCAACGATGGTAAAATATTTACATCGTTGTCATGAAATTTTGATGACTCGTTTGGAGGTTTATCATTCATATAATCATAATTCTCAACATTATGTGAAGAAAATCAAAGGTTGGCACAGAGATTAGATGAATAATCATCATATCATTTTGATCCTCGCACTAAACAATATGAACGTGAAGTTCGAAAAATATATAATTCATCATTTGCTAGACACTTTACTGACCCAAACAGAGTAAAACTCTCATGTGCCAACTCGCAATGCTCCGGTGAAAATGATGTTGACATTGGGCAATCTAACATCACAACTGAGTCTAAAACCCGTATAAAGCATGGTAGACCACACGATTCCAAAGAAAAAATTTCCTCAAAAGTGAAATGGAGCTATAGATCCGGATGGTCAAATTGAGGTTAAGATTATTTAAGCAAACACCACCAAGAGAAACAAATAATGTGCTCGAAGAGTCTCGAATTTTCACGAAAGATATGAATATATATCTCAATTATCTATATCTTGGATGGAAAATATTGGAACCCCAATGAAGTCAACGTCGATGAAATTTTTGCGTATAGTGCAACGCTAAATATGATAGTTGAAAATGAGGATCGTGAGCCAAAATGCATGCAAAGAAAGAAATGATTGGCTGAAAATTTTTCAATTGAGGCAAAACTAAATTCCCAAGAAAAATGAAAAGTTTTAAGACATAAAGTCTATATATGAAGATGCCAAGCAAATGAGACACATGTTTATCTCATTATAAGTCTTATGAGACATCTCATTTTGAAAGGTTCTATCCAACAAACCTATAATATTTTAATTATAAGAAAATATATTCTCATGTGGTGGTTGCAATTACTTTTCATTATTCGATTAGTCTGGCAATTTATGAAGGGAAAGAGTTTGCCCCTAATGGATATCCTTGCAACCTATATGTATGGTTTGCATAATTAGAATACACATGTGTATATGCAATTCCCTCGAGGATTTATTTTGCTATACGCAAACAATTCAAGTTCGCGTGAACGATATTCAATTATATCCAATTGACGTCATATGAATTGAAAGATTGCGAGACATGATACATTTAGCATATCATACATTTCTTTATGCATATAATTTCTTCTTCATTTCAAGTTGATTTTTTGAAAAATCATCTTTGTCATATTTTATGGTTTCAAAATTCTTACCAAAATTTTCTTAATTTAATTTTATATTTTAAAATGTGTTTCATTTATTTTGACATAATTGGATGTGATCATCTTTTGTTACATAGATGACATACACTTTATTGAGACTCCTAAAGAGTTTCTCAAAGCAATCAAATATTGATTAGCTAGAGTTCGAGATGGAAGATGTGGAAGATTACCACTAACTTGCCAACTGTGCATCTCTCTCGAACATGATTTTCGTATATCATCAATGATATACTAATTATATCCAACAAAAAGTTATATGGATATGACATGGCTATCGGTGTACTGGATGGTAGTCGATCACTATGTGACTCGTGTCGAGTTTAATCGACCTTTATTATAACACAAGATGTACTCGGTTTTGAAGTAGTAATCTTGGTCATATTTGTGTTGGTTGACCATAAATTGGTCTCATGTGATAATTTTACCACTTGGTGGGCTGTGAAACCAACTTATAAAGCTACACCACCATTTCAAGATCTAATCCTATAAATCATGCATGGTATTTCTTTTGCATATATCCTTGAGTTGCAAGAAAATGTTGCAACGTGATGTGATGATTATATACTCTTTTTCCTTCACTAGGTTTTTATCCCATAGGGTTTTCCTAGTAAGGTTTTAATGAGGCATATTTTCATCAAATGGTCATCCAAGGGGAGCGTATTATAAATATTGATTATGTATGACCATTGATCATATTACATGCATACATTAGATTCAAAAACTCCAATGAGTTGGAAGAATATTTTCATGAGTTGACATACTCTATAAACAAGTGCGCTTAAACGATAATTTGGTTGATTTAATCACCAAGGCTCTCCATACATCAATTTTGGAGAAGTTATTACAACAATTATAGTTCGACGAATGAAGGATCTTAATTGATTTCATGATGAGGGGAGTCAATACGCACCGCACTCTTTTTTCCTTAACTATGATTTTTCCCATTGGGTTTTCCTTGTAAGGTTTTTAATGAGGCGATATCAAAAGCGTATTCGAAGAATAATGAATATTTTTAACTAATGGTCATTCAAGGGGGAGTGTTATGAATATTATAATTATGTGTATGAATGCCCATTTGTAACTCCTACCTTTGTAACTTCTATACATTGAACATGAAAATGAATATCCTATTTAAGTGTAGTTATACTAGTGATGTATAGGTTATGAATTCTAGAGCCTATAAATAGTGCTCTCTCTTGTACCATTTTCACACATCAATAAGAAAGTACTTCTCCTCCCATGTTCTTGTTCTCTTTTGTTCTTAGTTTTATAACAGTTATATTCATTATTATGACAAATTTAATACTTTGACTAATTCATGTTAAAACTAATAAATGAGTATGGCCATATATAGAAATAGATATATAATAGTTTAAAACAAACACATATTTTGAAAATGCAAATTCACGATATAACTTATACACAATATGTTTGTATTAATAGCGTTGAGAGCATGCATAATCTAAATATTCATCACTTTATGGTTCTTTTGAAAAGATTTACCAATAATGTCGTTAAGTAAATACTAAATAGATCAATAAATTTTAGGTACATTCAACATGACGTATGTTGAATAATATTGCGAAATTCATGAATAGTGTAATATATAATAACATGAAAGAAATAAAAAATATTACAAAATAAAAATTCATAATCATAAGTAGGACTAAATATTAAAAACCCTTTGTGTGATGTTAAGACCGGTAATTTTAATATGTACTATAGGATTTTTCGGGTCAGCGGGTCGACCCTAAAATTCGACCCGTACCCATCGAAAAAAAATTCGGGTTGTCAGGTTCGGGTCATTTCGTTTTCGAGTTGCGTCAACGGGTTGGGTCCGAGATTGTCAGGTCGTTCTAATTTCAAGATAAAGAAAGAGAGATTCATGAGAAGATCTAATTCAATTAACTATAAATATTAGGGATCTTAATTACATTATACTTTTAATAACTAATTTTGATGAAATACTATTACTTAATCAATTTATGAATATATGGTTCATGTTATTAACTCCAAATTAATATACTAGCATTGTAGAATCGATTAGAGCTAATTATAGGACTTAATGGACTTCTGGAAGCATTTTGTGTGCAATCTGTCACGATTAGAAACTTTCAGACCACGGCAGCTACAAGGAGACAGTTGGTTACTAAACTGAGACATACTAACAGTTTGTTTACGACAGGAAATTTACTAAGATTCGGGATAATGATTCTAATTTCTAAAAGTTCAGTAACTGAAATGAAATGAATGAAAGTCCAGGTATCCACACAGACATTTTCCGGTCATCCTCTCCGATTCTTATATAGAGTATTTCCAGAATTTCAACGATATTTTCCAGATTCCGCTAGGACAGTAAATTTACCAAAACCAATCTAGATGCTACGAATTGATTTCTAACCTTAATGCGATGCTTTCCCACTATTTGGAGAACCTGAATCTAGCTGGAACTCCAATTCAAATCCTGACGATTTCCATCGCCGTCGAGCTCTGTTTTTGAGAGTTCAAGAACCTACCTAGAATCAAATGGATTCTGGCATAATCTCAACGAAATGAAAGCAACTGAAAGAGGAAAACCAAACACTTACCTAACTTAGGGAGAGTCGACCGATTAGAGGTTCGAACAAAAGCTTCAGCCGCCATTGACAGCTCATCGTAAGCTTCTGAAATCAGCCCACAACCTAATCGAGACAAGCTTTAAAACAAGGAGGAAAGCTACAAAATCCTAGATTAGATGAAGGACTGGAACAAGGCCTCAATCTTACCTCTGAAATTCCCAGAAATTGGGAAGTAGAGGAGAAGGGTTCACCGACGTTCGTTCCAAGACTACCAAGGGTTTTACTGGGTATGCCTATATAACACTTCAAGGAGATGATGACGTTCGATTTACCGTGTTTATCGCCCTTATTTAAGCGACATTTTTTGCACAAGTGTATAGTTTTGGGTAGAAGTTTAGGATGTTATGCATATTTATAACTTCTACCTTGATTTAGTGATTGTTCATGGTCCATTTGATGTCGTTTTGGAGTATTTTTTTTAATAGATTTCAGGTACAATATGATATTGAGGCACTATTAGGAGCAATACAGGTATGCGTAGACTAGAAGGGAAGAACAAAGGACTTGAGAAAGCAAATTCTGCAAATTGTCACAAATGGCACCTTGACATTGTTAAAGATTGCGCCTAGGCTTAGGCGGAATATTATTTGACAATGTTAGGCGTCGTAAGTGACATCGGTCAGCTGGATAAATGATTAAAGATTGTGCCTTAGCCTTGTCAAAGATTACGCCTAAGCAATGTGCAATATTTGACAATGGTTAGACGCAATCTTTAACAATTCTGGCAAAATTTATGATCTAAAAAATCCTATTTGAAGGGCGTTTCTTCTATAATTCGAGACAGACCTTTTTGGATGAAAATCAAAGAGAAGTTTAGAGATTTTGAAGCAACAAGAAGGCATCGACTTAAAGGAGCTCGAATCGGCAACTACGAATCAAGTTCTTCGGTGGGAATCGGCAAAATTAGTGTTTTCATAGTTCTCTATGTAAACCTAGAAGCAATGTCTTCCTCCTTCTAATTTGATTTTTTCTTCGAGAATATGAGTAGCTATACTCCTCATGCCTATATTACATGAACCATATGTGATTTCCTTATGAACGAATGATTGATTACTTTGGACAATTTATTCGAGTTGGGTGGAGTTTGATTTATGTTTAATTTTGATTTTGTTTATGTTCTTCTCTGATCAACTTGAATAGAACCTTGTTAGATTTTTCTCTAACTCAAAAGATATTGCATATCTAGAACATCAAAGTTAAACAACTAGGTTAGGCGTTAACCCTCATCCGAGAGCGAATAAACTAATCCATTGTGTGAGTAGTTCTCGTTTGTTTTGTCGCCTAGCGGATTCTAGATCATTATCTCAAAAGAGCATACTCGGATAGTAGATATGTAGCAGATTAGTGGACCAGAAAGTGTGTGATTTGATTAGAGAAGAACTATGACGGTGGATTGAATTTATCTTGTTTTGTTTAAATCGTTGAATTTGTCTGTTATTTTTTAATTTGGACAGCCTAGGGGATTCGAAGTCTAAGCCTTTTTCTCCCATTTGGTTCAAACCTTATATCGTGTAGTCCTATAGCCTTGTGTGAATTTCCCTGTCACTTTAATATTTAGAATAACTGATAATCTTAAAAATTCATGGAACCTACACCACACTAATTGATAAAAGTGATTAGCACTTTTTTCAACTTTGACTAGAATACATAAAGAGACCCTAGGGAGATTCAAACATGATTACTTAGGTAATTTGGTTTATTTTGATACGTGTAAAAAAGAGTTTCTCAAATTGGCGTTGTTGACAGGGACTTCTTTGTTGTGTTTGAAAGGAGTTAATTCACTCATTGTATATTTTCAAACTTTTTATATTTTCTTTTGCTAGTTTCACCTTGGTAGTTTTGTTTGAGTGTGATGATACAGGACTACTGAGGATACAACTAGCAATGGAGTCACAACGAGCATTAACCATCACAATCTTCTTATTCAGAGCCATCGTCGTATTAGTACCGTCATGAGCCTGCACGGAATTATCACAACCAACTTTCTCAATATTATGAAGAGCCATAACCAAACCATTACCTTGAGGATATCAAGGAAATGCGTGTAGTCCAGGAGCATAAGCTTGCTGTGCAAGAAAAATGATGAAGAGAATGGTAGAGATTATGAAGAGAATGGTAGAGATGATGAAGAGAATGGATGCTAGAGAGGAGCTGATTTCAAGAAAGAGCCTGCCAACACTCCCTTTGATGAGGATGTCGAGATTGTTAATGATGAGGACATTTAGGATGTACTCACTATTACAAGAGACATGGTGGTCATAGACAAAGAAGAGGAACCCATCATTGAAGAAAATGTAGTCAATATGATGAAAGCAAGAAGAGCCTGAATGGGATGGGAGTGAATTCCCTTTTCAATTCATGGAAGATGAAGATCTTGAAGATGCACCCATCATTGTGAGAGTTTGAGGGGCTTCAGAAATGTGAATGGCATGAAAGTTCTTCAAGCTTTTTGGATGAAGATGAAGATATGCAGGAACAAGTCATTGAGGAAATTCAAGCTCTCTGCAATGAAGAACTAGAAGAACCTTAAAAAGATGGTGGTGATTATCTCATCGAAACAATATGGGAGGATGAAGCACATACTCAAAGCTTGGTGACAGATGACATTCTGAGCTTCATCAATGAGGATAGCGCTCAGATTGTGGTTCCAACAAAGAATGTTTAAGCTCTTCAAAGTTTCTGCTCGGTCATGAGGTTCTTGTGTCAAGAAACTAATAGCAAGTATCTAAACTCCAAGGATGAAGATGTCTAGAAGAGAAACCACCTGCGCTCAAATCAGAAGACCTATCAAGTGGCATCACTGGTTTGGAGAAGGCTGAGGTTGTTATTGGTGATACACCTTTTTATCTTTTCCCTCCTCAAGCATATAACTTCAGAAGGAGATGGTCATTCTAGGTGGCAAGAAGGTTTCGAGCAAAATTTGCTGGTTATTCCATCATCTGCTTCAACTATTGTTCAACACTTAACTTTTCACCATGAAGAAAGTGATGGCATTCAAGGAGGTACTTAGTTGGATTGCATAACCATCCAGGTATCGTCTGTTCAAAGACGTTAAAGAAAGCATGCTTCATTGGAGGCAACCCATGTCTAGAGTTACTATTTTTCATTTTATTTGTGTCAAATTAAATTCTTAGGTGTTAGATCACGTCTAGAGCGTGATACTTGAACCCCATCCCAATGCCAAGTTGTCGGTTGAAAGAGAAGAGTTGATTGCATTTGAAGTGAAAATTATGGGATGGATGTCAATGATTGATCCTAACACTGGTCAAAAAATCGCGCCATACATAAGATGCAATCTTTGACAGGCTTTAGGCGAATTTGCAACAAATAATTCCTATTTGTTCGGTTAAACATTGCGCCTTAGGTTGTCAAAACTGGCATCTTGCTTAGGCGCCCTCTTAGACAACCTTGTGCAATATATGACAATAATCAGGTAATTTCACACTTAGGTCATTTTAGGACCATTTTTTCGCTCCTCTCTTCCACAAACTCCGATCCCCACCTTCAACCTCCACCCACTCCCCCCTGCCGCCATTGCCAGTTGCAGGCTGCCGCCATCTGATCCAGGTATCATCGTTCTACTTAGTGTTTTTCTTTCATTCCTTTTTATCTTAAATCCATTTTATTATATATGGGACTTGGACACTTGTCCTACTCTCTTTTTACTTTTATTTTTGGTTTTGTGTGTTTGAATATTTTTAGGAGTTAGTATCGCCGTCAAGTTGAGCTTCATGGATCATGCTTCTTGCTACTCGGATTCTCGCAGCTTCTAGGTATTCCTATGTAATTTTTCCGTTTCGTTCAGTGAGGACATTGTCCAAACTAAGTGTGGGGTCGGTATGTATAGGATACCTGTCAGTCATCTTTTGGGTTGTTGTCTTTGCATGTTAAGTCCTAAACTCAAGCTTGTTTGAACCATGTTTGAATCAAATACTTGGCATGCTTAGGAAATTTCCCAGTGATTTGTGCACTTGAATTACTGACTTACTTGTGAACCTAGATTTAATAGGAGTATTGCCTGTAATCAAAGTCGATTGATTCGTTCTTTAGAGCTGCTTTGATTAGTTCATAGTAGCACAAACTCTCCAACTTTATGTGACTGAGCATGCATGTTATCGAATTACCATCTAACAAGACAATGTGAGGCCTAAAAGACCATTTGTAGTATAGATAATATGCTTCACTAATAGATTTGTTCTTCAATTGATTTGAGCGGTCTTCTCTGTTGGTACGTTAATCTGACACTTGCATGATATGAACTGAATTCATTCTGCACTGATTCACTAGAATGATAGACGCACTTAAAAAAGCTCCACCACAAAATATCCATCCTGCCCTAAATTTCCCCCTAAGAATAACCCGAACATAGCCAAAAATCCTTATCATGTCCCCCATAATAGCGTATCCCCTTTGTTTCAAACCTTCATTTGATCATGTGTACATAAGTGGTCTGTAACTCAATCGAGTCTATGAGTCAATAAAAGTGCTAAGTTGTGTAATTGCAAGATGATCTAGTCTCCCTAAGTAGTAATTTGTGTACCTTTTTTGTTTATTCGAAAAAAGAAGAAAATCTCCAAAAAAAAGAAAGGAGACAAGAAATGACCCACTCTCTGAGATAAAAAGGAAAATGAAAAAAAGAAGAACAATACAAAATAAAAAAAGAAGACCGGAAAGGTCTCGAGTTAGTAGAATGAACGAGCACAAAGGCTTGAGGTAGTTTGCAATAGGGATAGTCGAGCTACTTTGAAGCTCCTGGTTAAAGTTGAATCCTTGCATCATGTTAGTTTTCTTAGTAACTTTGCTCCATATTAGATTAGACCGAGTCATTTGCCACTGTGTACACCCACCACCACATTCATGACACCCTCTCTTCTCTTTTCTCATCACATTACAACCCAAATTAAATACCTCTTAACTAGTGTTCGATGTGCCTTGATGTGATGAGTAAAACTAGGTTGATATGCAAGTGTTGGAAGCGTGCCTCAGAGTTGGTGATGAGCTCATAGATACTGTCCCTAAACACGTGAGTGAGATGCTTTCGGCTTCATCTTGAAGTCAAATCTCTTGAGAGTAAGTATAGGTGGGTGGTATAACATGTGCAATGATGTGTGGCAAGTTGGGGAACTTCTTGTTAGGTCTTTACTTCCTATTTTGGTTTCATTTAGAGGTTCACTTGTTTGTTAAGAAATTCAAGGGTGCATTGAGGGTTATGGGTTTACTTTGCCTTGTAAGTAATTTTATTCACTTGTATGTGTGTTCTGCAGCTTTTATCAGCGTTTTGCTTGATGACATGAAAAGCTTAAGTGTGAGGTTATTTGATGACATTCAACTTAACACGGTCATCATCCTAATTTAAACAACATTTCTTGCATAAGTATATAGGTTTGGGTAGAATTTTAGAATGATTTCTAACTTTTATCTCGATTTCGTGTCTCTGGCCCTTTTGGGGTCCATTTGACGTCATTTTGGAGTGTTTTTTTATAGATTTTAGGTACAATACAATATTACGGCACTATACGAAGCAATACACGTATGCATAGATGAGACGAGACGAATCAAGGACTCGAAGAAAGCAAATTATGCATTGTCACAAATGGCGCCTTGACATTGTCAAAGATTGTACCTAAGGCTAGGCGCAATATTTGACAATGTTAGGCGCCATATGTGACATTGGTCCCCTTGAAACATGCTTAAAGATTGCTCCTTAGCCTTGTCAAATATTTCACCTAAGCAAGGCGCAATATTTGGCAACGGTTAGGCGCAATCTTTGACAAATTTGACAGAATTTAGGACATGAAAATTCAGTTTAAGGGCCGTCTCTCCTCTAATTCCAGATAAACCCTTTTGGACGAAAATTAGAGAGAAGTTTAGAGATTTCAGTGCAACAAGAAAGCATCGATATCAAGGCGATCTAATGGCAACGTCGAATCAAGATCGGCGAATCAAGTTCTTTGGCAGGAATCGACGAAATTATGTTTTTTATAGTTCTTTGTGTAAACCCGGAATCAATGTCTTCCTCCTTTGACTTTGATTTGTTCGTCAAGATTATGAGTAGCTAAACTCCTCGTGCTTAGATTAGATGAACCCTAGGTGATTTTCTTATGAACGAATGATTGATTACTTTTGACGATTTATGCGTGTTGGATGGACTTTGATTTATGTTGAATTTTCATTTCGTTTATGTTCTTGTCTGATCAACTTGAATAGAGCCTTGTTAGATTTGTCTTCGTCTCGAAAGAGCTTGCATATCTAGAACACCAAATTAAACAACTAGGTTAGGCATTAACTCTCATCCTGTAGCGAATAAACTAGTCCGTCGTGTGAGCAGTTCTCGTTTGTTTTGTCACCTAGCAGATTCCAGATCTTTGTCTCGAAAGAGAGGAAAGGGATAGCAGATAGGTAGCAGATTAGTGGACCCGAAAGGGCGTGATTTGATTAGAGAAGAACTGCGACGGTGGATTGAATCTATCTTATTTTATTTAAATTGTTGAATTTGTTTGTTATTTTTAAATTTTGATAACCTAGCGGGATTCAAAGTCTAAGTCTTTTTTACGTATGGCAACGGGTGGGTATGGGGACGGGATTGGTATATCCACTACCCGCCCGTTTAGTTGTCGGGTTTTACCCGTACCAACCAGTTTGCATAAACGAGTATAATTTTCAAACCTTGCCCATTGGTTTGTGGCTTTCAGATTTACCCGTTTAGTCGGGTCCCCGCGTACTAAAATAAAATACTCATACAATAGATACAATAGAATTTTTTTCAATTTTAGATTGTAGAATGGTTGAAATATAGTAGCTAATATTGGTATAAAAAAGGTCGTATTGAATAACAATTAAATAAATTCAACATAAACAATGAATCGTATCATCAAAATATTTTGAATGGACTTATGTGAAGATAGAAAGAGAACTCTCAATGAACTATGTATTAAAATAGATTGACGATGGTGGGTTTTTAGTGAACTCGTAGTGGGCTTTGGTTTATATACATGTAATTAAATGACACAATATATATGGTGGGTACCCATCGAGCGGATACTATCAAACCCGTCCTCGCTGGTACCCGCTCTAAAAGGGTATCAATTACCCATGGTGACCGGGTTTTACCCACCCAAGTTAGACGAGTTTTGGGTGGGTATCGATTTTTGGATTATAATTGCCAAGCCTAACCTTTTTCTTCCATTTGGTTTAAACCTGATATCGTGTAGTTTTGCAACCTTATGTTAATTCCCCGTCATTTGAATATTTAGGGGAAAAGTAATTGATAGTCTTAGAAATTTGTGAAACCTACACCACACTATTTGATAAAATCGATTAACAATTTTGTAACTTTAAATAGAATACATAAAGAAACCCTAGAGAAATTTCACCCTAATTACTAAGATAATTAGGTTTATTTTAAAAAGTCTTCAACATAATTTTATCAGAAAACCAACAAAATAATCAAATTTGAAAACAACGAAAAAATGCTATGATTACTTCCCTACGCACATAAAGTCTATAAACTAGAAATCAAATTTCGGATCAGTTTCATATTCTGAAGCAGCTTCATGATATGTCCATAGATACCCAGGGATTCCAAACTTGGCAACGGTGACTTGTGTTTATCCTTCTCATTATCTGACTCATAATCAAAGTCAAGATTAACATCTAAGCCGGAGTCAAAGTTTGAAGAATCATCTCCCCTTGTGGCGTTATCAAAGAAGGGTTTGCCAGTCCAACCAAGACAATGAAGGGACATGTTGCACGAAGAAATCTAAGGCAATCTTTCTCAAGATAGAGGTTGGAGAAATCCAGTCCCAGACGTTACATCATTAGAGTGATAAGTGCTCCGTAGGGCCGATGATGATCCTTCTAGTGATCCCTCCCAGCATGAACGAAATGTGAGACATCAGATGAGCATAACTGAGACGACGTCCAGCAAGAGAAGATTTCATGATCCAAGTGTCCATGGGAAGAATGATATCTAGATCATAAGGACGAGGAAAGAAGATTCGAGTAATGTAGAAATGAAGCACGTGGAAACAAATGGAGAGATCTCGGCAATAAGAGGGACCAGGAAAACCAAGAGGAGTCCTTGTGAAACGGTTGATGGCCACTTGAGGTACGAAGATGTAGTGACTGAACTCGAAATCATGCATGAGATGGACTCCTTGATCAGACATGTCAAGGATGAAGTTCAGCAGAGGCACAGTGACAAAGATGAAGTATCCATCCACAAATGTGGTGAAGCAACCATCGCTGAGACGGCCTTCAAAGCACATGTTTGCAACGAACTAGTAGACGGCATCCGGCGAGACCATGTAGACTTGATTGGCAAGAACACTCTTCCACTTCAGATTCTCCTGAGGCGTCTGGAGATCCATTCCATATTTCTCCATGGATGGAATAGGAAAAATGAGGCACATACAGAATCCGCTTATTTGTGAAGACATTGGTGTAGATTCCTCGACGAATACACAAAAATGGCTGTTAGTGAGAAACACATGTTGAGCAATGAAGGAAGTGAGAAGAGGGTTGAAGATATGATCCATCGTGGGCAAGAGAAATGAGATGAGGGTGCAGAGAAGAATAAATTCAAAGGAAGAGAGGTTAAAGATTTTCAACGAGATAATAGTATTTTTGCGGCCTTTAATTTATCAAGTTAATAATAATATTTTTCTATTATTAAATATTATTTTTATCTTCTTTTATTTTATCAGCTTGCTAAACGTTTCTTTTTGTTACTTCATCAATTATTTTGCTGTTATTTTTCGCTTCATTAACATTGCCACGTCATCTAGGATATCAAGTAACTTTTTAGTATGATAATTATGTCTTGTTTAATTTTATTTCATACAATAATTTTCAGTTGACAAGATTTATCTGAATAAGCATCTTTCTCTTTCATCTCCAGGCAATTCATCTTTCTGCTTAAATTGCAGCCACAACCGCAACCCCTCAGCAGAAAACCGGAGAGGCGACGACCTTTCATCCAGTTGAATCATATTCCTCCTCCACTAGTTCCTTCTTCATCTAGTTGAATATAAGCATCTTCCTCCTTCAAGTTGAATATAAATATCTTCCTCCTTCATACCAGTAGAATGAGTTATGTCGTCATACATCAACTAGTTCGATTTCACCCACCTTCAATATTAATGCACTCGTTGGCCTCCACAAAAGCCATGATCTATTTTGAAAATCGACTCAAAATAGATTTGTGGACTCCAATCTTTGGAGCTACCGAATTAATCAAATGGTGAACCCTCTGTGCAACTTTTCCTCCATGAACGATTGTTATGATAGGGGGTTAAATATTATGGTTTCTTTGTGTGGGGAGATTTCTCCGATTCAATCAAAATCTTGGAAAGGTTAGAGATCGGAGGAAGATAAAAACGAATATGAAGCTCCAAACTTTTGGAAAGGCTATAGATTTGATTGAATGAGGATAGATGATAGAGAATGAGTGGGATAGAGGGTAGAAGGTTGATTTCAAAGTAAAATGAAGTCGGAGGCAAGTGGGAGGGCAAACCCAGACGGTGAGAATGAGATGCAGGAGGGGAGGGAATGGTACCTAATCTGATAAGGTAACTTTACATTAGGGTTAAAATAGCAATGGGTGCAAAATTAAGTTTTTGATTAAAAATTAACAAGGTTAATTATCACACTCATTAGCCATATGTCATCAGTATGATGTGTGGCAATGCTGATTAGACGAGAAAAAACGACAAGACAACGGATGGAGTAACGGAAGGAGACCTTTAGCAAGTTGGTAAAGTAGGAGGGGGCAAAAATATTTTTAATTGTAAAGGGGCCTCTTTGTTAAGTTGGTAAAATAGAGAGAGTAGAAGTATTATAATCCCATGTTTAACTAGTGAAGAGGAGTCATCAAAAAGAGAAGGAGAGAAGAAGGGTGGAAATTTCCCAAGATATAGAGAAGGAAAGAAGAATCAAAATGAGAAGAGAAAGGGCAAATTATGCCATTAATGTTGTGAATATAGCTTCTGAAAAGGTTAAGAGCCCTAGTTCCCTCCTAAGATTAAGGAATGATCGATGTTAAGAGGTTTGGTAAGTATGTTGGCCAGTTGGTCATTCGTTGAAATGAAATATAAGGAAATTTTGTTTGTTGGACCAGTGCCCTAATGTAATGATGTTTAACATCTATGTGCTTTGTTCGAGAATGAAGAACTGGATTTTTAGAGATGTTGATACCATTAGTATTTATTACAATGAAGAGGACTGATTTCAAGAATTAATCCATAATCCCTAAGTTGCGTTTTCATCCAGATGAGCTGAGTACTACAGCTTCTAGCTGCCAGATATTCAGCCTCTATAGTAAAGAGAGCCACACAACTTTCTTCTTACTAAACTAGGAGATGAGAGATGTTCCAAAAAACTGACAAGATCTTCAGGTACTCTTATGATCAATAAGACTATCAGCACAATCAGAATTCGAAAAATCAACAAGGGTAGGAAGAGATTCAAATGGTACCATAATCCTAGATTGATAGTACCAACAAGATACTAAAACATTTTTTTGACAGCTTTTAAATGGCTCTTTAGGAGTACTTTGAAAGTGAGCACAAAGGCCAATACTAACGGATATATAAGGTCGCATAGTTATGATGCACAGAAGTGAACTTATCATGCCTCTATTAAGTTTATCATCAATATTCTTTTCTATTGGATCAACATCAAGTTGAAGGATTATGCTAATTGGAGTTGGGCAGGTTTTGGTAGACTCTAAACCAAACTTTGTTGGCATGGCAAGCAATATTTGGCCAGGAAAATAAACATTCCAAATTGTGTTTGTTTGATTTGTGGACCAAAAAAGTAAGTTAAATCACCCATTATACTCATTTCAAAAGATGATTTCATGGATTCACAAAAATCTTGGCAAGAGAAATTCATTAGTAGAACCGAAGATAATATCTTCTGATGTAAATTTGAACAAGAAGCATAGTCTTGGTCTTAATGAAAAGAGTATCATCATGAGTCCCTCGTGTAAAAAATATTTGACTGCCTCACCGAAAAAGGCTTAGGTAGTTCAAAATCATTAAGTATGGTTCTAACAATTTCAATTAAGGTACGAGTTTTTTTCAACTACAACATTTTGTTGCTGTGCCTAAAATTTGAAAGTTATGTTTAATTCCAAACTTATCACAAAAAACATTAAAATCATGGTTTTCAAATTCTCCTCTATGATCACTACATATGGACACAATTTTTGAATCCTTTTCGTTCTGAACCATTTTAACAAAAGTTTTGAATGGAGAAAAGGTATCATCTTTGTAAATGAGTTGAAATGTCCAAGTATATCTAGAATAGTCATCAACAATTACTAGTGTGCAAAGCTTACCTCTAAGTGTTTTAGTATTAGTTGGATGCAAGAGATGTATATGAATCAACTTAAGACAGGTTTTTGTAGATATTTCTTCCTTAGAATTGAAACTACATATCCATTGTTTTCCCTTAGCACACACATCACATAAGAAATCCTTGTTTTTATCTAACTTAGGTAATCTTCTGGCTAAGTCCAAACTACTTAGTTTTGAAAGATTATTAATACTAATATGACCAATTTTACTATATCATACTATTTTCTTCATCCTTAACTGACAACAAACACAACTGTTAAATATTCTCAACTGCTTGAAAACACACAAGATAATATTCCCTTTTATATCCTTTAAAGTATTTTTTTTTCTGATTCTTGCTCCACGGGGCAAGTTTATGCTTTCAACCTTGTTGGGTTTTTCACAAATCAGTCTTATTGACAAGAGATTATATTTTATATCTTTGATAAGTAAAACTGATCCGGCTAAAAGAAGGTGCTTGATTCTAAGCATGATCAATTAACCTAACAAGTGTCATTATTGATCTTGGGGTTCGTTCAATCAACTCTTAGTCGACTATTCGGTCCACGATTCAAACTACACGAGTTTTGAGGATTGTTATCTAAGTTACCTACTAATTCACTAATCATTCACTAAAGCTATCAATGCAATTCTATCCAATTAAACTAAAATGAGGCAAGAGTAACATAAGTAAACAATGAGAGAAGAGTTGCTAGATTTCGGGTGTTGGAAATGCTCAAATCTAATTTACTAGTAGAGTTGGACACAATGGACACCTTTTATGATAAGATTCTTCCCGAAACACTTGAAGTAGGGTTGTCAAATTGGTTAATTCGGTATAACTAAACCAATTAACCCTTAACACCTATTAACCATGGAAGTAAAATCATTAACCAAATTAACCATTGCTAATTTAATTTGGTTTAGTTAGCCGGTTAACCAATATACCCATTAATTAATACGAAATAATGTTATCCAACTTTATCCAATGCTCATTATCTCAACAACAATGTTTAGTAGGAGCTAATTACATAGAGCCTTATACAATACAACTTCAACTACAATCGTTCTTGGCTATCAACTGGTAAAAACATTGAAATATACCAAACAACCATGTCAATCTCTTTCAATGCCTCATGTCTTCATTGCCCGATACCAAATATACATATGTGTTCGGTCGATGGTTAAAATGGTTAGCGATATATTGACTGCTCTAAACCAATATAATCAAATTGACCAATAATATTAGCCATTCAAACCAAATTAGTCACATTAACCAAACCAAATTAACCAAATGATACTGGTTAAAATGGTTAATGTGGTCACCGACCCGTTATGACAGCCCTATGAAGGAATCCATATCAAGGACAAGCATATGAATTACCACTACTAGTTCACTTGAGATGAATCTACCTAATAATTAACACAAGGTGTTCAACAAAATGCCTAGGTGTTTAGAGAACCTTAAGGACACCACAACCACTTAGCAAGGGGTTTATAGTCACCATTTGACACCCAAAACATCTCATCTCTCTCACTTGTTTGATGAAATGTCCCTAATGAAATTCTAGCGCACAAGGTTGAATTGGGGTGTGGCTTGGTCCATCCAAACCTTACTTCAATCTTGGATTAACAACTAACACAATCTTATGCGAAGTTGTAACACCTTAGGCAAATCTCACATCGACAAACCACGTGAGAGATCCATGAGCTATAAGAAACAATCCATCCCTAACTGACAAGATTTGTTTTCGGGGTGAGATGGGGAAGTTCTTGTAAAGAACTCTGTCGTTAAACGTGCTCATGGTGGAATAGTTCAAAATAGGTGACATCTTGGGAAGTAACTGTTCTGCACCCGAAATCAAATCGATGAGGGCTTAGCTATGTTGAAAATATGCACCAAGGACTTGACCTTGGTGTGATACCAAAGATAGGATGGATATGTGAGTTGATAGGAAACCTCACATAGCTCAGGAGCTAACTGAACTAGCTAGCATCAGCTCTTCGGTGAGCTAGATGAAGCTAGGGACTGACACTGAAGCTCGTCCAGCTCAACCTTGAGCTGGATAATAGTGTCACTAGCTGAGGTACTCAGCTGAGCTGGAGTGAAGGTGGGGAGCTAGGTAGCGGAGTGGTAACACTCCCACCTAGGACGAATGGGCACACACCCTTTCGTGTGATTCAAACTCTGTCTGAATTGTTTTCCCTCCAAAACCCGTAGGGAACTGATTGGTTGTTGCCTACAAGTCTATCCTTGAGGATATTGACACCTTTTGGTGCTAGGTACTCACACCTACTCGTCCTTGACCCCTTGCCTATATAAAGGAGGCAATAAGTGTGCAGAAAAGACACAGAAAACTAACATCTATCCTTGCCTACGAGTTCTGAGTGTGAATCAAGTATCTGAAGCCTAAGAACTTGAGTGAGACGGTCTTATCCTCGGAAGGGATTTCCTGATATCCAAGGCTTGTAAGGGTGGAAATACTCTTTTTCAAAAAGTGGTGCCCACGATTGCGTCTTAATCATAGATCTCTTCTTCTATCAACGCTCGAACGATTGCTACTTGGAACCTCAAAGCCAACAAGTTATGCTCAAAGCGAACAATATCTTGTCGTAAAAGGGTCCGTGTGTCACAAATTTAACATCCTCTTTTTCAAAATAGGAGATTTTACTAAAATACCTTTAAAGCAGCAGCAATACTTAAAATCATATGAGGGCATTCCGATCTTTAGCAACATCTTTCACTAATCACTATAATCCCCTGTCCAAGGAACTTTAAAATAAAATATAAATAAATAAATGAAACTATAATTACTAACAACTATAAATAGTCATCATATATATTTTGATAACAAGTTTGGAAATATCTCAAATCCTCTTTTCTGAAATCCAAGTTCACATCGCCACCTTTGAATCAGCTCCACTTTGCTATTGCAACAACTTCCAAAACACCCTAGTGGATGGTCCGAGATCAGTCTTTCGTGTTCATATCATATAAAGAATTCCAAATAAACATTAAAATACAAAACATATTCTTTCATAACAATTATCAATATTTTCTAAATAGACATATCATATAGGAATCATTTTTATGTAATCTTAACATACATGTAAAATTAATCACAAAGTATTCATCAACAAGGAATCATCAACATGAATAACAAAACTCAATCAAGTTAGGTTCATTATGAATTCACCTATTATTCATCTAGGTGAGGTGTTCTTATTCACTGCTCACTCGTCGTATCTAAACTTATCATCATCTAACGTTATTGTAGTAACCAAATTTGTCCGGGCTTTCGTACTTTTAGTTTCGTAATTCTTTTCTACGTCGAAATGTCAATGTTTTTGGGCCCGATAGCGGGCCCGGTATTTTGGGCCCAATTTTGGGCCAGCTACTGTTATTAATTAAGAGGCTGCCACCTCTTGTTTTGTTTCAAGAAACGTTGCAAAGTTCCATTGGGGGAGAGGGGAGGTGGCAATCCCTTTTCTTGATTTAAATGGACAAGCAAGAGGGGAAATGGAGGGGGAAGAATGGTTTTTGGACGAAAAAATCCCTGCAACCCAAGTCCCGGTCCAAAATAAAGAAGAAAAGAAAATTATTACAACAAGTTACAAACACGAGCTAAACCTAAGTACAACCGATTCTACCATCATTCACTTTGTCGTCATTCGCAAGGGGCTACCACCTGAAACACGACAAAAAAAGAAGCTTCGATTCAAAGGTAATCATCCAAACATTCCTATTCAAAAGCATTCATGCAATATTTATACATACATTTGGTGGCACTTATACTCTCTTAAAAATCATCCTCGAATATTCATTATGACTAATCAAGGAAACGTTTCATGTTGGTAAACGTCCTAGCAAACACTAAAATAAGATTCAAAACTTAACAAGTTGCTGAAATTTTATCAAAGATGACACTAAATAATAACATTTCAAACAAATGGGTAATTTTTAGAAAGTTCAGATTTCTAAACTCATCGTAACAACAAAATAGTCCAGATTTTGTTTCAAGTGACCTAATCAAACAAAACTATCATCATCAACCAAGTAAAATCAGAATAAATAAAGGGTTCAACCTTTTACCTTTCTCGTCCTTTGCTCCTGCGAGTCCGTCTTCGACGGAAATCTGCCTCTCCGGCTCCACTGATCCCCATCTTTATTGAAAATATAAACCAACATAAAGACAATAGAAATCAGGAAAAGAATATAAAAATAAAAAAAATTCAGATCGTAAATCCGCAGATCGGGATTCGCAGACAACATGCAAGCCCGAATCGAAGTCAAAACAGAAAAAAAAATTAAAGCAGAAGGAGGGGTTTCCATGTTTTTACCTTTTCTTCCTCCTGTTCTCCTTTCTTTGTTCGTTGTGGGAGGAGAGAGGAGGCGGAGGTGGCGGCGCCCGTCGCCGTCGACGAGACCAGAAAAGGAAGAAGAGGAGAGGCAGCGGAAAAAAAAAGTAAAAAATAGCAGCGGCGGCGGCGGTGGTAGAGAAGAAAGAGAGAAGAGAGGAGGGAGGTTAGAGAGAATGGAGAGGTTTTAGAGAGAAGTCAGAGAGATTTGAGAGGAGAGGAAGAGAGGAGAGAGAGTGAGGGCTATAAAATGGCCACTTTTCGTTGAAAATTGGCCTTTTATACGTCCAAGTACAGTTGGAGTGAAATGACCAAACTGCCCATGCCTTCCTTCCTCAGCTCTCAAAATTACAGGGGCAATTTTGTCTTTTCAGGCTTTCTGGCCGACCCGCGGTTAACCGGTTCGACCGGTCGCACGCGCGGACTGCCCGCTCTTGCCTTCCGAATCTGGCCGTCTCTTGATTGAGCCCAGCTTAAATTTTGGCCCAATGGATTCAGAAAGGCCAAATATTTTATGTCCCATTAAGGCCCTATTAAAATCGAAATAAAATCGAAATAAGAGTGGAATAAAGCCTAATAAAGACCTTAAGTTCCTTAATCTTATTCGATGTTGTTAGGTCAGTGTTGCGAACTAAGAAAAAAAAAACTCAAAACTTTATATTTATGAGAATTAAATTAATATTAATATATCAACAATAGAACTATCAGGTCGTCAAAAATACTCGTGACATGCTTATTTAGATGATGGTTCGTTTTGAGCCTTGCATTGTTTGTTTCAATTAAGTCAAATCGTGTTAGTGCAAGTTATTTAATTTGTGATTTGGAAAATGATGTGAAAATTTCTTAAAGATAATCCTTTAAAGATACCATGGTAATGTTTTTATGAACTTCATATTAGCGACAAGCGTATCTAAAATTTAGCCAAAGGTAAAATGAATAAGTGTCGAAAGTATAAGTCGTTAGAGATCTTTATTGCTCCTCTAAAATTTATAAATAATAATAAGCCAATTACGAATCAAGAGATTCGTAACTAAATATATTAAAATATGCGTTTCTCCTTAGCATGACAGCACCTTCGATTTCGGAATACCGAAGCATGGGTTTTTTTTTCGTTCTAAAATTTCTGCCATCAAAACCATCAAATAAATATCATTTAATAGAGATGAGTGTAATTTTTACAATAGTAAAGATTATGCAAACTCTTCCGATCAACTTCTCGAAGCCGTCCGATTTGGGCGGCTGGTTTCTTAACCGGTCGTCCGGTTTGGGCGGCTAGGTAATTTAAATCGATTTTTTTATCTAAATATTGTAGAAATTAAATATTTTATGATTACATAATAAAAATTACATTTTTCAAAAATCATATTGTGATAATAATATGATTAATTCTAATTTTAGTGAATTTTTTCGTAATTATGGATGTTCCGCCCAAACCGAACGATCGGTTAGCAAACCAGCCGCCCAAACCGGATGGCCGGTTAAGAAACCAGCCGCCCAAATCGGACGGCTTGTTTCTTAGCTGGCCGTCCGGTTTGGGCGGCTGGTTTCTTAATCGGCCGTCCGATTTGGGCGGCTCGGTCAATTAGATAGATTTTTTATCTAAATAATGTAAAAAATTAAATATTTTATAGTTACATAATAATATTTATATGTTTTAAAATTATATTGTGATAAGGAAATAATTAATTCTAATTTTATTGATTTTTTATGTATTTATGGATGTTAATTATTTAATTTTAAATAATTATTATTTTAATAATGATATGTTTAATTGAATTAATTGATTATAATTACTGTTCATTATGTATGTTACATAATAACTACTTTTTCGTGAGTAGTTTTATCTATGATATGCTTAATTATAATAAATTTATGTTTCATGATTACATAATATTAGTCATATTTTATGGTGATAATGATATAATTAATTATATTTTTGTATACTGTTTTTCTATTCTTTGTGTCAAATTGTTAAAATTAATTATCTAAATTCGTAATGATTATATATTTTGCAATTATATCCTACTAATTCAATTTTAAATAATTTTATCGTAATAGTGATATGATTAATTGAATTAAGTGTTTATAATTACACTTCATTACGTGTGTTACATAACAATTATTTTTTTCTTTAGTAGTTCTATATGAAATAATAAAATGATTAATTTTTCTAATTTTATAACGAGTAGTTTTGGTAGATTAGTTTTATATGTAATTGTTATGTGATTTACTTAAATAATTTAGTATAATTTTATATTAAATACTAATTACGAGTAGTTAAATTATAATTAATTTTGTTAGATTAGTTTTATATGTAATTGTTAGATGATTAATTTGATTATAATTATATTTAATTATGTTAAATATCCATTATTAGTTACATTACAATTAGTTTTCTTTGTTTACATTAGTTTTATATGTTATTTTTATGTAATTAATTTATTATAATTTTATTTGCTTATGTTAAATACCCATTATGTGTAGTTATATTAAAATTAGTATTTCACCATATGAATATAAAAAAGATTGTCTTCAATTATTCCAGGTTACAATTTGGACAATTAAGTGAATGTAGATATGAGTCATACAATAAGTTCTCATAAACCATAAATCCTACCCTAAACATTGAATCATAAACACTAACTCTAGCTCCATAACCTTAAACCCTAAACACTAGTAGGTTTAGGGTTTAGGGTTTAGGCTTTAGGCTTTTCAAGTTAATACTGTTTACGCTATACTTTAAACCATAAACCATAGACCTTAAACCGGAATTTGTATACTGAACATGTCCCCTGACAACATTATTCTAACTTGTTTAGGGTTTAGGATTTAGGATTAGTACCATTTGCGTTATTCTTAAAATCTTAGTTCCATGAAGCCATAAACCTTATATTTTAAACCCTAGTTTCTATACTGAACACGTTCCCTAATAACATTACTCTAATCGTGTGGGTTTCTTACCGGCCATCCGGTTTGGACAATGGACACGTTCCCTAAAATGGTTATCCTAAACCCTAACCTTAAACACCTAACCCTAAATACTAATGATAATATAATTATCCATATTGGTATTTATAATAATTAAATAAAATTATAATCAATTAATTATATTAATCACATAACTATTGCATATACAATTAATTTTATATTTTTTACGAATAAAATTATCAATTTAATCCTTTGTGTTCTAAATTTGTATAACACTATTAAATTAGTCACATTTACATAAATTAACATAATCATCGTAATGAAATATCATAATTTCACTATTTAATTATTACTTTAAATTATCATCAACAAATTTTATCACTGTAATTACTATTTATTAAAATAAATAAATACTTAATTCATTCACTAATCACTCTAAATTATCTTATTTAATTTCTAATATTTCGAAATATTTTTACTAATTCTATTTAATAATTAAAAAAACAAACAAATAATGTGCTAATCTTAATTATAATTAAATCTTCATATTTAGTATTAATTACAATTTTAATTTAATTAATATCTAATAATTTAAATATTACGAAAATGTAAAAAAAAAAAATTGGACGGCCCGATTCAAATCCAGCCGTCCGATTTGGGCGGCTGGCTTTGACTCGGGCCGTCCGATTTGGGCGGCTGCCTTTGAATCGAGCCGTCCGTTTTGGACGGCTAAGTCCAGATTCCGGCGTACCTTGCGGCGACGGCGGCGGCGGCGGGGGCGGTTTTTTTTTCCTGGCTTTTTCGCGGCGGTGGTACGAACGGTTAGAACGAGGGCTTCTTTTTTCAGAGAAAAATTTGTGTGGGATGGTGAAAGTGATGCTGAATGATTCTGTTCGCCGGTTTTTAATACGAAGTTGAAGGGTATTTTCGTAATTTAACTGTTCAAGTTTTAAAGTTAGGGAGATTTTTCCCGAAAGTTAGGGCGATTTAGCAGTGCAGTTAAATAATGAAGTCCATAGGAAGATCAAAATTTGTACAGAAACAAGAAAATGAATAGAACGCATACATAAAGAAAAAATCAAAAGGAAAATCAAATACAACATCTATGATCGACTGATATATCGACTGAGATGTTCATATATATGTTAGATTCGGATATTCCCGGCGAGCAGCACAGGAAGAATGGTCAGGGGCTGTAAAAAGAAGGGCCACATTTGCATTTCCAGCCCTCAGGCTTATAGTCGGCGTAGTTCAGCCTCAGGACATGGCTGCTATGTCTTCTGCTGGTTGTAGGCACCTGAATTGCTTCACATGGAGAACATCCATAGCACTTTCGTTCACAGCTCGGCGGACTTGACCCTAATCTCCCGAACTCTTTTGAGAAAAAGGCAGCTTCTTTCTCTCTCCCATCCTGCAGCGACTTTATTTGATTATTTGGAATCAAATGTTCGAGTAAGTTTCCTTGATTGGCAGAGACAGCCAAGTTTAGAGTACCTGAGTTGAGCTCAAATGGGTTCTAGATGCTGCAGCTTGCTGAATGGGGCTCTCGCTAAGCACTGGTAAGAAGAAAACAAAACAAAACAAAAACTTGCATTTTGGTTACCGATTTTCAGAAAGAAGACGAAGTGGGAGATGAAAAGGAATCGACAACTTACATGGTTGATTCACTGTAGCAGAAGCATGATTTGGTGAAAACGACCGACTAGTGGCGAAAGCCAAGTTCATATAGAGAAGAAGTAACAATAGAAGAAGAGAGCAAGAAACGGGTCTAGCATCGACCATTGTGTTTCTTCTTAATATGGAAAAGAAAGAGCTACCTATTTGACTAATGATGATGGCCAACCTTGTGAAACACTAGAAAAGAGGAGTAGATAGAGACACCAGTGAATTCTAAAAAAGCGACACACTGACTTTAGAAAGCTGGGTTGCCGCTACTGGGGTACAAAGGCTCACTCTATATATATTACAAGCCACATACCAAAAAAGAAAAGATAAAACGGCCAAAATCTCAGTAGAGAGAGAGAGAGAGAGAGAGAGAGTTTTGGATATTGCTTCTAAGACAAGTGAAGTGATCTTTGGTTTCTTGTCTTCTTCACTTGACAACTCACCCGCAGAATCCGAAAATATAATCTTTTTTCTTTTGGTTGCTTTTACCTTTGAAAACAAGCCACCTCTCTCAACTATCAGGCACTCGTTTATTAGGATTGTGGTACTCCAATAAGCAGAAGAATGGCCCCCATCTCCAGGAAATGACAGGTCCCTAATTTCGGGTACTGGAGAAAACCTGCAATGGCACACTACAAATCTTCCTTGGAGTATAATGCCTACAAAATAAAATCGCAAGAGAGAAGAGAGCAAAACGAGGGGCCTTTTCTTTTTACATGTTCTAGACTGCGGAGCCTCTTTTGATCTCTGAGAGTTTCATTCCCATGAATCGGAAGAAAGAAAATCCAGTTGCAGTGATCCATTTTTTCTGAAACGATACAAGTAGAAGAAAATGAAAACAGCAAAAGGCAGGCAGGCAATCAATGTCTGAAACATGTCAGAGCATAGTAAATGAGTTTGTTAATGAATTAAATAGGGGTATATATGGTACTAAAAGGTCAACACTACTTTACCATTATACCTTAGGTTGGTGGGTGGGGAAACGCTAATCGGGACCGTCCATTTCATCATATCATCAAAGAAAGAACAATTGTCTGCCATTTGGCATTTTGTCCATCTCTTGTGGTCCTTCTCCTGGCTAAGCTCCTTTGCTTTCCAGTGGTATCTGCACACACACACACACACTGACAATTACAATGAATAAAAGATTCCAGTGACATATTATAACCACTATATATCTCCTTTTCAATTTAATTTAAGGATTGAAGATTTTGTGAAGACAAAGATGGCCAGCTAATTACCAAGCTTGTCCCTTATGAGGATGGTAAATGCTGGCTGTTCATGTTCTGTCTGATCTCTGATGATAGGAAACATGCTGCGGCATGGAAAATGATTCAGCAAAATATAATCACTGGATCATCAAACAAGAGCATTCATGAGTAAAGATTAAGAGAGTTAAAAACAGAAAGAACATTGGAAGTTGCAGTCAAAGTACTAAACAAGAAGGCAGAAATTTCTTCACAGTTTTTAGTTTTTGTTATTGTTTCTTGTGTATAAGAGATGCAGAAATGGGCTGATACATTGATATTTGTGTTGATAAGAATGATTTGATCATTCATTCTGCTGAACCGTACTACTGCCCCAATTCAGGGATCTATTCTTCCAGCCTAGAAAAGAAATTTCTCTTACTAGCATTTTGTCGTATGCCATGCTTTTCCATCAGAACAGCAATTTGTCCAGGCAAAAGGCTAGAAAAAAGCAATGGGCAAAATTGATCTACTACTTTACCCAGAATCAGCAGCAAAATTAGGCAAAAGACTCAAGGCAGAGACTGATATAGAAAGAAGATGGAAAACGCTACTACTACAACTGAAGGCAGCACCTTTCACATTTTCATGACACGTTGAAACAGTAAACCCACTCCAGCTTTTGTTACCTGACCACTGCCTCAAACCTACAAACCTAGTCTACAAACCTACAAATTTACATTTTCAAGCTCCAACCTGCAGTCAAACCAAACTAACTGAACCATTAATGCTCTAACGTCCTCCCAACCTTAATGCCCTCCTCCTCTTCACTAATAAATAATGGTGATGCTCCTTACTCTTATGCATTGATTCGAAACCCAGTTCCCTGATATGATGATTTCTTCTGCTCTCATTTATCAATTTTTGTACCTGTGAAATCTGTCATATCAATTGTCATACAGCTCCTATTCCCTTTCGGAAGAGGAATTACTATACAGCTAATAAACAGTCCACACCAGTTTAAATGATGATCATATGATTTCAACTATTTCCATGGGTTTTGGTTCCACAGTTGAAAAGAAAGATGAAAAATGCAACAGGATCATGGTAAGAGAGGCAGTTTGCTTGCTCTTTATGAACAAGCAAGGATAATAAATTTATGAAGGGCAGTAGAGAAAGATCAACTTTTCCCCTGAGGAATGAATCTGCTAGAGCAAAATAGTGGGGATGATTTACTACATTCAACAAATGACAATCAGATCTGTTGCAGTGTCACCTAAACTGAGTATGTAGGACCCCTGTCCCATGAGCCACCAAAAGAAAGAAACGAGGAAGAGAAAGCAAGTGATTATATATGCCAAATAAAAACTATGACGATGGTGAAACAAGATTACAATCCAATTCACGTTCTTAGCAAGTTAACTGAAAGGTAGCCTTGAGGACATGAGTCACATTTTTATCAGAAAACTAACAGCGGTCATCATTGGTGACAATTCTCAAACGAGAAGAGCAGATGTTACTCAAACCTGCACTTCCATACTATCTAATTGATTAGTCCTTGTTGGGACGAATTGTTTGAACAATGGCTTCAACCTCTTCCTTTGCCCTCTGAAACACACCTGGTCCTTTGACTTCTTCAATGGAGGTGGACTCATCAATGTCATCGCTTGTTCCGTGCGTCTCCTCATCATGTTTATGCTCCTTTTCCTTGTCAACTTGTCCCATCACCTGCTGCTCAATAACATTTATAGGCTTTCGGTGCTTCTCTTCTGTTTATTCCCATCCACAACCACAAACAAATGAACATAGGTTAAGAGACATGTGGCATGGGCAGAATGAAACCAGTACTAGAAAGAAATGAACAAAACACAAGTTCAATCAGAAAGAAACCCCTTTCATGGTATCGAATACACTAAGTCTAGGATAAGCCCTTAAATCATGCCCGATGAAAGGGGGGCAAAATGACTTTATGGCAGAAAGGGGTCGTGTAAAGAAGAAACCAAAAGAGGAATGACAAGTTCGGACTTGATAGTGTTCTTACGAAATCAGCAACAGAATTAGCATTGGAGAAATGAAATAGTTTACCTGTACCTGTTTCAGAATGCGATGTCTTCTGTGTCGTTTCCGGCATTGAATGTGATGTCCCTCTCTTGCAAAGCTTTTCCGGGGCGAGGCTCTGTCAACCTAATTCAAGTATCTTCAGCTCCAAAAATCGCTTGTCGATTTGGTGACTGTATTTCCAACTCCAAACTACGGCATCGATTCCAGGAGATCGACACGTTTTCTCTTTTCTTCTTAATTGTTTCTTTTTAATCTGGGTCCATTGACAAAGGCGACCCAGAAAATTAGCACAGGTGGTGTATTTTTGTGCGATAAGAAAAGTGCAATTACCCAATACCAAATCTAATCCGAATATGGGTGAATTCTTTAGTATACATGATATAATTGAGAAAAAATATGAGATCAAAAATAAAATGTGAAAAAGAAATTTAATATTCGAATAATTATGAACCGACGAGATCGCAAACTAAAAATGGACGTTGGTGATGGATTTACGTTACCAAAAAAAATCTGGGCACACCGAAAGTTTCGGTATACCATGTATACTGAAGAATTCACCACTAATAAGTATTGTGATCTTTGCTTCCAAGTACTGGCTCGCCTGCTTGTTCGCAAGTGGGGCAACTTTCTACGGGTCAACGATAAATCGGAGCAAAGAAAGATTGGCGGAGAAGTATCTTCTTGAGCATGATGAAGAGGATGTGGTCGTGCAATCTAAGGGAGTTGTAGTTGGCAGTAAGACAACGAATATCGGGGCCAGGCCAGCACGACAGAAAGCTCTGGTGAACACAACATGGTTGACTAGCATCTTATCATTCATAGCCAGGAGGTCTGAGGAGGACGAGGAGGTCCATGCGGACCGTAAACGGGGAAGAGTGGGTGTCCGAAGTGGAGAGGAACAGGCAGAAGGGGATGGCCATTGCGAAACCCCACCCTAGGAGTCCCGTTCGAACCACTGGTTCAACCGAAGAGTCCTACTCGGGTTTCAACTTGCATTGCACTTAACTCTAAACTACTAATAAAAGCGTGAAAACAAACATTAAAAGCAGAAACTGGAAACTTTAATAGATATGACTAGCTAGGATCCCGAATCCCAAAACACACAAAAATCAAAAGGAGATGCAACTCCAGTCTAAAAATACATCAAAACGATCTTCTCTGATATCAAAACACCGACCAGCTCTCTCCCTACCACCAGTTAAATACCTGTGTCTGAACACACAGATATACCAAGGAAAATAAGTCTAATGGGGTCAGTGATAAGCACTTAGTGTCTAAACTAGACTCGCATAGAACTATGACTATATAGAGAAGATAGAGCAAGAAAGTCTAACTAATCCCTTAGTCTACTAATGTGACCATGTGGTCATGTAGGCATCGTCCTATCATCAGTGACCCATAACTAGTAGTTGATAGCCTCATGGTGGATCAGCTATGACCTCACCCTGGCCCCGTTGTTGACACACTACTCTAGCAGCACGAGTACTGGGGACATACTTATGGATCCAAGACTGAATTAATGTCATATAGCCCGCCATCCCCTTGCACGAGTACTCCAACAACACAACACTTATTTGTAAACAGCGTCGAACCAAGCTGACAAAACATGAAAACCCTGTAGGCATCCATATCTACTAAACCGTTCCTAACGTCGATCATCGACTTCAACCAAGGTATCGAGAATCCCCGCCAGTAATAGGCAACTAATAAATTTTTGGCGTGCTGACTACGAAGGGCCCTACCTATATCAGTTTGTAAGTCGTGGCTAGCCCGTGGAACGTGAAGTGAACGTATGTGTACTAGGATATGGAGTATCTGCCAAACATCGTGTAGTGTGATCGTCATCTCTCCGAATGGTATGTGAAATGTGTTACCGTCAGGTTGCCACCTCTTAACAAACGCGTAGAGCAGAGCCTCAATTAACGTTTTGGTCATACTACGACCCAAATGGTAAAGTTCCAAGGTCGACAAAAGATGCTCAAGTGTCAGTGTCTGCGGTTGAAAGCTCATCACATACTCGAGATGTCTCAAGTAAGTGTAGAATATGAAGTAGCGGATATTTCGATAGTCTGGACCACACTCCCACACATGATGAGTAATGTGACCCCCAAAACTGGAAATCACACTTGTCGTTACCCCCATCCTCTATCCTCTTAGTAAGCTCCTAAGTGCGTGAAATATTTCCTCTGACCCTAGTAGTCTCGACCTCCTCCTCGATCAGGACATCCCGGATAGTCTCGGAGGGAGCAACTTGACCAGCTCTCCCTCGTGTAAACCTAACCCTTGCTGATGCATGGGACGAGCTTATAAAAGCCATATACGGATGATGCAAAACAGACTCGGCCTCATAGGCACCCATTCATGTCCTCGTCATACTCACATGAAACAAATCTCCGGCTCGAATTCAGAAAGGGTGGACGTCTAACACCCACATCGGGCGGTGGAGGTCTAACATGCCCATGAGAGCCAACTCGAATCCTAATAGGAGGGAAAGGGTCCGAGGTCTCGTAGACTTTCTTTTTCTTATTTTTCTTCGTCAATGCCTCTCTCTGCTTGTAAACATAAATCTCGCGCTCAGCAAGTCTGTTCAATGTTGCCATTGACTTGTCTTTCCCTCGCATTTTTTAGATTCCATCAGTCTCTTCTTCTATCGGGTCAATCTGGTCATTACTATGTTCCTTACCACCACCTTTTGTCCTTGTCATTTTATTCACAAACTATATTTAACGAAATAAAATATCTAATTAATTACATATAATTAGTATAATCATATTTATTTACAAATCTAATTAATAATTAAGTACATTACACTAAACCACTACAATATAAACATAACTAAATAGGAACTAATTCCTTTAATTAAATCTACATAATTCTACTAATTACTACTTTAATTAAACAAATTCCACAAATTACATCCAATTACATAAGAAAATTAATTATTTACTAATAAAAAAGATGCGGCGGCGAACGGAGCCACTGCCCGTCTGTGCTCCGGCTGTAGACGGAAATCGGCTTCATCTAACCTTTGTTTTTGAATTAAAAGTTGGTTTCGAGCGGTACCTGATCGAAAAGTCGCTGATCTTCACGTTCAGTTCTTCACTCGCCAGATCTCTGAGTTACGATTTTCAAATTCTATTTCGATTTCTAAACTTTGAGTTTGAGAATGTTTGAGTTTGTTAAAGATTGACCTTCATATAGTTTTTGAATTTGCAAAAGGGCAATTCAGTAATTCACTCTACCTAAAATGTTGGTTAATTCGAATCCTAGGGCATCATTTAGAGATTCATTTTTTATATGCTTCATTTATTTTTGATAAAAAAATAGTCATCCAACATTAAAAGTTATGCAGAGCATAACCAAATAGGTAAACAATATTTATAAATACATTACGCAATAAGAATTTCCAGCTATATTCAATTATATTGTTCACAGTTAATTATTTTATTTTATGAATTATTGTGTATGAAATAATCAAATGATACAGTTAAACAATTTGATCATAGGTCTATTAATATTTTATAAAGTTGAAGGGTTTGAAAAATAATATAGTATCTTGTTTTTTCTTTAAATTTTAGGATTTAATTTTTTATTACGGTTAAAACTGAAAATGACTGGTATATTCATTAAAAAAACCTAACGGGTGTGAATATGGTATGTCAGTCTGAAATTAAACATAAACCACAATCCATCCAACTCACATAAATAGTCAAAGTGAAACAATCATCCATTCATAAGGAATTACCTACGGTTGATCTAATTTAAGCACACGAAGTTTAGCTACTCATAATTTTGAAGAACATATCAAAATCAGCAAAGCAAAGCAACATATTGAAATTAAGTTTACAAGAATAAATCCAATAACCTAATTTCGCCAAGAACCGTGGAAGAAATCGATACGCCAATCTTGATTATGTCTTCCGATCCGAGCTCCTTGAAATCGATGCATTCTCCTCACTCTGAAGTCTCTGAACTATGCTCTAAATTTCCTCCAAAAGGGTCTTTTTGAATGGAGGAGAATCAGTCTTTAAATAGAATTTGAGATCCTTCTTTCAACCGGATTTGTCAATAATTGCAG
Organism: Linum usitatissimum; assembly: GCA_030674075.2. NCBI lineage: Eukaryota > Viridiplantae > Streptophyta > Magnoliopsida > Malpighiales > Linaceae > Linum > Linum usitatissimum. The sequence continues at coordinate 918,692 of JAUJYP020000368.1, read as the reverse complement.
CTAAACCTGTCAAAGATTGCGTCTAATCTTAGGCACAATTATTGATCAATTTAGGCACAAATTTTGACAAACTTTTCTGAAATCGATTTATTAGAAATTAAACTAGCATTCTAATGTTGTCGGTCTTGCATCAATCGGACTTCTGAGTTAGGAGATATATCCAAAATATGAAACTGTGACGTTTTTTGACCAAGTAGAGATCCTGAGTTGTCCTGAAATGTCGAAATGCTTCTTATTACTTGTCCTAGATCATCCATTCATGACGTATCACTATGATTAATGTCTCGATGTCATCATATATTTAGAATCTATAAAAAAACACTATGAACTGTCATCAAATGGACCTCGGTCGGGTCCGAGACACTAAATCAAGATAGAATGTTAAAATGCAAAAAACATCCTAAACTTCTACCCAAAGTTATAAAATTATGCATGCAATGTCGCTTGAATAAGGGTGATGAATGAGGTAATCGAACGTCATCACAGCTACTACTAAAAAGTATGTTTAGGCACATATTACCCAAACCCGAAACTAAAATTTTAAGGAATTTACATAATATCTAAATTTAGAGTGTTATATTTTCTCATATTTTTGAAGTTTATACGGTATATGTGTATTTTCTTCATTGTGTATTAATGGATGCATTAAATCAAATTATGAAAAATAAAGTGGGTGAACGAAGACATGAATTATTAATTTTTTCCTCCCATTTCGAATTAGTATATAATTTCTTAGTCTTTATATTTTTACCTTCAATATATTGGAATACAAAGCTAATGTGCTTTGTGTCCAAGCAACGCGCGGGCTACGATTAGTGTTCGCGCGTTGCCCCTCGCCCATCTTTAACTTGATGTAATCAGTGAAGTGTTTGGCGTCCTGGAAATGATGAAATATTTGGTGCCCGGATTGTTATTTTTCAATTACTGTATCGAATTTTTAGAATTTGAAATGACGGGCCAAATGATTACAGGATCATCGGTCTATTGTTCCTCAATTCACCATTTCAAACTTTATATAGTAGGTTTTTCCTTACCAACTTGTAAAGCATAATAATCAACATCTAATTTAAACTTTTTAACATATTATCATGGTTCTAAATCTCGAGATGGACTGAGTCGTGGCTTTAGAGACGCTCTCTTAGATCGGCCACTACTTAGAAGGTTAACGAGATAGACAGTTGACCAAGATCGAAAATTAATCATAGACATCTAATATATTTAATTTTAAACATTATTCAACTAATATAGAACTGTAGTTGACTCATCAGTTTTCCTACCACGGGCCTTTTTGTTATGCTAAGATTTTGAGACATTGATCATAACTAAATTTATTTATTTAGTTTAACCAATAAAAATAATTAATATTAAATGAGACCTAACAATTAAATACAAAAACTAAATTCATAAAAAAATACAATGTATTTAAACAAAATGAAATAGATTACATGATTTTTATAATTATTTAATCTATAGCTTTGTTACTCTCATCATTTGATTTAGATAAATTGTAATTGGGTAATTATAGTTTTGGGTCTAGGTCATGACTAGGGGTGGACGTATGGGAACATGATTTGGGAATTCCCGTTCCCATTCCCGTTTTAGCATAATATTTCGTGATTCGGGTTCCCAGTACCGAAAATAATTAAAAGCGATCGATTCAGGAATGTAATTTCGGGATCAGGTTTTAAGTTTGGGTTCGGGATTTCTGAAGTCTCAAAAAATTCAGTCCATTTACGGATTCCTTAAAATGGAAAAACATACCACTTGAAGTCTTTCATACGGCGATTCCCAACGATGGAAGAATCGGCTATTCCCAACGATGGAAGAATCGGCGATATATGAAGATAAAAAATGGCCTGTGATTCGGAGATTCGGCAATGGGATAGACAAAGAGGACCTCTGATTCAGGCGATAGGATAGGCAGAGACCTAGCAGTGAATAACATGTGTTTCTCGTCACAAAAATTTGGAATAATCTAATTCGATTTCTCTGAAACAGCCAGTAGTAGGTGTTGTTCTGCATCTTCTTCGTCAGATGTTAGTTAGTAATCTCCGGTACTTAACATTTGAACCCACCATGTAAAAATGCCACTGACAATTTCCTGGTTCCATTGGCATGTATCAACTTGTGCTTATAGAAGATAAGTCTAATGCCTACAGTAACATCACTTTCAGTATTTCTCTCTTATGATGAGTTTATGTATAGAGTATAACTAGTAGGAGAGATGCATATTCATGCACATGAAACCCATTCCTAATCCAGTAAACAATACTCTATTTGCAGAGGTGTCTTATGTTGTCATTTCTACTCGTATCTCTACTCTTTTAACTATGAGCTTCATAGAACTGTTGCAGCATTGGTAGATGGAGAGTATTGAATTGATTGAACTGGAATTCGTATCTCAGTATTGCAGCAAAACAGTGAGACAGTATTTTAACTGATTGAACTGGAATTCGTATCTCAGTATTGCAACAAAACGACTGTATTTTAAATGCATTTGGTAATTACTCTAATATGGGGAAAAAAAGTTATTTGAGATCCCAATTCCAGAATTAAAATTCCTGTTCCCGAATTAAACCAAGACTTTTAATTTGGAAATGAGAACATGAGTTTTTTACTCGGGTATAAAAAATCGGGATTTTCAAAATACAAGAACGGGCTCCCGTTCCCTCCCGATTTTCACCTGTAGTCATGACCACCTTGATAATATCTATACAAATATATACAATGATAGAATAAAACTATTATATCATTCATAAATTATTTTTCTTATCATTATAATAATTAATAATGATTATTAATATATCATTCCATCACAAAAAATGAGAATGAATTCCTATATACACAAAACTAAAAATTCAATGCAAGGTGCAAATATATAAGACCGACAATTAAATTATGTTCAACAATACTTTTTGTACCGAAAATATTATATTTTTGAAATTAGTTATTTTCTGGTTGCTTATTTTAGTAATGCTAGGCACATAGACTTATCAAACGATGATGGTGGTGTGCGGGTAACATGTCTGTTAAATTGAGTTGCTGGCTGTCGAATCGTAAAATCGTCCGACTTTGAACAATCTCACAAAGCAAATTGGTAACGAATGAGGGGCCAGTTCACGATCGAACCGATTGGCACGGCTAGTCCAATATGATCCTGACAACAATGCGCTAAGGGACCTAGGAGTTGTACCACGATAACCTCCCTAGGGGGTAAGCTAGGGTGGTAAGTTGATGACGTGACAACCTCTCTATGGGACTTAAGAGGTGTACCACAGTGACCTCCATTGGGAGGTAACTAGGGTGGCTGATTGATGATGTGGCGACTTCTTTAGGGGGTCTAAAATGTGTATCACGGTGACCTCCTTAGGGGGTACGCTAGGATAACTAATTAATGATGTAGCGTCCTCTTTAGAGGATTTAGACGGTGTGTCACCGTGACCTCCTAGAGAATACCCTAGGGTGGTTAATTGATGACTTGACGATTTTCCTAGGAAACTTAGGGGTGTACCATGGTACCACCCTAAGGGGTACCCTAAGGTGGTTGATTGACGATGTGACGACCTCTTCAGGAATCTAGGAGATGGTGTGCCATGGTGCCTTTTTAGGGGGTATCCTAGGGTGGTTGATTGGCGACGTGTCAACTCTAATTGAGATCCTACTTCAAACACAAATTATTTATATGCTTCACTCAACTTTAATATAGTGATTTTAAATTTTAAAATTAGCCGATGTGATATTATGCTATTTTTTTGTATAAACAAAGCCATTTTTGCCAATGTCAGATTGACACTAATGTGAGGTTTAGAGCTTGTTCTCGTCAGACTTCCATCCGAGGTTGTACAGATTAGACGAAATATTAGACCTTAATGACAAAATTTTTAAAAATGTCACGAACTATCAGTTCATTACCAACTGTACACGACCTATTAACATTACTTTATATATCATGACTTATCACAAATCATTCAAATTATGTCACACGGTTACTTTTCTCTATTACTTTGCATATGTGACTTAATATGGTTAGTAACGTGGCAGGTTAATCATATGTGACCACTAGTTAATTAGTCTAAAATGACATGTGAGATTCCACATCAACCTTTTATTTTAAAAATTAAAATATTTAAAAAGTATATAAAAAAGTTTATAACAAATACATTAAAAAATAAAAATAAAAAACTTAATCATCATCGTCTTCTCCCCTTCCCTTCCTCCTCCTCAGCTCCTCCATTGTCGCCATGACGACGTCTTCCATTACCGGCCACAGTATTCTTTCTATCTTTGCAAGCTTAACACAAAACGAATATTTCTTCTCCAGCTCGTTTTTACCTTCCCCATCTATCTATATATTATCAGTAGTTCAGTACTTCCCAAATTACTTGCAAACAGATCTACATCAATCCTTTTTTGTCATCGGCTACTTTCCCGACGAGGAGAGCAGAGCGAAAAATATTTACTCGCGAGAAGATTGTGGCCCATCTATCTATTTATCAGTAGTCCAGGGATTTCCAGATCTAGTTCCTTCTTCGAGAGTTTAGCAGCCACCGGCGACAACGTGAGCTTGGCTGAGAGCCCGAGACAACGACTTAAAAGGGTCTTCATCATCGTCAGTGGTGGTGGTGGAGGTGGAAGGTCGACTAGTTCTGAAGAGTGGGATTAATGATGATTGATGAATATGCGCAAGGATCTATTGGATGATGAATAGGCTACGTATGGTTTTGTTTCTGAATCTTATTAAGTTGAATCAACTAAGGGATTAGGTGGAAGAGTTGATATATATGCATTGTCAGATTTTGTTAGTTTTAGAATACGGCGTGGGAGCACGGCTATGTATTATTAGAAGCCACCAACAAGTAAGAGAAACATCAATGATATCATAGTTCAATCAATGAGATATGCCTCAATCAGGCGAATAAAATACCTAAGTCGTAAGCAAAAGAATGGCTACGATTGACAAAATAGTCCACAACACAATTAGTTTTGAAGTAAATATGTGAAACATCAATTTTTCATTGACATTTGCAGAGCTCCTGGAACTGCATGACAAGGATAGCATGTTTATGGTCGAATGAAGAAGATGGAGAGAGGATGGAAAGGGCGGCCTTGGAGTCTAACTTGACACGGATCCGCCTGATACCAAGGGACCAAGCCAATTCAAAACCCCTAACGGTTTCTGTCATTTCAGCTAGAGTGATGGAACAACTACCAATATTGATCATAAAGGATGTAACAAACGTGGCTCGATCATAAAGGATGTAACAAACGTTCCTCGATCATTCCAGATGAGACCTCCCGCAGTTGTGCTGTTTGTTCCAGGGCTGGAGTGGAGTGACCTGTCGGTATTAAGAGTATACCAACCCCCGTTACCCTGCCACCATCCAATCAGATGAGACTACTGAGCTGAACCCGATGCTTCTCGACCCAGCTGCCCGACCTTCCGACTCAAAGTAACAAGGGCTACCTAATAATCACATAGTCGAGCAACCTCTAAATGCATAGCCTTTGCTTGTTCGAAGATGCGTTTTTTCCTGACTTGCCAACGTAATCACGTTCCAACTCTAAAGGCCAGAGAATGTTGAGTTGAAACGATATCATCTGCCAGGCATTTGTCCCCCGTATTCGTCAGCTCCGTAGAAGAGGTCACGTGCGGAACTCCTCCCAGACTTGTTTGGCAAAATGGCAATCCCTAAGAATATGCTGACAAGTCTAAGGATGAGAAAGAAAAAAGGAACAAATCACCTGGTTCTTTAACCGACGTCATCCACGCTCAGAGTTAGTGAGAAGTCTATCATGAGAGGCTAACCACAAAAAGTGACGATTTTATTAGGACCTTGTCACTTCCTGATATTCCTCCACTTAGAGCCGCTCGAATCATCATGCATATCCTTCTGAAGGAGATACGCCGATTTGTCAGATTTTGTTGAATGAATGCTCAAAATTTGTTGAAAGAAAATGATGACTATTGAGATAGACAATCAGGTTGTTTGGATGACGTATTTAGGTGTAGTATCTTGACCCAAATAACTCATTTGAATGCTCAAATTTTTTGAAAGAAACTGATGGCTATTGAGATAGACGACTAGGTTGTTTGGATGACGTATTTAGGTGCAGTATTTCGGCCCGAATAACTCATTATGTGTTATTTGGGCCAAAATATCATGTTTGGCATAAAAAAAACAAAATATGTGGTATTTTGACACTAGGTATTTGAAAGAGTAGGTTTTATTGATATTTGAAATACTTGGGTTGAGGATGGTATTGAAATTAGTGGGTTTTATAATACTTCATTCTTTTTCAAACTCTAAACAAACCCTTGATTTCATCTTCCTTTTCAAAATTAGGATTGAAAATTGGGAGAGGGGGGTTCGAATGGGGTACCTATATGCACTCCATACCTATTCATAAAATTCATCCCCGTCCTCTTTCCTGTCCAAATATCAATATGCATACCCATCCCAAAACTCACGGATTTCGAAGACTCGTGAGTTTCGAATACCCGTGGGTATCCCCACCCCTGCTTAACTTATGAATTAAAAATTCAAATATAAAACTACCACATAATCCAAATTCAAAAGATTTTAAGACATAAAACATCATTTTATTAAAACATAACAAAATAATCTTACAAACACGATCATTATTTTTATTAGGGATTTAGGTTTAGGAGGGTAGTATAGTAAATAGCTATTTTTATGCATCAAATACGACATGTGAATTAACCATTGCTTTGAGTTAGCCAAACAAGATAATTTTTATACCACAAGTCATTTGCACTATACAAATACCACATTCTCAAATAATACATTATTTTACACCAAAATACCACATTTTCAAATAACATCCAAATAACCCGATGCTATTGAGGAGATCGGTGAGATCGGGATATGTTGTCACACAGCAGAGGAAGATGCCTATGGACAATAGAGACACGTGTTTTTTTTTAAATTTCCATATGTGTATTTAAATATTTTATATTTTATGTCATTTCCTATTTTTATTTTGGAATAATAGTACTTTTATCCTTTCTACTTTACCAAATTAACAATTAGATCCTTGTACTATTAAAAATTGGTTTTGCCCACTCTTACTCTACCAACTTGCTGATTGTCTCCTTCTGTAAGTTTCGGCGTCAATATTCCGTTATGTTTTTGTCTAATCAGCAATGTCACGTCATGTAGATGATACATAATTGCTGATAAGGTAATTATATTTATTTTTAAATCTAACCAATTATCTTGTGGCTAGCATTTTAATTTTTAACCCCACTCCAAAGTACAAATCATCAATTGCGTTTTTTCGTCTTCGGTACCTCCAAATTGCCGCCACGACGAGTTCAATTCCCTCCACCAACACTACAACCTGATGACAATAATCTCCAGTTTTGAATCGAAACTCTAGCTCTTGCCGCTGGATTTGACCCCTTCCTGTCTATCTACACAAACGGCAAACATCGGGCGCCTTCGAGTCCATCACCAACAGCATCCTCCACGGCTCACGGCCGGCCCTCCAAGCTGATCTTCACTATCTTTGTCGACCTCCTAGCCTCCTTAGTAACTTTCCTTTTCCTCTCCATAGTAACTCTCCTTTTCCTCTGCTCCATTGTGGCGTAGGCGATGATGAGAAGGTGCCTCTTCTCGAAACTATTGTCTATACTTCCTGATATTGAGAAAAAACTAATAATGAAAGATCTTATAGCGTGAGAAAACAAAGTATGTTTCTCATCTAGTGAGCAAGCGTTTTGTCTTTTTTTTCATAAGTTAGGTAAGAGTTTGTTATAAAGGCTGTTTCTTGTAACTTGAGAAAACTATGAAGCTTAGTTTGTGAATTACATTGCTATATTTGATGACTGATGGAAATTCATTGGTAATTTTTGTACTGATATACTACAATACTGCATTCCTATCAGTCAATCTGAATATATAGAATATACTTAGTTACACATCAATCTAGTACGTTGGAAATAAAAATTATTTTGAGTTAAAAATGGTAAAATAACAAAAATCTAGTGAGAAGTCATGTGGCATCTAGGGCTGACGTGTCATGCTGATTCAACATGATTTAACGAAATGTTGACGGCAATAGTAATAGAATGAGATATTTAACAAATTGGTAAAATAGGAGGGGGCAAAAACAACATTTAATAGTATAGAAGTCTATATGTTACCTTGGTAAAGAAAAGGTGGTAAAAGTAGTATTATCTCTTTGATTTTTTAATTATAACTTTTTTTCTAATCACTAAAATTAAAATCTCTCTAAACCAACTATTTAAACATTTATTTCTCAAAAGGAAGCTCATTTTTTTCAAGTATTCCATCTCCTCAAACACTTCAAGTACAAATATAAGTCGGTAGATGAAATTTTAAAAACTTTAGACTCCAAAACGACACATGCAATTTTGTTGTTTCAACTTTCTTTATAAATTTATCCTTCTTGGATTCTTTTGCTACTACAGGAACCACTGCCACATCCCTTCATCCCGAGGGCTGACTACCGTGCGCATCAAGGTGAATCCGTCAAAGGTCTCCAATTTCAACGTCCAAAGATTAGAAACTTTCGATCTACGAACTCCTACGACCACATATTTTGATTTGGCGCTTCATCTCCAATTTACGAGTGTTCTAATTTGTGCTACTCCATATTTCCCGGACTGTCAGAGTAAAATTAGAGTCCAGTTGATGGATAAGGCATCTAGCTCCTTGTTACCATCGACGATCTCAATCCGAAGACTAAAGTCATGGAACTGAAAGCTGCCGGTCATGAAATGGAATCCGACGACAGATCTCCTTGATGAGTAGACAGAGTTCAAGCTAAAAAAAGCTTTGACACTATGATTTTGGTACAGTAGAAGAGATTGTTGTGTAAATTGATTAGGTTGCTCTCTAATAGGCAAAGTCAAAATCATGTATCCATTTTTTTTGTTCCGTTGAGTTTAGTTGCAATTAAGTATCCGATTTCATAATGTTACAATTCGGTGGATATGTTTTGATTAGGTTGGTAATGTTAGTCTTGGGAAAATTAATGAAATAAAATAATAATAAAATAGTCACCATCTTTAATTTAGTGTATATATGAAAATTAGTTGGAGATTCAACTAATTGGATGCCACAATCAATTATTATCAATTGGTCTCCCATATTTCTAGTATAAAAGGGAAGTTAGTGCATCCCATTTCAATCATCCCTCTCTTCTTCTTTTCTCACTTCTATGTACTCTTTTTTTTAGTAGTGTTGTAGTGTAGCACTTTTCACTTGTTTAATAATTGAGATAAGTTATCTCAATTGGGTAGATAGGTGAGTGGTAGAAAGTCTCGGTAAATGTTTTATCGTGGTAGGAATACCTTCTTGTGAGCGATAAAATAGTGAGTATTTGTTTCGGGGTTGGGAAACATTTGAGAGACACTATTTTTGGATCGACTCGGGTGACCTTGTAGCTACCTTGTTATAGTGAACAAGTGCTCGTAACTGTCGTTTCTGCCGTAGATGTACTCTTCGCATTGGAGAGGAACTACGTAAATCCCGGTGTTATTTATTTACTGTTTTGTGTTTGGCAATTTCGAGAATATTCATTATATATTGCATTATTAATATTACCACAGTAAATTGTTCTATGGAGGTTGGCTTAATTATCGTCATTATGGTATTGCGGTGGTAATCACCCATCTATATTGATTTTAAGTGTGACGGACTACCGCCACTTCCAACCTGCCTGAGAATATTTACAGTGTGTGATTTATTAGTACAATATATTTACTTTATTCTCGTCTGCTGCACCCACTGCAACTTTAAAAGTAGTTGCGGTGCTGTTGATATGGTTAGAGTTGGTTAGGAACGTTGATTGGTGGGCAGGGGTTACCATATTGTTGGATGACAGCATGAATTTCCTCTGCCGAGCGTTGAAGCACAAAGAAGGGCGGTGAAGAGAGTGTGGAATATGTTGATCGGATGCTGAAATACCATGTAAAGGTTTGAGCATCATATCATGCCTTTTTTCTTAGAGACCTCTCTGTTTTGTAAAGATGTTGTTGTTTGTGGTCACGCGGCAATGCAATTTCCATGACCTTTTAACTTGTTATTCGTTCCCATAACTTATTACTTTTTACTCAACATGTTACTAATTTATCTAATTAGTTATCAATTCTTTTTGTAATAAGTTACTTGCCCAGTAACTAGTAATTTCTTTGTGTGTTTGTCTTTTTTGGTGGTTTTAATCAGATAGAACACATTACAAAGTAATAAGTTTCATTCCAAGTAATATGCTACAGATTGAAATAACAAGTTTAATTTCAAGTAACCACTTATTGATTATAGGAACATGTAATAGATCACAATAACCGGATATAAACAACGATAATAGGTTTCATCCGAAATAACATGTTATCGACCACAGTGACTACATTAACCTATAGACCACATTAACATGTTATAATATAGACCATGATAGCAAGTTTCATTTAAGGTAATAGGTTATGCTAGAAATTGTAGTTGGATCCATCCTTTCAGCATCCCAATATTAAAATAATTGCCAACAACAATTTATATGGGCCCAGTGAGCCCAAAATGAATGTACGTGTCATATCATTTATAATAGGTTATAATCATGGTAACTTATTATAATCATTAGTAACGTATTATATGATTCGATAATTAGTTATCACAATTTGTAACTAGTTACACGACTGTATAACAAGTAATATTATTAATAACTAGTTACTCGAAAAAAAATAATGATAATATAAACTAGAATAAATAATTATACAAATATTGACATTTTCAATGTTACACCAAAATTAAACCACAAAAAATTAAAATAAACCTTGGCCTTTTTTATGAAATTGAGTCATTATCATTAAAGATGATCTTCCGAAAGGCATAAAACACACACTTTACCGGCAAGTTAATTTGAAGGTACAACACCCGTGAATAGGGACATATGGAAAACATATTGTCTCGTTAAGGTATGCGCAACTTGATTCCTTTCTCTCTGAATAAAACAAAAATCATAGTCCCAACCTTTCAGAAAAGCTCGACACATTTGCACCACTTCTCTATACTCCTTTTTGCAGAAATTAAGAGTCATCTTCGAAAATAACGTTTAATATCTGCATGTCTATAATCCATCGCAGCGCTTCCAGGAGAGCTATGAACTCCCCTTGTTTAGCTGGTACCACTCGGGTCTTTGTTGCATGCCAGACATCCTCCACGATCAATTAAGTAGGTTTAGAAACATTATTCCACACCCGTTATTCCTTTCTTTCCAAATACTCCAGATAATTGCAATCGCCTTCGCACTAATAGCTTTTGGTTTCGTGCGTAGTATCTCCCAGAGAAAATCCTCCATCTATCCCATTGACATCTGATGCTTTCGGATCCATCACTTGTTCCAATCCACTTTCTATCCAACAAGCTCTAACCCATTTACAATCCAAGAACAAGTGCTATCCATCTTCATACTCTAAACCACAAAGTCCGCAAGCTCCCAGAACTTTTGTGTCTCGAGATCGAAGTTGGCCACGGGTTGGAAGGACACAATGTCCAACTCTCCACTCGAGGTGCAACATCTTCGGCTGAGCTGGAAAAATAAACCTTGGCCTTGTTTTAACTTCTCAGGCAAATGTTGTTTTCTCTGCCAAATAGAAAATGACAAAAAAACCTCCTTCGTCAGCTCCTATACAATCAACGACTGGATCGACCGTTAGAGGCGGAATTAGGAATTTTTCCAATAAAGTGTCATTTGATATATAAAAAAATTTACTTATATAATAAAACATTTAATTATCAACAAAATATATATTCAAAACACACCACCTTCCACAAATAATGAAGCAATTTGAATGATGAAAATAGTTTTCCAATCCTTCAATAGTAACTATTCATCTAACTTTACATATCAAACTTAAACTTTAAATGATGTTGAAGTTACCATTGGTCAATTACTGTTAACTCTGTACTACTTATGATTAGAGCTGTTGATCAACCAAGCCGCTCGCGTTCGGTACGATGTTCAATTCGGGAAAATCTCGTTCGCGACTCGGTATGATTTTAAATGAGCCAAGTTTGAGCTAAGGTATGTTCAACTCGGTAGGCTCACGAGCTAGCTAGAGTTCGGGCTCGAGATCCAACTCGAGTATATGACTCGTTAGTTGACTCAATAATGCAACAAATATTTTGCTCGAAAACCATAAATAATGAATCATGTAGGTAAGCTTAACATGAAAAGTGATCATAGCAAATAATCATCATCGGAGATTGAAACTTAAATCAATCGTGTTAGGTTCATTATGAGATCGTTAGTATCATGGTTCTTGTAACTTGTCATATCATTAGTATCAGGTTCGTGGAATCAAACATATGACTCTTATTCTTGTACTTGCTTAACCTTATCTAAGGTAACTTATTTCTTGTGGGGCGTCCCCCAAATAACCTAACTAGCCCTTCCGCCCAAATTGTGAAAATTGTGGATGTTTGGGAGAACGTATCCTCAAACACGTATCATAAAAATCGTGGATGTCTAGGAGATCATATCCACCAGACAACATTCCGTGTGGGCAATACTGACCCGAATCATGGAAGACAGTTTTTGGCAGGGGTTATAAAGTTAGTTAACAGTGGTTTAAACCCCTGCCAAATTGTTTAACAGTGGTTTGAGATCCACTGTTAAATGAAGCAATGCTAAGCCATTTAACAACAGTTTTATGAATTCTGCTGCTAAACGTTGTTTAACAGCGGATTTCAATTGATGTTAAACAGGGCCTCGTTTAACAGGGATTGTAATCCGCTATTAAATTGTGCCTCGTTTAACAGGGGTTTTAATCGCTGTTAAATTGGGCCTCGTTGAACTGGGGTTGTAATTCGCTTTTAAACGGGCATCGTATAATAGGGGTTGTAATCTGCTGTTAAACTGGATCTAAAACCGCTGTTAAACAGAATTTACAGAAACCAAATTCGGCTTCCAGTTTTCATAATGGTTCTGTTTTCAGAATTGTTAATTTCCTAATTGCTGTTTCAATCTCAACATTCACATACAACTCAAATATAACAAAAAAACGTTTTATATCTTAGAACTTAAGAATTTAATTCAAACAAAGTACTTCATCCATTAGTACACATAAAGGATAAACACGATACTGGTATGTACTTAGTGTTTAAAAGAAGTCCACGAGAGTACTTAAACCTAGCTCGCTAACACTAGTCCTCCCTATCATCATCGCCGTCACTGTCCTCGGTAGAGGAACTAAGAGCATTGGATTCTTTTTCCTTTTCACTTGATCCACTATCATAACTAGAAGAAGAGTTTGATGTCGTCGTGCCAAACTTGGGTGCAGAAGCTATACCCATTGATCCACTGTGGTTACTCCCACCTTACTGTGAGTGTTGAGACGATGGTTATACAAACTTACTTTGCAAACGACTGATATTTTATGCTAACTCGGGGGGGGGGGACATTTGGAATGTTTTGCACAAGTTGGTTGATGATACTCATTACCCCTATAGAAAATCACTGGAACTGCTCCATCGGCACACTATCAACGGATCTAGAGGTCGATATAGACCTCTGTGAGCTAGAGCTATCAAAGACCTACAAAAGAAGAATAAAATTACCTAAGTTTATAGAAATTTCGACATGACCAATCTATAAGTACAACTACCACATACCCTTCAAACTGTAAAAATAAAAAAATTATAACACATTTCTACACTACATTTCAAATCACATCCCACACTTACAAGCTTCATTCAACAAAAGAACTGGTCTACGTCTAACTTAATGTGCATCATTCCAATAGATCTAAACTAAGTTCATAATGTAACCTGTGATGGTACCAGTCCAAATCCAAGACCGCAAACAAGGCCAGGGTGCTCCTTACCCTCAAAGAGACGACCTACAACATCATTTGGGCTAATGGATGTATGTGTCTCAGGATCGTTCATGTACTGGTCAACTTGTTCCTATCAACAAAGTGAAACTATTAAATAAAACCTAAGGATCGAGGAAATCAAAGGATCAAGGAATTCACTTACCACAGCTATTCTTGTCGGACTGTTCGGGTATCTACCTCCTTTCCTCTTATGAGTTTCTCGACACAAGTCTCCTCTGGTAGGCTCTCTTTTCAACTACTACTCATATTTTTTCATACCTTTAATATAACAAACTATAATAAGAAAATAATATTATACTAAAACTCTGGATTGATAAAAATTGATTACCATCTATTTTGACTTCGCCAAGAAACTCTTGGACCCAAAAGTGTGGTAAATTTCTTGCTTCCCTCGATTCTTAGTGCTCATGGAAGAATAAGTCTAAAAAAACAAATAAACATTTAACAAGCTAAAAAACTAGCTTGAGATTATAACTAAGTCAATCTAAAATACAAAGATTCATACCTGAATTTCCTTTCCCATCCTATAGTTGATGAAATTCTCCCATTGACTTGGATTGACATTTTTTTGGTATCCTCTTGTAGTTGTCTTCCTTTGTACCCTCCATATCGCACCTTTTATCCCAAAGCTTTTGGCGATCTTCCCTCCACTTTTTCACAACGTCTCTCATAATGTACTTGCAGATAGTTTTTTCATCGGCATCATTCCAACAGTATTTTTTTCTACAACATGATTAGGTACGTAGTTAGAACATTAGCAATCTAGCTACAACATATAACATTATGTAGGTACCATTACTAATAAACTATAGACTTACCCGTATGAAATTGTCGAACACGTGATCCTTCTCCACTTTGGTCACCATATGCCGTTTTTTGCACAAATATCAAATTTTTTATTCTTCAATACTTTCCCATTCACTTGCCGTAGGAAGCATCCCTCCTTGCCGGCAGGCACCCCATACTTGTCCAACTCCAACACCACCTTTGAGTTGTCTCAATCCAATACATTCAATCTTCTCGAAGAGGCGACCTTCCTTATCTACATTAAATTATACAACTAAGTAATAAATTCATACTGAAACTATATTCATTATGTAAACACTGATACTAATACATACCGATCATACGATGGTTCCATGAGTCCCTCTTCTCCTTCGAAGGACACCTATTCTCATCACCATCCCCAGCAGAGCCACCTCACACAGGTGCCATGGTACCTGTATTCGGCACAAGAACTGAAAGTTGCAATTAAAATCAAATTGATAGAGTAACATATTCATAAATATAACATCTCGAATGCATAAAAATATTACATCTTAGTCAAAATCATCAACTACACTCGGTTTTGCCCAATATGCATTCTCAGTGACTGTAGCCAAGTTTTGTCGTTCAAAGGTTTGAGCTTCATGACCGGAGTTTACTATGTCTTCACCCATATCATAAACATCTCTTGGCTTAAGATGAACTGGAATACACCACCCTTTGTCGTTCATATCATCAACATAGTACACCATTTTAACACTAATTGCATTGATGTATGGCTCATCATCAGCGTGTACACCTGTGTGTATAAGAGGTTGTATAAAGTTGACTAGGATGAATCCTAGGTTATCTTTCTTTATCCCTCTGTTGGTTAGTGCATTAGCCCATTGGAATTTAAATAATGTGACAAATTACCATTGTAATTTAACTCCACGATATCTAACAATTGTCCATAGTATGGCACTGATCCTTGAATCGGACGGTTGTCTGAAGTGCTTCCAAAACTTTGAGTGACCATATCAGTGAAAACTCCACTATTTTTAATTTCATCATCTTCTCACGGTCAAGTGTGCGAAATTAAACCCATTTACGTCGAATGCGGTATATCTCACAGCCTCAATTAATGGTCCTTGAGCAAGAAATTGTAGATCATTGGAGTGTGCAGTAACTTCATCAAAAATCTACTTTGTTAGATTGCAGTGATACAAATACAAAGATTGTTAGATTGGAGTGTGTATTTAACATGCATACCCGCCTATGAAACCAATCCACAAATTCTTGATGAAGCAATTTCTCAACTTCATTCTGAGTTATTCGCCTACTACCTCTAGGCTGTCTCTTGATCTAAAGTCTGCACTCTCTACTTGTCATAGAAGGAGCAATTAGTACAACTATTTTTAGAGTCAACTCGAGTATAAAGTATTGAGTAGCTAACTTACTCGATAAATCGTTCTACTCCTTCAGCACTGAATAAGACGTGTTGATGAGCTTGCAGGCGCTCCAACTCATTAAGCTTGAAATGTGTCATGCCACCAACTGGTTTATCAATGGATGGAAAAACCTCGGATGGTCCATTAGGATCTACAACCGGATCACTAACTTGACTATCACGATTAAATCAAGTTTCAATTGTTTCTTTTAGGTACAAGGAATTGAACGTGAACAGCTCATCAAGAATCCAACATTCTGCAATCGAACCTTTAGGGTGTGCTCTGTTCCCAACAAACCCCTTTAGTTTTCCTAAAACCATTCAATAGGGTACATCCAATGGTATTGTACAGAGCCCCCAAGGCTAACTTTATGAACCAAATAAAGAACTAAATGCACCATGACAGTGAAGAATAATGGTGGGAAGATCATCTCCATATGACAAACAGCAAGTACTAACCTTTCTTGTAACGTGTCTAGTACTTTCTTGTTCACAACCATAGCCGAAAATCCTTTCATACATGATGATAACTCAACCAACATAGATGCAACTTGTTTGAGAAGCACATTCCAAATGCATATTGCCAACAGTTCATGCAATAGGATGTGGGAATCATGACTTTTCAAGCCCAACATCTTCCGTTGACTCAAATCCACACATCTAGATATATTACTAGAATATCCATCTGAAACCAACACGGCCTTCAACGTCTGCAGCATCTTGTCAATCTCTTGGTTAGCCTATGTAAATATAGCTGCTAGGCAATTTCCATCGGCGTTGGGCCATAAGTCTTTCTGAATTTGCATGTAAACCATGTCAAGACGAGCTTTTAAATGTTCTTTTCGTCTGTCTTTTTCATTCAACGGTGTAAACAAGATGTTGTCACACACATTTTTTTCTATATGCATGACGTCTAGATTGAGTCAGAGTAGATTGGATTCCCAATAAGGGAGATAAAAAAACTACTTCTCTTCTTCCATTGACCCTGGTCCTCCCTTGCTCTCTTCTTTCCCATGAGAGGATCTAAACCCTTTCCAAATGTGCTGTCTAACCCAACCATTTGTTCCAACAATTCTGACCTTTGGTGGATCTCTTTTATCCGTGCAACCAATAAATCGAGTTTTCAACAATCTAAAATGGCGGCCACATGGTAAAAAATGACGGCTACCAATGAAACACCACTTCAGACTTTTTGGCAACCGTAGTGGGATTGCATCCACATTACACGACGGACAAGCTAGACCACTATGAGTGTTACAACCAGATAAGAATTCTAACCCAGGAAAATAAAAAAATTGTCCACAATAGAGAAGCCTTCATGGTAAACCTTTCTTTCTTGAAACCATTTTCTTGAAACCATCATACATTTCAACGCCTTCCCACAAAGTTTTCAGTTCATCGATCAATGGGGCAAGGTATATGTCAATGTCATTCCCCGACTGTTTTTTGCCAGGAATGATGCTAGATAACATCAGGCTAGTTTGCTTCATACACACCGAAGGATCGGTGTTGTATGGAACTAGTACTACCGGCCAAGTACTATTATTACTACTCATCATACCAAATGAATTGAAGCCGTCACTAGCAAGACGAAGACAAATATTTTATGGTTCACTAGAAAACTCAGGATAGGTCTTGTCAAATATCTTCCACACATCAGAATCTCTCGGATGTCATAATATATCATCCATTAGTTTCTCAGTTGAATGCCAAGTCATATTTTCAGCTGACTTATGCGACAAGAATTACCGATGCAAACACGGAATTAATGAAAAGTAGCGGAACACTTTAGCCGCTTTTTTCTTCTTTCCCTAACAAACAACAGTCCCATGCTTAGTCTTCTCATACCTAGATGTGTGACAAACCCTACAACTCTCCTCATTTAATGCACTACCCCAATATAGCATGCAGTCCTTAGGACATGCATCAATCTTAGTGTATTTCATGCATAACTATTTGATGATTTTCTTTGCTTCGTATCCTGATTTAGGAAGTCTAGAAAAGTCAAATTCTTCTCTTAGAAATTCAAGTATCATGTTCATTACCTTGTCATTTATACGGTATATGTACTTGATGTGGTACAATCTCATCAAGAATGACAACTTAGAGAAGGTCGTTTTGTCATGTAGTACTTCTTGTCCCTCATTCAAAATTCTTAAAAACTCATTAGAGGATTCATCAATAGGTCTGACTTCTACTTACAAAGTTGGTCTTCTCAGCTCTCCAACATTCCTAATCACCCCAAATGCATCATGGACCATATCAGACATTGTATCCAACTAGTCCTCAATAGAATCTGGGACTGGAAAGGGACTGTTTGTAGAGTTTGATATTGGAGTTGACGGCTCCTCCGCATATGACTCCCCATGAAAAACCCAAGTAGTGTAATCTCGAGGAAAGGGTCTAAGAAGCAAGTGATTATAGACCTTATCACTTGACAAGGATTTGTTGCACTCATATTTTGAGCAATGACAAACTATATCCTTGCCATTTTCACTGTGCATCAGAGCAAACTCTAAAAACTTCTCTAAACCACTACAGTATTCAATGGTGTTCCGTGGAAAATGAATCCAAGACTTATCCATCACACCCTACTTGATTCAAGTACCTATATTCAACTCATATACATTAATTACATGTATATTCATTACACTTTCTTCTTAAATTATACATCACTTTAGTTAACATTATATAAGTGACTCACTAACTTTCTCCTTGAGCAAGGATTTCATAGAGGTTTGGTTTACACAACTTTCTTTCTTAAAAATAAATCTTCTCATCTTTTAGCTATTCAGATCTATGTCGATGACATAGTGTTTGGTTCAACTCTTCAGTCCCTCTATTTGGAGTTTATCACTACCATGCAAACTCACTTCGAGATGAGTATGATGGGCGAACTTAAACTCTTCCTTGTATTTCAAGTTATTCAAACTTCTCATGGTCTTTTTCTGCAGCAGACAAAATATGTCTAGACCATATTAAAAAAGTTTGAACTTCAAAACACGAAACCAACACCCACTCCTTTTGCCACCACTACAAAAAATGGATCGAGATGAACATGGGAAAGATGTTGACGAGCGCAAGTATAGAGGTATGGTAGAATCCCTTCTTTACCTACAGCTAGCATACCAAACATAATGTTTAGTGTCTACCTATGTGCTCATTTTCAGGCATCTCCAAAAAAAAGTCACCCGATAGCTGTAAAATAGATTTTTCGCTATATTAGTGGTACACCAAGTCTTGGACTATGGTTTCCATACTCTGAAACATTTTCTCCCATTGCCTTCAATAATGCATAATTTGCTAGATGTCTCTCGGATCGAAAGAGCACTTTGAGGGGTGTCATTTTATAGGCTCATCACTAGTTTCATGGCCTAGTAAAAATCAAACTTTTGTACCACTATCCACTGCTAAGGTTGAGTATATCGCAGTTGCTAGTTGTTGTACGTACTCAGTTGATATGGATAAGGAAAACAATGGCAAGACTGTGATCTCACCTCAGATACTATGCTTATTTTTTGTGACAACATTAGTGTCATCTGCATATCCAAAAACCTTGTTCAACACTCTAACATAAACCACATAGATATAAGATATCACTTATCAGTGATCTTTTTCCGGATAAAGTCATTAAACTAGAATTTGTCCCCTTAGTTGAGAAACTGGCCGATATTTTTACAAATCCACTTGCTGAAGATTCATTCGTCGTGAACTGAATATGATCACAACAATGGATATTCCGATCATGTAAAACAATGGTCTTATACATAGGCAGAATCTCACAGGGCCTCCATTCAACAAGCTTTTCTTCAATTGATGACCCATCTGGCTCGTACTAGTCAGCCTCTTACAAGCTTGGAAATAGGTCCATTAGGTTAGATGAATCTCCCACTGATGTACCAAACCCTAAGTCTAAGAAAAACTCAGCTTTGCCAGCACGTTTCCAACTTCCTTGAATGGCTTTTGAAAAATCGTTAGACTCCTCACTTACTCTTCTTCAGTATATTCTCAACCATTCATCTCTCCTCAAATCTCCCTTGATCTTTTGTTACCCTAACTCACCAAGACAAGCTTTCCTATATAAATTCTTTTGATCGCATGACAATTCTCACAATGCTCTTCATCGTCTTCTTGTTATCTCAGCATATACCTACTTCATCTCTACAATGAATCCTCTTCTGCTGAGAACCTATTATGGAGTCATGCATAGGGATGAGATCTTCCGACAGCGGTAGAAAGGTTGTTTTCCATACCAGTCCTCTCATTGCTCCAGTTCTAAACCATGTGCCTTTCGAAGAGTTTGATCTTTTCATCTCAGGATTTCTCGGGAATCTCCATACCAGTCCTCTCATTGCTCCAGTTCTAAACCATGTGCCTTTCGAAGAGTTTGATCTTTTCATCTCAGGATTTCTCAGGAATCTTGGAGGGAATCACCACTTCTTCAAGCTAGACAATCCTTTGCTCCATTGGCCACAAAGTTGTTTTACTCCAATATTTGTGAGAGCAGGGTTCTCCCAAGTACGGTGACTTCCATTGTATTTGGGAACATCTTCGGATTTCACAAAACATCCTAGCAAACATGTTAAACCTCACAAGTCATGGATTCGCCATTCGCAACAATGATCGTATCTGGCACCATGGATTTGATATCACCAAAGCTATGAGGGAGCTTCTTGATTCTAGCTGGGAAAAATTGCCTGTGCCACAACATCTACGAGTAAGACTACTCCCACGTCATCTTTGTCTTCTTTATTACGTCATCACAAGATCCCTACTCCCTAGGTCTTATTCCATGGATAATCTCCTACCCCTGGATATCTTCATTCTTTGGTGTGCTATAAATGGCAAATCCATTAGCCTACCTCATCTCATAGTAATGTACATGCTTGAAGCAAGGCTTGAAAGCTTCCCAGGGAGTTTTCCCTTTAAACCACAGATCATTTCCCAGATGCTTAGAATGGCGGTTGATCTCTATGCAATCATTTTTGTCACCAGATAGTTTCACTTGATATGGATTCGCCGAGATTGGTGCGGTGATTAAGTTTCAAAATCACCTATTACAAGCCACGAGTCATTCCTCCCATGGAGACACCCCCAACAAAATCCCAAAAAGCCCTTTGATCGCTAGAGATGTAAGGGGCATGAGCGAACCTACAATAGAAATCAACAACATGACTAATACGGACATCAATATGAAATCGACTAAAACTAATAATATTAATAGGCAGCCCCATAACTCACCACAACGCTAGCCCTCTCGCACAACCGATCGGAGGGACATAGTAGGAGTTTTGAAAATTTAAGCTCATCCTTTTCGATTCCATATATTCGGTAGAATTCCTGATTTCCATTAAGAAAAGGATGGAGGGACAAAGCTTTCAAACAAGCTTCTTCATTTGGCTCATTATGAGGCATCCCCCGATGCCCGATAGTTCCACAAGATACGCATTGATGTTTCGGTGGTCTCTGGTTAGCCACCTAACCCATTGCTTGATGCTCCTCTGCATCATCAGTCTCTTGACTGTTGTTGAAGAAATGTTGTTGATCAGCTTCCCCCATGTAATTAGGGCCCTTTTCAACTCCCACTTTCTTTCGTACTCTTCCTTCTTGGAGCCTTTGATTTTACATCCTCCCATATGAAACTCCTTAGTTGAAACAGAGTCAAAAGAAAAAAAATTAAAACATTCATCTCCTTCACATTTTTTTTATCTTCCGTTTCTTTAATAATTTGGGGTTAGGCGATGGTTAAAAGGTAAAATTTTGGCTCATCTCAGCTTGGCCACTTAAGTTGTCATTGGCTCATCTCAAATTGTCGGGGTGTTTGCTGGTTAGTGGCCGATGTCCCCACCAGAGATTGTTAGTTCGCCAGCATCCATCCAGCGGAAATATGGTGAAAGATTTCTTGCAGATCCCGTGGTACAGATCCGACATTTATCGATATAGAATAAAATCCTGACTCTCGCCCATCCTCTCCAGCAACAACTCTCATGGTGTGGGCTTCACAATCTTTAATCTCATGGTTGACTCTTCCACAGAAGGTACAATACTCTTGGATTTTCTCGTACTTCAGCTCAATTAGAGTTGTAGTTTCTGCCACCGACAGGGCGAACATATTAAGGAGGGGCTGGGAGATGCCAACCTCAACTTGGACTCTGACGAAGCGGGTCCAAACTCCTTTAATGACCCCTAATATGTCCATTTTGATGAAGGAGAAAAATAGAGAATATGCCACGACTTCGGTGTTGCTATTAGTTTTGTAATCGATAGGCATATTATGAATATGCACCCACATGTCAGCAGTATTGAACCAGACTCTTTCTAGAGATTCCATACCATTCCAATTCTTTAGCACAAGGCAGGGACAATGTAGAGATGTAGATAAAAGAACATTGGCAGATTAAAAGTTAATACAAGAAAGAAATGTTTTCTTTTGTTTGACGGTTTTGCCCCCATTTTTTCTCTAGCCATCATATTAAATTTAGTGTTTTAACGGTTGTAATTAATGTTTGAAACTTGAATGTTTGATTTAAACTGGAAGTTTAATCCTTACCTATCTTTTGAATTTCAGAGGTTAATTCATATATCAATATTTTCAAACAACCTATGTATTAGTTTTAATTGATTTGACATGGGGAACTTTGACCGTTTTAATAAACAATATTTTCTGTTAATTTTTTTGTTCGTAATCTGTAAAATATGTTGAGAGAGCCACCCAAATGGTTTTAGGAAATTTTTTATTTTTTTTCAATTAAATGAAAAATTGCATAGATGGATACTGGCCGTTCTCTCTAGTTGGGTTGTGTGGCGCGACCCAAGATTCCCCAACGTCTACTTCCATAACGACGTTATTCCACCAATACAAAAATAACCATTGGAGACCAGCTGGGCCGTTCAACGATTCTTATGTAAACCAGTTATATAATATGTATAACGGTTGTCCAGCAATTTGAGCTTGGAATAAAGCAAAGGCAAGAAAGATAAAAGAAATAAAGAACAAACCAAGTAGCAAACACACCAAAGTGAGATAAATACTGCAACTCTCAAGGAGGACAATTAGCAACTAATAAACCCAATTTGAGCTAGGAATTAAGTATCCGACAATCAGTAACTATTACACAGCGTAACATCCACATACAACTATTGCACTTATTCTAGCAATTAAGCCAAGCTGAATAGCCATAAAAGTCTAAACAATCTAGACAGCCACTACAACCACAAAAGTTCGAACAAAAGCAATTTCGTTGAAAATTGAAACTAAAATAACTAAACATAAGGCTGCTACATATTCAAAATATGTATGTCATAATCCGAGCCCTTTCCCGTCAACCTCTATACATCGGCGAAGCTATGTACAAGGTGGGGGACACCATGGCGACCCCGAGATTTCAAAACCTTATAAGTATATATAGGAATACTACAAAAATATTATATATAGAATGTAAGTTTTAAATGAAAAAAATATCTCAAATGATGGGATGGTTAAGTGTTTATTTATACTTTATAAAGCATAACTTTTTCTCTTTAAATATTTTGCTTCCTTCCACATTTAATAACTTGTCATTAAATGGCTTATATTTCCAACACAACTTAATTTAGTAATAATAATTAATTAATTTTTATTATATTATATTTTTAACACTAATTTAATATACTCTTTGCCTCATATAAATATTTTAGCATTCCATAATATTTTGAAGTCTCAAACTATAGATTTTAATTGTACAGTTCTTATCATGTATTTCAAAAGTTTTTTACCCACAAAAGCTTAAGAGATAGAAAAGACAAGCTTTTTAATATGATATATCATAAACTTTTAGTTTGTAACTTTTTTTAATTTTTATATTTTGATATATAATATAGTTATGTTATTGGCTGTTAGCAGTTTGACGGCTCCTAAAGTAAATTTTTGATTTCGCCACTGCCTCCATATGCATCTTCAATTTGTCGAACCTTGTGTAACGACAGTTTCAGCTCTTGTGCCAGGCTGTGAAAGATTAAGGCAAACAAAGCATAAGGTTTTTGAATAACAATTATTACAAGGACGAGTTGTTCATGAATGCTTACATCGATAATAGTTCTTCCAGTCACTGTATTACCCTATACACCAACTCATGTGAACCTCTATATAAGGGAAACCAGGCATTAAATTTAATTGCCAGGTCAGTTAACCTCTACGAAAGGCAAACCTACTCCTATAAACCAAGTCTTACCTTTGTTCCGACCACGACCACAACCATGACCATTTCCATTCTTAGCTGTAACACCTAGGCCTGCTCCATGACCACGAGGACTTCCTCCCCTAATACTAACACCTAGACTAGTTCCTCCTCTAATTATAACACCTCGACCACGACTATTCCCTCCACTGCCAGTTTGTTGGTCACCATCACCAACATTAGTAGCATGACTCTAGCTTCCCTGCCAATCCATCAGTA
This sequence comes from Linum usitatissimum, assembly GCA_030674075.2. NCBI lineage: Eukaryota > Viridiplantae > Streptophyta > Magnoliopsida > Malpighiales > Linaceae > Linum > Linum usitatissimum. Next base: position 894,184 of record JAUJYP020000368.1, on the reverse strand, counting down.
ACAAGTTCACATTACTATGGTTATATATGTACAATTTGAAAACTAGGATGGGTGATTATCGATACCACTTACTTAGTTTTCATTTCTGGATGGACAAGTACGACTATTGTGTCCGTCTTGCTTACACACTATGCAAGTCATAACTCTGCCAACTATGCTAAGCTTGGACGGATTATTTTTATATGCTGCCAAGACTTCTGCTTGAGTATACACTCTTTTCTTTCGTTTGAATCGTACTTTCTTGTCAACATTTCAGACTCAATTCGTTTTCGTCTGTCCTGACATGGCCCTAACCAATGGTGGTAGTATAGCTTCATACTCACTAGGACCCCAATTTTAGGACCATCCAAGGGCTGCATAACATGGTCATATGTTTTCCAATAGTTTTCTAATGAGTAGCAATCAGCTAGATAATTTTCAGGGTCCTCGCCTTCATATACTATACATGTAATGGCATGAGCACAAGGGATGCCAGACAACTCCCATGCTCTGCACGAGAACTTTCTCTTATTCAATTGAACATAAAAGCAACAACATTGAAATCTTCCAATGTAGAAGTTTTGACTTGTTCGCTTTCAAAGAGCTTGTATTCATGTTACATGAAATTTCTCAAGGACAAATCCAAGGAATCTTTATACACAAAGTCATCAATATTACAAACCGAAGCCATATGAACGGAGTCATCAAACTCGTCATCATCCCAATCATCCGGGTACTGCATACCATGGATCAATTGGAATGTGGCTTCCTCTTTCCCAACTCTCAAGGTGAGCTTCCCTTAAAACACGTCTATCACTACCTTAGATGTGTTTAGAAAGGGTCTCCCAAGGATCAACAACACATCGACACTTCTGGTATCAATCACAAAGAAATCCACCAGGAACAAAAACTTTCCAACTTTAACAATCACATTCTCAATAACTGCACATGGCATCTTAATAGATTTGTCCGCTACTTGGATGCAAACCTTAGTTCTCCTAGGTCTAGCATCTTGTACAAAGATAAATGCATGACATTCACACTAGCACCTAGATATGCAAGACCTCTTTGAATAAGAACTTGTCCTATCATGTAAGGGAGAAAGAAACTACCCAGGTCTTTGAGTTTACGATGGAGATCCGTGGAGAGCATTGCTCGTTGAGGGTGATGCTTGAAGCTTCGGTAAGACGTCTTTTGTTGGTGAAGATCTCTTTGTGGAACTTGGCGTATTGTGGCATCTTGGTGATTGCTTCTATGAATGGCATTGTGAATTTCACCTCTTGAAGTTGATGTACGAATTTCTTGAAGCGATTGGGGTAAGGCGCCTTAGGCTTTTATGGAGCCAACGGAGGCTTTGAGGTAGAACTTATCTCTATTGAACCCTTTGTAGCCTTGTCAGAGTCGACATCAATCAGCATGTGGTAATGTGACCATGTGGTCCTATTGGTATCATCCTAACATCAGCCACCCCTAGATGTGAGCGAACGACATCATGGTGGATCAGACCATGAAACCACCCTGAATACTGTGAGAGCGGCAACTGAAGGCATACTCATCATGTCTTGCCTGAGCCTAATTATAACCTACGTGATTGTACAATCCATGGGTGGGTGACCCACACATATCATGAACTAAACTTGCTAACCTAGATTCTATCCTAACATGAACTGTGAATCACACGCATAGTTCAAACGCCATGAGCTTCAGGTCAAAATTAAACAATTGTATGCACAGTAGATCACACGCTACTATATATCTTGAGAGCCCAGCTCTAAATCAAAACATTTGTACAATAGATCACACGCTACTATACAGTCCTGGAAGCCCGGCTCCAAAACACAACACTTGTAAAGTAGATCACACACTACTATACTGTTTTAAGAGTTCTCAGATCTACAACCCCCATAACAAAATTTATGCGATGGCCCAATAAGATCTATTTCCTCCTCTAATTCCCAAGAATGGTGCGTGTGGACGAGCTGGAAGGGGCGAAAGCGGGACACTATAACAAAATGATAATCCGCTTGCAGAGAATTGGAGGAGGTGGTTAAGGCGGAGGAGGTACGTCTTTTCTTCTCTCTTGGGGATTTTATAACTGTGTAATGTATATTTATTATTATATGAAAGGAAGAAAAGGGGAGGACTAAAATATTAAAAGTAAACAATGGACGACAAAAAGTATACAGGGGAAGCATAATGTATTATCAAGCAAAATAATAAAACAGATGTAAAAATAAAAATTTACCCTGGAGACTTTTTTACTTAAAAAAGGATGAAAATTGGTCACGGTTTACTACTTTTGTTCCGTGACAATCTAGTCACGGTTTTCTACCGTGACAATTTAGTCACGGTTTTATTATTTATGTTACGAGTTTAATTAGTATCAGACAATATAGTCACAGTTCCACCTTCTGTGACTAATGCAAGATAGTCAGACTATCGTTACCTAAAATCGTGAATAATTAATTATTTTTTTGTAGTGAACCATACCCTTGATGGTATCTGGAGCGACCTCTGCCTCAGTCCTGGTAGCGTACACTCTACTTTGTGCCTCTATGTTCCTCCCTTGTGGTGTACCCTGCCCTAAGGGAACTACATTAGACCCTGTAAGCGGAGCCTTAGAGCCTCGACCTCTAATGATGCTCCCAGATAGAGCTCGTCTCTTCTGCACCATTACCTCTGATGTTACCGGCTTACTCAACTCGATGCACTCCCCAATAAAATGTCCCGGCTGCCCGCACCGGAAGTGGACTCCTACTTTCTTCAGACACTTCCCCAGTGCCGTATCTCACACTTTGGGTAAGGAGGACGATCAAATCTTGCAGTGGACTACTTCTGTTGCACTGTCGGGGTGACAGAGGTAGATAAGTGAGTCAGTGATGAAGGAGCACCATGATGTGTGTCCCTCCTCCTCTAGGGTGCGGGCAACTGCTGCGACCCACTAGAAACCACCGTCCTCTTCTTCTCCTCCTCTTGTCATGCGTGTCGCTCTTCTTTTCTCACGCACTTAAGGTGGTCTGCCCTCAAGGCTGCTGCCTTGATATTTGACAGGGTCGCCACATCACTGCTAGTGACCCCAATCTGAATATGAGCTATCAGCCCATCTAGGAACATCTGTTTCATGTCCTCCATTTTCTTCTTAGGTGAACCCTAGTACCACTTGCTCAAATTGATGAAGGCGTTATGGTAATCAACCACATTCATATCACCCTACCCGAGGTTGATAAACTCAGCCCTCTTGTTCTCCTGTCACTGGTCTAGCATGAACTCCTTCTTTAACAAAACAAGGAATTTATCCCAATCCTGTCCCAATAGATCATCCTCAACCTCTAGTTGATTACTCGACCAATACTTTGATGTACCTCTCAAAAGGTAAACATCATACAACACTCTCTGTTCCGATGTAGGTTTCAGCTCTCTCAACCAATCCACTGCTAACTGCGAATCTATAGACACCCCATTAAAAGTAATGGCGCCCACATGAGTCAGCTCCTTGAAATCTAGCCTAGGTACAGGCAGATCCCTGATTATCTTGATCGATTCCTCACGATCACTGCACACATGAAGGTACTATTCGACATCCCTTGTCATTTAAAACTTATCTCTGTTGTTTCTGAAAAATGTTGAAAACTGTTCAAACTCGACCACACCTGTGGTGTACATATCGCCACGCCTGTGGTGTATCCTTGGTCATGTTCGTTCTGGAATTTTTGCCATCAAAAACCGTTAAATAAATATCATTTAATAGAGATAAGTGTAATTTTTACAATAGTAAAGATTATGCAAACTCTTTCGATCAACTATTTAAACGCAGTGAACTACGTGGACTTTGATCCCAAAAATTTTTTTGGGTACCTAGGCAGTCCTAAGACTCGAGTCCAAATAATAAAATAAAATAAAATAAAAATAATTAATTAACAATAATTATGAATATTTAGCAAGATTTCCATAATAATGGAAATTTGTAAATCCAAATAATAAAATAAAATAAAAAATAAATAAAAATAATTATGAATATCTAACAAGATTTCCACAATAGTGGAAATTTGTAAATCCAAATAATAAAATAAAATAAAATAAAATAAAATAAAATAATAAATAAAAATAATTAATTTAAAATAATTATGAATATTTAACAAGATTTCCACAATAGTGGAAATTTGTAAATCCAAATAATAAAATAAAATAAAATAAAATAATAAATAAATAAAAATAATTAATTTAAAATAATTATGAATATTTAACAAGATTTCCACAATAGTGGAAATTTGTAAATCCAAATAATAAAATAAAATAAAATAAAATAATAAATAAATAAAAATAATTAATTTAAAATAATTATGAATATTTAACAAGATTTCCACAATAGTGGAAATTTGTAAATCCAAATAATAAAATAAAATAAAAATGTAAAATAAATAAAAATAATTATGAATATTTAACAAGATTTCCACAATAGTGGAAATTTGTAAGTCCAAATAATAAAATAAAAATAAAAATAAAATAATTAATTAAAAATAATTATGAACAAAAACAAAGATTTTCACAATAGTGGAAATTCGTCAACCCAAAATAATTAAGTCAAAATAAAATTAAAAAATAATTAATTAAAAGTAATTATGAACAAAAAGCGAGATTCCCACAATAGTGGGAATTCGTAAATCCAAATTATTAAATAAAATAACTAAATAAAAATAATTAAACAAAAATAATGAATTAAAAATAATTATAAACATAAAACGAGATTTCTACAATAGTGGGAATTCGTAAATCCAAAATAATTAATTAAAAGTAATTAATTAAAAATAATTAATTAAGAATATTTAACAAGACTTCCACAATAGTGGAAATTTGTTAATCCAGATAATTAATAATTATAAAACGATATTCCCATAATAGTGGGAATCCTTAAAACCCAAATAATTAAATAAGAGTAACTAATAATAAATATCTATGAATATGAAACGAGATTTCCGCAATAGTGGAAATTCGTGAATCCAAATAATTAAATGCAAATATACTAAATTGAAAATATTTATGTATATGAAGCGAAATTTCCATAATAGTGGTAATTCAAAAATCCAAATACTAAAAAAAATATACTTAATTAAATATATTTATGAACATAAAGTGAAATTTCCACAAAAGTGGGAATTCGCTAATACTTACAATTAGAGGGAATTATCTACTAAAATTACATAACCACCAACATTCAAACAAAAATATAATTTAGCCACTAAAACAAAGAAGACAAGCATAACTTATCGAATTTCGTAGTACCGGTTTACGGCGTTGCGGGGTGCTAATCCTTCCTCGCACGTAACCGCCTCCCGAACCCTACATCCTCGTTTCGCAGACCAGATTATAACCCGCGCCTAAAAGGGCCTGGGTTATGTCGAAAGCGTCCAATCCGCTTCTAAACGATTGGTGGCGACTCCAAAACCAATTTCGCGCCATCAGCGTGACGCGGACGGGAATGTTCACCACAGATGGCGACTCCGCTGGGGATCAGGAACTCTCCAAAGGAGGCTAACTACAAAAATAAATGCTCGATAAGTTTGGGTGTTTAGTTTCTTTAATGTGGCTTTACTTTCCCTATATGCGTTATTTGATTACCAGTGTTCATGCATTTGCATGCTCTATTCCCGAGCTTCACCCTTAGGTAGAATTTTGAGTGAAGTAGCGTACGCCTTTACAATAGTAAGGGCGCGTGAACCCTCATCCCAGTATCGAGTCATACCAGGATTAGCTATATTCGCCTCATGTAGTACGCCTAGAAGCCTCCCTAAGCCTGCCTAGGATAGGGCCTCAAGAAACCCGTTCGTCAGCTCGCAACCTAGAAAGCCCGGAGATCAGGATTTATATGATTCAGTGTATTATTACCCAACATGCGTATTTCCTTTTAATTCTCTTTGGTTGTCTTTATTAAATATGAGCATGCATCATGAAACATCTTTTTCAAGGTCTGTTGCGCGTGGCTAATCCCTAGATTTACATGTCCTTTGCCATTAGATGAATAATGTTGGTGAACTCGAGCCCTTTTGGGCGCTCCTCCCATTGTCTCTACAGAGAGAGATCGTGGAATGGGCGCTTCCCAAAAGAAATGCATTCATGGTTGAGGCCTTGAGGATGATTACACAGCTTAGAAACGGGCGAGTGGATTCCCCAACCCGACATCTTGATTGGCATCCGTGTTACATGGGTATGAACATCTTCTTCATCCCGCCGCACTGCTACGACTCCTTCCCTATTGAAGCCCAACTCCGATTGGCATTCATGGTCAGGAATGGAACTATAGGGGTAGTATTTCACATGACACGATTGGCGGCTTGTGTCGCCAAATGGGAGGCTAATGGTGAGAGTGTCACCCGTTTAGGAAGCTGGCTTAGTAGTTTCCTAACCATAAGTGAGTGGAATACATTCCTACAACATGAATGGGTAGGAGAATACATGTTGTTCACCTTCCACATAGAACAGGGTACCGATTACTGGGATGATGAGCTAGTGGTAATCGAAAGAAGTCAAGTTGTATTTGAAGGCTCTTGGCCGACCAACCCAGCTATTCAGCCCAAGGACGAACCTGTTCGTTGGGCAGAAGTGAAGAGACTGCTAATGGTGCTGAACAATATAGAGCACGACCCAATCTCAACCGCCCTATAGTCAGCCGACAACTACTACTGTGATGGCAGAATCAAGGAAAGCACTAGGATTCTCTCAGAGGTACAGATCGAGAACACCTTCTACCTTGAGGCGGAGTATAACCAAGCAGTCTTCAGGGATGTCAACTTTAGGAGAAGTTTTGGGATCCCATTGTACAGGGCCGGTTCGTTTATCAGAAATGGGGAAGGCAGCGGCTAAAAATCGGAAGTAGCATAGTCAAAGTTCTTCCCAATTTTGTATATATCGCGGAAGGACCTTGGTAGGACCTAGACGGGTAGCGCAGACATAGGATGATAATCGGATGTAGATAAGACGGTATACGGCGCCGCGCTTGTCTTGAGGTTTTTAGCTGAATACCGCAATTTTGTAATAGTAGTAGGGTAAACCGCGGCACACGCCCGGTGACAGGCGTAAACTCTTGGCGTCACCTCCAAATTTTGGGATGGGTGTGAAAAATCATAATATTAATGAATTAAGTAGCCTTCTAATTTCTACTAATGGCTCGGCACACCATTCTCGGATTTAGTTACATGCAACAAACCTTTGCATTCATGCATTTGCATTCGTCTTTGTTTTTTTAAAAAATTTCTTTTTCTGACAATCAGTCAATATTTTAGGTATCATCATCACAACGCACCTGTTTTATAACATAGTTTCATCTTGTAAAGTATGGCAAGCTTCATGGATACTGTGGATGAGGAAGAGTATGTTATGTGGTCAGCGCAACGACAACGTGAAGCTTACGGCGATGAGCCGCCGTTCCGTACCCTCGCCCCAAACCTACCAAGCTGCCCAATTCGGATACCGACTTACGAAACTGATGTGTTGAGGGGCACCTGGTCAATGCTCACCGATGAAGAAAAAAGGTGCTTTAGCGAGAAATACGGATGTCTGTTTGATCTGATCGACGTCCCGTTTCCGGGAGTTATGATGCGAGAACTCCTCAAGTATTGGGATCCTCAATTTCACTGCTTCACAATCAATGACATAGACATTTCACCACTAGCCGAGGAGTATGGATCAATCCTCCGTCTCAGGGACCTCCCACTTGGCAAGGTATACACAACCCAATCCAGACCCAAAGTCGAACAGTCAGTCACTGTCCCGCATTCTGGGGGTAACAAGGGATAAGATGAAAGGCCAAATCCAGATTGGGACAACTGGTGAGTATTTGCCTATCAGGTATTTGCTAGGATACATCCGCAACAGGTGTACGACATGTCATGGGCGGGTCAGTGCCTTGGCACTAATCCTATATGGAGTAGTACTGTATCCCGCCGCAATACACTTCATCGCTGAAAATGCTATCAGAGCTTTCGTAGCAGACTACCACAGGGCGAACCCCACATATGCAATTCTGGCAGAAACCTTTGTGGCTCTTGACAGCTGCTACCAGCTAGCCGAGGAGACTCTATACGGCAGCGCTTCCTTGTTAGTCACGTGGATCTTTGGACATTTAAAGCCTTCACCGCAGTTAGGAATACCTAATGTCCGGTACAACAAATGTTTCCATGGATCAACCAAGACGATTGCCGAGTTCATCCAAGCCGGAGGTGGGTACGAGAACGCTACACCAAGCCAATGGGAGAGGTATTTTTCCATGTTCGAAGAAAGTAAGCTCCATTGGAAAGCCCCATGGATGACAAACATGAACGTATTGTACAGATGTGGAGATAACCCCTGGGTCCCCCTGCTAGGGCCAAAGGGTTGCGCAAAGATATGCTCCTGCCATGTTTAGAAGACAAATGGGATGTCTACAGTTCATACCAGACACGAAAGGGATAGGGGAAGCTAACGGTAACCACAAAACCAAGATAGAAGCAGCACTCATGAGTTGGGAAAAAGCAAGAAGGATTGATTGTACGTTGAGTTGCACAGACCCAAGGGATATCCACGATCGAGTAACTGATGATTATCCTGAATGGCAAGAGGTCCGCGGGAGCAGGCTATCCACAAGATACCCAAGGGGAGGGCGTAAGAGGAGAATGGCTGCATCTAGTTCTCGAGATGCCGGAGTCAGTATAGAGGAGTATGACGAGCTAAAGGGAAAGTTTGAAGACCTGCAGATTGAGAGTCATAAGCTAAGGGGGCAGCTGAAAGCTAAGGAGGGACAACTGAGTTTGGCAGAAGCGGATAATCGAGATCTGAATAAGATAATCAAGAAATTAGAGAAGGACGGCCCAAGGCATAAGGGAGTCGTCGAAAGCCAGAGGAATGAGATTCGCCGACTAGGAGCGCAGGTCGGGATGCTTCAGGAAAAGGTTAGAGAGTACGAAGAACGCACCAGTGCGCTGGAAAGAGAGGTACAAGAGCGAAGGGCCGATGAAAGTGATATGCACACAGTAGTGCAGGCTATGGGTAGGATGAAGAGGATCATCGAAAAAAGGGCGCGATTTTTGGCAGCAGACGTCGAATACCACATGGAGGTGATGGGAGCCATGGGAGAAGAGGGCGGTGAGACGGCGACCTTCTTGAGCCACCTCTACGAAGAATTAGCTTCTTACGGAAACATGCCAGGAACTAGAGTTAAAATTTCAGAACTGTAGTTTGTACTTTTTTGTGTAATAAATAAACGACCGGTGTGTTGTGGTTTGGCTTGTAATAAGTGGTGTAATAACAAGCACTGTGGGGTCCTAGTACTGTACTACTATGAGTGTGGTGTATAGAGTATTATGAGTATGTTGTACTACTAACAATGATCCTGTTTATAAAGCGAGCTTGTTGTGTTGATGATGCCATCCCTGCATCCATACATGATTTCAAAATTCATACCCATCATGCATCATGCATCATGAGCAAAGCTTGTTTTGTTTTCTTTAAAAAGAGAATAAAGAAACTGGTGCCGCTTGTTCACCAGGGAAATCTTCCGTCATTGCTCACCAACAGACGGCAGTCCCGGCACACCAGTATTGGACTCGCCTTAAAGCTAGGATCATGACGTAACGTACGCTGGAAAATCTCCAAAAGGAGATGGATGAGATAAAAGGACTACTAGCTGGGTTTGATGAAATCAAAGAGCAGATGAAGTTGCTCGTGAGGTTGATGGCTGACAAAAAGAAGGTTAGGGAGGATGAAGACCAAAAGGTCGATTCGGGAGTTCCTCTTATAGGACCAACTGATGAAGGACATTCAGAAAGAAAAGTCGTCGTGATCGATAATGAACAAGAGAAGACCGAAAGGGAAACCGGGGAAGGTAGTGCGGATGGTGTTCACACTAAGTTTGAGCACGTAAAGCATGCTGAGTTTCCCGAAGATACGCCGTCCAAAGAATGGCGCGAGTGCTTGGAAGAGAGATTGCGGGCTGTAGAGGGTGTTGATTCTTATGGCACCCTCAGTGCATCACAATTATGCCTCGTGCCGGATGTTGTAATGCCCCACAAGTTTAAGATGCCAGATTTTGAAAAGTACGACGGCACTACTTGTCCGAGAAGTCATCTGGTAATATACTGCAACAAAATGGCAAACCATGCATATGATGATAAGCTAATGATGCATTGCTTCCAGAATAGCTTGGGAGGCTCAGCTTTGAGGTGGTACATGCGGCTTGAAAGAACAAGAGTCGAAGGTGGCGGATCTCGCTGATGCTTTCATGAGACATTATAAGCATAATCAGGATCTGGCCCCAGATAGGGAAGACTTGCGGAATATGGAGAAGAAAGAGAACGAATCATTCCGCGAATATGCCCACAGATGGCGTGAAAAGGCCGCCGAAGTGCAGCCGCCTATGTCGGAGAAGGAGCTAGTCTCAATATTCTTTGAGACTCTTAAGCCCCCCTTCTACAATAACATGCTAGGGCTAATCACGACAAACTTCTCCGACATGTTGCTAATCGGAGAAAGAATTGAAAAAGGGATTAAGCATGGCAGAGTGGATGGTCATGATCCACTTAAAAAGCATAATACCACCCGTAAAAGGGAAGAAGTCAATGCCACACGAGGTGAAACTCCAAGGACTGGAGGATGGGTTCGACCACCCACAGGTAATCCGACATCGCCATATATAGCTGCGGCCCTCGCGATGGACCCACGATCAACCGATCGCACCTCGGCAAAGGACAGCGCCCAATACTGCTATTCAACCAGGAGGATATCAAGGGAACCAACCCCGGCCATACCATGGAGGCCAACAGGTTGGAACTTATGGGCAAAGCAGTCCTACCAATTACAGGGCGCCAGAACCGCTCGACCCCATCCCAATCTCGTATACCGAGCTCTTCCCTCAGTTACTGAAAAGCAAGCAAATTGTTCCAGTCCCACTCAAACCGTTGCAACCACCGTACCCCAGCTGGTACGACCCAGAAGTCCGGTGCGAGTATCATGCTGGGGCACCCGGTCATGTAATCGAAAACTGTAGGAGCTTTAGATATAAAGTACAACAGTTAGTGAGGGCAGGGTGGTTGAAATTTGACGGCCAGCCCAACCGCCCCAATGTCAATAAGAATCCGCTCCCTAACCACGGGGGGCACAATGTTGTTACGGTCGGAAAAGAAGAATTCTATCGAGAGAAGCTGAGCATTGCTGAAATCAAAACGCCACTGAAGTTTGTATGCAAGCTGCTCATAGACGGTGGTTACCTAAGGACCGCCGATGGGCGAAATATTTCTGCAATGCTAGGGGACGAATGTCTATATCATGGCGGAAATTCCAACCATACTATGGATGATTGCGGGGCTTTCAAAGAAAAATTGCAGGCGCTCATGGATTCCAAACTGGTTATTTTCTACACAGGGATCAAAGGAGCGGCCGACATTTGCATGGCATCGTCAGAAAGTCCGGAATTTGACTTCCCTAAACTTGTGATTCACTATCAGGCCTCCGCCAAACCACCACCACCGTCTTTAGAAGTGGAACCCTTGGTTATAAGGGTCCCTAGACCTTTCGAGTATAAAAGCTCCAAGGCCGTCCCGTGGGAGTATGCGTGTCAAGCTGAAAAGGAGAACAATGTTGACTCTCCGGCTATAAGAAACATAACCGGTTTGAGTCAGATCACAAGGAGCGGAAGACACTATGGCGTGCACGATGACCTAGACGAGACTGAAAGGGTTAGAAGGGCAGAAATAAAACAAGGAAAAAGAGCGTATTCTGAAGTCGCTGGACCAGATAGTGTTCCTCCTATGGATGAATGCGAGGGGAGGAAAGAGGATGAGGATTATGAACCAAAGGTTAGTGATGAAGATGCGTGCGAGTTCTTGAAGCTTGTAAGGCATAGCGAATTCAAAGTAGTAGAGCAGCTTAACCGCAGCCCGGCGAGGATTTCACTCCTGTCCCTGATGTTAACCTCTAAGCCCCATCGACGAGCCCTCATAAGAGTGCTGAACCAAGTGCACGTCTGCCATGATGTTTCAGTAGAGCGCTTCGATGGGATAGTCGGAGCGGTTTTAGCAAACGGGAAAATCACTTTCGATGAAGACGAGATACCTTCTGATAGCCCGATGCTTGGTTGACAACGGTTCATCACTGAATGTTATGCCTAAATCCACCTTAAACAAGTTGCCGATTGATGACTCTTACCTTAAGCCAAGTTTCACAGTCGTTAGGGCTTTTGATGGCACGAAGCGCAAAGTCATAGGGGAAATCTCGCTACCCATTCAGGTAGGACCTAAGGTCTTCCAAGTGGATTTCCACGTAATGGACATAAATCCGGCATACAGCTTGTTGTTGGGGCGCCCTTGGCTCCACACGGCAGGAGTAGTCCCATCATCCTTACACCAGAAGCTGAAGTTTGCAATCAATGGGAAGCTCATTGAAGTGTTCGGAGAGGAGGATGCGTTGGTAACTAGAGCTTCGAACACACCCTACATTGAGGCCGCGGAGGAAGCCCTGGAAAGCGCATTCCAGACTTTCGAAATAGAGGACGTCGCATATGTAGGGCGTAGCGCAGCTCACAAGGCCCACGTCTCCCAAGCAACTCTGACATCAGCGAAATGCTTGATTAAGGACCTCCACTACTCAGAATGGCAAGAGGTGTTGAAAGAACCCATCCAGGTCAAGGAAAACAAGAACCGTGCGGGATTGGGATACATTCCAAAGAGTGATGATATGAGGAGGATCCAAGGGGAGCGGAAAAGGAAGAGAATTTCAAGGTTAAGCGGGAGAGAAGATGATGAAGGAATTACTTTCATACCTCACATCACAAGCACATTCAGGAGCGCTGGAAGGATAAATGTGAGGAAAAACTGCACTGATCGGAGCACCGAAAGGTTACTGTCGGAGCTTGCAGATCTCTCCATCAGCATGCTGGATACGGGAATTAAAATCGGAATAGAGTGGGTGCGCCAGCTCCGTCCAGAGGAAGAGCTGAGCAACTGGGTGTCTCTCGAGTTACCTTTACCACCACAAATGTAATAACTCTAAAAATAACTACTAAATAAGGGAGGGGAGGACCTCCAAGCGTCTTTTTAGTGATCCCGGATGCTTGTAACGCATTTTCCCAAGTTTAATAAAGCATGTTTTTCATAAGTATTAATCCGTGCATCGTCCACATTATTCACTTCCGTTTTTCTTCTTTGTCCTTTTCTATTTTTTCCCCCGCGTGACAGGGTTGCAGATGTGTTTGAAAACAATGAAGGTTTTCGAAACTAAAGTTGACTTTGACCACCCAATTTATGAGATGGAAATCGAGGAAGGAAGTGATGGTTCTGACCTAGAGACAGATTGGATGGTAGAATAAGAGGAGCGATCCCTGGAACCATTCTACGAGTTAGTAGAGATAGTGAATTTGGGAACAGAGGAGAATCGACGAGAGGTCAAGGTAGAGGACGGTTTAGACCGAGCAGAAAAGGATAGGCTCGTCGAACTACTCCAGAACTTTCAGGATGTTTTCGCATGGTCTTATCAAGATATGCCAGGCCTCGATGAAAAAATAGTAACACATCACTTGCCAATAAGGGAAGGGTGCAAGCCACTAAAGCAAAAGTTACGACGGATGAAACCAGAATGGATACTCAAAATCAAGGAAGAAGTACAAAAGCAATACGAAGCTGGGTTCTTGCAGGTAGCACAATACACCGATTGGGTCTCTAATATAGTCCATGTGCCTAAAAAGAATGGGAAAGTGAGAATGTGTGTAGACTATAGAGATTTAAATAAGGCAAGCCCGAAGGACAATTTTCCATTGCCTCATATAGATGTTCTTGTCGATAATACCGCCAATCACCATATGTTCTCTTTCATGGACGGTTTCTCAGGATACAACCAGATCAGGATGTTTCCCGAGGATCGAGAGAAGACCACCTTCATCACTTTGTGGGGAACCTTTTGCTATAAAGTCATGTCTTTTGGGCTGAAGAACGCTGGGGCAACCTACCAGCGGGCTATGGTCACACTATTCCATGACATGATACATAAAGAAATAGAGGTCTATGTGGATGACATTATAGCAAAATCAAAAAAGGAAGATGACCATGTAGCCGTGTTACGAAAGTTGTTTGAGCGACTCAGGAAGTACCAGCTCCGACTGAATCCGGAAAAGTGTACATTCGGAGTCATCTCGGGAAAGCTGCTCGGTTTCGTGGTTAGCCGAAAGGGGATTGAAGTAGACCCTGACAAAGTGAAGGCAATAGTTGACATGCCTCCTCCCCAAACACAACGGGAGGTGCGGGGGTTCTTGGGGCGCTTGAATTACATTAGTCGGTTCATATCGCATTTGACACCGACCTGTGAACCCATTTTCAAGCTTCTAAAGAAGAACCAACCTATCGAATGGGATAAAAGTTGTGATCAAGCCTTTAAAAGAGTCAACGGGTGTTTATTAAACCCTCCGGTGCTGGTGCCACCAACTTCGGGAAGGCCGCTAATATTGTACTTGACGGTATTTGAAAATTCGGTAGGCGCAATGTTGGCTCAACACGATGAATCAAGAAGGAAAGAACACGCCATATACTACGCCGGAAGAAATTCACTAGCTACGAATCTCGATATACATCGCTCGAGAAAACCTGTGGAGGGCTGGCATGGGCAGCCAAGAGGCTGAGACAGTACATGTTATATCACACGACACTACTTATATCCAAAATGGACCCTATCAAGTACGTCTTCGAAAAGCCGGCCCTCTCCGGCGGATAGCCCGATGGCGAGTGTTCTTGGCGAGTATGACATCGTTTATACCCCAAGGAAGGCCATTAAAGGGAGTGTAGTGGCGGATCATTTGGCAGAGCATGCGATCCCAGACCCAGGTCCGATGTGGATAGACTTTCCGGATGAAAGTATAATGAATACCAATAAATCGGAGGGGGGCTTGATCCAAACGACATGGGTAATGAAGTTTGACGGGGCCTCAAACTCGTTGGGGCAGGGCGTCGGGGTCGTGTTCATCTCTCCAGAAGGAAAGGTATGTCCTATCACTGCCAAAATCTGCTTTGACTGCACCAACAACATAGCGGAGTACGAAGCATGCGCTTTCGGAATCCGAGCCGCACCGGATATGGGCATTAAGGATTTGAAGGTATATGGTGATTCGGCGCTAGTAATCTACCGGTTGAAGGGGGAGTGGGAAACTAGGGATCATAAGCTCGTCCCATATCAGAAATACATAGGCGAAATGGTGGCGAAATTCGAGTCGATACAGTTTGAGCACATCACACGAGTCGACAATCAAATAGCAGATGCTCTCGCCACATTGTCCTCGATGTATAAACTAGATGAAACCGAGGTTAATCTGCGAATAGAAATCAAAAAGCAAAATGCCCCTGCCTACCTAGCCAGTGTTGAAGAAGAGCGTGATGGAAATCCCTGGTTCCATGACATAAGGACCTACCTACAGAAAAGGGAATATCCAGCTGGGGCATCCGAGAATGATAAAAGGACCTTACGGAGGTTGGCGATGGGTTACTATGATGATGGAACTACCCTCTACAAGGTAAGCCTTGACTCTGTGCTCCTGAGATGTGTGACCACCCCTGAAGCACGAAAAATCATAAAAGAAGTCCATGAGGGAGTTTGCGGCACACATGCCGGTGGTCACGCGTTAGCTAAGAAGATAATAAGGATGGGTTACTATTGGACGAAGATGGATTCTGATTGTGTAAAATACGTGAGAAAATGCCACAAGTGTCAGGTTTATGCCAATGAAAAGCATGTCCCTTCGTCATCGTTGCACGTTATGGCATCGCCTTGGCCTTTCGCGGCATGGGGGATCGACGTTATAGGCATGATTGAACCGAAAGCGTCGAATGGGCACCGTTTCATCCTAGTAGCCATCGACTACTTCACGAAATGGGTTGAGGCCGTGTCATACGCAAACATCACCAAAAGCGTCATCACAAAGTTCATAAAAAAGGAAATCATCTGCCGGTATGGGCTCCCGAAAGGATAATAACCGACAACGCAAAAAATCTCAACAACAAGATGATGGACGAGCTCGCAACCGCTTTAAGATCAAGCACCACAACTCCGTACCATACCGACCAAAGATGAACGGAGCGGTCGAGGCGACCGAACAAAAATCTCAAGAAAAACATACGAAAAATGGTCGTTACCTACCGTGATTGGCATGAAATGCTACCGTTTGCTCGCACGGTTACCGAACGTCGCAAGAACCTCGACGGGATCGACTCCTTACCAATTGGTCTATGGGATGGAAGCGGTACTTCCCATAGAGGTAGAAATACCTTCACTAAGGGTTATCATGGAAGCAAAGCTGGAAGAAGCTGAGTGGGTAAAAGCACGGTATGATCAGTTAAATTTAATTGATGAGAAAAGGTTGACAGCCATCCACCACGGGCATCTGTATCAGCGTAGATTGATTAGAGCTTTTAACAAAAAAGTGAAACCACGGGTATTCCGTGAGGGAGAGTTGGTAACAAAGAAGATTCCCACTCGACAAGGGGACCCAAGAGGAAAGTGGACGCCGAACTATGAAGGGCCCTATGTAGTGAAGAGGGCTTTCTCGGGAGGGGCTTTGATATTAACGAACATGGATGGAGACGAGCTCCCTTACCCGGCTTAACTCGATTCAGTGAACAAGTACTATGCTTAAAGTTCACGACGGTGATGTATGAGATCGTTTTTCCATCAATAAAGTGAAGGTTTAAGTCAACTTTACATTTTGGATACTTCATGAATTTTCAAACACTATTCTCCTAAACGTTGTTCACGCGCCATCAAATAAAACGGACGAGGCACGACACTCCAAATGAACTTGGTACAAATGCGTTCATGCTGACACTTTCACCCTAATTAGTCGTTAGGAGGTCTTTCTAAACGAAAGTATTAGTAAGATAGGGAAATAAAGGGGAAAATGCTAGTAATGATAATAAAAAATCATTGAAGGAACGAAAGAGTTAAAGAGAGGTTATAGAAAAGAAGCCTAAACGGCAGGTTTGCTCTACTCATTCCTAACCCAACAAGTCATTAACAAGGGTCGTTGTGGTTTTACCATTATAACCAAAAGTAGAGAAAAGTAGGAAGGAAATCCTCAAGATCACTGGGTAAGAGCACTATATGAAGTCATCAGGAGGAAAAACGAAGGGAAAGGAGTGCGTACGATACGGTTACCCAGCTTATCAACGGGTTCGACGCCATTGCGCTAACATGTGGCACAAACCAAGCAGCAAGTCGGCTCTCAAAATTAGGAATCATGGACACTCGAGATGGACCGGCAATATCCCTACCCGTGTTGGGAGGGGGAGCACGTCCCGAGCAGAAAGGAGCGACGGTTAAAACTAGTGAAATCATTATATCAAACCCGGATCGTCCAGTAGACACTTACCTCAGAAAATCCTACCATAATGTTTACCATCATGAAAGTAGTGTCTTGTTGCAGCGAGCGATCCTGGGATGACCTGGGAACAAGGCACGGTTGTTAGCACTCGACAATGTGTTTTCTATAAAACAATCAATTCCCTCGGGAAAGTCAAATATCACATGCATATTTTTCATAAAAGGGAAGCCTTACTCAAATTCTTGCAAAAAAAAAAAACCATTCATCATCAACACATGTGCACCATGAAACGGGAAATAGGTCAAGCCGAATCCCTAGTACATCAACCCTGAGCATCCTGGGGCAAGCGGATTGCATCACGGAACAGGCGATAGGTCAAGCTGAAACCCTAGTACGTTCACCCTAACATCCAGGGTCAAGCGGATCGTACCTTGGAACGAGAAATTAGTCAAGCTGAATCCCTAGTACATCAACCCTTAGCATCCTGGGGCAAGCAGATTGCATCACGGAACAGGCAATAGGTCAAGCTAAAACCCTAGTACGTTCACCCTAACATCCAGGGTCAAGCGGATCGTACCTTGGAACGGGAAATAAGTCAAGCCGAATCCCTAGTACATCAACCCTTAGCATCCTGGGGCAAGCGGATTGCATCACGAAACGTGCAATAGGTCAAGCCGAAACCCTAGTACGTTCACCCTAACATCCCGGGTCAAGCGGATCGCACCTTGGAACGGGAAATAAGTCAAGCCGAATCCCTAGTACATCAACCCTTAGCATCCGGGGCAAGCGGATTGCATCATGGAACGGCATAGGTCAAGCTGAAACCCTAGTACGTTCACCCTAACAACCAGGGTCAAGCGGATCGCACCTCGGAACGGGAAATAAGTCAAGCTGAATCCCTAGTACATCAACCCTTAGCATCCTAGGGCAAGCGGATTGCATCACGGAACGGGCAATAAGTCAAGCTGAATCCCTAGTACGTTCACCCTAGCATCCAGGGTCAAGCGGATCGCATCTTGGAATGGGAAACAGAATAAGCTCAGCGAACCTTTTAAAATTTGGTTCCTATCTTTGTGCTACTTTCTGTTACAAACAAAAGTAACACAAAGAGGGGCAACTGTAGTAACCAAATTTGTCCAGGCTTTCGTACTTTTAGTTTCGTAATGCTTTTCTACGTCGAAATGTCAATGTTCTCGGGCCCGATTGCAGACCCGGTATTTTGGGCCCAATTTTGGGCTCGCTACTGTTATTAATTAAGAGGCTGCCACCTCTTATTTTGTTTCAAAAACGTTGCAAAGTTTCATTGGAGGAGAGGGGAGGTGGCATCCCCCTTTTCTTCATTTAAATGGACAAGCAAGTGGAGAAATACAGGGGGGAGGGTTTTTTTGGGGGGGAAATTTTCTGCACCCTAAGTCCCAGTCCAAAATAAAGAAAAAAATTATTACGACAAGTTACAAGAACGAGCTAAACTAAGTACAACCGATTCTACCGCCATTCACTTTGTCGTCATTCGCAAGGGGCTACAACCTGAAACACGACAAAAAAAAGAAGCTTCGATTCAAAGGTAATAATCCAAACATTCCTATTCAAAAGCATTCATGCAATATTCATACATACATTTGGTAGCACTTATACTCTCTTAAACATCATCCTCGAATATTCATTATGACTAATCAAGGAAACGTTTCATGTTGGTAAGCGTCCTCGCAAACCCTAAAATAAGGTTCAAAACTTAACAAGTTGCTGAAATTTTATCAAGGATGACACTAAATGATAACATTTCAAAAAAAAGGGTAATTTTTTAAAAAAGTTCAGATTTCTAAACTCATCATAACAACAAAATAGTCCAGATTTTAGTTCAAGCGACCTACTCAAACAAAACTACCATCATCGACCAAGTAAAATCAGAATTAGTGAAGGGTTTAGCCTTTTACCTTTCTCGTCCTTTGCTCCGGCGAGTCCGTCTTTGACGGAAACTTTTTCGGCCTCTCCGGCTCCGTCGATCCCCATCTTTATTGAAACATACACCAACATCAAGACAACAGAAATAAGGAAAAGAACATAAAAACAAAAAAAACTCAGATCGTAACTCCACAGATCGGGGTTTGCAAACAACATGCAAGCCCGAATCGAAGTCAAAACGAAAAGAATTAATTAGAAGGAGGGGTTTTCATGTTTTTACCTTTTCTTCCTCCTGTTTTTTCTTGCTTTGTTCGTTGTGGGAGGAGAGTGGAGGCGGAGACGGCGGCGCCCGTCGCCGCCAGCGAGACCAGAAAAGGAGGGTGAGGAGAGGCAGAAAAAAGAAAAAAAGGGTAAAAAAAATAACGGCGGCGGCGGCCGTGGTGGCGGCGGGCGGTGGTAGAGAAGAAGAAGAGAGGAGGAGAAAGAGATAAGAGGAGAAAGGTTAGAGAGAAGGGAGAGGTTTTTAGAGAGAAGTCAGAGAGATTTGAGAGGAGAGGAGGAGAGGAGAGAGAGTGAGGGCTGTAAAATGGCCACTTTTCGTTGAAAATTGGCCTTTTATACGTCCAAGTACAGTTAGAGTGAAATGACCAAACTGCCCCCTGCCTTCCTTCTTCAGCTGTCAAAATTACAGGGGCAATTTCGTCTTTTCACGCTTTCTGGCCAACCCGCGGTTAACCGGTTCGACCGGTCGCGCGCGCGGGCTGCAGGCCCTTGCCTTCCGGATCGGGCCGTCTCTTGATTGGGCCCAGCCCAAATTTGAGCCCAATGGATTCAGAAAGGCCAAATATTTTGTGTCCCATTAAGGCCCTATTGAAATCGAAATAAGATCGAAGTAAGAACGGAATAGAGCCTAATAAAGACCTTAAATTCCTTAATCTTATTCGATGTTGTTAGGTCAGTGTTGCGAACTAAAGAAAAAAAAGAGACTCAAAATTTTATATTTGTGAGAATCAAATTAATATTAATATAACAACAATAGAATTATCAGGTCGTCAAAAATACTCGCGACATGCTTATTTAAATGATGGTTCGTTTCCCGTCCTGCATCGTTTGTTTCAATTAAGTTAAATCGTGTTAGTGCTAGTTATTTAATTTGTGATTTGGAAAATAATGTGTAATTTATTAAAGACAATCCTTTAAAGATGTCATGGCAACGTTTTTATGAATTTCATATTAGCGACGAGCGTATCTAAAATTTAGCCAAAGGTAAAATGAATAAGTGTCCAAGGTACAAGTCGTTAGGAATCTTTATCGCTCCTCTAAAATTTATAAATAATAATAAGCCAATTACGAATCAAGAGATTCGTAATTAAATGTATTGAGAGGTGCGTTTCTCCTTAGTATGTCAGCACCTTCGGTTTCGGAATACCGAAGCGCGAGGTTTTTGTTCGTTCTGGAATTTTTGCCATCAAAAACCGTTAAATAAATATCATTTAATAGAGATAAGTGTAATTTTTACAATAGTAAAGATTATGCAAACTCTTCCGATCAACTATTTAAAACGCAGCGAACTACGTGGACTTTGATCCCAAATTTTTTTTGGGTACGTAGGCAGTCGTAAGACTCGAGTCCAAATAAAAAAAAAAAATAAAAAAATAAAAAAATAAAAAAAATTAATTAAAAATAATTATGAATATTTAGCAAGATTTCCATAATAATGGAAATTTGTAAATCCAAATAATAAAATAAAGAAAAGTAAAAAAATAAATAAAAATAATTATGAATATTTAACAAGATTTCCACAATAGTGGAAATTTTTAAATCCAAATAATAAAATAAAATAAAATAAAATAATATATAAAAATAATTAATTTAAAATAATTATGAATATTTAACAAGATTTCCACAATAGTGGAAATTTGTAAATCCAAATAATAAAAGAAAATAAAATAAAATAATAAATAAATAAAAATAATTAATTTAAAATAATTATGAATATTTAACAAGATTTCCACAATAGTGGAAATTTGTAAATCCAAATAATAAAATAAAATAAAATAAAAAAACAAATAAAAATAATTAATTAAAAATATTTATGAATATTTAACAAGATTTCAACAATAGTGGAAATTTGTAAATCCAAATAATAAAATAAAATAAAAATGTAAAATAAATAAAAATAATTATGAATATTTAACAAGATTTCCACAATAGTGGAAATTTGTAAGTCCAAATAATAAAATAAAAATAAAAATAAAATAATTAATTAAAAATAATTATGAACAAAAACAAAGATTTCCACAATAGTGGGAATTCGTAAACCCAAAATAATTAAGTCAAAATAAAATAAAAAATAATTAAATAAAAGTAATTATGAACAAAAAGCGAGATTCCCACAATAGTGGGAATTCGTAAATCCAAATTATTAAATAAAATAACTAAATAAAAATAATTAAACAAAAATAATGAATTAAAAATAATTATAAACATAAAACGAGATTTCCACAATAGTGGAAATTCGTAAATCCAAAATAATTAATTAAAAGTAATTAATTAAAAATATTTAATTAAGAATATTTAACAAGACTTCCACAATAGTGGAAATTTGTTAATCCAGATAATTAATAATTATAAAACGAGATTCCCATAATAGTGGGAATCCTTAAAACCCAAATAATTAAATAAGAGTAACTAATAATAAATATCTATGAATATGAAACGAGATTTCCGCAATAGTGAAAATTCGTGAATCCAAATAATTAAATGCAAATATACTAAATTGAAAATATTTATGTATATGAAGCGAAATTTCCATAATAGTGGTAATTCAAAAATCCAAATACTTAAAAAAATATACTTAATTAAAAATATTTATGAACATAAAGTGAAATTTCCACAAAAGTGGGAATTTGCTAATACTTGCAATTAGAGGGAATTATCTACTAAAATTACATAACCACCTATATTCAAACAAAAATCTAATTTAGCCACTAAAACAAAGAAGACAAGCATAACTTATCGAATTTCGTAGTACCGGTTTACCGGGCGTTGCGGGGGTGCTAATCCTTCCTCGCACGTAACCGCCTCCCGAACCCTACATCCTCGTTTCGCAGACCAGATTATAACCCGCGCCTAAAAGGGCCTGGGTTGTCGAAAGCGTCCAATCCGCTTCTAAACGATTGGTGGCGACTCCAAAACCAATTTCGCGCCATCAGCGTGACGCGGACGGGAATGTTCACCACAATGATAACAGCTCCTTCCGAAAAAATCAGATTTTTTCATTTGGTCAGACCTCCCTACTTTTTCCCTGAACAAATCAAATGTAATTTGTTAGAAAAAAGTTACAAGTAATCTAGGTTAAAGTGAATACAAAAAATTTGGAGACTCATAACTTACTCAGTCACAACTAATTGTCATGAAGTCCATCGAGATATGTAGATCGTCCC
The DNA here is from genome assembly GCA_030674075.2 of Linum usitatissimum. Lineage (NCBI taxonomy): Eukaryota > Viridiplantae > Streptophyta > Magnoliopsida > Malpighiales > Linaceae > Linum > Linum usitatissimum. The sequence goes on along the minus strand of JAUJYP020000368.1, from coordinate 871,537 downwards.
TTTCCCGAGTCATCCTCTGTATAAGTAACACAGAGAAATGAAAATACAGTGAATATGAAGAAATAAAACTGCAGAAATGCAGAAACAGAAATTTCAATTTTCAGAAATGCTAAAAGAAAAATGTAATACCTTCCAAGTCATTATCATTATCATCTCCAGTAAGATTGAGCATAATGAAACACCCTTCCAAAGCAATATTTGCATCTTCGATATTATCTGAAATGCATAAAAAGAAAAGGAAAGTTAGAAATCAAGTTCAAACTAGAAATTCAGGAACACATATATTCATCATTATTACCTTTGTTCACATCAGCCTGTAACAAATTCCTAGCACTCATCATTGCCTCAACAGTTGTATAACGTAACCTACTACGATGAGGGTCTAAAAGACGATCCTCAGAACTCAAGGCACTTTCAGATGCCACAGATATGACTTGTACTACAAAAACATCTCTTGCAATTTTTTACAAAATAGGATATTTGATGCCGTTTTGTTTCCACAAAAGCAATATATCAAAATCAAAAGTTTTGAGTAATAACATCCTCACAGGTGTGGCAAGCCACGGGCGTGAAGCTATGCCGACCATGAGCGTTATGTGTGTGTTAGCCACAGGTGTGGCGGACCTATTGGTCATGGCTGTGTTGTGCCAAGGGGCTACACATGTGGACAGTAATGCAGTGGGCTAAAGTAGAGCACCCGATCAGGCATGCAGATAAGGCGTAGTCCTTATTTGAGACTTGGTCTCTTGCAAACTGCTGAAGGATATACATAGTGATCCTGAAACGACTCAGAGGTGAGTTGGAACTGGAATAGTGAAAGTGAGGCTTCGACCTTGGTTGTTTAGTAGCTTCTGTGGAGGTTGCCAGGTAGTGGTGCTCATTGGGTAGTGAGCTTGAGGGGTCGATGTTATTCTAAGGTTGTGGTTAGGTTGAGATTGACCTTGGGTCATTTACAAGGAGTGGACCGGTTGAGTCATTGATAAGGACGACACGTCAAGACCATTTGAGACCAAGTTGGGGTGCACGTGCCATGGTTCAAACACTATTGCGTCGAATCTTTCCGCTCAGTGGGGTGACATTCAAGTTTCGAGACGAAACCTTTTGTAGGAAGGGAAAGTTGTGACACCCCGAATTCTGATTTGTTTGAATTTTGGCTGATTAAAATCTTACTCGATAAGTGGAAATCGGGAATTGGAAACTAAATTAATTTAATTGATTCGAAGAGTTGATTCCGCAGTTAACCAAGTATTAAGGGCTTGTAAGATCGTGATAATTACCGGGTTGACTAAGTCAATCGGAGAAGGAGTTAAGTCTTTGAATTGTAAGTTATGAACTTGGAGGAATCTGAGCCGTTAGATGGATCTAACAGTGAGGAAGGAGCTTGATCCATTCAAGAGAAGGAAAGTGGGCTTTCATTTGATTGGAAATGGAAATACAGATGTAGGTCATGGGGCCCAATTGAAGTTGTGATGACGTGACTTGTTTGGGCCGTTGGATTGATCTGGTGTACAGATTGGCCCCGTAATCATCCAAGAGATGGAAGTATTGGGTGTTGGTCTTCATCCTCCCTCCCAAAACTCGACGATGATGACGGCGTGCGGGAGTCAAACCTCAACGGCGCTAGTAGGCTCGGAGGAGATCTCAGTGGAGATCGGGAGTTGGCCGAGGAGATACATAGGAGGGGAGCTGCAGCGATCGACGGCGGCGGTGGTCTTGCTCACGATGGAGAAGAAGGTGGACGTGTACCGCGCGTCGGGAAGGGTCTCCGACAGGCGACGCCCCCAGTTCGCCGGAGAAAAAGGTGACCTCCCCGCTAAGTTAGAGAATTCAGATGACCAATTGGAAATTCTGGAAAAATAAGCGGCTAATCTGAAATTGGTAATTCATAAGTTTTGCTTCGGTAGCTCTAAACTTATGGAAGGTTTACTGTTAAGGACTTGGGTAAGTTTTGTCAACGGTTAAAAGTTCTCGATCAGTCAGTGTAACGGAGGCAGTTTGAGGACTAGCACAACATTTCCCTCTCGGCAAGTTTTCAGATTGGTGCAAAAGAAGTAAATGGAGCATAACTCGATCGTTTGACATCCAAATGATGCACAGTCAGAAGTTACGGACTCGTGGTAGTGAGAGGAACCATATCAAGTCAAAATCAGAGATGTCAGCTCTTCTTAAGAGGTGGAGATTTAGATTACTTTTCTGCTTTAAGAGTAGAACTCTAATTAGAGTTGTCAGGAATCCGATGAATGGATTCTCAAGATGGTACAGTGACGTATGATCCACTGTACCAATGTTGTGTGTTCTTAGCCGGGCTCCTTGAACTGTGCAGTAGCGTGAGATCTACTGTATAGTTGTTTTGATTACAGAGCAGGGCTCTGGGGCCGTACTGTAGCTCGTAGTCTACTGTACAACATTGTTTGTTTTGATTACAGAGAAGTCTAGGGTCGTATTGTAGCTCATGTTCTACTATACTGGCAATTATTATTCGAGTATAAGCTCATGGTGCTTGAACTATGATTCATAGTTCTGGATTAGGACCAGATTCAGGTTTAGCTAGATTAGTTCTTCATATGTGCTGGTCACCCACCCATCGATTGTTGAATCCCCAGGATGTTCTACGGCTACAGAATGACGTGTAGAGTAGACCTACAGATGTTGCCCATACGGTTTTCAGGGTGGTTTCATGGTCTAATCCACCATGAGGCTATCTACCACTACCTAGGGGTGACTGATGATAGGATGATGCCTTTGGGAGCACAAGGATACTTTATTAGAGTTCCGAGACTTTCTTGTTCTATCATCGGTTTAAGTTTCAGTGGACTCTTAGTATAATTTCAGTTCTACGTGAATCCAGTTAGCCACTCAGTTCTTATCACTGACCTCGTTTGATATTTTATTCCTTGGTGTATCTATGTGTTCAGCCATAGGTACTGGAGCTGATGGTGGAGAGAGAGCTAGTAAGGATTTTGATGTCTTTTGATACCAGTTTAATGTATTTTCAACCTGAGTTGCGTCTCCTTTGTTTAGCTTGTGTTTTGGGATCTGGGATCCGAGTTGGCCAACTTTGAAAAAGTATTCTAGTTCTGCTTTTAGTGCTTGTTTTTAATGTTTGGATAGTATGATTTGCGGTTCAGGTTGAGAATCCTAGGGTGGGTGTAATACCCCAATCCTAGTACGGAAATATTTATGTAAAAGTCTCTAAATTTATCTATAAGAATTTGGTTTATACTAGTGTTGTCTAGTATTGTTTGTATTGTAAAGTGCTTAATTAAATGTTTATCATAAATAATTTGAAATTATTAGACTTATGTGTGGGGATTGGATTATTGAGACATAAATAATTAAAGTGAATTTTAAACATAATCAACTATTTAGTTGTAGCCTAAATGGTTTGTGTGCTCATCGTCTTCCCTTTAAACCCGAGTTTGAGTCTTGCTAGAAGCAATTTTTTTTATCCTTTCATTTTTGTCCCAGCTAGTTAAACGACGTCGTTTTGAGATAAGTGAATCTAGTTGTCATAACCTCCTCCGACCAAAGATTCTGTTTTATCCGGCCAACACCGATACCCGACAATAAGAAATTTTTTGCGCATCTCTGACAGATTGAAGGCCGTGATGCCACATTTTAGACCCAAACCCTCCGTTGAGGGTAATCACATAGCTATTTAAAGCCATCCAGAATCAATATTAAGGAGGAGCAAGGTTGAAACTATGTTTCCTTCTTCTCCGACGTCGACAAGTTCTAAACCAACCCAAGACCTTTAAATACCTCGGTTGACTTCGTATTATTGAGACAAAACCTTACGTATCCTTCGATTTGAGTTTGCTCGAGTTTTAGTGGTGATTCAAGGCTCACCGGAGCCCGGGTTCGTCGTCGCCAGAATCTGGAAATCCAACAGGAGGTCACGTTGGAGTTAAGTGCCAAACATCCATTTTGGTCCCCGAATTTCCATGTGCTGTAATTAGCCCCCGAACCGCTTGTTTCCGTTTACGCAACCGTAACTTTTGAATTATTCCAGCCGCGGCCCAATACTTTCCAGCTATTGCAGTTTGGCCCGACAGTTTTGAGTTAAGCCATAATTGTTCCGTTCTTTGACGTTTGACTGTATTTTGAGTCAACCCGCTTAATTCTAGGTGGGTTGGTTTAAGGGGATAATATCTTCCATTTTACATGTTTATGTTTTACTTGTGTTATTTATGCTTCTTTGAATTACATGAATAATAATTGGATTTTAAAGGTTTTAAATGCATTATATGTGACAACATGACATGTCAATTATATGTGATCCATATATTCTATTATATCCTAAGTGATACGTTACATGTCAATTATATATTGCTGATATGATATGTTACATGTATTGTTCAGTTGAACAAGTTCTGTTGTAAGAGTAATATTTGTATTGATTGATCACCTAGTTAGAGCCCATATGTTGACGATCGTGCTTAATACACTATAGCTACACGGTGGGCTTCTCACACTAACTATCGTCGTGGGCCTTGGTAGGCGCCACTATATGCGGCCCGATTCGGTGCCACTAACATGTATATGGGTCGTCGGTATATGTGAGCGGGGATCCCAATTAAAATATGCAAAGTAGAGTCAGAGTTGTCCAACGTGCTTTACATGCTATATGGTTATCTTTTTCAATGATTTTCAAAATTGATATCTATATGATAACTTTGGAAGACTGACCCCGAGCCACCCACCAGTTCGTGACAGGTTCTATGGTATTAGAAGAATTAATAAAGGATCTATTCATCTGCCGCCAGGCTGAAGTTAGGATATTGATGAGACTGTATATTTCTGGGATTTGTTTTAAGAGATGGGTCCATTCACCGTTTGACACCAGCTTCCGAAAATAAGCTGCTTGGCGTAATATTCCAGTTTTTGTATAATTTTAATTATATTTTGTACTATTTCTAAACTGTGTCATCTGTCCGTCCCGGGACAATTTTTTGTTTATTTCAAAAGGTAAAACTGGGACGTTACAAGTTGGTATCAGAGCCGGTCTTCTTTTATTTCTTGGGTTACTAAGAAATTCTTGAGGATCGATCTTGTATCAACTAATCCTGGAGTTTTCAAATTGAGATTTTGATTATTTTAAATCAGAGTTCTGAAAAGGATCATTGTTTCATAAAAACAGCCTCAAGTCCCTCTTCAAAGTCAAGGGTATTGGTGCGGATGGCAGATGATGTTTCAACCAAACCGGTTCTCGGTATTGGTTCTTATTTTGTCTTCTTATGCCGACAGAGTAATAGTGAAGGATACAATTATTATGCCCACTTGACCTCCACCTTCTTCTTAAGCTCTCCCTCTTCTTCTTTTTCCCATCCGAGGCCATTAAAGTTTCGTTTCTCAATTTGTTTAGCGATTGGAGTTTTAATTCGTTTTCTAGTCTAAATAATGACGGAATCCTCTGAAGCTCTCTTCGCTGTGAATATTTTTATGTTCATAGTTATCTCTTTCCTTTTGTCCATTTCTTGGTTTATGCGGCAATGTCTCCGTGAGGATGATCGTCATTACCAGGAAACCCTCAAGGAGGTTGAGCAAAAGCGCCGACGTGATAGATGAGAAGGTTGTCTTTCTGATAGGTTGTATTTTCCGTTTCTGAGTAACTAATGGTTGTTATGTTTTCGAAGGTGTTCTTTTTATTGTCTTCTAATGAATAAATAGTCTTTATGGGTAACTGAACTTGCTTTTATTAATAGACGTAGTTACAGTTTATTTGACGGTAGTACACGCGATTGATTTAGCGTAATCTCTGTTGCCCTGGTTAATAACATCGTTCAGGAGTCTTCTTCCTCCTTTTTCTCTTTTGGATCCATGGTCTCCTGTCTGGAGCTCTATTGATCTCTTCTCTTTGTGGTTGTCCTTCATGGGAAACAACAGTAGAAGTTTCTCCTTGATGGATCGGTGTTCCTTGTAGTACATTTTGTGGTTGATGGGAATAAGCTAAAGTAAGTAGAAAAATCCTACCCGACCTTGGAACTTGGACAAGTAGATTTCCATTCGGATTGTAGATTGCACCATAGTTTTCTTTAAAGAGAAAAGAAAATCCTTTCTCTATGAGCTGGCCAACACTTAGAAAACTTATCTTGATATCGGGAACCACTAGAACATCTTGAATAATGAGTGGACCTAGCATGACAGAACCCTTGCCCTTGACTTTTAATTTGGTAGCTCCCACCGCAATAAAAGTATTAATACTGTAACCAATTCCAAAGAAAATATTTTTGTTAGGAGACATGTGATTAGTACAGTGATGCGCGAATTTTACCCCACTATTAAATACCCACTAGATTGCTCTAATGGAATCGGTTATTTCCCTAGGGTCTTTCTTCTTCTATTACTCAAGTTGATTAGCTAACTAGACCAAGTGACAGCGTAATGACTGAAATGAAACAAGTCAAAATGCAAGGAATCGAGTTTCAAAGATAAGATGAAGGTTGCTCGGATTCAAATCCGCTGAAGCTAGCAATGCATGGATGACTGACAAGTTATCTCGATTATTCAGGTTATAATGGCTTGACAATTTCCTAATGTAGTCTTAGATTACTCTCGCGCCTCTAAGGTTCTATTTCGTCTAACCGTAGACTCCTCTCTCGAGCTAATCTACACCTAAACAAAACGCATTAATAGTGTTCGATGAAATGCCACAACGATAAACGTGCAAAAAGCCTTAACGATTCACTCCTCTCTCGAGCTAAGGAATAATCTAGGGTTCTTCCCAAGCGACCTATCAATCTATGTTCCTCCCGGACCCATAAATCAATGTCGATGTCTTAATCAAGATGATCAGACAAGAATGAATCTAAAATTAGGTTTTAGGAAGAACGTATCATAAGTATGAATAAACCTCGATAACAAATCAAATCATCCATACAAAAGCTTAGCTAAAGCTTCATCTCATCCGAACAACACAGAAAGTTTAGCTACTCATGGTTCCGGAAAATAAATCATAAGAGAAGAGAAGAAAAACTGGAGAAGACGACATGTTCTTCGTGGAAATCCCAATCTTCGACTTGATGATTTTCCCTTCGCCAATTGTGGTTGATCCTCTCGATTCAATCGTCTCTCTGGAACTCTAGCTCTCTCCAAGAGCTCAAAAAATATGCGTCTATTTAGTATATGGAACCCTCGCTCTCTCCAAGAGCTCGAAAAATATGTGTATAATGAAGTATATCTCGTCCATGGGGGTCTCTGGGGTATTTATAAGCTTCTGGACAAAGTTGGAGAAGGAAAAGGACTTGAAAACCCGTCTGGGGGTGGGACACGGCGTGCTCCATATGGAACACGCCGTGTTCCTGGCCGCGTTCGGCCCCTGTATCTTTTTCGGGCAATTTCAGCGGTGGAACACGCCGTGTTCCTTCATTATACGGAATTTGACCATATTGTCAACATCAAAGTTGTAGACAATCGAATTATCTTTCCAACGCCGCTGACCTTGCATCAATTGGACTTCGTAGCGATGAGTCATGCTCAAATACTAAACAGTGACGCTTTCTTCCCAAGTCGAACGCTTTGAGTTGTTCCGGCCTCCCCGTCATGTCTTGGTTTATCTCTAAACGTCATATGACACCTGAAATATACCAAACATGTAATCAAAACCCAAATTTGAATACATTTCGACACACAAAAATACATCGTCCTAATTAAATTGTGTCGAAAATACATCACATCATGCAGCCGCTATCAATTAACCATTCTGATTTCTTCGCTTCGCAAAAAGGACAAAACCGGGAGGATAAGAATAACATGTAGTATTTCCAGCTCATCCAGTATGTTGTAAGGTACATGTAGGTGGCGTCACAGTCGTACTCTTTCCTTTGTCTGTTCCCCTGGAGGTCCAGTGAATCTTCCGATTGAACCTATTCGTAGAGGTCAATCTGATGTGTACATAAGGAGAACTTGATCTCTCTTTCTAATTAATTATTGTATGGTGTTGTTTACAAGTTCCTCGTCCTAATTAAATTGTGTTTATTTAATCTATGTGTGTTTAGAATTTCATGTGGTTTATTTTGACTTCGAGGACGAAATCTTTTTAAGGAGGAGAGAAATGCAATACCCCAATCCTAGTACGAAAATATTTATGTAAAAGTCTCTAAATTTATCTATAAGAATTTGGTTTATAGTTGTGTTGTCTAGTACTATTTGTATTGTAAAGTGCTTAATTAAATGTTTATCATAAGTAATTTGAAATTATTAGACTTATGTGTGGGGATTGGATTATTGGGACATAAATAATTAAAGTGAATTGTAAACATCGTCAACTATTCAGTTGTAGCCCAAATGGTTTGTGTGCTCGCCATCTTCCCTTTGGACCCGAGTTTGAGTCTTGCTAGAAGCAATTATATTTTTATCCTTTCATTTTTTCCCCAGCTAGTTAAACGACGTCGTTTTGAGATAAGTGAATCGGGTCGTCATCACCTCCTCCGACCAGCATTCTGTTTATCCGGCCAACACCAATACCCGACAATAAGAAATTTTCGGCGCATCTCTAACAAATTGAAGGCCGTGATGCCACCTTTTAGACCTAAATCCTCCCTTGAAGGCAATCACATAGCTATTTAAAGCCATCCAGAATCAATATTGAGGAGGAGCAAGGTTGAAACTATGTTTACTTCTTCTCCAACGTCGACTTGAGTCGGCAAGTTCTAAACCAACCCAAGACCTATAAATACCTTGGTTGACTTCATATTATCGAGACAAAACCTTAAGTATCCTTCGATTTGAGTTTGCTCGAGTTTTAGTGGTGATTCAAGGCTCACCGGAGCCCGGGTTCGTCGTCGCCGGAATCTGGAAATCCAACACGAGGTCCCGTTGGAGTAAAGTGCCAAATATCCATTTTGGTCCCTGAATTTCCATGTGCTGTAATTTTGAATTATTCCAGCCGCGACCCAATACTTTCCAGCTATTGCAGTTTGGCCCGACAGTTTTGAGTTAAGCCATAATTGTTCCGTTCTTGGACGTTTGACCGTATTTCGAGTCAACCCGCTTAATTCTAGGAGGGTTGGTTTAAGGGGGGTAATATCTTCCATTTTAAATGTTTATGTTTTACTTGTGTTAGTTATGCTTCTTTGAATTACATGAATAATAATTGGATTTTAAAGGTTTTAAATGCATTATATGTGACAACGTGACATGTCAATTATAAGTAATATATTGTTGATATGACTGAACAAGTTATGTTATAAGAGTAATATTTGTATTGATTGATTACCTAGTTAGAGCTCATATGTTGACGATCGTGCTTAATGCACTATAGCTACACGGTGGGCTTCCCACACTAACTGTCGTTGTGGGCCTTGGTAGGCGCCACTATATGCGGCCCGATTTGGTGGCACTAACATGTATATGGGTCGTCAGTATATGTGAGCCGGGATCAAAATTAAAATATGCAAAGTAGAGTCAGAGTTGTCCAACGTGCTTTACATGCTATATGGTTATCTTTTTCAATGATTTTCAATATTGATATCTATATGATAACTTCGGAAGACTGACCCCAAGCCACCCACTAGTTCGTGACAAGTTCTATGGTATTAGAAGAATTAATAGAGGATCTGTTCATCTGCCGCAAGGCTGAAGTTGGGATATTGATGAGACTGTATATTTCCAGGATTTGTTTTAAGAGATGGGTCCATTCACTGTTTGACACCAGCTTCCGGGAATAAGTTGTTTGGCGTAATATTCCAGTTTTTCTGCAAAGGTTACCAGTATCGTTTATGTATAATTTTAATTATATTTTGTACTATTTCTAAACTGTGTCATGTGTCCGTCCCGGGACAATTTTTCGTTTATTTTAAAAGGTAAAACTGGGATGTTACAGTGGGTTTCACAGATTACCTTCTAAAGCTTCCTTAACAATCTCTAAACCTCTCAAACTGATTTGGGATCAATCAACTCTGCCTTCTCCACCTCCTGAAATTGATGGCTGTTCATGAGAGAGAATTCTATGTTTTGGGTTGCTGAAATAATGAGTTGAAGACGCGACTCTACTCATATAATAAGTCCATCATGCCCATGGACGATTTATCCCCACTCCCGCGATTTCATGCCTACCACGTCCGTGACGACATTGCAACCACACCCTTCACCTCTGATGGTTACAACCGTGATCCCTGGATGGTCACGTCCGTGACTAATTGTTGTCCATGGTCGTGATCTACCTGACGATCATGGCTGTGACAGACTGATGGTCACGCCCATGACTGTCCATTCATTAGTCGATTTCCAGTAGTCACATAACTTAAATTAAAACCCACAATTAACTGGGAACCCGAAATCGGGGTCTCACAACTTTTCCCTCCTACGAAATGTTTTGTTCCTAAAGCTGAATGCGAAAACTTAACAAGGGAAAAGAAAATTACCAGCTAGGTAATCCTCCACGAGCTCTGGGTAGCATTCCTTCATGCTAGCCTCGGTCTTCCATGTCGCAGCTTCGACATCCTAGTTCTGCCAGATCACCTTGAGCGTAGGTATTTCCTTGCTCCCCAACTTGTGGACCTTCCTGTCCACTATCTGAGCTAGTTGCTTTATAAAGGCCAGGTTTCTCTGCAACTGGATCTCGTCTGATTGGATCGCCTGACTTGGCCTACCAATGTAAGCCCAAAGCACCCTCACAGGGAATATATTATCTATCTGATCCAACTCAGCAAGTAAAGTCAGCTCGTAAGCCACTAACCCTATCCTCAGAATGATATCGTGAGGACCAATGAATTGGGATGCCAACTTCCCCTTTCTTCCAGATCGCATCACTCCTTTCCATGGTGATACCCAAAGGAAGAACTTATCCCCTTCCTTGAATCTAACCTCTTTAGCCTTCCTATCTGGATATTGTTTCTGTTATTCTGAGCTACACCCAACTATACTCGAATCACTCAAACTCCAGAGGACATCTTTTGAACCATAAGAAGAGAGGGGCCCTGTACTTATTGTCCTACATGGCCTCGAATGAAGCTACCTCGATGTTTTGACGATAAGATTTGTTATAAGCAAACTCCACCATTAGTAAGACCTTCAACCAAGGTTCATCAAACTCCAACACACATTAGTGAAGTAGCTCCTCCAAGGTCAGACTGGTCCGCTTTGACTGACCATCTGTCTGTGGGTGATAAGCTGTAGACAAATTCAGCTTCGTCCTCAAGGCAGCATGTAAGCCCTTCCAAAAGTGCGAGGTGAAACTGGGTCTTGATATGATACGATCGTCTTGGGCACTCCGTGCAACCTAACAATGGGATCTACATATAATCCTGCTAACTCCTCACATCAGGTTTAAACCGAATGGATATGAAATGAGCCACTTTGGTCAACCGGTCCATTATGACCCAAACCGCATCTTTCTTGTGAACCAAGGGAAAACCACTGATGAAGTCCATAATGATATCCTCAAACTTCCACACACCCATACTCCTAATCTCGACAAGCTCGGTCAAGCTCTCCTTCCGGCTCAAGGCATCAGTCACTACATTGGCCTTCCTTGAGTGATAGTCTATCACACAGTTGTAGTCCTTGAGAAACTCTACTCGGTGCCTTTGTTTGATGTTTAGCTCCTACTGCTCCATCAAGTATTTGAGACTCTTGTGATCAGTCTTGATCCTGAAAGTCTCACCATACACGTAATGTCTCCAAACCTTTAGTGCGAAAACCACTGCTGCCAGCTCCAAGTCATGGACTGGGTAATTAACTTCATGTACCTTCAGTTAGCGAGATGCATATGCCACCACTCTAGCATCCGACATCAGGACGGAGCTGAACCCTGAATACGAGGCATCATTATAAATCACATACTCACCCCCAGCAATAGGCAAGATGAGTACTGGTGTGGTGGTGAGCCTCTATTTTAGCTCCTCAAAACTATCATGAAAAGCCTCAATCCAAATAAACGGTGTGTCCTGACAGCTTGTGAAGTGGTCTTGCTATCTTAGAGAACCCTTATACAAACTTCATGTAGTACCCTGCCAAGCCGATAAAGCTCCTCACTTCGGTCACACAACTAGGTTGTGACCAAATCACTACCGCCTCTACCTTCTTCTGGTCCACCTTGATGCCCCAACCACTTATCAGATGTCCTAGAAGCAATACCTCTCTTAGCCAGAACTCACACTTAGACAGCTTGGCATACAATCTCCCTCCTCAAGGTAGGCAAGACTTCTTTCAAGCGCTCTACATGCTCCTCCTCCATCTTGGAGTAGACCAGTATGTCATCAATGAATACTATGACAAATATTTCTAAATACCCACAGAATACTTTGTTCATCATTGTCATGAAAGCTACAGGGGCATTAGTCAGCCCGAATGGCATTAGTAGAAATTTATAGTGGCCATACCTCGTTCGGAAAGTTGTCTTAGGAATAACTTCCTCTGTAACCTTCAACTGGTGATACCCAAACCTCAGATAAATCTGAGAGAACACAGCTGCTCCCCGAAGTTGATAGAATAGGTCAATGCATGAAAGAGGGTACCTGTTCTTGACAGTCACCTGATTCAACCTCTTGTAATCTATGCACATCCTCATAGACCCATCGTTATTCTTCACAAACAACACTGGCCCACCCTAGGGTGACACCATAGAATGGATGAAACCCTTCTCCAATTGCTCCATCAACTCAATCGGCACCATACGGTAGGATGCTATGGATATAGGTGTTGTGCCCGACACCAGCTCTATATTGAAAGCCACCCCCCCCCCTTAAAAGGCACGTCTAGTAGGTCATCTGGGAAGACATCAAGAAAGTCTTGAACTACTGCACATCCTCGATCCGACCCTCTGCATCAAGCACGATATGAGCTAGGAAATCCTCACATCCACTTCCGACCAGCCTCTCTGCCTTCAAGGTAGAAATGAAGGAACACTCATTATGCATCTGCCGCTGAGTCCCAGTGATGACTACATCCTCCTTCTCAGGTGTAGAAAACATGATCGTCTTTTTATAACAGTCCACCATTGCTCCATGGTGCTCTAACCAATCCATCCCTAAGATCACATCGAACTTATCAAAAGGTAGGATGATGAGGTTCGCTGTGACCTCCCTATCCTCAAAGAGTAGAACTTCTCCCTCTACCCAAGACTCCACTAGCAGAGTCTTCCCTACTGGGTGTTGAATCTAAATAATCTACTCACCTAGTAAGAAAAAGGGCAATAGACTAATCAAAACAGCAGAGGTGAAAGAGTGTAGAATACCCGTATCAAACAACGCATGAAAGGATCTGTCAGAAATGATAACCGTACCTGTGATAGTATTCGGGGTGACTTTTGCCTCAACTCTGGTGGCGTACATCCTGCTCTTTGTCTCCGGGTTCCTCCCTTGTGGCGTCCCTTGTCCTAAGGGCACTACATTAGCTCCCAAAAGTGGTGCCTTAGAGCCTCCACCTTTCATCCTGCTCCCAGACGGAGCCCGTCCCTACTTTACTATCAACTCCGACACTACGTACTTACTCAGCCCAGCTTACTACTAAGTAGAATGGCCCATCTGCCCACACTGAAAGCAAGCTCATGCTTTCTTTAGACACCCTCCCCAGTTTCATACCTCGCACTCCTGGCAAGGAAGGTATCAAATCTTATAATGGACTACTTTTGCTACTCTGTCGGGGAGACATAGGCAGAGAAGTGAGCTTGTGATGCAGGAGTACCATGATGCATGTCCCTCCTCGTCTTAGATGCTGGCGATAGATGCAACCCGCCCGAGGCTAACTTCCTCTTCTTCTCCTCTTTCCAAGCATGCACTCTGCCTTCCTCACACTCTCAAGGTGATCGGCCCTCAGGCTTGCTGCCTTCATATCTTCCTTGGTACCCATATCCCTGCTGGTGACCCTAAGCTGAAACATCTGCTTCATATCCTCCACCTTCTACTCAGGGTAGTCCTTATACCACCTGCTCAACTTGATGAAGGCAATGTGGTAATCAACCACCATAATATCATCCGGCCTAAGGTTGATCAACTCAGCCCTCTTGTTCTTCTGCCACTGCTCTGACATGAACTCCTTTTTGAATAGAGCTAGGAATTTCTCCTAATCCTATCCAAATAGATCATCCTCGACCTCCAGCTGGTCCTCTGAAAGCTACAGAGATAAGTCTACTGAAAACAATTGAGAACATCCGAAAAATCTGGTAACATTAAAACTTCTAAAAACAGGAAAAGGGATAAATGAGGTCCTTGAAGGTACCTCTCTCTACAACTCCCACAGGCACTTGGCTGAGGTGTTTCTACTTGTATAGGTCTCTTAGGCGACATTTTCTCTTGAGGTTCCATAGTTGACCATGCAAGAATGTCAGATATGGGCTCAGTGATAAGTATCGAGTGGCTAAACTAGACTCGTGTAGAACTGCGCTAGACTTCTAGTATTGCGACCTTGTGGTCCTATAGACATCATCCTATCCTCAGCAACCCCTAGCTATGGTAGATAACCTCATGGTGGGTCAGACCATGAAACCACCCCGTAGATACCAACATGTCCTGCATGACCATAGTAACATGTCATGGGATTGCGCAATCCATGGGTGGGTGACCAACGCGTATCAGGAGCTAATCTAGCTAAACCTAGATCATGTCTTAAACATGAACTGTGTATCACAATTCAAATGTCATGAGCTTATGCTCGATCTTAAACAACTACTTGTACAGTAGATCACACACTACTAGATAATCGGAGAGCCCGACTCTATTTCAAAACCCATGTACATTAGATCACACACTACTATGCAGTTTTGAGAGTCTAACTCTTTAATCACAACACATGTATAATAGGTCACGCACTACTACATAGTCCTGGGAGTCGCACTCTAAAACACAACACATGTATAGTAGATTACATACTACTATAGTGTCCTGAAAATCCAATCATCGGATTCCTGACCATCCTAATTATAATTCTACCCTTAAAGCGGAAAAGTAATCCTGATCCCCCACCTCTAATTATCTTTCCTAGTAGAGTTTGATATGAAACTGCCTTCCCAAGCTCAAGCCTTCTGTTACATATGAACAGTAGAGATCAATCATAGGATAGAAATCCCAAAATGCCAAATCCTAACTTGTCAAGATTTTCCTACGTAGGATTCAAATCAAAGGATTGAGAAAGGAGGAAAAAGATACATTACCTTCTGAAGCTTCCTCAACGATCTCTAAATCTCTCCTACTAATATGGGATCGAACAACTATACCTTGTCCACCTTCTGAAATTGATCACTGCTCGTCAGATAGAATTCTAAGTTTGGGGGTTCTGAAATTCTGAGTTGTAGGCCGTGACCCTACTTATATAATAAGTCCCCCACGCCCGTGGCTGAATTACCACCACACCCGTGACAACATGGTAACCACGCCCATGACCTACTAATGGTTACGGTCGTGATCTCCAGATGGTCACGCCCGTGGCTGATTTTTGTCCACAGGTGTGATCTACCTAGCAAAAACAACTGTGACAGACTGACGTGCATGTGACTGTCCATTCATCAGCCAATTTCCAGAATTCACAAAACTCATATTAAAACCCAGAATCAACTGGCAACCTGAAATCGACATGTCAAACCTGAAGAGATCAATCGAAGGATTGAATCCCCAAAACCCCGACTGTCAAGATTCCTATGTAGGTTTACTTAACTGTAGGATTAAGAGGAAAAAATGAGATTGGTTACCTTCCAATGATCATCCTAGCCTTTCTAACCCTCTAGCAGTGGTCAGAGATTGATGAGTTTCACTTTCTCCCCTTGATCGATCATCTCCTCCTCTTGGGATGGACTCGTCGTTCATCAAAACTTTTTAGTTTTAGAGTTCCTGTGAATTCAGATTTATATGGTCACATAATGGCGTTAATAATAGCCCATCACGCCCGTGGCAAACTTAACACCACGCTCATAGTTCACCGCCAATCACACCTGTGATCTACTGATGGGAAAGACCATAATGCGTTGGTGGTCATGCCCATGATGTACTGCTGACTATAGTTGTGATTTCCCTCACAACCATGCTCATGACAGGCCCACTGTCATGCCCGTGATGGTCCATACGTCTGACCACTTTTTAGAACTCAACCTAACTCGAGAAATAATAGTTACCCGAAATCAAGGTGTCACAACTCTCCCCTCCTACAAAAGTTTCATCCTGAAACTGGAAATCTGAATGCTTAACAAGGGGGGAAAAGGTAACTCTACACAAGTACCAGGTAGTGCTTTTGCATGCTAGCTTTGATCTCCCATGTCGCAACTTCGACATCCTCATTTTGCAAGATCACCTTTAGCATCGGCGTCTCCTTACTCCTTGGCTTACAAACCTTCCTATCCACAATCCGAACTGGCTACTCCATGAAGATCAGGTCCCTCTCCAACTCAACCTCATCTGGTTGGATGACCTAATTCAGTCTACCAATGTACATGGAATATGTTATGCATTTGATCCAACTCCGTAAGCAAGGCCAGCTCATAAGCTACTAGTCCTATCCTCCGAATGATATCGTAAGGACCAATGAATCGGGGAGACAACTTCCCCTTCCTGTCGAACTGTATCACTCCCTTCTAGGGGGGGGGTACCTAAAGGAAAACCTTATCCCCTTCCCTGAAGCTAACCCGTCTAGCCTTCTTATCCACGTACTGCTTCTGTCGATTCTGAACCAAACCCAACTATGATTGAATCACTCGAACTTGAGAGGCCGTCTCCTGGATGATCTGCAGTCTAGTAAAAAACTTCTCTCCTTCCCCATCCCAAAAGAGAGGGGTCCTATATATCTTGCCGTGCAGGGCCTCAAACAGAGCTACCCCGATATTGTGATGGTAGGAGTTGTTGTAAGCGAACTCCACCATCGGTAAGAACATCAACCAAGGGTCCTCGAACTCAAGTATGCATGAGTGAAGTAGCTCCTCCATGATCGAAATAGTCCACTATGACTGCCCATCCCTCTCTGGGTGAGCTTCGTCCCCAAAACAGCATGTAGGCCCTTCCATAAATATGAGGTGGGGTTGGGGTTCCGATCCAATATAATCATCTTGGGTACTCCATGCAACCTTAAAATATGCTCTACATGCATCCCTGCTAACTCCTCTACATCTGGTTTGAACCAGATGGGAATGAATTGAGCCACATTGGTCAGCCGGTTTGTTATGACCCAAACTGCATCTTTTATGTTGACTAGAGGAAACCCACTGAAGAAGTCCATCGTGATATCCTAAAACTTCCACATAAGAATTGGTAGGGGCTGAAGTAACCCTCCCAATGTCCAATGGTCAAACATCATCTTTTGGCATACCATGCAGAAAGCAACATGATGTATCATCTGCTTCTTCATACCCGGCTACCAGTAATGGGAGCGGAGTGTTTGATACATCTTTGTTGACCTGAATGTATAGCATAACTAGATGAATGTGCTCTATCCAGAATGTCCTCTCTCAGCTTATACCCTTGAGGTACATACACCCTTTCCTGGAAAAGCATCACACCATCCTTCCAGGAGTTAGGTGTAACCTCTCTAGCCGACATCCTCCACTGAGCCTCCAATACTAACTCATCTATAGCTTGAGCATCGACGATCCAGTCCAGTAGCAAGGGCCTCACTACCAACCTAGCTAGTATCCCCTTGACCGGTTTGACCTCCAGTTCTGTTCCCATGCTTCTCATCTCAACCAACTCTGTCAACCTTTGCTTACTGCTCAGGGCATCTGCCACTATATTGGCCTTTCTAGGGTGATAGTGTATCACACATTCGTAGTCCTCAAGCAGCTATACCTAGCGCCTCGATCTACTATTCAACTCCTTCTGCTTTATCAAGTACTTAAGACTCTTATGATCAGGCATCATCAAGTACTTAATGTTCACTATCAATTGGCTTGATCACTTACCAATTAGTAGTGGTAATCCAATTCAAGACCTTGAGTTGGACTCCTATGAATGTTTAGAGGATGATCAAACAACAACCCTTGTCCATTGAATCCAATCTTTCTTGTGAATCGGATTTGAGTGCAAAACCAACACCCGGAGTCTAGCAACCCTTCTCTCCTTGTGTTCCACCTCTTCACTCTCTTCTTTGCTTAGTTTGTTAGCTTAAGCTAGTTAAAATTACTCTTGTGAATGATAAGTACTTAGTGGATAACCTAGAGAATTAGAATTTTGAACCTTTGTTAGCTTAAACTATGTCTTAAATAGGTGAGTATAAGTTGGTGATCCATTTCCTCATGGAATTTGATACTTGAGACCTTGGATTAGGGAGTAGTCCCTTTTCTTTGTCGATCAAGTTTGTTTGGTTTTTTTAGAGGATTAAGTACGTATGTCAGGAAAGGGATAACGAGTGCTTCACAAACAAGATTTGAGATGACACAGTCTCAAGACCAGACCTGCCTGCCCCATAGGACTCTTCAAGTTACACCATTGGATCAGGGATAGTTGAGGATATCGGTGTCAACATGCCACACTATGTCTTCCCTCCTCAAGCAGTGGTGACCAAGAAGAGAATGCTACTTCAAGGCATAAAATGGAGCTCACAACCACTTCACCAACTTCTCCATCAATCTCTTAGGGTGCTACTAGGCATTCAACTCCAATCCTTGAAGAAACTAATGAAATTCAAAGAGGTTCAGAGTTGGGCAGTCTAATCCAGGTATCCTCTAGCTCAAATACGTACAAGAGAAAGCGCTTTTCCGGAGACAACATGAGCGTTAAGTCTTTCTATTTTATTTTATTGTTTATGTCATGTGGTTGAAATATTATAAGTCTGTTTTCTATTCTTTATTTCTTATGGTTTGATGTAACAGATTGGCATTAGCCTCTCCTCTCCTCTTTTTTTATTTCTCTATGGTTGTAGAACTCTAACCCTAACTAGATTATGTCTTGATCTCGTGTGCCGAATGACATGAGTCTTTATCCTCGTCCATGCTCTACAATGCTCATTTGCACGATCTCCAAGTTAGTACCATCTTTGCTGACCCTTTTCTCCCCTAATTGTTTAGTCTATTAAGGACAACGTCCTGTTTAAATGCGGGGTGATTTTGGGGGGTTTTGAATTTCTTTGTTTGTGTACTTCACTTGTAATCGGTTTTTGTTAGCAATTTGTGCTTAAATAGTACTTTTTACTCGCATAATGCCCTCTTTCTCGAACTATGAACTGTGGATGACAATGGCTTTACTTTTAAGTGATCTTTGTAGTAACTATGGTTGAATAGGATGTTTAAGTATGTATTTTAAGACCATCTCCCTACTCCTTTAAATTCTTAAAAAAAATTTGTTCAACATTAACATAACACCGAGGAAAAGTGATTTTTAACTTCATTTGACCATTATTTATAGAGGTACCATAATGAAACTTGATTTTGTAGCCATCTCCAACATGCATGTAAAATATTAGTCAATTTGAAAATTTGAAACTTTTCATGTCAAAATGGTCAATTTTCAAAGGGGTTAACCTATGAAATGAGCCATTTTGATATGAAAGTTTCAAAATTATCAAATCGGCTAATATTTTACATGCATGTTGGAGATGGCTACAAAATCAAGTTTCATTATGGTACCTCTATAAATAATGGTCAAATGAAGTTAAAAATCACTTTTACATGCTTAAGATTCACTTATATAATCCTTATGAACTGGTAACTTTTCGTAGTGCTTAACTTAGTAAAATGCTTTGATGTGTATGCTTCTTCTTCCTTTTGGAACTTAGTTTGAAGTGGTATGAAGTAAAGCATATGGGAGCTTCTGAATGAGTGAATTAAAAAGAGGCCAAAGTGTCCAAGTTATTTTCTCTTGTTTATTATGTCTTGGATGGCATCTAAAGGGGGGGGGGGGCACATCTATTTGTTCCAACCTACGGATTATTAAGCGGGATACTGTTGTTATAATTAAAAAAAGGCCAATGAGTCCAGTTTTAAATTTGATCCTGGTTGGCATCTAGAGGGGGGCCACATCTATCTATCCCCACCGACAGATTGTTAAGCGGGATAATGTTGGAAAACAGGAAATGAGGTTTATTTCAAAATTTTAGACCCATTCCCTACACTCACAAAGGGAAAAATGTCTATCAGGTCTATATGTCTCTCTGCTTCTTTTGATGGTACCCTAGAGTATAAGTTTAACAGAAAGGGTAGGATACACCCCATCAGCAAGTTGATAGGCTATAGCATGAAATGGTTGATTATAACTTATACTAAATATAGGGGAATAGGTTCAGTGATTGTGTGGTCAGTGTTTACTTGGCATCTTTCACATATTGAGTTGCGCTTGAGTAACTTGAGTTTTTTCCGTAGTCACCATGTTCTGGTTCTTATGAGGATAAAGTAGTTCATACTTGAGGACAAGCACATTTTGAAGTGTGGGGTGATTTTCTGTGCTTGGTAATTTATATATTTTATCCCTAGTTACTTAAACATCAATAGTTGCTACTTTGATGCATTAACATGCTCAAATTTACACTATTTTGTAATATTTAGTTTCCCCTTGGACCCCTGGGCTGTTATACATTCTTTTGATGTTTTTTGTGCATTTCACATGTTATATGACGTCTTGGGATGAACCAAAACATGGCGGGAAGGCTGCAACAACTCCGAACGGTCGACTTAGACGGAAAACATCACAATTTAGTATTTTGGCAATAACTCCTTGCTTAGAAGTTCGATTGATGTAAGGTCAGCGGTGTTAGCAAGCTAGTTTGATTGATTACAACGTTGATGCTAAAGTCAAGTCCAAAATCTGTGTGTTTATAACACACTACTTGTGTTACTGAGCAGCAGCCACAAAATGGTTATTACACAACCATGTGTTAAGCATGCATTGATAACACATAGCGTGTGTTAGCAATACACGGCCTTGTGTTAGCCTCTAACGGTATTTTGGGCCTAAATCCTTCTCCACATTTGAAGACATCATATATAAACCCTTGATACCCCCTTTGGATGACATATACTCCAAGATAGACATTATTTTAGACCGATTCTATAGCTGTTAGAGAGAGAAAAAGTTCCAGACAGCGATTGAAGCAAGAGTCATTAACGGTCGAGACGGATCGAAGATCGGCAATAAGTTGGAGATTCCTCGAAGAAAGCTGTCTTCTTCTCGGGTTATTTTCCTTCCTTCTTGGTTTCTTGTTTCTCGAACCATGAGTAGCTAAACTCTACTTGTTGTTTAGATTAGATTAAGCTATTGTCTAGACTTCGTATGGATGATGGGTTATCATCTTGCTTTATCATCTTGCTTTAATCTTGCTTTATCATCTTGATTGAATCTTTTATATTGATTAGTGGGTCCAAGAGGAACGGTAATTGATAGGACGCTTAGGAAGAACTCTACATTCCCCATTAGCTGGAGAGAGGAGCGGTTTTTCTAGGTTTTTCGCATAGTTAATTGTTGTGGCAGTTCTCGAACACCTGTAGCGCGTTCTGCTTGGGTTAAGATTAGTTTCAGAAAGTAGAGTAGATCCTTAGATTCGTAGGCTAAGGTTATCTCGGGAAATTGTCAAGTCATTGTTACCTGCTTAATTGAGATTTCATATAATTCGTTCATACATTGCTAGCTATTGTGGATTCGAGTCTAAGCCACCTTCCATCCCACATTTGAAACTTCATTTCTTGCATTTTGCTTTCTTTTAATTGAATTATCAGTTGTTACTTAATCATACTGTCACTCATACAACCAAACCCAAATTGTTACTTGGTATAGTTATCACATTGAACTTGAGTGATAGTATTAGAAAATGGGCGAGTCAAGTGCAAGTAGTCCTAAAGAAAGGAGGTACTAACATTTTTGGATATTTGGATGCCTAAACTTGATCGAGTTTGTGACGTTTTCTGGAGATTTGGTTCCCATCTTTGCCCTTTGGGCTATTTTACCTTGTTTTCCATGTTTTTGTGCATTTAAGGTGTCATACAATGTCTCGGGATAAACCAAGTCATGACGGAAAAGATGGAACAACTCAGAACGGTTGACTTGGTCGGAAAACGTCACTGATTAGTATTTTGGCCATAACTCCTTACAAAAGTCCGATTGATGCAAGGTGAGTGGTATTGTAAAGCTAATTCGATTTCCTACAACTTTGATGTTGACATCGAGACTAAAATCTATGTATATATAACACATTTCATGTGTTATCAAGACACGGCCGTGTGTTACCTTATGCCGGTATGTTGGGCTTAAATCATTCTCTAAGTTGGAAGACATCCTATATAAATATTTGAGACCCCCTTTGGACACTACATTATTTTAGACAGATTTTAGAGGTTTTAGAGAGAGAAAGAGTTCCAGAGAGCGATTCAAGCAAGAGTTCATCCATGATTGGAGACAGATCGAAGATCAGCGATAACTTAGAGATTCCTCAACAAAAACTGTCTTCTTCTCGGGTTATTTTCCTTTCTTCTTTCTTTCTTATTTCCTGAACCATGAATAGCTAAACTCTTCGCGTTGTTTAGATTAGATGAAGCTTTAGTCTATACTTCGTATGGATGATGGGTTTTTAACCCTTTGATTATGTTATCGATGTTATTCAGTACAATATGGTTATTCAGATTTAATCTTGCTTGATTATCTTGATTGAATCATTGTTATTTATTAGTGGGTCCGAGAAGAACGGAAATTGATAGGACGCTTAGGAAGAACTCTAGATTCCCCGTTAGCTCGAGAGAGGAGAGGTTTGTCTAGCCTTTTTACATCGTTTAACGGAGATTATATATCATTCATTCATACATTTCTAGCTATTGTTTATTCTAGTCTAAGCAACTTTCCATCCCATATTGTAAACTTGATTTTTTGCATTTTACTTTCTTTAAATTAAGTTCTTAGTTGATATTTTGTTACATCAATACTTCAACAACCAAACCCCTATTACTACTTGGTCTAGTTTGCATATTAAAAGTTGAATAATAATATTAGACGCGACGTGTTAACGGAGGAAATTTCCTTGCTCCAACAATTGATAGATGACCTTTCTTAGCAGGACGTGTTGCAAGCTCCTTACCAGGCTCTTTTCCCTTCCCAATACGCAGATCTTTACTAATAAACCAAACAACATCATTATCATCGTTGGTACCCCAAACCCAGTCGATGATGAAACCATTTTCTAAACCACCAATCTGGTCGAACTCTTGGAAATGGTGATTGAGTACGCTGCTTGTCCAGGACCGAACGATATGCCTTTCTCTAGGGACACGTTCGTCAGCAACAACTCCAATGCGGTCAAACAAAAACAGCTAAAAAGCAACGAACGTTAAATATAACCCTATAGCACCAAAAAAAAAACAACTTTAAACATAATATCTCTAAGTAAACAAGACAAACATATCATAAGAAGGTTCATGTCCACCTCGGCGTACCCTTTGGAGCCGACACCTTATTCTTTGATGATTTCCAAAATATGTTCACACCACTTGTAATCGATGATATTAGCAGCATGCTTACTACAAAAAAGAGCCAGGTATTTCGCCTTCATGATTTGACCAGCATGAGAGCAAAACAGATGCCCCACAACGTTTGTCGTCATCTTCGTCAGCCAAACTTGCTTCCACATCCGCCACCTTCAGATTCTGCCTACTAGTGCATGGCAACTTCAAATCGCTTGCCCAAAGCTTCAAATCATACGTTTCATTATACTCCAGATAATCTGTGATCCTGCTGTAGCTACGACTAAGGCTATAGATGCGTTCAACATCCTCCTCAATCAATGACATCTCCGTATCCTTACCAATAACGTGCCTACACTTTGATTCCTCGTGTACAATAAACTGAATGGCCTATTTCTTAAACTGAATCACCCATATATGTTCAGCAAAGCCAAACCCTCTGCGACGACACATGTTCTTCCTCGTCATAGTTAGGGTTTTCACAAACAGCGGCGACTTTCCTTGGACTACATAGCCATTGATCCTTCGGATTTGAAACTCCACCATCAACTTCTGGAACTAACGCCATTGATTTACTTTACAGAGGAAAAACACGACTACTAGGTGAAAACAAACGGAAGGGAAATGGTTGGTCTCAGTTCGCGAGAAGTATTTAAAAGGGGGAGGAGGGAGGTGATTTCAAATCTTGTAGAACGATATGAATATGGTAGTTACTTACCCTTCGCGACGATTCACCTATATCGTACAAATAGGAGAGAGAGAGTCATAATTATCCTGACAGGTACACAGATTTAAAATACTGATGCATGTCATTTCATGGCGGGAAAGTGATCCCATCACTCAAAAAGCATGGTAAAATACGGAACTACCCTCGCTTCTTCAATAAGGGACCTCATGCCATTATCATCAAGTTTGTGTCGTTTAATGACTTGTACGTCCTGTTATTGACCTCACATAAACGTTCATTTTTTCGTTGTTTCATGCCATTGTCATCACGTTTGTGTCATTCAATGACTTGTACATCCTGTTATTAAAATCACATACACGTTCGTTTTTTCCCTTTCAATATTGTTTGTATAACTTAACGTCTGTCTGTATAACAAACTCAAACAATATCAATATTGGTCTCGTTCGAATCGTCTTCCAATAACTGAGATTTTAGTGCAAAAATTAGAATGATCACATCGAAGAAAAAATACTGTGTGATTTAGTGTGATTTAGTTGTTAATATAACAATTGCCTTAGTTTAATAATTTCTTTCTCTTCCCATCTCTAAAAAATCCCTGCAAAATCCTTGAAAAGTCGTCAAAAAATTCATGTCAAATCATATAAAAAAACCTGCAAAACAATTTCCGCCTACATATCTAAACTATCCCTCGCAACCAAGAAGCATATAAACGTATTCCTTACAACTCTGTTTTTTCATTAAATGACGTAGTTTACAGTGATTAACTTCAGCCCGATTTTTGCCTAAAATATCTTCCGCGGCTGATTTTTTTTCTCTCCTTTTTGCTATTGTCTATTTGCAGTCTTTTCTTTCTGTTTCTGTTACTTTTGGTATTGTCCATCAGCTGTCCTTCCTTTTAATCTCCTTCCAAAATCCATCATCAAAGAATATTTTATGATTCCTGCTCTTAAAGAAGGCAAATCCTGTTGTTGTCTTAATGGCGTTTTAAACTATAGAACCCTCTAGAAAAAGATTGGTATTTTCAAGTTCTTTTCCTGGCTTCAACACCTGGTCGCTCTAACTTTCTTCGTACTATGAACATCATTTGCTGTTATCGGTTTCTTCGATTTGACTCCTTCAATCTCTAGGGCTGAATAAGGCGAGGGTTTCGAGCTATGCTACCCAGGCTCCAATCCGTTCAAATAGTTTCTCAGAGGAAGGAAACGCAGGAACCCCTTCGAGCCAGATCAGCCTTTTGGATCCGGAACCATTTCGACAGATGCTGAGGTTTGGTTCTCCTCCTCTTCTATTTTCCCTAAAGATTCATGTTTTTCTTTTCGCCCAGTTCAACGTTGCGTTTTAATGGCCTGCTCTACTTTTCACATCGAAACTTTTGCTGGTGTGTTGTAGGAATAAATTAGTTTTGTGTGCAAGCTCACATGCTGCTCTTCCTTCCCCGACGGCTAGCTATCAGACATGCGAATTTCCCAATTAGCTTACCCTCGATCAGTTGCTACAAAGTTTGAGCTACATCCGTGCTGTTGTACGTGGATGGTGGAACCGAAGCTACAGAGGAAGATGTTGAGTGAGGTTAAGTTGCCAGGGATGGTTCATGTGTCAAAGTTAAGTGTTATCCTTCCAGCTTCTTTCCCTTCCGTTGTATTGTTCATGTAGAGAGAAAGTGGTTGACCTGTTAAGACTCAAGAGAGAAGATATGGAGGAAGTAACTATTGATTACCTGTGGAATTTACTTTCACTTTCTTTTCTGAACGCAGAAACACAGGCTGGTAAATTTCTTTTGTTGATTCAGTTCATCCTAACTGATGCTAATATAATTCTTATTTTTTAGGGGTGTGATCCTTGCAGGTGTTTAATTTTGAAGGTTTGAAGAATATTGCTTCTGGGTTGCTGAGCTAGGATTGCTTAGTGGACAGCATAACATTTAAAACAATTTGCACTTGCTGTTAGGAGCATCCATACCAATGGATGGGAGCTATGCAATCTACTGGTCCTTATTGCTTCTGGGTTGCTGAGCCAGGATTGCTTAGTGGACAGCAAAACATTTAAAACAATTTGCACTTGATGTTAGGAGCACCCATACCAATGGATGGGAGCTATGCAATCTACTGGTCCTTTTCGATTTGAGAACATTTCTTCGTATATATGCATGTTTTGGATGGTTCTGTAACTGATAATCATGGTTTTATTATTAATTTTCTATGGTTTGTAATTAAACCATGAATTAATATTCTGAATCTGATGCTTCATGTTCCTGTAGTGTTTTACCGTTTCAGAAATACGGTCTATTTTTTAAGCCTGGCATGATCTGGGTTAATAGTGATATCTAATAGCCTTCATATGTATATCATACATCCAAAATGATCAAAGTTTCATTGACTCATTTTCTTTACTACGAGCATCCCTGTAATAGACTGTTGGTAAGTTTCCTTTCTGATTTCTTCCTTATGCTAACCTTTCTGATAACTTCATATGCTATTGTTAACTATTTTTGTTATAGTTTTATCTCATATGATGAACGTTAGCTATTTCGAAATCTTTGATGACTTGCATCATCTTATAAATTATTTATAAACTATTTAAACAAGACATATCAATTTATGCTACGTTACATGGCTTTATTGAAATGGATGATCAAACACAAATTACATATATATTTAACGGTAACGTGACTATAAAAACCTAGTTCTATATAAACTCCTATTTTATAGTCATCTAAGAACAACATATAGAGTTAAACTCGTATACAGTATACCAGCTTAACTCTCATATTATCTACAGGACTATAGAGATATCAAATTGAGGAAATCATACAACTAGCAAGTTTATATTTTCCGTGTTACATGTGTTATTTTGTTTGCATGCTCAATAACTTTACGAGTTTGTTTGAGTTGGGAAATTGAGTGGCTGATTTTGGCTGATTTGGACCTTAAAATCTTTAAGTTAGAGATTTTGCTAAATAGATTATTTGGATTACAATTAATTGTGGTTGAATGTTAGGGAATTGAATTTTTTTATAGGCCTTTACGAGATTTTAAGTTTATATTGAAATCACTAGTTTGAGGAGAAAATTTTAAGAAAATTCATTTTATTTTATTTCATTTTTAAATTTTCTAGTCTCAACAATCCCCTAAAATGACAATATTCAAACATTCTATTTTTAGCATCATAGTTTACCAAATTGATGTCCAGTCCAGTTTCGACAATATTGATATTTTTCATGTGTGGTAAGATGATTTGGTTATTTCCACTAAAATTACAAGATATTTGGAAGATCCCACCTTCATGAAATGAACTTAAAAAAGAGGCCAAAATCTTGGTTGAAAAAAGTAATTTCGTTCGGATCACCCAAATCTACTAAATCACCAAATAGTAGTACTTCAGTTGATCAAGAAAGAAACGTACAGCGTGATCAGTGAAGCTCTATCGTTAGGCCAAGGGGATCACTTATCTTCCTGGATCTTTATGAACTCCAAACATCATTTTGGCAATGTCTGAGCTCATGCCAAATCGGTTCAACAGTTTCAAAAAGAATGGAGGAAAACAGGTCAGAGAATCACAGGCACCCGCAACCCATCATAGCTTAACTGTACATCAAGACCTTCCGTCTCCATCAACTTCATCAGGTATTCATTCACCTTGTCGTGATCCATTAGGTGCATCATACCTACACACCACCATTACAGTTTAAGAAGACGCTTTAACAGCAACATTCTACAAACACAAGAAAGCTACTTGTTGTTGATAGCTGGAACAGACATACCAGTGAAAAGAGTTCTCCTTGGTTTGATTTTTCGTACTTCGTCTAAGGCCTGAAATTATATAAGATATGAAACACTCAACCAGTTTGTTTGTGTACCTCACTCTATATAAAAGGAGAAGAAGTTGCAGAGGATTGATTGTACCCTTGGGAGCCCAAAGTGTGTAGAGGAAGACCGATCAGGTCTCAAAGCATCCTGGAGTAATGGGATACATATATAAGCTAAATCAAAGGATCCAACTCATGTAAGCAGAGACAGAGAGAGGGAGAGAACTACCATAATCAAGAGGTCACAATCCTCAAGAAGCGCGTAAGTTTCTTCTGGTATATCACTGACATCACTGTAAATATCAAAACCAGGATTAGCTTTTCGTTTCTACTATTTTGATTCATTAAACCAAATGATGGATACCGACAAGAAGCAGTATACCTGATGTAACATACATTACCGAATCGAAAACCAAGGGAACGGTAACCGTTTCCATGCCACACTGGCAAAGGCGTAAACTATACCAGCACACATTCAATGTAGTTAAGTTTACTGACTTGTAATATGGAGAAACAGAATTTTGGATCTCTATCAGTCCGTAAACTTTTGGAGAGTCCTAGAAATGCGAAGAGAAGTCTAAAGTATTTAGCTTTACCATTAAGTCATTGACAATGAAGGGTTCCTCGTGTATGATGTTGAATTGCAACTCTGAAACCGCCGCTCCAGGTATAATCACACTTGTGTCAACTAAGTAATAATGAGTCTTCTTCATCACCTGATAATGCACAGATTTGCCCACAAAATAAATTTAGTACTGTGCAGAGAGAACAGATGGTTATTAAGCTTACATTTCACAAAGACAAATCATATCATACTTATAAATGCACAAGGGTGAAACTATGTAACTGTTATTATTTTACAGAGTGCAGACGCTAGAACAAAGTTTCTGACCACTTGAACACCAACCCCCGCAATAGGACGAAATATAAATACTAATTACCTCAAAATCACGGGGTGCAACATATATTGGTATGTACGGCTGCACATTGTTTGTCCAATCACGGAGGTCGTCTAGTCCTGTAGAAGGGATAAATAAGCACTAGAATTTTTAACAAAATACAGAACATAATCGATAATCTTAACTTTAAGCCTTTTATCTACAAAGAAATTAGGAAGTTATGTCAGAGACCTCCAATGGCATCAGCATGGGAATGAGTAATAATAACCGCATCAATTGTTCTTAGCCTGGCAGAAATTGAAGTTGTTACATGAGGGGAAAGACCTGACAGCAGTTGGATAGGGGATATACAATAAATCAAAAAAAAAGGACAGCCAACATAGTCAGCTTGCCTCAAGCACTCAACCTCTAACAGATCTGACCCTTTTGACTCCCCAATGCTAAAGTAATGTGAGTTCCTTTAAGAGATCAGTGGCACTGCTACTGCCACAACTTGCAGTCAGATCTATTATAATTATCCTGAAAGGTGTATAGAACCTTTCTAGTCTCTAATAGACTAAATTCACAGGCACAGGTGACGAAATGGTCTGTTACTGTTGATATCCAAAGGATTATTGTAAAACGAGTGACCACGCAACCGTCCCTCTCATTCTCTAATCCTGAATTTCTCTCAAATATTGACAGTTCGTTATGAATAAATCAAGAAGATTATGAACGCAATGCTAGTCTTCTTCGAATTCAGACAACCTTTTTCGTCAACTTATAACTCTCACTGGGATAGCTAACAGAAGTATGAAGGGGAAAAAAATTACCCATATGCAGGAAACCACTGAAGAACACTATGGTAAAAGAACCTGCAGGAATAGATACCAAACAGGAGAGTTCAACAGTGGAATTCAATAGTAAAGCGAATGGGGACTGCAATTCATCAAACGCATTGTTTTCCGCAGTAGGCAGGTTTCGAACAGCACATAATATTTTTCTTTTATTTTATTAATCATGCTGAGGTACATCAAAAAGCAACAGTATTCCAATTGCATGTTTAATCTGATAAACAAAAGATTCTCTAAGAGGGAATGAAATGTCAGCATACATCATCAATACCAGAAGGGTGCATGCTTAACATTATTATTAAAAGAAAGAAACTACTCTTCCACAGGGCAACCCCAAGGATCGTTTTACCTAGTTGTGTACCATAATATTATGATTATAAGCAGGCTGAATAGAAGGAAATACATCACTTACTTGCCGGCATCTATCAGAACGTTACGTGGACCGCCAGGACCAGGATAGCGAATCAGGATGCTAGTGTTAAGCCTCCTATTCTTATTACCCGGTTCTGTAGCTTTTGAACACACCTGGGAAACGAAGAAGGATTTCAAGTTACAACATGATCTATTAAGTGCAAACTTGCGTAGAGAAAAGCTGCCAAAATGAGTGACATTACCTGACATTTCTTCAGTGGATTAGTCAGGCAGCTTAGACGAGGAATGCCTTCACTAGTTCCTGTTCCCATGAATATGATCTCAGATTGGTCTGGAGGTAACTGTGCATAAACTTTCCCACTTGCATCTGTGAGGGATAGCTTGTTAGAACATAATAATTTCAGGTCAAAGTGCATAAATGCCTGCTCCCATAAAATGTATTATGTTCTCTTTCAATACCATAAGAGCTGTCACATAAATCCCAACGGAATTGAACTTATACACCAAGGTAGGAACCTAACAAAGTACTAAGAAGCTCGAACAAAACGGAATGTGCCACCAAACGAATTATTCCATTCTAACTGATCATGAAAAATAACACATAACTCTGGATTGAATCACTAATTAACTCCGATACATATAGTAGAAACAGGACATGAACAACGGTGGGAAAGAAAAAAGAAGGGACATACTAGATTGAAGGCAAGCTTGAAGAATGGTTCTGAAAGGAGAGAACCCGATTTTGGAGGGCGAGAATAACGAACTTCGAAGGGAGAATTGGAGTCTAGAAGGCGCTAAACTGGCCAGAGCGCAAGGATTCAGACGAACGGAACCCAGAAACTGAACCATTTCTCCGAGAAAGCTGGAACCCTCTAAATGTACAAGTCTACAGCGAATTTTGAGATGCGGAAAGAGGGATTATTGTTGTCGAACACTGGTGGCCGCCGTGAAGGGGCGATTCTTGGGTTGTTATTTGCTGGCGTGGAAGGAGAAAACGGGAGAGAAGACTACTGGAAAGAGAACCGAATCTCTATTTGACGTCATACTATTCGAATTAAACGACGCTCTAAATAGAGTAAATTACGTTATTATCCTTTCGTAAAATCAAAATTTATATAAAAAGTTGTGTATATTGACGAACTAAACACCGTTAAACACTATCAAACACCCACAAATGAAGATCGGAAGAAAAAATCGAAGATCCGTCGAATCTCCATTTAGATACGAAATCGAGAAAAAACAATTTTTTGGGTCGGCCTGAACCAGCGGCTGGCCGGACTGGTTCCCGCCAAAATCGACGGCCGGCCGGGTTGGTTCCCACCGAAACTGGCCCAATTTTTTTTTAATTTTGATTATTACGTTTAGACCGGAAAGCCGGCCGGTTCAACCGAAATTATTTAGACAGTTGGACTCAATTTTTGTAACAACACTTTTTATTTTTAAAAAAATGTGGAAATGCGATTCAAACCATGGTCTTTTAACAAGAAAGGTTAAGTGATTAACATCTCTACCAATATTACAATTTGATTAAAACATGCATTTAATTAATAATAATAAACATTATCACAGCTAATTACCACTAAAAAGTAGCATCTTATCATAAATTAAGTAAATTGTACATTACATCTCAATTATTTGATCAATAAAAACTTTAAATCATTTATATAATTTGAAACTTCTTAAGAAATGATTCAATAACTATATTTTATACAATACAAATTATGATATTAAATTCTCTATACTATTGGGTTTAAGGTTAAGGTTTTAGGATTTAGCATTTAGGACTTAACATTTTAGGCGTTAGAGTTTAGGGTTTAGGGTTTAAGAGTTGTCGATTTTGCTTAGTTTAGAGTTTTAGGGTTTTAGGCTAAAAGTTAAGGGTTTAGGGTTTTATAATTTAGAGTTTAGGGTTTTATGGTTTAGGAGTTCCAAGGTTATAGGGTTTAGGGGTTAGAGTTTATGATTTAGGATTTACGAGTTGTTGTTTTTGCTTAGTTTGGAGTTTTAGGGTTTTAGATTAAGAGTTTAGAGTTTAGGGGTTAGGATTTATGGTTCTAAGGGTTTAGGGTGTAGGACTTTAGAATTTAGGGTTTAGGGTTTGATGATTTAGGGTTTTAAGGTTAGGGGTTTAGCGTTTGATGATTTAGGGTTTTAAGGTTAGGGTTTAGCGTTTAGAGTTTAGGGTTAAAGATTTAGTGTTTTAGAATTTAGGGTTTAGCATTTTATGATTTAGAGTTCTAGGGTTAAGGGTTTAGGGTTTGATGGTTTACGATTCTAGGGTAAAGGGTTTTACAATTTAGGGTTTAGGGTTTGTTGGTTTAGAATTCTAGGATCAAGGGTTTAGAGTGTTAGAATTTAGGGTTTAGAGTTTGATGATTTAGGCTTCTATAGTAAGGGTTTAGCGTTTTAGAGTTTAGGGTTTAGGGTTTGATGGTTTAGGATTCTAGGGTTAAGAGTCTGGGGTTTTAGAATTTAGGGTTTAGAGTTTGAGGGTTATATGATTTTAGAGTTTAGGATTTAGGGTTCAGGATTTTAGGATTTAACGTTTTATCATTTTGGGTTTAGGGTTTAGGGATTATACGAAATCTGGCCGGACTGAAATTTTGGTCGGAGGACTACCCGACGGCATCGAAAAATTGGCCGACAACCATCCCGGCCGGAAACAGCTCCGGCCGGCCGGTTGTTTCGGCCCTCAGTGTTGCCGGCCGAAACAACCGTCCGGCCGGGGCTGTATCCGACCGAAGTCCGCGGCCGTCCAGGATGGTTTTTGACCGATTTTTCGATGCCGCCCAATTTGTGTTCACCGAATTGTAAGGAAACACGTACCATGAGAGAGGTTTTCCAATTAGAAATTTTGATAGTTTCGTCGGTAGAAAGTTTTCCGAATTATAAATTTTGATAGTTTCGTCGATACAAAGTTTTTTAAATTAGTAAATTTGGATAGTTTCATCTTTACGAAATTTAGGGCCTCATATAAGTCGAAAGTTAGATCGTCAAATAGTAGGACTCAAAGATAAAAGAAAAATGGCTCCTATTCAGGTGCACAGCAAAACAGCTTCATGGTGCGCAAACTATTAACGGCCACAAGATCAATGTAATGGCTAAGATGAATGAGACTACATAAAAGGGAATACGTGTCGCTTATGCTCTTTCAAACCCTTAAGGGCCAATTGATTGGATAGATTTGGCGACGGTCGAATCTGGGTAAATTCTTTGAATGCCGTAGTTCGATTAGTTGTGGAGAATGGTTTGATTGTGTGCGGCAACTAGGTTCTTCTAGTGAGCTGGAAGAGTGGTGTACCTTATTGTGGTTCCTATGGAAGGAATTCAACGCTTATATGTTCAATGGATACCGAATTGTATGAAGATGATATTACAAATAGGGCGGCTATCTTCTTGTAGAACTATTTGGCGGCGATTTTGCCTGGCAGGGATAAGGAGGTGAATACTAACGTTGTTAGGTGGGAGAAGGCGGCCTGTGGGTTTATGAAGATCAGTAAGACGCAGGTATTTTTGCTAACACTGGAATAGGAGTGGAGTCGTCATCCGTGACGATGAGGGGAAGTTTCTTCTTGCTGTAGTTATGAAGCAGCAATGCGTGTGGCATCCAACTCAAGCTGAAGCTGTAGCAGTTGAGTTTGGGATAAATTTGGCATTTTGTCATGGTTACTCGAACGTAGAGCTGGAAAGTGATAGTGAAACTGTTATACAGGGGTTGCAACAAATTGGTGAAGATAGTACAGTTGGGGATCATCTATAGAAATGTTTGGAGACTCATGACCAACCTTGATAGTGTTGTCTGGCGGCATTGCTGCAGAGAAGCGAATGCAGCGACCCATATTATGGCGCATAGTCGTGCCAATTGGAATAGTCCTAGTGTGTGAATAGATCGACCTCCTATTTTCCTTGTTGATCGGTTGATGATTAATGATGTAATTTCTATTCACAATCAATAAAATTTAGCAGATTTTTGTAAAAAAAAATTTAGCAAATTTATGAACTATGTTATGATATAATATATTTCATTCCTATGTTAAGATGTGTCATGTCTTTTATGTTTTCATCAACCATTCATATGTCATTATTATGTCTCATCACATGTCATTCTAACGGAAATGTACATCTGGAACATAAAGCAATCACATCTCAAAGACAAGAAGACATATGTTTGAGTTGTTTATTTGTAAGTTTGAGATAGGAATATATATTTTTTAGCACTTCAGTAAGTACGACATAGGAAAATTAATGACCAAACATAATAGTTCATAAGTTCACAGATTTATAGTTTTATAATTGAAAATTTTCAGGGTAAAATAGTTCAAGTTCTCACATAGAAGAAAACAAACATTTAAGCATGATAAAATGATAAGATAAGCCATGTAGATGACAGATTGATAGGTGCCTTGTTGATCACTCGTCTTGTTAGCCACCACTTTATGTAATATCTTAGCCAAATCCCACATCAACAAAGTACATGATACATCCATGAGCTATGAAGAACAATCTGACATTAACTAACAAGACATGTTTTCATGGTGAAATGGAAGAATTCTTGTAACACTCTAAACTCTATGATTGAAAAAATGACCAAAATATCTTGAGATGGATGAAAGACTTGTTATTAAAGATTAAAGTTAAAGTCAACATAAATAAATAGTCCAAAGCTTAGGCCTTAATTCAAAGTAAATTTTCCTAAACACGTTGGCAAACCAAAATATGAAATCAAGTTCAAAGTGCACGATAAAAATTGATATTTGCAAAGCCTTTGATTCAGTGGACATCTCCTTTCTTCTGATGTGTTGAGAGCTATGGGCTTTCCTGACAAGTTGATTTTTTGGACACAAATGTCTGGGATCAGTAACGTTTAGCGTTGGGTTTAACAGGGGCATGGTTGGTTACTTCCTTGGGAGAAAAGGACTAAGACAAGGAGACCCTTTGTCGCCATCTTTATATGTAATTATCATGAAGGTACTTTATTGTTTGATGTTACGTGCTGCCTTTGCAGACTTGATTCATTTTCATCCCCCTTGCAAAAAGGTTGAGATTACTCATTTCTGTTTTGCTGACAATTTATTGGTTTTCACAAATGGTATACTTCGTGAGGTGTAAGGGGTTTGTCAGATTCTTCAACTGTTTTATGAAATCAGAACCGTGAAAAAATAAAAGTTTTCTATTCTTCTACGGTTCCGATTTCAGTCCGTGCTCAAGTTACTTCACTTCATGGTTTCAAGGAAGGTTCCCTGCTTGTCCGCTATCTCGGAGTTCCTCTCATGTCTGGTACGATCTCTGCTCGTTATTGTGATGCGCCCTTATTGATAAAATTACATCTAGAGTGAGGTTGGCGTGTAAACACGCTTAGTTATGCGGGGAGGATACAACTCGTCACTTATGTTCTTAGCACCCTGAATCAATATTGGAGTTTGAAAAGATTTGCAATGGTTTTCTTTGGAAAGTCTCAGATGGGGAAAGGAACAAAGCACGTGTTGCATGGAAATTTGTGGCTTTACCAGAATGTGAAGGGGGGCTTGGTTTGCGTGATGTTGAATCTTGGAACAATGCGTGTGTTCCTTCAAATTTGGAGTACCCTTATCGAAGCAAGATATTTTTGGATTGCTTGGCTCCGCTATTACGGGTTCAGCTGCAAATCAATTTGGACTTGTAAATCTGCTCCTTCTCATTCCTGAACATGGCGATGACTTCTCAAAACAAGAGATAAAGCTATTGGTTATATCTTTTGGGATTCAAATGGAACCATACTTTGGCAAGGGAAAAAGATGGAGAGGTACTCAATTACTAGAGTTTGGAACACTATTCGTGGCAGACAAAACGAAGTTGATTGGTATGAACTAATTCGGGCGGCCCTGAGCATCCCAAAGCATAACTTCATTACATGGCTGGTTATCAATCAGAGACTTACTACTCGTTCTATGGTGGCTACTTGGGGGCTTTCGACTAACATTTCTTATCTCCTTTGCCCTTTAGGAGTTTATGAGATTAACCATCTCTTTCATAGTTGCAGTTTTGTGAAAAAGATCAAACATCTTTGCTTTGGTTAGTAGGCTCTCCCTACAATCAACTAGGAGGATGATAATATTCAATATAGTGGGCACTTCAAAGGTGCAAGTCAGACTGCGTGTGTGGGGAGACTCTTTTAGCGAGTAATATAGGTGAAATATGGTATAACAGATGTAGGAGATGGATTGGTGAGCTGAATAGAGATTATCGTTAGATTGCAACACAGATCTGTTAAGATGTGGCTTTAGTGACTAGTTGATTTTTGCAACACAGCTCGCTAATAACACATAAATTTAGTTCAAAATTTTGATTAAAACCCAACATTATATAGAACAAGATTTATGTGCAGTTTGGACAAAAAATGTATTCTATAATGTTCTTAGAATATGAAATCATTTTATGGTTTGTTGTCAGCCGTGTGTTTTTAACTATTATTTTATAATTGTACGATCTTTAATATTATGATGTTGAGTTTATATTTCGTTAATAGTTGACTTTTTATTATATAGTTAATTTTTTCATACGACGATAAGCACCCCTTTATACCAAATCCTGGCTCCGCCTCTAGAGTTTTGGGAGATGATGGCTAGTAGTTGTAACTCTTGCAAATCGTCTCTACTCTAGTATTTTTGTATAACATGAGGTTAGTCTTTTGCGCTCAAATCGTAATTAATAATTAAAGTGGATCCTAAGATTATAATTACACGTTATTTAAATAGTATTAGTCGTGATTCATAGTCTTATAGAGACGTTAATTAATTTCACATAGGTGATATAATTTGTATATTCGTTTAACATAGTAACCATGCAACAACCTCTACTGAGGTTACTTTCACCTTCATTACCATTCCCACTAGCGTATCATCTTTCATCCAATCGCGGATGTAGGATCAAATATTTACTGAGTTAGATTTGAATCGAAATTCATATATCAAATAATCAATTTATAAGTATATTAAACAAATATAATATTAAGTTAAACTATACAAAAAACATCTATTTTTAGCTAAAATTAAATGTGCTATCAACGATTTTTTTATGAACGAGATTTCACTATGCTACTAAATAGAGGCAAAGCCAATTAAAGAAATGGGTTCGACCGAACCCCTTGGCAGGCAATGTCATTCATATACGTAATGGGTAATATGGGCAGTAATGACTTATAGAAAACAAAAGTTAATATAATCTAATAAACAAGTACTCCATCACTTGCTCGTATAACTTGTTGTGACATGTTGTCACATGAAAACACTAATTTAAATCATTTATTTATTTAATTAATTATTATTTATATTTAATAGTTTAGATTAGTTAGACATTTAGGTCATTTTAAAAAATTTATTATTTTACTACTTAAATTAAGTAATAAAAGTATTTGTAGTAATTTTTTATGTCCCACTTTTCCTAGTCTCTTTCTCGTTGAATCTTCCATGTCTGAAGTGTAACTCGGTACCACACAAAAATCTATACCTACAAATTCAGTACCTCCAACAGATCTTAGGTACTAAATCACTATCAATCACAAAAACATCACCGAGAGAAATTAATTACAAAATAAAACAACTTGTACCTGCAATTACTAACATGTACCCAAACATGAACAAAGTATGTACCTACGTTGGATTCGAAGTACTAAGTCATGGTTCTTGTACATTGAGTTGAAGACCTTCCAACCTTCAGCAATCATCCATGAGTGGCTGCAGATGGACGAGCTCCGCTCCAGATCTGGAATCGCCGACCTCGAGATCAGGATTTCTCGGTTGACTACTCTTGGTTCACCGTAGATGCCAAAAATCAAAAGTACTTGGGTGTGATTTTGGGGTGGGCGATCATCGTTCTTTGGAGCTGGCCGTTGAAATCTAATCGATCAGCGATTTGGGGAGAGCGAGAACGATTTCCATCGAAAAACTTGGCTCTGATTCTTCATATTTTGAGAGTTAGTGTTGTCATTGTCTTTCTTCTTCCCCTCTCTTTGTTTCCACTTTGTACATGTGTTTTAATGAAGGAAGGGAAGGAGATAGATTTAGATAAAGCTAAGGAGATTGAATAATGGTTGTCGTAGAAATTAACAAGACGGCGGCGGTGAGTTGTTTTGTAGGTGGGTGGGTTATTAAATAAAATAGAAAACCCTAAATAGATAGTAATATTACATATTTGTCTTTTTTATTTCAGCCTTCAAATCCTGATACTAATCTAATGGTGAAAATTATGTTGTCATGTGACAATAAAAAGGATGTTGTCATAGCATGTTTTGTACCACTTACCAGTTACCTCATCCATCATTCCACAACTAATGCGTCTCTCAATAAAAGCTTCCTTTCCTTGAGAAGTCAACTAAATAATTGTTGCATGATTTTGA
The DNA here is from genome assembly GCA_030674075.2 of Linum usitatissimum. Classification (NCBI taxonomy): domain Eukaryota; kingdom Viridiplantae; phylum Streptophyta; class Magnoliopsida; order Malpighiales; family Linaceae; genus Linum; species Linum usitatissimum. The sequence continues at coordinate 833,273 of JAUJYP020000368.1, read as the reverse complement.
TTCGGGTTAAATGTATTGGTCATAAAATTTCTAAATGTTACGTAATTGTCCCAAAATATAAAAATAAAAGAGTAGAATGGTCCAAAATATTAGTTTCATCGCCGTAGAGTGGTCTAAAATATCATTTTCATGACCAGGATATTTAAAAGTTTTGAAACATTACATAACCCAAGTTAAAATTATATTGAGCTAAAGTTTCGAGACTTATAGTGACTCATTAACCAAGCATCAACAATCATTATTTCCATCTCATCCATCAAGTTCTATCGATTTAGGAAAGAATTATTATCGTGGTTCAATATAGACGGTGTACAATGATTAATCTTCAGCTATTATATAAATTTTCACTAATATTTATATGGTTGACTTTTAGTTTAAATTAGAGTTTGAATTTTTTATTATGCTTGTATTTTTTGTGCAGCGAACTTCAAACCCCTTAAACCAATATTCTGTCTCCGCCTTTGCTATCAAATATCCATTAGAATTAATTAATGAAATTGTATTTCTCTAGAGTCTAGAGAGCCCTACCGATTGAGAAACCCAGAAGACTTAAGGTAATTGGGGAAGGAAGCAAGAGTTCAGGGCTGGGTGAAAGTGTAATGGAGGAAGTGTTTGAAGGCGGTCTTGATGGTGTTGGTCTTCCTTTTTCAAACTTGCCGCCAATAAGGTTTGCAATTGTGCATATGAGTGTCGATGAGGTAAATACTATATTGATAAGGCCGTCTGCGTTCTAATCTATTTTGAATATAACATTTGTGTTATTCACGTTTGGTAAGCTTGTGTGTTTATAATCTGTCTTTAGTTGAACGTTTATGTCATTTACCACACATGTGTTTTGTTCTTAGGTTGAGGAGAGGTCGATGTGGTTTGAAATGTCATACATTGTATGAATATTCAGATTGCTTCCTTTATATTTTTGAAGGAGCAACTTGATGACCAAGCCAGAGTTGCACGTCAAATGCATGGAACTCAGGAGTCCTTCCCTAGCTTAGACAGAGAGCATAGCAAGGGGACAAAATCACATCGGTTAAGGAAGAAGCATGAACATGAAGCAAGGGAGGAGGCAGGGGAAAGAGTGGGCCAAAGAAAAAGCTCAAGAGAAAGAAGGATGCTGTTAAGGGAGGGGGAGATAGTGAAGTAAGGAAGGATGTGGAGGAGCAAAGGAAAGAGAGTTTGGGAAGGAAGGAACACGCTGAGAAGGTAGGGGAGTTCAACAACGTTTCCGAGATTAGGTTGGACTCCATTCGTGCTGCTGCTGATGACGATTTCCAGCCCCATGGTTTTGAACTATACTCTAACAAGTTGGTAGGTTCGATGTGGGGTCATGGCGAGTAACAATGATGAGAATGCAACATCAATTCTAAACAATGGTGGAAAGGATGGTGGTGCTGCAGTGGTTGATAAGGTACTACTATTGTTTAAATGTACAATTACCATTACATTTCTATTGATGGTTTCTACTCTTGTTATGTTAACACCAGGTAACTAGGCAAGATGCACCAGCTGGATTTGGGGCATCCCCCGGTAAGGAGAGAATGGAAGGGAGTAAGGATGGCAACATGGACGGCATGGGAAATGATGATGTTTTTGTACAAGTCGCTGATGAAGTATCTAATTATTGTTGATGTGAAAGTCTCAATGACGTTTGTATCTTTCCTATATGCGTTCGTTATGTTAATAGCACGTAATGGAGCAAGAGACTTTAGCTGGTTCTGAGGGGAATGAACATGGGAAGGGCAGTGAGCCTGTAGCAGTTGATATTGTGGAGGACGTTTTGGAGGAACCTCCTATTCAAAAATCAAGGAAATCTCTTGCGGCTAAAGGCAGGCCGGCTGCAAAGAAGAGGAAAACGGTAAGTAAAATTGTTTTTGCATTACTTACGTGTACGTTTGTGCGTTAAATATATATATAGTTAGTTAGTTAATGTTACGTTTGTTTTGTAGAAAGTTGGGAATCCTAATGTAACATCCAGATTGATACCGTCTGGCTTAAAGAGGGTGAAATATGAATCTCGGTTCAAGTGGTCTCCCTTTTACCTGAAGGAGTTGGATAAAAAATTTGAGGGCGTTAGAAGGTCAACAACCGAAGGATGATTTTCAAGAAAGCAAGCAAGCTGAGGAGGAAGTTAGGGGATATCCAAACATCCCGATTGAGATCCCTGGGCCATGCACACAAGAATTTATTAAAAGAACTGAAGTAGTGGAGGATTTCCATAGTGACGTTTTCTTAGATCCTAGTTTGGCAATTACAGTACTTCATTATCTTTGGAACACAGACTTGCCCCCGTAAATTCCCCTACAAAGTTTTTGTCTTTCTTACTGAGAAATAATCCATTCTGCGATCATAACAAGGAAAGGCGAGAGTTGGGAGCGTGTTGATCACGTGTTTTCTCTGAAAATCCCTTCGTTCTTGGCGATCGCTATTGCTGCCCCTCAGGGCCTCGTCCCCTCTGTTCATAGTTGTATTGAGCTCCTCCTCTCCCATCCTCCCCCTTCCTACTACTCCTCCACAATCCTGGGTATCTATTATGGCTGATCCGGCTACGGATCTACAATACGTTGAGCAATCACTCTTGGCAATCGTCGATGGTGTTCTTCATATTCCTCACGATGTCTTCTATCTAAGACTGAACAGATTGGAATGAGCTGTTATGGCAAATGTTTTTGCTGGTGACTTCAATACCATCCTTCATACTGTCGATGCCTCGAATCACAGGAATGCATGACTTCCAGAAATGTGTTGCTGATAACTTCCTATAAGAGCACCCCTCCCTTGGCCCTCATTATACCTGGACTAATAATAGGGAGGCCTCCCCTATTTCTTGTAAACTTAACTGAATGTTAGTTAACCTGTGGTGGTACACCTCCTTTGGTGGTAGCATTGTCAATGTGCTCCCCTGTCAAGAATCGGATCATTGCGCGATTATGATAGCTACGACCCTAAGTGGTGGTATGTATCCAAGCCTTTTACGTTCTTCAATAGCTGGATCAATCACCCTTCTTTCTTTGACATTGGCAAGGAAGTATGGTCTTCTAGGATTATTGTCTCTTTATTTTTTCAGAGTTGGAACTAAGCTCAAGCGACTAAAATCTCATTTGAAGGATTTGAACCAAACAACTTTCTCTGATATCCAGTCTAGAGTTCAGTCTAAAGCCGCTGATCTCATGGGATGGAAAACTCAAGCACTTTCCCACCCCAATGCAGAAAATGTGGGAAGGATGTGGAATTGGGTTGTTGAGCTTGATGCTCTTAAAAAGGCAGAGGAGAGTATCACTCGATAGAAATCTAGGGTCTCATGGGTTAAATTGGAAGGTAGCATCACCTTTTTTTTCTCTAAGTATGTTGCTGCATAGCAAGGGAGAAACATAATTCTCCAACTTGAGGATGTTGATGGGAGAAGAGTTTCAGTTTGATGCTATGGCCTATATTTCAGTTGAGTATTATAAAGGCCTTCTGGGCAATTCACATTATTCAAGCTAGGATGACTTGACTTCTATCGTTAGTACCTCGGTTTCTATTGAAGACAAGGACATGCTTGATGCCCTGGTGACTCGAGAAAAATTAAAGAATGCTTTGTTTAGTATTGACGGATACAAGGCCCCTGGGCTTGACGGTTATACCATTACGTTTTTCAAGTCTTGTTGGGGTATTGTGGGGGAAGAAGTGTTGATGGCTCTTGAGAGGTTTTTCCTCTCGGGTTTCCTCCCGCCTGCTATTAATTCAACCATTATCACCATGGTGCCCAAGAAACTCAATGCCTCAAGTATAAGAGACTATCGGCCTATATCCTATTGCAATACCCTTTACAAGACCATCTCCAAGGTCCTTGCAAATCGTATGAGTAAGATTCTCCCTTCTCTTATCAAACCGTCCCAGACTACTAGATGCGCCATGAACATTGACCTTATGAAGGCCTTCAATTCAGTAGAATGGCCTTTCATTCTTGCTGCTTTTCATGCAATGAACTTCCTTGCAAAATATATCAACATGATACATGTCTGCCTTGAGACCACTCGATTCTCGGTTAATCTCAATGTTCCTTTATTTGGATACTTCCCTATTAAGAGAGATCTCCCTCAGGGAGACTCGATCTCTCCTTACCTCTTTGTCATCCAAGTATTAGATGACCTCTTTGCTAATGCAGCTTGACATTCCCTTTTTACCTTTCACCCTCAGTGTAAGGGTGTTGGCGTAACCCATTTATGCTTTGTTTACGACCTTCTTGTCTTCACAAAAGCAAGTGTGATAAGGCTAGAATTTTTAGCAGTTATCTATCCTTTTTATGTATGCTTTTGAGTGATTATTAGTATGTTCGAGCTTCATTTTCCTATGTTTTCGTGTTTTGGCATCATGTGTATAGATCCGTTCATTTGGACCGTTTCGGTCCATTTGATGTTTTCTTTGCAGTATTTGTCACCTACATGTACTATGGAAGTAGGTGATCTGACTATGAAGCAAAGGACGTGGTGTGTAGTGTGGTTGGAGTACGAATGGGAAGTCGAGAACCAAAATGGCGCAACAGAGGGACTGCACTCCAAGCACCACTGCACGTCGTGCAGTCCATGATCATGTCAAGGAGCTTGGCCTCAAAACAAGGGCACAACGTGCACCACTGCACGCCGTTCCTCCCTTTTTGAAATGAGGAACCTTGAAGAACAAGAGGTGCACGGCGTGCACCCTCCAGTTTCGGCCTTTCCCTATAAAAGGGCAGTTTTTTAGGAAAGAGAGGAGGCTTCCCCAACTTCGTTTTTCCCGATTTTGCCCGAGTTTTCTCTGCAAAAACTAGCACCAAACCTCCTCTAGAAGCTCAATTAAAGATCCAAAGGAGTTCCTTTCAAGGATTGAAGCTAGGATTGGAGATAGAAGACCAAAAGCAACGATTGAAAGAAGAACAAGCCACTATCTCTCCGATAAGATGATGGTTACAGTTTCTTTTGATTTGTTTTCTTCTAGCATCATGAGTAGCTAATTCCATAGAGATTCTTAGTTGAGATGTAGGAATTTATCCATGATACATGTTTGGATGTTTAAGAACGGCGATTGTGGATGTTTGGATTGTAATGATGATTGGTTTTCAACCTAATTCTTGTTACGGCTAGGATTAGGTCAAATTTATGGAATCCTTTGTTCATGATAGACTTAGGAATTCGTAAGATTTTCAATCCAGGATAGAATTAAGTTATCAGTGGGGTAAGTCGATAACCTAATTCTAGCTTTTGTGTTTTTCTCCAGTTTTAAACGGTATTCATCTTGTAATTTGCGGGCGCTCTGGTTTGCACCCAATGTACCAAGTTGGGTGTAGTTATCAGTAGCTTAGGCGTTGATGGACCAAGTTAACGCTATTTTGAATTACTCGTGATTTCTTTTAATTCCGGAAGAACACGTTATCACTTTGTAGAACTTCTCGGTGTTCATTACCGGCTAGCCTGATTAAGGTTATTTCTACCTTAGTCGGGAAGCTAGTAGTGGTAAGCTGCATGCATGATCGTGCCGCGGATTCGTACGAGTGATAGGAGGATGCGTTTGTTTTGAATGCATTTAAGAAGTTGAGCTTGATGACTCATCCCTTCCAGGAACTCGGTTTCTCCATTTGATCGACCCTTTAATTTTTAGTTTTAGTTAAATTTAGAATCATTAGGAACCAAACAAATTTTGTTAGTCTAGACCGTGTTGGCAAATTTGAGTACAAGCATAACGAGAGGGACCCTTAGACAAAAATGACACTTGTGTTGTCGGAATAACTTCGCCATTATTTCGGCGATCAAGATTTTGGCGCCGTTGCCGGGGACTTCTTTCGTTCCTTTGAAAGGACTTAGTCGGCGACGATTTAGGCATTCGACTCCATTTTAGTTTTATTTTCCCATCTCTTGGTTGTTGTTTGGGTTTCAGTTTGGTGTGTTTTTTTTGGATGTGCAGGAGTTTAGGTGCAGTTTATGAGACAGTCTAGCTGAATCCGTGAGCGACGACTTCAGAATCTGCAAAGCAATCTCCCATCGCCTCGACTTGTGCTCTCTCCTCAACATCACCCCATCCACAACTTATAGATTGTGCTACCAGTACCTTCACCACCTCATTCACTATTCTCAACGTCCTCCTCATCACCAACGATTTCTACTCATTCCAATTTTTCAAGCTAAGAAGAGGATTTTGAAGTACCAATCATAATGGGAGACGCAGCACGCACACTTGGGGACTATGCTAAGCCTATACTTGCAAGCACTGGCTTGAGCATAGTTCCTCCGCCGGTTGACAACCGAAATTTTGAGGTGAAACCCCGTATGTTCAGATGGTGCAGCAGCGACCATATTCAGGCAACGATCACGAGTGCCCGAGTCAGCATCTGAGACACTTCACCGAGATCGTGGAGCTTATGAAGTTCAACGGGGTCCATGCGGTTGTGGTTCCCATGAGGCTTTTCTCCTTCTCGCTCCAAGGGAAGGCCAAAGCTTGGTTGGACAACCAACCGATCAACTCGTTCCAGACATGGGATGCTTTGGCTAAAACATTCCTAGAGGAGTTCTTTCTGCCCTACAAGACAGATGCAATCAGGGCGCAGATCAGTAACTTTCAACAGAAATATGGGGAGCTTTATCATGAGACTTGGGATCATTTTCAAGCCTTGTTGTACTCATGTCCCCATCAGAATATGGACGAGTGGACTCTAGCAGACATATTCGCGTGTGCTCTTGACTATGAGAACACGCGAATGATCAACCAAGCTGCTGATGGTGATTTAAAGTCGCTTACTCCAACGAAGTGTCTGCAGCTATTCAGGGAAATGGCTGTCAAGACTAAGAGTTGGGCGCGCCAACAAGCATCGAGGAGCTTACAGGCACCAGTTGCTCCACCGTCATCAAGCATGCCTCAGCAAGCCCTCGATGACAACTTCGACCAATCTATCCATCTTCTCCATTCCAAGGTTGATGCATTGGTGCATCAGATGAAGAACATGGCCTTGTCCAAGGCACCAGCCAAAGAGGCCACACCACCTCCCAAACCTCAACTATGGAAGGCAGTGATTGTGTACTATTGCGAGGTTTATGGACATGAAGGACATGATGTGTCAACATGTCAACTCTTTTTGAAAGAAGCTGCTCCTGAAGAAGATGTGGAGAATTTTGAGCAGGTGGATTATGTCCGAGGGGGGGTCACAATCAACAGGTTGGGTACAATGCCGGTGGTTATCAAAATAACTTCCGACCCAACCAAGGTGGATACTACAATTATCCACAGAACAATCAAGGATACGTAAACTATCAACAACATCTGAGACCTTAAGGGCAAGTTCCTAGTCAAGCACATGCAGCTCCTCAAGGACAAAGATCTCCATGACAACCAAATTCCAGGTATAGCCAGGAAAATCAAATGGGTTACCCACCCCAGGGACAATAGCAGGGTTTCAAACGGCAGGGATATCTAGCCCCTCAAGTAGCTCCTCCCGGGTTTCCACCAGTAGCTGGACCTCAAGTTGGATCTTCATCATCAGCAGCACCTCCAGCAGACAACAACGCCATGTTACTTCAACTCCTTCAGAACCAGCAGACTTTCATCCAGAACCAACAAACTTCCATTAACAAGTTGGAAGCTCAAATGGAACGCCTCCTCTCCATTCGACAACCAGGCACCTTACCTAGAAATACTGAGGAGAATCCCAAAGGTGAATATGCTGAATTGAAGACCATCACTACTAGGAGTGGGAAATGAATAAATCCCATTCCCATAGTGGTGAAGCCTCCCATAGCGGTTCCCCCAAAGTTGGTTCTTGAAGATGAAGGAGTCAATGCGGATGAGTTAGTGGACGAGACTGTAGGTAATGATAATGAAGATGGAGCCAAAGGGGCTGAAGAAGAAATGCTCTCGCATCCCGTGGAAAAGGGGTCAACAAAGACCAATGGAGCTAGCTCTAGCTCAAAACCAATTTTGGAACCTTACCTTTCCCTTCACTGAAGCCATTTCCAAGATGCCGACGTATGTAAGATTTTTGATGGAGATCTTCACCAACAAGAGGAAGCTCACGGAAGCTGCCAATGTCACCCTCAACGAGCAATGTTCAGCAATAGTCTCCACATTCATTCCGACCAAGCTCAGGGATCCGAGTAGTTTCCATATCCCTTGTAGAATTGGTGAATTAGACATTGAGAAAGGTTTAGCTAATTTAGGTGCTGACATAAACGTAATGCCATATTATGTGTATAGAGCAATAGACCTAAATGAGCTCAAGCCGACTAGGATGAGAATTCAGTTAGCAGATAAGTCTTTGAAATGTCCTAGAGGTGTGGTAGAAGATGTCTATGTTAAAATTGGAAATTTTGTGTTCTTAGTTGACTTTGTGGTGGTCGATACCGGGGATAGTAATTTATCTCTTATCTTGGGTAGACCTCTCCTCAATACATCTAAGACAAGGAACATGCCACCTTCAATTTGTACAAGAGTATGAAATTTACTCATGCTCAAGATGACATTTATTTTGATGAGGTTGAATTTGAGGATGTGGATGCCATTGCTTCGGCTTTTCAGGTTAATGGTTTTTTTGATCTAGATGCCTTGGATTCGTCCTTGAGTAATCAATTGATGCAGGAATCACCTAACGAACAGGGTGTCCACATAGATTAGACTGAAGGTCAAGCAGAAGTTACTCCACCCATGGGAGTATCTACAATGAAGAGGATATCATACGAGGAGCCGCCCGAGCTCGAGCTCAAACGGCTTCCAGCTCATTTGGAGTATGTGTTCCTGGCGAAAGGCTCCAAACTACCGGTCATCATCAACTCGTCTCTCACACCTGATCAAAAAGAGAGGTTGGTGAATCTTCTCCCACATCACAAGGAAGCGATTGCGTGGCAAATTTCAGATATCAAGGGCATCAACCCTAACTTTTGCACGTACAAGATTTTGATGGAAGAGAACTTCAGTCCGGTAGTTCAGCGTCAACGGAGACAGAATCCAAAGTTGCAAGAGGTTGTCAAGAAGGAAGTTGTGAAGCTGATGGATGCTGGCATCATGTACCCTATTTCAGACAATGAATGGGTTAGTCCGGTTCACGTGGTGCCGAAGAAAGGAGGCTTCACAGTGGTTGAGGATAAGAAGAAGGAACTCATCTCCACCCATATTGTCATCGGGTGGAGAGTTTGTATTGATTACAGGAGACTGAACGACGCCACCAGAAAGGACTATTTTCCGCTCCCGTTCATGGATCAGATGCTCGTACGCCTCGCTGGCCACGAGTATTTTTTTTTCTTGGATGGGATGTTGGGATACTTCCAGTTCCCGATTGCCCTAGAGGACCAGGAGAAGACGACATTTACTTGTCCTTTCGGCACCTTTGCATACAGAAGGATGCCGTTTGGATTGTGTAACGCCCCTGCCACTTTTCAGAGATGTATGCTGGCAATATTTGCTGATTTAATGGAATGATATCATGGAGGTCTATATGGATGACTTCTCCGTGTATGGGGATTCTTTTGATCATTGCTTGCAGAACCTGAAAAGAGCGTTACAGCGATGCGAAGAAACCAACATAGCCTTAAGTTGGAAAAAATGCCACTTTATGGTGGATGAGGGAATCGTACTTGGGCATAAGGTAGCAGGTAAAGGGATTAAAGTGGATAAACCGAAGCTCAAGACGATAGCAAGTCTTCCACTCCCTTCTTCTGTCAAAGGTGTTCGGAGTTTCTACAGCTGATTTATCAAGGACTTCTCCATGATAGCAATACCTCTGAACCGCCTTCTGGAAAAGGATGCTGAATTCACCATCACCGATGAGTGCATGCGTTATTTTGATCTACTCAAAGAAAAGCTCAAAAATGCACCAATTCTCACCTCCCCGGATCGGTCTCTCCCGTTTGAGTTGATGTGCGACGCCAGTGATTTTGCCTTGGGAACTTTTTTGGGACAAAGAAAGGGTAACCGCTTCCACCCTATCTACTACACCAACAAATCACTGAATGATGCCCAGAAGAACTACACCACCACAGAGAAAGAGCTGCTAGCAGTGGTGTTCGCGGTCGACAAGTTTAGATCTTACATGGTGCTATCTCACACCGTGGTTTTCACTGACCATGCGGCTATCAGGTACTTGATGAGCAAGCCAGATGCTAAGCTACGCCTTCCCCGATAGATCTTGTTGTTGTAAGAGTTCGATTTAGAGAGTGAGGAAAAGAAGGGCTCTAAGAATGTTGCTGCAGACCACCTCTTCCGATTGATGGAAGAGGACCTACGGAAACTGGATGGGATTCCCATTCAGGAGTGCTTCCCAGATGGGAGACTCTTCATGGTTGTTGCCCAGGTTGTTGAAGGACCATGGGTTGTGGACATAGCAAACTACCTCGCCATTGGATCCTTCCCAAATGACGTCACACCACAAGGGAAGCGGAAGATTTTGACGGACATGAAGAACTATTTTTGGGACGATCTGTATCTCTTCCGTATGGGTGCATATCAGTTGATTTGACGATGTGTACCTTACGACGAGACCAATTCTATCCTCAAGCACTGCCACGTCGGGCTAGCCGGAGGACATCTCGGTTCTGACCGTACCGCCCGGAAGGTATTTGATTCTGGTTTTTATTGGCCTGATGTCTATAACGATAGTTTTGATTATGTGAAATCATGTGATAAATGTCAGAGAACTAGAAACATCTATAATCGGGATGAGATGCCCCAAAATAATAACCTTGTATGTGAAATCTTTGATGTTTGGGGGATAGACTTCATGGGGCCATTTCATCCATTTAATGGCCTCAAGTATATCCTTGTCGCAGTTGACTATGTTTCTAAGTGGGCAAAGGTCGTGGCTCTCCCCACTAATGATGCTAGAACCAAAGGGAAATTTTTGATTAAGTTGTTCTCTCGGTTTAGAACACCTCATGCGATCATTAGCGAAAGGGGCACCCATTTTCAGGGTCAATTCGACCGGGTGTGCCACCATTTTGGTGTCTCACACCGGTTGTCTACTGCCTATCACCCTCAGACTAGCGAGCAAGCTGAGGTGACGAACCAAGAGCTTAGACGAATTATACAAAAGTCCATCGACCAATCGAACAAAGAGTGGCCGAGTAGGCTCGATGGCTCTCTCTGGGCTTATCATACTGCGTACAAGACGCCTATAGGGACCAATCCCTATAGACTCGTCTATGGCAAATCTTGGAATCTGTCGGTCGAACTTGAGCATCGAGCCTACTGGGCTTTAAAATTTCTCAACATGGATGCTACTTCTGCAGGTGAACATCGAAAGTTTCAGATACATGAGCTGGAGGAACTTCGTCACCACGCTTATGAGAGCTCAAGGATATACAAGGAGCAGACCAAAACGTACCACGACTCCCGCTTACGGACTATCAAGTAATTCAAGGAAGGAGACCTCGTTCTTCTTTTCCACTCGAGACTCAGACTATTTTCCCGGAAAGCTGCAATCCCGATGGAGTGGTCCATTCACCGCGACAAAGGTCTTCCCTTATGGGACTATTGAGGTAACATCATCACCCTCATCTGAACCTTTCAAAGTGAACGATCATCGTTTGAAACTCTACCGAGTTGGTGACACCGTAGGTGTTATAGATGAGGTGGATTTTTTCCCACTTTGAATTATTCATGGGAGGCTGTCAGCTAAAGACGATAAAGAAGCGCTCTTTGGGAGGCACCCTATGCGTATCCATAGTTAGAATAGTGAATAAAAGACCTTATATGAGAATTAGTGAGTTTATTGGTGTGTGTTTTGTTTGAATCTTGTGTTTGGGTCGAGTCTTTAGTCATTGAACGTGTCCTAGGTGATTATTGATGCAAATTGAACCCTAGGAGAGCTATATTTGTTGGTTGTTGAATGCTAAAATTGGTGGAAATCGAATAAAAATGTTGTTGTGAAAAACACCATGCACGCCGTGCACCCATGCACGTCGTGCAGGGTCTGTTTTTAGAAATCCGCGGCCACCAAAGTAAGGAACGGTGTGCACCAGTGCACGCCGTGCTGTCCAAAATCGTCCGAGACCAGCGTACCCAAAATTGATAAAATGTCGTGCAACTCAAAATTGCCCAAAACCTGAGTCTATCAAAACAGGGAACGACGTGCATACATACACGTCGTGCACCGTGTTTTGAATCCGAAATTCAACCCTTTCTCTCTCTGCGGATTTTCCTTCTTTTCTTCTTCTTTCTTCCCGCCGCCCCCATCCTTCCCTTATCTTTTCCCTCCTTCTTCCCCTCCTTCCTCCCCTCTTTCCCCTCCCCCTCCCCCCCTCCTTCCCTTCCCCTTCCCCCTCCGCCTCCCCACGCTGCCCCTCTCCTCCTCTCCTCCTTCCCCCACCGAAGGCCGACCACCCTCCCTCCACTCTGCCTTCCCATTGCCGCCCCTCTCCTCAACACATCCCTACACATTTCGCCTACCTTTCCCCTTCCTTTCCCCTTTCCCCACAACCCACCATCTTCAAAACCACCCAAAAATACCCAAAACCACAAAAACACCAAAACTTCAACTCCATTTCAATTCGGGCAATTCAGGGATTCTCATTGGTCTTGCTCAACTTGGTGTCTGCCCAATTTCATTCTCCAACGCTCAATTTCGATTTCCCCCAACTTCGGTTAGTATTTAAATTTTTAGGTCAAAATTATGGCTTTTTCTGAATTTAGGTCAATTGGGTAGATTACATGTGAACATTGTGCTGTAGGTAGTGAACTTGCATACCTAGATGGATGATTGTGCCATAAACTTGAGCCACGCTTGAAATTCTGGATTTTCAATAACGGTTGAATTTTTGAGTTCGGCCAAAATTGTGAAATTCAAAAGTTTCAAGTTGTTCATACTTTCATTGTGTTCCATGTGCTTTGTTGAGGATTTTCTATGCTTATGCTATGCTCCATTGCCCCGCTTGTGTTGCTCCGTTGATTACATTATTTATACTTGTGTTGAGTATCCGAAATTGCGTAGAGGTTATGTCCATTGGAAGTATGGTGGCTTATGTTCTTGATGGTTTGGTGCTTTGGTTGGTGTTCTAGGAAATCGTTTATATGCTACATGTGCTTGTTTTCCATTGTTCAATATATTGTCTATCTTATGTTGAAGCTAGTGTCACTAGTATTGGTTGTTATGTATATTGCCTATCTTATGTTGGAGCCTTATATCATGCCTTGTTCTTCAGTTTACGAGGTCGTGAACACTTTAAGTGCGGGGGGTATATGTTCATTATGTGGGATGTTGGGGATATTAATAAAATGAACTTTTGTGCGACTTTTGTTTGTGATAGTTGTGCAAGATGAATATAAAGAAGACACCCGCCATATGCCTAGGGAAGGTTACCGGCGTTGGAAAGAGGCCGAGACCAAATCCTTCCACAGAGCCTTCATCTGTTGGGACTAGTCCACCATCATGTCCACCACGGGCTTCTATTTCCAGCTGTCCACAGCGGGTTGGCGCTTCATCTTCAGCTAATCCTTTCCATTCGTGGGCAGCTTCTTAGCGAGAGATGACATCAGATCCCATTCCAGCCGCTGCTACTGCTCTACCGAGCCCAGAGGTGGAGCAGGCGATCTTTTATTTTTTGCCAGGCAGTGAGTTCGCCCACCGATACAGAGTGTATCGGACTTGGGCGACTGTACCTCAGGGATACCTCGACTTCCAGAGCTTCATAGAGGAAGGGTGGAGCACTTGGCTGATGGCATACTGCAAGAGAGCAGGTATTTGGCCACTGGTACAACTCGATGATCAAGAGCTCCCGCATGCCACCAGGGAGTTCTTCTCAACACTGAAGATAGCGAGGTACACCTCGACTCAGGAGGTGGGAGGCATTAAATTTCGGCTTCCAGGTCGAGCGTTCTCCTTTTCAGTGGATGAGCTGGCAGAGAACATGGGTTTCTATACCTCGGAGCAGGTGGCCAACTTGGAGGTCATGTCACTAGCCATCATGGATAGGAAGCCAGTTCCGAGCCCGAGGGAGTTCTGAAGGACATCGCTTGGGACAATGCTCCCTATTCTGCTCGGTCCTCGAAGGCGAAGCGGATTAAGATACCGAGAATGAGGCTTCTTCACCTGCTCTTCCATCGCTCCATCACCGCTAGGAAGCAGTCTAGCAGTGGAGGAGTACTAAACTCCACAGACTTGTGGCTTTTCTACTGCCTTGAGAACGAAGTGAAGGTCCATCTTGGGGACTTGGTCGTAGGCCTGTTCAAGCACATCTCTGAGCAGAAGGGAGTTGGGGGAAGCTTCATCGCACGGCTGGTGTGAAGGCTTGCAGTGATGGACACCTTCGGGACGGACCCGCTGTTTCAGCGCGGATTTCCTATCGCAGTTCGGACTCTCAAGGAGCATGGAGTCCCGAACTAGCTGGCTAAGAAACTACAAGTAGGGCCAGATGTTAGAGAGGGGCAAGGAGCAGACTTCCCTCCAGATACTGTGGAGACTCTTGTAGCACATGTTGGAGGGCTGTAGATGAATGTCAGTGACGTTCTCGACAGTCAGACTTTCCTCAGTCAGGACTTCCACGGTTTGACGGACATAGTAGAGCTGCTTGGGATAACCTGGACCAGAGGACCGAGAGGATTGAGAGCTAGGTGCGAGGACTACGCCAGGACTTCCAGGACTATGTCATCGAGAGCAGAGAGGCGAGGACTCGTCAGGAGCGACGGGACAACCAGCTTGTTGAGGCTTAGACTCAGCAAGGCCAGTGGATGCAGCAACAGGGACACCAGATCACATACATCCACGAGTAGGAACATTGGCAGAGTCGACACATGTCCTACTACTACCAGGACAGTTACTTCATGAGAGCTACCTACCCACCTCCTTGGCCAGCGTTTCCACCACCACCGCAGTGGCCAAAGTACGATCCATACCCTCAGTTCCCGGAGTATCCCTACCCTCCGCCGGATTAGTGATCGCTCAGTTGCATCTATCACTAGTACTTTGTTTGTGTTATGGTTGGCAGGTCCCGAACAAAGGTTTTATCACATCGCACTATCGATCTTCGTTTCATCGGTACACCCTCTTTCTTCTCTAATTTGACTTCTTGTGAGGATAGTGTTGAGAGTTATGGGATGACTTAGGATGCTAGTATTTCACTTGATTGCTTAGATTGAATCCTTGTCGTTCAACATTTTAAATTCCCTATTAAACACGAAACTATGGATAAAATTGGACACATGTTTAGCGTAGTATTGCTGCTTGAGGGTGAATAGGATGCATGATAGATTATTTTTGGGCCACCTCCCGTTTTTCTTAAAACGAGTTTAGAATAGATTTATGGACTTGGTTACTCGATTTTGATGTCTACCGACTTGTGAACAATTAATTCCCCTATTGAGTCGCTCTAGTTGATTAAAGTCTTATTTGACTAGATTGTCCGAATAAGGTGCAAAAGAGGCCAATGTGCCCAAAGTGTCATGGGGGTTCGATTGCGATTCAACACACTCCAACTTTAAGTCTACCGCCTGTAAGCTAGTCCCTTCTGGCTTCTCTTCTCACCTCTTCCTAGGAGTGGGTCAGGGTTTTTCAAGTAAACTTGGTCTATGTGGATGAGAGCCTTAGCCCGATCAGGGTCACAACTACCCTCATTTGGAAAGATACCATCTAAAACTATACCAAAAATTTGAAAAGTGAGTTGCAATTAATTGAGTAATTCAATTGACTCACATGTGTTTAGTATATCATGTGTAGTTAAATTGCAGAAGAAGAGGGGAGTGATTTTAATCGAACACATTATTTAAACTAAGCACTCCCTCCCTTAGGATGGGAAAAATACCCAGACAAGACCATCTGTTTCGAGCATAGGTGATAAAGGAAATGTTTTTGTCGGTGGGTGTCGAGTGGTACTAACTGTATGCATAAGTTTTCCTTTCATTTGGATTAGAGAACTCAGTAATTATAACTGTGTGGTTTGGTGATCTGAAATGTATCCTTGGCATCGTGAAGTACGCTTGAACTGTTAGCATGTTGTTTCACTTTCACCATGTTTAGAGTTTGCTTAGAGTGCAAAAAGTAAAGTTACTTGAGGACAAGCAAGGTTTAAGTGTGGGGGGATTTGAGAAGGCTAGAATTTGTAGCAGTTATCTATCCTTTTTATGCATGCTTTTGAGTGATTATTAGTATGTTCGAGCTTCATTTCCCTATGATTTTGTGTTTTGGCATCATGTGTATAGATCTGTAAATTTGAACTGTTTTGGTCCATTTGATGTTTTCTCTATAGTATTTGTCACCTACAGGTACTATGGAAATAGGTGATCTGACTAGGAAGCCAAGGATGTGGTGTGTAGTACGATTGGAGTTTGAATGGGAAGTCGAGAAAGAAAATGGTGCAGCAGAGGGACTGCATGTCGTGCACCACTGCACGCCGTGCAGTCCATGATCATGTCAACAAGCTCGACCTCAAAAAAGGGCATGACGTGCACCACTGCACGTCGTTCCTTCCTTTTTGCAGCGAGAAACCTTGAAGAACAGGAGGTGCACGGAGTGCACCCTCCAGTTTCGGCCTTTCCCTATAAAAGGGCAGTTTTTGAGGAAAGAGAGGAGGCTTCCCCAACTTCATTTTTCCCTATATTTCCCGAGTTATCTCTGCAAAAACCAGCACCAAACCTCCTCTAGAAGCTCAATTGAAGATCCGAAGGAGTTCCTTTGAAGGATTGAAGATAGAAGACCAAAAGCAACGATTGAAAGAAGAACAAGCCGCTATCTCTCCGATAAGATGATGGTTAGGGTTTCTTTTGATTTGTTTTCTTCTACCATCATGAGTAGCCAATTGCGTAGAGATTCTTGGTTGAGATATAAGAATTGAGCCATGATACCTGTTTGAATGTTTAAGAACGAAGATTGTGCATGTTTGGATTGTAATGAAAGATTGCCTCGTTAGATTGGTTTTCAACCTAATTCTTGTTACGGCTATAATTAGGTCAAATTTATGGAATCCTTTTTTCATGATAGACTTAGGAATTCATAAGATTTTCAATCGAGGATAGAATTAAGTTATCGGCTGGGTAAGCCGATAACCTAATTCTATCATTTGTGTTTTCTTTCCAGTTTTAAACGATATTCGTCTTGTAATTGGCGGGCGCTCTGGTTTGCACTCAATGGACCAAGTTGGGTATAGTTATCAGTAGCTTAGGCGTTGATGGATCAAGTTAATGCTATTTCCAATTACTCGCGATTTCTTTTAATTCCGGAAGAACACCTTATCACTTTGTAGAACTTCTCGGTGTTCATTACCGACTAGCCTGATTAAGGTTATTTCTACCTTAGTCGGGAAGTTAGTAGTGGTAATCGACGTGCATGATCGTGCCGCGGATTCGTATGAGTGATAGGAGGATTTGTTTTATTCAATTCAAGTCCATATTCGTTCGTTTTGAATGCATTTAAGAAGTTGAGCTTAATGACTCATCTCTTTCAAGAACTCGGTTTCTCCATTTGAATCAACCCTTAAATTGTTAGTTTTAGTTAACTTTAGAATAA
The DNA here is from genome assembly GCA_030674075.2 of Linum usitatissimum. NCBI lineage: Eukaryota > Viridiplantae > Streptophyta > Magnoliopsida > Malpighiales > Linaceae > Linum > Linum usitatissimum. Next base: position 815,848 of record JAUJYP020000368.1, on the reverse strand, counting down.
TTAGCAACCAAACCAATTCTGTTAGTCTAAACCATGTTGGCGAGTTTGATTACAAGCATACCGATAGGTAGTGTTGTCGGAATAAATTCACCGTTATTTCGGCGATCAAAGTGTTGAGGCTATCTAGCAAGTTACGGAACTGCTCAATCATTTTCATGCTCTCTCAGGTCTGCAAAGTAATACCCAGAAAAGTGACATTTATATTGCAGGTTTTGGGCGGCACACTACCTATGATATTGTTAATATTATTGGTTTTAGAGAAGGGACTCTCCCTATGAGATACTCGGGGATCACCCTCACAGCGGGAAAACTATCGAAGGCTGGTTGGAAGGCTGTTGTTGATATGATTACTGCACAGCTGAAAGATTGGAAAGCAAAGCTTCTTACTTATGCTCGAAAAGTGCAGCTCATCAACTCTCTCATCTATGGTATTTTACAATACTCGCTATCCATGTTCCTCATCCCTAAGGCTATTATCAAAGAGGTTGAAGGTATCTGTTCTCGTTTCCTTTCGGGAAAGAGTGAATGAATGTGTGCCCGTGTAGCTTGGTCACATTTAGCTTCCCAACTCATGAAGGTAAGTTGGGATTCAAATGGATGGGGAGCTGGAATACAGCGAATATTATTCGCCATCTGTGGAATCTTGTTATGCAAGGCGGGTCTCTCTGGGTTTCTTGGGTTTATTACTACAAAACTAAGGGAGGTGATATCTTGTCATACACTCAGAAAGCGGGATCCTAGCATTTGAAACGCATCATAAAGCTTCAAGGTCTGGCCCAACAATTTATTTTCTATGATAATGATAACGATATCCATTGGGCAGGTCTAAGCATGGAGAGATACAAAGTCAGTCCTGTGTGGGAGTCTATTTGTCGATGTCAACCTGAGGTTCGATGGCACTCCATCTTGTGGCCTGTGTGCAAAATTCCAAAGAATAGCTTCATTACTTGGTCCATCATTCATAACTACATCCCCACTCGGGATAATATTGTGATATGGAATCCAGAGGCTAATACCTCCTATCTCCTTTGTGATTGTTAGGATGAAACTAGATATCACCTTTTTACAAACTGTGATTTTATCCGTGTTGTTTTATTGATTTTGACATTGCTCTGCCAGGGAAGAGCACTTGGAGTGAAGTTTTGAACCGTATGTGCGTCTGGGCAAGAAGTGTAGAATTCAAAAGCTCTGATGGTGTACAACTTTTGGCCTTATGACTCAGGCCCAATGCGCTTAAGGTTAAGCCCGGGGTCACCCGTTGGATGGGTCAGTCCATGGTTGGCCCGCAGCCCAGCTATATAAGCAGAAGCCTCAGTTGACAAGCGAGAGAAGAAAGAGAGTGTGCGTGCGAAAGAAAGGAAAAAGGAGAGAAGACGGAGGGTTTCTTTGGAGAACTGCTTGCGCAGCTAGGGTTTGCGTCGTCGAAGCTTCTGCCTTCGCTTCTAGACCTCAGGGATAGTGTTTCTCTGAATCCTTACTCTGTATTCCTTTGTTGTGTTGTTGCATGTTCGTTCTGAGTAGTCTCGTTGCTGGTTCTGCTCTTGTACTTGGATTTTGCTCTTCGTGATCTAGTGGATTTCTGGGCTGAGTCTGCCCCTCCTGAGACTCTGCAGATTAGGGTCTTTGTGACCTGAACTGCGTCATCAATCTTGTTGTTGTGGATGCTTAGTTTCTCGCTTGTGCGATTTCTCGTCGTTGTTAGTGTTTAGCCATTCGGCTGCTTGCTCATTGCCATCGTTTGTTCAGAGCGGCCCCACGGTTTTCTCGTGAAGTCAGAGATAAAATAAGAACTGACATCCAATCTTATGGGACTGGGAGACCAGATGAAGCAGAGTTTATTCGTTGTCTTTCCTAGCTTGTTCTCTTTTTTCCCTTGCTTGTTGAAGGGGTATAGAAGTGTTCTGGTGTTGTATCTCCTGGTTTTAGTGTAATTGACTCTGTAAGGCCCATAATTGTTTTTTGATAGAATAAGAAACCCCTAATTATTCATCAAAAAATAATAATCCATTATATTGTTACATGTGTTCTTATGTTTCTGGGTTTTTATAGGGATTAGATTGTGTACCAATTGGATGACATAGAGTTTAAGCTAACCGGGAAGATTTCTATAATTGTGCACCCAACCGTAAGGTATGCAAGTTCCTTGTGGATGCGTATTTGTGACATGTTGCTTCAAGCAATAACAACTATGAACAAGAGCCTTGACCGTTGGATCCTGCCTACAAAGATTGTTGTAAGTAGTGTTTCTAACACATACATAAGTGTTGTTTAGTGTTTTCCCAAATAGCAGTGTTGTTATGACGTTGTTTTCCACCTTTGGTTAGTCAATGTGCAATGCTAGCTGCGACAAAAATACTGTCCAATATACCACGAAGAACTAGTTGGGGAAGGTATGGGCTAATGGTTAGAGTGGGGCAGCTACTACCTAGTAAGTTTAACCTTTCATTGGTGTTATTAATTTCATATGGTGTAGGTTTAGGAATAATGTTCGTGTTATACATATACTATTTTGTGCATTTATTTTGTAGTGGTTTTCCCCCTTTTGTGATGGGGATCAGTGGGTGGTGTATTGTATCCACCTAAGGAAGAAAAGATTTGAATTCCTTCTGATGGTTCTCAATGAGTGGATTCCTGATGACTTCAATGATTTTGTATGGGTTCGCCCTAGGGGCCTGAAGTAGTTAGATGGTAAGTGTTGTGGCATATTTTACCATTAACTTCCCTGAATGTTGGATTGGCAAAGTCGAAGGGTGGATGAAGGATCACTGGATATCAATGGATACTATAAAATATCGTCGATCCGAGGTATGCATGCGGTTGATACTATCCAGGGGCAATATTTTTAAAGACCGTTTGTTGACCAAGGTTGTGGAAGAGAAGGTTGGTTAGGATGGGAAAGACAAGGTTGGTGAGGATGGGAAAAGAAGCATGGTGAGGATGGCCAAGAGAAGAAAATATGAATGATGTATGTCGTGGGCTGTATTATGTTGAAGTTTTGTTGTGTTGTGATATACGAGAAAGAATGTGCATGAACAAATTCATAGATAAGGCGCTTGTTGTGTTTTGAAAATTTAAGCATATCGTGTCACATATTGGGGCCATCAACATATTCATTTATTGGAATCTTTCTATGTTCTGGTGTGCTATCCCGACAACTTCTTCAGCGAGATCTAGCCCTTCCTTTGCATTTCGAGTGTACCTATACAAAATGTAACATATTCATCTAGTAGTGTACGAATGTAACATTTAACGCTTGTTTAATATTTGTTATTTTATAAAGCTGAAGGGAATAATAATGATTTATAATTTGGACACTTATTTGTTGAAAGTTTTATTAGTTCATAACTTTGTAGGATCCGAAACTCTTGTTCCGGACAAAGGATTCATGCATCGTCGTTATAACATTTTTTATTGTTTACTATTCGTGACATATTTGATTTTATGAGTCTTTTGTTTAATGACGATTTAGTTGATTTTTATTAAAATTAAATTGATTTGCCAACATTAGAAATATGCAGTCGGACGATAAACGAACCTATATCCGGATACGTTTCACACAAACACTTTCAGTGGTTCGATGATTTTATTGTCGTTAAATTAACGTTATCGATAATAAAGTGGCTAACTCGATTTAAATACTTGGATGATTTGATTTCTTGTTTTACTATTTTTACTTTTAAATACTAAATAGAATTAGAGAATTTAAAATTATGTTACTAACCTACTCTTATTTCGGTTTTACTCTACTCTTATTGCAACGTTAATAAGATGCTAATCTACATAACTCGTATTTTGGCCGAATTGGGCCCAACAGGGAGTTGGACCGAAATGAGAGGGTAGGAAGGCCAAAATTGTTGAGCAAACAGACCGATTCGACCACTTGCTGCCCAACCCAAACCTAAAAAGGCTAAAATGCCCTTAGATATTTTGTCTGCCAAGAAGGAAGGTTAGGGGTAAAATCATAACTTACCTTGCCAATATAAATAGCCCTCTTAAACCGAAATCAGCCATTTCCAACCCTACTTCTCTCTCTTTATTTTCCTCCTAAACCCATCCACTTTTCTCTACACTTCCCCCTCTCCCACTTTCACTAACGACGGTGTCGGCGTCGCTCCTCCTTCTTCCCCTTCTTCTCTTTTCTTTCTCCTCCTTCTCATTCCTTCTCCTCCGATTCCCTTTGTCTCTCCTTTTGTTATTTTTTCGCCACTCCTCGTTCGTCCCCTTTTTTTCTCTTGTTTTCTTCTCTTCTTCTTCCTGCCTCTCCTTCTCCTCTTCTTCCCTCTCCGTCTCTTTCCTTTTCTCTCAGCGACGGTGACGACGGTGCCGCCTCCATCTCTTTCTTTCCCTTTTTTCTTTTTTCTCTTTCTTCCCATCTTTCCTCTTTTTCTGCCTCTGTTTCTCCTTTTTTCTGTCTAGCCGGCGGCTGCGGCGGCCAACGCCTCCGTCTCCTCTCTTTTTCACAACGTCAAAGGAAGAAAAAAGAAGGAAGAAAAGGTAAAAGAACAGGAAACCCTTCTTTCTACTCATATTTTTTTTCTGTGTTTACTTCGATCCAGACTTGCATGTCGTCTGCAAGCCGCAATATGTAGATCTAAGGTTTTAGTTTTTAATTTTTGTTGTCTTTCTCTGACTTTTGTTGTCTTTATTTGGTTTCTGTTTTCAATGAAGTTGGGGATCGGTGGAAAAGAGGACAAGGCTCTTGGTCGGGGGACTAGTGACGGCGAAACCGAACTGTCGGAAGACGACCGCTACTTGGTGAGAAATCTATCCACTTTGTCTTAGTCAAGTTTTACCTTATTTGAAAATTAAAGGTTTATTTTGATAGTCTATTTTTGCAAGTATAATAGAAGGGTGAAAATCGCTTAAGAAAAACAGAGAGCAGGAGGGATCGTACTCGAAAAGATGAAAAGCAGCTAGGTATGAATCTGGAGTTGCTGTTATGACAATACTAGCTAAATGACTCGAATAAAAACACGTACTTATCACTTACTTCAAAGGATGAAAACTTTGGCTCCCAATACCGAAGCGAATCCAACAAAAAAAGACTTCCTTTGAAAGATTTCAATTGATTTTCTTTTTATGAAATTCCATCCTTAAAATTGTTAAGATAACTCATAACTTGTTTGTGAAATTGGTTCCAAATTTGAGTCCTTGTATGGTATTTGGGTTTTTGATACTATTGGAAGCGGCTTATTCGTTTGAAAGTCTTGATTATTTGACATTTTTAGTAAATTTCCAACAACATATTTTAACAAACAACTCACATTTTTGCTTGATTTCGGCATCATATTATGAGTAGTTTTGTGGCTCTTATGTTCTTGGTGTAAACGTTGTAAGAAAGGTAATATAAGGTTGCTTAATCCATTGTTAATCTATTTTTCGGCATCCTTTCTTGAACGAAAAAGTTTCATTTTACCTTTGAACCCATTGTTTGTTTAAGTTGGTTGTTTAGTTGATAGTTGTAGTGAATATTAGATTAGAGGTTGTGTAAATGGTAGTAAGATAGACACTATAGCACAACGAGGATATTGACATGTATTGAACTAGGATGTGAATGGTATGTGAATGATTGAGAGTTTAAAAAGAAGTACGTTTAGAAATACTGACCTTCTTTCAAAGGAAGAAAATTGATTTCTTTGCTCTTCTTCCTTAACAGTGTGGACACAATCTCCTAGCTGTTTGCTCCAAGAGTTTGGGACTTCGGAAGCTTTGACGATGGATTCTCGAAGCACTTACTAGAAGCATCTCTGCTTGTATTTTTATGTTTTTTTTTATTTCGTAGCGGGATTGGGGTGTAGAGGATTTGGGGTGTAGTGGGATTGCTAGTGGTGGGATTGGGGTGTAGAGGATTTTGTTGTAATCGGTAGGTCCTTTATCATTCTATCCCCCTATCCCTCCCTCCTTTCGAAAAAACATTGGTTGTCCTTTTTAATTAACAAAAGGGCTGCCACCTCCCTTGAAAATGAATCAAAATTCAATACCCATACTCTTACATAAAAGGGAGGTGGCAGTTCCCTAATTGATTACAGTAATAGACTCGACATTGGGTCTAAAATCGGGCCTGAAATCGGGCTCGAAAAAGATCGAAAATTCGATGTAAAATAGAGTTATGTAATGACAAAAAAACTCGAGGACCCGGACAAAATTTGGTTACTACACATCCAAAAAGCTTGAAGAAGTCCCATCCCATTCATATTCTGTAACTCTTCATCACATTTAGCTTGAACTTTCATAATGATGGGTGAATCTTTTAGTTCTTCATCTTCATCTTGCCATAATTGAAAAGGGGATTCACTCCCGTTCCATTCATGCTCTTCTAGCTTTTCATCACGATCGGCTACATTGTCTTCAAGGAGGGGTTCATCTTCTTCTTGTAATAGTGAGCATGTCCTAAATTTCATCATCATTGTCGAACTTGACATCCTCATCAAGGGGAGTGTTGGTGGGCTCTATCTTCATCTCTATTCTAGCATCCATTCTTTTCATCATCTCTTCCTGGGTAGCAAGCCTTTTTTCCTATGCGACAAGCATTCCTTCCTAGACATCAAGCAAGTTTCCTTAGCATCTAATTTGTTTATTACAATGTTGTCCTGAAGGTTGGTTCGGTGATGATTCTTCATAATATTAAGGAAGTTGATAGGTATAGTTTCGTGCAGGCTCCTTGGTGTTATGGACTTGAGTACGGATCTCCGTGACGGTAATGATATTGGCGATGGCTATATATAATTTGGGGAAGGTTGATGATCATAACTACATGCAGGCTTCTCATAGATTGTGTGTGAGTCGATGCTGATTATGACTCCAGCTCTGCTGGTATCCTTTGTAGTCTTGCATCTACATGCGCAACAAAACTACCAAGGTGAAACTGGCAAAAGAAAATCTAGAAAAGATGAAAATTTTGTAATGATTGAATGATTAACAAACACTGAACACACTTCTTTCAAACACAAGAAAGAGTCCCCGACAACGGCATCAAAATCTGACAGCTTGTAGTACGTCTAAAAAATAAACCTAATTAACAAAGTAACTAAATTAAAACATCCCTAGGGCTTCAATCTTGTGTCTACTCAAAGTTGTGAAAAGCGTTAAATCAGTTTCTTAGGTGTTATGGCGTAAGTGCCACAACTGTCAATCTATCATGCAAAATGGAAATAAAGATTAATAAAACAAAGGCTGCAAGTCAGGACGACTATCGATTTTGTCTAATTAGGATGAAATTGCTAAGACTTTGAATCCTCTTAAGCTATATAAACAACAAATGATACTCAACTTCTCCAATTCATGCAAAACCGAACAAATCCAACTCACTATCTCAATTCTCCTCTACTTATGTCACACCCTTTCGGGACTACTAACCTACTTCTAATCTAGTATCTCATTCAGCTCATTTGAAACAAAGAGTTGAAACCCAAACAAGAATTGCTCACGCGACGGATAGTGTATTTGCTCCTTGATGAGGGTTAATGACTAACCTAGTTGATTAATTTTGGTGTTCTAGATAAGCGAGCTCTTTCAAGAAAATCACAAATCTAACAAGATCCTCTTTGATTTTATCATGAATGAACAAGAATGGAACAAAATTAATTGAAATCCATCCAACTAACATAAATCGTCAAAGTCAAGAAATCATTCGTTCATCTAGCATCACCTAGGGTTCATCTTATCTAAGCAAGAGGAGTTTAGCTAGTCATAACTTCAAAGAATACATCCAAATCAACAAAGGAAAACATTGGAATTAGGTTTACAAGAAAAATATAAAAAACGTAAATTTGCCAAAAACTTTCGAGGAACGAGATTCACCAATCTTGATTACGTCTTCCGATCCAAGTCGATGCCTTCTCGTCGCTCCGAAGTCTCTGTTCTCTTCTCTCACACTTCGTCCAAAAGGGTCTCCATAACTTAAAGAGGACCCCTTTTTATAGGATTCAAGTTCCTTATCGCAGTTGTATTTGGTCGTATATTGCTCCTAATGCTTGCCAATACCTTCTGGAAGTTTGTTGACCAAGTAAGGAGCAATATTAAACCAAAACTCTGAGCAGTTGGTCAAATATTGCTCCTAAACCTCATCAAATACTTGCTGGCCAAAGTTGATTTTAGCAAAGTTGTAGGTAACTAAACTAGCTTTCCATTAATTAGACTTATGAGCTAGGAGTTATGTTGAAAATAGAAAAATGTGATGTTTTCCCACCAAGTTGAGATCATGGCACATTTTGGGCTTCTTGAGTTGCCCCAAAATGTTGAAATGCTTCACATTGTTTTTCCAAGACCATCCATTCATGCCGTGTCACTTTGATTAATGCCTTGATATTGTTATATACACCTAAAAATCTATAAAAAAAACACTCCAAAAGACTGAATGGACCTCGAATGGGTCTGAGACATTAAATTGAGATAAAAGCTTAAAATGCAAGAAACACCCTAAATTTCTACCCAGAGACACAGGATTATGCAGGAAATATCGCTTAAATTAGGGGTATAAATGTGAAAGTTGAAAGTCATCAGCATCGATGTTAAGTGTGGTGTGGTATTGAGGAGATAGGATATCGAGGCCATCATGCGGGAACACTACCGGGGTCTCGTTGTTAAGTGCACCAATATTAACCGCCTCTCCTGCCAGGTTCAAAATTGAGGTTTTGCCATGAAACCTTTTGTAGGAAGGGAGTGTTCTTATACCCTGATTTCTGGTATGCCATTGGTTATGGATAGAGAAAGTGTAGTCCAGAATTGAGTTGTTGGGCATGGCCAAAGGCTGACCATGGGCGTGACTAGTTACTACCCACGGGCGTGGCTGGGGACTCATCCCGATCGTGGTTAGTATGGGACCACAGGCTTGCTAAGTCTATCACCAAGGGTGTGGTGAGTAGTTAACTATGTGTGTAACAAGACCAATATTTAAGTTTGGCTAGGGCCAAAATCGTACAGTTAGAATCCCTTTTCTCTCTTATTTCCTCCCAACACTCTTTGTCGAGCGGAAGTCTTCTTTGGGGTTTGGGCAATCAAAGGAGCTGATGAAGGCAGATCTTTCCTAGTTGTCAAGAGGGGGCCTAGGGAGTTAAAGTGATCGTCACCACTAAGCGATGGAAGGGAAGGAGGCAGGCAATCAGATGTCATTCTCGGTTCAGAATTGTTAGGAAAGCTCTCAAAAAGTGGGGGTTTGTATTCAGTTATTGCATAGTCAAGTGTAGAGCTGTGGTCAGATGTTGTGGAATCCTATGATTGGATTTCTTACGTAGCAATGATGATGATTCAGCATGAAGCTCGTAAGGGATGTACAGTAGCATGTGATATAGTATACATGTATTGATGATGAGATGTTGAGCATGAAGCTCTTGACAGCTGTAAAGTAGCGTGTGATCTACTGTAGAGTGTATGATAAGATAGGCCTAGTTAGATTAGATGTAGTTGATGTGTTGCATTGGTTACCCACCCCTAGATTGTTCAATCCCCTAAGAGAGTAAAGATGATATTAAGGATGTGTTGAGTATGCCTAGAGATATTACACACACGATGTTAGGGGTGGATGGTGTTAGGTAGTATGATTGCAGGACCAGTATGGTCCCATTACTAGTTTAGACTGGAGTAATTGAGATGTTAACTTTTGTGATGCTCTTCGTTTGTGATCAGACTCAGTTCCATTTTGGATGACGCTCAGCCACTTAGTGATTATTTATGACCCCGTTATGCGTTTTTCGTTATGTTTGTATATGTGTGTTTCAATCACTTGAAAATCCATGTGCTCATTTAGTTGATTTTTATTCTTATTATGAGACTGTCAAGCTTTGAGGTTTGTCGGAAGAAGCAATGAACCTCAAGTTGTTCAAGTAGTCTCTTTAAGGAGTAGTAAGGAAATGGTAGACTAGTCAACCTGTTGGAAAATTCAGAGACTGGGATACTCTAGCTCAAGCTTTTGTAGAGGAATATTATCCACTAGTGAAGACTGTAGCTATTCGAGAATCAATTTTTCAAATTCATCATAGAGAAGGAGAAAGCTTATATGACATGTGGAACAGATTTCAGGAGCTTTTATCAGGCTGCCTTCACCATGGTTATACAGACAGTCAGCTGGCAGACATGTCAGCAGATCATTAGACCGAGCTACATCAATGCTAGTACATCAACTAGCAAAATGGAGATGTCACTGCTCTCACTCCTAAAGCATCTTTAACACACTTTGCTCCATGTGCTACAAAGTCAAGGAATACAATTCAGCCAACCCATGCAGTATCTTCTAACAGCTCAGACAATATTGCCTTGAGAGCTCAAGTTAAGGCATTAGAGAAGAGGATTGATAATTTGAAGTTTGCTAATCCCCCTACTACATCTGTTAACACTTGTGCTTGGTGTGGTATTTATGATAGTAAGGGGGAATGTGAAAACTTCTACAACAAACCAATAACTATGGAAGAAGTAGATTTTCAGCAAGGAGGCAATCCTTTCAGTCAGCAGGGATATCAAGACTTTAGATCAAAGAATGTCGGATGCCGAGAATTCCAACATGCATACGCACAGGATATTTCTACAACCCTAGAGTTGAGGATTATAATGTCAACAACAATGTCACTCCGCCAGGCACAAGAAACAACAATCAAGGACCACCCGGATTTCCTTCCAAACCAACTCAGCAACAATATCAGCATAATTCAACCGTAGCTCGAGGGATCAATGAAGATATCATCCAGATGATAAATGCCATGCAGACACAATTAGCTATAGTGCTTTATCACTAAGGGCCTCAAGGACAGCTCTCGGGGAACACCGAGCAAAATCCCAACAATCATCAGCTTTCGAGAAAAGGACAAATGGAGGAAGCACATGCCATATCCATATGGGTTAGGTATGATGGAATTGAAGATGCCCACCAAGTTGATAAGCTAAAGTAGGATGCTCCGATCTAGAGGAGCGCACCACCGCGAAAGGCTCGGTTACCTCCAAACACAAAATTCATCCTCACACCAAAGGAGATAGAGATATATAGTCCAAACCCCTTGTTTAAGCGTTTAGGACTATTTAGTTTAATACCTATCGATATGAATGTCCATTTTGGAGATAGGACTGTTAAACAACCAATAGGGATGGTAGAGAATGTGCTAGTGAATCTGCATGATAGTTATTGGCCTGTTGATTTTGTGGTAATGGATATCAGAGAGAACAATAAAATCCCTCTCATCCTTGGTCGACCATTCTTAGCCACTGGTGGTGCCATCATAGATGTACAGGCAGGACGGATGACTTTGAGGATGGAACGAGAGAATATTGTCCTTGAGATATCTAGTCCCCCTCGAGTATGATTGCTTCCTCTTAGCTTAAATTGAATGACAAGAATCTTGCTAAAGTGAACGCTATCACACTTGATTCTGCTTTGCCTGCTGACCCAGCTTTTGAGAAGAAAGTGATTCCAAAGAAACTGGTCAATCGAGAGATGGTCTCCACCAACAAAGAGGGGAAGCAAAAACTGGGAGATAAGAGCCAACTAATCAAGCCCCCTAATGATAACGTAGTCAAAGATGAGTGGTTCGGACCGTTTCAAGTTAGCCGTGTCAGAGATGGTGGTATAGTAGAGCTTCTTTATTCTGGTAAGAGGCAGTGGCTACTTCGAAGTGGAGCAGATAAACTGTATGTTAGAAATAGCAATGCTAGCCTCAAAGAAGTTCTGAGTTGGGTTGCTCCAACTTAATTATCCAGGTATTGTCTAGCTCAAAGACATTAAAGAAAGAGCGCTTTATGGGAGCCAGCCCATGTCTGGAGTCAGTACATTTCATTTTTAGTCAAAATTGCATGATTACGTGTTAGATAAAGTCTAGAATGATGTGTTTTGAGTCTTGTTTTGATTCGTGAGCTGCTCGATTTAAAACTTAGAGGCTGAAATTTTTGACATTTTTATACCAAAAATATGCTTTAAACAGTTTGATGTTTTTTGAAACTTTCGGTCTCTGGAAGTTATACAAAAAATGCGCCATAAATATACCAAAAGTGCGATGCAGACTTTTTGTATATCTTAGGCGCACTTTTGGTCTAAAAGCCACAATTTATCAGCAGTAGTTCAACATTATTTCAAACCTACTTCATCTCGTTTCACCCAAAATTGCGATCAACGCCTACTCCAATCGAGACCGCCGTCGTCGTTCGTCCCTCCACCGTCTCTGAACTCCATCGTCGCCTCTCCCTCTCCGTTTTCATTCAAGTCCATCAAGTTTTCATCCCGTTTGAGCAATTTCAACCCGTTTTCACCCGACTTTGATTTTCATCTGATTTGTGTGTTTCTTTGGTCGATTCTTCATGGCTTGGGGCAAGGAAGTACCTATGTTTACTTCGCCCTTATTGTCTTTCGTTGTATTTCTCAGATTTTTCCCGGTTTGGATTTAGGTTGAATTTTGGGATGAACCCTAATTTTTGAATTTGGGATTATTTTAAAATTGTTTGTGCCATGATGAAATTGGGGATGATATGTTCTGATGATATGATTTGCTCTATGATTGAATGAGTTTTCCTTATGAAAATGGTGATTTAGTCGAAATATATAGTGTCTTTTTGAGAATTTCCCCATTGAATTGTATTGCCCTTGATTGCTGAATTTTGGATGATGAAAGCGGCTCTGCGATTATATTGGTTGTTACTATGTGTTGAATTTCTAATGAAGTGTTAATGAGATGTGAACAATGGATAGTTTTTTATATGAATTAATTGGTAGCCACCCCATGATTTCTTTATGTGTTATAATGAGATAAGTGTGGGGGTGGCTCTCGAATGTGTTGTTATATGGTTTCTTCCCTTCTGAAGTAAGCGTGGACGTGTTAACACTCAAGCTTCCACTAGTCAAGCACCTCCACCTCCTTCATCACCATCATTTTCAAAAGGGAAACCAGAACGTCCTGCGAGTGTTCCGGCTCCGGGAACACATCGGTATGTGCATGGTTTCTTCACCTCCATGGACACCAGGGCGTGGGTCAGATATTGGGAGCATTGTGCACTACCAGCTGCACCAACTGTGGTTATCAACATAGATAACATTAGAGCAAGAAATCCCGATTGGTTGGATGCCATTGTAGAAGAACTCACAGACTCCGAACTTCTCGAGTTGTATCAGATAGATGCTGAACCGCATCTTCCCACTCTTAAGGAGTTTTGGAGTTCTTTCAAATTCAAGTATCGGGAAAAATAAAAAGACTCGAGATGTGTTTCATACCATCTCGGAGGGAGATCTCATACCGAGTCACTTAATGAGTTCCAAGAGTCATTGGGTTTCCACTTGAACAAATCAAATGAACTCGCGTGACCTTACCAAGAAGGCAAAGACCTCGACCATGGTCCGCAAACAAATTGAGGGCTATAACATTCAATGAAGACGACCCTGCGGTCAAATTCAAGACTGGCGCTTTGTCCTACACTCAGATCCTCAACCCGTTCACCCACATGTTCTATAAGTTTTTCCACTATGGTCTCGGCTACAAGGATAGGGAAGAGAGGATCCCAGCATGTCCTTAAGGACGAGTTGATCTTCTTCCATGCCAGGTGTACTCACCGGCCACTTCACCATTCTCGGTAAAGTAAGAAGATAGAAGCATTGCCAGGTGGACAGTTTGTTCGTAGGATTATGCATGAGAAGGGGTTGGACCTCCTTTGGGATGGAGTACCAGTGCCACCTACTCCTCCGACGATTTATCTTGCAGTGGAAATTTTGTACTCCATGAACATCGATCTCGATGTTGATTCTTTGGCTCCAACTATGATTCGGTGCAATAATTTGTCGGGCCATGCAGCATAGAGAGCTCAGATGGAGGGATATGGTTGGGATCGCGGTCCTAGAGATGCTCAACACAAGGAGGCAGAGAGAGGAGACAGATCAGGAGATTCACGAGGCACCAATTTTTTAGCAGCCCCCCATGCCATTGACCACTCGATTTTAGCGAATTTCAGAGGCGACTTTGGAGTTGATTCCTCTATGGAAAACATCTTTTGGGGAGGGCAGTTTGCCTTGGCAACAGCAGTAAACAGCTTGACAGATTTTATTTTCTGAGGGTGGTTTGCCTTGGCATCAGGAGAAGTCTTCGTGGCAGGCTCATACGGATAGTCGGCTGCCTGAGTTGGCAATAGAGCAAGAGGCCCAGCGATGCTTCTTTGAGGAGCAGCAGAGAAGATAGCAGCAGCACCATGAGGAGCAGATGCACTATCTCATGAATTTCTCCTACTACCAGATCAGATCATACTACATTCCGCCCTCCCCTCCTCTAGAGGAACAGTGATTAAGTAACATCGTTCTATCTTGTAAATTTTCTTTCTTTTTCGGATGACGTATCCACTTTTTTATGTATGGGATTTGGACACTTGTCCCAGTCCCTTTTTATTATTATTTTTGTTTTTTTTATGTGTGAGTGTGTTTCATGAGAGAGTTAGCAGCCAAATTCGAACTTCATGGATCGTGTATCAAGTATCTCGGATTACTATCAGCATCCAGGTTTTCCTATGCAACTTTTTATTTCATTCAGTGAGGTCACAGTTCGAACTAAGTGTGGGGGTGGGTTTGCATAGGATTTTTGTACGCTAGTCTTGTTGGGTAGTCGTCTTGCATATCCGTCGAAATCTCAAGCTTGTTGGAACCATCGTTGAATCGACTACTTTACATGCTCAGAAAATTTCCCTGTGATTTGTTCACTTGAATTGTTGATCTTTTTGTGAACCTAGATTTGATAGGAGTATTGTAAAATGATCAAAGTTTATTGATTCATTCTGTAGAGTTAATTTGATGTGTTTAGAATAGCACAGACTCTCCAACTTGATGTGACCAGACATGCATGTTACCGAAATACCGTCTAGCGAACATTGTGAGGTTTAAAAGACCATTTTATAGTATTGATAATCTATTTCATTAGTAGATTTGTTCTTAAATTATTTTGAGTGGTCTTCTCTGTTTGTTATTAATCCAATATCTACATGATTCCGCTCTGAGTTTGCTCCACCACAAAAATATCCATCATGTCCTTAAATTTTTCCACTACGTAACTTGATCATAGCCAAAAATCCTTTTTCATAACCCCCATTATATCGTATCCCCTTTCTTTTAAGCCTTCATTTGATAATGTGTACATTAGTGGCATGTAACTCGATCGAGTCTAAGAGTCAAAGTTACTAAACTTTAAAGAATGCAGGATTATATAGTTTCCCTTGTTTAGTTTGATCTGTATGTAGAATCTCAAAAAAATGAGAAAAAGAGAAAAATTTCAAAAGTTTCAAAAAAAGGAAGGAGACAAGTAAAAATCCCAGTCTCGAGGGAAGAAAAATCAAAAAGTCAAAGGAAGACCAAAAGTTCTCGAGTTAGATAAAATAACGATCAGAAAAGCTCGAAGTAGTAGCTTTTGTGTAAGGGATAAATGAGCTAGTTTGTACTTTTAGCAGTTTGAGATCATCCTTGCATAACATTGTTTGTGATTAGTAACTTAACTCCATATTAGAGTCGACCGAGTCGTTCACCGATAAGTATACACACCACCAAAAGTCATTTCACTTTCTCTTCTTGTTTATGTCCACATTACAAAGAAAAATAAAAGACATCTGGATTAGTGCTTGAAGTGCCTTGATGTGATGAGTAGGAGTAGATTAATGTGCAAGTGTTGGAAGCGCACTTCAGAGATGATGATGAGTGTATAACCACTGCCCTTGAAGCATTGTGAGTGAGTTAATTATTGGCTTCATTTTTTAGCCTTTTCCCCTTTATAGTAAGTCTAGATGGTTGGCGTAACGTGTATGATGATGTGTTTGGGGAACTTCCTGTGAGGCCTTTACATCCTATTTCGGTTTTTAAGGGTTCATTTGTTTATTAAGTAAATTTAGGGATGCATTAAGGATTATGGACTTTCTCTACTTCGTTAAATAGTTGATTTGATTCTAGATGTGTTCCATGGCTTTTATCAGCCTTTTAATTGAGGACAAGCAAAGCTTATGTATGGGGGTATTTGATGACATTCGATTTTTCATGTTCATCACCCTCATTTAAGCGACATTTCATGCATATTCGTATTGTTTTGGGTAGAAGTTTAGAATGTTGCGGGCATTTCTAACATCTATCTCGATTTAGTGTCTCGGACCCGTTTGGGGTCCATTTGATGTTGTCTTTAGTCTTTGTGATTATTTATGGAACACAACTACATCAGGGCACCATTCGAAGATGTATGATGTGCAAGGAGGAGCTGGATGCATCAAAGAATGGAAAAAATCACAGAATCGGCGTTGAAGACCGAAAATGCGCCTAACCTTTCCAAAAAGTGCATAGCGCAGCTTTGTTCTGTTAGGGTACACTTTTGGTCGTAAATTGAATGTTAGTTCTCTAACATTTATGCCAAAATTGCACCTTAAATATACCAAAAGTGTGCGGTGCACTTTTAGTATCTGATTGGCAAAAGGAAACGCCTCTATAAAAGCCCAAGTCAACCCCATTCAGACACATACTTTTTTCGACGAAATTTATAGAGAAATTCAGAGATTCAAGGGCAATGAAAAGGAAACTTCAAGGAGCTCAGGCTCGGCAAAATAATCAAGACGGTGTATCAAGTTGTCAAGAAGATCGGGAAAATTAGGTTTTTCATCATTCGTTGTGAACGTAGAATCAATGTCTTCCTCTTCTTATTTTGATTTGTCTCTCGAGATTATGAGCAGCTAAGCTTCTCTTGCTTAGATTAGATGAACCCTAGATTAATTCCTATGGAATAATGATTTGATACATTTGATGATTTATGTAAATTGGATGGATTTCATTGGATATTTGACTTCATTTTCGATTTGGTTTTGCTTGATCAACTTGAATGAATATCTGTTAGATTTGTCTTAGACTAACAAGAGCTTGCATATCTAGAACGACGAAATCAAATAACTAGGTTAGACATAAACCCTCATCCGAGAGCGAATGAAATAGTCTATCGGGTGAGCAATTCTAAATCGATAAATCACCTAGCGACGTTTATATATTTTTCTCGAAAGAGCGGACTAGAAAACTAGATAGGTAGAGAATTAGTGGACCCAAAAGGGAGTGATTTGATTAGAAAAGAATTGCAACATTGTAATGCATTTATCTAGTTTTGTTTAAATCATGGAATTTGTCTATCATTTGTGAATTAGAATTTCCTAGGGGGATTCGGCATCTAAGAAGTTTCATCTTTGATTGTCTAAACTTATATCGTGCAATCTTACAACCCAGTTACTTTTAACCAATTTTCATTTTCCTTTTGACTGTTTATTGATCCTCGTGGCACCTAAACCACACTACTTGTTACATCTATTGATGTTAATCACAACTTTGAGTACGGTAACCAAAGTACATCAATAGGGGAAATTGAGGTAAAATATTCATCTCACCCTGAACCATTTACCGTGAATGGCCATCGTCTCAAGCACAACCGAGTTGGTGACACCATTAGTGCCATCGATGAGGTGGTGTGTGAGTCTTGGTAATGTGATGAAATGATTTGTGTAGCTAAGGAGTAGGAGTAGTTGATATTTGTGTGAGGTTTATGTATTTTTCATGTTTGTTCATGTTTTCGTTTCTTTTTATCGTTGTGGAGTGAAAAGTGAGACTATCCTTAGAGTTACATGATCCCATCGTTAATTGTGAATGCTTGGTAGGAAGTTTCATTGAAATTGGTGTTCATTTGATGCTCACAAGTTTGCGTGAAATGCCTTGACTGTTGAGATTTTTGTGGGAAGTGGGATCCCTTCTCTCGGAAGCAAGGTTCATGGCATGTGAAAATTGGCCATCCACACACCATGTGATGTGAGTTTTTGACCCAACCGATTTGGGTTTTTACCAACCAAAGCCGATGTCTTAACGAACTGACACAACATTGACTGTTAAGTTTGTCGAAAGACTGTTAGTTTTGACCGTTGACCATTAGATTTAACACCATTTCTTAAAAATGGACCGAGTTTACCCGACCAAACCGAGTCAACTCGGTTAAAATTTATCAAACCCTAAATTATATATTCTTCTTTTATCTCCCCTCATTCTTCTCTCTTTTCCAAACACTTTCATCCATCCTCTTCTTCTTCAACCATTGTAAATACCGCCTATATTCCTCTGCCTCCCCATCGTTCTACCCCTCCTCCGTCCTCCCCTTCTCCGCCCTTCTCCTTTGTTCCTTCGTCTCCCCATCGTTCTTCCCCGCCACCCCCACATTTCCCTTCTCCTTCTCCCTCTGCAACTACCAAACCCTCCCCCAGCTCAGTCCCACCGCCACCCCCCCTAACAACCACCCAATCTCTGCCATCAGACCACTACCCCAACCCTCCTCCTTCCCCTTTGTTCACCCACAATAGCAACCAACGCCACTCTCCTCACCCTCCCTCCTTCCACCTACCAACACCATCCACCCACCAACCCTGATGGAGCGCCATCTACGATCGACCGAAGCAGCAGTTTAGCCGGACAATAACAACCCCACCCAAATTCAATTTTCGCCCATTTTCAATTTCTAACTCAGATTTTATATCTTTCCAATTTCCCAAATTCGAATTTATTTGTGGAATGATTTGATTGCAGTCAATGTGATTCTTTGATTTGATTTGGGCACTTGGATTGGTGGTTGTGCTAGTACTTTGTTGGATTCGGTAGTGATTGAAGGATGTTGAGATTGGAAACTTTCAAATTTCTCGCCTTAATGCTTGGAATTTTTGTGTTCTATCATTTTCAAGCATGCAAAATTTCAAAGTGTGGGATGGTCATAAGTTGCATTTGTGGTCATTGATTAAATTGCTGAATTGGTTTCAGTATGGTCAAACTTCGGATTATTTTTAGGATTTCTGCTTACTTTGAGCATTGCAATGCTAGTTTTGAATGCTTGATCACAATTAGATTGTCTAGCTTTGCAATGTGATGTTTTTTGGATGTTGGGAAAGTGTTCAAATTCTTAGTTTTTTTTTGGAATGAATGATGTTGATAATTGAATCATTGTGATGATGAGAACTTGAAATTGCATCATTGTGCTTACTTGTATGTTTGTACCTATGGTGTTTCTAGGTGATTTTGATGTTTCCAAATGATGATTTGAGATTGTGTTTATGCTCATTTGCTCTCATTGCTCATATTTTGTCATACCATTACTCTTGATGACTCATTTGTTGCTCACTTTTTGTGGTTAATGGTTTAAAGAAGCATGATGAATATGATGAATATAGCTAGTCCACTTGTTCCTTTAATGACATATTTAAAGAAGCATGATGCATACTTTGTCACTTGATGTTTTGCATACACTCTTTATGCTCATTCACGCTCATTGGACTTGGTACATCGCTGTGATAATTTCTTCTTGGAAATTGATGCTAAATGAGTTGAAGATTGTCATATAAGTTCTGCTCACCCTTGTCTTACTCATTTGTGGATTATAGGATGCTCTTTTTCAGGGCTTTTCCGCGATATGGGGGTACTTCCGCCCTCGAAGAAAGACTTTAAGTGAGTGAATCGCCGACAGGCCTACAAGCGAAGAAGAAGTATATTATAAAGGGCTATTTACGACTTACCCACATGCCAAAAGGAAAGGAGTATGTCACCAAGTTATGAGTATGCGAACTTACCCATGGTAGAAAGTGATATCAGGTTAGAGTAGGGCAAGGATGGGAAAACATACAATGGTATCTTCCTATGGAACCTTATAGCAAGAATAGCCGCCCTAGAGGTTCTTACCGTTATCTCCTTTAGTTTTTTTCTTGTTCTTTGCCATAACGCCCATTCTGGGACGAGTTGGAAAAGAAATTCCTAATTCTTCAGTTAGTCTTGTTGAGAATAACTAGTTATCTTATCCATTGGTTTTTGCCCATCTTTTGCATCTTGCATGTGCCATATCTAAGTAGTTTGGTTGCCTATTAGTGAGTACTCTCACTCATCCTACACCATATGCTTATGTGTTTGTTTTGCTCAACTTGTGTGCCATTTGGTGTCACTTTGTTTTGTTTTGGATGATCATTCTTTTTTCATTTCAGGATGTCTCCTCGAGTGAAATCTCATACTACCAAGAAGAGGAAAGGGAATGATGCTTCTTTACTCCGCTCCTCCTGACTCGGTTAACCTTCTCTCCATCCCAGCCAACATGATACCTCCCTCTCTAGAGCTCCAAGAGAAGTGCTTTGTTTTTCTGCCAGGTTCCCCGGTTTGGGGATGTTGCCAGACCCTCCAGCACCTCCTCGTTCCTCCTCGGGAGTTGGTACTTGAGGACCCCACGAGGAGGAAATGGCTCACCCTGATTCGCACCTACTGCCGTTGGTCCCGAGGCTTCTAAAAGGTGATGACAGTCTGTGAGTACTCTTACCCTCACGTTGGCGGGATTTTTCCGCCACACTAGACATCGATAGCTACATCTCTCAGAAGGTGATCACATTCCAGTTGGGAGGGAACCTGCACAACAGCTATCTTGGTGAGTTTGGGGTACGTATTGGGTTTTACACAGACAAGGAGAGGCAGAGTGGTGACCTTGCTAGACTTGCTATCATTACTAGCACCGAGATCCCTTATCAGCTGGAGTTTTGGAGGAGTATAGCCAAGAACGGAGGCACTTTTATTGTTGGACACTCGAACACAATGCAGCTTCACAAGCTAATGTTGCTGCTTATATGTGAAGCCCCACCCTAAGAGTCCTATAGGCATCATCTTAGCATTAATCACCCCTAGCTAAAAGTAGATAGCCTCATGGTGGATCATACCATGAAACCACCCTGAAAACCATGCGAACAGCATCTGTACGCATACTCGACACGTCCTGCAGGAGCATGAGCATCAACAAGACCTGAGGGATTGCAAAATCCATGGGTGGGTGACCAACACATATCGATCATGAACTGTGAATCACAGTTCAAAAGTCGTGAGATTATGCTTGAATATAATCTCTGGTACAATAGAACACAAGCTACTTTACGGCGCTAACCCCTCTCTGTAATCAAAACATCAACGTCTGTATAGTAGAATACGAGCTACTGTACGACCCCAGAGCCCTGCTCTATCATTATCAAATCAACGCTTGTATAGTAGAACACGAACTCCTGCACGGCCCTAGAGCCCTACTCAGTGATCACATGAAAGCTGATCTTGGATTTCAGACAGACTTAAGAAACACAAACAGCTACGTATCTTTCTGACTATACAGTTTGGTCACTGAATTCCAGACCATGACCAGTGATCACTCGTCTTCTCCGGCAAAGGGGCTCCTTGCCGCCTAGGCTGCCCAGATTTCGACAAGGGTTCCCGGCAACCACCCACCTCACACGCTGCTTGGAGAGCACCTACGATTCGTCCGCATTGATTTCCGATCATCCGGATCATCGTTCGAAAGCCATGGCCGATCGATCACTCCTCCGATCGAACCTCCGCCATTAAGGCCGCCGTCAGCTTCCAGCCACCGATCTTCACCCTCAGGTCTCCTTAGAATCGCCTTCGATCCATACCAGATCTACATCAATGGGGAACTTCGTCTCCTTCCTGGATCACGCTTGCCATTACGATCCCTAACTCCCTCTCGTCTCTCTTTTATACTTTTCCTTAACCGTTCTATACGTAGAGAACCATAGTGATCCATACCGTTCTTCCACCAATTTTCCAAACTAAAATTCTTAACATCAGTGTATAGCATGCCAAACGGCCTAATGTGACCCCATTAAAATGGCCACCCTATGCATTGCATGTTAATCACGTTAACCATGCAATTACCATCGGAAGAATTCCCATCCAAGGCAACCAGTCAAGCTATGCACTTAATTCACTCCTCAATTCAACTCGATAATAATCTTGAGCCTTATAAGCCTTTAACACCTGGTCCACTGCTAAGTCAACTCCTCAAATTAATTAAATTAGTTTGGTGTCCAACTCCCGACTTCTATTTATCGAGTAAGATTTTAATCAAACCGGAATTTGAGGTGTCACAACTCTGCCTTCCTGCAAAAGGTTTCGTCCCGAAACCTGAACCTCACTCCACTAAGCGGGAAATATTATGCGTAACAGTGTTCAACCCTTACACTTACACCACCACTTGGTAGCAAATGGCCCTGACATACCATCCTCCTCAAGGACCCAACCGGTCCTCTCCTCGGTAATGACTTAATGGTCAAACCACAATCTTATCCTCAAAAACCGACTTGGGTCCACACCTCAGCTTTTCTAATCATAGGTCATCCCACTTGACCGGAACTCAGAGCTAATTCCTTGCTCCTACAAAACTCCTTTGAGCTCGAGTCTCAGAAACCGCTCCCAATCGAGCTGAGATTCCCAAGCTAAATTGGGAATGCTTTGCCAACTAAGCCTACCTCTCTATAACTTTGAATAAGGTCGCCATGCTCAACACAGAGCCGACCCTTCAAGCTCGCTACCCATTGAGTACCACTACCTGGCAGGATCCTCAAAAGCATATAGACAACAAAGGTCGAAGCCTCACTCTCATAGTTCCAGGTTCAACTCACCTCCAAGTCATCCCAGAATCAACCATGTACATCCTTCAACAGTATGCATGAGACCAAATCTCAAATAAGGACTAAACTTATCTGCATGCCTGATCGTGTGTTGTACCTAGCTTACTACACTATTTTACAGGTGTGTAGCCCCTCGGCACAACACGCCCATGACCAATAGGTCTGCCACACCTGTGGCTAGCATACTCAATCCTCGTGGCCAGCATAGCACCACACTAGTGGTCTTGCCATCCAACCTCGATCTGTCAGTCACACATGTCATGTTGTCTCCATTTCCTATAAAAACCTAATCTCATGCTTCCCACGGTCTGTAATGTTACTAACTCCCACGCTCATGAATTCCTCACTCGTTACGCTCATGATTTGCTAAACCCTTCCATGCTAGTTCTCTGGCCACACCCATGGGTTACACTGTTGCATACGGGGTCGACATACCAACCACGGCAGTGCTCCTTGTTCATCCAACTTATTACGAACACTGGCTTCTAAACCCTAGATACTGCTGTCACTTAATTTATTCGCTCCAAGCTCTTCTCCTTGGATGAGCTTCCCCTAGTCCCAGAACCCAATACCCAACAAAGAGTGCCAAGATCCACCTTTCAAAAGTAACACAATGAAAACTACTATTCAACTTGTGGACTATGCTCAAAGTCGTCTAGACCTTCCTTTCTATTCCACATTTTGTTTCCTTAACTCTCCTTATTTCTGAGATCATTTGAGGCATGCACCTCACGCATGACCTCTCAGCACTATACTGCTCCATCCTTAACTGATTTCCTTTCAATTCTGAACACATCTTGCCCTTCCCATATGATACAAGCCCCCTCATAGTCACCATCTAGCGGAGGGACTTCCCCTGACCTGCCGAGCATCAGTTCCACACTTTCAGCACCTTTACCGACTCATCCCCTAAGCATTATTTATGACTTGTCAACCTGAACTACCATGCCCCAGACATGGAAGGGAAAAGAACATTCATTGTCGTGCTGCTTAGGAGATGTGGCTAGTCGAGCGGTTAGCCTTGCACTTCATCTTGTTGCATACTGTATTGTTCCCCATTTTCCTATCTGCTCTCGGCTCAAGTTCCCACCGGCTGGTAATACCAAGACCTTAGCCAACTTCCAAGTATCAAGTCATCCCTTGCTATAATGATGGTTCCGACAAGCCTAATTACTTTGCTCCACTAAGCCTATGCCCTACTAGCACTTCTTTCCCTTAGCCTCTTTCTGATCATGAGCTCCTTCCTAGCTCTTTGTTCAAGGCATATTATGCCCGTGGAAGACCCTCTGTCATGCCTATGACGAGCCTGATTACGCCCGTGACTGTTGTGCCATCACTCAAGTGGTGTTCCGCTCACCACGCCCGTGGTCAGCTGTTTCAATCATTGACAATAGAGGTGGTCAGATTAGGATTTGTACTGACGATATGCTTAAAGAACTTGAGTTGCATCTCCACTTATCTGGGAATTTGACTTGTACTAAAGGTTATGAGATTCACGTCCTATCTATTTGCAAAGGTTTAATGAAGGTTTCAGTCTTTGTCTTTAAGGTGTGGTTATGCATATTTATTAATAGTTATTGGTTGAAGATGGTCTAGTTGGAACCCGAGTAGCTTGCATGGGTTAAACCAGTGTTTCAACCAGAATCTTCTAGGGTCGGGTTCCTGATGTCACTCCATATTGTAGTGATAATTGCACCCGGCTCAACTATCGTTCAGCTTGATTCGATGATTTCTGACCGGTTTTGATTTATTTGGTTGTGCTTGGTAGGGATTTAATGTTTTCAGGTGCATTTGACTTGTTTCCTTGAGTTTTCGGTAATGTTTTCAGGTGTCCATCAGATAGACGGTTCAAAGACGAAGTTAACGACTCAAGTCGGAGCTCAATCGGAGATCAAATAAGCAAGATATAATTGAAACTAGATTATGGGACTGCTTCTGAAGACCAGTCCCACGGTGTGTGACATTGGAATGCTCATACATCGTGTGAGGTGTGTAGACATTCATATATAAGGCTATTTTTAGGAGAGAGGGAGCTTAATTTCATAACATTCCACCTTGAGCCTGATTTTGAACTCTCTCCCCACCCCTTTTAGAACCCTACAAGAGAAGAATGAGGAGCTTGCTTGGATTGAGTCATGTTTGGAGGCTGGATTGAGGAGTAAGAAAGCATCATCACCAATTCCTCTTCCTTAGAGTTTAGGGATGGTGATTTTAGCCCCTCTTTCTCCGCTTAGTTTTGCAATGGTAGGCTAGATCCTCTTGTTGCTAGATTAGGGATGATGTGGATGTAATGATAATCCCCTCACTTTGAGGGGTTGGACAAGATTTGCGTGATTTATGGTAATGAAGTTTGTTCTTTGACATGTGTTTTATTTCTCTTTTTTTTTCATCCGCAGATTATTATCTAACGGACAATGAAGAGGCAACTGATGAGCATCAGCTAGGATGGAATCCTGTTGTGGTTCCTAATGTTTTCGAAAGCAGCTTTAACGATGATAACGATTTTAGAGTGGAATAATGGGGCAGGCGAGGGGGGATCCAAAGAGGAGAAGGTAAAGTTTGTTTAATCTTCTGTTGTTATTTTATTTCCTATGAACGATTTCTATTGATGGTGTTTGTGTTGTTGTTTTATTTCCTTTATACGTTTTTCTATTGACGGTGTTTGTCTTATTTTTTTATTCCCTTTAAACGTTTTTCTATTGTCGGTGTTTGTGTTGATGTTAGTGTTTTGTTATTAATTCAATTACATTTGTACTCGTCAATGTTTAAGGCATAGTCATTTTATTTGGTTTATATTGGTGTTTTCCCTTCTCTTTGGTTTAACTACCGTATTTCCAACAACCGTAATGATAAACACATATTTTGTATTTTTAAAATAATTATTTTAATCCCTCTTTTGTATAAATTGATAACTTCTAGTCATATGTTCGCTAATCTATAGATTGTATAAAAATTTAATTTATATATTATAGAATTTAATTAATTCATTAATCTATTGGTACATGTCGATCGAATAATAGTTGCGTATCTTGCCATTAATCGTTGGAAATTCTATAGTTCAATTTTTGGGAAATTATAAACGAAATTTTTGGTACCAAGGTTTACCAAAAAATGGTTGGAATATTTTCCATCTTTGTCGAATTGATTTTGTTTGACTTTTAATTATCCAATATAATATAAATTTGGTTGTATACGCTTGCCTTTAAATTGATCTAAGTAATTATTATGTTATCTTAGTCAATTATATTATCGTAGGTTATTTAAATAAATTAGCTTATTTTCAAGGATCAAAACCGTACTGCATATAATAAAGCATATATTAGAACATGGTTACAGTCAATCAAAACCACGTACATGAAAATATTTTCTACTCGTCGCGTGGTTCAAAGTATTAACCAATCATAATCGGGTACAAAATACTTTAGTTACTAACAGTGTGGTTCAAAGTATTAATCAGTCATAACCGGATACAAAATACTACAGTTACTAGCAGCATGGTCCAAAGTATTAACCAGTCATAATCAGGTATAAAATATTGCAGTCCCAATCCATGGTACTATTCCAGAGTACAGAGAGAACACTATAAAACTACTGTCCATTCAACTAAATGACGAAGCTGCTTACGAGATAACCTATTGGGCTTTTTCCTTGGACATCCTGGCTTCCTCTTTGGGGGAATTTCAACAATTTGCTTTTGGGGGAAATTTCATCAGTCGAGCTTAACATGAATCTACGCTCACAATTAGTCATATTGCTAATCAAGCGATATGCGAAGTACGATCTTTCAACTTTGAGAACCTTCATTTGATTCCATAGCCCCCTTTGCTCCTATGTGAATCCGCCATTTTAGTGCTCCAAGAAGTATATCACAAACTATCCACAACTATGGTTGTCGGGTTGACGAGGAGCATCGAACACCCTCCAATTGCAATATGGAATACATGGGATATAATTAAACATGAATCCGGAACATATTCTTCAAAAAATAATAGTACACTGAATGAAATAACGGCATACCAATTGCAATATGGAATACACAAGATACGAGTTAATATGAATCTAGACCAAATTCTTTTCATACAAATCAGTAACTTAGTACTTCGTAAGTAAGAAGAACAACCGACCATTATGAATAGTAGTAAGGCAATAACGACCTATGAGTTTCATGAGAATTCTTACATAGTCACAATGCTCGAAATCCTTGTCACCAATGTTGGGACATTATCCCGATCAGTCTAAATTTTGAGAAGCTTCGTCACATCACCGACCCCTATACCAAGCACCTCTAACCTAACTCCATTCTACATGACAGTGAAACATCATTAGTTACCATCAAACTCAGGAGAACAATATTCTTAGAATTATATGCTTCTATGAAGTATAAGTGTGAAACCTTACAACGACTATTGGGGGGAGCATAATCGTGTCAACATTCGATGCTTTTGGACCATTCCCCTATGGATTAAATGCACAAACGAATTCAGCACGGTTGTGGTTATGTATTGCCTTGACTTCAAGCTGTCAAAGTCATTCTTGTACAGTTTGTTGAGGTGCTCCATAAACTCATAGACCAAAGTATCTCTGGAAATTAAAAAAAGTAACAATTAAATTATATAAGTATAACATCTACTTTCATTTTGAATCAATTGTAACACAAGTAAAATAATGTACTTACGGATCCCAACCACGTCCTCCGTGCACGTAGTCCATGACAGTCTGTTCATCAACTTTGAGTTTATTGGGAACCGGTGACCTTTTCGCTGAGGCGAATGCTTGACTATATTCTTTAGGACTGTCATAGATGATTATCTCCCTCCTTTATATTTGATGAGGTCTGACCTCATTAACATCCTTATGCTGTCAAAAATTTACACTAGCTTTGTCTTGTTTATGCTTTCCACGACCACCGTCATTAAAGAAATGGTCATCCCCCTTTCTC
Source organism: Linum usitatissimum (assembly GCA_030674075.2). Taxonomy (NCBI): domain Eukaryota; kingdom Viridiplantae; phylum Streptophyta; class Magnoliopsida; order Malpighiales; family Linaceae; genus Linum; species Linum usitatissimum. Next base: position 788,478 of record JAUJYP020000368.1, on the reverse strand, counting down.
CCTTCCTTTACTGTCTCCTTTCCAACTTCACCAACAACACCCTTTTTCTGTTACTTTCATTTCTAATAACCAAAACATCCTCTTTCTGGTTTTATCCTCAGCTGCTGGTTCCTCCTTCATCATTATCATTGAATGTAACTCCTCCATCATTGGCTTCATGCATTTTCTCTCTGTCAACATTACTCTTGATATTACCTTGCTTTGTAGTACTCCTAGTTGCTACATCAACTTCGTTGTCATCATCAAAAGAAAGATATTCCACATATCCCCTCCCTTTCTCTAAGGCTTTGTCCTTAGCATTCACTTTGCTTGTACTTACAATGTGCGCCAATATCATGTTCTTGATGTATTTCATCTTCCCTTCCAAGTTCTGTACTTCATTCATTTCCGTCTTGAGCAAACAACGTTATTTGCTGCGCTTTTAATGCTGCTTGTTGAGCAGAAACAACACTTTATTGACAGCACCACTTGCTTCCCTTTCGCGCAATTGTCGTGTGGCGAAATTCATCAATTTCTCCACCTACAAACAATTTAGTGAAAAATCATACAAAGTAAACCATGCTAACATACTGAAAAAGAATTGAAACTACAGACATCGCACATTAGTCGACAATCACTTAAATGTAAGTTAACCAGTTCAAATGTTGTTAATCTACCGCCTAGTTGAACACTTATATCCTCAGAAGCACCCTTCGTGTTGGTTGTTTGAAGATGATCCTGCTCCAAAGCGTTTTTACCAGCATCATCATGGACCAAACTTTCATATGGAAACCAGGCTATATTCTTCCATGGTGGATTCTTTCTTACGTTATGACGGTCCTTGAAACGCAGGGACAGTGCACCGCCCTCCTGTCTAATACTTTCCACCGGTAACGTGACTTTGCTATCATTCCAATGGCCACATAAGCGTCATGTTGTTTCTTGCACATTATGGAGCAACAACCCATCCAGGTAGTGCTACATGATATATAAGTTTAGGTTAGAGTTAATGAACCACAACACAATTCTTATGAAACGTAATCCTTCTTCCAAAGAATCTTAATTTACACAAAACATCAAATAAGAACTAACCATTAAGAAATTCATGTCCGCCCTTGGGTAGTCTTTTCTGTTTTTACATTTCCAATATGCTAGCCCGACATGCAATGTGTCCACAACAAGCTTGGTTGAATTTCTTCACGTAAGCGAAATCTCCTTGCAAGTAGTAGCCGTATTTCAACAACAATTTATCTGAACTCTTAGGCACTAGAAAGATATATAACCTTGCAAATGCAGTACGATCAGTTGCGTATTTCAGCCATTCCTTTAGTTCCTGAAAGGTAATTGATTCCCTTGCGTTCTTTGGTATCTTTGTTAGTTGACGGTAACTTTCAACGAAGTTGGCGGAGCACTGTGTGATGTCAACAACCGTCCCAGAGCAAGGCTAGCCGTAAACCCTGCATAGGCCTGTCTCATTCATTGGCAATGACTTGCCATGCTGAATGTCAAACTCATTGGTTATTGGATTGTAAGCCTTCGGTATAAGATAGACAAGATCGTGGTTAATGTGCTTCAAATCTTTGTCTAAGAAACCATGAAACCCTACTTCGTGTAAGAGGTTATGTACAAGTGGTCCGCTCTTCATTTTACAGATGAGAAAATTCATGTCTCTTACTCTCGTACTTTTGTATCTAAATGATGTAAATAAGGGACTAAGTTTTCTTTCTGGTTTAACACCATATCTCTTCTTTTTTCATCTGCATACAAAGTAACATGTCAAACCAATATAGATCACTTCGTTTAGTCAAATTGCAAATGTAATTGACAGTAAATGCTCCCGTTTGCACTCCCGATAGAATGGATTGGAGCTTTGATAACCAAATACACAAACCTCCTCGAAACAATAATATGGACATTTAATGTCATGACATTCAACAAGTGTATGTGTCATATATGATGTACAATTAACAAAACAATTAGGACCAAATTAGGACCAACTGAGATCTCAAAAAAATTAGGTGCATCATCGCGAAAAAGGAATAGTAACATCACTGGGAATTCCACAACAGTTACCACATAAATAAAATTGGGGCGCTTATTGGGTTCGATTTTCCAGGTCATCTTTCCTCTTCGGCTCCATGTCGAATGTCCGATTAGCTGTTAAAAAGATTGAGGGGTAAATAAACTCTTTGATCATAAACTCATTACACCCAATGCTTGCTTTACAAAGTGTAACCTGGTAATAAATACTACTGAAATGGTGAAACAATACAACCCTGCAACTCGGGTTCTTTACCACTAATAAGAAGTTCTCCCATTGGAGACAAATTCTTCAAATCGAGTGTCATTGTAGTCGATCTTCCAAAAAGGGGGTTTGTGAAGATTTTTGAGTGGATAACGACTAAGGAATCATAGAATGGGTAGGATATTGAGGAAGTTGCAACAAAGAAACATATTCTATAAGTTTCAGTTTTGTTGATGGTGCGAGCAATGACCTAGCAGAGTCTGGGAAATTAAATTTGGGATTTATGAAATTCTCGAATTTGCTCGGAAAAAATAATCATATTTTGTTATTAGGCTTAATTTGAGTTGACCCGCCTAATAGAAATAAAATAGGTAATAAATTTATAGTGTGGCCCAATAATTAACAAGTCTTGCATATTTACTTCGATCATTGCATCTATAACGTTAATACGGTTTAGGAATAAATGATTATCGACAGTTCGCCAACTATAATGGCAAAGGTATTATATCTTTGGATTGTTTTATGGACTTATAAGTAACTAAGAGACAACATAGCAAGCTACTTGGTCGGACACAGATAACCATGTAAGTTTGGTGTTTCATATCAGATTAATTATAAGGTATACCAAAATATAACGTAGTAATGTTGGTTTGTAAATGATTTTTGATGACTCGCAAATAAGCTATTAACAAAACTCTCTCAATCTTTAAAAACTATTGCTAGGAACTAAGTCGTGATTTTCAATGTTGTATACCATTATATTCTAACAATCAGGATCTAAATCACACCTTTTAATGAGATCTGCCATTATGTTCTAACTTTCAATGGGATGAAGGTTATGAATGTGTGTAACGCATGCAACGAGTATAGACGGTTACGATGTCAATTTATAACCAACAACTTGTACCTTATTAGTCTCGTTAACCACCCCAAAAGTTGGTTAGGATGACGAATCCAATCATGAACATGTAAACTCAATGTGAGCAGACAATATTTTGTGTGTCATTAAGCCTATTACGACATATATCTACAAAACCGGTAACCAAACATACTACACTTACTACGTCAGTATTGCGGTTGTGGTAAAAACACACCAATGGTATTTGATCAACTATTGCTCGTCACCTCAAAATCAAGGCGATATGTTACAGGGTGTTCTACAGACTTGGCATATCAATATAAATTCGTTATCACATAGTTATCTTAGTTTACGTACTACTATGTGCTTCCCCTTATCAAATTTTTTACTTTCAATAAATTTCAAACTACAGTGAAAATCGTAACACAATCTCCACAAACTAGCTAGGCCAACTCAATACCTCAAAGGGTATCCCTTACACTCACTCTGATTTACACTATTTCTGTGTGAGGTTATCAAACTACTGAAGATTAATCATCTTCATCATATGCTTTATGCTACAAAAAATTACATTCGGCTTTAATATCATAAAAAAATCTTGAAGTTCAAATTGTAATAGGTATTTGATCTTGTCCACCCATGTTTGTTGTCATCAAACGATCAGCATCTAGTCTCCATTTGTGGTAGTTAACCTCCAAATTTCTCTACCCTTGACCACCCCCCCCCCCCGGCGCTCCCCTAGCTCTTTGAAGACAATGGCTATTCAGATTTCCTAAGCAATGTATGAACCGAAGGTCCCACGTACTTTAAGACACTACTACTGTAATAATCAACTGGAAAATAGGGCGGAATGTTACGACAGTCACCTGAACTCATAATGTTTATAAGACATTGTTGGCGAATCCCAAAAACGCTTCATATGTAGTATGTTGCTTATTCCATTTGCTATAGTCATGGGTTTTGCCTAGCTAATTTATACTTTGTATGTCGTGACCAACTACTATTCATTTCATTCATGAAAGTTTTGATGAGTACCTTCTCGTGTCATGGTCTAACTTGTACAAAGATTATTGTGTGTTTCTTTATTTCAACATCACTCATATGAATGCCTTTTTACTACATGTCTAACAAACACTTAAGTAAAGTGACTACTATGTTCATACTTCATCTAATTTATTCTTCATTTCAAATTTTCCTCTGATGTGCATATGTAATGTATCTAACAGGCGCTCTTTGCTCTACTGTATTCGTGTGGATCGTTCACACCTTACTGATATATTGCACAATTTGGAGACCAATATCCAGAAATACATGTGATTGGAATTTAATTGGGTAATACCATTTCACGCGGATCACTATTAATTCAAATATTGTCCGTTGAGTTTTCGAATCCAATGGTGAACAAATAACTCGTATTTCCCTCTCCTATTATCTCTAACTGTTATTCAAAAAAAAATTATTTCTCCCACCCTTTTTCTCCCCCAATTTGAAGATTGACCTAATTTGAAAGGCTCCGAAAAGATTCAAAATTGAAAGGTTATGATTGTTGTTGTTCGAGTTTTTCTATGTGTTTTCTGATTTCTCATGCCAGTTTTGGTTCAGTAATCAATATGTTGTTAGTAGATTGAGCTTTTATTACAAGATTTCACCTATGAGCTAAATCTGCTATATGCGGATCCAATTACCCAGCTAGGATTCTATGGATAATAAGGCTGATTATGAACTATGATTTGGAGGCCAGATTTTAGAAAGGAATGGCGATCGAGAATATCTTGGGGGAATTCGGACTGTAGGACATCTAAATCCTAAAAAATTTAGATACTACTACTTACGTCAGCTAGCCTTCGTGAATTTGTACTTCACATCTCTTCGTCATATTGGTTTTTTTTCTGATGGGAGCTTGTTTAGTCACAGGGCTTCGTTTGATTACAGATGACACAAATGTGAGTCATGGTAAATGCTAGAAAGTCGAGTCGGGTGACTATCTTGCTCGAAGGGCTACCACTCAGAGACCTTCATGAGAAGGGCAGTGTATCCACTTCTCAACATCAGACACCAAACGTTACACCAAGTTTGTGCACAATTAGCTCATCCCTGGGTCACAACAGGCGTACCTGTCCTGAAAAGAAGTCAGGCTGTTGTTGAATATCTCGTATGGCGACTGAGAATGGTTGTGTTTCCTTATCTGTAAGCGTACCTAGTTGACTACGTTAATTTCCTTGGTTTCCGTTTAATAATTGTAATGATAAGTATGATTTATCTTCAACATTATATTCCAAGTATGAAGGAAGCAACTGTGTTTATTTTGGTACAGCAAGTTTTATTGCCTACTGCATTTGTCTTAATCTTGTAAATTTGACGTGTTTCATCAATGCTCTGGCAACAGCATCTGCATTAGCAAACTGTTTTTGTAATTGTGTTTTTTATCTAATTTTTTAACTTCTACAGTACTCCAATGAAGTTGAAACAACCAGTAGTATTAATAAGCCTAAGTGGTTAAGTGGATAGGATGCAACATTTCAGGGTAACTTATAGGGTTTGTGCTGATTCTAGCGAATACTTTTCACATGTGGAGAATAGATTCATTCTAAAATTTCAATATGCATGCTGAAATTTTTTTGACATTTGACATTCTAATACAGTTAAGGATCAATTAACTTTGAGCCCTCCAGTCTTTGCTGTACTCGTATGTTGAGATTGTATGAGAGTTATGGCTCAGCATTTCCACGTTTTGTGGAGTAGTTGGCTCATTTTGAACCTTCTAGGCGCCGAAGGGTCTTGTTTGGAATACTCCATCAAGGTCACTAATACCAATATAGAAAAAGATCAGAAATGGAAATGAAACAGGACATATAATATGTTGGTACATTTAAGTCTTCCTTCTTTCAAGAATCCCCTTCCAATTGATTTGCTTTCTTTTTCTGATTGTGTGCCTTCTATGTTGCAAATTAAACATTCAGAAATCATTATGAAACAAGTAAATTGGAAAACTACATTTATCATTCAGGTGTACCTTCTATGATTGTTGTATGAAATTTTTATCATCATAGTCATCGTCGCCATCATTTTATTCATCTTTCTTAGGAACCTGCTCCTCAGCTGCCCCATTACTTTATTCTTCACTGTTGGAGCTATTCAAATCTTTCTCTGATTCTTCAATTATTTTAACTTCTTTAGGATCACTGTCCTTAACAGGCGGGGTTTGGATCACCCTCTGTAAATGGGCAATGCTTAAAATAGTCTAAAATTCCCAATCTAAATTTATAAATCCACAAAGAGTTTAAATTCAGAATATAACTTTTGCATATTTTTTTATCCTTTAGTTTCTTCATGGTTGGAATTGTCCCTGTTTGATCCATCCTGCATTTATAAACAGACAATTATTGAGCATAACTAGGGTTATATGTTTTTAATGACAACATCCAACTACAAAATTCAAACTTTTTCCTCTTTTCCTCCTCGTCTCGCTCCGCTTCGCTTAGTGTTCGAGAATCTTGCTCACACCTCCGAACATTGTGACCGGTTCCCTTGCAGTTACTAAACCGCCTGGCCTTTCCTTTACTTTTAAGTGTGGAAGCACCCTTTTTTGCAACTGAAGGATCCTTCATATTGGGATACTGGTTGGAATCGTTTCCATTTCCTGCAACAGTATTACTTGCTCCCACTTGAATCAATATGTCATCAGTCGCAGTTATGTCCTCCAAGTAAATATTGAAAGTGTGTACTGATTGTGCAACCAGTCAAATATTCAAGAAATTACGATACTGAAGAATCCCATATCATTATTTATGTTTTATAGGTTTATTACATTCGTATGTGCACAAAACTCGGAGGAACCTTGTCTTCTTTTTCTTCCTTCGGAATGAAGATCATATGAGAACACGGAATACACAAGCTCCTAAAATTTTAACAAGTGCATTTGGAAATTTCTTATCACCGTTAAAATCAAAGGTCCATTGATGGGTACCCCTACCATAAATCTCCACCGTGTCCTTTTTGTTGTTTCACCCTATTGCTTGACAACTTTTGTTGCTACAAATCAAAGAAATGGCCAACTCCTTCAGAAATTCTTGCAATGCTTCTCTACTATAACTTTGTGATGCATTCATTTCTAATCTCTCGTCCAAGGGAAGTTAGGATTGAAAAACTCAAGGAGGTTGTAGGTGGATTTTATGTATTTTCCAATAGATGAATTTATTCTTTCACAGCTAGATGTTGACTTCTTTATTGTTCTCCAGTCTACATTTCTTTGTCAACTCTCCCCACTATATCTAGAACTCATCTTCCTCTAAATCGGCCTTCACGAATTGTCTCCATTCTTTGAGAAAATGGGCATGTGAAATTTTCCCTTTTATGTTATGATCAAGATGCCATGCACAAGGGCGATGGGCGGCCATTGGATATACCTGGTTGATGGGTTTAAACATTGCCTTGTCCCCATCTGTGATCACGTCTTCTGGCTTTTATCATCCCTTGGCTTTAGTTAATGTTTCCTACGCCCATACATACGTTAAAAATTTTCATTTTCCAATAGTGCACTTCCAAATAAACACGTTTGGAAGTGATTATTAACTCCTACAGAACATGGATCGAACATGAACCAGCATCGTCATGTCATGATCTTCATTTATAAGAAACATAATGAAGGAATAGTGAAATATAATTGACATCATCAATGAAAATTACATGTGGTCATCTATTTTTACATATAGAATAACATACGAGTGAAAATTACCAATGGGATGCGATATTTATTCCGTTTGTATGTTGTGTCAAACATTAATACTTGGCCGAAGAGGGAGAAATGAGCTATACTCATACTTTCATCCCGCATAATGTTCTTCAATATATCACCTGGACCCGTATTATATTCCATAAAGAACTGCTTATCATCGTTTTTCTTTGATTTCAAATGCATTATTGCAGTTGAAGCGTCGCGATTAACAACATGATGTTCTCTAGGGATTCTGTACGAATAATTATAGATGTCCCTCTTGGTGTATCCAACATAGTTCTGAAATGTCAAGGTGATGTATCCAACCAGATCTCATTCTGGACTGCTCTCGAAATCAATGAATGCAGCTTGGTGTGCAGTTATGCGACGATATGTCAAAATATATCGAGTGAGATATTGAAGCTGCATATGATGTGAATGAATATTGCTGAAGGCCGCCACCCTCCGCTTTGAAGTGGCTTTGTTAAACTTTATACTTAGAAATGCCTTGCAGTTGCATCTAATTTCCTGTCTTGGTTTTCTCTTATGTTGTTTCTTGGATTTACGACGTATGCCTTGACACCTGCACAAGAATTCTCGCGTTGTAACCGCTTTGTTGTCGTCAAATTGTTGTTGTCCTTGTCGAACGATGAAACTATCGACAATACTGATCTTATTATACCAATGTAATGCTGCATCCACATTATCAAATATCAACTGATCGAGCTCTTCCTGCGTCAAGTTAGATGGTTCCCGAGAATGAGGTTCCATATGTTTATGAACATCATTGAAAACTCAGTTGACATAGGTTGACGATTAGTATCTTTCATTTCTAATTGTAGAGGTTTGCACAGTGTATTTTTTCTCATGTACAAATAACCTATAAAACACACTTTACTTATATAATCATTAGCGATATCGTATTTGATGTCTGATGTAGATAATCGACCAAGCATACGCAATGGCTTCCAAGGATGAAAGTAGGACTTTTGAGACAGGCAATCATGTTTGCAATGCGCAAACATATAAAGTATTTGCAAGGCATGCTGGGTGCTTCCTCACCTACAAGTAGTGACAAAGCAATTAAGACTTCTGAAGACTCACAACTTATGACGAAACAGTTGGAAAAAATTATCTATGTGGTATCTACATTAGACCTCCAAAGAGATAGTCAGAGATGTGTTGGAAGATGAATTTCATGTTGACTATAGGGATGAACATGGCATTACAAGCGGGGAGCCAAGAGCAAATTTTGCAAGAAGTTGCTGTTTGACGACCACATTCCTTCGGGAGCTGTACCAATTTTATTTCTAATATCTATAGTTTCTTCAACGACAAATTGTGGACTTATAGTTATACACATTAATTTTAGCAGATGAATCCCACATATGGATTGATGAAGTAGGAATTGCTAGATGAACTTGAAAAGTGTGTGATTAACTATATTTTTTATGAATCTCTACCGAATGATGAACCACTCATTAAAACTGGTACTCATGAATGTGTCCGCGGAGTCTGTTGACACTAAAACCAATTGTCTGGTTGGAGGATGATGTAAGTTGATCTCTCAAAAACGAGACCAAAGCTTAGAGATTTGGGTCGTGAAATTAGTTTTAATCTTTTCTTCATTGCGTAGGTGATTACGATAGTAGCCTCCCATTGCAATATTGGTCAGCATCAAGTCAAATATGTGGATGGTGCTGGCGACTTTCTTCTTGCAACCCTAGATGTATGTTGTGTTATTATATTTACACCTATATTTACGTTGGGGTCCATTAATTTATGACTTCACATAAGCAAATAACCTTTTTGGCACATTTTATGTTTGCTCTCAACTCATATGTAGAATCGGCAGTACAGTCTCCACAACAAGCCTTTAAGGAACATGGTACAGACTTCTTTTGTGGCGCGCATCATTGCTCGAAGGTTTGAGCTTCTCCTCCTTCATTGACATTGTTGTCCATTTGTTTAGTACATGATTCAAATGATGTTTCGACCGACTGTAGTTATATGTGCTAATTAAAGAAGGAAACAACCATTGGTTCTTTGACATTAGGCTTGCTAAAGGGCTTTTTTATTTGTGTTTGCATCGCAATTTGCGTAAACACTTGCCAATGTTTTTTTGAAAAACTTGAAATGACGTTATAAATAGTATAAATTGGGACATTCGAATATTAAGTTCTCACAACTTCATAACTGCGAAAACCCAACCTCTTATTACAAGGGCTAATTATTATAGCACCAAACGTCAGGAGACATTGTAATCCAACAATTACCATGTAAATTCTGGCACAATTTGCATTCGCTGACATAACTTTAAGGAACGAGAATCATTGTATAATGTAATTATTAGACACATTGTAGGTTTAAAACTGCAAGACCATTGCCAAGTATGGAAGAAAATATTGCATTTCCATGGATTCATAACAAAGAAAGAAGACTAATGGGTAAGAATATTAGAGATGCAAGGTTAATCATTTCGTTATTATGTTGTTTGACTACAACGTACAAAGTAATAATCTAACTATGCAGACACAACCGAACCAACAACAACCATAGCCCAACTAGAACAAAGATGAGTCTTCATGCCCTATAATGCTTCGACTTCTAAACATATGGGATGGTGAAAAATCGGGTCTTGAGGACAAGTGATTAATATCTTTCTTTGTGTTTGTTTGGGTGTGTTTGTCCATATAGGAACGGTTGATCAAAAGTTTTATGGAAACAAAACTTTTCAGCCAGCAGTCAAAACTGAAACTTAATCAAGTCTACCAAATTGAAGACATATGTCTGAGGGATTCACAAAAGAAGTATAAAATTGTATCCTCTAAAGTGCGATTCATCACTCTACAACCAAATTGGATAAAAGAAGACATATGTTTGAGGGATTCATAAAAGAGGTACAAAACTACAGCCTCTAAAATGCGATTCATCACTCTACAACCAAATTGGATAAAAGAAGACATATGTTTGAGGGATTCATAAAAGAGGTACAAAACTACAGCCTCTAAAATGCGATTCATCACTATACAACCAAATTGGATAAAAAAATATACGAGGTCGACGGGATGAATTGGTTTCCTACAAATGGCTTTGAGATGGCCAAAATTCATTCTATTACTCGTTTCAAAGAAACAAATGAGAGATACGTTTGTACATTCGGGATTTTGCGGGTTACACGTTGTATTTTGTTGAAACTACATTTTCATTTTAGTTTAATTTCTAATTTTTAGATCGTGTAGGAAGAATGCGTGTTGTTGGGTTTGGACGTAATGATGAAGAAGTTGCACAACGTGTAAGGATTCAAGTACCATGGTAAGAACGTAATGGAAAAAAAATATGTTCATGGGAATATTACAATATGACATAGTTGTCACGTATTACAAGGGCCAGTTTGTGTGGGGACACATGCGACGTGTTAGTCTTGTAGTCTCAATTGTGAAGACAGCGAATATTTTGTACCATGAAAACTAGGACTAGTCGTTCTCGCACTCACAAAAATGTCAATAATACAAGAGACTTGAGGTAATAAAATAACTATTCAATTCTGACCAAATGTTCGTACTACATATATTGAATATTTCACTAACGCTAGAATAGAGTTTGACAAGTACGTATTCAATCCTATAGTCGGAAGCCACTTGATTTTTGAGATTTCAACCATCTCTTCCACATTGTATATGCTAGGTATTTTCTAAATTTTGAATGTCAAAATATTTCGATATTAATAATGTTTGCACAATGTCTAAGTTGTTTATGACAGATTTTCACTAATACATACGATAATAGCAATTTCAGAAGAAAGTTATCGAGTAACTTCAAAGATGTTACGCGATCCATTGACATGGAAGATAACTGTTTCCCAACTAGTAGACAATGTGGCACCAGTTGGGAGTGAGACAAAGATATGATAGTCAAAATGAAATCCTAACTTCAATGTTGTTCGAGTTTTTAGTGAAAAATGGACGATAACAATTTGACTATTTTGTTTTTTAATTAATGTGTAAGTGGTCATTTCGACTGCTGGTGAAATGTACGGAGTTCAGACCAGTTCTAGACGGACCTGATACATTTTAAGAAATTGTGCAAGTACGAGTGTTACTTTTTCAAATTAACTTGTTCCTCATCTATATGAAGTTTAAATATTTTTATTCACGGGCATGGAGCAATTATATGGTGCACTGATCGAACAGGTTGTACGGAGATGGTATTGGCACCGTTTGCTGCTATGATGTTGATGCAATGTACACCAATATATTATAGTGGACTAAGCATCCAAGCCAAACAGCAACTCCGTGACGCAGTTGCAAGAGAATGGGTAACAATCAAAGTGTTGTGGAATGATTCGAAAACACTCAGACCTCACCCATATGGAATCACTACAGTCAACGATGAATGGATGTATACGAGGCATCCATAAGGAAAAAGGGTTTATCATGTATTCGGAGATGAAACTAATTCATGCTACACAAATGAAAACCACATGTTGTTATGTTTTTATATAAGTATGACGGTACTATTGTGTTAAAAAATAATAATAAAATAGCTTACCTTATGTACGCAAATGCTACTTAATTTAAAAATCAAGTTTGATGTAGCTTCATTCAAACCTAATGCATCTACTACTACTTATCGTTACATTTAGTTCTTCAAGTAAGCGGTTACCATTTTGTAGGTATTATTTATTATTCCCTACCTTAGATACACCGCTTATAACTAATCTTAGGGTAGGAAGAGATAATAACTGAATATGAGATAATGTGACGAATAAATAAAATTTGTGTGGAGAATATTTGAAAGGATTACCGTTTGACATCTACAATTTTTATTAATTATGTTCCACACATAATTCGAATATTAGCAGAGTTATCGTTACAACAATAAATCGAAGATTTAACAATACCATTCGCATATTGCGTTACTCCTGATTCTTTCACAATTCAGAAAAATTCTCTTTATTAGTTTGAAAAACATTTTGCCTTTTAGGAATTTCATTGCCTTTTTATAGATAAAGATTAATAAATTAGTAATTTATGTGATTAATAAAGGGGCCGTTGTAAGTTACCTAGTAACCTTGTTAACTATAATTAATTTTTCTTTATTAACCACTAAGCACACAATTCGATAGATCTCGTTGACATGTGTGCGTTTTTTTCTATAATCGAACGCCTAAACGATAGGACTCTGTTAAGAACATAAATTCTTAGTTTAAAAATTATCAACATCAATATATCGTGGCAACTTCCTTATTTTTTGTCGATAATTACCATAGTGATTATACTATAGGTAAATTAAGTATAGAGTTAATGATCTGGCAAAACCCTTAGCACCAAATCGCAAACCCTAGAGTTTCAGTATAAATATGATATGGTTTGATGGTCTATATAATCGCTCGCATAGAAGCTAAAGGCTCCTTCCCAAAAAAACGTTCGATCTAATTTGTTGTCTGAAAGTTAGTTTGTAGTCATAAAGTTATCTTGCACAGAGGTGTATGATCATCTGAATGTGGTGTTACAAGATCTCAATAAGGATGATTTGAAGCTTTATATAATTTCAATTACCGCAAAGAAATTAGATCGCCGTCCATCTCTCAAAACTAGCGAGACGGACTCAACACATGTGAAGGACATTGATGTTCAGGGTTTTTGCGCGGAGGTAAAAGATCATGCTCGAATACTTTGTTTGTTAATATCAAGCCTTACAAAAAGGTGTTGTACTATGTCACTGTGGTTTGTAGTCCGGAGCTTATGCGCATTTGTTATGTGATGCTCTCGAAGACGCCATGGAAAATATGAAAGTTGTGGGCGATGTAGTCCGTCGCCAGGTTGGTTTAGTTATGAGGATTAAGCAAATTCTAGGTGCAAAATTGACTGAAAAAGGATGCAAATCTGTTGCCCACTGAAGGTGGAACAATCGTCTTACCACCGAATGATGTAGAAAAGGTATTCTGCTCCCAAACAGATACACTACCTAATCTATTTCTTAAATTCAATGAGCCTAACAGACTGTCGGGATATTCTGCAGGTCGAGAAATTTCTAAACGACCTTCCATTAGATTTTGGTGACGATGATATTAAAGTGGGGTCGGCATGTTATGTTTTCCTGGAAGACAATGATGATGAAATAATAGTAGACAATTTTACTTTTCAAAGCGACCATAAAGTGATAAAAAGTTTGCGCCTGCGAACATGTCTGTCTGGCGATGTACGTGTTATTTATTATTTTTAGAAAATTTCATATTGTTTTTAGTTATACAATATAGGTCTAACTTTATTAAGCTGAGCTTATAATTTAATTAAATTATAGGTTATAACTGCATATGTTGTACAACTCGTCCTGAAGAAGTGGTACCGGGACATTGTAAAGAGTGGTACATGCCAGTACAATTCCAGGGATGGAAGTGGCTAATCATGAACCATTTAGGCCCACTGCCATTTTGAAAATACATCCTATTAAATCCGGAACTGAACGGTGGTTTGAAGCGACTGGGTGCATGAAGACTGAGACATGCTTTAAGAAGATGGGAGTAAGGGGTAGCTGGTAATTAGCTGATGGTGGTGGGTGGGTTGACTCAACTCAACTAACATTCAATGCTTTTCATCACATTATAAGATCTTTGTCTCCATCACTTCACTTTAAATATATATAAAAAATTAAAAAACAAATCCAGCCGGTAACTGCAAAAATCCACACTTAAATTAATAAAAAAATTAATGAAAGGAAAGTTAGCTGAATTAAATCACAAAAATTTGGGGATCTAATTCCATTTTTTTTTATATATTTGAGTGTTAATTTAATATTATTTTTTATTAAAATAACCAACTAATGGTATTTAGTCACTTAATATTTATACCCATACATATTTACATTAAAATATCCGATTTTAATTATTCATAGAAACCAAATTAACCATCTTTCCTTATCTCCTCGAATTTCAGCTATCTTTCTTTAACCACCGAATTGAAGCTATATTTACCCATTAAAGAACCTGCAGATAGTAAAACCTGTATAATATATATTATTTCAATTCTGCATTCCAATTTCAGTACAACGTCGCCACCCCTGTCGTTATATCTAACTTTTTATCTTTGGAATTTGACAAGAAGTTTACATTTCTACCTCCATATTTTAATAGAAAATATTTCTTATCTTCAAATTTAATTAATACTGGTATTACTCTATTTATTTTATTTGAATTAAATTCATTATATTTTCTTAGAAAAATAAACTCAGAAACCCTAATATTAATAGGAATCAAGTGAGGAAAACACATCCCTGTCAAGTCATGTTGTAAAAGTCAATTGAAAAGATCTCAATATTACATCAGGTTCGGTTTGATTATTTATTAACCATTTGATCAAATAGATTTTGATGAGATTTTATATTTGGAAATATAATTGTAAATTATCTTTACAGAAATATAATTTTATTCAAATCGAAATTATTCAATTAATTAGTTATTAAATAATCTCCGCTTGTTTGAGAAAGTATCTATTATTTACTAGATCGTGCAAGGCCAGTTGACCGAAAATCGAATAAAGCACCATTTGTTTGAAAAATTCTAAAACAAAGACATATTTGTTGCTGATGAAACACATAGTTATATCATGAGTATTTTACAATACTAATTCATATGTTTTTTAGTTAGATACCTAATAAATGAGTAGTCGGTGCATTACTGCGGCACCAGACACATTAGCTTGTAAATCCTTCAATATCTTAATGTGATTTTGAAAATTTAATAATCATGTTCAATTTGAATTATAATTTTAACTATTATTATGGTTAATCGGCCAAATCAAAATGAGTGAAACAAAGTTAAATTGGTAGAGTACTTTTAGGTTGTGTGTAGATACAACAATTATTAAATACACGTACGGGTAAGATGTATATAGTAAAATATCTTTTGTTAACCCGTAATAGAACTCTAAACATTCAATCAAATTATTATTTGATTAAATCATGATCGTAGCCCGGGCATATTAGCTTGTTTTTCATATTTTATTTGGGGAAGGTTGTGAAAAAGAAAAAAGGTGTTCCTACGATAAATGCAGGGAGCCCTTTTATGAGTTGACGTGAAAATGGGAAAAAATCACAGTTGCAAGAAAAGCTTTATGGGTGGATATGTTCATTACAGTTATCTAGCCTTTATCTCGCACAATTCACATATAATTGTGATTCGATCGCAGTTTAATAATGGTTTATAATGATTTAAATAGAAAATACTTACTGTTAAAATAAACTCTTCACACCCACATATATAATGACTCATAACCCAAAACTTACAAAAAAACCTTAATTACCTTATTAAAAGAATCTTGAATGAAGGATCGTATTATATGAGATTATATTTGATGAATATTTCCAATTGAAATCGAATCAATCCAATTAGTGTTTTGAATTGGTTAAGACATAATGATTATAACCCTATTAACTTATAAAAAATATAACATCGATCGGCTTGTTAAAACAATCCTAAACGAATGATCATATCATATAAACTATGCTTAGGTTTTAAGGATTTGTCCAATTAGAATAGACTCAATGTTAATTAGCTTCCTCATTTTGTCAAGAGTTAATGATACGTAACTCCATTAACTTACGAAAACAGAATCTTAATTGGCTTGTTTAAAAAATACTCGATTAAATCATTTAAGATTTTTTTAATGTCGAGAAGATACATGCTATTATATGCTAGACCCGTTAACATTATTAATGAACAAAATTTATTGAATGTGCTTGAATTTTTTTATCTTATGCTAGATTTCAAGATATCATAGAGTGTATAGTTTTTTGAAAGCACATCATAGGTAGAGTGTATATTGGCTGAACTCTTTTGGAATCATTGAGTTTGTTAGTCAAATCTTATATTATTTTGATTTAAGATGTTTTAATATATTTTACAACAATTTGAGATTTTGAATAAACTGCATATTAAACTCGTTTACATTGTCAAGGAACAATATGATTGAATATAGTTGAATTTTTTTAATGGGTAGTGTATTAGCAAGTATTGTTTACCAGATTAATTGTGTTTTTCATAACTTTCATGGTGAGGTCTTCTGTATTCCCGAAATACCAGTACTCCCATATATGAAAAATGATCTCGGCCACCCGTTTGTGGGCTTGAATCTGATTCATTTAATTTTTTTTTCGAATATTGGTTTAATTTCAGAACTTAAAATCTTTCTTGCCACTTGACTTAATTCCAATTAATATTAGGTCATGTTTATTTTCACCGGTCAATTTTAATATTCGGTGTTGGTTTATTAACATGTGAACATCTTGATAGTAACACTGCACAAATTGATCACTGTAACTTTGCGATATGGAATGATGGATGGATGAAACTAACATCATCCATGGGTAATTTAATTAACGTAAATGTAAGTATCCAATGTAAAAGCAACGCTATGTTCATTAATGATGTGTTGTATTTTCAACACATATATTCTTGTTTATAAACTATATTATTGTGTGTCGAAATGTACTCAAATTCAGGATTTTGAGCACATGTTTAGTTCTCCTGTCCCTCGGTGCCATATTATGTTGTTGGGATGTTTTGATGCATTTTCAGGCAACGTACGACGTTTGGAGACAAGCGGGAACGAAGACGGATGATTTGAGCTGATCGGGGGCGTAGATCTGCCGAGGCTGAGGAGGAACACGACACGGCAAGTTCGTCTCTCTGGAAGTTGACCCGAGAGCGATTAATGGGTGGAACACGACGTGTTACACCTCCAGACGGGATTTCAAGTTCTTTTCCTTCTCCGATTTGGAAGAGGGGGTATAAATAGCCCAAGTAACCCTTTGAACGAGATAAACTTTATTATACACATGTTTTCGAGCTCTTAGAGAGAGCTAGGGTTCCAGAGAGACGATTGAAGCGAGAGGATCAACCACAATTGGCGAAGGGCAAATTATCAAGTCGAAGATTGGGATTTCCATGAAGAACATGTCGTCTTCTCCAATTTTTCTTCTCTTCTCTTGTGATTTATTTTCCGAAACCATAAACTGCTAAACCTTTTATGTTATTTGGATTAGATGAAACTTTAGCTTAGCTTTTGAATGGATGATGGTTTTCTAAACATTTGATATTGCTATCGATGTTATTCAGGATTATCGTGTGTTCTTGCTAAACCTAATTTCAGAGTCATTCTCGTCAGATCATCTTGATTGAATCATCGCCATTGATTCGTGGGTCCAAGATGAACATAGATTGATAGGTCTCTCAGGAAGAACTCTAGGTTAGTCGTTAGCTCGACAAAGGAGCGTTTAATTTAGGCTTTTTGCATCGTTTATCCTTGTGGCATTTCATCAAACACCTTTAATGCATTTTTCTTGGGTGTAGATTAGCTCGAGAAAGGAGTCTACGGTTGAGCGGAATAGATCCTTAGAGGCGCGATAGTGATCTAAGACTATTGTAGGAAATTGTCAAGCCATTATAACCTGAATAATTGAGATAACTTGTCGTTCATCCATGCATTGCTAGCTATTATAGATTCGAGTCCGGATAACCTTCATTTCCTATTTGAACTCAATCTCTTGAATTTGTTTTCCTTTGATTTGTATTTGTAGTTAATAATTAGTTACTTAATACATTCTCAAAAATAATCAGACACTGCTACTTGGTCTAGTTAGTTAATCAACTTGAGTATTAGAATTAGAAAGACCCTAGGGAAATACGATTCCATTAGTGCAATCTAGTGGGTATTTGATTAGCGATGTAAAATCTGAGACCAACTTGGCGCCGTTATCGGAGACCTTTTCTAATTGTAGGAAAGATTTTGATTGTTAACTATTCTTTCATTCATCTTCTCATCTATATTTCCTCCCACATGGTTTACCGAGTTTGTTTCTTTTCAGTTCCACATTCATCGTCTTCTCTAGGAAATAGTAAATTGCATATGGGATCATAACCATGGAAAAACCAATCGAGATAGGTTTTGTTGTCTAGTTCGGGATAACCATGTGTAATTTCTAGCTTTGCTGCCGAGTAGTCTCATTTAAGGTAAAATCATAACCATGGAATAACCATGGGTAATATCTAGCATCACTGCCGAATACTCCCATGTAAGGTATAATGATAACCATGGGTAATTTGTAGCATCACTACCGAGTTTTCCCATGTAAGGTATAATCACAACCATGGAATAACCATGGGTAATTTGTATCTTTATTATATATTAATACCATATAACGATTTGGTTATAGTTATTCAATTTTCTCTATTATGATTTAGGGTCAGGTTCCTTGTTCTATTTTTTTTTTGTAATCCACTGCGGTCACTTATTTGGTGATTTGTTTGATTTCTGCCGGTAAGGGATTGTTCTTTGTTAGGAACCTTAAAAATTAATTAGCAGTATACAACTCTAACCGAAATATATATAAAACATTAGTTTAATTCAATAATTCCTTTTTTATTTCATTGTTTTTTGTTCCACATTTCTTCATACATGAGATCTGACTATTTTTTGTGAGTATTAGAATGAATTAATATAATTTGTTAGTATATCTGAATTGTTCTGTTTTCCTTATTATTATTCATAGTAATCTCAATTGATTTCTTAATGATTTTCGGATTTAGTTGATCGGATTTTTTCGTAATCTTAGTATTTAGTTTATAACAACTGTATTTATTTTGCCAGTCCAATGCTTTCTCCCAGTATAAAATCATACGCTTACCTGTCATTGTTGTTCATTGTTTATAATTTAGAAGCTCTTCTTTATGCCAAGATGTTTAAAAAGATTTTGACGATTGGCCCTTCCGTCGTTAATGAAATTAAGGAAACATTTAGATCGGAGTACAGCGATCCCGATGCTGCTGAGGAAGCCTAGAGGAGGTGGTATGCCGATTTATTTCGTGAGAAGACACCTGAAAACTCTTCTAATGAATTGACAGACTGTTCGTACATAATCGAGGATACCTATCTAGTGAATGGTTTTTCAACTGCTGTAGGGTCTAGCCTTGTGTCCAAAAAACTATTCGTGAATGGTTGGGAAGATATGATATATCGCTAATGTCTTGTAGAAAAAATTAATGAAGTGGCGAAATTTGTTGTTATTGATCAATATTTAATCAGCTGGGCTTATGTCGTTATTAGCGCTGATAATCTTATAAACACAGTTAATCCGGACTTGAAATAATTAGTACTCACCGAGTTAGAGGATATTGAGAGGATTTTCAGGAAAGCTTGCAAGCAATTATTACTTCATTCTTATTGTATTTGTTAGTTCATTTGAAATAAATTGTGTGCTTCTTTTTTCTTCATCCAGTTATTATATTACGGTTAGTAATGTTTACTGGGCGATGGTAATATACCGATTCCAAATGTATTGTTAAATTGGGAAAACAGGGTTGTATTTTACATTTTCCTATAACTTTCACGTTCCAACGTTTCCATATCTGCAAAAAAGAGACGAAGAGAGAGAAAAATATAACTTTTTAAAATTCAATTTGATAGTATTAAACTCTATCTCCAACTGTTCATATTAAAGTCTTATTCCTTTTAATCCTCCCTTGTTTCTGTCTCTATTTCTCCTTTCTCTTTATCCTTTCCTAATCTATAATCTCTCCCAACCTCAAAAATAGTTCAGCGAATATGAACAGACTGTCCTTTGATGATTAGCCCCTTTTCATCTGAGTCATATTTGAGGTCTTAATCACAATCAAACGAATGGTATGAAGGAAGAAGTTGATTAAACCTACCACCGTAAGAGTTGCTATCTTTTGATTTTGTTTTTCATTTTTTTTTCGCTCATTGGTATTCATTTTCACAGTCGATCCCTAGTTTGTTCGTCCGGAAGCATTTCGTATCATTATCTTTGTCATTTGGATCTTTAAAAACAACTGTTACTCTCACTGTTCGTAGTGGGTTGTCATGGGTTATAGAGTTTCACAAGACTATCAACGATGTCGGCCACACACAATTTTTTATTCAGGGTCAAGTTTGGGATGACTTTGTAAGATTCCATTCCCGTGGGAATTGCCATTTCATTGTGTTTAAGTATGATTCCAATTGCTGCTTCTCCCTCTTCATCTTTGATATGTCTGGCTTGGAAATTCGCTACCCTATCGGCGACACTCTACCGCAGACGTAGTCTCAACCAACAATCGATTTGGATGTTGAGAAAGGGATAACAGGGTTTGAAAATGTTGATGTCAATAACTATGTGCAGAGTATACCACCTACTATTAGTTTTGTTTATACATCATTTAATATTGGCTATTTGAAGTGTAATTTTTGAGATACCCATTGTTGATGTAGAAAACAATGGGATGGCTTCCAGATCTAAAACTTTTAGGTGTGGGTTGGCCTTTGCAAATGCCGGTCAGTCACGTTTCTGCATGTACATCTGAGCCTTGGTTTTGCGTTTCTTTACTTCCACAAACCATTCCTTCTTTGACTTGTTCTTCTGGTGGATGTTGTTGGCTACGTAAATAAGTTTGACAGTCTGATGTTTCCACTCCAAAAGATCCCTTGAAAACTCCACTGGTATCAACTACACTGACAAACATACACAAACGAATGGAAGGTAATGACTCCATCGTCAAACAAACTGCTTCACCATTTGTAGTGTTATTATTATCATCACACGATTGTCAAGGAGGTATGACTACCAAATGACAACATTCCATGATTGATACATCCCCCTGCCTGCATCAACAAGCACATGTCAACATTCTAGCGAGGCCGAACAAACTCTAAGCGAAACAAAATCCGTTTCAACAGGGCCTAATTCAAATAAATTAGGTTAATTGAAATAGAGACTACCAAATCAATTTTACGCACAGTAGGAGAGAACGTTCCACTAATAATACTTTTGTCAATGGAATGAGATTTACCATTGAGAGTAGGTAGATCATAAAGTATACGAAACGTAAATCGATAAAGAGAAACACACTATCTGGAAACAATTCAAATATCTACAGGTACTGGTAATGATGTGCGCATAAAACAACCAAACGTACTTCATTACGAGGAAACGTCTGTGTAATATCCGGACTTACTTAACACATACTAGAATATCAAAACGTAATAAAACTTGAAATTTCCAAACGTAGTAAAACATGAAATTTTGAAGAATAATAAAGAAGTATCTCCATATGATAATAAACACCCATAGTAGAGAATGCGATTCTTCTTTCACACCATATCATCAGATAACTCGACCTCTGATATTTCTCCCCATACTAATGACTTATGTCGCACGATTGTCGATAATCCATCGGTATATTGGCATCTTCTTTAGCATAAGTTCTTCTATGACTTAGTCGATTGAATTCGACCAATTGCTTACTAGGTCAACGACGAAGGGTATCCTATCTACGCAATTTTGAAAATACAAAACACCAATTAATATGCATTCAAATCAAATACTAAGAATACTAAAGTCATACTAAGAATACTAAAGTTTTGGAGGCCAGATGAAAGTGCTTAACGACATGTAGAATCCAATAACGTCTTCATATTTCATCCATTGACAAACGGATATCCCGCAATCATACCTGAACCAGTATTGAGTCAAAATATATCCTTCTCCTTAAAACTGTCAACGTAATTCAGCACTTACATTTCGAGAACTTACAGTTTTGAAATAGTGGAGAAGAGAGGTTGTTGTTGTCAATGCGTAACAAAAAGAATGCAATGGAACCGAGTAGGAAACTAAACGAGATAAAGATAAAAGTGGTGCTCCTAGGAAGATACAAACAAGAATGCAGGAAAAAGAGAGTAGGTTACTACGACAGGTACAAGAACCAATCTACTACAGCCGACATAGACATAGCAAGGCACAAGAAACACCTGACCAACTACTGGAAACAAATGGTTGAAGATGCCGAGAAGAAGCCTCAAAAGGATGGCTCCCACGTCCGGGTTTCGTGGCTATATGGAGGAACTACTTACAGAAGAATGGTCGAGCCACTTGACATTGCTGATTTCTACAGAGGGGGGAATTGGAACAAAAGGGATTACAAGAATCAATGAAGATGCAAGCATTATATCTTGCTAGAGAAGTGGCTGTAGGAAGATAATAGTGTTGCTGATAAGCTGGGAAGCAGCAGCATGAAGAACAATAAGAAGAACCGTGTTGCTGACTTTACAGAGGATTCCTAATTCTGGGCTAATGTGGAAGAGGCGAGGATATCGTGCAGGTTGTTGAAGGTTCCGACAACAAGTGAGGGAGAAAAGAGATTATCAGAGGGTTATTTGCTATGGTTTGAAGATTATGTGATGGAGCTGATCAGGAATAATGCTGCAGACCCTGAGATATTTCAGGGAAAGCGCAGTTTCATGAAATGGTGGGCAGAGTTTCAGGAGATTGTGGGGAATAATCATAATTCCTCTCTGGCCGGGTTCATGAGGAGCGGTTTCTACCGTCGCTATGGTTCTGAACAGGACTGCTAAAACCAGGAGGGAAACCGAAACAATCTTCTTATTTGTTCACTGTTTTGCAACTACATTCCAACTAACTTAACTAACTAACTGAATCATTCTAGCACCGTTGAATAGAGGTGTAACTGAATTGAATTGGAAAGGTGCAGTTAAATTGCAACTAGTTGAGATGTAGATATACAAAGGTGCTGTTGAAACTTACTCAGAAACCTATTTTCACGGTCAGAACAATTAATACCATCCAGATGTAGTTGAAACTTAGTTGCTTTAGACTCTACTCATCCGTCCAACACCAATGCTCTAATATATCAAAATATACACATATCTCAGCTACTACAATCAAACGTTAGAAATAACACCAAAGGTGGGGTAGTGAGCACCTCAACTTTGGCTGAAGCCACCACCTGCTATAATTTCTACGGTTAGCAGGTGTTGTTCCATTTCACCCCCTCTAGTTTAATGGTGTACATGTATGTTCCTTTATAAGAATTGGCTACATGGATATGAACTCATTGGTCACCAAATGGTATCAAGGTGGGACGATCCTTACTCAATACCATTCTACCTATCTTACAAACCTGGGGGATTTAGAAATGGAATCAAATCCAAAATTCATTCCATGTCAATGGGGGCACGAAGAGCACGGTTGCGAATCTCAGGTAGTGAAGTCTTGCATTTCTGTTGGGTTATCCCACATCGGAGAGTGGAAGGGGTTGGGTGCTGTTTATAAGTGTGAGGGAAAGTCTCACCCTTTGAGCTAGCTTTTTGGGTGAGAAGGCCCAATAGCACCCAACTTTGGTCTCAAAGCCCAGGTTGACAACACCTCCCAAGATTCGGTTTGAAGGACAGATGGTGATCCGGTCAGAGCCGGTAGATGGATAATGCCTATCGAGAGATTTATGTGTGAGGTGGAGGTTGTTGGGTTATCCCACATCGGAGAGTGGAAGGGGCCGGGTGTTGTTTATAAGTGTGAGGGAAAGCCTCACCCTTTGAGCTAACTTTTGGGGTGAGAAGCCCCAATAGCACCCAACACTTCCCATGTGTTGAACCACAGTCCTCCTCCATCTTCTAGGGTTGCCATATTGCTTGTGACCTCCAATGATCGTTGCAATCCCTTTTAAAACTCCAACGATATAAATTAAGGTCAAAGCAGGGGTATGGTGCAAAAATTCCAGAACAATGAATTTTGAAATTTCAACACAATCTCAAAACTCCATATCCCTCATTCTCTCTTTCATTTTTTACAAACGTCATCTCTCTCCAAATTTTAGTGATCTTATATTCGTCACTTTAGAATTCATAAGCACACGTCATAATAATTTGAATTTAATGGGTAAAATAATGTGAATGCCTTTCGATCTTTCTATTTCAAAACTCAAATCAGATTCTTGTATCTAAACTGATTTGCTTGATAATTGGCACATCTGTTTCCTCTTTAAACAATAGTTTTGAGTGTTTGGATACCTCAACTTGATCAAACTTATGTCATTCTGTGCATATTTGGTTCCCCCTTGGCCCCTTGGAAAATACCTTCTCGGGATTGCCAGATGAAGACCCTAATATTCATCTCATGAACTTCAACAGAATTACAGCTACACTGTAGATGAATCAAGTGGACAATGCTATTATGAAACTACTTTCGTTTCCTTCCTCTCTTAAGCGTACAGCTGAAGATTGGTTATATGAGCAACCAACATGACATTTCACATTCTTGAGATCAGTTAGCAAAGGAGTTCTCAGAAGAATTTGTCCTTCAACTTGAATAGAGGCTCTAAAGGAGAAAATCTTGATGTTCTCTAGTGATTCTCGAGACACATTCTTTAATGCTTGACAGCGATTTCAGGGACTCCTCAAAGCTTGCCCTCAACATAACTTGGATGATCATATGAAGTATAAGGTGTTCACAAGAGGGCGGACTTATCTAAAGAAGAAGGATTTGAGTATTCATGTGAATGATAACATCAATGACCTTACTCCTACGGTGGCCTTAACATCATGCAAGAGCTTGGGAATGAAGACCAAGACCCTCATTCAATCTAACAACCTTGGATTGGAGATGATTTCTAGGAAAAAACAGTTGTTGGTAAAGGAAGAGAAAGAAAAGACTACAGACAAGTCAAAAACGAGTGATCCAACTCAGGCAAACATTTTTATGCAGATGCAGTTACTTAGTAAGAAGTTTGATGCAATGGACTTAGCCAGCATCTCTAACAAACATGCTACTTGTGAATATGCTTGTGAAACTTGTGGTGCAAGTGATCATGAGAACACAGATTGCCAATGGGCACCTGACAATGATTGTGGAATGCATGCACAACAAGAGGAGATAGACTTTATAGGCGGTCAAGGCTATGGAAATTAGCTGAATAATCAACATAATTCCCAGGGCCAGAACAATAACTTTCAAAAAAACTACAGAAGTCAGAACAACAATCAGCTGCCAGGTCAGAACAACTAGAAGAACCAAAACAATTATCAACCACACCAAGGCCAAAATAACTACAGGAATCTGAATAACCATCCCCGACAACGATAAGGAAAGCAGGGTTCTCAAAGGAATAACCAACGTTATCAAAGCAATAACCAGTTCCAACAACAGAACCAGAACTTTAGGAATCAAAGTTTTGGCAACAACAGTTCAAACTCTTCCCAAGGGCCTCTAAGATTTCTACGTGAGCAGCAACAATCTTCCACATACATCCTCTTAGAAAGATTACTAGCTGAACATTCAGCCCTCAAACTCTCATGACTAAAACTAAGGCATTAGTTTGAAATCTCAAGAATCAGATGGGTGCAGTTGCTAAACTTCTAACTGAGAAGCCTAATGGAATGCCAAGTGCTACTACTCCCAATCCAAAACACTGAGAGTTTGCAAGGGCAGTGACACTAAGGAGTGGCAAGGAACTTCAGACAGTCTAATAAAACCAATGTCGGAGGAGATACAAGAAAAACTTACACCTTTAACTCCCAAACAGGTCGCCCTAGTCTCACCTTACAAGCCTATGTACCATACCCTGCTGTATTTGATAAGAAGTTGTTGACAAAGGATGATTTTGAGAAATTCCTAGTTATGCTCAACAACCCTAAACCTTAAACAGGTATTTCTGAAGATGCCAAACTATGTTAAGTTTATGAAGGAGATTCTTTTCACCAAGAGGAAGTTAGGAGATGCGGCATCTAAGACAGTGGTAGAGGAGTTGAGAGTTATGGTCTTGCATGGGGAAGAAGCTAATCTAGTAGCCAAAGAAGCACTTGGTACTTCACCAATACAAAAGACACAAAAGTCAAAAGCAGAGCAGAAAGAGAAGGTATCTTCAGTGTCCCTCAATGCAACAAACACAGCGGATCCTTAGACCAAAGTGGTGAAGAAGCACTCTGACCCAAGGAGTTTCACTTTAACTTGTTATATTGGTATTCATAACATTGATAGGGCTTTAGCGGATTTGGGCGCTCATGTTACTGCCATGCCTTACTCTTTGTTTGAACGTATTGAGTTGCTTGCTTTGAGCCCTACTAGTATGGTGAACGTTTCCGTCCGCCCGCCAATCACTCGAAATGGTTCGGAGTCGCCACCAATCACTTAAAAGTGGATTGGACACTTGGAGCCCAGTTCAGGCTTTGAAACCCAAACCGGATATGGTCTGCGTTCAGAGATCTGGTAAGGGGGGACGGTTACGTGTGGGGAAGGATTAGCACCCCCACAGCGCTCGGTAAACCGGTACGACAAAATCGATAAGTTTGATATGTTTTATTAAATGCGCATAATTTTTCATTGTGTGGTTTGCCTGTCCTCACTCTTGCGAGGACTAAAGCCGACAATACGGTCATCTTTTTGTAAAACAGTTCAAAAAGGGAAGCCGACAATACGGTCGCCGCCACTCCTCTTCTACTTCTCTTCCTTTTTTTTCCTTCTCCTCCTTCTTCCTTTCTTTTCCAGCGGCGGCAGTGCGGTCGCCGCCTCTCCTCTTCTTTTTCTTTTTCTTCTTCTTCTCCTTCCCTTCTCATTTCTTTCCCTCTTTTCCTTTTTCCCCCTTCTCCCTCTCGTTTCCAGTGGCGGCAGCTCGGCCACCGCCTCTCCTCATCTTCTTTTTTTTCGATCTCGCCGACGGCAGCAGCGGTGGCCGTCTCTGTCTCCTCTTTTCTCCCGCAACACCAGGGAAAGAAGAAAGAGAAGGTAAAAAAACCCTCTTTTATTCACGTTTTTCTGTTTTTACTTCGATCCGGGCTTGCATGTCGTCTGCAAGTACCGATCTGTAGATTTAGGGTTTGAGTTTACGGTCTTTCTCTAATTTTGTTGTTTTTATTTTGGTTTCTGTTTTTCAATAGAGTTGGGATCGATGGAGCCGGAGAGGCAGACGCTGGAAACAGAAAACAAAACTCTCCATCGATGACGGATCCGCCGGAGGAGGGGACAAGAAAGGTAAAAAAATTGAGCTCATTGTTTATTCTGATTTTACTTGGTTGATGATGGTAGTGGCTTTGTTACTAACTATAGGTTGCTTGAAAATTTGACTCTTTCGTTATTGAAGCTAAACCGGTAATCTAAATGTTTATGCAAATGATTTTCTGCTTGAAAACTTTATTAAACAAAGAAGCTTCATTTTTCCAGCTAATGTTAGTTTTAGGGAGTCATTTACTTATTCAATTATGAAAGTTATTAGATTGTAAGTAGTTTAAATGGTGATATATAATATAGCATGCGACACTAACAGGTATATCAATATGTATAGGATTTAAGATACTAAATATACGTGAATGACTGAGAATTACGAAAAGGCTTGTTTGGGGTACCGATCTTTGAAAACTGACTTTGTTCTTCTTTTGCAGTGTGGATGAGCCCTTGGCTGCTGGCTCCGGAAACTTGGGAATTTAGAAGCTTCAAATCCGCAAAGTTTCGGCTAGAAGAGCTTTGTATTTTATTTTTGCCAATTTTCTTTTGTAGAGGGATTGTATGTAATAGTATTGGGGCGTAGTGGGAATGTGGTGTAGTGAGATTGGATACAATTCTTGTGTTGTAATCGGTAGATCTTTTCTTCCTCGTTCCACCCCCCTTCTCTTGAAAGAAATTCGATGGTCCTTTTAAATGAAAAAGGGCTACCACCTCCCTTATCTTCCAATCTAAATTGAACACTAATCACTGAGGTGGCAGCCTCTCAAGAATAACAGAAATCGGGCCTTAGATCGGGATTGAAATTGGGCCTGAAATCGGGTCCGAAAATCCATGTAAAGTAGAGCTACGGAATAAATAAATAAACTCGAGGACCCGGACAAAATTTGGTTACTACAACTAAGATGCATATTCAACTAGATAATCAAACCATTCGTTATCCTAGGGGAATTGCTTAGAATGTCATCGTTGGAGTAGGCAAATGTAGCAAGTACTGATGTGACCATTAATGTGAGAAATGGACGATTGACTTTAAGGACTGAGGAAGATGAGATCACATTTGACATGTTTAGCTATGCCTCCAACAACTCCTCACTAGCTTGGCCCTTTATAAATGATCTCAATTATACTTATATTTATGGCGTTATTATCGATCATGCTTGACCAAACATTGCTCTTAAAGTGCAGGTACCAACAGTTGCAGAACTCGTGAAAGTAAAGGCGAGTGTCCCAAAGAACGGCACCAAGAAGTAGAAAGAATAAAAACATAAGGAAACTATGGGACTCTCACTTCTGACCCTTCGGACATAGAAGCTTTGACATGATCTAGTGCCATCAATGTGGTAGGATAATGCCCTAGGACATGAGAATGTGATTGACTACCGTCTGAACTAGACTGTCCAATGCATTTACCCTTCCTAGTTAGTCCAACCTATTAGTGTATTGAAAACATACATGAGAAGGAGTTACTACATATCCTACTCCTTGCACTCGGCCACTATGCTTGGTTGCTTAGACAAGGCCAATTGAATCATTAGGGGCGACGTTTTTAGGAACTCCTAGGGTGTTGTCAAACTCAATAATTTAATGTTACAAAACAAATTTTAATCTTACTTAAGAAATTACGAACTTAGATCAATATTATCTAAAATATGTTCTCAAAAGTTATGAAATTTTTACTAACCACTCTTGAGTTTGAGCATACAACTCACCCCTACATGGTGCTTGACCGCTTCTTTCCCTCTACACGTAGAAAAGATATATTGTAGTTAGTATTAACACGGCCTCGAAAGAAATAACACTAAGAATTTATTCACTACTTACAATTTTGCAATCCTCTCACCAACAGCTTCTTTGAGCCACCAGTGTGTGGTGTATCAAAAGCAGCTCTATTTGCAGCATTCTTCTTAGCTATTGCCTACATATTTGAACAACCAACTATAAGAAGATATACATGATACAAAGCAAATATAAATATTTATTTGCTTACCAGAACTTTCGGTCTCAGCTTGTAATCCACAAATTATGTGTACATAGGTGGAGGAATCTCCCCAGGCCTGGCTGCAATACAAGCTGCTCTGGAAGATTATTTTCTCTAGTGATTTTGGGATGTTATCATTCTTCAAAACTTGGTCTTTCCACATCCGGACTCGATAGTCTCTCCATTTCTTCGCAATGTCACCCATTATGTACTTTTTAGCATCTTCAAATGTTATATCCGATTCTATTACAATCTGATTCTGCAGTTAAACACAAACCCAAGTTAGTAAACATCGTAGTTTAAATGAAAAATGAATCACAACCTACTACTTACCATCATCACCAAGGATGATGCCTTCTGTGTGTCACACACATATGGCCATCCATCATAATAAATAGGAAGAATGTTGTGATCCTTTGCAATCATCCTGAGGAACTAACCAAAAAGTTCAACAGGATCAGTTCCATATGGCAGTTTATTTTCAAATGGAATTATGACCCTCATTCCAGGAACAAGGGATAGCATCCATGCACTAACAATAGACTTCCTCTCCCAACCGCTCTCAGGGGTAATTACCTCAACATCCCAAGTCTTCATGTGTTGTGTCATCCCATCTACAAAGAAATTGACAAGTAAAGTACATATACAGTAATTCCAAATTAGTGTACATCAATATGCATTCCAAATAAGATATTTTCAATATCATAATCACTTGTATGATCTAATCATCAACCTCTACAACAACACCAACTATACTTCCAATAAAATAACTCTTCATACTACCTCCGAATGTAGAGGTTCTTGATCAAAATTACAAGTGGTACATGTGTGCATTGTGTAAGTGTTCCAGCCAGATAATAGACTTAATCCTTGAAAATGGCTAATTGTCTATATTAGCGCTGCTCTCTATGTGAAAACTTCATTTTTTAATACAACAAATGCTTCAACACCCGTCCATAATAGTTTAACTCATCAATAATTGGTTGTAGGTAGATATCTATATCATTTCCTGGTGCTTTCTTCCCAGGAATGATACTGGATAGAATCATACTCATTAACTTCATACATTCCCAGGAGAGTACTGTAAGGCATAACAATGATTGGCCAAGTACTATGATTGCTGCTCATATTTCCAAAAGGATTGAAGACATCGACTGTGAGACCTAGTCTAAGGTTTCATGGACTAGATGCAAAATTTAGAAATGTGAAGTCAAAATCCTTTCACGCCAAACCATCACATGGGTGCTAGCCATTCCATCGGTACTCTTCTCTCTTGAATGCCACACCATCCTCTCAGCACTTTTTTTAGACAATAGCAATCTTTTCAATCTTAGAATCAAAGGAAAATAGCAAAATATCTTATTTCCTTGTCTTTTTTTCCTTCATTCAACCAACTCTACATTCTCACCATCCGTGTATCTAGAGTCTTCACAAACTCTATAAACTTCTTGATTGATGTCCTCTCCCTAATATAACATGAAATCGTTCTCATATGCATGTATCTTAGTGATGTGATGTATTTTCGACACACCTTTTCTCGTTATAAACTATATTTTTGTGTGTCGAAATGTATTCAAATTTGGGTTAAACTATATAAACCATCTGTCGTGTCACCCACATTAGTATACTAGAGACTCATATATATGATAAGAAAATGAATTTTTACCTTTCACTGTTTTGTTCTAAGTCGCAGTAGAGTGTATTTGTATCCTCCTACGAAATTATCTAAGTTGTTATGAAGGGTAAAACAGGCGGGAGGAGTCCGAATGAGTTTGCTAGGAAAAAATGTCGTGGGGATTTGGTTGCAATCGAAACACGCAGGGCGACCCTAGTGGTTTGCCGTCTTCCCTACCTTTATGAGGCTTGGGGCGTGGGTCGGAGACTGGTTACTTCCGAGTCCGGCCGAACTTGTGATTAATTCCCCCATTTGGAAAAAGCCGCTATCTAAAAGAGCAATAAAGAAAGAAAAGCAAAGAAAGAAGCGAAAAGCAACATCGAATTATGCAAGCTTTGTTTTCAGTAAACTGTAGAAGTAGATAGTCAAGTAAGCAACTCAAAATAAGAGGGAGGTGCTAGCATAACTTGAATGCTATTAAAAATTGAAGCACCTCCTCCCTCAGGACGGAAGAGAAATCCCGGCCAGGACGAGCCGTCGGTCTCTTACTTCCACTAGCAACTAGAAGGTATAAGTGTTTGGAGGATATGGATACATTCCAGTGGATAGGTGTCAACTCATTTATATCATATCTATGAGTCTATCTTATACTAATTCGAGGAATTCGGTGTTTCATGCCTAATTGTGTGGTTTGTGATTGACTTGCATCCCTAAACACCATGATAGATGTGAGAACCTGAACATTGACTTCCGATCACCATATGTTGAGCCTTTATAGAGAGCGATTAGTAGATTTGCTTGAGGATAAGCAAGCGTTTAAGTGTGGGGTGATTTGATGTGATGTGTTTTCAACACACCTTTTCTCGTTATAAACTATATTTTTGTGTGTCGAAATGTATTCAAATTTGGGTTTTGAGCACATGTTTGGTTCTCTTGCCCCTCGAGGCGGTATTATGGTGTTTGGTATGTTTTTGGTATATTTCAGGTGTCATATGACGTTTGGAGATAAACCAATACATGATGGGGAGGCCAGAACAACTCAAAGCGTTCGACTTTGGAAGAAAGCGTCACTGTTTAGTATTTTGAGCATAACTCATTGCTCCGAAGTCCAATTGATGCAATATCAGCGGGTTGGAAAGATAATTTGATTGTCTACAACTTTGATGTTGACACTATGGTCAAATACCGTAAAGTGAAGAAACACGGCGTGTTCCTCCACTGAAATTGTTCGAGAAAGTTACAGGGGCCGAACACGGCCAAGAACACGGTCGTGTTCATGGAACACGGCGTGTTCCATATGAAGCACGTCGTGTCCCACCCCCAGACGGGTTTTCAAGTCCTTTTCCTTCTCCAACATGGTCCAAAAGCCTATAAATACCCCAGAGACCCCCGTGGACAAGATAGACTTCATTATACACATATTTTCGAGCTCTTGGAGAGAGCTAGAGTTTCAGAGAGACGATTGAAGCGAGAGGATCAACCACAATTGGCGAAGGGCAAATCATCAAGTCGAAGATTGGGATTTCCACGAAGAACATGTCGTCTTCTCCAATTTTTCTTCTCTTCTCTTGTGATTTATTTTCCGGAACCATGAGTAGCTAAACTTTCTGTGTTGTTCGGATGAGATGAAGCTTTAGCTAAGCTTTTGTATGGATGATTTGATTTGTTATCGAGGTTTATTCATACTTATGATACGTTCTTCCTAAAACCTAATTTTAGATTCATTCTTGTCTGATCATCTTGATTGAGACATCGACATTGATTTATGGGTCCGAGAGGAACATAGATTGATAGGTCGCTTGGGAAGAACCCTAGATTATTCGTTAGCTCGAGAGAGGAGTGAATCGTTTAGGCTTTTTGCACGTTTATCGTTGTGGCATTTCATCGAACACTATTATTGCGTTTTGTTTAGGTGTAGATTAGCTCGAGAGAGGAGTCTACGGTTAGACGAAATAGAACCTTAGAGGCGCAAGAGTAATCTAAGACTACATTAGGAAATTGTCAAGCCGTTATAACCTGAATAACCGAGATAATTAATCATTCATTCGTGCATTGCTAGCTTAGGCGGATTTGAATCCGAGCAACCTTCATCTTATCTTTGAAACTCGATTCCTTGCATTTTGATTTGTTTTATTTCAGTCATTAGTTCGTAATTAGATATCGAAACAATCAAACAAACAATTTCAATCTGTTACTTGGTTTAGTTTGACTGTCAACTTGAATAATAAGAATAGAAAGACCCTAGAGAAAATAAACGATTCCATTAGCACAATCTAGTGGGTATTTGAAAGCGGGGTAAAATCCGCGCATCACTTAGTATATCCCAACCCAAGTGATTTGATAATCTTCTTCGCAGCATATCCAAATGAGGATATATTGGCAAATTTAAATATGTCATGCAGCAGCTCAATCGGCATTGACATTTGCCTTGTTGCTGATATTTTGCATGTACTTAATATGATATAGTCTCAAGATAAATGAGAGTTTGAGGTCTTGTTGGAAGCTCCCTCATACAAAGGTTCATCAGCATCCTTCATTTGTTGGATGATGTCAATGTTAACATCATTCGATTATGGATTGAATCCAGCTAGATCAACATCATCTTTATTCATAAACACCTTGGTGTTGTTAGGCATACCACCACTGAATACTTCGGTCGAAACACGAAATGCATTATTGATGAGATCATGAGTTATAATATTATCATGATTACTCAGTTTTAATGTTCTCCACTATATGGACAGGTGCATCTACCTTCAATTAAATTGCAACATTTTGAGGTGATTGTCGAATATCCAACTCTCAGTGTCGATGATAGAGAGTGTAACCCAAAAGAAATTGCTTACGGACGAGATGTTCGTACACATCATCTTGGGAAAGCCACTTCTTAAAAGAACATTTTGGACAAGGACATATTGTCATGTCACCATCGTTATTATTTGAGAACGCAAAGTGTTGGAAGCTTTTCAATCCGATCCTATACTCATCAACAGTTGATGCATTTTAATTGAAGACATCCATTTGGAAAATACCTAATTGATTTTAAACCAAAGACAACAGTCCAATGTTCAAACAATCAATAATTATATCAAATGAATCAACTAAATACATATTTCAATGTATACGGGATCCAACCTAACAAACAATATACTAATTCAATAACTAGATACATATATTTGGTTCATCAAATTCATTAAAATCCACTACAGTTATTAACACAATGCGACTAAGTAAATTAAATTACATACCTTACACTAAGGAAGATTGAAATATTTCTTGAGCTTCACAAAGGAGCAAGAACAACCAACTTTAAAACTTACATTCAAGAATAACAAACAATGATTAAAAAACCACCTAATTAATAATGTTACAATTAACAAAAACAATTAGGTCAAACTGAAAATTTACCACGAGCGTTGATTTGGCCCGAAACTTACTACTTTAGGTCGAGGGGCGGCAGACAGATTGGCGTCAGCGACGGGCGGCGGTGGCTATTCACAATAACCTAGTTGAGAGGTTTGGGAGTTGAGAGTATTTTTTGATTTGAGAAGGGTGTTGAAATAAACTTGTTGTCTGAGGTTGAGGCTTATATACTTACTGTATTTTGTGTCGGTTGGTTGGCGACCCTAAATCAAAGGCAAGCGATGCCAACTGGAAGAGAAAATACGTGTTACTTAGCGTCGGTTATAAGCAACGTTATTTCTAACCCAAACGGACGGGAAAATAGGCACCACAAATGGAATAGAATTGACCAGTCAAACATTTGTCTCGGTGGATAGAACCACCGACGCCATACTTTGCACCAACCGACGGAAAATTGGGGCAAAATTTTTGGCATTGATTTGTCAAATCTTTACAATTGTTTAACCAAGAACCGACGCTAAATCAACGACCTAAACAATGATAAACTTTGGACGCAGTTGACCTCTTATATGCTGTCTCTTTTTGTCGTTGGTTGGTAATCATGTGACAGGAAGTTACGGAAGCCGTAACTTCCAGTGGGCTATTCCTCGACCGTCGTAAAGTTCCTTCGCCTTAACTTCCCGCATGCTATGATCATAAAAAAATTTGAAGCACCTCCTCCCTCAAGACGGAAGAGTAATCACGGTCAGGACGAGTCACCGGTTTGTTTCTTTTGCTAACAATTCGAAGATATATGTGTTAGGGAGGATATGGATACACTCTGGTGGTTAGGTATCAAGTCATTTTTATTATATGCATGAGTCTATCTTCTACTAGTATAAGAGATTCGGTGTTGTATGCCTAATTGTGTGGCTTGTTGATTGACTTGCATTCCTTGACACCATGGTAGAGTTGAGGTCCTAGACTATGGTTTCCACCACATTTTGTATGCCTATGTTTTCCACCATTTTCGGTGTTGTATGCCTATGGTTTTCACCATTTTCTTGGGGACAAGCAAACGTTTAACTGTGGGGGATTTGATGTGCTTGATTATTCGCACATTGGTTCCCTCTTTAAAAAATATTTTTGATTATTTGGGTGCCTCAATTTGATCAAATTCACGACGTATTGTGTATATTTGGTCCCCCTCGTCCAAACAATCAAAATTCATTACGTGCATGTCGTAGCCAAAATTATTGTGTGTTACTAACACATGATGTTTGAGGACGAACTCAAAGTCAAACAGACTGATTTTGGAGTGCTAAAACAATAATGTGACCCCTGGTCCAGAAGTTCGTACACTTTGGTGCAGGGGGTCACACTTTCTCGCTGTCTGAGCCTGCGACTTTTTTGTCCTGAAACCTTCTCCAAGTTTGAAGACATCCTATATAAATCCTTGGAGACCTTTTGAAAAAAATAAACATTATTTTAGAGCTTTTAGAGATACAAAGAAGTATACAGAGCGATTGGAGCAAGAGTTCATCCACGATTGGAGACGGATAAAAAATGAGCGATAAGTACAATAAGGAGAGAAATTTTTATATCAACAAAATGAAGTCTCAAAGATGATAGATCAACTCTTGGCACGCCTTAAAGAATAATATTCTCACCCACAACCCTAAGTAGAGTTCGATTACATTCCGGAAAAAACTGCCATCGGTGAAGGCTACAGCTCGATCTCGTTGTAGCACCGACCCTCATCATGTGGCCGGAAACAACATGCACAAGTTTGATTCAAGATTATAGGCTAGTTTGGTTCTTAACCACAGTTTCCAATGGTTTCGAACTTATTTTTGCTGACTTATTACTAATCCCGATTTTGTAACAAATTGGATTGAAATGTTAAGGTTATTCTAGGATTCCTCTATTTTCATTCAATATTGTTACAGAACTGCATTTTTCTTTCACAAATCATTCAACATTTGAGAAGCAATTTTTGCCATTAGTTATGCTATATGATTCTGTTTCAGGTTTAGTTTTCGATTCTGTTTCAATTTTTGTTTTCGATTTTGTTTCGGTTTCTTCTATTGTACCAATATTAGGATTGGTGCAAATTGATCCTAAATCTGATTTTGGTACATTACGAGCCTATTAGTTGGGTTTCAGTGTAGATTGATCCTTTTTATATATGATTTGTGCATGTTGTACCTAATTTCGGACTTGGTACATTTAGTCATGTATAGCAATGGATTCGGCAAACTAACGTTGATTTCAGTTCAATTTGAATTCTATTTTGATGAACTTCGATGATTACTTCTTGGCCTTAACTGTGAAGTCCTTCCTTGAGCGCCGCCTCCAAACTCTTGTGTTCAAGTCTATTCATCATGCCAGAGTTATCATCATGTTGAAGCATATCAAGTAAATTTAGTTACTCAGTTATTCAATTGTGCTCTTTTCAATATATATATGTTATTCTATGTCTAGAGTGAGTCAATATCCCTATTACTAGCAAAATTCATATGACAATCATATAATCTTTGTGATATTTGCATCTTTAGATTTGTTCATCAACTGGTTTATTGTTCCACGAACAATGCTCTTGAAAGTAACTTTTTAATTGGTGATGTTCAACCATTAATCATACTTTTGTTGATTTCAAGTTCGGCCATTAGTCACCGATGCTACCGTCGAACTATGGATTTCTGAATGAATTGTCGATGATTAAAACAATGTCCTATGTTAGTTTGCCTCTCAAACACAAATTTTTTTTTTCAAAAGACTACCCAAATTGATTAATAAATGGAAAGTTTAACTTACTA
Organism: Linum usitatissimum; assembly: GCA_030674075.2. Classification (NCBI taxonomy): domain Eukaryota; kingdom Viridiplantae; phylum Streptophyta; class Magnoliopsida; order Malpighiales; family Linaceae; genus Linum; species Linum usitatissimum. The sequence goes on along the minus strand of JAUJYP020000368.1, from coordinate 751,142 downwards.
AATTAAAATTTAAAAGAAACAAAACTTTAATGATAAAGATGAAAGAAGAATTAACAAAATAAAAATAAAAATTTTAAAGACTATCAACCACTAATTGATTTGGAGAGAGATAATGCATTTTTACAATATTAAATAATTAGATATATTTTTTTATGTTTCGTTCAATATTAAATTTAAAGATTAATCTTAACCTTTAAAAACTTAACAAAATAATCCAACGATCTTAAAGTGTCCTAACGGTTAGAACACGAAAGGGGTGTCCTAACTTCAGAAAATTTGGTTCAATTCATTTTCGAAATGTTGATTTTTTTATTCTATATAAATTTTTTATATTTACTAGTCTGATACCCGACCCCCTGGCCGATCTACTTTATATTTTCCTTCCGAGTTAGAGTCTCATTTTTGAACTCTATGAAATAAAAAACCTGAAATAATACCACTAATAATACTAAAATCTGAACACTAATATAAAATACCATTACATAACAGAATATAAAAAAGACTAATATAAATTTCTAATAGCTAAATGTTCAATACCACTTTGTATGATTTCTGGAATCTATTAAGATCATTTTTTTGCGCATCACGGTGGTTGAATTCACCTTGATTGCCAGCCACATTCTTGAGACTCGAGTTTGAAGAATCCATCTAATTGGCACTGGTCGATGGAGTGGAATTCCATATTGTCAAGGTTTCTGAAATTTCAGGTGTAGAAATGTCTCTATAGCATATGACATTATATATATATGCAGTTTCACGCATAGGTTCAATTATAACGGTTGTAATGAGCAATTTTTAATAGAGTGCGAGTGAAATGTGGAGGGCATGTTGAAAGGGTGAATAAATTCGTGCATGTGGAAGTGAATGGGGTGTGGCAGTTGATTAGGAGAAGTTTATACATATCTACCATCTATGTATGAACTTAAAGCACTGTTTAACTAGTTCGTGCTAGGTTGAGATGGATTGATTGATCATTATATTATATGTATATAATGTGAAGAAATATGTGTCTGGAAAACTAGTGGTTATTACCATAAGTATGGTGTTTGTCACATTTTCATGTACTTCTTTTAGGTTGTGATTGCACCCTTCAAGGTTATATATGTAGTCAAATCCATATGATTTTGGGGAGTTAAGTAGAGAATTGTTGACTAGTCTGTTCATATAACTTGATAGAAAAACCGTAATAAAAATCAACAAATTTCTTATTCTAGGTGGGTTTTTTTGGCTGTTCGGTTTTGCTTCACATTTTCTGTTTATGGAAAGATTTTTTCATTTCTTTCGGCCTTATGTTTTGGCCTCCATTTCTTTTGTTCAGGCCAAGCCAAGTCTATTTTCCTTTCCCTTTACATGTAAATCCTCTTGGTTAGATATGTAAAATGAGAACCATTTTAGAAACATGTGGTTAGATGGAGATATCAATTTTAATTATTAAATGCGAGGATGATTTAGATTAGACCATTCTAAAAGATGGGACCAAACTTACATTATCTTAAAGCATGGGATTTTAGCTAAGGGGAAAGCACAATAGACAATGTTAAATAGATAAGCTATTATAAAACCACCTAGCTGAACTAAACATTATAAGATGAAGCAATAACAATTTTTAGTCACTCATGCACCACAATGTACTTTGGAAAGAGCTTTATATAACAAATTACTAACCGTTAACAGATTCGAAACTCGTATATGATTTCAACAAATTACCAAGTGTTAACAGATTTTAAACTCGTTGACCTAAATAGTGCTACTAACTGAAGCTGAATTCAGGATTTCTATAACATAGACCCGATAAACTCTCGAGGAGGTCATAATCATTCTCAAAGTTCCATTCCTGGAAGAATAATCTAACTCGGAAACTTTGTGAGATCTCCTTTTTGAAGCCTGAATAATAATCACGGAAAACTATAGTTCATTGGTTAGTTAGTGAGAACATGATTCAAAGTTGCACAAATCATATCAAGTGACACTAAGAGACAAAAGAGTCCAAGAGAGTAGACTCACTTGACAAACTTTTGTGTTGGATAATTGATGAAAAAGATTGAAAAAAGCTCTTTCATACAGATCTCATCTCTGCAAACAAATAAGAAATAGAAAAATTAGATGCTTTCACATTAGGAATCCCAAATCATACCTTAAAATTCAGGGAGATAAAAACCACCTTTTTTCAAATGATTTTTGTTGTTCGTTCATAATACTAATTTCTGCTAATTATTTGTTCAAAAGCATTATACTAATTTTATGCTACACTTACCCTCCTATCTAAGTCATGATTATTTATAGTCAAGTACTCGAAAGGTAGTTTGAGGATATAAATTACATGAAAGTTGCACTCTTTATTACCTGTTTGTAAGTCCGATCCAACAATTTCTAATTTGTAGGTGTAGAAGAGAAGAACATGGAAATCACATTTAGGGCTTTCAATAGCGTGGAAAACAAAGGTTCCGTAAGAGTAAAAATGATAGTGAAAAGTTGAGCCATTAATTGAAAGCCACCCGCAACAATCAGAGAAATAACTCAGTTCCAGCAATTATAACTTTTATCATATATTCCCGAACTAAGTAAACTTGCAGAGGAGTTGAGGATATATGCTTTTACTAGGCCAACTCATTGTGGGTAAACAGAGTTAGTTCATACGTTGTAGAGGCTTAGAACTCATAACTAGGTGTTAAAATATAAGTTTTTCTACATATGGAGTAAAAATAGATTGCATTATTCTTTAAGTCCAGCACCATTTGAAGGAAAAACATTGCAATCACACAGCTTGACATGCCTGTTCTCTGTAGATAAAATAACAACTGTTAGAATGGTAACAGTGAGACAATATGAGCTGAAGATAATAGTTGTATGGTTCAGAGTAGAATAATGAATTAAACACGATGAAGCAAATAAATTATGATTCATAATTGATAGATAGAGTAGTAAAGACTATAAGATTTTACCTATGTTTGAAAGCAATGCATGAATTAGTAACAAAGTAAGTAAGTTAAGATCTTGTGTAGCTTCACCTCGTCCATCAGTAGAATTTGTGTTTCGTGTGGAAGTCATGTTTTGTAGGTTTTGGCGGCTACAAATGGGTGAAACGGTGAGAGAGGTTGGTCTGAAACGATCTGATCCCAACTTCCGTCGACTATAAGTCTTCAATCAATCAAATTCAAGTTCGAACTTGATTCTCGTAAGAAGATACTTCTCAAACACTAAGTTCCTTAGTACCAAGAGTTGATTCCAAACTTTGAGAAATTTATTCCCGTCAGAAGATGCATTTGAAAATGAGTTCCTTATTTTGCAATGGTAGTTGTAAAGTGGGAAAATTCAAAGCTTTTGGAAATTGATTCCCGACTGCAATCAAATCCAAGTTAAAGGAAATTGGTTCCTGTCAAAATCAAGGGCTCGGAGGTTTTTTTTAATCTAATATGAACTGTGAAGAAGGGCTTCCCATCGACGTGGTGAAGAGTGGAAGAAGGGTTTCCCGTCGGCATTGGTGCAGAGTGTAAGAAAGATTTCCCGTCGGCGTTGGTGCAGAGTTCAAGAAGGGTTTGATTAATAATAATAGATTTATTAAAATGCAAGATGGAAAGATTTGATTGGCAAACCCCTAAAAATATGGATTAAAACCCAAATGGGAAGATAAGTGTCAAATTTCAAAAAAATACATTATATATATGGTAGATAAGTGACAAAGGCGGAGCTAGAGTACAATAAGGGGGGTACATGCAGCCCTTTTGCTGCTTCAAAAAATTATCCATTATATATAGGCATGACAGCATGAGTGGGATTCAAACCTCAGACCAACAACTAATTATCCAACCCAATTACTATCTACACAGCAAACCCTTATTGATATTACAGATATTGGTTTATATTTAAACTTGCCTTTGCGTCTTATTTAAATGCAACGTTGGGTAAAAAAATATAATCCCTAAAAATCAAATCACCTTCGTTCTCTGTCTGCTCCATACGACCCCTACTGCCTGCTGCTCCAGAATCCAGTCTCTGCCCCTGCTTATCATCTCTCGCTGTCAGTCGCCACTTATGACCAGTCGACTGTCGTTTTCCCGCCCACCAACCGGTGTTCCATCTTTTCACAAGTTGATTTGGAACGGTAACTGTTGATTTGTATTTTTAATTGATGATTTGTCCATCTTTCTCTAAATTCACTAGTGTTATCGTAATTATTGATTTTTCATATTCTAAAGTTGATTTCGATATGTAATATTAGATGAATGGTTGAACGATGCAATGGTGACCTGTATAGAACAAGATATGTGTGCTAGTTTAGACAAGGAATGTATTATGAAATGCTTTCAAAGTATAAAATCGCGTCGTGGTTTGTTGTAAGTAGTGTGCTTTGAACTACTATTTTGTAACTGTACGAATCTTTAATATTATAACGTTTGACTTTATGTTCCGTTGATAGTTGACTTTTGTGTGAGATAATTAATTTTTTTATACAAAAAAAGACACTCAATGATATGGTGTTTGTAATAAATTTCATGGTGTCAATTGAAGGAGATTATAAAAAAGAAATTCATATTTCTTGTTTAAACGTTCAAGAGAAATTTTTTCAGAAAGTTTGATTTTTTATTGTAAAGGATTATCTTATTTTATTTGGACGAGTAAAGAGAAAGAATATGATTTTATTCCTTTTTAGAAGTTGGATTGTTTAATTCTAATCGACCTACAACTCTTTTTTCTCCCACCTTATTTTCTCTATAATATTTTTTTGTTAATTTTAAACTTACCTAATTAGTAATTAATAGAAAAATCCCAGTCAACAAGTGCCATGACAGCAAAACGTCCAATTGAACGTGTTAATTCATCACAACTGCCCAAAAAAGAAGGGGCTTATTTGATGGCCTGAGAAAAGCGTAGGGACTTGATTAGAAAGAAAAATAACAAAGTGGCTCAATTGTTAACTTGTAATAATATAAGGACCATTTTGGCCATAATCCCAAAATTAAACTTACTTCCGCGTTACTAATTACAACTGAATAAGTTGGAGATGAAATATGAGGAAGCATTAAGCATATACTATGACAATCAAATAATTTATGCTTTTTTTTATGAATAGTATATAATATGTTGGGGTACAGCACATTAATAATGTTTATAGATGAGTTTAATGTTTCCGAGGAGTTCCCTAAGCATAGACGTGCGGGTGGGGGGGTGGGGAATCCTTGTTTATTTTATTTGCTTTGTATGCTCCCCAAACAAGATTTAATGGAAGGGAAATGGGGATTAGAGTGGGTTTAATTTGTCATCTTCTCGTTTCATTCTTCAATGATTTTTGGTGTTTTTGCACATCAAAGTGGTTGTACGGACACAAGTAAGAGGATTAAAACAAATGTTTCACATGTCTCCCATCTCTCAATTCAGATATGTTCAACCGTCCAAAACATAACAGCCCAGGGATGGATCCTGGATCATATCCTGCTCATTATTATTAGTATTGTTGTTTTTTTTGTCTGGATGGTTTGTAGATGCCATATAGACAAAGAAAAACATAACGTTGGCATGTTAGTAGCGCTGGTAAATTGGTGTCAATTAATCTGTAAAGGTGGTTAAAAGTCGGCTAAATCAAAAATAAAGTCTGTCGAAACGGTTAACGAAAATGATGGAATCGGCTAAATGGTTAAAATTGACGGTTAACCATTTTTAACCGACCTTTCATACACCTAACATAATTATGAATGTGATCTCAATCCCTAAACCACTAACCCATAACTCCTCTTTCTTCATTTCCATCTTGTGACTCCTAAAAAATTTAAGTCAGACATAAATACACCTCACATTCATACATCGACTGTGGCGACCCTCCTTTGCCTCACTCCTTACTTTGGGAAGCACCACAACAACACATGGTCAATGACGGGTAGAGGCGAATTCAAGAGGGTGTCTGGGGGAGTTATAGCTCAGAAAATTTTAAATCTAGGTTTAGTACTTGATCGTGCCGCAATTAGAGAAAGTCAGAGAGAATCCAACTCTCTTACGCCCTGGCCTCGAATAGGATTTGAGAAGTTTTTTAATAGGTTGTTTGGATTAGAGAATTGAGTCGGAGATTTTGAGTAATTTGAGTTCCAAATCTCTAATCTAGAAAATTGGTTTCAAATAGAATTTTCGGATTGCAAAAATTTAGAAAGATTTTGAAGAATTGAAATCTCTAATGGTGGGCCAAGGTAATTTTTTCATCAAAATGAATTTGTTCCAATCGTGAAAGATTTTAAGTGATTTGATTTATATGCTGTTGTGTCATTTTAAAATTATAATAAATTTGTTTATTTTATTTATTTTAATTTTCCAAATTAAAATCTCTGTAAATCACCTATCCAAACAATCTATTTTTAAAATAAAATATACACTCAAATTTTATTTTCAATTCTCTAATTATTTGAATTCTCCCCCATAAATTAAGCTTTACAAATGAGTCCTAAGTATTGTATTTGTTCCAGAATTTTAAATCTACTCCTAAAGGAGTAAGTCAAAATGTAAACAAGTATAATCAAAGTCGAATCCGAGTGATTAAGCGTCCTCGCATCTCAACTCAAAGCTATGCAGCAAGTACTCCGTTGTGGAACTCGACGTTTTTAAATTGGAAATCATGAGTAGGTATTTACAGTGTTTTTGTGCAATGGACCCAACATTTTAGCTGGCCTGCATGATAAAAAGATGAGTGATGGTGTTTCAATTGATCTCTTATTGCCGAAAGTTTAAAAAGTTTGAAAAAACCTTATTTGACTTCTGAAGTTTTCCCCTGGGATGACATGTATTGCATATAGAACAAAATTGATATACATTGGCGATACTGTACATAAGAGTGCGGTTAACAATGTGAGGATGAACCGGTCAAACTGTGGAGATTCGTGTGAAACGTTTGTTGTGGTGCGCGGTTACAAGTACCATCGAAAGAGAAATGTGTACTCGTGTTATGGCTATTGCTAGCAAGGATATATATGAGTGGCAGATTTTGAAGAGTATTCATTTTAGTATCGAATAATATCAAGTATTATAGATTTTTATTACGAAAATAAAAATCATTTATTAATTGGAAAAAACAAAGAAATTAAAGTAGCAAGTCAACTTATAGTCTACCAGTAGTCTTCTAGTGATTAGAATAAGGCAATCGCTATGCATAAGTGAAAAAGATGGTGTGAGAAGTAGAGAAATAGACATTATTGGAGGTGGAAAAGGGGAACAAAGCGTGCGTGATCACCAAGAAAACAGAGTAGCTTTCTTTCTTTAAGCTTAGCCATCAAACACCAAAATTTCAATCAATTGATCAATCATGTATCCGTAAAAAACAACAGTTAGAAAGCTGGTAAAAGTGAAGTCAACTGTAAAAACCACGCATGTTTTTAACTTTTCTCTTGAAATTTTTACCGTGAATAATTTAAACTTGTTTGCTTTAAATATTTTCCTGTGCCTAATTCATTAATCATTATATATATAAAAAAAACAAACTGGTATGATGTGGTGGCCACTTGAAAAAACAAAAATAATAAGTCGCAAAAAGGAGAAGAGACAGTCTGTGTTGCGTTTTGTTTTCTTCTGTTTCTTTTTAACTTTGAAGCAAAATAAAGGTATGGATTTCTATGCCTTATTCATCCCGGCTTTTGGGTTACAGTGGCACCCCTAACAAAATTATCACCCAATTATGTTTACTTTAAAGATCATTATTATTTCTCTAATATTACTTTCTTTTTCCTTTGGCTTGTTTTTGTGATACAGAATAGGATTATCCATTCCAACTATACATTTCTACACAATAAATGTTTTCTTTTTCAAACCACAAATTAAGACATATTAAATTTATGGAGAACACTATGAGGTTCAAGGATGAAGCTAGAATTTTAATTCGGGATGGGGAGGTCAAAAAGAATAAATCGCAATTGCCATCACACCAAATACAAGATTTATATATTATTTTTTTATTTAGTATTCATTTTTTATTGTCCAGAATTTTGATATATTCCATCGTCATAGGCCGGGGAGGGCCATGAACCCTCCTGACAACCATCTAGCTCCGCCCCTGATGGTGTTTTCACTAAATTGGAGGTAAACATAATTACAATACTAACGTTTATGCTGCTTAATTAAATGTTGGAATTAATAGATATAACCTTAATTATTAACTTTAAATTATGTTTGATTGAAATATTTAGTCATTATGGCATCGAATTATATTCGCTTGTTTTCAACTTTTTTTCTCGAGCTGCATTTTTAACTAAAATGATAGATCAACATCTTTATCAAATTATTATTTTTTGTTCAAAATCTCTCGATCTAGATTCTTATCCTCGATAAAAATGAGATATTATAAGCATGTTTATCTATCAAAATGCCAGTGCTTCCCGCACTTTTATTAGGGGTACAATAGCGCTACCCTTAAATTTATATAATTTCTAATTTTTAAGATAAGCTTATATAACTTCTGTTTCGCATACTTACTCTACCAAGTGAGACATTAATAGAATTGCATCATAATATTTTTATATAATTCAGAATGAGCATCCTCGATCTTTATCGAGTCATTTGACTCAAACCAAATCACCTAAACAGACAAAATTTGTAATTTTGTACCGTATCTCTTTTGTATTTGAAAATAAATTATAACTTTTATTAAGAGATATCATATTATCCATACATGACCTTTGTACTACTTGTTTCTTTTCACATTTCTAATTTGCAAGATAAATGAATTATGTTTCACATATATGATATGATGATAGAGAACCTTTGATATTATTTGAGTAAAAAGCAAGTAGATGATGATAAAGAAAGAAGAAAACCAATATTAATTATTATTTTGTTAAATCTTCTTGGTAGGGGAAATGAACAAGAGAAAAGATAGAAAGTGCTACGTCAGTAATTCAGCCGTAGGCTTCCACCCTCCTTAGCCCTTGCCATCTTTTTATTTTTTGAACTATTTTTTTCCCATTACTCGAAGATAAAAAATGCAAATAGATATTCTGAGTTGATTTGCCATTGGGGATGACAAAGAGGGATATCTCCTTCTCTCATATCCACTAACCTCCTCCCATCTCTCTCTCTTCTTCTTCTTCTTCTTCTTCTTCATCATCGTCATCATCATCATCATCTTCTCTACGTTTTCGTTTTCTGATGTGGCTTTTGGGTTCGTTCATATATCCATTTTTGTGGTTGTTTGACTAATCATGGTTTAAAATTAAATCTATTGGTCTTTCTTTTCTTTTGTGTTTTGGGTCTAATATTATTCTGGGTTTGTTTTCCAGGAGTTTCTTGAAGTCTAGCTCCATCTCTTCTCTTCTCTCTCTTATACTCTTCCTTTGTTTGCTTCCAAAAACAATACCACCTTAAAGAAAGAGAGAAAGAGTCAACAAAGATAGTCTCTTCTTTGTTGAATCCAAACAAAGAAGAAGAAGAAGTACCAAAAAAAAAACAAGCTAAGGCTGTGCGTGACTGAGTGAGGGTGAGATCCCATAAAAGCAAAGTGTGTGATCAGTGCTGCACAGTTGTTTCTTTCTATCTCCTTTTTTTTTATTTTCAAGCTAAACAAAACCACCAAGAACAAAATCGGTTTCAAGCTCCCAGACTCCATTCATTCATTCATTATTTCTTTATATATATACACTCCTTTTCCCTTCTCTCTCTCTCTCTCTCTATGTTTCCTCTCCCCTCTCTCCCCCCCCCCCTCCCCTCTCTCCCCCCTATGTTTGGTTTATTGATTCTTCAGTAAAACCTTTTTCTTACACTGTATTATGATGATGATGATGATGATGAAGAAGAGTTTCATGTTCCAAAATCAGCAGCAACAAGAAGAAAACATGTCAAACTTGACTACATCAGCATCTGGCACTGAAGCAAGTGTTTCTTCTTCTGGTCATCATCCACCTCCAGATATTTCATCATCAGCTCAGCAGCCACCCCTTAAAAAGAAGAGAAACATGCCAGGCAACCCAGGTACCCCGATCTAGTCAAGTCATTCACTTTCGCTTCTCAATTTTCTGACTGATTTGGTTCTCTTTTAAAATTTTATTTATTTATTTACTGTACTGTTGTGTAGATCCAGATTCAGAGGTGATATCTCTATCACCAAAATCACTGATGGCAACAAACAGGTTCCTATGCGAGATCTGTAACAAAGGGTTCCAGAGGGACCAGAATCTACAGCTTCATCGGAGAGGGCACAACCTGCCATGGAAGCTGAAGCAGAGAAACAAAGACGAAGTGGTTAGAAGGAAGGTGTATGTGTGTCCCGAGCCGAGTTGTGTTCACCATGAATCATCAAGAGCGCTTGGAGATTTGACAGGGATCAAGAAGCACTTCAGTAGGAAACACGGGGAGAAGAAGTGGAAATGTGATAAGTGTTCTAAGAAGTATGCTGTTCAGTCCGATTGGAAGGCTCACTCTAAGACTTGCGGCACCAGGGAGTATAGATGTGACTGTGGCACCCTTTTCTCCAGGTATCTTTCTTTCCATCTATCTGTCTATGATCAATGTATTTAATTAGTCTTCTTTTTAAATAATTAATTGATGTTTCCTAGTGGAGGACAAATTAAAGGGGGTGTGAGTGATGTGTATGTTGTGGGTAACCTAGTTGGGTTATTGACAAAAAGAATTTGGCATTAAATGATTTGAGGAGATCTGTGTACTGAGAATTTTCCCAAAGATTGAGAGAGGTAAGAGAAATGGAGTGGAGAGAGAGAGAGAGCTTCATTAATGGCTGACATGGGAGAGAGAAGAGAGGAGAAAGTAGTCAAACAGAAGCATAGGTATGCAAAAAAAGATGTACATACACGACATATAGAGCTACAGAAACGAAAGTCTGGAGCAGAAAAGAAAAAACAAAGGAAAAAAGTGATTTATATATATGGTGGAATTTGTTGTCTTTCTTGATGATGATGATGATGATCACGATTTGAAAGGTTTGTTTGTTTGTGCTGTGTTTAAAGAACAGGAGGGACAGTTTCATAAGACACACAGCATTCTGTGACGCATTAGCAGAAGAGAGCGCCAGAGGCATACCTCCTCCAGCAGCTGCAAATACATTCACAAACCCAACAGTACCAACACCAACACCACCTAGTCTTGTTCCCCATCTCCACCAACAAATCATATTCTGCAATACCCATTTTCTCCATCCCTGAAAAAGGAACAGCAGCAGCAGCAGTCGGCTTATAGTAACATTATTAATAATATTGATAGCAGTGGGGGTAATTTTGGAATGCTGAGACCACCTACAGGAGCAGGAGCTTGTGCAGAGTTGCCACCATGGATAGCCAGCTGTCCATCATCAGGCCTACTACTAGGCTCGGGCCCACCACACAATAATCTCTCCTCTTCTTCATCATCATCACCATCCATTTTGTCCACTGGTACTACTACTGCTGCAGCGGAAGCAAAAGGAGTAAGCCCTAACCCTAGCCAGTTGGGACCCACAACCCTCACTCTACCAAACTTTCATCCGGCGTCTGTCCCACACATGTCAGCCACTGCGTTGCTCCAGAAAGCTGCTCAGATGGGCTCTTCCACCTCCTCCACCGCCACCACAAAAACCGCCGGCCACCCCACCACTACTGGGTCCCGTCAGATTCACGTGTCCACTACAGGAGCTAATTTGGATTTCAATTTCTCCTCGTCGTCACGGGTTCATCAACAACATATGGTTGGTGGTGGCAACTTTTTCCAGGAGATGATGATGAACTACTCAATGGGGGGTGCTACTACTACTGCTGGCGGGTTTGAGGAGGATGATGATGAGTATGACGGCATCGCTTCCTTTGAAGATGCATTGGGTGGCTCCAAATCAGCAGCGGGACTTGGAGATGGAGGGTCAGGAGGAGGAGGACGAAGCGAAGGAATGACGAGGGATTTCTTGGGTTTGAGGCCATTAATGTCGCATACTGATTTACTGAGCTTGGCAGGCTTTGGTCACTGCATCAACGATGATGCCGCTGACCAGCGACAGCAGCATAATAGTCATAGTCAAGAGTCTCTAAAACCTTGGCAAGGGTAATTAATTACCTAGATTCCTTCTGCATTTTTTTTTCTTTTTATCATGTTTTTCTTATAGTCTCCTATATATTATACAATTTTAAATGTTCGTTGTACTTTTTCTCTGTTCTATTTTGTTTTTAATTATTAGTATGCATGCTCCTCACCCTTATATTGTTATGACTTATGAGATGCCCAAAGAACAAACTCGATTCTTCACTTCTACTAGTTCAGAAGCCTTTCATCCTTCATTCCTTCTACATATAATCGTAAACTTCCAAATTATAATAAGTTTTACGCCATTCCATTACACCCTTATTTCATTAATTAAGTTGTATATCTAATACCCATTTACTTTATATAATAACACTTTACCACTTTTACTTTGCCAACTTAACATATGGGTCCTTCTACTATTGAAAAGTGTTTTTGCCCCATCCGACTCTACCAACCTGTCCAATGATTCCTTCCGTTACCTAATCCGACATCTCATCGGAGTTTTTTGTTGAATCGACAATGCTATGTCATCATGATAACACATGACTGATGAGTCATATTATTATTTAGTTTTTTAATTGACTGTACCTAATTGGCTGGTTTTAATCTCTCAAGATTTCACTATATCTCCCTCTTTTTCTTATCCTAACCTTGTCTTCCTCCAAATTTATTCCCCCATACGTCTTCAACCACCGTCATCAACCTTCATCGACCTCATAACCTAAAAAATAAAGATATCCACCTCCTTCGCTGGAGTTCCCTAATGTCCTCGGCATTTTCGCGTGTCAAATAAAACCATTTAAAATGAAGATAGGTTCCCTCATCTCGTCGACAATCCCTGAACTCACCGGCAGCCTGGCACGACGGTTCTGAAGGGTTTTCTGTAGAGGGTTCGAGGGAAATAAAGGACGGGTTGACGAATATAGAATTCAGTTGATATTTATGAAAGGCCGTCTGAGTAATCGGTGGTTGGGCTGTTGTATGGGGACACGACATTGAGTTGGGGGGGGATAGGAAGTCACACTAAATAACTAATTTGATATATTTTTTGGTAAACTCATTTGAGTTTACAGTCAATTAAAAATTTCAACAATAATAATAACTAGCCACGTGTGTGGCACCATCGATTCAGCAAACAATAATAGAGAAATGACTGATTGGATAATGGAAGGGGTCGTTGGGCAAGTTGGTACAGTAGAAGCGGGTAAAATCATATTTTTATAGTAGAAAGGTTTATATGTTAAGATGGAAAAGTAGAGGGGGGGGGGGGAAATATTATTATCCCTTAAAATTACTATACTAATTTAATTACTGGACATCAAAGTTCAAACTACGACTTGCATGTTGAATTCTTTAAAGATGCTAAGATGACTACTAGAATTGAATCCCAAGACCGTTATAGTGTTATGCAGTGGTGGAGTCACAACTAAGGATATTGACTAAGGTGTTCTGAATTCATATCATAAAATCATTAACCATATAATCGAAAAGTCTACTCCAAAGAAAGCCGGAAGTGAAAAACTTAATACTTAATCAAAAAATAGTTAATCATGCACTATTTATAATGAAGAGATTCCATATTGTGAAAATGTTGTAGAACATATTTGTTAACCAAACTAGCACACAAATTTTATTTAATATGTTGTCACTAGTGCATCATTCAATTACTCATCGAGCTTTGGTTCTTGAATGTGTGGAGGCCCCTATAATTAGGAGACCTTGGCGATTTTTATCAGTTTGGGTAGAACATAATGATTTCCTTTCTAATCGTGTTCAATGGTGGAATGAACCCGTTGTTCGATATGGGAAGTCATTTACTTTCTCTCAAAGAAACTTAAACTCATCAAAGGGCATCATCTTAAGGAATGGCACAAAGTTAACTTTGGAAAGCAAAATAAGGAGATTCATAATATTCTAAGTGAAATTCAAGAGCTGGATCTTAAAGAAGAAAGGGATGGTTTACTCGATGATGAAAATCTTAACCGAGGCATGCTCAAGTGCAAATTGGAAAAATTGTGGAGAACAAAAGAAAGTGTTGTGAGGTAGAATTCTTGTGTGATTTGGCTTAAAGTGGGCGATAGAAATTCTTCTATTTTTCACAGGACAACAAATATGCGGAGAAAAGTTAATTGGATTGGGAAAGTCAAGATCGATGGTTGCTTTTTTGTTGGTCATGAATTTATTACTGCTGGAATTACAGAGTATTTTCATAGACTTTAACCCAGAGGATTCCCATCTTATTACTCATCCTTTTTCGCTCCGTTTCTGAAAGATTAAAAGGAGTTAATGGGATTTCTTGCTCCGCCCTTTCTCGAAAGAAGAAGTGTTGTCGGTTGTCAAGAAGATGTGAGAAGGAAAGAAAGCTCCAGGGCCTGACGGTATAAAAATTACCTTTGTCAAAACATTATGGAACATTATTAAGATGGATCTTATTCAGGCTTTCCATGTTATTCAGATTACTTATTCTCTCCCAAAGGCTATCAATAGTTCTTTTATTTTCTTGATTTCCAAGTGGGATGTAGTAGGTGATCAAAGCCCTTCGCACTATCATCTTGTGGGAATTGTGTACATAATCTTTTTTAAGTGTCTTATTAGACGCCTTAGAATAGTTCTTAAGGACATCATTTTGCCTTCCAAAGTGCCTTCCTTGAAGAACAACGTATTTCAGACGTATTTATTGACTAATGAGATCATTAATTCTAGAAGAGCAAGTGAAAATCGGGCATTGTATTCAAATTTGATATCGAGAAAAGCATATAATTCGGTTTCTTGGCATAACATTCTCTTCACTTTGACAAGTTTTGATTTTCCTCCTAGATGGGTCAGTTGGATTAAAGAGTGTATTTCTGTTGTACACTTATAGGTAATTATTAATGGTAAACCATATGGGTTTTTCTCTTCGTAAAGAGGCATCCGTCAAGGGGATTTCCTATCTCCCTACCTCTTCATTTATGTTATGAAGATTCTTTCAAAAATGCTTCAAAGAGAAATTGGGAGTATGTAATTGTTGACCACCACACGGGGTAAACTCCCAAACTGGACAGTTTGAGTCAGACCTTGGTCGTCCTCCTCATCCTTCTCATTTTCTCTATCAAATCTCGGGTTAGGATGTACTGCTTCAATCATCTCATCATTAATGATAAAATCTCCCCCCATATCAGTAGCATACAAATCATCAAAACCTTCCATTTCACCCTGAAAGTCGTCTTCCATCTTTCTCTCCACTTGAGGAACATCGGGGGCTTGGACTTGCTTCACCTTAAGGTTGGTAGACATACTATTGTCCACCCGAATATTTTCTTGCAAGTCATCTTTTGACCTTGGTGGCTGTGCCTTTATATTCCCTGGGGCCATGTCAACTTGGCCTTTATGACTTGGAGCATTCTTACGAAGGAATCTCCTCTTCTGGATCCTGGTTAGGTCAACTAAAGCTATTGGCACATTAGGAATTCAAAAAGTTCTCTTCATAGGTTTCTTGGCTCATATCCCATAGGCTGTCGTACTCCCTCCACCTGCCTTAGATACGATGGGTACCTTGGCCTCGTAGGAAAAGTACTAAGCCTTTGTTGGATTGGCCTATTGGGGATGGGGACAATCCTCTATTGGAATACTGGCCCATTGGGAATGGAGCAAAGTCTCCATTGGAACATTGGCCCGTTGAAATGGGGCCAAGTTTTTGTTGGATCATTGTCATCTCTTCATTGAATGTGAGGCTCTTCTTTGATTGGATACACAAATTATCCACATATGCTTCCCACCAGGGGAGCTGGAGCTGATTGCACGATAGAATCTGAGCTCCCTTCATGAGGTGGTGACGTATCCCACACCAACTTGAAATGCAATAATTGGACTTTGGAGAAGTTGAGATGACCATGTTGACATTAACGTTGCCAGGGAAAGGGTATGTATCCACCAACATAGCGTCTTTCCTTGGTTCATGAAACTTGATGCATCCTTTATCGATAACATCCTGCAAAACATTTCGAAAAAATACATGAATCAGTAGAATGAGGCATGCTATTATGCCACTTGCAATAACGTCTTCCTTTCAGCTTGTCAGGCGATGAGAGGTTATGCCCCTCAGAGAGCTTGACTTGACCATCCTTGTGTAGTTGGTCAAATATCATGTCTGCCTTTGACACATCAAAAGAATATTTTTTAGGTTGGATCGGGGCACCCACTAGACATCTCCGGCAACGGCGCCAATTTGATACGTGGATTTCCACCCGCTATCAAATACACACTAGATTCAACTAATGGAATCGTTAATTTCCCTAGGGTGTTCCTAATGCTATTACTCAAATTGATTAAGCTATCTAAACAGAGTAACAATGATTGATTGGTTGTTTGATTGTTGGTGTATCAAACTATCAACTAATGACTGAAATAAAACAAATCAAAATGCAAGGAATTGAGTTTGAAAGATAAGATGAAGGTTATTCGGACTAGAATGCACAATAGCTAGCAATGCATGGATGAACGATATGCAATCTCAGTTATTCAAGTTATAATGGCTTGGTGATTTCCTACGATAGTCTTAGATCACTCTCGCGCCTCTAAGGATCTATTCGCTCGACCGTACACTCCTCTCTCTAGCTAATCTACACCGAAGCAGAACGTATTAAAGATGTTCGATGAAATGCCACAACGATAAATGATGCAAAAGTCCTAGATTAAACGCTCCTCTCTCAAGCTAACGAGTAACCTAGAGTTCTTCCTAAACGACCTATCAATCTACGTTCCTCTCGGACCCACAAATCAATGATGATGATTCAATCAAGATGATCACACGGGAATGAATCTGAAATTTGGTTTAGCAAGAACACACGATAATACTGAATGTTATTTATAGATTTCTAACCTATCGGTCGAGCTACTTCTTGCATTCCGGCGACTTGCTTTCCCTCTCAACTACCCGTTCTTTTCACCCTTCACCCGCTGACATCGATAGCAATATCAAAGGTTTAGAAACCCATCATCCATACAAAAGCTAAGCTAAAGTTTCATCTAATCCTAACAACACAAAAGGTTTAGTCGCTCATGATTTCAAAAATAAATCTCAAGAGAAGAGAAGAAAATCGGAGAAAAGGATAAGTTTTTCGTGGAAATCCCAATCTTCAACATGATGATTCACCCTTCACCAATTGTGGTTGATCCTCTTGCTTCAATCGTCTCTCGGGAACCCTAACTCTCTCCAAGAGCTCGAAAATATGTGTATAATGAGGTATATCCAAGCATATATCTTCCATAGGGGTCTCAGGGGATATTTATAGGCTTCTGGGCCAAGTTAGAGAAGGTTTAGGACTTGAAAACTGGTATGGGGGTGGGACACGCCGTGTTCCCGGCCGTGTTCCGCCCCTGTAAATTTCTCGGGCAATTCCAGAGGAGGGACACACCGTCTCCATTTTGGAACACGCCGTGTTCCTTAATTATACGGAATTTAACCATAGAGTCCACATAAAGGTTGTCGAACATCGAATTATCTTTCCAACACCGCTAAAATTGCATCAATTGGACTTTCCAGCGATCAATTATGCTCAAAATACTAAATAGTGACATTTTCTTCCCAAATCGAACGTTTTGAGTTGTTCCGGCCTCTCCGTCATGTCTTGGTTCATCTCTAAACGTCATATGACACGACCCTAAGGGGGGCAAGAGCACCAAACATGTACTCAAAACCCAAATTTGAATACATTTCGACAGACAAAAATATAGTTTATAACGAGAAAAGGTGTGTCGAAAATACAGCACATCAATGAGGGCATGATTGGGTCATCCCACTTGGGACTCGTTCTCAACCTTAGCCAATGTGGTACACACATAAGCCTTCCCTGGCACTATTTCTTGCAAGTCAACCTCAACTTCGAAAACACCACCATCTATGTGGTGTAAACATCGTCGAAGTCTGGATGGTATGGTCCCCGTGAGGCACTCTCCTATTCTCCTCTTCATGGAGAAGAGACTCATACCTCACAGCCCAAGACACGAGTTGGAACAAGTCAGAGAACTCTTTGTTCTAAAACTTCTTCCTTAACTCAAAAGCTAAACCCTCTTGTACCAACTTGACAAACTCTCTCTATTAAGTTGACAAAGCACCGGTTACGAGCATTCTTGTATTTAGTAAGGGAAGGCTCCACCGACTCACCTGGCTGTTGGCATATGCATGCCAATTCAACCATGGAAACCTCCGGCTCAGATTCGTAGAACCCACTACTTGAGTAGTGGTTGGGAAATGACCATGATTCATGTGGTGATGAGATGGTTGGTTATTTACCGATGGAAAATTCTCTTACCGTGGTTGGCTATTCTAACCACCAACGGAGGAAAATTTGCACTTCCATTAAAATTATTTGGTCTTGAGTTAACACATCTAGTGATCGTATCCTTGTTTGTACCACTGATGAGGTAAAAAAATTTCTAAATTCATCAAAATTATTTATGTTTTTATTAAGAATTTCAATAACTTGACCTAAAAGTCTATCTATTCAAGAATTATGAGATGTCAATTGAGCATTTACCTCTTGGTGATTCTCCTCCAGCCTCTAGAGAATGGAGGCGACTGCACTTCCAAGATCGACACTTGGCATCGACTGGGGTGGTGCCACATCTCCTGTCAAGTTGGTCAAACTTCCTCCATCATGGTTTGCTTCAGCGCCAGCCATGTGCTCTTCTTCCACTTAAGTTTGTGGAAGATCACCTTCTTGATTCCCCTTCCTTGGTGCCATAAGATCAAATACACTTTGTCCCACTGAGCGTGCCAATTTTTTTCTGGCAAGACAATTTTTATGTTTGAACACAATGAATGCACTATTGACTTCTTAGAAACGGATTAAATACACACGGTTCACACTCTTCCAACAAAATTGAACGAGGGTGTTCGATGTCTATGATGGCTATCTACTCTATCTACTACTATTCCTTTGGAGGTTCCGAGAGAGCTCCAAACTAAAAAAGGCTATGACTACGAGCAAAGTAATTAAATTGGGCAAAGTGTATACTTGATGAGATTTTTGTCTGTCCTTCTTTATTGATTGGCTTCTTATATTTATAGGACATCGTGAAAAGTTACGGGCACTGGAGAAGGCAACTGTCATGGAAGTTACCTCTCACGTTGTAAATCATGGGCACAATCTCGTCACTTCTTTAACTGCTCTGGTTCGTGTGTTGTCAGTTTCTTCTTTCTCTTCGACTTTGATATTATCTTGTTGGTGAGATACCGTGGAGTATGAATATGGGTAATCAATAGTATGATGATACTGGATGGCAGTGATGAGATGGCAGTAGTGGTATGTATGGCACTTGGATGGCAATACTAGATGGTAGTACAAAAATATAGCCATTAGACAAGAATGAGAGGATGGAAAATAATCGTAATTATTTGCCATCAAGAATTATTTCCATTGGATAGGAATGACATGATGACATTAACCGTAATTATTTACCATTAGAATAGCATGATGACATAGACTGTATTGCCCTAGACTAGCATGACGACATAATCTTAATTATTTTTCATTAGACTTCTCTTTTTTCACGTTATATATATTCCCTTTTTTATTTTATTTCACTACAAAAATATTTTACCGTAAACACTTAGTTTTTTAGGTTTTTTTTGTTTGGACATTTGTTTCTTGGTTGTTCTTGCTATCGGGGTAGAGTTTAGTGTCTGGGTTATCAACCTCTGTTCAAGGTTTTTGTTTCAAGAATGATTGGAAGCACGAATGTAATAACTCATGCTACACATTTGTGGTCCGAGCTTCATTTGGTAAAATTAGTAATCCTGCCTTAAGATCGGTTGATATATTTAACATCTTTTATCTATGATACAAGTAAGAACATTTAAAAAAAAAACTTGGGTCCATTTTAAAAATCTCATGTTTTTTAATCTTATGAAAAAATATAACCAAACCAAACAAGCTTATATAAGGGCGGTGTTGGCGTGGACATGTTTTTCAATCTTATGAACAAATGTAAGCAAACCAAACAAGTTTATATGAGGATGGTTTTGGTGTGGACATATTTTTTTAATTTTATGAACAAATATAAGCAAACCAAACAAGCTTATATGAGGATGGTGTTAGCGTCAATATTGTTAAATAATTTGATGAGCAATTAGATTACTGAGATATTGGATGGCAGAACATCGCACTCTAAGTTCAAAAAAGGGGTTGGAAAAAAAAGATGTGTTTTTAAATTAAGTAGGTTAATACTATTTTACCGTAAAGGTATCGAAACATTCCCTATTTTATAATACATAAAAAGAATTCTATAATTTGAAAAAGATTTATCAATAATTTTGATATCACATTAAGTCAATGAAACATGATAGAAAGCAAGAACCATTAACCTTATAAAGTTAATATATTTACTAAATAGATGCAAGAGGATTACCATAACTTTACATACAGTTTATCCTTGTCTCCCATCTTATCTAAGGTGGGAACAACTGGGGCATAGTCACATGCAAAAGAAAGTAATTAAATGCATGTATTTAGTCAAGATTACAATGATTGTGCATGGATTTAGTCATCCCATCAAATAATTCAGACTTGTGAATCATATTGTTTTGTTTTTAACTGTTTTTTTGTTTATATTTCGAACAAGGTTTGCATCGTTATAGTATACAAACATATGAGAAAAGGTACCTTATAGGAAAAATTAACTTCGCCTCCACTGACACTAATTGAATGAATGTATGTATGGTTGCATATATGGTGGTCCACTTATAAATTGTAACATGTACCTCCACACAACAATTATAAGAGATTCCTTCAATGTCCCGTGACTTAACCATGCATGTGACAATTCACTGTCTTAGCAGCATAAAACAAAACATCCATCGTCTAGTCAATATATATATATATATGTATATATATAATACATAGTGTCGTCCTTCTAACTATTGTGTTATGTTTGTACCGGTTCTTTCCCTTTCCAAAAAGGTCATTTTTATCCAACTAATGGGTTAGTTTGTTGATAAAGAATGTGTTGATTCAATATTTTTTATTCATATTTCCTAGCTAGTGTATAAGTGTAAGTATGGGGCAATTGGGGGTGGGGATGGTAGAGAATTGAATAAAATGATAGTGTGAGATAGAAAAGTATTAGAGAGGCGCATTTAGATAAGTATTGGCCTAAGCCATTTCTAGAGTGGACTGGGCGTCAATGTCTTAAGCAGTATTTTGGGGTAGGTATGTTGTCTCTTTTCCCAACGAATGCAGGTTTTATAGTAGTTCCGACATCCAAATTGAATTTCCATCTGGCGAGATCGCGATGGTGATGGATGTGGGGGGATGGGAGCTGTTAAATAGTGGTTGTCAGGCTCGGCCATAGGGTTAGGGTGTCGAGCATATGCTAAGGTCTGTTGGTGAGCCCGACTTAGAATTTGTTAATCGAGCTAGAAAATTAGGGCTATCGATCTGGCTGAGACACAGACTAGGTCGTTTTGTTTAAGACATTCTCGACACTACCTCAATTGCGCACAACAGACTACCAACTGGTCACCTCTAGGATAAAAGAGTCAGTCTATGATTCTCGTATGTGCGAAGATGAGAAGTTCTCTCAATACACTCTCAATCTTTTTCTCCCGGCTCAATCTTTCATTCCCCTTTAGGGTTAGTTTTTTCAGTTATTTATAGTAACAGATGACTTCTGCAAACAAGCTAGGATTCCTTCATAATTAATTGATTCATTCATTTTAATTAACAATTATATCTTCAAATATAAAATCTCATCTAAACCAATCTGATTAACTATTACATAGTCAAACCAAACCGGATACAACATTGAGACCTTTTCAATTATTCACACTTTCCCAACAATCCTCCACTTGAATATTTGAAGAACTTATTCCATTGACAATCAATAGAAAAGCATAAGACCGAGCCTAAACTAAGGTATCTTTAAATTGAAACCTTAGTGTAGTGGTTACAATTCAGATTTCATAAGAGTGACTCGTAGTCTTGAACTCTATCTTTGATAATGTAACACGTCAAGTCTTTTCAGAGTGTCATTTTCAAAAAGCTCGTGCATTTAAGGCCCTATATGTCAGTCCTGGTTTAGTGAACGCTCTAGAAATTTCATATGAAGCGACCGAACTTCCACATTCACAAAGGTGAGTCTATCTGAAGTAGTCCTAAAGCTAGGTTGTCCACCCCACATGAAATATAAATCTCATTAAGAGTTACTATTACCTCAACCTCTTTAGCTCTAGGAATTCATGCTTCACTATGCATGATCGTTCTCATATTACACACAACATGTTATTACCCATTGAACCAATTCTTGGGATATCCAATCTATCAGGTCGGGTAACTATAAAACCCACCACTAGAAGACCCGATCGAACCATCCAGTTTGACCTATGCATAGTAACCACGAGTTTTCACTCAACTAATCAAACAACATTCCACCCATGCATACAAACCACAAGTTTTCACTCAACTAATAAAAAAACATTCAAGACATAACAGTAACAATTCATTCTCAAGTTCTAGTCTAATTCTTAATCAAAAGGAGCCAAACAACCCATAAATCAAAGAGCATCAAAGGCTCAACAAAATACTAACAAAATATCCAATATGGAGAACCAAAATCCATCCCAAACAATAAGGAAGACATCAACTGAAAAATCATGGTAAACTCCTCAAAAGAAAAATGGGGTTGAACATCCTCCAAGTAACTCTCTCTCAAACTCCCAGAGTCACTCGGTCGAGATTTAGTCTCTATACGCTTTTTCCTCTTAGGAGGCATCGTCTCCTGTAGGACCAGAAATGTACATACATGTACATATAGACGTGGTCAGTGATACACACTAAGTGTCTAGAAAATATTGCATAGAATAGTGACAGGTAGGAAAAGAAGAACTCAAGAAGACAAACAAGAGATCATCATAATTCTACTCTAGTAATGCGACCCTACTAGTCAAGTAATAAGATACCTAGCATTAGCCATCCCTAACTGTGCGGATAGCCTCATAGTGGATCAGACCATGAAACCACCCTAACTATGTGAGCAGCATCTGTAGGCATACTCTACATCTCCTGAACCTTTCCTTTAACAACCTAGGGATTGCGTAATCCGAGGTGGGTGACCAACGCAAGCACACACCACTGTTATGAATATAGCTATGCCTATCTTAACCTGTTATGAATAGTGGATCACACACAACTGTTCAACCCTCAAGAACTTCATGCTTAACATCAAAAACTTCTTTGTATTATATATCGCACACTACTGTACAGACTCAAAGCCCTCGCTGAACAACCTCAATTATCACAAGGAAAACCCACTACTCATGAGATCATCTCCCACCATCTAAGTACAGTTCTATGCAGAATTATGTTGAAAGTAAGCATAAATCCCCACCTTGGATCGCTTTCCTGAAGGGTCTGAACCAGAGAAGCTGTCCAAGTGATCAAGTCTCCACTCCTAATAAACCCAAGGGAATCAATCCAAGGATTGATCCTAACACTCAAACTATTAGAGTCATCATCTGATAGGGTATTCCAATTCGCATCACTATACCTTCTAATACAGCTGGACACCTTTGATAATGTAGTACAATGTTTGTTGTTCTCTTAAGGCAATCATGACCCTTTCCATAACATTCAAATGCTTTAAACTAAGACTAGTAGTAAACCTGTAAAGCAATCCCACAATATTTGCAATGTATGGTCTAACAAAATCAGTTGCATATCGCAAACAGTCAATTATGCTAGTACATTTAGATTGTCTTGCACTGTCTCTAGTGTTCTTATATAGTTTTATACTGGCATCAAAAGGTGAACATGCATGTTTATAATCAAAGTAATAATATATTTTCAAGATCGTCTATGTAATTATATTTATCAAGAGAGAATTTTCTTTCTGTCCTAGTTACACGGGTTCCTAGAGTAATACTTGTAACATGATCTTTTCAAATCAAAATTCTCTCAAAGCATGTGTTTTCACAACATTAACAACATGAATAGTGAAACCAATGATAATATGTCATCTGCACATAAGCATGTGATCGTGCAAATGTCATTCACATAATTGTAATATATACATTTGTCACTTTCATTCATTTTAAAACCACGAGAGATTTTCAAACATTTCATGCATTACTTATGAGTCTATTTCAATCAACACAAGGATTTACCCAACTTGCAGACTTTCAAAGCATGTTCAGAAATAACAAAACCTTCAGGTTGTTCCAAGTTAATTTCTTCATCTAATTCACCATTGAAGAAAGTAGTCTTAATATCCATCCAAAATACAACAGAGTTGTTCAAAGCAAAGAAAAGCAATCAGACTATGAATGGATATTATTCTGGTTATTGGCGAATAGATATCAAATAAATCTACATTTTCTCTCTCCCGATAGCCTTTAGTTACAAGGCGAGTCTTACACATATTAGCCATTCAATCAGGTTTCACTTTATTTCTCAGAATCCATTTATTACTTATAGCTTTATATTTAGGACGTAAGTCTACTAGTTGTCAAGTTCTTTTAAGCTTTAAAAATTCCATTTCGACATTAACGGCTTCTTCCTACAAATATGCATTTGAAGATGATACAACTTCTAGGATGTAGATAGGAAATATAGAACCAAATCTTTAGAGATTTTAGGACGTTTACTCCTTCTAGGTTCAGATTCAACACCCCCACTAAGCACGATATCTCTAATAGCTGGCATGGTAATGAACTACACTCACTAATTCTCAGTTTAAATGGAAATCTATCTTCATAAAATGAGCATCATTGGATTCAATCAAAGAATTAGATTATATCAAAGAATGGGCATTCAAAATACAGAACCTATGTGCATTACTATTGGCAACATAACCAATAAGAACACATTCATATGCTCTACTATCCATTTTAAATCTCTTAGGATCAGGAATTCTCACATAAGTCAAACAACCTCAAGTTCTAAAATAAGACATAGTAGACGGTCTATTTTTCAAAATCCTAAAAACAAGATAAACCACGTAGGAAATAGACGACAAAAAGAAGCACTGGCAGAGTCAAATATAATAGCCACAACTAATTTGGTAAAAGTCATATTTCTCTGTTCAACTTTAACATTCATGTCAGGAGTATAAGAGCAGATGTCTCATGAATGATATCATGTGAGTTATAAGATTTCTTTATTGAATTAGAACCAAATTTGGTGCCTCTATCACTCCTAAGTTGTTTAAACTTCCTATTGCACTGATTCTCAAATTTTACCTTAACCAATTCAAACATGCTAAGATTACAACTTTTAATTCCACCAAATAAAAAAAAGTATGATTCGAGTAATCATTAATGAAAATAATAAAGTGTCTCTACCCATTCCTAGTTAACATGCTATTACGTTCACAAATATCCAAAACGTTCAAATTAAGGGTTCAGATTCTCTAATCATAGTGTTATGAGACATTTTTTTATCTCCATTTGGTCGGAAATCAAATTTATCATATTCATCTAAAGACATTCCAACTAGACATGCATTCCTAATCAGATTCTCGATCAGCTAGGAATCATCCAGAAATCATGTAGGAATAGTTTGAAGTGCTTGATATGTAGACTTCATTTAGTAGGAAATATCCGGTTTTATTGTCTCTGAATTGGTTAGCTTCTTTTTCCATTAGATGCTCCACACTTTCACGGTTAAGTGGACGCAAGTTTTTCATCTTTTTGACGTCTAACGAAGAAGTGATGACTGATTTGCTCCTTTGTAACTTCTCAAAACTTCCAATTACCATCACACATGGTTACTATTCATGGGGTTGAATTACAAACTGCCACCGTTCCTTTTTCCATCAATCAGCTCAATACATAACTTTTGGATACTGCCAAAAGCATCCCAAAATCCTTAACTGCAATTTATCATAAATGTTAGAACTACAAAAGCAAAATTTATAAATGTCCAATAAATTATCAAACGAATACTTATCTTTCAAAATAGACATTTGGGTCACTCTTCATTCAAACTTTCAGATCCGAACTTCTCCTTGATGACAAAATCACAAAATAGTCTGTTTGTCCCAGTCAAAAAATATAGTGTGACTGATTCATAATTCAATTGAGTCCTCCAATCTCTAAGTTTTCACATGAGTCGTCATCTTCCTCAAGCAGCTTGCCTGCGAAACTGTTGGATAATAGCAGAGTATGACACCTTTACCCATAGCTTCAGTGTCAGAAGCCTCCTTGTTCTTGGGGGCGAAACGGAAGATGAGAGAGAGAACATCGAGAGCAGCCATGATAAAGGACATCGACTTCATCATCACCGAACAAGAAATCTCCGTGATAGCCGGCGTCGAGCGTCGATGCTGAACTCAGGGAGAGGTACCCTCCTTTCTTCCTTTTGTTTCACTTTCTTTCGCTTCATACCATGTACAAATTTTTGCATTGCATGAATGAATTCTTTACGTTGTTGTTGAGCACTAAACTGTTCCAATTTTCAGGGTAGAACTTATTCTCAATAGTTAGTTTAGCTTGTAAGAAGAGGGTATCTATGAGGTTATAAATTTACCCGTTAATTTCATATTTAGCAATGTAGTATTAAATTGGATACGTAATACATTATCACGATTCCAAACCGACGTCCACGATGGCCTACTATGCGTAGCCTACTTTGGATGACCTATTCTGTTTTTTGGATCACCCCTCTCACGGTTTGCTACTTCGATAGGTCACTACCTCCACAAACGCAGATTGGGTGTGGAAAATGCTCTTATACCAACTGTTACAACCTCCTGTGTGGAACTCATCTCCAAAAGTTAGCTTGTAAAGATAGAGTGCCTAGGAGGCTATAAACCCACCCGATAATTCCATACTTAACGATGTAGTATTCAATTGGATACATCGATTGTGAATTGAAATATTAAAACCATGGAATGAGCACATTCCATCTGACTAATCTCTGTTTCCTCATCAGGCACCTTCTCTTCACTTATCATATTATCAATTCATTTGGTTCATCATAATAATCATGCCCACCAAATGGAAATCTAAAGTCAATATCCATGTGGGACAATCTCGATGGCCTCAAGAGAGAATCAAGTCCAAGAAAGAAATCCGCAAAATAAAACTCGCAATACTCGTAATAGACTTGATTGAGTCATTGAATTTCCCAGCAATCTAGTAGAATTCAGAACTTCCTCTAGGCGTACAAAATCCGTTGTCTGTTCACCCTATCTAGTCTCGAAAGTGCAACCGTTAGATCGAGAACTCCTTCATCAAACTTGATCATAAAAATTTGGGTTATTGATCTGATTGAATTAAGAAATATATCGCTTTTTAAAGATGTTTTTAACACTACCTTAATTATACACATCAAACTATTAACTAGTCACGTTAAAAATAAAACAAACAGCCTATACTTTTCATCGAAAATGAAAAGTTTTTCAATACACTCTCAATGTGTCTGTCTCTCCTCAATCTTTCACCCTTTAGGGTTAAGGTTCTCTATTATTTACATTCATATGGCTTCTCAAACAAGTTTGAAATTCCTTCATAATTAATTAGTTTTATTTATTTTTTATTAAAAGTGAATCTTTATAAATAATTTAATAATTATTTCTTTAAATATAAAGTATTATCTAAATCAATCCAATTAATTAATTAACAAAGAGTTAAATCTAATCGGAGATGACATTAAAACCTTTTTCAATTATTTATATTTTCTTAACAGAGTTAGGCCAACTGCTAATGGGTGTAAATGCTTAATCTTGTAGTTGAGTCTGTCGAGTAAACTCTATGGCGAATCCATAGGGCCCATCAATGACCCCTAAGTGCGGTTTAGAAGCAT
Source organism: Linum usitatissimum (assembly GCA_030674075.2). Taxonomy (NCBI): domain Eukaryota; kingdom Viridiplantae; phylum Streptophyta; class Magnoliopsida; order Malpighiales; family Linaceae; genus Linum; species Linum usitatissimum. The sequence goes on along the minus strand of JAUJYP020000368.1, from coordinate 723,393 downwards.
GCAAAACTGATTGCTTCAACAGCGGCCTCGTACATTCTTGCTCCGTGGATGGTGGACTGTGATTGGGCGACTCTTGTAAACATCATTTTGGTAATTTTGACCCGAATATCTTGGTGTAACAACAGCCTTAAGTGTTATCATGACAACAATAATATCAATCATTAAATTTACATACTAAGATCTGATGGTTCAAAATAAAAAGACAAATGAGTAAATAATTCGAATTATAAAACCCCAAACCACCTTTAGGGTTTTCATAATTCTAAACCCACCAAAATTTGAAAATCTGAATTTCCTCTCTATTTCGGCAGTCAAACCCATCCCCTCCCTCGATTATCCTGTTTCCGTCGATGCACCATTGATGCCACATAAAGAAACCGGCGACCTTAGAACCCTCGACGGTCAATCAATATTAACACCGGGGTCAGTTGAAGACGATGCCGCTGTTGAAGATGACGCCGTTGACGATGAACCGATGGGTGGTGGGCGCCACTGAAAGTTGAGTTACTGGTGGTGGTAACCGCCGCCGCTTTCAAATCTCGCTCTTGGTGGTGGAGGTTGTCGTTTTTGCATTATAGATCTGGGCATTTGCTTACCTGCTGGGATCCGCTATATTTAATTAAACGCACATCGCCGTTTCACGATGAACCGTTTTATGAGTAAGAGTGAAAATCCCAAATCAGCAAAATTGGGGGATGGGTTGGCTGCGTGTGTATTTTAATTTCCACATCTGAATCTATATACCTTTGATTCTTGATTGGAAATTATTTTGACAGTATTCTTGATTGAAATTAGGTACACATTTGTCTTAGGTACTATGTTTGGTTCAAATAGAAAGAAATAGTTACCTTGAATCACTTTTAAGTATCACATAAAAAAAATAGTAATATTTATTTGTACCTGTAATTAATAACGAGTATTGACATTAACCGATACCTTCAACGATCTAAAGTACTAAATGATAATCACTTATAGATCCCTATATCAAGAGAGATTAATTAATAAACAAATTATATGCAAGCAACAGCAAAGCCTTGCAAACGCTTCGATCTGATTGATAAGTTTTAGATTCGTGAAATCATACACATAAACTTTGTACTAGAGAATCGCGATAATTCGATTCCTGATGATGGAAAGAGCAAAAAAGTGACAAACGATTAGTTTGAAAATCCTAAAAAAGTGGCAGGTGATTGAAAGATTCAATCAGAGAAAAATAAAAGATAAACAGTTATTTTTTAAGGTTGTCTGGTTGGAGAAGAAGGTGATGATGATTGGGATTACTGTCGATTGTTTTGTTTTAAGATGATTGGATAGTAAAATAGAATAATTTTTTTTAATTAAATAATAATTTTACTTATTTGTCTTTTTTATTTCAGTGTTCAGATCTTAGTACCTAATCTAATGATGAGTAATGATGTTGTCATGTAACAATAAAAAAGCATGTTGTTATAGTAGGTTTTCTAGCTTTGACGTTCTTTGAGATTGGTCACCATGAAGAAGTTGATATTTTATTTTTTATGTCTTAGACTAACCGCAATCCTCCGTATATAATAAAAGGATGCTAAACGTGATTTTAATATTTTAGTCGCCTCAAAAATTGGAATTGCTTCAACTCAAAACATGCTATATTTATTCAGTTTCATAATTTTCTATTTTGATTTTGTTAAATGTCACTTATGAACACTTATAATAATATTTTTTGACTAAAATATGTTTTGATTTTTGTGATAAATCGATACGAATATTCCAATAAAATTTCATCAAAATCCAAGTTCAAACTTTTTGAATTTTTTATCCCTTATATTCTTCAAGTATGGTTCATATATCTTTAAGACTATCATTAAATTAGAAAAATTTGAATCTCCGCATCGATCATCGAAACACAATCGATATAACAAAATATACCAAAAAGTATAAATCGGTGACCAAACAACAATCCTTTTAAACATTTAAATTTGAAAAAGTAAAAAATAAAATAAAAAAGTTGAACTGGCTGCCATTTGCACAGATCTGGACTTAAAAGTTGGTGCGTGTGGCACACGTGTGTTCCCTCGGCCCATGTTTCTTTTTCAGATTTCTTTTAGCATCTGAATCCCAATTTTAGTATTTTAAGTTGTTATAATTCCTTTATTTTAACTTTTTTCGTATCTAACTTTTACAAGTTTAGCATGTTAATTTCTATTTTACAAGATGGGTTGAAAGTGTTTTATATCTTAAATTTTACAAATATATAAAAAGGAGTTGTATCGCCACTTATATTCATATATGTTGAGGCCATCTATAGTTCTTTTGTCTTCACAGTTATTCTAAATAGTTTACAGTTCCATTTGTAAAAAAGTTGGCTCACACTGTTACCTTATAGCATTTATTTCCCTAGTTTGAGTCATGTATGTATAGTAACCTCAATTCACACCTATATGGGTTAAACTAAACATTCAATCAGATTCAACTTAGGGTCGGGATGTTACACAGATAGCGACCCATTCAGAACCCTTCATGAGGTCCTCTAGATCTTGGCGGGCAAAGCTGGACGGTCTAGGAAATCTTTGCTTATTGGTGGTGTCTGGATCGAAGATCTTACTTAGGAGGAGTTGTAGTGTTCATGCGACCTTGGTCCCTTGCCATGTAGGGTTTCCATGAAGTGTCACTGAAGTATATCATAGGTGACTTTGGAGGATATGGATGAGGTGTTCTGACGGGACAGTGCCACACCTCTCATATCGAGATGCTGGTTGATACACCCTGAACCTGATGGGGGGATATTTTCTCGCTATTCCTAAGAAGGTCCATGCAAAATTGCTTCTTGTTGGATAGTGTCACAACTATTACGGTTAATAGTATTATTAAATAAGTACGACTATTTTATGTTACAATTATTATTCCATATTTAATTAGCTTATAAATTCCATGTTACTAATGTTACTTTAGTAGAGTGGTAATTATTAGGATTGGTTAACTCTCTTCTTTCTAGAATTGTTTTAATAGGACAAGTTAGCTATCAAGTAGTTAAGTATATGAACCTTTAAATAACAAGATGTTGAGGGTTCGATCCCCAGCTCCAGATCTCCTTTCCTTTTTTCTCTATCTGTAAAATGGTGTCGTTTTGGAATCAGTTCATTAGTTGGTGGTTAGGGCGACGTGGCGCTGAGTCAGCTGTTCCCACAATCAATGCAAGACATGTCACTAAGGGGGGATGGCATGGATGGAGACATGCCGGGTGACGTAGCCCACACGTGGTTGTGACATTAGCCTTTCAGCCAATCAGAGGCTCTGACATGGCGTAAACAGTGGCAGCAACGTTAGCTCTCCTCCCTCTCCTTCTTCATCCGAGCTCCAAGATGGGGCAATTTTTCCGGCGACGATTCTAGCCCTCCAATTTGGAATGATCTACCATCTCCCTCTATTTAAACCGTTATCGGTAACAAATGACTTTGAAAATACCATTATACTGAGTGCGAACCATGGCACAAAAATCAGCAAGAAGAGGACGAACATTCGATTTAGAATCTAAAAGATGAATCCAACTATATCTAGTACAATCATCTCCAATTGTCAGAAAATACTTGTGCCCTTGCAAGGTGGGAATCGAATATGGTCCCCAAATGTCAATATGCAATAAAGCAAAAGGAGTTATGGCTCGACTACTACTAATAGGAAAACACAAATGATGTTGTTTGGCTAATGGACAAATCTTGCAATGGAAAGCTGAATTATGCTGATCAGCAGGTACCATCTAAGAGTTAGGCAAAGATGAGTTACACAATTTGTAGTGCCACAAGTTGAAAAAAAATAGTTGAGCTGACAAAGCGAGGACCATGAACTGCCAGATACTGATGAAGAAAATAGAGATTGCCACATTGTTTAGTTGTACCAAGCTTGATAGGATCCTTGTAAAAACAAGAATCACCAGAGAAAGATACATTACATGAATGTTTATGAATCAATTTGCTAACAGAGAGGAAATTGAAAGAAAATGAGGGAATGACTAACACCTCAGAAATAATCAAAGAATCCGTTAATTGAACAGAACCAATGTGACTGACATTAACTTTGGATCCATTAGGCAAAGAAACATTCATGTTCATGAGTTTTCGAGAAACAAAGAGAATATCAACAGAACAAGCAACGTGATCAGTTGCTCCAGAATCAATTACCCCAACACGAGATGAAATTGGAGAAGTAGAAGAAAGACAGAATTTACCTAAAGAGTGGCTAGTAGACGGACCAACATCAGTCTCGGTAGATTAATGATCACCTTGATCAGTGCTAAGTTTAGTCTCAAGAATGTTAACATGGGCTTGGGAAAAGACTGATCAGTAGGCAATCCAGTACCTGGATACGGGATCCTCGAGGTGAGGCAGTGAACGGATGGTCCTGGAATAGTAAAATTACTCATTATGGTTTGAACAGACTATAGAGAGCTTAATATTGAGCCTGGGAAATCATCACCCCGTCCGAAGATGGTGGATCGGAGTTGGAAACCATAGAATTAAGAGAAACAGCCTTCCCTTCCGACCATAACCCGGTGGAAACCCAATTCGCCGATAGGATTTGTCAACTGTATGACTAATTAGACCACAATGAGTACATACCAGACATTTACCCGATTTCTTATATGCTAGTTGACCATCAGCTAAGATTTTAGGAGAAGGACCGTTTGTTGATGGAGTCATTCGGGCAACATGAATCGGATTAGAAGCTGGGATCCCTAGTTCTTGTTCTTCTTGAGTTATCATTGAGAAAACTTGATTGATCGTCGGGAGGGGTTCTGTGCGAAGAATGTGAGAGCGAACAGAGGCATAGCATGGATTCAACCCTCTAAGAAAAGGAGAATCTAATCCGATTGAAAATACCCACGAATGCGAGAAAGAGTGTCACAAGAGCAATGAGGATCGCAAGAACAAGCAGGAATTGGCCTGAACATTGTATACTCATCCCAAAGAAGCTTAAATCGAGTATAATAAGATGAAACAAACAAGATACCTTGATAGAAGTCGGAGATCTCATTGTCCAATTCATTAACACGAACAAGATTAGAACGAATGAAACGCTCTTGTAGATCTAGCTAGACATCTCTAGCAGAATCCAACCAGGGGACACTTGGTGGAATTTCAGAAGCTATAGCACGATTGAGCCATCCCAAAACAAAACCGTTCGTACGATGCCACACCGGAAAAGAAGGATCAGTGGTAGCTGGCCGCAGAATGGAACCATCAATCAAACCAAGTTTATCCTTAGTCATCAAAGCTTGACGCATGGCTCTAGCCCAGGAGAAGTAACCGCTGGAACTGACTAAGATTGAGGACACCCGGAGCACTCCTGGGTTGTCGCCGAAGCCAATGTGGAGCGGATTGTCAGCCTCTTGGATTTGAATCGGAGGGACTGGAGGAGCTTCATGCTGCGATGGCGGAGGAGGATTTCGAAGAGTCATCGCTTAGAGGGATGACGAAAAGAATAGAGATGACGGCGGTGAAAGACTATAGAACTCGTGCAATCTGACAATTGTATTCGGATGAGCAATGGCAGCAATAAGTACAGAAAAACGAGGCCTAGAAATGTTGAGAATCTGGCAACATAAGCCATTGATTTATACCGAGTAGCCTGAAAACTAGCAACTACTAACAGACTGAATTTAGGACTAAAATGTCAAATAACAAAAACTCTAGTGACTAAAACTTAACAACTTAAAAAGTTCAACATCAAACGACACAATTTTACTAACGGTCCAACAAAATCCTCCCTGAACTGAGCACCAGTTCAAAGGAATTCCCAGTTCATGCTTGTTGAGTTTTACAGGGAAATCAATCATTCCTAGTTTATTCCTTAATAGCTCATAGGTATCCATCTTCAAAGCTTTTGTCATGATGTCTTCCACCTACGTTCCAAGAAACTCCAGTCTGACTACTCCTTCATTTGCCAGATCCTTCAGAAAATGGAGCCTAACATCTATATGCTTGCTCCTGCCATGTAAAACTGGATTCTTTGATAGCTTGATGGCTGAGTTGTTATCACACAGGATAACTATTGATGTTGCTGTACTTTCCTTCCATTCAATCTGCTCCAGAATGGTTCTCATCCATATACACTAAGTTGCACAGAAGGATGCAGCTACAAATTCTGCTTCAGTTGTTGATAGGGTTACCACTGGTTGTTTCTTTAATGATCAGGAAACAACTCCTCCGGCTAGAAAGAATAGATAGCCACTCGTACTCTTTCGATCATCTAAATCACCAGCATAGTCACTGTCTGTATAACCAATCAAGTTTTGTTCAGCCTCTTTTCTTTTGTACCAGATTCTAAAATTCAGTGTTCCCTTCAAATATCTCATAACACGCTTGGCTGCCAGCATGTGCTGCCTAGTTGGTGCCTCCATATACCTGCTAAGAGTGTATACTGAATACATTATATCAGGTCGAGTTGCTGCCATATACAACAAACTCCCTATCAATTGTTTATACTCAGTAGGGCTAACTGGCACTCCATCTCCAGATTTTGTCAGTGTTGTGCCAGGAACCATAGGGTTTCTCACATAATTGCACTCCATCAAGTTGAACTTCTTCAAGATCTCCCTTTGCACAGTTTTTTTGGCCAATGAAGATTCCATCATCATCCTGAACAATCTCTACTCCTAGGAAATACCTCATTTTGCCAAGATCAGTCATTTCAAACTCTGACTTCATTGAGACCTTGAACTCTTTAATGAGCTGACTACTGCTACTGACATACATTAGATCATCCACATATAAACTTACTATGAAGATCTCATTTCAAACCTTCTTGATGAATAGTGTGTGTTCATGATTGTTCCTCCTGAAACCTGCTCCAAGGAAGTAGGCCTCTATTCTGCTATACCAGGCTCGTGGAGCCTATTTCAGTCCATAGAGAGCTTTTTTGAGTTTATATACCTTTGAATCCTCCCCAGCAACAACAAATTCTTGAGGTTGCTCAACGTACACATCCTCAGAAAGCTCTCCATAAAGAAAGGCACTCTTGATATCTAGTTGATACACAGTGAAACTATGAAATGCAGCATAGGCCAACAAAATTCGAATGGTGTCTTGAGAGGCTGATTTTACCCCGCTTTCAAATACCCACTAGATTGCTCTAGTGGGATCGTAAATTTCCCTAGGGTCTTCCTATTTCTATTACTCATGTTGATGTACTAACTAGACCAAGTAACATGTTGTGAGTTTTTTTAGATTGTTTCAAGTAACTAATTAACAACTAAGTATGCAATTTAAAGTTAAATGAATTCGAGAGGTTGAGTTTCAAATAAGAATGAAGGTTGCTCGGATTCGAATCCACTAAAGCTAGCAATGCATGGATGAATGACAAGTTTTCTCGGTTATTCAGGTTATAACGGCTCGACAATTTCCTAATGATCACTCTCGCGCCTCTAAGGATCTATTTAGTCTAACTGTAGACTCCTCTCTCGAGCTAATCCACACCTAAACAAAATGCATTAATAATGTTCGATGAAATGCCACAACGATAAACGTGCAAAAAGCCTAAATGATTCGCTCCTCTCTCGAGCTAACAATTAATCTAGGGTTCTTCCTAAGCGACCTATCAATCTATGTTCCTCTCGGACCCACAAATCAATGTTGATGACTCAATAAAGATTATTAGACAAGAATGAATATGAAATTAGGTTTTAGGAAGAATGCATCATACGTCTGAATAAACCTCGATAACAAATCAAATCATCCATACAAAAGCTTAGCTAAAGCTTCATCTTGTCCGAACAACATAGAAAGTGTAGGTACTCATGGTTCAGGAAGTAAGATGGGAAAGAGAAATGAGAACAACCCGAAAAGACAACATGATCCGTCGAGAATTCTCAATCTTGCCATCGATCTTCGCTCCTTCGCCAATCGATGATAATCTATCGCTTCAATCAGTCTCTTGGACTCTCTCTCTCTAAGAGCTCAAAAATATGTGTAGAATGAATGATATCTCGTCCGAAAGGCTGCTAGGGCTTTATATAGACTCCTTGTCCAAATTAGAGACGGAAAAGGACTTGAAAATCCGTCTGGGATGAAAAACGCCGTGTTCCATATGGAACACGCCCTGGAACACGGTGTGTTCCTGGCTGTGTTCCTCCCCTATAAGTTTTTCACCCGATTTCATAACTGGAACACGCCGTGTTCCTCTTCAGTCACTCGAAATCTGTCCGTTTTTGCTCCCGCTCATCCCCAAACGCCGTACATTGCCTGAAAATGTATAAAAAACACACTGAACAACGTAATACAGCCCCAAGGGGATGGAGAGCTAACATGTGCTAGAAATCTAGAGTTTAAACATATTTCAACACATAGAAAGCATAGTTTACAATGAAAAAGGTGTCTCAAAGATACAACACATCATGTCCCAACGAGAAACATAAGCAAATACCTCTGTGTAGTCAATACCATATTGTTGAGAATACCATTTAGCAACCAATATGGCCTTGTACTTGTCTACTGAGCCATCCTCTTTGAGCTTGGTCCTGAAAACCCATTTGAGCCCAAGAGGACCAACATCCTTGGGGCAAGACACTAGTTTCCAGGTACAATTCCTGCGTATTGCTTCCATCTCCACTTGCATGGCTGCACCCCTTTTTGGTTCGAGAATGGCTCCCTCATAAGTCTGAGGATCTTCTGAGACTGCTACCATGACAAGCCAATTTGTGGTTGTCTAGTTGCAATCATACTCATTTAAGTAGGAAGGAGGTTTCCTTATCTGTTGGCCAAGACCTTCTCCCTCTGCTGTAGAAGCAGTAGACGAGCTTCCAGTTGTGCTTTGTGGAGAGCTAGCTAGAGTGGAATTCTCAGACTGTTGTGACACTACATGTGAGTAGGGTTCTACTTCCTCTGGTTCCTCTGCAACCTCCTGAGCTCCTTCCTCATCTGAGTCATGCAAGTCATCTTCCTTTCCATTCCATATATTATCTGTGAGTATTGGCTGAATCTCTTTTCCCAGTGCCACCGTTTTGTCTCATCAAAGACCACATCCCTGCTTATTATGACTTTCTTATTAGTTGGACTATATAACTTGTTAGCTTTGGACTCCACAGAAATTCCTAAAAACTAACATGTAATACTCTTGCTGTCAAGCTTCTTCCTTTGCTGATCAGGTACTTGTACATAAGCAATGCATCCAAAAACTTTCAGATGAGAGACAGATGGTGGTGCACCCGTCCAAACCTCCTATGGTATTTTTCCTTTATTGGTTGTTGGAGGACTGCGATTGAGAATGTGTGCAGTCCAAGCCACAGCTGCAGGCCCAAAAACCGATGGAACCCTGCTATCTTCCATCATGCATCGTACCATATTCATTACTGTTTTGTTTTTCCTCTCGACAACTCCATTTTTCCGAGGTGTAAGAGCAGCTGTAAGCTGCCTTTTGATTCCAACCTCATCACATACACGAAATTCATGTAACATGAATTCTCCTCCACGATCAGTTCTGAGACAAGCAATGGACATACTAGTTTCTTTTTCTACTTGAGCCATGTACCTCTTAAAGGCTTCAAATGTTCCTGACTTGTTTTGCAAGAAGAACACCCATAGTTTCCTGCTGAAATCATCAATCATAGTCAGAATATACCTCATCCCTCCATTAGAAGAGGGTGTGATTGGCCCACACATATCAGCATGGAGCAATTTGAGCTTCTCATCAGCCCTCCAATTACTTTTCTTTGGAAAAGAAAGCCTTGTTGTTTGCCTACCAAGCATGTTTTTCAGACTCCTACGGTTCGTTTAAGACTTGGCATGTCTTGTACCCTTTTTCCTTTTCTCATATCCAACAAACTATCTTGATTCAGATGTCCAAATCTATGGTGCCACAACAACAAGGCTGCATTTGACGTGCCTTCTACTTGTAGGCATTGAAAGTTCTTCCCTTCATCTCTGTTCTCTCTAGTGTCTACATGTAGAACAAACATCCTCTTCGTTTTCATTTGGGTTTTTAGTAACAGCCCCTTCTACTCACGAACAAGCTTACAATAGCCATCTCTTATTTAGAAGGCAACCCCTTTTTCTTGTAGCTATCCAACACTTAGGAGGTTAGTCTTTAACCCTGGCACATAGAACACATCCTGCATGGCTCTAGCCCAGAAGAAGAAATCTCTGGGACCGACTAAGATTGAGGACACCCGGAGCACTCCTAGGTTTTCGTTGGAGGCAGTGTGGAGTCGATTGTCAGCCTCTTGGATTTGAATCGGAGGGACCGGAGGAGCTTCATACTGTGATGGAGGAGGAGGATTTTGAAGAGTCATCGCTTAGAGGAATCTTGTAACGAAAAGAATAGAGACGACAGTGGTGAAAGACTATAGAACCCGTGCAATATGACAATTGTATTCGGATGAGCAATGGCAGCAATAAGTACAGAAAAATGAGGCCTAGAAATCTAGAGAATCTGACAACATAAGCCATTGATCCATACCCAGTAGCCTGAAAACTAGCAACTACTAAGAGACTGACTTTAGGACTAAAATGTCAATGAACAAAAACTCTAGTGACTAAAACTTAACAACATAAAAGTTCAACATCAAATGACACATTTTAACTAACCCTTGGTTAGACTAGATGAACTGTGAAACCTCACCCTAGGAGTCTCGATCGAATCACTGGTTCAATTGAGGAATCCTACTATGGTTCCAACCTGAATTAAACCCGACTCACAACTACCAACAAATGCATATAAACAAGCATTAAATACCGAACAAGGAACCTTTAAATAACTCTTTAAATTTCGATTGACAAGGATCCCAGATCCCAAATGAAAACACAACAAAGAGGTGATATAACTCTAGTTCTGAAATACATTGAAAACAGATATACAAAGATATAAAAAACTTCGACTAGCTCTCTCCCCACCATCAGCTCTAATACCTATGACAGAAATACACAAACACACTAGGAAAAACAAACATCTAATGGGGTAAGTGATAAACAGTGAGTGCCTATCTAGACTCGCATGGAACTAAGACTAAACCTAAGGATAGAACATAGAAGTCATCCTAGGCACTACGATAATAAAGTGACCTTACGGCCTTGTAGGCATGTAACTAGCATCAACCACGCCTAACTGTGTGTGGATAGCCTCATAGTGGATCCGAGGGTGGATAACCGACAGATAAAAATTGTGAGCTAGTCTAGCTTGGCTTATCTTGTCCTATCATGAACTGCGGATCACACGCTATAGTTCAACAATCAAGAGCTTCTGCTCAAATCATGTTACATTCCTTGTACAGTAGATCACAAGCTAGTGCACAGTATGAGAGCCCTTGGTCAACATCCTGTCACATCATCTATATAGTAGATCACATGCTATGGTATAGTCTGAGAGCCCTTGCTCTAACTCACATCACATCATCTGTATAGTAGATTACATGCTACTGTATAGCCTAAGAGCCCTCGCTCTGAAGCAAATAGAAAATCCAATCATTGGATTCCCCAACATCCTATTACCTTTATGGTTATAAGCAAGATATAATCCTAATACCCGACCTATTAAGAAGAGCTGACACCTCTGATTCTGATTTGACATGATTCCTTTCGCTGCCCTGAATCCGTAGCTTCTAACTTTTTATAGTTTGGAGCTCAAACGATTGAGTTATTCTCCAATTACTTCTTTGCAACATTTTGAAACTTGCAGGGCCAGAATCATCCTTTCACTTCCCATATGGACTTATTACAGAATCAGTTCCTAGACATTATACTGATGTCAAATCTGTCATCCAATTTTCTAGAAACCACAATCCATCCCTTGAACTTTACATAAGCTAGAGAAAGGTCACTTATCTTTCTAAACTTCCAGATTGGCCAGTGAACTTTCCTGACCTTGTGAAAAGGCTATATTCTATGCCGATCTCCCAAGCTTCTTGGAAGCCGATTCCATGGATCTCTTTGTCTCTCGACCATGATCCCAATGCCGCCCCGATCTGTGACTTTTGGAGGCTCAATCCATTTTCGATGCCAAGAACGATCACAAAACATGAACACATGGAGAAACCTCAAAACCTAATTCCAAAACCAAATCTCTCTAAAGCTAAGCTAATCCTTGTCGACCCTTGGAAGTCTTAAGTAGTTGGTCAACTGCTGAGTCAACTCCTCAAATTAATGAAGTTAATAGGGTTTCCAAATCCCGACTTCTACTATCGAGTAAGATTTTAATCAAACCAAAATTTAAATCGCTGACCAGAATCACGGTGTCACAACTCTCCCCTCATACATAAGGTTTTGTCCCGAAACCTGAACCTCACCCCACTAAGCGGGAAAGTTTCGGCGCAACCGTGTTCAACCCCAATGCTTGTACCCCTACTTAGTGGAAAACGACCCTGACGTGCTGTCCTCCTCAAGGACCCAATCGGTCTATACCTCAGAAATGACCTAAGGTCAAACCACAATCGAACCACAACCTTTTCCTAGAAGACCAACTCTGATCCACACCTCAGCTTGCCTAACAATAGTTTGTCCCACTTGAGCGGGACTCATGTCTAATTCCTTGATCCCACCAAACTCCTTCAAGCTCGACCCTTAGAAACTGTTTTCGACGAGCCGAGATTTCCAAGCTAAGTTGGCAATGCTTCGCCAACATAATCCTATCCCTTTTCCTTAGACCAGAGCCAACCCGTCAAACTCGCATCCCATCGATCACCACTATCTAGCAGTCTCCTCAGAATCTACTCAACGAACAACGTCGAAGCATCACTTTCACTGTTCTAGGTCCAACTCACCTCTAAGTCGTCCTAGGATCAACTATGTGCATCTTTTAGCAGTTTGCACAAAAATAGGGATGACACCTTATCTACATGCCTGATCATGTGGTATACTTAGCCCACTGCATCACTGCCCACGCGTGTAGCCCCTCGGCACACCACACCCATAACCAATAGGCCCGCCATGCCAGCGGCTAGCACATATAATGCTACATGCCCGTCACTTGCCACATAACCACGATATGTCTGTCAAACATCTCATGTTGTCTTCATTCCCCACTAACAACTTAGTCTCATGCTCCCCATGCACTGACTATCGCACCCGTGGATTCCTCAGGTGTCATGCTCGTGATCTACTAGACCAGGTCGTGCTAGTTTTCTGGCCCCGCTCGTGGCTTACACTGTCGCATACGGGGTCGACATACCAACCATGACCGTGCCCCTTGGCACCAAATGAGTGATCCACTTATTACCTCTCCCGCGACAAATAGAACACCATGCCCATGACTTACCAACTAACCTCTACCGTTGTTCGTCAAGCAACGCCCGCTGCCTCCACTCTCCTTCTTCTCTATTGCCAGTTCCCCTTGATCATCCAACTTATTACTAACACTTCATTCACTCCAAGCTATCCAAAACTCGTTCTTGGATGAGCTCCCATTAGCTCATGAGCATTATCTTACTACGTTAAAATACCTCAAGACACTTTGGGATGCAACCTTATGTTTAATTTGAATTAAATCACCAGAAGCCGACACCCGCAAAGAGTGTAGGGACCCACCTTTCAAAAGCGACGCCTTTAAAGCAACCATTTAACTTATAGACAATGTTCAACATCCTCTAGACGTTCCTTTCTATTCCACTCCTTGTTCCCCTAGCTCTCCTTCCTCTTGACTATAACATCTGAGGCTTGCACCTTACTTTCAGCGTCTCAGTACTACACTGCTCAATCCTTTGCCAATTTCCTTTGAAATCTGAACACACCTTGTCCTTCTCGATGGTACCAGCCCATTGGTAGTCACCATATGGCGGAGAGACTTGTCCTACATAGCATCAGCTCTGCACTTCCAAAACCTTTAGGGACTCTCCATCCCCACAGCACAGCTTCCAGCTCGCCAACCCATACTACCATGTCCAAGACATGGAAGTGCAGAGACCAATCCGTGTAGTGTTACTTTGATTATGCATCTAGTAAAGCGACTAGCTCAACCTCGTAACTCCCACCTTGCAGTTTACATGACTGCCCCTCATTCATGTTTGCTCTTGGTCAAGTTGCCCATCGGCTGGTAATACTAGTCCCATAGTACTACCAAGACCTTAGTTAAACTTCTAAGTTTCAAGTCATCCATTACCATGATGATGGTTTTGACAAGCCGGATTACTTCGGTCCATCGAGTCTATGCCCTTCTAGCATTTCTTTCTCTTAACCTCCTTCTAATTAGGAGCTCCTTCCTAGTTGTTTTTCTGAGGCATGCTATGCCGGTAGACCCTCTGTCACGCCTGTGACAAGCCTGATCAGGCCCATGACCATTATGCCACCACGCCCGTGGTCCTTTCCTTACCACTCCCATGATCAACTTTTAACTACGACCATTACCTCCTCTATATCATGGTTGCGGTTTGCAAACCACCACGCATGTGGCTAGAACTCAACCATGCTAGTGGTGGCCTCATCACCATGCATGTGGCCGATTGTACACCATGGACATGACCAAATTCCAGTCACGCTCGTGACCGACTTCTCCTCCAGAACTCTCAGAGTTGCTGCTGGTGTCACAGTAGCAACAATACTCTCTTTTTGAACACCCCTAAGGAGTGAAAACATCCTCCTAATTTTGAATTCCTTCCCCCCCAATGAGGTCCATAAGAATCATCGCACCAATGGCTCTAATGAAGTGTTCATCTAGATTAAACACTCATAGTCTCATACACTGTTTCTCCTTATCACTACACCTCATCTTACTAGAACTCTCAAAGTTCAATAGTAAGCCTTTGAATTAAGGATGCAAGGAACTCTGCTCCTTGGCTCCTAATTTCTATTCCTTTGTCTTCCTGGAGCTGGTAGGAGAGCTGTCTTTTAAATCCTAACAAACTGTGGAAGCATTTCCTTTTCAAAACACATGATCCTTTAAAACTCTTTGCAAGACCGACTAACCACATCATGACACTAGCTAGACACTCATCTACTGAACCCATGGAAGTCTAGTATTGTTATAGGTGTGAACTCACCTTCTCCCCTCATGAAGTTCCCGACGCCTCTAACGAGTAGGTAACACACCAATAGTGGTAGATGACAACCGGGCTCTAATACCATTTGTGAAACCCCACCCTAGGAGTCTCGGTCAAACCACTAGTTTAATTGAGGAATCCTACTCAGGTTCCAGCCTGAACCAAGCCAGAATCATAACTACTAACCAATGCATAAAAACAAGCATTAAATGATGAACATGGAACCTTTAAATACCTATTTAAAATTTCGACATATAAGGATCCCAGATCCCAAATTACAACACAACAAAGAGGGGATACAACTCTAGTTATGAAATACATCGAAAGAAGATATAAAAAGATATCAAAAACTCTGACCAGATCTCTCCCCACCATCAACTTTAATACATGTGACTGAAATGCACATATACACCAGGGAAAACAAACATCTAATGAGGTCTGTGATAAGCATTGAGTGTCTATCTAGACTCACGTAGAACTGATACTGAAACTAAGGATAGATCATAGAAGTCAACCTAGTCACTACTCTAATAAAGTGACCTTGTGGTCTTGTAGGTATGTACCTAGCATCAGCCACGCCTAACTGTGTGTGGATAGTCTCATACTGGATCAGACCATGAAACCAACCTTGAATACGGCGTGAGCAGCCTCTGTAGGCATACTATACACGTCCTACGTGAAACCTGAATATCTCCTAGGGGATTGTGCAATCCAGGGGTGGGTGACCGACACATAAAATTTATGCGCTAGTCTATCTAGGCTTATCCTGTTTTTATCATGAACTGTGGATCACACGATACAGTTCAATAGTCAAGACCTTATGCTTGAATCATGTTACACTGCCTATACAGTAGATCACAAGCTAGTGCACGTACAGCCTGGGAGCCCTCGCTCAACATTGTGTCACATTATCTGTACAGTAGATCACACACTATTGTACATCCTAAGAGCCCTCACTCTAAATTACATCACATCATCGGTATAGTAGATCACACGCTACTATATAGCCCGAGAGCCCTCACTCCGAAGCACATGGAACATCTAATCATTGGGTTCCCTAACATCATATTACAGTTGTACGCTTATAAGCAAGATGTAAACATAATCCCCCCACCTATTAAGAAGAGCTAAATTCTCTGATTCTGACTTGACATGAATCCTTTCGCTGCCATGAATTCATAGGTTATGACTATGCCTAGTGTGGAGCTCAAACGATCGAGTTATTCTTCAATTACTTCTTTGCAACATTTTGAAACTTCTACAGGCAGAATCGTCCTTTCACTTCCCACCTAGAAAAATTACAAAATCAGTCCCTAGACATTATACTGATGTCAGATCAGTTGTCCAAATTTTCTAAAAACCACAATCCAGGCCTTGAACTTTACATAAGTTACAAAAAGGTCACTTATCTTTTTGAATTTTCTGATTGGTCACTGAAATTTCCTAACCTTGCAAAAAGGCTATCTTCTTCGATGATCTCCCAAGATTCTCGGAATCTGATTCCATTGATCTCTCTCTCTTTCGACCACGATACCAATGCCGCCCGATTCAAACTCTTGGAGGCTCCATCAATTCTCGATGCCAAGAACAATCAGAAAACATCAACACATGGAGAAACCTCAAAACCTAATTCCAAAATGATTTTGAGTAGATAAAATCCTCTTCGCTTAGACTTGATGAACCCTATGTAATACCTTAGAAAATCCCGCATCGACAAAGCATAGGAGTGATCCATAGCCAATAAGTAAGAATCCGACCGTAACTGATAGGACGTGTCTTCGGGGTGACATGGAGGACTTCTATCTAAGAAGTCTAATAGTTAATCATACTCAGGCAGGACTAGTGCAGTAATGGGTGACCTCCTCGGAAGTCACTATTCTGCACCCAAGAAAATCCGTGAGGGATTAGCTATGCCCAAAGCGGACAATATCTTGTAGGAAATGTCAGTGTGTTACAAGTGGTATCTCCGCATCCCTCTTGAACGATGGTGGGTAAAACCTCAATGAGGACCTTGGTCCCAAAGGGGGGTGTAATGTAACACCTTAGGCAAATCCCACATCAACAAAGCACAAGAGAGTTCCATAGGCTATAAGTAAGAATCCAACCGTAACTGACAAGACACGTTTTCAGGGTGAAATGGAGGAGTTCTTTCTAAGAATTATGAAGTTAATCATGCTCGGATGAGAGCAGTGCAAAAATGGGTGTCCTCCTGTGAAGTCACTGTTCTCCACCCGAAAATAAATCCATGAGAGATTAGCTATGCCCAAAGTGGACAATATCTTGTTGGAAACGGTCGGGGTGTTACACCCTAGGTGATTCTTGATGAACGAATATAATGAAACTTTGATTATTTAGATATATGCATGTTTGATGTTGTGAAACCCGCCCCTAGATGACCTGGTTGAACCACACAGTTGGACCCATGCATTAGTCGGTTCACTTACTACATAAATAAACATATATATATAATAACTGAATCCTAAAAATGCCTCATAATATAAGGATACGACATCGGAAGAAAAACATGTCATCTATGGCTCGAAATCCAATACTAACATTGTAAAACATCCCAAACATGAAAGGGATAATGAGGTCCTCCAAGGTACCTCTCTCTACGACTCTTAAGGCCATTCAGTTGGGGTTTCGTTGCTCATGTAGCTCTCTCATGCGGCATTTACTCTTGAAGTCTCAAAGTTGATCATGCAAGAAAAATAGAGATAGAGTCAGTGATAAGCACTGAGTGACTAGGCCAAATGCACGTTGAACTACGATAACCATCTAATAAAGTGACCTTGTGGTCCCATAGGCATCATCATACCCTCATTGACTCCTAGCTATAGTTGATAGCCTCATGGTGGACCGGACCATGAAAACCACCGTGTAGACCGTAGATATCGTGTGAGTAGCACCAGCTGGTAAACTCGACACGTTGTCCGTAGTCGTAAAACATCCCCAGGGATTGTGCAATCCAAAGGCGGGTGACCAATGCATATCGGGAGCTAATCGAGCTAAACTTGAATCCTGTCCTAAACATGAACTGTCAATCACAATTGAAACGTCATGAGCTAATACTCAATCTTAAACAACCTGTACAGTAGATCACACACTACCGCTTAGTCGAAGAGGCTGACTCTGTTTCACTTCCCTTGTACAGTCGATCACATGGCCTTGCTCTAAATCATAACACATCACAAACCTGTCAGTAGATCACCTTCTACTATCTAGTTTTGAGAACTCAATAATTGATTATTGACAACCTAAATACAATTCAACACTTAAAGCAAAAAAGTATTCTCTAAACCCCAACCTTTGAAAAGCTATCCTGGTAGAGTCTGAACTGAAGCAACCTCCCTAGAACTCAATCTCCTATACCATATGACCGATAGAGATTAATCATGGATTGAATACCAAAACCCCAAATCGTGACCTGTTACGATTTTCCTATGTAAGATTCAATTCTAGGGATTGAGAAGGAAGGAAGAAGCTAGCTTACCTTTTGACGCTTTCTCAACTATCTCCAAGTCTCTCCTACTGATCTGGGATCTATCAACTTGACATTCTATTCCTCCATAAGTTGATCGTCGTTCGTTAGAGAGAAGTTTCAATTAGGTTTCTATAAATTCTGAGTTACAGGTCACGAGCTCTAGTTAGCATTCCGACATGCTAGCCTTCGCCTGCCATATCAGAGCCACGACATCTTGATTCCACCAAATCACCTTGAGCATAAGCGTTTCTTACTCCTTAGCTTGCGAACCTTTCTATCCATAATCCAAGCTGATTAATATACAAACGTCAAGTCCCTTTCCAACAGAATCTCATCTGGTTGGATCACCTGATTCGACCTGCCAATGTAAACCTGAAGCACACTCACATGGAAGACATTATGTATCTGATCCAACTTAATAGGTAAAGTAAACTCATAAGCCACATGTGGTCCTACCCTCCAATTGATATCGTAAGGACCAATGAACCAGGGAGCCAAGTTCCCCTTCCTGCCAAACCGCATCGCCCCCTTCCAAGGAGATACTCAAAGGAGGACCTTATCCCTTCCTTGAAGCTAACCTTCCTAGCATCCCTATCTACATACTGCTTTTTTCGATTATGAGCCACACCAGAAGTGCTCGAATTACTCTAACCCGAGAGGGCGTCTCCTAAACCTTCTGAGGTCCAGTCAACAACTTCTCTCCCTCCCCATCCCAGAATTGAGGGGTCTTACACTTCCTGCCATACAGAGCCTCGAGTTAAGCTACCCAGATATTACGATGGTAGGAGTTATTATAAGAAAACTCCAACATCAGCAATACCTTCAACCAAAGTTCATCAAATTCCAGAACACACGAGCGAAGCACCTCCTCCAAGATTAGAATTGTCCACTCTAACTGACCATCGGTCTGTGGGTGATAAATTGTAGAGATATTTAGCTTTGTCCCCAAGGCTGCATGTAAGACCTTCTAGAAATACAAGGTCAAACTGGGGTCCCGATCCAATACGATCGTCTTGGGCACTCTGTGTAACATCACAATATGCACTACATACAAACCTGCCAACTCCTGCACATTCAGTTTAAACTGAATGAGTATGAACTGAGCCACCTTGGTCAATCGGTCTACTATGTCCTATACCATATCTTTCCCATTCGCCAAGGGGAACCCACTGACGAAGTCCATAGTGATATCCTCAAAACATCCACATCGGTATTGGTAGGGTATGAAGCAACCATCCCAAAGCCCGATGATCGAACTTCACCTTTTGGCACACCACACAGCTAGCCACATGTTATATTACCTACTTCTTCATGCCAGGACACCAATAGTGAGGGTGTAGTGTTCTGTACATCTTCGTCTCTCCTGGGTGCATATCATAAGCGGATGAATGCGCCTTATCCAAATTATCCTCCCTCAGCTTGGACCCAGAAGGTACTTACACCCTTTCTTAGAAAAGCATCACTCCTTCTTTCTAGGTGTAGGGCATAGCCTTGCCGGCCGAAACCAGCTATTGAGCTTCCAATACAAACTCATCTAAAGCCTGCGACTTGGAAATCCAATCTACAGAAAAAGGCCACACCACCAATCTTGCCAGTAACCCCCTAACTGGATCGATCTCCAACTAAGTGCCCATGCCCCTCATCTCGACCAGCTCGGTCAACCTCTCCTTCCTGCTCAAGGCATCAGCCACTACATTGGACTTCCCTAGGTGATAGTCTATCACATAGTCGTAATCCTTCAGCGGCTCTACCTAACGTCTCCGTATGCTGTTCAACTCCTTCTGCTCCATAAAGTTTTCAAGACTATTTTGATCAGTTTTAATCCTAAAAGTCTTACCATACAAATAGTATCTCCAAGATTCAGTGCATAGACCACCCCTCTATCTCCAAGTCGTGAACTGAGTGATTCACTTTATGCATCTTCAACTGGCGAAATGTGTAAGCCACCACTCTATCATCCTGCATTAGAATGCAGCCTACCTTCAAATAGGAGGCATCACTGCAAATCACATACTAACCCCGAGCAACCGGTAAGGTGAGTACTTGTTCGATGGTGAGCCTCTTCTTGAGCTCCTCAAAACTCTCGTGACAGGCCTTATTCCACACAAACGGCGTGTCCTTCCTGGCCAGCTTATGGAGTGATCCTGCTATCTTTGAGAACCCCTCCACAAACTTCCTATAGAAACCTGCCATACCCAGAACACTCCTCACTTTGGTCACACTCCTTGGCAGTGACCAATTTACTATCACCTCCACCTTCTGCGGATCCACCTCAGTTCCCCATCCACTGATTAGATGTCCCACAAACAACACCTCACTCAGCTAGAACTTGCACTTGGAGAATATGACATACAATCGCTTCCTCCTCAAGGTAGCCAAAACTTATCTTAGGTGCTTTGCATGCTCCTCCTTTGTCCTGGAGTAGACCAAGATATCATCGATGAATAATATGACAAACTTGTCTAAAAATCCATGAAACACCTGGTTCATCATTGCCATGAAGGCTGCAGGGGCGTTGGTTAACCTGAATGACATCTGTAAAAATTCATTGTGACCATACCTTGTTTGAAACGCCGTCTTAGGTATAGCTTCGTCCACTATCTTTAACTGTTGATACCCCAAACTCAAATCAATCTTAGAGAACACAGCTGCTCCATGAAGTTGATCGAACATATCATCAATACGAGGTAGAGGATATCTATTCTTGACAAACACGTGGTTCAGCCTCCTGTAATTTATACACATCCGCATATATGCTTCTTCATAAACAACACCGACGCACCCCAAGGTGAGGCACTGGGCGGATGAAACGTTTCTGATCAGTCTGTTTTCTTCAAGGCATAAATTAAAGGACGCCTATGGTGCATATGTCTCTGAATCCCTATGATGAATACTTCCTCCTTTTCAGGTGGAGAGAACCCAATTATCTTCTCCTTAAAATCCACTAGGGCTCCATGGTGCTCCATCCAATCCATTGCCAAAATCATATCGAACTCATCAATAGGAAGAACGATGAGACTCACCGTGTACTCCCTATCCTCTAAGAGCAGAATTGCTCCCTCTATCCAAGACTCTACTAGTAGAGTCTTCCCTAATGGGTACTGGCCCTAAAAATCTACTAATCCAAGTAGGCATAAAGGGCAAAAGACAAATGACAGCAGCAAAGATGAAAGAGTGTGAAGCACCCGTGTCAAACAAGACATGAAAGGATCGGCCAGAAATGATAATCGGGACGACCTCTACTTAAGCTTTGGTGGGGTACACCCTCCTCTCATCCTGCTCCCAAACAGAGCCCATCCCTACTGTACCGACGCCTCCGACGCTGCGGGCTTACTTAGCCTAGTGCATTCCTGAGCAAAATGGCCCTGATGCCCAAACCGAAAGCAAGCTCCTGCTTTCTTCAGACACGCTCTCTAGTGTTGTTTCCCACACTTGAGACAAGGTGGATGGTCAAACCCTATAGCGGACAACTTATACTGCTCTGCCGGGGTGAGAGAGGCTGAGAAGCGAGCATGAGATGTAGGAGTGTCGCGATGCGTGTCTCTCCTTCTTTGAGGTGTTGGTGGTAACTACGACCCACCTGAAGCCACCTTACTCTTCTTCTAATCTTTCCATGTTGGTGCTCCCCCTTCCTCACACCCTCAAACTGCTCAGCCCTCAAGGCTGCCTCCTTGATATCTATTACAGTACCCATATCAGTGCTAGTAAACCTAAGCTGAATATTAGCTCTCAGCCCATCTACAAACATCTGCTTCATATCCTTCATCTTTTGCTCAGGGGAGCCCTTATACCACCTGCTCAACTTGGTGAAGGCGTTGGGGTAGTCAACCACCTTCAAGTCTCTGTGCCTGAGGTTGATGAACTCAACCCTCTTGTTCGTCTGCCACTACTCTGGCATGAACTCCTTCTTGAACAAAACTAGGAATTCCTCCCAATCCTACCCAACAGATCATCCTCGAATGTACCTCTTAGTAAGGAAGCATCATACAATACTTTATGTTCTGGCATAGGCTGCAGATACTTGAATGCATTCGTTAACTCCCTCAGCTAATCCACTGCTAACTGCGGATCCGTAGACTCCCCATCAAAAGAGATGCCGTCCACACGAGTAAGCTCCTTGAAATCCAGCCTAGGCACAGGCGGACAAATCGTCATCTCGACCGTATCCTCATGGTCTCTACATATATGAAGGTATATTTCAGTATCCCTTTCATTTCAAACTTGTCTTTGCTGTTTCTGGAAGACGTTGAAAACTATTCAAAACATCGACCAAACCCGAGGGGTACATACTGCCACGCCTGTGCGGTACATGCAACCATGCCCGTGACCGACTAATGGTCACGACCGTGATCTCCTGGTGGTCATGCTCGTGGCTGACTGGTGACGAGGGTTGTGGTCTAGCTCGTCAACCATGCTCGTGATAGGTTGACGGTCATGCCTGTGACTGTCCATTCATCAGCTATTTGTCTAGAACACCGATTTAAACCCAGAATCAAGTAACAACCCGAAATCGGGGTGTCACATATGTATTTCCGGTTATGATTGATTTCGAGCATTATATTGTTCATGCTTGACCGTCTTGAATAGCGTTTTGTTAGATTTTTGGTCGACTCAAAAGAGTACTCATCTTAGAATGTCAAAATTATTAACTAGGTTAGATTGTATCTCTTTAAAAGGGGCAGTTAACATAATCTTAGATGCTTGGCTCAAAAGAGCAGTGTAAGTTTTAGGATTGGTAGTTGGTTAGCAGATCTCAGAAAGTTGAAGTGTTTACAGCTTTTCGTGAATAAATTGATTGATTGGATATCGTTTGCTTGTCTGAATAGTCTATGGGTATTCCAAATATATGTAGTTTTCACTCCAACAGTTTTCACCACCGTTCCAGTGTAGTCTTTCAATATTTATTTTCTTGTTTCCTAGTTTAATTAATAAGCTTTAGTAATCATGGAACTCACACCACAAAACCGATTAATTCGATTAACACCTTCTACACTTTGAGTAAACATAGTTTTGAGACGTTAGGGAATTTGGCCCTAATTATTTTTGTTACTAGGTTAACTTTGAATTCTCACTGAAAGCATGCGAAGTTGCGCAACCTGGGGTTAGGTTACCAGTACATACGATAGATAATCTATCTAGTAAGGCGATCATGCAATCTTGTTTTTAATCTAGCCTTAAGCTATTGAAACCGATAACTCGGTCAATAGCCCACATAAATGCTAGTTGAGCTAAGCATGGCATGGAACTTTGAAGTATATCTCTACTAAAATCATAATTGACCTAAGAACATGGCTGAACGAGATATATACTGTTGAAATTGTAACATAGTTAAACTGCATCCTAGAAAAACTAAACTATGCCTCACAATGGCATCACAACTCAGCATGAAACTAACCACTCACTTAGTAATGCTTTATTGTCCTTCACTTGGTATCATAAGATGATTGTTGAAATGCGATTCACCACACTCATGTTGAACCCCCAAGATCATAGTCCCACATAGGGAACCCAAACTCAAACCGATCAGGAAAGCCGTTCTTTGCACCCAAACTAGAAGGGATTGAAATAAGAGGTAACAGACAAATTACCTCCTGAAAATTTGGGGGATTTGATCACCCTAACCAGCTGAACCTCTCCCTCAAAATTGGTGATGATTAGAGGTCTTTTTCCTTTCCAAATGAAGTTTCAAAGATGCAGAACTTCATCCTTTAGTTTCTTTTCTAGAGAATGGTTTTGAGACTTGGGAATTCTGTCTGACTGAACATGCAGAAACACTTATGATGCCTTGGGCATGTAGCATGTCACCGTGATGATACCTGATGAAACTATCATGGTCTGCATGTCTCACATGGTCATGATGGCCTCTGTCAGACCCGTGACTGGTCATGCACACATAATCATTGAGAACCCAACACTACACTTTCCCATCCGGATACTTGTTTGGTCTGAGAGCATTTGTGAATGATCTGATCTGATGTTTTGTTCGCCTGGTTTTGGGAGGATTTGTCTCTCAAATTTTGGAATACGGTTCATCTCAAGGGAACCCAAGTCCTCCTTGGTGCTTGTTTGATTTTAGATCGTTTGTCAATGCTCTAATCGGACTGTATAGCGGATACAATTTTTCGCCAGAATTTGGGAGCATGGATCCTCTTACGGAAACCTAAGTTAATCCCGATGCTTGATTGGTTTGAGAGAATTTGCGAATGCTCTCATGAGATTCTATAACGAAGATGCTTTTGCGCGGGGATTTTGGAGCATGGGTCCCCTAGAGGGAATCCAAGTCCATCCCGAGGCTTGTTTGCTTTGAGAGCGTTTATGAACGCTCTAACTAGGCTAAGCTGTAGAGATCCTTCATTCATTAGAATTTGAGAGGATGGGAACCCAAATCCATCCCAGTGATTGTTTGTGAATATTCTGAAGCAATTGATGAAGGAAAGCTTTCATCTAGTACGTAGTATATGTTGTACAAGACTTGGTTATTATTTCGGCAACAAAAGAAATCTTGTGTGCTCTTCCTTGATTTTTTCTTACAACGTTGATTGTTCTAAGACACTTATTTCAGATCATTCTAAAATGGAACGGCCAAAACAACTGGACCCCGATCATAAGCCCAATATCAGCCCCGATATTGTTTTCTTCCAAGAGGCAGCCACCTCCCATTTTTGTTAGAATTGCTGCTAGTAGTTAATTGGTTAAAGTGGACGGCAACAACCGCCATTTTCACTATAAAACAACAGGTTTTGGACCACAAACCAACAAGAAAAAAGGCAGAAGAAAAAAGGAAGAAGAAAAGCGAAAGCTTTCCTACCAACATTTTCTAATTTCCCAAACACTCTTCCCAATCCCACCACACGCCCAAAAAAAAGATTAGAATAAACAAAGTGCTTTCAATCGAAACTTCAAAAATCCGTTGAGAAGCTTCCAAATTCCAAAACTCTTGGAGTAAGCGACAACGACATCTCGCCAACACTGTCAAAAAAGAAGAGCAAAACCCAATTTTTTAAGCTCGGTATTTCTAGCTCTTCCTAATTATTCATATCCATGCACCATTCAAACTCTTCTTCATATCAGCATGCTAGTTAGAGATTGTGTGCTATATTACCGTTTATGCCATTTCTATATTAATGTTTATTATAACTAAATGGATAAATGATTCACCTAAAAAAATAGTGAACTAATGAGTGAAATAAACTTCTCAAATCAAATAGAAGTTGTTAAAAACATATTAAGAAAGGAACAAATGACCACCTATTACCATTTGCACACCCTAAACATTGCTGGAATTTTATTAAAAGTGACAAGATAATCAAATTTCCAAGTAGAAAAGTTTTTTTATAGCATTCAGGATATTGGGTTCATTTTAATAGCAAGACAGTCAAGTTTTTATATACTCTAGTAACCTAATAAAATGACGAAATCTTCATTTTTTACCTAGCAAAATCAGAGCAATCCAAGGTGTTAGCTTACCTTCCCAAAACAGGTTTTTCCTTTTCTTTCGATTTTCTCGAGAAAATTGGAGCTACCCATTTTTGTAGACATGGAGAGAACAAAAAAATATATTTATGACTTTCATTATCTACTAAACAGGGATTAATCAAAGAAAATAGAACAAAGTTTTTTAGTTGGCTTTCCCCGTCTCAGTCCGTCTCATCTACGGCCACCAACCGCGTTGTCCACAGTGAGGTCCCATCCTCTTTTCTCTCCACCGATTCCAAACCCCAAAAAAGAGAAAAAAATAAAAAAAAGACAAGAGAAAGCAAGAGTCAGAAAGCGGAATAAACATTAATCAAACACTAATACAGTAGCATGTGATCTACTTTATAGAAGGTATAACGTTGTTGAGTATAAAGCTTCCAAGGACTAAACAGTAGGGTGTGATTCAAT
Organism: Linum usitatissimum; assembly: GCA_030674075.2. Taxonomy (NCBI): domain Eukaryota; kingdom Viridiplantae; phylum Streptophyta; class Magnoliopsida; order Malpighiales; family Linaceae; genus Linum; species Linum usitatissimum. The sequence continues at coordinate 697,093 of JAUJYP020000368.1, read as the reverse complement.
TTTCTGAATCGGACTAGATAGGTCTAGATAAACTAGATAACGATGATGTGAAAACGTCGGTCACCTGGCCCAAGATTGCGCAATCCCTTAGGAAGTACATGGAAAGGTTCAGGACGTGCCAAGTATGCCTATAGATATTGCTCACACAGTTTGGGTGGTTTCATGGTCTTATCAACTATGCGGCTATCCACACGAAGTAGGGTTGGTTGACGATAGGTAGAATGATTTCTAGACCAGTGCGGTCGTGTTATTAGACCAGGACTAGAATGTTCTCTCTATTTGATCTACTTGAGTTCTTTATTTCTTTTCCCAATCACTATTTTGCGCGACGATGGCTAGACACTCAGTGCTTATCACTAACCCCGTCTACTTGTGCGTGTCTGTACAAATTTGGTCCTTTGGGAGCCCATGCCCCCTAGGACGACTAAGCATGCAAATACAATATCTTAATCAAAGGGTCTCTGGGAGTCTGAGAGGGTGGTATTTGCAGGATGTTCCACCCGTTGCTTTTGACGAGTTTAAAAATGTTGGAGTTCAGACAGTGTTTTCAGGATTACTCTTATTTTAGGATAATAACTCAATTTATTTACTTAGTACTTTTATAGTTTTTTGATCTGTTATGTTGCTTGCTGGGAACTTGAGATGTTTGTCTTTACTTATAATTTATGTATGAGAACTAGTTTTCATTTTGAGATATTTATTGTGTTGTCTTTTGGTTGAATTTTTGGTCAAGTAGAACCTGTGATTTCGCATGCATGGGTCAACCCGATGGTTGGACCGGTTCTTTTAAGGGCGGGTTCCACTGTTTTCTTCATTGGGCCAACTTACCTCGCACAAGATGAACCCCATGAGCCTAATATACACCAATGAAGCATTCCGACCAGCCCCACAATCCAAAGAATTGGTTGGCTATTAGTATTGTTGATGTAAGACATTTTTCTCTAGGCTTTTGTTGCATATGTGCACACCACAGATTCCTTGATGGATATGTTTTAAGGCGAATTCGACAACTTCAAGCCACAAACACCTTATGTAGGAACTGGTGAATGACTTCATGTTGAGGTCTCCCTCTACCATGGAGATTCTCCTCCTTTTCAATTCGAACGATCTCACAAACTTCCAACTTACTCAAGGTGATTTTGGCTTCATCAAAGTAAGGGATTAAGGATTTTTCTCACGCTTTGAAGGTGTCATTCAGCTGGTTGACCACTATGGTAGAGTCTGAAAGAATCTAACTTTCAGACGTCCATTGCTAATGCCAGATTTGTTGTAAAAATTAGTGCTCCATACTTGTGCATAGTGTTAGTCCGACGTTTCTTGAAGAAGAGAGCGATCTCATGTCCAACACCATGCTTGATCTTTAACACAATTCCGGCTCCTACTCCATTTTAACTTGAATCACTATCAATAAATAATTCCCATGTTGGCTCTTGATTTAAGCATACAAGCACACATCATTTAGGGATGAAGTCGGTTGAGGCTTCAACTTTCATGGCTCTCCTGGGCTGGAAGTGTAAGTCATATTCATAAAGCTCGACCGCCCACTTGGACATCCTTCTGGAAACGCTCATAGATCTAAAAGTTGTTTTGATGGGAAGGATACTGACCACAAGTATGGTGTGCACCTGAAAGTAAGGCGGGCTTTCAGAATGTGACCACAATGACATAAACGCCTTCTCCAGTTCAATGTACGTTTCCTCTCCGTCCGCTAGGGATTTTCTTGTGTATAACACATGTTAGTCTTCTCTACCATCACATTTGACCAAGAATTAGGTATGTGTGTTTGACGTAATTAACCACTATATAAGGTGCAGCTCGTCATCTTGGTGTTGATATAGGAGGTTTTGTACATCAACACTTCGAGATTTGATTAGCAATGAATACTTGGATTAAGACAGAATCGTGGACACCACTTTCTTAAGAGTATTTCCACCCTACAAGCCGTTAGTATTAAGAAATCTTGTTTCAGGATGAGACCGCCAACACTCAAGTACTTACGCTTTAGAAACAACTGTAACTTAGAATTTTGTAGGTAGGTATAGATGTCGGATTTCCTGTGTGTTTTCCCTTGAGAAATACCTCTTTTATATAGGCAGAGGGACCAGGGGTGAAGGGGTATGACTCCAAACACTAGGGGCACCAAAAAGTCTATTTGTAGACTTGTGGTAGTTATAAAGTAACTACATTCTTGCTTAAATTAGTTGGAGGTAAAAAACTTAGTTTGAGTTTAAAATCCATGAAAAGGTGCATCCAAAATTCACCAATTCGTCCTAGGTCAAGGTGTAACCACTCCAACCACCTAGCTCCCATCAAGTATTGTAGCTTAGTTTAGCATCACAATTTGTCAGATTGGCATCAAGCTCAAAGTGAGTGGCAGTGTGAGTCCCTAGCATCACCTAGCTCATAGAGGAGCTGATGCTAGCTAGTTCTAGCGTCCAACGAGCTAAGGTGAGTGGTTTCCCCTTATCCTACAAAACTAAAACTTGAGTCCAAAGTGTTGTATTGTCTCGAGGGCCTTCTCACTATGCCTCTTCTCAATTGGGCACCCATGTTATAGGCTAACATGCAAGGAAAATGAATTGATCTTGGGTTGAGATACTGACAACCTTAGACAAATGCGGTAAATGGTGAATCACAAAGGTGAAAAAATCGGAGAAGAGGAAAATTATTAGGTTAAGATTGGTTGTTTCTCAAAACACTACTACTACAGGGTTAGATAAAGTTGAAGCTAATATCGGATAGGTATTTCCACTAGGCACTCATGGGAGAACTGTCACTTCAGGCATCTTGTTGTCTAGAACAACGTGAATCTAAATGTCCTGCTTAACCTTCACCCCAAACTTGTCAATATTTGGGGTCCCTCCGTATTGAACACCATATGTTGCATAAAATGCCTAGGTGCCTAGATTCCCTTAGAGGCACTACATAGGCTTGGCGAGGGTGGTATGTCACTATTTGACACAACTAATATCCCATGTCCCAATTGTGTCACTCAATTGGGTGATATTTGGAATGCCCACCGAGTGTTCAATGTAATGCCGACCAAGAAATCCTAGCACAATAGGTTGAATTGGGACATGGTTTGATGTACACACATACCCTTATCAATCTTGGCATACAAACAAACATATTTTTACCAAATGAAAAGCATAGAAACACATTAATTCCCAGCATGTGACGTACGCCTCTCTCAAGGCTCCAAAATGTTGAGGTGTTTGACATGGCTAGGAAGCTATGTAGGGTCACACGGGTTGGGGACTCGTGTTAACTAACACGAAGTATGCTCCATCTGGCCTCGTTTCTTATTTTGGCCGAATTTTCTTCGTTCGACGTCCAAATGACCTCTGGCTCAAACCACGGACCTTGCAATCGAGTCCGCTATCCATAGGACACTTTCATTCTTGAGTAAAACTCAAGAAACAAGTCATATGGACTGAAATATCCCATTTGAGAGAAAATTACTACTAGTCATGATTCCTACGGAACCAGATACTAATAGTTTGCAAAACCCACAAGAACGGGAACAAAAGATAGTGAAGATGGGAGCGATTATTACTACATTATGGAGTGACACCAATGAGGTCCCGATAACTCCCCGTATCCATACAAATACCGGCATCATACCTTAATTCTAAGGTACTGCCACAGTAAGGTCAAGCCAAAGGTATGTATTTCCACCATTTCTCCCCCATTTTAGTGAAGTCTATAAATCCACTAAAACTACAAAAAAATATCTAAATAAAAAATCATGCATAAATGAAAATGTCACGATGATTGAATTTTCCTCTAGTATATTACACATTCTAAATTACTTGAATATAAGGGAGCCATTATGAATTGAACCTGTCTGCTCATTTGAGTATATGAAGATTTACATAAACAAGCCACTACAATAAAAAGGAAAAATTGTTGCAGGGACTTAGTCGTAGACAGACCCTCCAACGACAATCTTTGCCGTTGGCATTTAGGGGTTGGTGGCAAGTCTGGTGGACCGCAACAAGCTAGTTGCAGGTAGGCTGCGACAAGCGAGTTGCAGGCAGCCTGGGATAAAGCGAATCTACGACAAAGTTTGTCGCAAGCGGCCTACCACAAGCATGTGCTTGAGAAAAACTTTGTCGCGGTCCGCATGTGACAAGTCTATGCATGCGAAAAAGCTTGTCACATACGGCCCGCAAGAAGCCTTTCAACATGGGACTAAGTTTTTTTTCAAATGACTACCCCTAGAAGTAGCCACTCCCCTCCATTAAGTGATTTTGTCAATTTCTTCTCTTCTTTTTGGGCAAAATCCTCTCCTTTTCTCATCTATTTTTCCATTTTTCTTCTATTTCTTCATCATATTTTGTTCTTCTACTACTACCACTTAAACTTCCACTTCAACCGTGAATTTCAAGCTCGGTAATAGTATATTTTTTACTATGACTTTGAATCCTTACCTCTTTAGTTTTCCTTTCCATCGATTTAATATTTATTTAATCTATAGATTCTTCTTTTAGCACCGGAATAGATGGATTTTGTGGTGCACAAAACTAGTCTAGCGAATTCGACGAGAAACGGTGAGTTCATTTTGTCAGACCAACCTCCATTTTAACTATTTAATTTGTATTTCAATTACGATTTAAGGTATCTAACTACTCTTATTTTTTTTATTTGGGTCCCCCATCCCCGAGATGAGGACCCAAAAATGATGTAGTTTATTTTTCTTATAATTGTAGATCACCTCTTAAAGGACACTTTATGGTTGTTGTAACTTATAAGATAACTTCCTTTTATTTCTATTAAATTATCAGAGTTTTGTAAGAACGTGATGCTTCTTGTTTGAATAATATTTATATGGATTTTGTAGTAGCATATGTTATTTCAGTTATAATAGTTGTTAGGAGTTTTATAGTAGCATATTTTGTTATGAGTTTTAATAGTTGTAATTATTAATAGTATGAGCATATAAACTCCAATGAAATTTAGGAAACCTATAGGTGCAATTAGTGGACTACGAGTAGGCGTGTCACATGCAGCGTGTCGTACTCGGCCTACGACTAGACTTGTCGCATGCTGCCTGCGACTAGACTTGTTGTAACATCCCGTTCAAACCATACTAGTAATTTTAATGAAAATTACTTGGTACACACCATTGTATAAATTAATGATAACAATTGTTATCCTTATCATTTAATCTATACACACAAAATTGGAAAATAAATTCACGTGCTTGCATGAGGAGATGCATATCCTACCCTCAGATCATGACAAAAACCCTAGTTAGTTAGATTGTTCCCTCACCTCTTCATGTGTACTTGTCCTTTTCTTTCGCTCTAAGGGAATGAAACGTGATTTCTTTGAGGATAATGTTAAAAATAGAATGTGAGGGTATATAAAGCGGTGATAAGAATGTTTGAAAAAGAACAGGAAGCAATGAGTTTATAGTAGTGCAAACAGGAACTAGTACGAGAGCTAGTTTACAATACCCTGTGTTGGTCCTCGTTCATAGTTCGGTTGGAATTAAGATTTCAACTCGGAATCTTATATCAGTATTCTCAAGGATTATTTCTGGTGAGGGTCTCGTGCGTATCCAACCAAATTAGATGTTATATTATGAGTTTATTATTATTAAAGGTCATATGCATGATAGGGTAATCGTCGCTCAATCCTAAGATGATATATGTTTCTTTACCATATTTATGACTTAATATGATACATGTTCTGCTACTTTGTTAATATGTATGATTTAATATATGTGTTAATATCAGCAGTAGCTATTACAGATTAGTGAATAAATTCGGTAATTGATTGATCACCTACTTAGGACCCAAATGCTCGCGATTGTGCTTATGCACTGCTATTACGCGGTGGGCCTTGGTAAGCGCCACAACTAACTATCATCGTGGGCCTTGGTAGATGCCACTATATATGGCCTGAGTTGGTGCCACTAACCTGTATATGGGTCGTCAGCATATGTGAGCCGGGGTCCCAAATAAAATATGGATATGAATTAGATTATAGAATTAGCCTTATGTGTTATATTCCATATACTTTCTATATGATTACGTGTACCTTAGAGTGGCCTAGGAGAAAGATCCTCACTCAGTTATTAGCAATGACCCTTACTTTCCATTTGAGAGCGACAATATGCTTTAGTGGTTCATCGAGTTCCGAGGTTACATCGAGTTCCGGGGTCGGCCATCATGGTGATGACGCCAGGTAGAATGGTCCGTTTTAACTGTCCATCCGTTTGAGGGTGATACACAATGGAGAAGTTTAACTTTATCCCTAAAGTAGTATGAAAATCTTTCCATAAATGGTAAGTAAAACTGGGGTCCCGATCTGATACAATTATCTTGGGCACTCCATGCAACCTCACTACCTTCTCCACATACGATCCAACCAAAATAAAAGTAAAAAGGAATAAGGAAAAGTGTCCAAACTCCATAAGGAATAAAAGTGGATTTAACATAACAATGAAGAAAAACGAAAGTCTTAAGGTGGAAGGATGAAACCTAGGTCATTCGTCGGGCGCCAGTATCGGCCAAAATGATGGAAGTGGTTGATCCATACCCGTCAGCTGGTAGTGGTGCGGACTGTGGAATTCATTCATCTAGTCCTAACAATTATCCTTCCCTACTGAGCCATCTCCTCGAAGTTGAAATTTTGTTGGTCTTGCTAGTCCATGACACCCCAATTTCAGATGGATTATTGGTCTTGGAAGATTGAGGGGAGTCATGGTTGAGTTGTTGCCAACATGCGTGGTGATTTCCATCACAATTTTAGTTGCAAGGGCAGCCACGGACGTGGTGTACCGTTGATTATGGTCGTGTTAGTGAGGTGACCATGAGCGTGACCGGTTGGACATCACATACGTGGTCGGAGGACTACCCCGACCATGACTGTTATGCGATCACGAGCGTGGTCATAGGTTCATCATGGGCGGCGTCTGGTTTCAACCACATGTGTAGTGAGCAATGTGTATACGTCCTCTACGATTACAACTCTTCAAAAACTCAGAAACCATATTCTCTCAATTCTGTTTTTCCTGATGAACATGCCTCTTCATAGAGTTTGGTATGTCGAAAGAGGAGTCAAGAGTGGATAGTTCCCTAGCTGAGAGTCAAGATCTAGGGAGTCAAGGAAGTCATCTCCTTGAGTCTTTAGAAGGAGAGTAGATCTAGACACTTGGACGACTTCCTCGATTTAGACCCTTCAAGAAATCTATAAGTGGTACAGGGTTCATTTCTACTTTCTGCCTTGATTTAGTAGAAAAATAAGTTAAAAGCATGGAACCATCTTATTGGTATCTTGACGAGCGGATTTTACCCCACCTATAAAATACCGACTAGATTGTTGTAATTGAATCATATTTTCCTTACAATATTTGTAGTCCTATTACTCACTTCAAATGTCCTAACTAGACTAAGTAAGAAAGATTTCTTGGTTGTTTTATGTTCTAGTATCCAATTATCAACTAATAATTCAAATTAAAAGAAAGAAAATGCAAGAAATTGAGTTTCGAAGATTGGATGAAAGGTTGCTTGGAGTCGAACCCATTAAAACTAGCAATGCATGGATGAATGATATGCAATCTTAATTGGTCCCAATTTCTTCGTTTTCCCATATCTCGCTCGTTTGACCTCCGTTTGACCTCAAGTTTGTCTTGTTGGCTTTGTATCAATGTCCTCTATCCATTGGATACCTGAAATATAAAAAAATGTAAGAAACAAGTCAAAGGACTAAAACAGTCTGTTCGAGAGAACATAACACAAAACCCTTGTTTTATCACAGAGGCCAAGAATCGGCCAAATTCAGTCGAAATACAGTCAAGACAGGGCTGAAAATCATACAATAAATCGTGATATCATCCCATTAGCTGAGGAGCATAGAATGATGCAATATCATTGGCATTCGCCCAATATTGATAAAGTCCCTTCGACTATATGATCCTTGAAATGAAGGCACCGCTAGGGAGTTATCCCTTGACTCGGTTCATCCATTGATGGAAGAACTTGACCACAACAAACCCTGGGTGGAGGGGTCTCCTTTGCGTAATGGTTTAAAAGAAATACAGGTGCTTCCTTAGAATGTGATGCCCCATCCTTGTCTTGATGTTGCAGAAATAGACTGACTCCCTCCACACCAAATAGAAAAAGTAAGAGATCGATTCAAGTACCTGAGGTAAACGAGGAGTGTCGTGGAGTCCATACAGCCTCTGCATCATCATTGTTGCTCTTCCAAATATCCCGAATCCCATTTTCAATCTGGAAGGGCTCATCCTCTAGTCCGTTGATGGTCCCTGGGAGGCCGGTCCCCCGAAGCCAAAGGAGGTAGTGATAGCATTCAAATTGTCACGTTTATATCCCCTATCTAAGTAATATTTCATGCATAATTGTTTTGCTTCGAGTAGAAGTTTATGATGTTTTATGCATTTAAGCTAATATCTTGTTTTGGTGTCTCGGACCTAGTCGGGGTCCATTTGTTGTCGATTTGGATTGTTTTTATTGATTTTAGGAAAATGATGACAAGGAGGCATTAAACGGAGTAATACACTATGCATGGATGATCTAGGACAAGCCAGGAAGTGCGATTGATGCAATGCTGACGGTGTTGAGTTTCATATTTTGGACATATCTCCTAGCTCAGAAGTCCTATTGATGCAATGCTGGCACTCCCTCCCTTAGGACGGGACAAATACCCGGCCAGGACCATCTGTTTGAGCATATGTGATAGGGGAAATGTTCTTGTCGGTGGATGTCGAGTGGTATTAACCATATGCATAAGGTTGTTCTTGATTTGGATTAGAGAACTCGGTAATTGTAACTACGTGGTTTGGTGATCTAAAGTGCATTCTTGGCATCGTGAAGTAGGTTTGAACTGTTAGCATGTTGAATCGGTCTCTCCATGTTTAGAGCTTGTATAGAGTGTGAAAAGTAAAGTTGTTTGAGGACAAGCAAGGTTTAAGTGTGGGGGGATTTGATAGGGCTAGAATTTGTAGCAATTATCTACCCTTATTCTACACGCATTTGAGTGGTTATTAGCATTTTCGCACTTCATTTCTCTATAATTTCGTGTTTTGGCGTATTGCGTATAGATCCGTTCATTTGGACCGTTTCGGTCCATTTGATGTTTTCTTTATAGTGTTCGTTACCTACATGTATTATGGAGATAGGTGATCTGACCATGAAGCCAAGGGGCGTGGTGTGTAGAGCATTTGGAGTTCGAGAAAGGAAGTCGAGGTTGGAGTTGGCGCAGCAGAGGGACTGCACGCCGTGCAGTCCATAAATTATTCCAAAGGCTCGGCTTCAACACAGGCGCACGGCGTCCACCACTGCACACCGTTCCTTTCTTTTGGCGTCGAAGAATTATGAAGAATTGAAGCTGCACGGCGTGCACCACTGCACGCGGTTCCAACCTTTTGGCGTCGCAGCATGGAGAAGGATTGAAGAAGTACGGCGTGCACCACTGCACGCCGTTCCCTTTCTTTTAGTACGCGGAACGGAGAACTTTGGAAGGTGCACGGCGTGCACCCTCCAAATCCGGCTGCTACTATAAAAAGGGAAGTTGGAGGAAAGAGAAACGATTCTTCCCCAACTCGATTTTTCCTGATTTTTCCCGAGCTTTTCCTGCAAAAACCAGCACATAACCTCTTCTAGAAGCCAAATTGAAGATCCAAAGGAGCTCCACTTGAAGGATTGAAGATAGAAGATCAAGAGCACCGATTGGAAGAAGAACAAGCCGTTAATTCTCTGTAATCAGATGGTTAGGTTTTCTTTCCAATTGGTTTCTTCCAAAATCATGAGTAGCTAATTCCTTTGGGATTCTTGGATGAGATGTAGGAATTAAGCTATGAAACCAGTCTTGGATGTTTAAGAACAACGTTTGTGGATGTTTGATTTGGAATGAAAGATTGTCTTGATTGTTTGGGTGTTCAACGTAATTCTTGTTATGGCTAGAATTAGGTCAAATGTTTGAAATCCTTTGCTTGTGATAGGCTTAGGAATTCATTTGATTGGCAATCGAGGATAGAATTAGGTTATTGGTGGGGTAAACAGATAACCTAATTCTACCTTTTGTGTTTTCCCGGTTTTAAGCGAAAGCCATGTTGTAATTGGCGGGCGCTCTGGTTTGCACCCAATGGACCAAGTTGGGTGTAGTTATCAGTAGGTTAGGCGTTGATGGACCAAGTTAACGCTATTTCCAATTACTCGTGGGTTTTTTGATTCCGGTAAAGCACACTTTCACTTTGTAGAACTCCTTGGAGTTCATTACTAGTTGGCCCGATTAAGGGGATTCCTACCTTAGTTGGGAAGCTAGTAGTGGAAATCCGCGTGCATAATCGTGTCTCGGATTCATACGAGTGTTAGGAGGATTCTTCTCATTCCATTCAGGTCCACATTCGTTTGTTTTGAAAGCATTCTAGCGGTCGAGCTTAGTGACTCGTCTCTTCCAAGAACTCAGTTTCTCCTTTGAATCAACTTAAAGTCTTTTAGTTTAATTTAGTCATTAGAATAACTAGAATCTAAAACCAAATCTTTTAGCCTAAACCGTGTTGACGAATTCGAGTAGAGGCATAACGAGAGGGACCTTCGGACACAAATGACACTTGTGTTGTCGGAATAACTTCACAGTTATTCGGGCGATCAGCTTGTGAAATATGGGGGGTTTAGGAAGCACAATCGGTTCCAAAGCCGATAAGGAAGTAGAGTACTTAACTCAATATAGATTTAGAATGCAGCTGCAATGCATTTTCAATGCGCCCAAATACCACGTTCAACCACCCAACTACCAAACCTAACAGCTGTCAATGTGCTTCATTTACTCGGTAACTGTTTTGGCAGTACCAGATCAGTGAAGTTCATACAACATCAGTAAGGCGCCAGTATGTGTATTCCTGCATGCCGACTACATCGCAAATAATTGTCGGTTACTTTCTGTTTACGGGAGCTACCATCACGTCATTACAAAGTTTTATATGGTTTTTCATATCGACACAAACACACACGTACTTTACGACCTAAACACCACTACTGTGACTTGGTATGTGCATGGAAGGTACTTCACTCTTGATATTACCCAAGCACATCACCTGCAAATTAATATACACAAAACAGGTGGAGCGTACTCAGGCTTACCGTTCATATGAACTATGTCCTTGCCCATCCGCTTTTTTATAATTCTGTATACGAAGAGCAAATTATGTGTTTTCATTCGACACAGTTGTTTATTCAATTGTTTTGAGTGGAATGACTACTATTTTGATCTATTTTATTCTATATTTGATTTGCAATATTAAAAAAATTAGGTAGTGATACATTGATATGTAGTGCACAAAAGTCTGAGAACAAAAGTAACACCATTACGATTGTGTATCGTAGTTGTGATGTCAAAAGTTGACATATGAAATTAGATAAATAATAAAGTGAAATAAAAAAGAGTCCTAAATTAAGATGACGTTGAGAGACGATAGTATTTACAGATTCAATACTTAAACTACCAAGGTCATTACATGGTTCCACGAAACCGGAATAATAAAAGATCCTATTTTCACAAAACATAGCTGCCAAATCTCAATATATTACGAAACACCGTCACCTCATAGTCCCAGAAGCAAGACCGACAGCGGTTGGCGGTGTAGCCAGCTCTCCATCCTCCCTTGTCAACCACCCATTATCTTCAGAAGTGTACCTAATAAGGCGGGGAGGTTGACCTTACCCACCACCTCTGCAAGCGTCACAGTTTTACGTCCTCCCTGCTAGTGTATGCTCTCCCACCATCACATTTCTGACCCACATCACCCCTACCACCGACCTCACCTTATTCCGACAATACTTAACCGTCTCCGGCCACCAAAATTCACCTTTTTCTGCAGCCTGAAGTAAAGTCATCCCTTCTTTCTCCTGGCCCTGGTACAACTCGATGATGCCGCAAACATAAATCGATTCCAGGTGACACGACCGGGCTGCAACCATTAAATTGGCAAGCCCTTAGTAGATTTCAAGCGAACTAAAGAACTCGAACATGTCTCGGCGGAACAGAGCCTTAGGGTTGCCGCTCGTCACGCATCATCGAGGAAAGATAGGAGGTTGATCTTCCAAGTCATTAGGGGGATTTTGGAGATGTCGACGTGGCGGTCGACATAGTCATCTCCGGATGCGTCTAATAAGGCATTGCATGTCAATTTGGCGTTGAGGAGGTCATCGGAGGATATGAGGCCTACCCTGGTGAGGACGTTGATGAGGATGTCTTTAGGGAGATGGCGGAGGCAGGAGGCTGATGGGGCCATTTAGTTTTGCATAGATGAGACGATGAGATGCAGAGGATTCAAAGGAACATAGGAACAGAGGACTGGCCGATGATATTAGTACGATCTGATATTTATGGATCTCCTGGGCATGGCTGTTTCAACAATCACGACTCATCGAATTTCATAAAATAATAAAAGTATTATTTCTAACTGTGACCATAATGACAGGTTAAGTGACAAAGAACAAGATTGGGTCTTACTAAAGGCCGTAGGCATGCTCGGGCTTATAAGCTATTCCTTCAATAAGTTACTAACTTTTTTCCCGCCTGTTGGCTGGGTATCGTTTTAATTATTTTTTTTTGGTAATGTTATTATTTACACTGAAATAATTATGATATATTCATCTTAAAAAATTAATTACGATAAAATTGTTTCAAAGATAGATATGACGTTTGTAAACGATATGATTATGGATAAAATAGATTATTAAAATGATATTACTCTCTCAAATTATGAATACAATTGACCTCTACTTTATGCATGAATATTTTTCCGTTACCAAACTCAAAAAGTAAGTTATTTAATAATGGTTTGTTTCAAGTGCACAACAAACGTTACTACTAATAAACAAAATTAACCTATCACACAACGATGATATAAGCCTTCATTTGTAGATTTAGGTAAAATATCTATTCGATTCCCGTCAGTATACATAATGAATGTGTAATAGGTGTCCTATACATGTTTAGTACGAGAAGCATCATACGAACATGGAATAACTAGACGTCTCTATAACAATACGAGATGGAAAATTGTAAATAGATATAATACGTATATGTATATTATACGTGTATTAACCAGGTTGTGCTAACTAGGTTTCAATCTAAATATAAACCTCAATGAAATGAAATAAAAAAAACATTAAACAAAGCAATCGCACACCTATTTAACACCTTTGACGACGATTATATATTTGTATCGTTACTGTTAATGAAATCGACAGTACTTCAATTATGCTCCACATCGAACGAATTTGGGTCGAATGTCAGAAACAATTTATGGACAAATTATGTTGTGAAATGTTTCCTCCTACTACTTTTTTGTTGTTTAGTTTCTATAATTTTTACATCAATACCATAGACTACCAGTTGCAAAAAAAAGTCAACCACCGATCCTTTACCGAAGCCTTTCATTATTAAGCAGTGACCTCGTTTGTAACTCCAATAAGAATTGCAAAAAAAAACGATCCTTTGAGGCCACTCCTAACAAGTGGCCTTGTCAAGTATGGGTGGATGGGATAAGCATAATCGGTGAAAGAAGATAAAAACTACGTGGAGGTCAGAACCAAATTGAATAGGTAGCTTATATGTGTTTCTCACTGTGCCCACATGTCATACTGCACCACCCAACTACACGTACTAACAGCTTCGAATGGCTTTAGTTATTCACTGAGTAAACTGGCAGACTTCATTTAGTACAGTTGATATGTCATTAGTAATCACGACAGTAATGGCGATCATGCCTCCGATTTTGCAAAAAAGTTTAACATACGCGTTCAGGCACATAACGAATTAACAACCGAGGGACTATTAGAAACATCACTTACCCAGGAAATACGAAAGTTATGACGAACACACCTTGCATGATTACTGGCCCAGTACTGCACGTACAACCGTCATCCGTAACTGGTAGAATAATTCTGGCGGCCATCATCCCCTTACAGATTCATATCATTCGCGATTCAGGTCAAACGGATGTTCTGCGCGTGCAGGTTGTCCACCACTCTTTGCAGCTCCTCCACCTTATTGACCAAGCTCCCATACTCGTTTTCTTCTTCTACATGACTAATGTTTTTATACTCTCATCACATTTTCCACAAACACTCGCGATCCTCATACACGCAACCCAAATATAACCGACCACCTGGGTAATTGCCATCATACCGGACCACCGCAGGAACAGTGCAAAAACATATACACTTCGAAGTCCTTATATATATACACTTCGAAGACCAACTGCGGACATGAGGGTTGTTGGATGAGGGTAAAAAAGGACAAGAATCCATGCACACGAAATTACGTTGGGTTGGGGGAGGGGGCTTAGGGGGTCAGAGTTGGGGTCTAATAATTGCTTATACACTTCGAATTCCTTATATATATATGTATATGTATATATATTAGGTTAGGTGTCGTCACTATAAAGTTGTACGTCTAATTAGAAAATATGTGAAACACATCATACTTGGTCAGGTTTATCCCACTACCCTACATTTTGGACAGGTCGGGAACTGAATTAGTTGGTTTTCAAATGCATACTTTTTATAAAGTGGAACCCTTTTTAAGATGTACAGATTTGATGCAACAACAGCTTCAATAGGGTGGTACCGCCAGTAAGCAAGTACCTTACACAGTACGGGTGGTACTGCAGTAGTAAACGATACATAACCCATTGGTAACAATTTCAAAATGAACTATCCAGATTCAGGCTCGGTGCTGGAATCCATGTACGGAACTGGATTCACGTCCCTTAGTCGGTGCTCTAGCTCAGCGTTATCCTCTCGGAATTGTCGTATCGCCTTCTTGAGTTGAGCGCATTGGAGGGCCAAACTGTCGAACACGTCGAGGGCTCCAACCTCCCCGTCGTTCTCCTTGCACCACATGTAGTACCGGAAACTGCCGGGGTATTCGGGCTAGACAATGACGTATCGGTAGTAATGATCAACCATCGGGTTGCCCATGACAACAAACGGGTGATTGCATGTGCAAAATGCGTTAACGGACATGGTTGAGAAGCAAATGTGGGGAGGCGGAGGGAGGGGTGGAGGGAATGTCTGAGAAAACAGTTTGGGGGAGTGCAGGCAAGTACTTTATAGCCAAAGTAAACTTGCACAGGAGTAATATAGTCACTTCACCCTACTAAGTGTATGGTGTGGCAGGATTATTACATAATTATTGAAGACAACGACGCCAAAACAATAGGTGAATGACTCATAGTACATGGTCACTCTCCCCACCCACAACCTCTACTCACGGTTCTCGTCTAACCATTTCTTAATTCATCGTATACGCGTGTTGTGTTTTTCCAGGTCTTTCAACTCCTCTTGCAGGCCTTCGACTTGTTCTGCGAACGCTTGTTCCTCTGCAATGTCAATCAACGGACCACAATACGTGTTACACCACATGTGGATCAAACATCCACGGGACAGTTGAGAGCAAAGAAAGAAAGTGATTAGTGTAGATCCTTAGTGCAGTTGACTTCAGAAACGACAGCAGAAAAGGTAATGTGCTCTCCTTTTCCCCCAGTAGGTTCTACAATGTTGACTTCAGTTCTGAACTCTCCCTCCCGCTTGTGACCTTGATCCTTCCTTTGGGTGCATTGATATGCATTGTGTCCAGTTTTTCCGCAGACATAGCAGGCTCCCTTCTGGTACCTCTGAGGGTTACCTGGTTTCTTGAAGTCCACTTGCTTATCCAGAATCTTCCTCCCCTGCCAAGAGGGTTTTCTGACCATTCTTCCTTTATGTCTGAAGTTAGGTTGAACTAGATTGGCATTGACAGAATGGGAGGATCTGATTGATAGCTTGTCTTTGGCTCTGTTGGCAGCTTCAATTTTTATATGTCCAATGAGTTCTTCCATTGTCATATCCTTCTTCTTGTGCTTTAGATGATGTTTGTAATCTGTCCAGGAGTCAGGTAGTTTCTCCACCAGAGAATTGGCCTGGAACATGTCACAGATGTTCATGCCATCGATGAGCACATCTGCAGTGAGGCTCTCATACTGGTGGATTTGATCCATAATGGGCAGATTGTCCACCATTTTGAAGTTTAACCAGTTCCCTACAACGTATCTCTTTCTACCAGCATCATCTCCTCCATGCTTCTTTAGCAAGGTTTCCCAGATGGTTCTTGCAGACTTGGTGTGAGCCACAATGTCAAAGATTGGATTGCTCAGGTGACTGAGACTGTGTATTCTGGCTATTCTGTTGTCCCTTTCATATTTTTGAGTCTATGACAGTGAGAAAGTCTCCGTGGTGACTGCAGGGATGGAGGAGTCCTTGTTTCCTGTGTCCATGGATGCTTCTGATGACGAAGCAGGTATCCCGCTTGCTGCAGTAGGAGGATCCCTGAATAGTACATAATCGATCTCTAGGTGTTCCAGGAAGATCAGTACTCTAAGTGACCATCTCTTGTAATTGTTTCCATCCAGTGCTTCCAGTTTACTCAGATCAGGTACTGATCTCGCTAGTGCAGACATCATTAGCTTTAAGATTGTAGATCCTTAGTGCAGCAGACCGTCTAGCAGAAGTAGTTGGGACAGCAGTCGTGTATCACTCAACCTGTAAAACTTAACAAACTGTGAATTCGAATAGAAAAGTGATCGTGGTTATACCACTGCCCTTAAAGCTAATTCCCGATTCACACACTAATCAATGTATCAGGAAAGAACTTCCAAGGTAATCACTTATGAGGTTCTTAGGAGAGGAGTGTTTCTTATGCTGCAAGTTAATTCTCCTATGGACTGCTTAGGGATCTAAATATATCAGTCCCTAGTCCCTAACGTAGCCTGCAGCATCGTGCTTGGCTCCACTCCTTCTGTTGATGGAAAATCGGAGTCATTGTTGAGTGAATCAAGGAGGAAGATCAGCAAGAAATCATCATCTCTTCCTCCCCTTCTCCAACGATAACTAATTCTGTTAAGTGAGGATGAGTTGCAGTAAGTTGCAACGTTGTCGTTTCATCCTTGGTTTAAGTTGGTTCACTCAAGTGGTTGAACCGTCATATTCCTAACAATTAGTTCGACGACCGTCCGTTTGTACTTGCATAATAGCGGGGAGACCACACGCACATATGCAATCAAAGACATGGTCGATAGATGCCTGGTACGCCCGTCCATGCATTTTTAAGCGAGATGAGTTTATAGTGAAGTGGAAATGCAGAGTGACAGGAAGAATTCAAATACTGGGTAATGGCCGTTGCGCCAGTGGTGCAACAATTTATAGGCTGATGAGCATGCAGAAAGTAATAGTATAGTACAAATAGTACACAACCAGTAACAGAAACATTTGACTTTGGGAAACATAGTAGACATGGGAATGTGGTCGGTGACAGATGGTCGTGCTAATGACTAAAGTAGTAGGAGCATTGTATTGGTTACTAGGACGGTTGGTTACGGGCGCATGTGTGTGAGTAAAATGCGGAAAACTCTTTTCAAACACATGAGACGTTTGTGTAAGTAGTCGTCTATATCGGTCAACTCGTTGTACTTGGCGACAAGCCCGTCGGACGCGTCATCTTCCTCCGCTTCTGCCACCGTTCGAAGGTCCACAAAGAGCTTCCATCCACACCCTTGAGATAAGTAACTACAGCCAAAGAACCGTAGCCCCCCTTGCACTTTAGACCGCAACACCGCAACAACCCTGCATCAACAAAATGGCATCCCGCCAACCATGCTGCTCTTGCCTTTTTTATCTCTTGTTCCTTCCCGTTGTTGGGTGGTGAGTCAATAGTTGTACGTTGTACATGGGGGTTTATGTAGAGGGAGATTAAGAGGAGGGGGGGGGGGGGCGCTTTGGTTAGTGTGGCCATTATGAACAAGCGAGGCTTTTTTTTTGTATTCTGACATGTATGCGGTAGTATGACGATAAAGTATACTATCGAACCATGTGACATGGCTTAAAAGAGTAATATGTGAATGAGACGTAGTAGCGATACACTAATCTATGATTCAGACCTAGAAGCGAGACGTACAATCGAAGTTCAGAGTAACGTGATTATGAATCTGTCTGAAATAAAATTTTCCAAGGTCAAACGTAAAGTACAATATAAATAGCTAAAGGAACGCTGTCATGGGTTGAATGGGAGGTGGAACAATCAATGGTTTGAGTCCTCGCTTGGGCAAGCTCGTACTCGGAAATTTTCTCTTTCTTCTTATATATGGACTCCTGCTTAGCGAACTGTATGAGGATGTCATCGCAAACCTCGATTGCACCCACCTGGCCGTTGTTTCCTGGCACCACATGAACTGCTGACACCCACATGGGTAGTCATGGAAGGAAAGGAAATACCAAGCTTGGAACGGCTCATCGGGATTCCTTCTGGAACCACACTTTGCTTTCGGGTTTACACTCAGGACGGCGGTACGACCGCACGCGCACATAATATGTACAATACTCATTTGCCGGTCATTTAATCACGTATGAATGGGTGTTGGAGGTTCAAGGGTTTGGTGTGTTGGGGTTTTATAGATAGGTGGGTAGATTCATCAACACTGGCGTGATAGAAACAGAGATTGTGTCGAGTAAGTAGTATAAAGACCATAAACGTGGTAAGATGATGGTAAGTATTTCCAGCCTACCTGTATTAAAAAAAGTTATATCGGCACAATAATCGAGTGGGACATAGCCTGTAGTATGCTGCTTCCGTAGGTGAACATGCAGTAACAGTAGTGGTCAGAAAGGGAATATTGACCGTATACTGTATACGCATGCGGTAGTAAAACGTTGAGGCTCAGACGTATAGTAGATTCGCATTCTGTGACCTAGCACCAGGCATGCGAATACTTAAACATGAAACTAATAGTCACAGGTAGGTACTGTTTACATACTTGTGCAGTAGAAAAAACAACCCCGTGTGAATATTCAGTAAGTAATTTACTGGTCACCCGTGAATAACCATATGACTGATGCTTGTCGTCCTCTTTCACGTAATTGATGTGGCATTAAAGTATTTATGTGGTAAGGGCTCGTTCACGTAGTGCTGCGGCCGTCAATTGTTCACTTGGCAGGGAGTGTTACATAAATTTGTAGATTTAACTCATTGGAATTGGAGTTTATAGAATGGGAGTTCAGTACGAGTGTGTACGTAACAACCCTACCAATAGAAAATGGCAGATGCTGTCTCAAGGACGGATGAAACTAGGAACTCAGAAACTTTACCACCACATTAATTATGTGAAAGATGATGGCGGTAACAATGGCACTCATTGGGGAGTTTTGTCGGAACACTAGAGGGGAGAGTTTTGAAGTACAACATGAATGAAGGTACTGAATTCACATCTGTGTTGGAACATGATAGTTGATGGAAGTGAAGTAAGACAGTAACGAAGGTACGGTTTGGGCACTTGAGTTGGAACGCGACGGTGGGATGAAAGTGCAGTATAATGTTAACAAAACTACGCATTGGGCACTTATGTTGGAACGCGATGGTGCACCGTATTTACCCTAAACCCATGAATGTAGGCAGACGTTAGGTACCTGTGCTGTAGGTACTCCGTCTTCGAGGTTAATAGCCTCGACAACTGTTTCGGAGAAGACGTGGACACAATCTGCCTCTCCTTCATGTTTCTTGCAGTACATGAAGTACCCACACCCTAACGGAAATTGGGGGCAGATCATGTAGTAACGGTATTGGTGGCTCTCGTTAGGGTTCACATGCAAAACAGCCAGTTCCCAGCACCCATATAAGGGCAGAACATTCGTAGGCGGACGTGTAATATTTATAGAGGTGGTGCGTCTCCGTTAAAAGTTCGATCGGGCGTTGGGAATGGCGCTTGCCCGAGTAGTGGCCTTCTTTCACCCCACGCTAGCCCACTTTCTTCCCATTTTGGTGTCGACCCTGTGGCATGGACTGTTCCTACTCGGCTTTAGAAGTTTTGGGAACTTTCGGGAAATACTAATTGGTGTCGGGGGCTAGGTCGTACTATTGACCGTCATGTGCACTTTTGGAACTTGGGCTGGGTTGTCAGACACGGTGAGCATTATCCCGTTCGCAAAGAGGTCGGTGAGGGCTCCCATACCTTGCCCAACCCTCTTAATTAGGTTGTCCGCAACTTTGTCAATGTACTTGTAAAACACATCCTCTGAGTACACTGCCCGTACAATCCTTCCGAACTTGACATAAAGTAGGATGTAACCCTCTTCGTCCTCCTCACCTTTCGAGCAGGACATGGTGAAAATGATTGAAACGTAACCCACCTTCATGAAATTTGTCCAACGATTAAGAGCATAACAGCCGTCCAAGGTCTCGAAACCTCGAAACCCGAATGTAGGAAGGATGTTCATTATAGTGACATAATGCCTACAAAGAAATCCCATTTTGTCTCACCACTTACACACACAAGCGATGTCACTAGTTTCGTAGTTGACCGTCACATCCCTGTCATCTATTCGATCACACTAGTGTGTCTTGAAGATGACGTATGATATGGAGTTCGGTTTTGAGGTGGGTTTTCCAGGTCGCAATTCGTACTGTTGGATCCGTGCGAACTGTTCCTAGAACATCGTAAAGATCTTCCGGGTGTAAATCGCTGTTGCCTTCTTCATGACATCGCTGAACTCGAATGTTATGTAGGGCTGTGTGTTTCTTACCATAAATTCTTCAATTTTCTCAGCCTCCCGTCTGCGGAGAACCATCCTACAAAGGATAAAGTTTCTAGTAACTAATCAGGCATTAGGTATAGAAACAACACAATAGTCGGTAACTGGGCATGATGGCAGGAATACGTAAAGAAGCATGAACATTAAGTGAATGTTATGTGCATTGAAATTACCTTTCGAAATGGGGGAAGAACTCGACGAGTGACATGTACGTGGGTTTCATGATTCAACGAGCTGCGTGCTGACCATCCCTGCCATGTAATGCTTCTTCACCCACGCGGATGACCATTTTTTCTGGAGCTGAACTATTTTATGGCACCACAGATGTCCACGGGGACTGCAGGTGGGGAAGAAATTAAGCATCGTCTTAGTCAACACATTATCAAATTCATCGACGTTGTCGACATCGTAGAAGCCTTTTCACAAAATCCTGGCAAATCAAGGTTGCATTTTACATTTTGGAGGATATGGAAGGTGTAGTGCTCATGATATGTATCCGACAAGATTTGAGTTAGGGCGTTTGCCATGGCAGCATCTTGCTTGGTGAATATCATTTTAGGGGCCTTGTTGTTCATGCATCGGATGAAAGCGTTGAATAGCCAAACAAAGGAGGGGATGGTCTCGTCATACAACAACGCCACTCTGAAAACAACCCCATGATGGTGGTTGTTGAAGACAACAAACATAGCTGATCGGAGTGAATACAGAACAATAGAAATCTTTAACAATGCAGTGATGTTATAAGTGCAATAGACTTAAGTACTGATATTGTAACTCAGCTATAACAGCACGAAAATAAAAACCAGTAATGTAGCGGTTCAGTACTCAACGATGGAACCATATTGTAATTGGACGGAAACAAATTCAAAACATAACAACATAAATCATTATCAGGTTGGCGAATCTGCGCACTAATGCCAGATGTATGTGCAATACGCGATAGACGTATGCATCATCAGTTGTGTATAGGAATAGTAAGCGCACGAAAACATAAAGAAGTAACGGAACAATCTTGTATTGATGTTGTAACTCAAAAATAATAGCACAAAACGATAAGCAGTAACACCACAGCTAAATCAGAATTTAGAGTTTTTTAATAACGAGGGGGTGCTCGGAAAATTTACCTAGCGGCCGGTAGTGCTTGTTTGTCCTGAAGGTTGTGTCAAACGTTATCGAATCCCTGAAGCATGCATGGTCGTTCGCTGGTCTGCACAAAATATATTCACAATTTCCTTAAGGAATCAACTTCAACTTCGTGCCAAAATCCCGGACACACTCAAGTTCTTCCCCTGAAGTACTCAGTAATTGTTGTCCCGTCAGTGATAGGGCTAGAATTTGTAGCAGTTATCTACCCTATTTATACATGTATTTGAGTGGTTTAGTGTGTTCGCACTTTATTTCTCTACGATTTCGTGTTTTGGCGTCATGTGTATAGATCCCTTATTTGGACCGTTTCGGTCCATTTGATGTTTTCTTTGTAGTATTTGTCACATACAGGTACTATGGAGATATGTGATCTGACCATGAAGCCAAGGGCGTGGTGTGGAGAGTGATTGGAGTTTGAAGTGGAAGTCGAGAAAGGAATTGGCACAGTAGAGGGACTACACGCCGTGCAGGTATGCACACCGTGCGAGGCTGCACGCTGTGTAGTCCATGAAAACTACTCTAGAGCTTGGCCTCAAAACAAAGGCACGGCGTGCACCACTGCACGCCGTTCCTCCCTTTTTGCGTCACGGGATTTTGAAGAATGAAAGTTGCAAGGCGTGCACCCCTGCACGCTGTTCCCCTGTTTGTGGTACGCGGAACGGACACTGTAGGAAGGTGCACGGCGTGCACCCTCCAAATCCGGCTGCTACTATAAAAGGGGAAGTTTGAGGAAAGAGAAACCATTCTTCCCAAACTCGATTTTCATGATTTTTCCCGAGCTCCTCCTCCAAAAACCAGCACAAAACCTCCATTTAAAGCCCAATTGAAGATCCAAAGGAGTCCCCCTTAAGGATTGAAGCTAGGATTGAACATACAAGGCCAAAGGCATAGATTGGAAAAAGAACAAGCCAATATTTCTTTGTAAGAAGATGGTTAGGATTTCTTTTCAATTGCTTTCTTCTAGCATCATGAGTAGCTAATTCCTTTGGGATTCTTTGTTTAGATGTAGGAATTAAGCTATGAAACCTATCTTGAATGTATAAGATCGACGTTTGTGGATGTTTGAATTACAATGAAAGTTTGTCTTGATTGTTTGGGTATTCAACCTAATTCTTGTTATGGCTAGAATTAGGTCAAATTTTTGAAAATCCTTAGCTCGTGAAAGACTTAGGAATTCATTAGATTGACAATCGAGGATAGAATTAGGTTATTGGTGGGGTAAACAGATAACCTAATTCTACCTTTTGTGTTTCTCCCAGTTTTAAGCGAAAGCCATCTTGTAATTGGCAGGCGCTCTGGTTTGCACCCAATGGACCAAGTTGGGTGTAGTTATCAGTAGCTTAGGCGTTGATGGACCAAGTTAACGCTATTTCCAATTACTCATGGGTTCTTTTAATTCCGGTAAAACACACTTTCACTTTGTAGAACTTCTAGGAGTTCGTTATTAGCTAGCCTAATTAAGGGGATTTCTGCCTTAGTTGGGAAGCTAGTAGTGGTAATCCGCGTGCATGATCGTGCCGCGGATTCATACTAGTGATAGGATGATTATTTTTATTCAATTCAGGTCCACATTCGTTCGTTTTGAATGCATTCAGGCGGTTGAGCTTAATGACTCGTCTCTTCCAAGAACTCGTTTTCTCCATTTGAATCAACTTTAATCTTTTAGTTTAATTTACTGATTAGAATAATTAGAATAAAAAACCTAATATTTTAGTCTAAACCGTGTTGACGAATTCGAGTAGAGGCATAACGAGAGGGACCTTCGGACACAAACGACACTTGTGTTGTCAGAATAACTTCATAGTTATTCGGGCGATCAAGTTTTTGGCGCCATTGCCGGGGACTTCTCTCGTTCCTTCGAAAGGACTTAGTCGGTGCCGATTTAGGCATTCGACTCCATTTTAGTTTTATTTTCCTGTCTTTTTTTGTTTGTTTGGGTTTCACTTTGGTGTGTTGTTTTTGGTTGTGCAAGAGTTTAGGTGCAGTTTATGAGTCAATCTAGCCGAATCCGTGAGCGGCAACTTCGGAATCTGCAAAGCAATCTCACACTACCTCGACTTGTGTTCTCTCCTTCACATCAACCCATCCTCAACTTAGAGATTGTGCTACCAACACCTTCACTATTCACCACCCTTATCGGCCTCATTAGAATAATTAGAATAAAAAACCTAATATTTTAGTCTAAAGCGTGTTGACAAATTCGAGTAGAGGCATAACGAGAGGGACCTTCGGACACAAATGACATTTGTGTTGTCGGAATAACTTCACAGTTATTAGGGCGATCTGTCAACTACCCCACTCCCCTGACAGGAGCCTTCAATTCCGTGGCCGTCCGTTCTCGAAATTAATTTTCAGCGGCGGATCTCATGTGTTTGCTAGGGCGGACGAATCACCTATCTAAACCAAGTAAAATTTGGTTTAGATTAAAGATAAAATGGATGGTCTAAAATGATGACACTTAAGTTGACGTAACGATTACCTTCAATAGGTTGACGTATTATAACGCTTTCCTTAGAATGTATTTTCTTAAAAATTAAAAATAAACCTTACCAAAATGGTCTACCAATAAAAATAAGTTATCTTTTAAAAAAATAAACAAAAGACAAACTTTACCAAAATGTGTCTACCAATGGCCAATAAGAATAAGCCATATGAATTCCAATACACATCTCTCTACTTTTTGGCTTGGACTACA
This sequence comes from Linum usitatissimum, assembly GCA_030674075.2. NCBI lineage: Eukaryota > Viridiplantae > Streptophyta > Magnoliopsida > Malpighiales > Linaceae > Linum > Linum usitatissimum. The sequence continues at coordinate 672,652 of JAUJYP020000368.1, read as the reverse complement.
AGTTATCGATTTAATGTTTTGAGATTATAATAAGCTAAATATAAGGCTCAAATGAAAAAAATTTAACCATTTGAAACTTTAACTTTATGCATTACATGAGTGTTATTGTGTTCTCCTTATAGTTTGACACTATCCCATTTGAGATTATATATTGGAGATGATCTTATGTTAGTAGGAAGGTTGGCACGATACTCATATCGCCATTATCCCCATGGTGCCTATCTCGGACTCAGTGAACCAATTTAGGCCCATCAGTTGCTGCAACTTCTGCTATAAGGTCATATCTAAAATCCTGGCCAACTGCTTTAAGAATTGGATCCCTGATCTGGTATCAAAGATGCAAGCGGCTTTTTCTGGTTGACAGGTGATACACGATAATATTACTATCGCTTATGAGGTGCTATATCAATTTAAGATCGAAAAGGGGAACAAGTATGATGTGACGGTGAAGTTGGGTATGTGCAAAGCCTTGATCTAGTGGAATGGGATTGTCTCTTAGATTGTCTCATAGCTTATGGGATCTATGTTAAATGGTGAAGATTGCGTGCAAACTGTGAAGTTTTCTGTCTTGGTGAACGACAATTCGTCTGCAACTTTCTCCCATTCTAGGGCAATCCGGCATGCAGACCCTCTTTCTGCCTTCCTTTTCATCCATATGAGTAATGCTCTCTGATCGAGATGTCTCTACCAATATACTAAAGCGTATCACCCTGAAACCTCGATGCCCTAAGCTTTCTCATTGTCTCTCATAGTTGGCAAAGCTTCTAGAGAGGAAATGAATAACATCTTTGGAGACCATTTATTTGTATGGGGCTTGGACGGGTGATAACATTTTTACACCTCTAAAAAAACAACTTAATTATTTAAATAACCAGGATAAAATTTCCCTAGGGTCTCTGATTGTGTTTACTCAAAGTTATAGAAAAGTATCAATCGATTTAATCAGATTGTGTGGTGTAGGCTCCACGATTATTAAAACTATCAATTATTCTAAGTATGTAAATGACAAGGAGAAGTAAAAGCAAGGTTGCAAGACTACACAAAGAGGATTTTGACTAATGGGAGAAATCTTGTAACACCTCATTTTTTAAACAAATGATTTTACTAAAATACCCTTTATAGAAGGAGAAACTTAAACTTGATAAGGGCATTACAAACTTTTCATATTATTTTGACTATTTACTAAAATGCCTTGACTAGGGTACTTTAAAAAGAAATTAAATAATAAAAAGAACTATTAAAATAAAAGTTCGATTAATAACTGCTCCAATTAAATAACGAAGTTCGTGAAAACAAGTCTCGCCAAACATCTTTAAATATTGTTCAAATCCAAGTCCACCACTCCACATCCCGAATCAGCTCCACTCCGCTCATACAACAACTATCAACACCCTGGTGGGTGGTTTGAGGTTAGTCTTTCGTACTCAAATCATAATTAAGACTTCCAATTAAACATTAAAATACAATACATGTTATGTCATAACAATCATCAATATTTTCTAAATGGACATTTCACATTGAGAAATCATATACATGTAACATTAATCACAACAAGTATTCATCAACAAAAAGTAATCATTGAAACACAATCCAATCAAGTTAGGTTCATTATGAATCATAGTGTTATCGTTCTTGTAACTTGTCACAACATAACATCGTGTTCGCGAAAGTCAAATTACGTGACTTAATTCTTGTAATATTCTCAACCTTATCTACGATACTTATTTCTTGTGAGGCGTCCCCCAACTCTACTAACTAGCCTACCGACAAATCATAAACATGAACGTGATAGCATGGGAGCACGTATCCTCATACAAAATCATGAACCCTAACGGGCATACGACAACCCAAATGTGAAAAATGTTCATGTCTAGGAGTATGTACCCACCAGACAACATAACATCCATGCAATACTGACCCGATTCGCGTGGGTGATAGTCTCGATAGCGATTTCATGCTTTTAATCCACCTATTCATCACCTTAACTGTCTAACGATATCGCTAGTCTAGCCTTGTCCTAATTTAAGGGGCACAACTTGCACATCATCAAGTAACAATATCAACATAAGATAAACACTTAATCATAACATGAATAACATGAACATAAAGTAAATACTTAATCATGGAGTAATGACATCAAAATAAAATGCATCAAAATAATAAAACATAACTACTAAAACGACAATATATATATTACTCCCTTAAACCAGCCTACCTTTTAAAATGAACGGTGAGAGCCCACTGGAGGCATTGAAATTTAATCCGAAAGCTTGGACGTCTTAATTCAGTCAAACTAAATTCCATCGAAAAGAAGAATGACTGTAAGATGACAACTTGGGGAAACCACTTCATAATCGTTTATGAAATGATAGAAAGGGATTTGATTTAAACTACTAATTCCTAATTAACTTAGAAAAATTATCATTCATAATTCATTAAGTCATTTCTAACCATTTAAACTATTCAACTATTAATTTCCGATTCCCTTAATTCAATTTTATTTAAAACGAATCTCTATATATTAAATTATTATTATAATTAATTTATAAACCAATAAAACTAGTAAGTTAATTAAGTTATAAGAGAAATCTCAAAAAACCTAAATTCGTAAAAGATCTCTGAAGATCGAGATTCACCAATCTTGATTATGTTGTCCGATCTGAGCACCTTGAAGTATCGCCTTCCTGATGCTAAAAAAACTTTGAAATATTTTCTGGAATTCTTCCCAAATTTTGTTGTCTTCGAATGAGGGAGGAAAGACCTTTAAATACGAATAGAAATCATTGTTGTTGTTGGCCGTTGTGAAACCCACCTCTAGAATACCCGATCGAACCACACAGTTCGATCCATGCCACTACACGCGGGTTCACTCATCATCACATATCGTACATAATAACACATAAATACTGAAACAAGAAACTCCTCTTATCAACATAAACAATAGCGTATGAAAACAAAGCATCATAGGCTCGAACTCAAGTACTAACCAAAACAGGGGGACTCAACATCCATAGATAAGTACTGAAATAACTGAAATTTTAAAACATGAAAAGGGATAAATGAGGTCTTCCATGGTATATCTCTCTACGACTCCCAGAGCCACTCGGTCGAGGTGTCGATGCTGCTCGTGTAGCTCTTTTAGGCGACATTTGATCTTGAGGTTCCATAGTTGTTCGTACAAGAAGAATGAGACGAGGTTAGTGATAAGCACTAAGTGGCTAAACTAGACTCACGTAGAACTAAACTGATATCTAGTAATGTGACCATGTTTTCATGTAGGAATGAACTTAACATCAGCCACCCCTAGCCGTGAGCAGATAGCTTAATGGTAGATCAGACCTTGAAACCACCATGAATACTGTATGAGCAGCCTTTCTATGCATACTCAACATGTCCTGTTTGAGCCATATTATAACAGGGGGATTGTGCAATCCATGGTGGGTGACCAACGCATCATAAACGGGAACTAATCTAGCTAAGCGTAATCTTGTCCTAACATGAACTGTGAATCACATGCCACAGTTCAAACGCCAAGAGCTTATGCTTGAAATAATCTTGTGTACAGTGGATCAAACGCTATTGTACTGTCTGAGAGCCCTCACTCTAATCACATCACAACATCTATTTAGCATATCACACGCTCTTGTACAGTCCTGAGAGCCCTCGCTCCAAATCACAAGACATGTACAATAGATCACATGCTAATGTATAGTCCCGAGATCCCTTGTCCTGAAAACCTATTACAGTTCTACCCTTATAAGCAGAAAAGTAACGCTAACCCCCCCACCTTTGATATGCTTTCCTAGTAGAGTCTGATCTGAAGCTTCCTTCCTAAATGTTAAGTCTCATGTTCTGTATGACCTATAGAGATCAATCATAGGATTAAAATCCCAAAACCCCAAATCCCAAAACTGTCCGGATTTTTCTATATGGGTTTTCAATAAAAAGGATTGTGAGGGAGGAAGAAGATTGATTACCTTCTGATGCTTTCTCGTTGCCATCTAATCCTCTGCAAATGATCTGGGATCGACCAGCTCTACCTTCTCCACCTCATGAATGAGATTTCCATTCTTCAGAGGGATTCCTAGGATTTTATTTATATGAATTATGAGTTGAAGGTCGTGACTCTAGTTTTATAATATGTCCACCACTCCCGTGACGGACTTACAAAAATGTTTGTGATAGCCTAAAAATCATGTATGTGACCAACTGATAGCCACGACCGTGATCTCCTAATGGTCACGCTCATGACTGACTCCTGACCACGACTGTGGTTTATCTGGCAGCCACGCCCGTGACTAACTGACGGTCACACCTGTGAAGGTCCATGCATGAGCCGATTCCATAGCTCTGCCCTCCTACAAAAGGTTTTGTCCCAAAACCTGAATGTGAAAGCTTAACAAGGGAAAAGAATTTACCTGTTAGGTAATTCTCGACAAGCTCTGGATAGTGCTCCTGCATGCTAGCCTCGGTCTCCCATGTCAAAGCTCCGACATCCTGATTCCGCAATATCACCTTAAGCATATATGTCTCCTTAATCCTTAGCTTGCAGACCTTCCTATCCATGTTTTGAGCCGGTTGCTCCATGAAGGCAAGATCTCTCTCCAACTGAACCACATATGGTTGGATCACCTGATTCCGTCTACCAATATAAGCCCGGAGCACAATGACATGGAATACATTATGTATTCGGTCCAACCCACTAGGCAAAGCTAGCTCGTAAGCCTATGGTCCTATCTTTCAAATCATATCGTAAGGACCAATGAACCGGCGAGCCAACTTCCCCTTGCTGCCAAACTGCATCACTCCTTTCCAAGGAGATACTTAGAAGAAGACCTTATTCCCTTCCTTGAAGCTAACCTCTCTAACCTTCCAACCGGCATACTTCTTCAGTCGATTCTAAGCCACACCCAGTTGTGCTCGAATCACTCAAACTCTAGAGGCCGTCTCTTGAATCATCTGATTTCCAGTCAACAACTTCCCTTCCCCATCCCAAAAGAGAGGGGTCATAAGTTCCTATCGTATAGGGCCTCGATTGGAGCTACCCGATGTTATGATGATATTATTTGTTATAAGCGAACTCCACCATCAGTAACACCTTCAGCCAAGGTTCATCAAATCAAGTATAGATGAGCTAAGTATCTCCTCCAAGGTCAGATGGTCCGCTCTGACTGGCCATCTAGATGTGAGCTATAAGCTGTAGAGAAATTCAGCTTCGTCCCCAGGGTTGCATGTCAGCCCTTCCAAAACATGCACGATGAAACTAGAATCCTTATGCGATATAACATCTTAGGCACTCTATGCAACCTCAGAAGTGAGCCATCTTGGTCAAACAGTCCATTATGACCAAAACTATATATGGAATTTGCCCATACCGTCGAAGCTTGCGTTTTTTACCTAGAGAGTTATTGGGTGGGGGGGGGGGGAGGGGCAGGTCAATAGGTACCAAAGACAATCTCGTAAAAAAATATTTATCTGCTTCAGTCTTATGGCCATTATGCGATCATGATGAGTCCATTCCTCACTATCTTTTCCGTTGTCCTCATGCGTGAGCCACGTGCTCTATTATCATGCCTCATATAGGTTTCCCGGTTCATAATAATATTGGGTTGTGGATCTTGATATGCAGGTCGCGGGTGACAAAGTTCAAAGCACAACTTATGATTACATGTTGCTGTAACATTTAAAAAGCTCGGAATTCTTTCGTCTTCGAAGGACAACGACCGAGCGTGACCATCATGGTGAGTTGGTGCTTTAAGGATGTGGGAGAGTGACGGAATTCTTAGACTTATCCGACGCCAACGTTGGGAATCTATACTCATAATCAACTGTCGATTACTACCCCACCACTTAGAGGTCGTTTGGTATTGGGGAATGAAAATGGAGGAAATGTGGAAATTGAGAATTGAGGAATCAAAGATTATGTAATTCTAATTACATTATTTGGTAAGAAGGTTTGCAATTGAAATACAATTTTCAGTTTGTTAGGGATTTATTGTGCAATGACAATGATCCCCTTATTTGAAATCCAATTTCAAGACGCATAAGCTTCTACTTAGCAAAAATTCGTTTAATACTCGTATAATACACATATACGTACTATATGCGTTTAGAACATCGGTTCTCGTACTATTGTAGAGCCGTTTAATTTTAAAATTTTAATATATTCTAATTGTTGCCAAAATTTTAAACGTATTGCTATGTTGAAACAATGTATGAAACTTTGAACGTATTAATATTGTACCATACTTGTACCGTATTTTACTAACTATAAATGAGAACAAATCCGATACCCACCACTACATGTATTTGTCAAGGAAGCAAAACTAATATTTGTACATATCTACAACCATATATTATAATATGTCATGGCTAATCATATAGGTATTCCAAATATGCATTACATAATTGTAATAATATATTACATGTTTTAGCTAATCAGACCAATATCCCACTTTTATTCCACACCTAAATTGTTATAGTCATTATAGTCGTAAAAGAAGTTGGGGGTAATAATGACAATATCTATCAATTGTTTACGAAAACTCGAGTTTTGAAGAAAACATCATCAACATCATGTATTTGAAAAATGCACATTTAAGAGGAAATGTGGGCTCAGAGGAAAAGTGTTTTCATAAAACACTGGTCAATTAAAACTAAACAAACAAATGTTTATTTATTACTCTGAATTTTCACAAAACTCTTCTAATTTCTTCTCTTACTAATTTTTAAAAGGCAATCTAAAATGATAGATGTTTTCTTCATGATTCTCAAGAGGCAGCTTATGGTGTTCTCGTTATTAACCTCCATGGACATGTGGTTGATGGCTGAGTCGGATCCTTTTGTGTTTCATCTCCTGCTGCAGCAGAAGCAAAAACCTTGGATAATTGGTGGTCTCCCTCTATAGCTGGGGATCCGCGACAAAGAAGAGGCATATTTGCTGTCACAAACAAATCCTTGATAGGGGCAAATTTGTCATTAACATAAAATGGAGCCCTTCTTGTGGAAATATTCGGTTCACGTTGGAATATTTTGATTCGTAGGAATTATCTGTTTGTCTGTGAGTTTTCAATAATACAACTCTAACCTTAGATCGAGTACAAAAATTAAATACGTAATGCTAACTCTAAATTGAGTATAAAAAATAAATATGTAATGCTAACTCTAAATCGAGTACAAAAATTAAATATAACAATCTAACATTAAAAATCAAGTACAAGCAAAACGAGTACACAACCCACAATAACAACAAATCAATTACATAACCATAACACTAAACAGAGTACAAAACTCAAGTTTATAACCCCAACTCTAAACCGAGTACTAAAATCAAGTACAACAAACATAACATTAAGAAACAAGTACAAGCAAAATAAGTACACAACCCACAACAACAAAAAATCAAGTACATAACGCTGACTCTAAATCAAGTACAAAACTCAGGTAAATAACACGAACCCTAAAACAAATATACAACCCACAACCAAAAAAAATGAAATACTGATCATTTTTTTGTAAATGAGTACAATACATGAAATCAAATCAAAATTGTACTCGATTTTACTATACATACTCATGTACTTTTTTTTTACTCATTGTTATACTATACATACTCATGTACTTTTTTTTTACTCATTGTTATACTATACATACACTCGTATACTTAGATTTGCATTAATTTTATTATGTTGTACGTATTGATATAGATACTTGCGGTACATGCTTTGTACTCGTTTTTAATACTTTTCCATTAAATAATTTAATTAATTATTTTTATTCTTTTGTTTTAAAAGAAATGCTATTTTTTTCAATTCTGGGTTAATAAAGGACAGGGCCTTACTCTTCTTATCAAATGTATTCTTCCAATTATAACTTTCCTTCCTTTTGTCGCCACACCAATTCCGTTTTCCGCTGATCAAACTTCATTGTGTATTAGTGTGTTGAGGTTCCATGGTCGATACAGCAAACAACAATGGCTTGGGTTCCCCTGTCAGAAGTAACTTCCAACATATGGGAGGGGTTTTAATGGCGGAATCAAAGAGAAAGATCTCTAACGGAAAGTTTTTCAGCAGCTGCGGGTAGCGGGCAGCTTGTCACCAGTAATAATGACGGAGAATGAGAAATATAATTCTTTTTTTTAAATTTGGCATTTTATTCGTTAGATTTGACATTTAAAATGAATGGTCAAAATCCCTTTTTATTGCCAGCAAATAGCATTTTTCCTCGCCGTCGACCCTGACTCTTTAGCTCTGTTCTAAAAAGAAATATAACTTTGTTTTATGTTTTAGCGTCAGAATTCAGCGATGTTTCAACTTATTATTATGTATAACATACTCATTTTTATAGTGTTGATAATCTAGCCAATGTTGATTTCCTTTTAACTTATTATCATATTAAAACTAAACTATGTTATATAATTTTTGCATCATTGATAATCTATTCAGTATTTACTTTTATCTTGTTGTAAATGACATGTTAAATATAACCAATTCATTTCAAAATTAAAATATATTATATAGTTTTGTGTATACTTTAGATATTTCGTTATATTAAAAAATAGCATCTTAATTATAAAATTTTATTATATATCATAAGAGCAGATTCTGATACATGTGAGTACCACATATATATCATATCTCATATTATAATTGGTTGTTAATTAAATAAAAAATGTTGAGTTAATACCAAATTAGACAAAAAACATAATATGGTAATCAAATAAGAATATCTTTTGCATCTAATTTCATTCATGTCCACCTCATTATCTATTTTCTTTATTTCTATCATTCGAGTGGAGAGCTTCACACCCTCAATTTTTTCCGATATCACAGCAACCCATTTCCAGCAATTTTTGTCCCTTTATTTTATACTTGTGTTTGATTTGTGCCCTTAAACTCGTTATTAGTAAGATCTCTTGCACTGTTTGCAATGCTCAAAACTACGACGCTTCCACATAGCCTCCTTATATATGTACCTTCCTTGTTCCAAGCAAAAGTTACAAACCAATGCTGATAAAAAATATGAAATAAGAACAATAGATATGGCAATTTGAACAACGAAGTACGAAGACTTCTGCAAGTCAAGCCTGAAGCATTCAACAACAGGCTTCTTTTGGATTTCGAACAATCGTATGGTCCAAGAACTTGTGGAACTATCGAGTCATTTTGTTTTCATACGCAACAATGTGATGCAAGGTCCTGCAATCGGAGTTGATGATGCGTAGCCAGTCGTTGAAATTTAGGGCTTATGGAAATTGAGCGGAAACAGTTCGAACGATCATATATTCATTTCTGCCAACCTTGATGGCCCTCCCTCGTTTGTCTTGAATTGTACGAATTGCAGTTGTGACACTTGTGAGCTAAAATGATGTTTCTCCAGTCGCTGCAAAGAATCCACACCTAACGGTCATAGGAAAGCATCCAAATTGTTGGGGGCGCTAGCGAAAATATAGCGGAATTTAGGATCGAAAAGATAGTATTTTGATAACTTACTCAATTAATTACTTAATTTTGTTGATATTACAACTTGGTCACTTGACCAATTCCCTCATCCACCCAATTTGCTTTGCTTACAATTTAGTTTCTTTACATTTCACACTTGCCTAAGATGAGGCTTCATATTTATAGGCTAATACAACCTCCTTAGGAAGATACTAGCACACATGGTAGCATTATTTTTATTTTGTTTAGATATCAAAACATATTAATTAGTTTAGTTGAGTAGTTGAGATATTTTTATGGAATTGTTTAGAAAATTGTAGATTAATTCTCAACACCCCCTCTTAATCTGCAATTCGGAGTAAGTGTTTGAACTTCTCGAGTTTGTCCTTCGTAACTGCCTTCGTCATGATATTTGTCGGTTGATCATCTGTATTGATGAATTCCAATGTCATTTTTCCGTTGTTGACCAGGTCTCGTATGAAATGGTGTTGTAACTCGATATGCTTCGACCTTGCGTGAAATACTGAATTCTTCGTCATGGCTATGGCTGACATGTTGTCACATAAATAATGGTTGGTTCATTATCACCTTTTTGCAGGTCTTCAATTAATCTTTTCAGCCATCTTGCCTCGCATGTTGCATCTGTTACTGCAATGTATACTGCTTCCACTAATGATAATGCCATAGTCTTCTGCTTCTTTGAGCTCCAAGAAATTGATTGTGTAACTAGGCAAAATATGTAACCAGATGTACTCTTTCAGTCATCTAGTGATCCTGCCCAGTCACTATCGGTGTATCCCATTAGCTTGCTTCCTTCTTCCTTCTTATACCTTGGGCCCAACAGTTTAGTGCCTTGGAGGTATCGTAGGATTCTCTTCGCTGCTACAAAATGAAGTTTTCTAGGCTCACTCATAAATCTTGAAATGAGACTTACTGAGTGACATATATCTAGTCTTGTGTGCGTCAGATATATGAGCGATCCGAATAGGCTTCTGTAGATTTTTCCGTCAACTTTTTCTGCTCCATCATTTTATTGCAATTTCTCGTTCAACGCCATTGGTGTTGCTATTGGCTTGCACGATGCCATTTGAAATCTCTTCAACATGTCTTCGGTATATTTCTCTTGAGACATGAATATTTCTTCAGGTTTCTGCTCGACTTGAATTCCTAGGAAATACTTCTTAAGGTATAAATTGGTTTTGTACCTAGGAAAAATATGTAACTAGATGTACTCTTTCGATCATCTAGTGATCCCGCCTGATCACTATCGGTGTATCCCATTAGCTTGCTTCCTTCTTCCTTCTTATACCTTCGGCCCAATTGTTTAGTGCCTTGGAGGTATCGTAGGATTCTCTTCGCTGCTTCAAAATGAAGTTTTCTAGGCTCACTCATAAATCTTGAAATGAGACTTACTGAGTGACATATATCTAGTCTCGTGTGTGTCAGATATATGAGCGATCCGAATAGGCTTCTGTAGATTTTTCCGTCAACTTTTTCTGATCCATCATTTTATTGCAATTTCTCGTTCAACGCCATTGGTGTTGCTATGGGCTTGCACGATGCCATTTGAAATCTCTTCAACATGTCTTCGGTATATTTCTCTTGAGAGATGAATATTTCTTCAGGTTTCTGCTCGACTTGAATTCCTAGGAAATACTTCTTAAGGTATAAATTAGTTTTGTACCTAGGAAAAATATGTAACTAGATGTACTCTTTCGATCATCTAGTGATCCTGCCCAGTCACTATCGGTGTATCCCATTAACTTGCTTCCTTCTTCCTACTTATACCTTCGGCCCAATTGTTTAGTGCGTTGGAGGTATCGTAGGATTCTCTTCGCTGCTTCAAAATGAAGTTTTCTAGGCTCACTCATAAATCTTGAAATGAGACTTACCTAGTGACATATATCTAGTCTTGTGTGTGTCAGATATATGAGCGATCCGAATAGGCTTCTGTAGATTTTTTCGTCAACTTTTTCTGCTCCATCATTTTATTGCAAATTCTCGTTCAACGCAATTGGTGTTGCTATGTGCTTGCACGATGCCATTTGAAATCTCTTCAACATGTCTTCGGTATATTTCTCTTGAGAGATGAATATTTCTTCAGGTTTCTGCTCGACTTGAATTCCTAGGAAATACTTCTTAAGGTATAAATTGGTTTTGTACCTAGGAAATATATGTAACTAGATGTACTCTTTCGGTCATCTAGTGATCCTGCCCAGTCACTATCGGTGTATCGCATTAGCTTGGTTCCTTCTTCCTTCTTATACCTTCGGCCCAATTGTTTAGTGCCTTGGAGGTATCGTAGGATTCTCTTCGCTGCTACAAAATGAAGTTTTCTAGGCTCACTCATAAATCTTCAAATGAGACTTACCTAGTGACATATATCTAGTCTTGTGTGTGTCAGATATATGAGCGATCCGAATAGGCTTCTGTAGATTTTTTCGTCAACTTTTTCTGCTCCATCATTTTATTGCAAATTCTCTTTCAACGCCATTGGTGTTGCTATGTGCTTCCACGATGCCATTTGAAATCTCTTCAACATGTCTTCGGTATATTTCTCTTGAGAGATGAATATTTCTTCAGGTTTCTGCTCGACTTGAATTCCTAGGAAATACTTCTTATGGTATAAATTGGTTTTGTACCTAGGAAATATATGTAACTAGATGTACTCTTTTGGTCATCTAGTGATCCTGCCCAGTCACTATCGGTGTATCCCATTAGCTTGCTTCCTTCTTCCTTCTTATACCTTCGGCCCAATTGTTTAGTGCCTTGGACGTATCGTAGGATTCTCTTCGCTGCTGCAAAATGAAGTTTTCTAGGCTCACTCATAAATCTTCAAATGAGACTTACTGAGTGACATATATCTAGTCTTGTGTGTGTCAGATATATGAGCGATCCGAATAGGCTTCTGAATATTTTTCCGTCAACTTTTTCTGCTCCATCATTTTATTGCAATTTCTCGTTCAACGCCATTGGTTTTGCTATGGGCTTGCCCGATGCCATTTGAAATCTCTTCAACATGTCTTCGGTATATTTCTCTTGAGAGATGAATATTTCTTCAGGTTTCTGCTCGACTTAAATTCCTAGGAAATACTTCTTAAGGTATAAATTGGTTTTGTACCTAGGAAAAATATGTAACTAGATGTACTCTTTCGGTCATCTAGTGATCCTGCGTCACTATCGGTGTATCCCATTAGCTTGCTTCATTCTTCCTTCTTATACCTTCGGCCCAATTGTTTAGTGCCTTGGAGGTATCGTAGGATTCTCTTCGCTGCTGCAAAATGAAGTTTTCTAGGCTCACTCATAAATCTTCAAATGAGACTTACCTAGTGACATATATCTAGTCTTGTGTGTGTCAGATATATGAGCGATCCGAATAGGCTTCCGTAGATTTTTCCGTCAACTTTTTCTGCTCCATCATTTTATTGCAATTTCTCGTTCAACGCCATTGGTGTTGCTATGGGCTTGCACGATGCCATTTGAAATCTCTTCAACATGTCTTCGATATATTTCTCTTGAGAGATGAATATTTCTTCGGGTTTCTACTCGACTTAAATTCCTAGGAAATACTTCTTAAGGTATAAATTGGTTTTGTACCTAGGAAAAATATGTAACTAGATGTACTCTTTCGGTCATCTAGTGATCCTGCCCAGTCACTATCGGTGTATCCCATTAGCTTGCTTCATTCTTCCTTCTTATACCTTCGGCCCAATTGTTTAGTGCCTTGGAGGTATCGTAGGATTCTCTTCGGCTGCTTCAAAATGAAGTTTTCTAGGCTCACTCATAAATCTTCAAATGAGACTTACCTAGTGACATATATCTAGTCTTGTGTGTGTCGGATATATGAGCGATCCGAATAGGCTTCGTAGATTTTTCCGTCAACTTTTTCTGCTCCATCATTTTATTGCAATTTCTCGTTCAACGCCATTGGTGTTGCTATGGGCTTGCACGATGCCATTTGAAATCTCTTCAACATGTCTTCGGTATATTTCTCTTGAGAGATGAATATTTCTTCAGGTTTTACGCTCGACTTGAATTCCTAGGAAATACTTCTTAAGGTATAAATTGGTTTTGTACCTAGGAAAAATATGTAACTAGATGTACTCTTTCGGTCATCTAGTGATCTGCCCGATCACTATCGGTGTATCCCATTAGCTTGCTTCCTTCTTCCTTCTTATACCTTCGGCCCAATTGTTTAGTGCCTTGGAGGTATCGTAGGATTCTCTTCGGCTTGCTTTGCAAAATGAAGTTTTCTAGGCTCACTCATAAATCTTCAAATGAGACTTACTGAGTGACATATATCTAGTCTTGTGTGTGTCAGATATATGAGCGATCCGAATAGGCTTCTATAGATTTTTTCCGTCAACTTTTTCTGCTCCATCATTTTATTGCAATTTCTCGTTCAACGCCATTGGTGTTGCTATGGGCTTGCACGATGCCATTTGAAATCTCTTCAACATGTCTTCGGTATATTTCTCTTGAGAGATGAATATTTCTTCGGGTTTTACTCGACTTGAATTCCTAGGAAATACTTCTTAAGGTATAAATTGGTTTTGTACCTAGGAAATATATGTAACTAGATGTACTCTTTCGGTCATCTAGTGATCACCCTTGATCACTATCGGTGTATCCCATTAGCTTGCTTCCTTCTTCCTTCTTATACCTTCGGCCCAATTGTTTAGTGCCTTGGAGGTATCGTAGGATTCTCTTCGGCTGCTTTGCAAAATGAAGTTTTCTAGGCTCACTCATAAATCTTCAAATGAGACTTACCTAGTGACATATATCTAGTCTTGTGTGTGTCAGATATATGAGCGATCCGAATAGGCTTCGGTAGATTTTTTCGTCAACTTTTTCTGCTCCATCATTTTATTGCAATTTCTCGTTCAACGCCATTGGTGTTGCTATGGGCTTGCACGATGCCATTTGAAATCTCTTCAACATGTCTTCGGTATATTTCTCTTGAGAGATGAATATTTCTTCAGGTTTCTGCTCGACTTGAATTCCTAGGAAATACTTCTTAAGGTATAAATTGGTTTTGTACCTAGGAAATATATGTAACTAGATGTACTCTTTCGGTCATCTAGTGATCACCTGCCCGATCACTATCGGTGTATCCCATTAGCTTGCTTCCTTCTTCCTTCTTATACCTTCGGCCCAATTGTTTAGTGCCTTGGAGGTATCGTAGGATTCTCTTCGCTGCTTCAAAATGAAGTTTTCTAGGCTCACTCATAAATCTTGAAATGAGACTTACTGAGTGACATATATCTAGTCTTGTGTGTGTCAGATATATGAGCGATCCGAATAGGCTTCTATAGATTTTTTCGTCAACTTTTTCTGCTCCATCATTTTATTGCAATTTCTCGTTCAACGCCATTGGTGTTGCTATGGGCTTGCACGATGCCATTTGAAATCTCTTCAACATGTCTTCGGTATATTTCTCTTGAGAGATGAATATTTCTTCAGGTTTCTGCTCGACTTGAATTCCTAGGAAATACTTCTTAAGGTATAAATTGGTTTTGTACCTAGGAAATATATGTAACTAGATGTACTCTTTCGGTCATCTAGTGATCACTGCCCGATCACTATCGGTGTATCCCATTAGCTTGCTTCCTTCTTCCTTCTTATACCTTCGGCCCAATTGTTTAGTGCCTTGGAGGTATCGTAGGATTCTCTTCGGCTAGCTGCAAAATGAAGTTTTCTAGGCTCACTCATAAATCTTCAAATGAGACTTACTGAGTGACATATATCTAGTCTTGTGTGTGTCAGATATATGAGCGATCCGAATAGGCTTCTGTAGACTTTTCCGTCAACTTTTTCTGCTCCATCATTTTATTGCAATTTCTCGTTCAACGCCATTGGTGTTGCTATGGGCTTGCACGATGCCATTTGAAATCTCTTCAACATGTCTTCGGTATATTTCTCTTGAGAGATGAATATTTCTTCAGGTTTCTGCTCGACTTGAATTCCTAGGAAATACTTCTTAAGGTATAAATTGGTTTTGTACCTAGGAAAAATATGTAACTAGATGTACTGTTTCGGTCATCTAGTGATCCTGCTTGATCACTATCGGTGTATCCCATTAGCTTGCTTCCTTCTTCCTTCTTATACCTTCGGCCCAATTGTTTAGTGCCTTGGAGGTATCGTAGGATTCTCTTCGCTGCTGCAAAATGAAGTTTTCTAGGCTCACTCATAAATCTTCAAATGAGACTTACCTAGTGACATATATCTAGTCTTGTGTGTGTCAGATATATGAGCGATCCGAATAGGCTTCTGTAGATTTTTCCGTCAACTTTTTCTGCTCCATCATTTTATTGCAATTTCTCGTTCAACGCCATTGGTGTTGCTATGGGCTTGCACGATGCCATTTGAAATCTCTTCAACATGTCTTCGGTATATTTCTCTTGAGAGATGAATATTTCTTCGGGTTTACGCTCGACTTGAATTCCTAGGAAATACTTCTTAAGGTATAAATTGGTTTTGTACCTAGGAAATATATGTAACTAGATGTACTCTTTCGGTCATCTAGTGATCACCTTGATCACTATCGGTGTATCCCATTAGCTTGCTTCCTTCTTCCTTCTTATACCTTCGGCCCAATTGTTTAGTGCCTTGGAGGTATCGTAGGATTCTCTTCGGCTTGCTTCAAAATGAAGTTTTCTAGGCTCACTCATAAATCTTGAAATGAGACTTGCGAGTGACATATATCTAGTCTTGTGTGTGTCGGATATATGAGCGATCCGAATAGGCTTCGTAGATTTTTCCGTCAACTTTTTCTGCTCCATCATTTTATTGCAATTTCTCGTTCAACGCCATTGGTGTTGCTATGGGCTTGCACGATGCCATTTGAAATCTCTTCAACATGTCTTCGGTATATTTCTCTTGAGAGATGAATATTTCTTCAGGTTTAACGCTCGACTTAAATTCCTAGGAAATACTTCTTAAGGTATAAATTGGTTTTGTACCTAGGAAAAATATGTAACTAGATGTACTCTTTCGGTCATCTAGTGATCCTGCCCAGTCACTATCGGTGTATCCCATTAGCTTGCTTCATTCTTCCTTCTTATACCTTCGGCCCAATTGTTTAGTGCCTTGGAGGTATCGTAGGATTCTCTTCGGCTTGCTTCAAAATGAAGTTTTCTAGGCTCACTCATAAATCTTCAAATGAAACTTACTGAGTGACATATATCTAGTCTTGTGTGTGTCAGATATATGAGAGATCTGAATAGGCTTCTGTAGACTTTTCCGTCAACTTTTTCTGCTCCATCATTTTATTGCAATTTCTCGTTCAACGCCATTGGTGTTGCTATGGGCTTGCACGATGCCATTTGAAATCTCTTCAACATGTCTTCGGTATATTTCTCTTGAGAGATGAATATTTCTTCAGGTTTCTGCTCGACTTGAATTCCTAGGAAATACTTCTTAAGGTATAAATTGGTTTTGTACCTAGGAAATATATGTAACTAGATGTACTCTTTCGGTCATCTAGTGATCTGCCTTGATCACTATCGGTGTATCCCATTAGCTTGCTTCCTTCTTCCTTCTTATACCGTCGGCCCAATTGTTTAGTGCCTTGGAGGTATCGTAGGATTCTCTTCGCTGCTGCAAAATGAAGTTTTCTAGGCTCACTCATAAATCTTCAAATGAGACTTACTGAGTGACATATATCTAGTCTTGTGTGTGTCAGATATATGAGCGATCCGAATAGGCTTCTGTAGACTTTTCCGTCAACTTTTTCTGCTCCATCATTTTATTGCAATTTCTCGTTCAACGCCATTGGTGTTGCTATGGGCTTGCACGATGCCATTTGAAATCTCTTCAACATGTCTTCGGTATATTTCTCTTGAGAGATGAATATTTCTTCAGGTTTACGCTCGACTTGAATTCCTAGGAAATACTTCTTAAGGTATAAATTGGTTTTGTACCTAGGAAAAATATGTAACTAGATGTACTCTTTCGGTCATCTAGTGATCACCTTGATCACTATCGGTGTATCCCATTAGCTTGCTTCCTTCTTCCTTCTTATACCTTCGGCCCAATTGTTTAGTGCCTTGGAGGTATCGTAGGATTCTCTTCGCTGCTGCAAAATGAAGTTTTCTAGGCTCACTCATAAATCTTCAAATGAGACTTATTGAGTGACATATATCTAGTCTTGTGTGTGTCAGATATATGAGCGATCCGAATAGGCTTCTGTAGATTTTTCCGTCAACTTTTTTGCTCCATCATTTTATTGCAATTTCTCGTTCAACGCCATTGGTGTTGCTATGGGCTTGCAAGATGCCATTTGAAATCTCTTCAACATGTCTTCGGTATATTTCTCTTGAGAGATGAATATTTCTTCGGGTTTACTGCTCGACTTGAATTCCTAGGAAATACTTCTTAAGGTATAAATTGGTTTTGTACCTAGGAAATATATGTAACTAGATGTACTCTTTCGGTCATCTAGTGATCTGCCTTGATCACTATCGGTGTATCCCATTAGCTTGCTTCCTTCTTCCTTCTTATACCTTCGGCCCAATTGTTTAGTGCCTTGGAGGTATCGTAGGATTCTCTTCGTTGCTTTGCAAAATGAAGTTTTCTAGGCTCACTCATAAATCTTCAAATGAGACTTACTTGAGTGACATATATCTAGTATTGTGTGTGTCAGATATATGAGCGATCCGAATAGGCTTCTGTAGATTTTTCCGTCAACTTTTTCTGCTCCATCATTTTATTGCAATTTCTCGTTCAACGCCATTGGTGTTGCTATGGGCTTGCACGATGCCATTTGAAATCTCTTCAACATGTCTTCGGTATATTTCTCTTGAGAGATGAATATTTCTTCAGGTTTCTACTCGACTTGAATTCCTAGGAAATACTTCTTAAGGTATAAATTGGTTTTGTACCTAGGAAATATATGTAACTAGATGTACTCTTTCGGTCATCTAGTGATCCTGCCCGATCACTATCGGTGTATCCCATTAGCTTGCTTCCTTCTTCCTTCTTATACCTTCGGCCCAATTGTTTAGTGCCTTGGAGGTATCGTAGGATTCTCTTCGCTGCTGCAAAATGAAGTTTTCTAGGCTCACTCATAAATCTTCAAATGAGACTTACTTAGTGACATATATCTAGTCTTGTGTGTGTCAGATATATGAGCGATCCGAATAGGCTTCTGTAGATTTTTCCGTCAACTTTTTCTGCTCCATCATTTTATTGCAATTTCTCGTTCAACGCCATTGGTGTTGCTATGGGCTTGCACGATGCCATTTGAAATCTCTTCAACATGTCTTCGGTATATTTCTCTTGAGAGATGAATATTTCTTCAGGTTTTACGCTCGACTTGAATTCCTAGGAAATACTTCTTAAGGTATAAATTGGTTTTGTACCTAGGAAATATATGTAACTAGATGTACTCTTTCGGTCATCTAGTGATCTGCCTTGATCACTATCGGTGTATCCCATTAGCTTGCTTCCTTCTTCCTTCTTATACCTTCGGCCCAATTGTTTAGTGCCTTGGAGGTATCGTAGGATTCTCTTCGCTGCTGCAAAATGAAGTTTTCTAGGCTCACTCATAAATCTTCAAATGAGACTTACTGAGTGACATATATCTAGTCTTGTGTGTGTCAGATATATGAGCGATCCGAATAGGCTTATGTAGACTTTTCCGTCAACTTTTTCTGCTCCATCATTTTATTGCAATTTCTCGTTCAACGCCATTGGTGTTGCTATGGGCTTGCACGATGCCATTTGAAATCTCTTCAACATGTCTTCGGTATATTTCTCTTGAGAGATGAATATTTCTTCAGGTTTACTCTCGACTTGAATTCCTAGGAAATACTTCTTAAGGTATAAATTGGTTTTGTACCTAGGAAATATATGTAACTAGATGTACTCTTTCGGTCATCTAGTGATCACCTTGATCACTATCGGTGTATCCCATTAGCTTGCTTCCTTCTTCCTTCTTATACCTTCGGCCCAATTGTTTAGTGCCTTGGAGGTATCGTAGGATTCTCTTCGGCTGCTTTGCAAAATGAAGTTTTCTAGGCTCACTCATAAATCTTCAAATGAGACTTCTTGAGTGACATATATCTAGTCTTGTGTGTGTCGGATATATGAGCGATCCGAATAGGCTTCTGTAGACTTTTCCGTCAACTTTTTCTGCTCCATCATTTTATTGCAATTTCTCGTTCAACGCCATTGGTGTTGCTATGGGCTTGCACGA
Source organism: Linum usitatissimum (assembly GCA_030674075.2). Classification (NCBI taxonomy): domain Eukaryota; kingdom Viridiplantae; phylum Streptophyta; class Magnoliopsida; order Malpighiales; family Linaceae; genus Linum; species Linum usitatissimum. The sequence continues at coordinate 653,014 of JAUJYP020000368.1, read as the reverse complement.
TGCCATTTGAAATCTCTTCAACATGTCTTCGGTATATTTCTCTTGAGAGATGAATATTTCTTCAGGTTTCTGCTCGACTTGAATTCCTAGGAAATACTTCTTAAGGTATAAATTGGTTTTGTACCTAGGAAATATATGTAACTAGATGTACTCTTTCGGTCATCTAGTGATCCTGCCCAATCACTATCGGTGTATCCCATTAGCTTGCTTCCTTCTTCCTTCTTATACCTTCGGCCCAATTGTTTAGTGCCTTGGAGGTATCGTAGGATTCTCTTCGGCTAGCTTTGCAAAATGAAGTTTTCTAGGCTCACTCATAAATCTTCAAATGAGACTTACTGAGTGACATATATCTAGTCTTGTGTGTGTCAGATATATGAGCGATCCGAATAGGCTTCTGTAGACTTTTCCGTCAACTTTTTCTGCTCCATCATTTTATTGCAATTTCTCGTTCAACGCCATTGGTGTTGCTATGGGCTTGCACGATGCCATTTGAAATCTCTTCAACATGTCTTCGGTATATTTCTCTTGAGAGATGAATATTTCTTCAGGTTTCTGCTCGACTTGAATTCCTAGGAAATACTTCTTAAGGTATAAATTGGTTTTGTACCTAGGAAATATATGTAACTAGATGTACTCTTTCGGTCATCTAGTGATCTGCCCGATCACTATCGGTGTATCCCATTAGCTTGCTTCCTTCTTCCTTCTTATACCTTCGGCCCAATTGTTTAGTGCCTTGGAGGTATCGTAGGATTCTCTTCGGCTTTGCAAAATGAAGTTTTCTAGGCTCACTCATAAATCTTCAAATGAGACTTGCTTGAGTGACATATATCTAGTCTTGTGTGTGTCAGATATATGAACGATCCGAATAGGCTTCTGTAGACATTTCCGTCAACTTTTTAGGCTCCATCCTTTTATTGCAATTTCTCGTTCAACGCCATTGGTGTTGCTATGGGCTTGCACGATGCCATTTGAAATCTCTTCAACATGTCTTCGGTATATTCTGTTGAGAGATGAATATTTCTTCGGGTTTACGCTCGACTTAAATTCCTAGGAAATACTTCTTAAGGTATAAATTGGTTTTGTACCTAGGAAAAATATGTAACTAGATGTACTCTTTCGGTCATCTAGTGATCCTGCCCAGTCACTATCGGTGTATCCCATTAGCTTGCTTCATTCTTCCTTCTTATACCTTCGGCCCAATTGTTTAGTGCCTTGGAGGTATCGTAGGATTCTCTTCGTTGCTGCAAAATGAAGTTTTCTAGGCTCACTCATAAATCTTTAAATGAGACTTACTTGAGTGACATATATCTAGTCTTGTGTGTGTCAGATATATGAGCGATCCGAATAGGCTTCTGTAGACTTTTCCGTCAACTTTTTCTGCTCCATCATTTTATTGCAATTTCTCGTTCAACGCCATTGGTGTTGCTATGGGCTTGCACGATGCCATTTGAAATCTCTTCAACATGTCTTCGGTATATTTCTCTTGAGAGATGAATATTTCTTCGGGTTTTGCTCGACTTAAATTCCTAGGAAATACTTCTTAAGGTATAAATTGGTTTTGTACCTAGGAAAAATATGTAACTAGATGTACTCTTTCGGTCATCTAGTGATCCTGCCCAGTCACTATCGGTGTATCCCATTAGCTTGCTTCCTTCTTCCTTCTTATACCTTCGGCCCAATTGTTTAGTGCCTTGGAGGTATCGTAGGATTCTCTTCGTTGCTGCAAAATGAAGTTTTCTAGGCTCACTCATAAATCTTCAAATGAGACTTACTGAGTGACATATATCTAGTCTTGTGTGTGTCAGATATATGAGCGATCCGAATAGGCTTCTGTAGACTTTTCCGTCAACTTTTTCTGCTCCATCATTTTATTGCAATTTCTCGTTCAACGCCATTGGTGTTGCTATGGGCTTGCACGATGCCATTTGAAATCTCTTCAACATGTCTTCGGTATATTTCTCTTGAGAGATGAATATTTCTTCAGGTTTACTGCTCGACTTGAATTCCTAGGAAATACTTCTTAAGGTATAAATTGGTTTTGTACCTAGGAAAAATATGTAACTAGATGTACTCTTTCGGTCATCTAGTGATCTGCCCGATCACTATCGGTGTATCCCATTAGCTTGCTTCCTTCTTCCTTCTTATACCGTCGGCCCAATTGTTTAGTGCCTTGGAGGTATCGTAGGATTCTCTTCGCTGTTGCAAAATGAAGTTTTCTAGGCTCACTCATAAATCTTCAAATGAGACTTATTGAGTGACATATATCTAGTATTGTGTGTGTCAGATATATGAGCGATCCGAATAGGCTTCGTAGACTTTTCCGTCAACTTTTTACTGCTCCATCATTTTATTGCAATTTCTCGTTCAACGCCATTGGTGTTGCTATGGGCTTGCACGATGCCATTTGAAATCTCTTCAACATGTCTTCGGTATATTTGTCTTGAGAGATGAATATTTCTTCGGGTTTACGCTCGACTTGAATTCCTAGGAAATACTTCTTAACGTATAAATTGGTTTTGTACCTAGGAAAAATATGTAACTAGATGTACTCTTTCGGTCATCTAGTGATCACCTTGATCACTATCGGTGTATCCCATTAGCTTGCTTCCTTCTTCCTTCTTATACCTTCGGCCCAATTGTTTAGTGCCTTGGAGGTATCGTAGGATTCTCTTCGTTCTGCTGCAAAATGAAGTTTTCTAGGCTCACTCATAAATCTTCAAATGAGACTTGCTTGAGTGACATATATCTAGTCTTGTGTGTGTCGGATATATGAGCGATCCGAATAGGCTTCGTAGACTTTTCCGTCAACTTTTTCTGCTCCATCATTTTATTGCAATTTCTCGTTCAACGCCATTGGTGTTGCTATGGGCTTGCACGATGCCATTTGAAATCTCTTCAACATGTCTTCGGTATATTTGTCTTGAGAGATGAATATTTCTTCGGGTTTACGCTCGACTTGAATTCCTAGGAAATACTTCTTAACGTATAAATTGGTTTTGTACCTAGGAAAAATATGTAACTAGATGTACTCTTTCGGTCATCTAGTGATCACCCGATCACTATCGGTGTATCCCATTAGCTTGCTTCCTTCTTCCTTCTTATACCTTCGGCCCAATTGTTTAGTGCCTTGGAGGTATCGTAGGATTCTCTTCGGCTTGCTGCAAAATGAAGTTTTCTAGGCTCACTCATAAATCTTCAAATGAGACTTACTGAGTGACATATATCTAGTCTTGTGTGTGTCAGATATATGAGCGATCCGAATAGGCTTCTATATATTTTTCCGTCAACTTTTTCTGCTCCATCATTTTATTGCAATTTCTCGTTCAACGCCATTGGTGTTGCTATGGGCTTGCACGATGCCATTTGAAATCTCTTCAACATGTCTTCGGTATATTTGTCTTGAGAGATGAATATTTCTTCAGGTTTTACTGCTCGACTTGAATTCCTAGGAAATACTTCTTAAGGTATAAATTGGTTTTGTACCTAGGAAAAATATGTAACTAGATGTACTCTTTCGGTCATCTAGTGATCACTGCCCGATCACTATCGGTGTATCCCATTAGCTTGCTTCCTTCTTCCTTCTTATACCTTCGGTCCAATTGTTTAGTGCCTTGGAGGTATCGTAGGATTCTCTTCGCTGCTGCAAAATGAAGTTTTCTAGGCTCACTCATAAATCTTGAAATGAGACTTACTGAGTGACATATATCTAGTCTTGTGTGTGTCAGATATATGAGCGATCAGAATAGGCTTCTGTAGACTTTTCCGTCAACTTTTTCTGCTCCATCATTTTATTGCAATTTCTCGTTCAACGCCATTGGTGTTGCTATGGGCTTGCACGATGCCATTTGAAATCTCTTCAACATGTCTTCGGTATATTTGTCTTGAGAGATGAATATTTCTTCGGGTTTACTGCTCGACTTGAATTCCTAGGAAATACTTCTTAACGTATAAATTGGTTTTGTACCTAGGAAAAATATGTAACTAGATGTACTCTTTCGGTCATCTAGTGATCCTGCCGATCACTATCGGTGTATCCCATTAGCTTGCTTCCTTCTTTCTTCTTATACCTTCGGCCCAATTGTTTAGTGCCTTGGAGGTATCGTAGGATTCTCTTCGGCTGCTTTGCAAAATGAAGTTTTCTAGGCTCACTCATAAATCTTGAAATGAGACTTACTGAGTGACATATATCTAGTCTTGTGTGTGTCAGATATATGAGCGATCCGAATAGGCTTCTGTAGATTTTTCCGTCAACTTTTTCTGCTCCATCATTTTATTGCAATTTCTCGTTCAACGCCATTGGTGTTGCTATGGGCTTGCACGATGCCATTTGAAATCTCTTCAACATGTCTTCGGTATATTTGTCTTGAGAGATGAATATTTCTTCGGGTTTACGCTCGACTTGAATTCCTAGGAAATACTTCTTAACGTATAAATTGGTTTTGTACCTAGGAAAAATATGTAACTAGATGTACTCTTTCGGTCATCTAGTGATCTGCCCGATCACTATCGGTGTATCCCATTAGCTTGCTTCCTTCTTCCTTCTTATACCTTCGGCCCAATTGTTTAGTGCCTTGGAGGTATCGTAGGATTCTCTTCGGCTGCTTTGCAAAATGAAGTTTTCTAGGCTCACTCATAAATCTTGAAATGAGACTTGCTTGAGTGACATATATCTAGTCTTGTGTGTGTCGGATATATGAGCGATCCGAATAGGCTTCTGTAGACTTTTCCGTCAACTTTTTCTGCTCCATCATTTTATTGCAATTTCTCGTTCAACGCTATTGGTGTTGCTATGGGCTTGCACGATGCCATTTGAAATCTCTTCATCATGCTTCGGTATATTTGTCTTGAGAGATGAATATTTCTTCGGGTTTACTTGCTCGACTTGAATTCCTAGGAAATACTTCTTAACGTATAAATTGGTTTTGTACCTAGGAAAAATATGTAACTAGATGTACTCTTTCGGTCATCTAGTGATCTGCCCGATCACTATCGGTGTATCCCATTAGCTTGCTTCATTCTTCCTTCTTATACCTTCGGCCCAATCGTTTAGTGCGTTGGAGGTATCGTAGGATTCTCTTCGCTGCTGCAAAATGAAGTTTTCTAGGCTCACTCATAAATCTTCAAATGAGACTTATTGAGTGACATATATCTAGTCTTGTGTGTGTCAGATATATGAGCGATCCGAATTGGCTTCGTAGATTTTTCCGTCAACTTTTTCTGCTCCATCATTTTATTGCAATTTCTCGTTCAACGCCATTGGTGTTGCTATGGGCTTGCACGATGCCATTTGAAATCTCTTCAACATGTCTTCGGTATATTTGTCTTGAGAGATGAATATTTCTTCAGGTTTCTGCTCGACTTGAATTCCTAGGAAATACTTCTTAACGTATAAATTGGTTTTGTACCTAGGAAAAATATGTAACTAGATGTACTCTTTCGGTCATCTAGTGATCCTGCCCGATCACTATCGGTGTATCCCATTAGCTTGCTTCCTTCTTCCTTCTTATACCTTCGGCCCATTTGTTTAGTGCCTTGGAGGTATCGTAGGATTCTCTTCGGCTGCTTTGCAAAATGAAGTTTTCTAGGCTCACTCATAAATCTTGAAATGAGACTTCTTGAGTGACATATATCTAGTCTTGTGTGTGTCGGATATATGAGCGATCCGAATAGGCTTCGTAGATTTTTCCGTCAACTTTTTCTGCTCCATCATTTTATTGCAATTTCTCGTTCAACGCCATTGGTGTTGCTATGGGCTTGCACGATGCCATTTGAAATCTCTTCAACATGTCTTCGGTATATTTGTCTTGAGAGATGAATATTTCTTCAGGTTTACTGCTCGACTTGAATTCCTAGGAAATACTTCTTAACGTATAAATTGGTTTTGTACCTAGGAAAAATATGTAACTAGATGTACTCTTTCGGTCATCTAGTGATCTGCCTTGATCACTATCGGTGTATCCCATTAGCTTGCTTCCTTCTTCCTTCTTATACCTTCGGCCCAATTGTTTAGTGCCTTGGAGGTATCGTAGGATTCTCTTCGGCTGCTGCAAAATGAAGTTTTCTAGGCTCACTCATAAATCTTGAAATGAGACTTGCTTGAGTGACATATATCTAGTCTTGTGTGTGTCGGATATATGAGCGATCCGAATAGGCTTACGTAGATTTTTCCGTCAACTTTTTCTGCTCCATCATTTTATTGCAATTTCTCGTTCAACGCCATTGGTGTTGCTATGGGCTTGCACGATGCCATTTGAAATCTCTTCAACATGTCTTCGGTATATTTGTCTTGAGAGATGAATATTTCTTCGGGTTTTACGCTCGACTTGAATTCCTAGGAAATACTTCTTAACGTATAAATTGGTTTTGTACCTAGGAAAAATATGTAACTAGATGTACTCTTTCGGTCATCTAGTGATCTGCCAGTCACTATCGGTGTATCCCATTAGCTTGCTTCCTTCTTCCTTCTTATACCTTCGGCCCAATTGTTTAGTGCCTTGGAGGTATCGTAGGATTCTCTTCGGCTTTTGCAAAATGAAGTTTTCTAGGCTCACTCATAAATCTTGAAATGAGACTTGCGAGTGACATATATCTAGTCTTGTGTGTGTCGGATATATGAGCGATCCGAATAGGCTTCGTATATTTTTCCGTCAACTTTTTCTGCTCCATCATTTTATTGCAATTTCTCGTTCAACGCCATTGGTGTTGCTATGGGCTTGCACGATGCCATTTGAAATCTCTTCAACATGTCTTCGGTATATTTGTCTTGAGAGATGAATATTTCTTCGGGTTTACTGCTCGACTTGAATTCCTAGGAAATACTTCTTAACGTATAAATTGGTTTTGTACCTAGGAAAAATATGTAACTAGATGTACTCTTTCGGTCATCTAGTGATCCTGCCTTGATCACTATCGGTGTATCCCATTAGCTTGCTTCCTTCTTCCTTCTTATACCTTCGGCCCAATTGTTTAGTGCCTTGGAGGTATCGTAGGATTCTCTTCGGCTTCTTTGCAAAATGAAGTTTTCTAGGCTCACTCATAAATCTTGAAATGAGACTTGCGAGTGACATATATCTAGTCTTGTGTGTGTCGGATATATGAGCGATCCGAATAGGCTTCGTAGATTTTTCCGTCAACTTTTTCTGCTCCATCATTTTATTGCAATTTCTCGTTCAACGCCATTGGTGTTGCTATGGGCTTGCACGATGCCATTTGAAATCTCTTCAACATGTCTTCGGTATATTTGTCTTGAGAGATGAATATTTCTTCAGGTTTCTACTCGACTTGAATTCCTAGGAAATACTTCTTAACGTATAAATTGGTTTTGTACCTAGGAAAAATATGTAACTAGATGTACTCTTTCGGTCATCTAGTGATCCTGCCCAGTCACTATCGGTGTATCCCATTAGCTTGCTTCCTTCTTCCTTCTTATACCTTCGGCCCAATTGTTTAGTGCCTTGGAGGTATCGTAGGATTCTCTTCGCTGCTGCAAAATGAAGTTTTCTAGGCTCACTCATAAATCTTGAAATGAGACTTACTGAGTGACATATATCTAGTCTTGTGTGTGTCAGATATATGAGCGATCAGAATAGGCTTCTGTAGACTTTTCCGTCAACTTTTTCTGCTCCATCATTTTATTGCAATTTCTCGTTCAACGCTATTGGTGTTGCTATGGGCTTGCACGATGCCATTTGAAATCTCTTCATCATGCTTCGGTATATTTGTCTTGAGAGATGAATATTTCTTCAGGTTTTACTGCTCGACTTGAATTCCTAGGAAATACTTCTTAACGTATAAATTGGTTTTGTACCTAGGAAAAATATGTAACTAGATGTACTCTTTCGGTCATCTAGTGATCACCTTGATCACTATCGGTGTATCCCATTAGCTTGCTTCCTTCTTCCTTCTTATACCTTCGGCCCAATTGTTTAGTGCCTTGGAGGTATCGTAGGATTCTCTTCGCTTGCTGCAAAATGAAGTTTTCTAGGCTCACTCATAAATCTTCAAATGAGACTTATTGAGTGACATATATCTAGTCTTGTGTGTGTCAGATATATGAGCGATCCGAATAGGCTTCTGTAGATTTTTCCGTCAACTTTTTCTGCTCCATCATTTTATTGCAATTTCTCGTTCAACGCCATTGGTGTTGCTATGGGCTTGCACGATGCCATTTGAAATCTCTTCAACATGTCTTCGGTATATTTGTCTTGAGAGATGAATATTTCTTCGGGTTTACGCTCGACTTGAATTCCTAGGAAATACTTCTTAACGTATAAATTGGTTTTGTACCTAGGAAAAATATGTAACTAGATGTACTCTTTCGGTCATCTAGTGATCCTGCCCGATCACTATCGGTGTATCCCATTAGCTTGCTTCCTTCTTCCTTCTTATACCTTCGGCCCAATTGTTTAGTGCCTTGGAGGTATCGTAGGATTCTCTTCGGCTATTTTGCAAAATGAAGTTTTCTAGGCTCACTCATAAATCTTGAAATGAGACTTACTTGAGTGACATATATCTAGTCTTGTGTGTGTCGGATATATGAGCGATCCGAATAGGCTTCGTAGATTTTTCCGTCAACTTTTTACTGCTCCATCATTTTATTGCAATTTCTCGTTCAACGCCATTGGTGTTGCTATGGGCTTGCACGATGCCATTTGAAATCTCTTCAACATGTCTTCGGTATATTTGTCTTGAGAGATGAATATTTCTTCGGGTTTACTGCTCGACTTGAATTCCTAGGAAATACTTCTTAACGTATAAATTGGTTTTGTACCTAGGAAAAATATGTAACTAGATGTACTCTTTCGGTCATCTAGTGATCTGCCCGATCACTATCGGTGTATCCCATTAGCTTGCTTCCTTCTTCCTTCTTATACCTTCGGCCCAATTGTTTAGTGCCTTGGAGGTATCGTAGGATTCTCTTCGGCTGCTGCAAAATGAAGTTTTCTAGGCTCACTCATAAATCTTGAAATGAGACTTACTGAGTGACATATATCTAGTCTTGTGTGTGTCAGATATATGAGCGATCAGAATAGGCTTCTGTAGACTTTTCCGTCAACTTTTTCTGCTCCATCATTTTATTGCAATTTCTCGTTCAACGCTATTGGTGTTGCTATGGGCTTGCACGATGCCATTTGAAATCTCTTCATCATGCTTCGGTATATTTGTCTTGAGAGATGAATATTTCTTCGGGTTTACTGCTCGACTTGAATTCCTAGGAAATACTTCTTAACGTATAAATTGGTTTTGTACCTAGGAAAAATATGTAACTAGATGTACTCTTTCGGTCATCTAGTGATCACTTGATCACTATCGGTGTATCCCATTAGCTTGCTTCCTTCTTCCTTCTTATACCTTCGGCCCAATTGTTTAGTGCCTTGGAGGTATCGTAGGATTCTCTTCGGCTATTTGCAAAATGAAGTTTTCTAGGCTCACTCATAAATCTTGAAATGAGACTTGCTTGAGTGACATATATCTAGTCTTGTGTGTGTCGGATATATGAGCGATCCGAATAGGCTTCGTAGACTTTTCCGTCAACTTTTTCTGCTCCATCATTTTATTGCAATTTCTCGTTCAACGCTATTGGTGTTGCTATGGGCTTGCACGATGCCATTTGAAATCTCTTCATCATGCTTCGGTATATTTGTCTTGAGAGATGAATATTTCTTCAGGTTTACTTGCTCGACTTGAATTCCTAGGAAATACTTCTTAACGTATAAATTGGTTTTGTACCTAGGAAAAATATGTAACTAGATGTACTCTTTCGGTCATCTAGTGATCACTGCCCGATCACTATCGGTGTATCCCATTAGCTTGCTTCCTTCTTCCTTCTTATACCTTCGGCCCAATTGTTTAGTGTCTTGGAGGTATCGTAGGATTCTCTTCGTTGCTGCAAAATGAAGTTTTCTAGGCTCACTCATAAATCTTGAAATGAGACTTACTGAGTGACATATATCTAGTCTTGTGTGTGTCAGATATATGAGCGATCCGAATAGGCTTCTGTAGACTTTTCCGTCAACTTTTTTTGCTCCATCATTTTATTGCAATTTCTCGTTCAACGCCATTGGTGTTGCTATGGGCTTGCAAGATGCCATTTGAAATCTCTTCAACATGTCTTCGGTATATTTGTCTTGAGAGATGAATATTTCTTCAGGTTTCTGCTCGACTTGAATTCCTAGGAAATACTTCTTAACGTATAAATTGGTTTTGTACCTAGGAAAAATATGTAACTAGATGTACTCTTTCGGTCATCTAGTGATCCTGCCCAGTCACTATCGGTGTATCCCATTAGCTTGCTTCCTTCTTCCTTCTTATACCTTCGGCCCAATTGTTTAGTGCCTTGGAGGTATCGTAGGATTCTCTTCGTTGCTGCAAAATGAAGTTTTCTAGGCTCACTCATAAATCTTGAAATGAGACTTACTGAGTGACATATATCTAGTCTTGTGTGTGTCAGATATATGAGCGATCAGAATAGGCTTCTGTAGACTTTTCCGTCAACTTTTTCTGCTCCATCATTTTATTGCAATTTCTCGTTCAACGCCATTGGTGTTGCTATGGGCTTGCACGATGCCATTTGAAATCTCTTCATCATGCTTCGGTATATTTGTCTTGAGAGATGAATATTTCTTCAGGTTTTTGCTCGACTTGAATTCCTAGGAAATACTTCTTAACGTATAAATTGGTTTTGTACCTAGGAAAAATATGTAACTAGATGTACTCTTTCGGTCATCTAGTGATCTGCCCGATCACTATCGGTGTATCCCATTAGCTTGCTTCCTTCTTCCTTCTTATACCTTCGGCCCAATTGTTTAGTGCCTTGGAGGTATCGTAGGATTCTCTTCGGCTACTTTGCAAAATGAAGTTTTCTAGGCTCACTCATAAATCTTGAAATGAGACTTGCTTGAGTGACATATATCTAGTCTTGTGTGTGTCGGATATATGAGCGATCCGAATAGGCTTCGTAGATTTTTCCGTCAACTTTTTCTGCTCCATCATTTTATTGCAATTTCTCGTTCAACGCCATTGGTGTTGCTATGGGCTTGCACGATGCCATTTGAAATCTCTTCAACATGTCTTCGGTATATTTGTCTTGAGAGATGAATATTTCTTCGGGTTTACTGCTCGACTTGAATTCCTAGGAAATACTTCTTAACGTATAAATTGGTTTTGTACCTAGGAAAAATATGTAACTAGATGTACTCTTTCGGTCATCTAGTGATCACACTTGATCACTATCGGTGTATCCCATTAGCTTGCTTCCTTCTTCCTTCTTATACCTTCGGCCCAATTGTTTAGTGCCTTGGAGGTATCGTAGGATTCTCTTCGGCTAGCTTTGCAAAATGAAGTTTTCTAGGCTCACTCATAAATCTTGAAATGAGACTTGCGAGTGACATATATCTACTCTTGTGTGTGTCAGATATATGAGCGATCAGAATAGGCTTCTGTAGACTTTTCCGTCAACTTTTTCTGCTCCATCATTTTATTGCAATTTCTCGTTCAACGCCATTGGTGTTGCTATGGGCTTGCACGATGCCATTTGAAATCTCTTCAACATGTCTTCGGTATATTTGTCTTGAGAGATGAATATTTCTTCAGGTTTACTGCTCGACTTGAATTCCTAGGAAATACTTCTTAACGTATAAATTGGTTTTGTACCTAGGAAAAATATGTAACTAGATGTACTCTTTCGGTCATCTAGTGATCACCCCGATCACTATCGGTGTATCCCATTAGCTTGCTTCCTTCTTCCTTCTTATACCTTCGGCCCAATTGTTTAGTGCCTTGGAGGTATCGTAGGATTCTCTTCGGCTATTTCTTTCAAAATGAAGTTTTCTAGGCTCACTCATAAATCTTGAAATGAGACTTGCGAGTGACATATATCTAGTCTTGTGTGTGTCAGATATATGAGCGATCCGAATAGGCTTCTGTAGATTTTTCCGTCAACTTTTTACTGCTCCATCATTTTATTGCAATTTCTCGTTCAACGCCATTGGTGTTGCTATGGGCTTGCACGATGCCATTTGAAATCTCTTCAACATGTCTTCGGTATATTTGTCTTGAGAGATGAATATTTCTTCGGGTTTTACACTCGACTTGAATTCCTAGGAAATACTTCTTAACGTATAAATTGGTTTTGTACCTAGGAAAAATATGTAACTAGATGTACTCTTTCGGTCATCTAGTGATCTGCCTGCCGATCACTATCGGTGTATCCCATTAGCTTGCTTCCTTCTTCCTTCTTATACCTTCGGCCCAATTGTTTAGTGCCTTGGAGGTATCGTAGGATTCTCTTCGCTGCTTTGCAAAATGAAGTTTTCTAGGCTCACTCATAAATCTTGAAATGAGACTTGCTTGAGTGACATATATCTAGTCTTGTGTGTGTCGGATATATGAGCGATCCGAATAGGCTTCTATATATTTTTCCGTCAACTTTTTAATGCTCCATCATTTTATTGCAATTTCTCGTTCAACGCCATTGGTGTTGCTATGGGCTTGCACGATGCCATTTGAAATCTCTTCAACATGTCTTCGGTATATTTGTCTTGAGAGATGAATATTTCTTCGGGTTTTTGCTCGACTTGAATTCCTAGGAAATACTTCTTAACGTATAAATTGGTTTTGTACCTAGGAAAAATATGTAACTAGATGTACTCTTTCGGTCATCTAGTGATCTGCCCGATCACTATCGGTGTATCCCATTAGCTTGCTTCCTTCTTCCTTCTTATACCTTCGGCCCAATTGTTTAGTGCCTTGGAGGTATCGTAGGATTCTCTTCGGCTTGCTTGCAAAATGAAGTTTTCTAGGCTCACTCATAAATCTTGAAATGAGACTTGCTTGAGTGACATATATCTAGTCTTGTGTGTGTCGGATATATGAGCGATCCGAATAGGCTTCGTAGATTTTTCCGTCAACTTTTTCTGCTCCATCATTTTATTGCAATTTCTCGTTCAACGCCATTGGTGTTGCTATGGGCTTGCACGATGCCATTTGAAATCTCTTCAACATGTCTTCGGTATATTTGTCTTGAGAGATGAATATTTCTTCAGGTTTCTACTCGACTTGAATTCCTAGGAAATACTTCTTAACGTATAAATTGGTTTTGTACCTAGGAAAAATATGTAACTAGATGTACTCTTTCGGTCATCTAGTGATCCTGCCCAATCACTATCGGTGTATCCCATTAGCTTGCTTCCTTCTTCCTTCTTATACCTTCGGCCCATTTGTTTAGTGCCTTGGAGGTATCGTAGGATTCTCTTCGGCTCTTTGCAAAATGAAGTTTTCTAGGCTCACTCATAAATCTTGAAATGAGACTTCTTGAGTGACATATATCTAGTCTTGTGTGTGTCGGATATATGAGCGATCCGAATAGGCTTCGTAGATTTTTCCGTCAACTTTTTCTGCTCCATCATTTTATTGCAATTTCTCGTTCAACGCCATTGGTGTTGCTATGGGCTTGCACGATGCCATTTGAAATCTCTTCAACATGTCTTCGGTATATTTGTCTTGAGAGATGAATATTTCTTCAGGTTTTTGCTCGACTTGAATTCCTAGGAAATACTTCTTAACGTATAAATTGGTTTTGTACCTAGGAAAAATATGTAACTAGATGTACTCTTTCGGTCATCTAGTGATCTGCCCGATCACTATCGGTGTATCCCATTAGCTTGCTTCCTTCTTCCTTCTTATACCTTCGGCCCAATTGTTTAGTGCCTTGGAGGTATCGTAGGATTCTCTTCGGCTGCTTTGCAAAATGAAGTTTTCTAGGCTCACTCATAAATCTTGAAATGAGACTTCTTGAGTGACATATATCTAGTCTTGTGTGTGTCGGATATATGAGCGATCCGAATAGGCTTCGTATATTTTTCCGTCAACTTTTTCTGCTCCATCATTTTATTGCAATTTCTCGTTCAACGCCATTGGTGTTGCTATGGGCTTGCACGATGCCATTTGAAATCTCTTCAACATGTCTTCGGTATATTTGTCTTGAGAGATGAATATTTCTTCGGGTTTACTTGCTCGACTTGAATTCCTAGGAAATACTTCTTAACGTATAAATTGGTTTTGTACCTAGGAAAAATATGTAACTAGATGTACTCTTTCGGTCATCTAGTGATCTGCCCGATCACTATCGGTGTATCCCATTAGCTTGCTTCCTTCTTCCTTCTTATACCTTCGGCCCAATTGTTTAGTGCCTTGGAGGTATCGTAGGATTCTCTTCGGCTAGCTGCAAAATGAAGTTTTCTAGGCTCACTCATAAATCTTGAAATGAGACTTGCTTGAGTGACATATATCTAGTCTTGTGTGTGTCGGATATATGAGCGATCCGAATAGGCTTCGTAGATTTTTCCGTCAACTTTTTACTGCTCCATCATTTTATTGCAATTTCTCGTTCAACGCCATTGGTGTTGCTATGGGCTTGCACGATGCCATTTGAAATCTCTTCAACATGTCTTCGGTATATTTGTCTTGAGAGATGAATATTTCTTCGGGTTTACTGCTCGACTTGAATTCCTAGGAAATACTTCTTAACGTATAAATTGGTTTTGTACCTAGGAAAAATATGTAACTAGATGTACTCTTTCGGTCATCTAGTGATCTGCCTTGATCACTATCGGTGTATCCCATTAGCTTGCTTCCTTCTTCCTTCTTATACCTTCGGCCCAATTGTTTAGTGCCTTGGAGGTATCGTAGGATTCTCTTCGGCTAGCTTTGCAAAATGAAGTTTTCTAGGCTCACTCATAAATCTTGAAATGAGACTTACTTGAGTGACATATATCTAGTCTTGTGTGTGTCGGATATATGAGCGATCCGAATAGGCTTCGTAGATTTTTCCGTCAACTTTTTACTGCTCCATCATTTTATTGCAATTTCTCGTTCAACGCCATTGGTGTTGCTATGGGCTTGCACGATGCCATTTGAAATCTCTTCAACATGTCTTCGGTATATTTGTCTTGAGAGATGAATATTTCTTCGGGTTTTACTTTGCTCGACTTGAATTCCTAGGAAATACTTCTTAACGTATAAATTGGTTTTGTACCTAGGAAAAATATGTAACTAGATGTACTCTTTCGGTCATCTAGTGATCCTGCCTTGATCACTATCGGTGTATCCCATTAGCTTGCTTCCTTCTTCCTTCTTATACCTTCGGCCCAATTGTTTAGTGCCTTGGAGGTATCGTAGGATTCTCTTCGGCTCTTTGCAAAATGAAGTTTTCTAGGCTCACTCATAAATCTTGAAATGAGACTTGCGAGTGACATATATCTAGTCTTGTGTGTGTCGGATATATGAGCGATCCGAATAGGCTTCGTATATTTTTCCGTCAACTTTTTCTGCTCCATCATTTTATTGCAATTTCTCGTTCAACGCCATTGGTGTTGCTATGGGCTTGCACGATGCCATTTGAAATCTCTTCAACATGTCTTCGGTATATTTGTCTTGAGAGATGAATATTTCTTCAGGTTTACTGCTCGACTTGAATTCCTAGGAAATACTTCTTAACGTATAAATTGGTTTTGTACCTAGGAAAAATATGTAACTAGATGTACTCTTTCGGTCATCTAGTGATCTGCCTTGATCACTATCGGTGTATCCCATTAGCTTGCTTCCTTCTTCCTTCTTATACCTTCGGCCCAATTGTTTAGTGCCTTGGAGGTATCGTAGGATTCTCTTCGGCTTGCTGCAAAATGAAGTTTTCTAGGCTCACTCATAAATCTTGAAATGAGACTTGCGAGTGACATATATCTAGTCTTGTGTGTGTCGGATATATGAGCGATCCGAATAGGCTTCGTAGATTTTTCCGTCAACTTTTTCTGCTCCATCATTTTATTGCAATTTCTCGTTCAACGCCATTGGTGTTGCTATGGGCTTGCACGATGCCATTTGAAATCTCTTCAACATGTCTTCGGTATATTTGTCTTGAGAGATGAATATTTCTTCAGGTTTCTACTCGACTTGAATTCCTAGGAAATACTTCTTAACGTATAAATTGGTTTTGTACCTAGGAAAAATATGTAACTAGATGTACTCTTTCGGTCATCTAGTGATCACTGCCCGATCACTATCGGTGTATCCCATTAGCTTGCTTCCTTCTTCCTTCTTATACCTTCGGCCCAATTGTTTAGTGCCTTGGAGGTATCGTAGGATTCTCTTCGGCTGCTGCAAAATGAAGTTTTCTAGGCTCACTCATAAATCTTGAAATGAGACTTGCTTGAGTGACATATATCTAGTCTTGTGTGTGTCGGATATATGAGCGATCCGAATAGGCTTCGTATATTTTTCCGTCAACTTTTTCTGCTCCATCATTTTATTGCAATTTCTCGTTCAACGCCATTGGTGTTGCTATGGGCTTGCACGATGCCATTTGAAATCTCTTCAACATGTCTTCGGTATATTTGTCTTGAGAGATGAATATTTCTTCGGGTTTACGCTCGACTTGAATTCCTAGGAAATACTTCTTAACGTATAAATTGGTTTTGTACCTAGGAAAAATATGTAACTAGATGTACTCTTTCGGTCATCTAGTGATCACCTTGATCACTATCGGTGTATCCCATTAGCTTGCTTCCTTCTTCCTTCTTATACCTTCGGCCCAATTGTTTAGTGCCTTGGAGGTATCGTAGGATTCTCTTCGCTGCTTTGCAAAATGAAGTTTTCTAGGCTCACTCATAAATCTTGAAATGAGACTTGCTTGAGTGACATATATCTAGTCTTGTGTGTGTCGGATATATGAGCGATCCGAATAGGCTTCGTATATTTTTCCGTCAACTTTTTCTGCTCCATCATTTTATTGCAATTTCTCGTTCAACGCCATTGGTGTTGCTATGGGCTTGCACGATGCCATTTGAAATCTCTTCAACATGTCTTCGGTATATTTGTCTTGAGAGATGAATATTTCTTCAGGTTTTACTGCTCGACTTGAATTCCTAGGAAATACTTCTTAACGTATAAATTGGTTTTGTACCTAGGAAAAATATGTAACTAGATGTACTCTTTCGGTCATCTAGTGATCCTGCCCAGTCACTATCGGTGTATCCCATTAGCTTGCTTCCTTCTTCCTTCTTATACCTTCGGCCCAATTGTTTAGTGCCTTGGAGGTATCGTAGGATTCTCTTCGCTGCTGCAAAATGAAGTTTTCTAGGCTCACTCATAAATCTTGAAATGAGACTTACTGAGTGACATATATCTAGTCTTGTGTGTGTCAGATATATGAGCGATCCGAATAGGCTTCTGTATATTTTTCCGTCAACTTTTTCTGCTCCATCATTTTATTGCAATTTCTCGTTCAACGCCATTGGTGTTGCTATGGGCTTGCACGATGCCATTTGAAATCTCTTCAACATGTCTTCGGTATATTTGTCTTGAGAGATGAATATTTCTTCGGGTTTACTGCTCGACTTGAATTCCTAGGAAATACTTCTTAACGTATAAATTGGTTTTGTACCTAGGAAAAATATGTAACTAGATGTACTCTTTCGGTCATCTAGTGATCTGCCAGATCACTATCGGTGTATCCCATTAGCTTGCTTCCTTCTTCCTTCTTATACCTTCGGCCCAATTGTTTAGTGCCTTGGAGGTATCGTAGGATTCTCTTCGGCTTTGCTGCAAAATGAAGTTTTCTAGGCTCACTCATAAATCTTGAAATGAGACTTGCGAGTGACATATATCTAGTCTTGTGTGTGTCGGATATATGAGCGATCCGAATAGGCTTCGTAGATTTTTCCGTCAACTTTTTTACTGCTCCATCATTTTATTGCAATTTCTCGTTCAACGCCATTGGTGTTGCTATGGGCTTGCACGATGCCATTTGAAATCTCTTCAACATGTCTTCGGTATATTTGTCTTGAGAGATGAATATTTCTTCGGGTTTTGCTCGACTTGAATTCTAGGAAATACTTCTTAACGTATAAATTGGTTTTGTACCTAGGAAAAATATGTAACTAGATGTACTCTTTCGGTCATCTAGTGATCTGCCTTGATCACTATCGGTGTATCCCATTAGCTTGCTTCCTTCTTCCTTCTTATACCTTCGGCCCAATTGTTTAGTGCCTTGGAGGTATCGTAGGATTCTCTTCGGCTTTGCAAAATGAAGTTTTCTAGGCTCACTCATAAATCTTGAAATGAGACTTGCTTGAGTGACATATATCTAGTCTTGTGTGTGTCGGATATATGAGCGATCCGAATAGGCTTCGTATATTTTTCCGTCAACTTTTTCTGCTCCATCATTTTATTGCAATTTCTCGTTCAACGCCATTGGTGTTGCTATGGGCTTGCACGATGCCATTTGAAATCTCTTCATCATGCTTCGGTATATTTGTCTTGAGAGATGAATATTTCTTCAGGTTTTTGCTCGACTTGAATTCTAGGAAATACTTCTTAACGTATAAATTGGTTTTGTACCTAGGAAAAATATGTAACTAGATGTACTCTTTCGGTCATCTAGTGATCTGCCTTGATCACTATCGGTGTATCCCATTAGCTTGCTTCCTTCTTCCTTCTTATACCTTCGGCCCAATTGTTTAGTGCCTTGGAGGTATCGTAGGATTCTCTTCGGCTGCTTTGCAAAATGAAGTTTTCTAGGCTCACTCATAAATCTTGAAATGAGACTTGCGAGTGACATATATCTAGTCTTGTGTGTGTCGGATATATGAGCGATCCGAATAGGCTTCGTATATTTTTCCGTCAACTTTTTCTGCTCCATCATTTTATTGCAATTTCTCGTTCAACGCCATTGGTGTTGCTATGGGCTTGCACGATGCCATTTGAAATCTCTTCAACATGTCTTCGGTATATTTGTCTTGAGAGATGAATATTTCTTCGGGTTTACTGCTCGACTTGAATTCCTAGGAAATACTTCTTAACGTATAAATTGGTTTTGTACCTAGGAAAAATATGTAACTAGATGTACTCTTTCGGTCATCTAGTGATCTGCCAGATCACTATCGGTGTATCCCATTAGCTTGCTTCCTTCTTCCTTCTTATACCTTCGGCCCAATTGTTTAGTGCCTTGGAGGTATCGTAGGATTCTCTTCGGCTATTTCTTTGCAAAATGAAGTTTTCTAGGCTCACTCATAAATCTTGAAATGAGACTTGCTTGAGTGACATATATCTAGTCTTGTGTGTGTCAGATATATGAGCGATCCGAATAGGCTTACGTATATTTTTCCGTCAACTTTTTCTGCTCCATCATTTTATTGCAATTTCTCGTTCAACGCCATTGGTGTTGCTATGGGCTTGCACGATGCCATTTGAAATCTCTTCAACATGTCTTCGGTATATTTGTCTTGAGAGATGAATATTTCTTCAGGTTTACTGCTCGACTTGAATTCCTAGGAAATACTTCTTAACGTATAAATTGGTTTTGTACCTAGGAAAAATATGTAACTAGATGTACTCTTTCGGTCATCTAGTGATCTGCCCGATCACTATCGGTGTATCCCATTAGCTTGCTTCCTTCTTCCTTCTTATACCTTCGGCCCAATTGTTTAGTGCCTTGGAGGTATCGTAGGATTCTCTTCGGCTGCTGCAAAATGAAGTTTTCTAGGCTCACTCATAAATCTTGAAATGAGACTTCTTGAGTGACATATATCTAGTCTTGTGTGTGTCGGATATATGAGCGATCCGAATAGGCTTCGTATATTTTTCCGTCAACTTTTTACGCTCCATCATTTTATTGCAATTTCTCGTTCAACGCCATTGGTGTTGCTATGGGCTTGCACGATGCCATTTGAAATCTCTTCAACATGTCTTCGGTATATTTGTCTTGAGAGATGAATATTTCTTCGGGTTTACTTGCTCGACTTGAATTCCTAGGAAATACTTCTTAACGTATAAATTGGTTTTGTACCTAGGAAAAATATGTAACTAGATGTACTCTTTCGGTCATCTAGTGATCTGCCTTGATCACTATCGGTGTATCCCATTAGCTTGCTTCCTTCTTCCTTCTTATACCTTCGGCCCAATTGTTTAGTGCCTTGGAGGTATCGTAGGATTCTCTTCGGCTAGCTGCAAAATGAAGTTTTCTAGGCTCACTCATAAATCTTGAAATGAGACTTGCGAGTGACATATATCTAGTCTTGTGTGTGTCGGATATATGAGCGATCCGAATAGGCTTCGTATATTTTTCCGTCAACTTTTTACTGCTCCATCATTTTATTGCAATTTCTCGTTCAACGCCATTGGTGTTGCTATGGGCTTGCACGATGCCATTTGAAATCTCTTCAACATGTCTTCGGTATATTTGTCTTGAGAGATGAATATTTCTTCGGGTTTTACGCTCGACTTGAATTCCTAGGAAATACTTCTTAACGTATAAATTGGTTTTGTACCTAGGAAAAATATGTAACTAGATGTACTCTTTCGGTCATCTAGTGATCACTGCCTGATCACTATCGGTGTATCCCATTAGCTTGCTTCCTTCTTCCTTCTTATACCTTCGGCCCAATTGTTTAGTGCCTTGGAGGTATCGTAGGATTCTCTTCGGCTTCTTTGCAAAATGAAGTTTTCTAGGCTCACTCATAAATCTTGAAATGAGACTTCTTGAGTGACATATATCTAGTCTTGTGTGTGTCGGATATATGAGCGATCCGAATAGGCTTCGTATATTTTTCCGTCAACTTTTTCTGCTCCATCATTTTATTGCAATTTCTCGTTCAACGCCATTGGTGTTGCTATGGGCTTGCACGATGCCATTTGAAATCTCTTCAACATGTCTTCGGTATATTTGTCTTGAGAGATGAATATTTCTTCAGGTTTCTGCTCGACTTGAATTCCTAGGAAATACTTCTTAACGTATAAATTGGTTTTGTACCTAGGAAAAATATGTAACTAGATGTACTCTTTCGGTCATCTAGTGATCCTGCCCAGTCACTATCGGTGTATCCCATTAGCTTGCTTCATTCTTCCTTCTTATACCTTCGGCCCAATTGTTTACTGCCTTGGAGGTATCGTAGGATTCTCTTCGGCTAGCTGCAAAATGAAGTTTTCTAGGCTCACTCATAAATCTTGAAATGAGACTTGCGAGTGACATATATCTAGTCTTGTGTGTGTCGGATATATGAGCGATCCGAATAGGCTTACGTATATTTTTCCGTCAACTTTTTACGCTCCATCATTTTATTGCAATTTCTCGTTCAACGCCATTGGTGTTGCTATGGGCTTGCACGATGCCATTTGAAATCTCTTCAACATGTCTTCGGTATATTTGTCTTGAGAGATGAATATTTCTTCGGGTTTACTGCTCGACTTGAATTCCTAGGAAATACTTCTTAACGTATAAATTGGTTTTGTACCTAGGAAAAATATGTAACTAGATGTACTCTTTCGGTCATCTAGTGATCTGCCTTGATCACTATCGGTGTATCCCATTAGCTTGCTTCCTTCTTCCTTCTTATACCTTCGGCCCAATTGTTTAGTGCCTTGGAGGTATCGTAGGATTCTCTTCGGCTTGCTGCAAAATGAAGTTTTCTAGGCTCACTCATAAATCTTGAAATGAGACTTGCTTGAGTGACATATATCTAGTCTTGTGTGTGTCGGATATATGAGCGATCCGAATAGGCTTCGTATATTTTTCCGTCAACTTTTTCTGCTCCATCATTTTATTGCAATTTCTCGTTCAACGCCATTGGTGTTGCTATGGGCTTGCACGATGCCATTTGAAATCTCTTCAACATGTCTTCGGTATATTTGTCTTGAGAGATGAATATTTCTTCAGGTTTACTGCTCGACTTGAATTCCTAGGAAATACTTCTTAACGTATAAATTGGTTTTGTACCTAGGAAAAATATGTAACTAGATGTACTCTTTCGGTCATCTAGTGATCTGCCCAGATCACTATCGGTGTATCCCATTAGCTTGCTTCCTTCTTCCTTCTTATACCTTCGGCCCAATTGTTTAGTGCCTTGGAGGTATCGTAGGATTCTCTTCGGCTGCTGCAAAATGAAGTTTTCTAGGCTCACTCATAAATCTTGAAATGAGACTTACTGAGTGACATATATCTAGTCTTGTGTGTGTCAGATATATGAGCGATCCGAATAGGCTTCTGTATATTTTTCCGTCAACTTTTTCTGCTCCATCATTTTATTGCAATTTCTCGTTCAACGCCATTGGTGTTGCTATGGGCTTGCACGATGCCATTTGAAATCTCTTCAACATGTCTTCGGTATATTTGTCTTGAGAGATGAATATTTCTTCGGGTTTACGCTCGACTTGAATTCCTAGGAAATACTTCTTAACGTATAAATTGGTTTTGTACCTAGGAAAAATATGTAACTAGATGTACTCTTTCGGTCATCTAGTGATCATGCCTTGCCCAGATCACTATCGGTGTATCCCATTAGCTTGCTTCCTTCTTCCTTCTTATACCTTCGGCCCAATTGTTTAGTGCCTTGGAGGTATCGTAGGATTCTCTTCGGCTGCTGCAAAATGAAGTTTTCTAGGCTCACTCATAAATCTTGAAATGAGACTTGCGAGTGACATATATCTAGTCTTGTGTGTGTCGGATATATGAGCGATCCGAATAGGCTTCGTATATTTTTCCGTCAACTTTTTCTGCTCCATCATTTTATTGCAATTTCTCGTTCAACGCCATTGGTGTTGCTATGGGCTTGCACGATGCCATTTGAAATCTCTTCAACATGTCTTCGGTATATTTGTCTTGAGAGATGAATATTTCTTCGGGTTTACTTGCTCGACTTGAATTCCTAGGAAATACTTCTTAACGTATAAATTGGTTTTGTACCTAGGAAAAATATGTAACTAGATGTACTCTTTCGGTCATCTAGTGATCTGCCCGATCACTATCGGTGTATCCCATTAGCTTGCTTCCTTCTTCCTTCTTATACCTTCGGTCCAATTGTTTAGTGCCTTGGAGGTATCGTAGGATTCTCTTCGCTGTTGCAAAATGAAGTTTTCTAGGCTCACTCATAAATCTTGAAATGAGACTTACTTGAGTGACATATATCTAGTCTTGTGTGTGTCAGATATATGAGCGATCCGAATAGGCTTCTGTATATTTTTCCGTCAACTTTTTCTGCTCCATCATTTTATTGCAATTTCTCGTTCAACGCCATTGGTGTTGCTATGGGCTTGCACGATGCCATTTGAAATCTCTTCAACATGTCTTCGGTATATTTGTCTTGAGAGATGAATATTTCTTCGGGTTTACGCTCGACTTGAATTCCTAGGAAATACTTCTTAACGTATAAATTGGTTTTGTACCTAGGAAAAATATGTAACTAGATGTACTCTTTCGGTCATCTAGTGATCTGCCTTGATCACTATCGGTGTATCCCATTAGCTTGCTTCCTTCTTCCTTCTTATACCTTCGGCCCAATTGTTTAGTGCCTTGGAGGTATCGTAGGATTCTCTTCGTTTTGCAAAATGAAGTTTTCTAGGCTCACTCATAAATCTTGAAATGAGACTTGCTTGAGTGACATATATCTAGTCTTGTGTGTGTCGGATATATGAGCGATCCGAATAGGCTTCGTATATTTTTCCGTCAACTTTTTCTGCTCCATCATTTTATTGCAATTTCTCGTTCAACGCCATTGGTGTTGCTATGGGCTTGCACGATGCCATTTGAAATCTCTTCAACATGTCTTCGGTATATTTGTCTTGAGAGATGAATATTTCTTCAGGTTTACTGCTCGACTTGAATTCCTAGGAAATACTTCTTAACGTATAAATTGGTTTTGTACCTAGGAAAAATATGTATCTAGTTGTACTCTTTCGGTCATCTAGTGATCCTGCCAAGTCACTATCGGTGTATCCCATTAGCTTGCTTCCTTCTTCCTTCTTATACCTTCGGCCCAATTGTTTAGTGCCTTGGAGGTATCGTAGGATTCTCTTCGTTGCTGCAAAATGAAGTTTTCTAGGCTCACTCATAAATCTTGAAATGAGACTTACTGAGTGACATATATCTAGTCTTGTGTGTGTCAGATATATGAGCGATCCGAATAGGCTTCGTATATTTTTCCGTCAACTTTTTCTGCTCCATCATTTTATTGCAATTTCTCGTTCAACGCCATTGGTGTTGCTATGGGCTTGCACGATGCCATTTGAAATCTCTTCAACATGTCTTCGGTATATTTGTCTTGAGAGATGAATATTTCTTCAAGTTTTGCTCGACTTGAATTCCTAGGAAATACTTCTTAACGTATAAATTGGTTTTGTACCTAGGAAAAATATGTAACTAGATGTACTCTTTCGGTCATCTAGTGATCTACCCGATCACTATCGGTGTATCCCATTAGCTTGCTTCCTTCTTCCTTCTTATACCTTCGGCCCAATTGTTTAGTGCCTTGGAGGTATCGTAGGATTCTCTTGACTTTGCTAAAAATGAAGTTTTCTAGGCTCACTCATAAATCTTGAAATGAGACTTGCTTGAGTGACATATATCTAGTCTTGTGTGTGTCGGATATATGAGCGATCCGAATAGGCTTGTATATTTTTCCGTCAACTTTTTCTGCTCCATCATTTTATTGCAATTTCTCGTTCAACGCCATTGGTGTTGCTATGGGCTTGCACGATGCCATTTGAAATCTCTTCAACATGTCTTCGGTATATTTGTCTTGAGAGATGAATATTTCTTCAGGTTTACGCTCGACTTGAATTCCTAGGAAATACTTCTTAACGTATAAATTGGTTTTGTACCTAGGAAAAATATGTAACTAGATGTACTCTTTCGGTCATCTAGTGATCACCTTGATCACTATCGGTGTATCCCATTAGCTTGCTTCCTTCTTCCTTCTTATACCTTCGGCCCAATTGTTTAGTGCCTTGGAGGTATCGTAGGATTCTCTTCGCTTTCTTTGCAAAATGAAGTTTTCTAGGCTCACTCATAAATCTTGAAATGAGACTTGCTTGAGTGACATATATCTAGTCTTGTGTGTGTCGGATATATGAGCGATCCGAATAGGCTTCGTATATTTTTCCGTCAACTTTTTCTGCTCCATCATTTTATTGCAATTTCTCGTTCAACGCCATTGGTGTTGCTATGGGCTTGCACGATGCCATTTGAAATCTCTTCAACATGTCTTCGGTATATTTGTCTTGAGAGATGAATATTTCTTCGAGGTTTTACTGCTCGACTTGAATTCCTAGGAAATACTTCTTAACGTATAAATTGGTTTTGTACCTAGGAAAAATATGTAACTAGATGTACTCTTTCGGTCATCTAGTGATCTGCCAGATCACTATCGGTGTATCCCATTAGCTTGCTTCCTTCTTCCTTCTTATACCTTCGGCCCAATTGTTTAGTGCCTTGGAGGTATCGTAGGATTCTCTTCGACTGGCTTTGCAAAATGAAGTTTTCTAGGCTCACTCATAAATCTTGAAATGAGACTTCTTGAGTGACATATATCTAGTCTTGTGTGTGTCGGATATATGAGCGATCCGAATAGGCTTCGTATATTTTTCCGTCAACTTTTTCTGCTCCATCATTTTATTGCAATTTCTCGTTCAACGCCATTGGTGTTGCTATGGGCTTGCACGATGCCATTTGAAATCTCTTCAACATGTCTTCGGTATATTTGTCTTGAGAGATGAATATTTCTTCAGGTTTACGCTCGACTTGAATTCCTAGGAAATACTTCTTAACGTATAAATTGGTTTTGTACCTAGGAAAAATATGTAACTAGATGTACTCTTTCGGTCATCTAGTGATCTGCCCGATCACTATCGGTGTATCCCATTAGCTTGCTTCCTTCTTCCTTCTTATACCTTCGGCCCAATTGTTTAGTGCCTTGGAGGTATCGTAGGATTCTCTTCGACTGCTGCAAAATGAAGTTTTCTAGGCTCACTCATAAATCTTGAAATGAGACTTGCTTGAGTGACATATATCTAGTCTTGTGTGTGTCGGATATATGAGCGATCCGAATAGGCTTCGTATATTTTTCCGTCAACTTTTTCTGCTCCATCATTTTATTGCAATTTCTCGTTCAACGCCATTGGTGTTGCTATGGGCTTGCACGATGCCATTTGAAATCTCTTCAACATGTCTTCGGTATATTTGTCTTGAGAGATGAATATTTCTTCAGGTTTACGCTCGACTTGAATTCCTAGGAAATACTTCTTAACGTATAAATTGGTTTTGTACCTAGGAAAAATATGTAACTAGATGTACTCTTTCGGTCATCTAGTGATCTGCCCCGATCACTATCGGTGTATCCCATTAGCTTGCTTCCTTCTTCCTTCTTATACCTTCGGCCCAATTGTTTAGTGCCTTGGAGGTATCGTAGGATTCTCTTCGGCTTGCAAAATGAAGTTTTCTAGGCTCACTCATAAATCTTGAAATGAGACTTGCTTGAGTGACATATATCTAGTCTTGTGTGTGTCGGATATATGAGCGATCCGAATAGGCTTCGTATATTTTTCCGTCAACTTTTTACTGCTCCATCATTTTATTGCAATTTCTCGTTCAACGCCATTGGTGTTGCTATGGGCTTGCACGATGCCATTTGAAATCTCTTCAACATGTCTTCGGTATATTTGTCTTGAGAGATGAATATTTCTTCGAGGTTTACTTGCTCGACTTGAATTCCTAGGAAATACTTCTTAACGTATAAATTGGTTTTGTACCTAGGAAAAATATGTAACTAGATGTACTCTTTCGGTCATCTAGTGATCTTGCCCGATCACTATCGGTGTATCCCATTAGCTTGCTTCCTTCTTCCTTCTTATACCTTCGGCCCAATTGTTTAGTGCCTTGGAGGTATCGTAGGATTCTCTTCGTTGCTACGCAAAATGAAGTTTTCTAGGCTCACTCATAAATCTTGAAATGAGACTTGCTTGAGTGACATATATCTAGTCTTGTGTGTGTCGGATATATGAGCGATCCGAATAGGCTTCGTATATTTTTCCGTCAACTTTTTCTGCTCCATCATTTTATTGCAATTTCTCGTTCAACGCCATTGGTGTTGCTATGGGCTTGCACGATGCCATTTGAAATCTCTTCAACATGTCTTCGGTATATTTGTCTTGAGAGATGAATATTTCTTCAGGTTTTACGCTCGACTTGAATTCCTAGGAAATACTTCTTAACGTATAAATTGGTTTTGTACCTAGGAAAAATATGTAACTAGATTTACTCTTTCGGTCATCTAGTGATCTGCCCGATCACTATCGGTGTATCCCATTATCTTGCTTCCTTCTTCCTTCTTATACCTTCGGCCCAATTGTTTAGTGCCTTGGAGGTATCGTAGGATTCTCTTCGGCTAACTGCAAAATGAAGTTTTCTAGGCTCACTCATAAATCTTGAAATGAGACTTGCTTGAGTGACATATATCTAGTCTTGTGTGTGTCGGATATATGAGCGATCCGAATAGGCTTCGTATATTTTTCCGTCAACTTTTTCTGCTCCATCATTTTATTGCAATTTCTCGTTCAACGCCATTGGTGTTGCTATGGGCTTGCACGATGCCATTTGAAATCTCTTCAACATGTCTTCGGTATATTTGTCTTGAGAGATGAATATTTCTTCGAGTTTACTGCTCGACTTGAATTCTAGGAAATACTTCTTAACGTATAAATTGGTTTTGTACCTAGGAAAAATATGTAACTAGATGTACTCTTTCGGTCATCTAGTGATCTGCCTTGATCACTATCGGTGTATCCCATTAGCTTGCTTCCTTCTTCCTTCTTATACCTTCGGCCCAATTGTTTAGTGCCTTGGAGGTATCGTAGGATTCTCTTCGGCTAGCTGCAAAATGAAGTTTTCTAGGCTCACTCATAAATCTTGAAATGAGACTTGCTTGAGTGACATATATCTAGTCTTGTGTGTGTCGGATATATGAGCGATCCGAATAGGCTTCGTATATTTTTCCGTCAACTTTTTCTGCTCCATCATTTTATTGCAATTTCTCGTTCAACGCCATTGGTGTTGCTATGGGCTTGCACGATGCCATTTGAAATCTCTTCAACATGTCTTCGGTATATTTGTCTTGAGAGATGAATATTTCTTCAGGTTTTGCTCGACTTGAATTCTAGGAAATACTTCTTAACGTATAAATTGGTTTTGTACCTAGGAAAAATATGTAACTAGATGTACTCTTTCGGTCATCTAGTGATCTGCCCGATCACTATCGGTGTATCCCATTAGCTTGCTTCCTTCTTCCTTCTTATACCTTCGGCCCAATTGTTTAGTGCCTTGGAGGTATCGTAGGATTCTCTTCGGCTAGCTGCAAAATGAAGTTTTCTAGGCTCACTCATAAATCTTGAAATGAGACTTGCGAGTGACATATATCTAGTCTTGTGTGTGTCGGATATATGAGCGATCCGAATAGGCTTCTATATTTTTCCGTCAACTTTTTCTGCTCCATCATTTTATTGCAATTTCTCGTTCAACGCCATTGGTGTTGCTATGGGCTTGCACGATGCCATTTGAAATCTCTTCAACATGTCTTCGGTATATTTGTCTTGAGAGATGAATATTTCTTCGGGTTTTACGCTCGACTTGAATTCCTAGGAAATACTTCTTAACGTATAAATTGGTTTTGTACCTAGGAAAAATATGTAACTAGATGTACTCTTTCGGTCATCTAGTGATCTGCTTGATCACTATCGGTGTATCCCATTAGCTTGCTTCCTTCTTCCTTCTTATACCTTCGGCCCAATTGTTTAGTGCCTTGGAGGTATCGTAGGATTCTCTTCGGCTAGCTTTGCAAAATGAAGTTTTCTAGGCTCACTCATAAATCTTGAAATGAGACTTACTTGAGTGACATATATCTAGTCTTGTGTGTGTCGGATATATGAGCGATCCGAATAGGCTTCGTATATTTTTCCGTCAACTTTTTACTGCTCCATCATTTTATTGCAATTTCTCGTTCAACGCCATTGGTGTTGCTATGGGCTTGCACGATGCCATTTGAAATCTCTTCAACATGTCTTCGGTATATTTGTCTTGAGAGATGAATATTTCTTCGGGTTTTCGCTCGACTTGAATTCCTAGGAAATACTTCTTAACGTATAAATTGGTTTTGTACCTAGGAAAAATATGTAACTAGATGTACTCTTTCGGTCATCTAGTGATCACCTTGATCCTTTATCGGTGTATCCCATTAGCTTGCTTCCTTCTTCCTTCTTATACCTTCGGCCCAATTGTTTAGTGCCTTGGAGGTATCGTAGGATTCTCTTCGCGCTTGCTGCAAAATGAAGTTTTCTAGGCTCACTCATAAATCTTGAAATGAGACTTGCTTGAGTGACATATATCTAGTCTTGTGTGTGTCGGATATATGAGCGATCCGAATAGGCTTGTATATTTTTCCGTCAACTTTTTACTTGCTCCATCATTTTATTGCAATTTCTCGTTCAACGCCATTGGTGTTGCTATGGGCTTGCACGATGCCATTTGAAATCTCTTCAACATGTCTTCGGTATAT
The DNA here is from genome assembly GCA_030674075.2 of Linum usitatissimum. NCBI lineage: Eukaryota > Viridiplantae > Streptophyta > Magnoliopsida > Malpighiales > Linaceae > Linum > Linum usitatissimum. Next base: position 623,645 of record JAUJYP020000368.1, on the reverse strand, counting down.
TTGTCTTGAGAGATGAATATTTCTTCGGGTTTTACTGCTCGACTTGAATTCCTAGGAAATACTTCTTAACGTATAAATTGGTTTTGTACCTAGGAAAAATATGTAACTAGATGTACTCTTTCGGTCATCTAGTGATCTGCCAGATCACTATCGGTGTATCCCATTAGCTTGCTTCCTTCTTCCTTCTTATACCTTCGGCCCAATTGTTTAGTGCCTTGGAGGTATCGTAGGATTCTCTTCGGCTAGCTTTGCAAAATGAAGTTTTCTAGGCTCACTCATAAATCTTGAAATGAGACTTACTGAGTGACATATATCTAGTCTTGTGTGTGTCGGATATATGAGCGATCCGAATAGGCTTCTGTATATTTTTCCGTCAACTTTTTATGCTCCATCATTTTATTGCAATTTCTCGTTCAACGCCATTGGTGTTGCTATGGGCTTGCACGATGCCATTTGAAATCTCTTCAACATGTCTTCGGTATATTTGTCTTGAGAGATGAATATTTCTTCGAGGTTTTGCTCGACTTGAATTCCTAGGAAATACTTCTTAACGTATAAATTGGTTTTGTACCTAGGAAAAATATGTAACTAGATGTACTCTTTCGGTCATCTAGTGATCTGCCTAGATCACTATCGGTGTATCCCATTAGCTTGCTTCCTTCTTCCTTCTTATACCTTCGGCCCAATTGTTTAGTGCCTTGGAGGTATCGTAGGATTCTCTTTCGTTCTTTGCAAAATGAAGTTTTCTAGGCTCACTCATAAATCTTGAAATGAGACTTATTGAGTGACATATATCTAGTCTTGTGTGTGTCAGATATATGAGAGATCCGAATAGGCTTCTGTATATTTTTCCGTCAACTTTTTCTACTCCATCATTTTATTGCAATTTCTAGTTCAACGCCATTGGTGTTGCTATGGGCTTGCACGATGCCATTTGAAATCTCTTCAACATGTCTTCGGTATATTTGTCTTGAGAGATGAATATTTCTTCGGGTTTACGCTCGACTTGAATTCCTAGGAAATACTTCTTAACGTATAAATTGGTTTTGTACCTAGGAAAAATATGTAACTAGATGTACTCTTTCGGTCATCTAGTGATCCTGCCTGATCACTATCGGTGTATCCCATTAGCTTGCTTCCTTCTTCCTTCTTATACCTTCGGCCCAATTGTTTAGTGCCTTGGAGGTATCGTAGGATTCTCTTCGGCTATCTTTGCAAAATGAAGTTTTCTAGGCTCACTCATAAATCTTGAAATGAGACTTACTGAGTGACATATATCTAGTCTTGTGTGTGTCAGATATATGAGCGATCCGAATAGGCTTCGTATATTTTTCCGTCAACTTTTTCTGCTCCATCATTTTATTGCAATTTCTCGTTCAACGCCATTGGTGTTGCTATGGGCTTGCACGATGCCATTTGAAATCTCTTCAACATGTCTTCGGTATATTTGTCTTGAGAGATGAATATTTCTTCGGGTTTACTTGCTCGACTTGAATTCCTAGGAAATACTTCTTAACGTATAAATTGGTTTTGTACCTAGGAAAAATATGTAACTAGATGTACTCTTTCGGTCATCTAGTGATCCTGCCTGATCACTATCGGTGTATCCCATTAGCTTGCTTCCTTCTTCCTTCTTATACCTTCGGCCCAATTGTTTAGTGCCTTGGAGGTATCGTAGGATTCTCTTCGGCTTCTTTGCAAAATGAAGTTTTCTAGGCTCACTCATAAATCTTGAAATGAGACTTGCTTGAGTGACATATATCTAGTCTTGTGTGTGTCGGATATATGAGCGATCCGAATAGGCTTCGTATATTTTTCCGTCAACTTTTTCTGCTCCATCATTTTATTGCAATTTCTCGTTCAACGCCATTGGTGTTGCTATGGGCTTGCACGATGCCATTTGAAATCTCTTCAACATGTCTTCGGTATATTTGTCTTGAGAGATGAATATTTCTTCAGGTTTACCTGCTCGACTTGAATTCCTAGGAAATACTTCTTAACGTATAAATTGGTTTTGTACCTAGGAAAAATATGTAACTAGATGTACTCTTTCGGTCATCTAGTGATCCTGCCCAGTCACTATCGGTGTATCCCATTAGCTTGCTTCCTTCTTCCTTCTTATACCTTCGGCCCAATTGTTTAGTGCCTTGGAGGTATCGTAGGATTCTCTTCGCTATTTTGCAAAATGAAGTTTTCTAGGCTCACTCATAAATCTTGAAATGAGACTTGCGAGTGACATATATCTAGTCTTGTGTGTGTCGGATATATGAGCGATCCGAATAGGCTTCTGTATATTTTTCCGTCAACTTTTTCTACTCCATCATTTTATTGCAATTTCTCGTTCAACGCCATTGGTGTTGCTATGGGCTTGCACGATGCCATTTGAAATCTCTTCAACATGTCTTCGGTATATTTGTCTTGAGAGATGAATATTTCTTCAGGTTTCTGCTCGACTTGAATTCCTAGGAAATACTTCTTAACGTATAAATTGGTTTTGTACCTAGGAAAAATATGTAACTAGATTTACTCTTTCGGTCATCTAGTGATCCTGCCCGATCACTATCGGTGTATCCCATTATCTTGCTTCCTTCTTCCTTCTTATACCTTCGGCCCAATTGTTTAGTGCCTTGGAGGTATCGTAGGATTCTCTTCGGCTAGCTTTGCAAAATGAAGTTTTCTAGGCTCACTCATAAATCTTGAAATGAGACTTACTGAGTGACATATATCTAGTCTTGTGTGTGTCAGATATATGAGCGATCCGAATAGGCTTCTGTATATTTTTCCGTCAACTTTTTCTGCTCCATCATTTTATTGCACTTTCTCGTTCAACGCCATTGGTGTTACTATGGGCTTGCACGATGCCATTTGAAATCTCTTCAACATGTCTTCGGTATATTTGTTTTGAGAGATGAATATTTCTTCAGGTTTCTGCTCGACTTGAATTCCTAGGAAATACTTCTTAACGTATAAATTGGTTTGGTACCTAGGAAAAATATGTAACTAAATGTACTCTTTCGGTCATCTAGTGATCCTGCCCAGTCACTATCGGTGTATCCCATTAGCTTGCTTCCTTCTTCCTTCTTATACCTTCGGTCCAATTGTTTAGTGCCTTGGAGGTATCGTAGGATTCGCTGCTGCAAAATGAAGTTTACTAGGCTCACTCATAAATCTTGAAATGAGACTTACTGAGTGACATATATCTAGTCTTGTGTGTGTCAGATATATGAGCGATCCGAATAGGCTTGTATATTTTTCCGTCAACTTTTTCTACTCCATCATTTTATTGCAATTTCTCGTTCAACACCATTGGTGTTGCTATGGGCTTGCACGATGCCATTTGAAATCTCTTCAACATGTCTTCGGTATATTTCTCTTGAGAGATGAATATTTCTTCGGGTTTAACTCGACTTGAATTCCTAGGAAATACTTCTTAACGTATAAATTGGTTTTGTACCTAGGAAAAATATGTAACTAGATTTACTCTTTCGGTCATCTAGTGATCTGCCAGTCACTATCGGTGTATCCCATTATCTTGCTTCCTTCTTCCTTCTTATACCTTCGGCCCAATTGTTTAGTGCCTTGGAGGTATCGTAGGATTCTCTTCGCTGCTGCAAAATGAAGTTTCTAGGCTCACTCATAAATCTTGAAATGAGACTTGCGAGTGACATATATCTAGTCTTGTGTGTGTCGGATATATGAGCGATCCGAATAGGCTTCGTATATTTTTCCGTCAACTTTTTCTGCTCCATCATTTTATTGCAATTTCTCGTTCAACGCCATTGGTGTTGCTATGGGCTTGCACGATGCCATTTGAAATCTCTTCAACATGTCTTCGGTATATTTGTCTTGAGAGATGAATATTTCTTCAGGTTTCTGCTCGACTTGAATTCCTAGGAAATACTTCTTAACGTATAAATTGGTTTTGTACCTAGGAAAAATATGTAACTAGATGTACTCTTTCGGTCATCTAGTGATCCTGCCCGATCACTATCGGTGTATCCCATTAGCTTGCTTCCTTCTTCCTTCTTATACCTTCGGTCCAATTGTTTAGTGCCTTGGAGGTATCGTAGGATTCTCTTCGGCTAGCTGCAAAATGAAGTTTTCTAGGCTCACTCATAAATCTTGAAATGAGACTTATTGAGTGACATATATCTAGTCTTGTGTGTGTCAGATATATGAGAGATCCGAATAGGCTTCTGTATATTTTTCCGTCAACTTTTTCTACTCCATCATTTTATTGCAATTTCTCGTTCAACACCATTGGTGTTGCTATGGGCTTGCACGATGCCATTTGAAATCTCTTCAACATGTCTTCGGTATATTTCTCTTGAGAGATGAATATTTCTTCATGTTTCTGCTCGACTTGAATTCCTAGGAAATACTTCTTAACGTATAAATTGGTTTTGTACCTAGGAAAAATATGTAACTAGATTTACTCTTTCGGTCATCTAGTGATCCTGCCCAGTCACTATCGGTGTATCCCATTATCTTGCTTCCTTCTTCCTTCTTATACCTTCGGCCCAATTGTTTAGTGCCTTGGAGGTATCGTAGGATTCTCTTCGCTGCTGCAAAATGAAGTTTTCTAGGCTCACTCATAAATCTTTAAATGAGACTTACTGAGTGACATATATCTAGTCTTGTGTGTGTCAGATATATGAGCGATCCGAATAGGCTTCTGTATATTTTTCCGTCAACTTTTTCTGCTCCATCATTTTATTGCAATTTCTCGTTCAACACCATTGGTGTTGCTATGGGCTTGCACGATGCCATTTGAAATCTCTTCAACATGTCTTCGGTATATTTCTCTTGAGAGATGAATATTTCTTCGGGTTTACGCTCGACTTGACTTCCTAGGAAATACTTCTTAAGGTATAAATTGGTTTTGTACCTAGGAAAAAATATGTAACTAGATGTACTCTTTCGGTCATCTAGTGATCCCGCTTGGTCACTATCGGTGTATCCCATTAGCTTGCTTCCTTCTTCCTACTTATACCTTCGGCCCAATTGTTTAGTGCCTTGGAGGTATCGTAGGATTCTCTTCGCTGCTGCAAAATGAAGTTCTCTAGGCTCACTCATAAATCTTGAAATGAGACTTACTGAGTGACATATATCTAGTCTTGTGTGTGTCAGATATATGAGCGATCCGAATAGGCTTCGTATATTTTTCCGTCAACTTTTTCTACTCCATCATTTTATTGCAATTTCTCGTTCAACACCATTGGTGTTGCTATGGGCTTGCACGATGCCATTTGAAATCTCTTCAACATGTCTTCGGTATATTTCTCTTGAGAGATGAATATTTCTTCGGGTTTACGCTCGACTTGACTTCCTAGGAAATACTTCTTAAGGTATAAATTGGTTTTGTACCTAGGAAAAAATATGTAACTAGATGTACTCTTTCGGTCATCTAGTGATCTGCCTGATCACTATCGGTGTATCCCATTAGCTTGCTTCCTTCTTCCTACTTATACCTTCGGCCCAATTGTTTAGTGCCTTGGAGGTATCGTAGGATTCTCTTCGTCTTTGCAAAATGAAGTTCTCTAGGCTCACTCATAAATCTTGAAATGAGACTTACCGAGTGACATATATCTAGTCTTGTGTGTGTCGGATATATGAGCGATCCGAATAGGCTTCGTATATTTTTCCGTCAACTTTTTCTACTCCATCATTTTATTGCAATTTCTCGTTCAACACCATTGGTGTTGCTATGGGCTTGCACGATGCCATTTGAAATCTCTTCAACATGTCTTCGGTATATTTCTCTTGAGAGATGAATATTTCTTCAGGTTTCTGCTCGACTTGACTTCCTAGGAAATACTTCTTAAGGTATAAATTGGTTTTGTACCTAGGAAAAAATATGTAACTAGATGTACTCTTTCGGTCATCTAGTGATCCTGCCCAGTCACTATCGGTGTATCCCATTAGCTTGCTTCCTTCTTCCTACTTATACCTTCGGCCCAATTGTTTAGTGCCTTGGAGGTATCGTAGGATTCTCTTCGCTGCTGCAAAATGAAGTTCTCTAGGCTCACTCATAAATCTTGAAATGAGACTTACCGAGTGACATATATCTAGTCTTGTGTGTGTCGGATATATGAGCGATCCGAATAGGCTTCGTATATTTTTCCGTCAACTTTTTCTACTCCATCATTTTATTGCAATTTCTCGTTCAACACCATTGGTGTTGCTATGGGCTTGCACGATGCCATTTGAAATCTCTTCAACATGTCTTCGGTATATTTCTCTTGAGAGATGAATATTTCTTCAGGTTTCTGCTCGACTTGACTTCCTAGGAAATACTTCTTAAGGTATAAATTGGTTTTGTACCTAGGAAAAAATATGTAACTAGATGTACTCTTTCGGTCATCTAGTGATCCTGCCCAGTCACTATCGGTGTATCCCATTAGCTTGCTTCCTTCTTCCTACTTATACCTTCGGCCCAATTGTTTAGTGCCTTGGAGGTATCGTAGGATTCTCTTCGCTGTCGCAAAATGAAGTTCTCTAGGCTCACTCATAAATCTTGAAATGAGACTTACCGAGTGACATATATCTAGTCTTGTGTGTGTCGGATATATGAGCGATCCGAATAGGCTTCGTATATTTTTCCGTCAACTTTTTCTACTCCATCATTTTATTGCAATTTCTCGTTCAACACCATTGGTGTTGCTATGGGCTTGCACGATGCCATTTGAAATCTCTTCAACATGTCTTCGGTATATTTCTCTTGAGAGATGAATATTTCTTCAGGTTTCTGCTCGACTTGAATTCCTAGGAAATACTTCTTAAGGTATAAATTGGTTTTGTACCTAGGAAAAATATGTAACTAGATGTACTCTTTCGGTCATCTAGTGATCCTGCCCAGTCACTATCGGTGTATCCCATTAGCTTGCTTCCTTCTTCCTACTTATACCTTCGGCCCAATTGTTTAGTGCCTTGGAGGTATCGTAGGATTCTCTTCGCTGCTGCAAAATGAAGTTCTCTAGGCTCACTCATAAATCTTCAAATGAGACTTACTGAGTGACATATATCTAGTCTTGTGTGTGTCGATATATGAGCGATCCGAATAGGCTTCGTATATTTTTCCGTCAACTTTTTCTACTCCATCATTTTATTGCAATTTCTCGTTCAACACCATTGGTGTTGCTATGGGCTTGCACGATGCCATTTGAAATCTCTTCAACATGTCTTCGGTATATTTCTCTTGAGAGATGAATATTTCTTCAGGTTTCTGCTCGACTTGAAATCCTAGGAAATACTTCTTAACGTATAAATTGGTTTTGTACTAGGAAATATAACTAGATGTACTCTTTCGGTCATCTAGTGATCCTGCCCTTGATCACTATCGGTGTATCCCATTTGCTTGCTTACTTCTTTCTTCTTATACCTTCGGCCCAATTGTTTAGTGCCTTGGAGGTATCGTAGGATTCTCTTCGCTGCTGCAAAATGAAGTTTTCTAGGCTCACTCATAAGTCTTGAAATGAGACTTACTGAGTGACATATATCTAGTTTTGTGTGTGTCAGATATATGAGCGATCCGAATAGGCTTCTGTAGATTTTTCCGTCAACTTTTTCTGCTCCATCATTTTATTGCAATTTCTCGTTCAACGCCGTTGGTGTTACTCTGGGCTTGCACGATGCCATTTGAAATCTCTTCAACATGTCTTCTGTATATTTCTCTTGAGAGATGAATATTTCTTCAGGTTTCTGCTCGACTTGAATTCCTAGGAAATACTTCGTAACGTACAAATTGGTTTTGTACCTAGGAAAAAATATGTAACTAGATGTACTCTTTCGGTCATCTAGTGATCTCGCCTATCACTATCGGTGTATCCCATTAGCGTGCTTCCTTCTTCCTACTTATACCTTCGGCCCAATTGTTTAGTGCCTTGGAGGTATCGTAGGATTCTCTTCGCCGCAAAATGAAGTTCTCTAGGCTCACTCATAAATCTTCAAATGAGACTTACTGAGTGACATATATCTAGTCTTGTGTGTGTCAGATATATGAGTGATCCGAATAGGCTTCTGTATATTTTTCCGTCAACTTTTTCTACTCCATCATTTTATTGCAATTTCTCGTTCAACACCATTGGTGTTGCTATGGGCTTGCACGATGCCATTTGAAATCTCTTCAACATGTCTTCGGTATATTTCTCTTGAGAGATGAATATTTCTTCAGGTTTCTGCTCGACTTGAAATCCTAGGAAATACTTCTTAACGTATAAATTAGTTTTGTATTAGGAAATATAACTAGATGTACTCTTTCGGTCATCTAGTGATCCTGCCCAGTCACTATCGGTGTATCCCATTTGCTTGCTTACTTCTTTCTTCTTATACCTTCGGCCCAATTGTTTAGTGCCTTGGAGGTATCGTAGGATTCTCTTCGGCTGCCGCAAAATGAAGTTTTCTAGGCTCACTCATAAGTCTTGAAATGAGACTTACCGAGTGACATATATCTAGTTTTGTGTGTGTCAGATATATGAGCGATCCGAATAGGCTTCTGTAGGTTTTTCCGTCAACTTTTTCTGCTCCATCATTTTATTGCAATTTCTCGTTCAACGCCGTTGGTGTTACTCTGGGCTTGCACGATGCCATTTGAAATCTCTGCAACATGTCTTCTGTATATTTCTCTTGAGAGATGAATATTTCTTCAGGTTTCTGCTCGACTTGAATTCCTAGGAAATACTTCTTAACGTATAAATTGGTTTTGTACCTAGGAAAAAATATGTAACTAGATGTACTCTTTCGGTCATCTAGTGATCCTGCCCAGTCACTATCGGTGTATCCCATTAGCTTGCTTCCTTCTTCCTTCTTATACCTTCGGTCCAATTGTTTAGTGCCTTGGAGGTATCGTAGGATTCTCTTCGCTGCTGCAAAATGAACTTTACTAGGCTCACTCATAAATCTTGAAATGAGACTTACTGAGTGACATATATCTAGTCTTGTGTGTGTCAGATATATGAGCGATCCGAATAGGCTTCTGTATATTTTTCCGTCAACTTTTTCTACTCCATCATTTTATTGCAATTTCTCGTTCAACACCATTGGTGTTGCTATGGGCTTGCACGATGCCATTTGAAATCTCTTCAACATGTCTTCGGTATATTTCTCTTGAGAGATGAATATTTCTTCATGTTTCTGCTCGACTTGAATTCCTAGGAAATACTTCTTAACGTATAAATTGGTTTTGTACCTAGGAAAAATATGTAACTCGATTTACTCTTTCGGTCATCTAGTGATCCTGCCCAGTCACTATCGGTGTATCCCATTATCTTGCTTCCTTCTTCCTTCTTATACCTTCGGCCCAATTGTTTAGTGCCTTGGAGGTATCGTAGGATTCTCTTCGTTGCTGCAAAATGAAGTTTTCTAGGCTCACTCATAAATCTTTAAATGAGACTTACTGAGTGACATATATCTAGTCTTGTGTGTGTCAGATATATGAGCGATCCGAATAGGCTTCTGTATATTTTTCCGTCAACTTTTTCTACTCCATCATTTTATTGCAATTTCTCGTTCAACACCATTGGTGTTGCTATGGGCTTGCACGATGCCATTTGAAATCTCTTCAACATGTCTTCGGTATATTTCTCTTGAGAGATGAATATTTCTTCGAGTTTCTCGCTCGACTTGACTTCCTAGGAAATACTTCTTAAGGTATAAATTGGTTTTGTACCTAGGAAAAAATATGTAACTAGATGTACTCTTTCGGTCATCTAGTGATCCTGCCCAGTCACTATCGGTGTATCCCATTAGCTTGCTTCCTTCTTCCTACTTATACCTTCGGCCCAATTGTTTAGTGCCTTGGAGGTATCGTAGGATTCTCTTTGCTGCTGCAAAATGAAGTTCTCTAGGCTCACTCATAAATCTTGAAATGAGACTTACTGAGTGACATATATCTAGTCTTGTGTGTGTCAGATATATGAGCGATCCGAATAGGCTTCTGTATATTTTTCCGTCAACTTTTTCTACTCCATCATTTTATTGCAATTTCTCGTTCAACACCATTGGTGTTGCTATGGGCTTGCACGATGCCATTTGAAATCTCTTCAACATGTCTTCGGTATATTTCTCTTGAGAGATGAATATTTCTTCAGTTTCGCTCGACTTGACTTCCTAGGAAATACTTCTTAAGGTATAAATTGGTTTTGTACCTAGGAAAAAATATGTAACTAGATGTACTCTTTCGGTCATCTAGTGATCCTGCCCCAGTCACTATCGGTGTATCCCATTAGCTTGCTTCCTTCTTCCTACTTATACCTTCGGCCCAATTGTTTAGTGCCTTGGAGGTATCGTAGGATTCTCTTCGCTGCTGCAAAATGAAGTTCTCTAGGCTCACTCATAAATCTTCAAATGAGACTTACTGAGTGACATATATCTAGTCTTGTGTGTGTCAGATATATGAGCGATCCGAATAGGCTTCTGTATATTTTTCCGTCAACTTTTTCTACTCCATCATTTTATTGCAATTTCTCGTTCAACACCATTGGTGTTGCTATGGGCTTGCACGATGCCATTTGAAATCTCTTCAACATGTCTTCGGTATATTTCTCTTGAGAGATGAATATTTCTTCGGGTTTCTCGCTCGACTTGACTTCCTAGGAAATACTTCTTAAGGTATAAATTGGTTTTGTACCTAGGAAAAAATATGTAACTAGATGTACTCTTTCGGTCATCTAGTGATCCTCGCCTGATCACTATCGGTGTATCCCATTAGCTTGCTTCCTTCTTCCTACTTATACCTTCGGCCCAATTGTTTAGTGCCTTGGAGGTATCGTAGGATTCTCTTCGCCGCCGCAAAATGAAGTTCTCTAGGCTCACTCATAAATCTTCAAATGAGACTTACCGAGTGACATATATCTAGTCTTGTGTGTGTCGATATATGAGCGATCCGAATAGGCTTCGTATATTTTTCCGTCAACTTTTTCTACTCCATCATTTTATTGCAATTTCTCGTTCAACACCATTGGTGTTGCTATGGGCTTGCACGATGCCATTTGAAATCTCTTCAACATGTCTTCGGTATATTTCTCTTGAGAGATGAATATTTCTTCAGGTTTCTGCTCGACTTGAAATCCTAGGAAATACTTCTTAACGTATAAATTGGTTTTGTACTAGGAAATATAACTAGATGTACTCTTTCGGTCATCTAGTGATCCTGCCCAGTCACTATCGGTGTATCCCATTTGCTTGCTTACTTCTTTCTTCTTATACCTTCGGCCCAATTGTTTAGTGCCTTGGAGGTATCGTAGGATTCTCTTCGCTGCTTGCAAAATGAAGTTTTCTAGGCTCACTCATAAGTCTTGAAATGAGACTTACTGAGTGACATATATCTAGTTTTGTGTGTGTCAGATATATGAGCGATCCGAATAGGCTTCTGTAGATTTTTCCGTCAACTTTTTCTGCTCCATCATTTTATTGCAATTTCTCGTTCAACGCCGTTGGTGTTACTCTGGGCTTGCACGATGCCATTTGAAATCTCTTCAACATGTCTTCTGTATATTTCTCTTGAGAGATGAATATTTCTTCAGGTTTCTGCTCGACTTGAATTCCTAGGAAATACTTCGTAACGTACAAATTGGTTTTGTACCTAGGAAAAAATATGTAACTAGATGTACTCTTTCGGTCATCTAGTGATCCTGCCCAGTCACTATCGGTGTATCCCATTAGCGTGCTTCCTTCTTCCTACTTATACCTTCGGCCCAATTGTTTAGTGCCTTGGAGGTATCGTAGGATTCTCTTCGCCTGCAAAATGAAGTTCTCTAGGCTCACTCATAAATCTTCAAATGAGACTTCCCGAGTGACATATATCTAGTCTTGTGTGTGTCGGATATATGAGCGATCCGAATAGGCTTCGTATATTTTTCCGTCAACTTTTTCTACTCCATCATTTTATTGCAATTTCTCGTTCAACACCATTGGTGTTGCTATGGGCTTGCACGATGCCATTTGAAATCTCTTCAACATGTCTTCGGTATATTTCTCTTGAGAGATGAATATTTCTTCGGGTTTTCGCTCGACTTGAAATCCTAGGAAATACTTCTTAACGTATAAATTAGTTTTGTATTAGGAAATATAACTAGATGTACTCTTTCGGTCATCTAGTGATCCTGCCCAGTCACTATCGGTGTATCCCATTTGCTTGCTTACTTCTTTCTTCTTATACCTTCGGCCCAATTGTTTAGTGCCTTGGAGGTATCGTAGGATTCTCTTCGCCGCTCGCAAAATGAAGTTTTCTAGGCTCACTCATAAGTCTTGAAATGAGACTTCTACCGAGTGACATATATCTAGTTTTGTGTGTGTCAGATATATGAGCGATCCGAATAGGCTTCTGTAGGTTTTTCCGTCAACTTTTTCTGCTCCATCATTTTATTGCAATTTCTCGTTCAACGCCGTTGGTGTTACTCTGGGCTTGCACGATGCCATTTGAAATCTCTTCAACATGTCTTCGGTATATTTCTCTTGAGAGATGAATATTTCTTCAGGTTTCTGCTCGACTTGAATTCCTAGGAAATACTTCTTAACGTATAAATTGGGTTTGTACGTAGGAAAAAATATGTAACTAGATGTACTCTTTCGGTCATCTAGTGATCCTGCCCAGTCACTATCGGTGTATCCCATTAGCTTGCTTCCTTCTCCTTCTTATACCTTTGGCCCAATTGTTTAGTGCCTTGGAGGTAACGTAGGATTCTCTTCGCTGCTGCAAAATGAAGTTTTCTAGGCTCACTCATAAATCTTGAAATGAGACTTACTGAGTGACATATATCTAGTCTTGTGTGTGTCAGATATTTGAGCGATCCGAATAGGCTTCTATATATTTTTCCGTCAACTTTTTCTGCTCCATCATTTTATTGCAATTTCTCGTTCAACGCCATTGGTGTTGCTATTGGCTTCCACGATGCCATTTGATATCTCTTCAACATGTCTTCGGTATATTTCTCTTGAGAGATGAATATTTCTTCAGGTTTCTGCTCAACTTGAAATCCTAGGAAATACTTCTTAACGTATAAATTGGTTTTGTACCTAGGAAATATAACTAGATGTACTCTTTCGGTCATCTAGTGATCCTGCCCAGTTACTAGCGGTGTATCCCATTTGCTTGCTTACTTCTTTCTTCTTATACCTTCGGCCCAATTGTTTAGTGCCTTGGAGGTATCGTAGGATTCTCTTCGCCGCAAAAATGAAGTTTTCTAGGCTCACTCATAAGTCTTGAAATGAGACTTACCGAGTGACATATATATAGTTTTGTGTGTGTCGGATATATGAGCGATCCGAATAGGCTTCGTAGATTTTTCCGTCGGCTTTTTTCTGCTCCATCATTTTATTGCAATTTCTCGTTCAACACCATTGGTGTTGCTATGGGCTTGCACGATGCCATTTGAAATCTCTTCAACATGTCTTCGGTATATTTCTCTTGAGAGATGAATATTTCTTCAGGTTTCTGCTCGACTTGAAATCCTAGGAAATACTTCTTAACGTATAAATTGGTTTTGTACCTAGGAAATATAACTAGATGTACTCTTTCGGTCATCTAGTGATCCTGCCCAGTCACTATCGGTGTATCCCATTTGCTTGATTACTTCTGTCTTCTTATACCTTCGGCCCAATTGTTTAGTGCCTTGGAGGTATCGTAGGATTCTCTTCGCTGTTGCAAAATGATGTTTTCTAGGCTCACTCATAAGTCTTGAAATGAGACTTACTGAGTGACATATATCTAGTTTTGTGTGTGTCAGATATATGAGCGATCCGAATAGGCTTCTGTAGATTTTTCCGTCAGCTTTTTCTGCTCCATCATTTTATTGCAATTTCTCGTTCAACGCCATTGGTGTTGCTATTGGCTTGCACGATGCCATTTGATATCTCTTCAACATGTCTTCGGTATATTTCTCTTGAGAGATGAATATTTCTTCAGGTTTCTCCCCGACTTGAATTCCTAGGAAATACTTCTTAACGTATAAATTGGTTTCGTACCTAGGAAAAATATGTAACTAGATGTACTCTTTTGGTCATATAGTGATCCTGCCCAGTCACTATCGGTGTATCCCATTAGCTTGCTTCCTTCTTCCTTCTTATACCTTCGGCCCAATTGTTTAGTGCCTTGGAGGTATCGTAGGATCCTCTTCGCACCTATAAAATAAAGTTTTCTAGGGTCACTCATAAATCTTGAAATGAGACTTACTGAGTGACATATATCTAGACTTGTGTGTGTCAGATATATGAGCGATCCGAATAGGCTTCTGTAGATTTTTCCGTCAACTTTTTCTGCTCCATCATTTTATTGTAATTTCTCGTTCAACGCCATTGGTGTTGCTATGGGCTTGCACGATGCCATTTGAAATCTCTTCAACATGTCTTCGGTATATTTCTCTTGAGAGATGAATATTTCTTCGTGTTTCGCTCGACTTGAATTCCTAGGAAATACTTCTTAACGTATAAATTGGTTTTGTACCTAGGAAAAAATATGTAACTAGATGTACTCTTTCGGTCATCTAGTGATCCTGCCCAGTCACTATCGGTGTATCCCATTAGCTTGATTCCTTCTTCCTTCTTATACCTTCGGTCCACTTGTTTAGTGCCTTGGAGGTATCGTAGAATTCTCTTCGCTGCTGCAAAATAAAGTTTACTAGGCTCACTCATAAATCTTGAAATGAGACTTACTGAGTGACATATATCTAGTCTTGTGTGTGTCAGATATATGAGCGATCCGAATAGGCTTCTGTATATTTTTCCGTCAACTTTTTCTGCTCCATCATTTTATTGTAATTTCTCGTTCAACGCCATTGGTGTTGCTATGGGCTTGCACGATGCCATTTGAAATCTCTTCAACATGTCTTCGGTATATTTCTCTTGAGAGACGAATATTTCTTTAAGTTTCTGCTCGACGTGAAATCCTAGGAAATACTTCTTAACGTATAAATTGGTTTTGTACCTAGGAAAAATATGTAACTAGATGTACTCTTTCGGTCATCTAGTGATCCAGCTCATTTACTATCGGTGTATCCCATTAGCTTGCTTCCTTCTTCCTTCTTATACCTTCGGTCCACTTGTTTAGTGCCTTGGAGGTATCGTAGGATTCTCTTCGCTGCTGCAAAATAAAGTTTACTAGGCTCACTCATAAATCTTGAAATGAGACTTACTGAGTGACATATATCTAGTCTTGTGTGTGTCAGATATATGAGCGATCCATTAGGCTTCTGTATATTTTTCCGTCAACTTTTTCTACTCCATCATTTTATTGCAATTTCTCGTTCAACACCATTGGTGATGCTATGGGCTTCCACGATGCCATTTGAAATCTCTTCAACATGTCTTCGGTATATTTCTCTTGAGAGATGAATATTTCTTCAGGTTTCTGCCCGACATGAATTCCTAGGAAATACTTCTTAACGTATAAATTGGTTTTGTACCTAGGAAAAATATGTAACTAGATGTACTCTTTTGGTCATATAGTGATCCTGCCCAGTCACTATCGGTGTATCCCATTAGCTTGCTTCCTTCTTCCTTCTTATACCTTCGGCCCAATTGTTTAGTGCCTTGGAGGTATCGTAGGATTCTCTTCGCACCTATAAAATAAAGTTTTCTAGGGTCACTCATAAATCTTGAAATGAGACTTACTGAGTGACATATATCTAGACTTGTGTGTGTCAGATATATGAGCGATCCGAATAGGCTTCTGTAGATTTTTCCGTCAACTTTTTCTGCTCCATCATTTTATTGTAATTTCTCGTTCAACGCCATTGGTGTTGCTATGGGCTTGCACGATGCCATTTGAAATCTCTTCAACATGTCTTCGGTATATTTGTCTTGAGAGATGAATATTTCTTCAGGTTTCTGCTCGACTTGAATTCCTAGGAAATACTTCTTAACGTATAAATTGGTTTTGTACCTAGGAAAAAATATGTAACTAGATGTACTCTTTCGGTCATCTAGTGATCCTGCCCAGTCACTATCGGTGTATCCCATTTGCTTGCTTCCTTCTCCTTCTTATACCTTCGACCCAATTGTTTAGTGCCTTGGAGGTATGGTAGGATTCTCTTCGCTGCTGCAAAATGAAGTTTTCTAGGCTCACTCATAAATCTTGAAATGAGACTTACTGAGTGACATATATCTAGTCTTGTGCGTGTCAGATATATGAGCGATCCGAATAGGCTTCTGTAGATTTTTCCGTCAACTTTTTCTGCACCATCATTTTATTGCACTTTCTCGTTCAACGCCATTGGTGTTACTATGGGCTTGCACGATGCCATTTGAAATCTCTTCAACATGTCTTCGGTACATTTGTTTTGAGAGATGAATATTTCTTCAGGTTTCTGCTCGACTTGAATTCCTAGGAAATACTTCTTAACGTATAAATTGGTTTGGTACCTAGGAAAAATATGTAACTAAATGTACTCTTTCGGTCATCTAGTGATCCCCGCCTACTACTATCGGTGTATCCCATTAGCTTGCTTCCTTCTTCCTTCTTATACCTTCGGTCCAATTGTTTAGTGCCTTGGAGGTATCGTAGGATTCTCTTCGCTGCTGCAAAATGAAGTTTACTAGGCTCACTCATAAATCTTGAAATGAGACTTACTGAGTGACATATATCTAGTCTTGTGTGTGTCAGATATATGAGCGATCCGAATAGGCTTCTGTAGATTTTTCCGTCAGCTTTTTTTGCTCCATCGTTTTATTGCAATTTCTCGTTCAACGCCGTTGGTGTTACTATGGGCTTGCACGATGCCATTTGAAATCTCTTCAACATGTCTTCGGTATATTTCTCTTGAGATGTGAATATTTCTTCAGGTTTCTGCCCGACTGGAATTCCTAGGAAATACTTCTTAACGTATAAATAGGTTTTGTACCTAGGAAAAATATGTAACTAGATGTACTCTTTTGGTCATATAGTGATCCTGCCCAGTCACTATCGGTGTATCCCATTACCCTGCTTCCTTCTTCCTTCTTATACCTTCGGCCCAATTGTTTAGTGCCTTGGAGGTATCGTAGGATTCTCTTCGCAGCTATAAAATGAAGTTTTCTAGGGTTACTCATAAATCTTGAAATGCGAGTTACTGAGTGACATTTATCTAGTCTTGTGTGTGTCAGATATATGAGCGATCCGAATAAGCTTCTGTAGATTTTTCCGTCAACTCTTTCTGCTCTATCATTTTATTGTAATTTCTTGTTCAACGCCATTGGTGTTGCTATGGGCTTGCACGATGCCATTTGAAATCTCTTCAACATGTCTTCGGTATATTTCTCTTGAGAGATGAATATTTCTTCAGGTTTCTGCTCGACTTGAATTCGTAGGAAATACTTCTTAACGTATAAATTGGTTTTGTACCTAGGAAAACATATGTAACTAGATGTACTCTTTCGGTCATCTAGTGATCCTGCCCAGTCACTATCGGTGTATCCCATTAGCTTGCTTCCTTCTCCTTCTTATACCTTCGGCCCAATTTTTTAGTGTCTTGGAGGTATCGTAGGATTCTCTTCGCTACTGCAAAATGAAGTTTTCTAGGCTCACTCATAAATCTTGAAATGAGAGTTACTGAGTGACATATATCTAGTCTTGTGTGTGTCAGATATATGAGCGATCCGAATAGGCTTCTATATATTTTTCCGTCAACTTTTTCTGCTCCATCATTTTATTGCAATTTCCCGTTCAACGCCATTGGTGTTGCTATTGGCTTGTACGATGCCATTTGAAATCTCTTCAACATGTCTTCTGTATATTTCTCTTGAGAGATGAATATTTCTTCATGTTTCTGCCCGACTTGAATTCCTAGGAAATACTTCTTAACGTATAAATTGGTTTTGTACCTAGGAAAAATATGTAACTAGATGTACTCTTTTGGTCATATAGTGATCCTGCCCAGTCACTATCGGTGTATCCCATTACCATGCTTCCTTCTTCCTTCTTATACCTTCGGCCCAATTGTTTAGTGCCTTGGAGGTATCGTAGGATTCTCTTCGCAGCTATAAAATGAAGTTTTCTAGGGTCACTCATAAATCTTGAAATGAGACTTACTGAGTGACATATATCTAGTCTTGTATGTGTCAGATATATGAGCGATCCGAATAGGCTTCTGTAGATTTTTCCGTCAACTTTTTCTGCTCCATCATTTTATTGTAATTTCTCATTCAACGCAATTGGTGTTGCTACGGGCTTGCACGATGACATTTAAAATCTCTTCAACATGTCTTCGGTATATTTGTCTTGAGAGATTAATATTTCTTCAGGTTTCTGCTCGACTTGAATTCCTAGGAAATACTTCTTAACGTATAAATTGGTTTTGTACCTAGGAAAAATATGTAACTAGATGTACTCTTTCGGTCATCTAGTGATCTTGCCCAGTCACTATCGGTGTATCCCATTTGCTTGCTTCCTTCTTCCTTCTTATACCTTCGGCTCAATTATTTAGTGCCTTGGAGGTATCGTAGGATTCTCTTCGCTGTTGCAAAATGAAGTTTTCTAGGCTCACTCATAAGTCTTGAAATGAGACTTACTGAGTGACATATATCTAGTCTTGTGTGGGTCAGATATATGAGCGATCCAAATAGGCTTCTGTAGATTTTTCCGTCAGCTTTTTCTGCTCCATCATTTTATTGTAATTTCTCGTTCAACGCCATTGGTGTTACTATGGGCTTGCACGATGCCATTTGAAATCTCTTCAACATGTCTTCGGTATATTTCTCTTGAGAGATGAATATTTCTTCAGGTTTCTGCCCGACTTTATTTCCTAGGAAATACTTCTTAACGTATAAATTGGTTTTGTACCTAGGACAAATATGTAACTAGATGTACTCTTTTGGTCATATAGTGATCCTGCCCAGTCACTATCGGTGTATCCCATTACCATGCTTCCTTCTTCCTTCTTATACCTTCGGCCCAATTGTTTAGTGCCTTGGAGGTATCGTAGGATTCTCTTCGCAGCTATAAAATGAAGTTTTCTAGGGTCACTCATAAATCTTGAAATGAGACTTACTGAGTGACATATATCTAGTCTTGTGTGTGTCAGATATATGAGCGATCCGAATAGGCTTCTGTAGATTTTTCCGTCAACTTTTTCTGCTCCATTAAACAACGGCTGGGCAAAAACCGTTGTTAAATCATTCAATATAACATCGATTGGTATAAAATATTTGCCGTTATGTGTTGCTAAAAATTACAACGTAAATATGGTCCACATTTAACAGCGGGTTGTAGATAGCCGCTTTTGAGAACTGCTGTTAAATATATTTATTTTAACAGCGGCTACCTAGCCTCTGTTAAATGCTAAATGTCCATTCAGTTTAACAGTGGCTGCCTGGCTGTTGTTATATATCCGCCGCTAAATGAGCGGTTTCTTGTAGTGACGGTAAACAAAATGGATGGAGTAGTAACTGTTCTCTTAACTACAGGGAAAATTTCCTTATGTGATGATGAAACTTCCCTATGAGGCGAAAGGACATACTAAGCCCTACATATTTCTCCTTGTCGCAAAGTCTCTATCATTGTAAGGGCACTAATTGATAATGGATCAGCCCTCAACATCATATTGAAAGTTACCCTAAATAAGATCTTACAGGAGGATTCTCTCATCCGCCCTGGCGCTATCGTGTTCCGAGCATTTGATGAAACCAAAAGGCAAGTCATTGGAGAAATTGAGCTCCGCATCCAAGTCAGACAGACAAACTGGCCTTTCAATGCTCTTTCGCTTTTCCATGGACATTGCGGCAACAGAAGAGGCCGTTGAGAGCGCATTCTAGACATCTGTGGTCGAAAAATGTCTACAATGTTGAGGAGGTTATGGAAAAGCCAAAGATCACCCTCCCCCATTCCAGCCTAATAATGTTTGATTTATTGCATTCATCGCCTTCATTTAAGCGACATTTTATGCTTAATTGTATAGTTTTAGATAGAAGTTTAGGATGCCGTAGACCAATGTGAGATCCATTTGATGTCGGTTTGAGTGTTTTCTTATACATTTCAGGTATATGAACACATCGAGCCATTAAGTGGAGCAACACAATGTGCATAGATGAGCTAGAATGCATTGGAAAAGCGAGAAAAATGAGCAAATATGCGCCTAGATCTCTACACGCACATTAGACCAATCTATGGGGCATATTAGGATGACGTGAGCCAAAAGTTCTTATCCCTAAACGTGCATTTGTGCATCATAGAATATGCACATGTGAGTCACACATTTTCACATGTCTTAGGCGCACTTTGTGACATCCGTCAACACTTAGGTTTCCTCTCCTATTTAAAGACCAGCACCCTTTCATTCTCCAAACAGAAGAGAGCTTTTGGACGAAACTTGAGTAATTTTTCAAAGACTTTCAGGTGATGAGATGTCGTCAAACTTCAAGGAGCTAAGATCGGCAACAACTTAGTTAAGGTCGATGGATCAACTTCTTGGATAAAGATCAGTAGGCTTAGGTGAACCCTAAGTAGAGAAGAATTCAAATGGGTTCTTTCATGGGTTTTGAAGATTGACTTCTTTCATAATTCCATATGTAAAACTTATTCAAACGGTTTTTTCGTGGATTTTTATTTGTTCTTCTTGACTATGTGTTACTATACTCCCCTATTCTTAGATTAGGTGAGCCTTAGGTGATGCTAGATAAATGAAAGTTTATGATGTGTTATAGTTTATGATTGATTTCGATTATATTCTTGTTCCTGTCTGATCATTTTGAACATGATGTTGTTAGATAAGTAGTTGACTTGAAGGAGCCTGCTTATCTTAGAATGATGAAATCAAACAACTAGGTTAGTCGGTATTATCTCAGAAGGGGCCGGTTAGACTCATCTGTTGTTAGTGAAATGCTCGTTTTACTTTAGTGCCGTACAGGTTTCAGATGCATGGCTTGAGAGATCGGTCTAAGATACTAAGATTTGTATTAGGTTAGGAGATTCCGAGAACGCACGATTGAAGTAGAAATTAATTGCGACAGTAAATTATTTACAACATGTTTTACATAAATTGATTTGTTGAATATCATTTGTTTGTCTTGATAGCCTAGAAGGATTTGACAATTGAGAAATTTCTTTCCAATCATTTTCACAACCGTTTGAGTACAGTATTGTAGTCTTTATTTAATTGTCTTTTTTATTCTTAGTTTAATTAATAGCTTTCAAAATCGTGGAACTCACAACACAGTTTGGTTATTTTTTATTAGCACTTCATTACACTCTGAGTAAATGCGATGTTAAGACCCTATGGGTATTCGACCCTAGTTATTTAGATAAATAGGTTATCTTTGAAATGTTCTACAAGCATATCAAATTTTTGCGGCGTTGCTCGAGACTAATTGTTTATTTTTGAAATGAGTGTGTTTAGTGTTGGCCATTCACTTTCCCTTTAAGTTTTTGTTGCCCACATTCATATTACATGGTTGTTCTTGTTTTTATTTTGAAGGTTCTCCTTTAGTTTATGTCCCTAGTTTCAATTGGATCTCAAGCAAAGGACTACGAGATCTTACAAGAAGAGGGTGATTTTGCGGATTCCATAAATTTTCCCTATCGAGTTGGTAGCAAGCAGATCAAATAGGATATAGGTTTTTAGCCTACACCAAGTCTATCTTCTACACCTCTGCAACAAAAAGTAGGATCTTTTAGCGAAGAATGTAAGTTTGAAGGGAAAACATACGAGAATCCATGCACTCACCTTGTAGAATTCCTACCTACATTGACACCATCAAGTTGCGCGGTGTTAGTGATGACGACATCAGACTCAAGCTTTTCTAGTGGTCATTCAAGGGAGCAGCAGAGAGTTGGCTGATTATTAACCACCAGGACGCACATGCACAACCTCAGATGATCTTGCTCAAGCTTTGGTGGAGGAATTCTACCCACCCTCGAAGACAACAACTATTTGAGAATCCATCTCTAAGACACATCTGAGTGATGGAGAAAGCCTTTATAATTTTTCGAATAGAGTTCAAGAGCTGCATGCAAAATTTCCACATTATGGAAACATTGACAACAAAATAGCTAATAGTGATATCTCAACTCTTACTGCTCCTACCGCTCTAACCCATTTTTCTAGTTGAGTAGCTAAATCCATAATTTGGGCAATGAGCTCTATTTTTCAACCAGCTAATGCTACTGTCGTTAATACATCTAAGCAAATGGCCTTGATCGCTCAGATTAAAGCCTTGCAGAAAAGGTTTGGTGATTTTGCATTAGGCGTTTCTATTGTGCTTGGTGTGGTGATTGTGATAGTCAGTGAGGACACTACCTAAACTTCCTGCAGTAACAGAGGAAGTCAACCTCATCTAGCAGGGAGTCCTGTCAACACATTAAGACTACTCAGACTACAAAGTTAGGAATTTTCAGAATCGTCTTAGAGGCAACTTCACTCACCCAAATGGAGGAGGTCGCAGTGAATTTTACCGACTCTGAGTGGATAGGTACAACACCAAATCTGGAGGAGCCTCTCAAGCTAACTGATGACACTGGATTTGTTGTGTTCATCATCCTCATTTAAGAGACATTTCATGCATAGTTGTATTGTTTTAGGTAAAAGTTTAGGCTGTTTTATGAATTTTAAGATTTTATCTCAATTTATTGTCTCGGACCCAGTCAGGGTCTATTTGATGTCGTTTTGGAGAGTTTTTGATAGATTTCAGGTATATAACAACATTGAGGCATTAATTGGGGCGACACGATTTGTGTGGATGGTCCCGGAAAGGGAATAGGAAGCATTTTAACATCTTCAAGGAGCTTGGATCTCGACTTGGTCGGAAAAGGTCGCAGTTACGTATTTTGGTATAGCTCCTAGCTCAGAAGTTCGATTGATGCAAGGCCGGTGGTGTTGGAAATCTCGTTCAATTTCCTGCAAATTTGATCAGCGAGTTATGTTAAGATTGGCACTATGGATCTGTCAAACTTGCCGCTATGTGCATAGCGGCAAGACTGACACATCCATAGCGGCAACTTTGACAACTCTCTCTAGAAACAAGTCAAGATTGCCGCTACAGATGTGCAAATCTTTCTGCTATGCACGTAGTAGAAATATTGACATTTAGCCATAGCAGCAAAGTTGACATTCCGGAAATTGAAGGATTTTTGTGAACTTCTATTTAAAGCCCGGCCCTCCCTCATTTGAGAGGAGATCCTTTTGTACGAAAATTAAAGGAGAGTTCAGAGACTTTGGAGCAATGAGAAGGCTTAAACTTCAAGGAGCTCGGATCGGAAGACATAATCAAGATTGGGGGATCGATTTCCTCTACTGTTCTCGGCGAGATAAGGTTTTTCGGATTTCTTCTTGTAAACCTAATTCCAATGTGGTCTGTTGTTTATTTTTATTTGATCTTCATTAGTATGAGTACTAAAATCCTCGTTCTTAGATTAGTTGAACCCTAGGTAATTCCTTATGAACGGTTGATTGTTTGACTTTGACCATTTATGCGAATTGGATGGATTTTGGTTTATGTTTCATTTCATTTTCGTTCTTATTCTTGCTTGGGCGTCTTGAATAGAACCTTGTTAGATTTGTCTTCATCTCGAAAGGCTTGCATCTCTATAACACCAAAATTAAGCAACTAGGTTAGGCGTTAACCCTCATCTATGAGCGAATAAACTAGTCCACCTAGCGGATTTTAGATCTTCGTCTCGAGAGTGCGACATGGATAGTAAATAGGTAGTAGATAAGCGGACCCGAAAGGGCATGATTTGATTAGAGAAGGATTGCGACATTGAATTGAATATATCTTATTTTTCTTAACTCGTTCAATTTGACGGTAATTCGTGAATTTGGATAGTATAAGAGGATTGGAAGTTTAAGCCATTCTCTCGAGTTTAGTTCAACCCTTATATCATGCAGTCTTGCAACCCTTATTTTAGCTTTTTGTTTATAGTAATTTCATTTCCTTTTAGATTGATTGATTCTCGTGGCACCTAAACCACAATCTTGTTAGCCAATTAACACTTTTCATAACTTTGAGTAGTCACGATAAAGAGACCATAGGGAAATTCGACTCTGGTTAATTTATTAATCAGATTAATTTGATAACGCTTAAAAACGATCATCAGTAACAACTACCAAGGACTGTCGGGGTTCATGGATAAACAACTTCAACCACTGCAACAAAGGAATCAAACCAATTCGGCATTAGGAATAAGGCTGGGTCATCGGTTTCAATTAACCAGTTAAAACCGATTAACCCATTGAATAGGTTAAAGTTTGGTTTAACCAAAGTTTCGAGCGGTTGGGGAATAGTCAAGGGCTATGCATGGTATCGATTAATCGGTGAATGGGTTAAAACCATCGGTTAACCATAGTTTAACCGATTAATCGAGGTGGTAAATAACTAACTAATTGTAAATTTTAAATTAATTCAATAGAAAAAACGACAACTCATGTCTTGTATTATACTCTCATTGCACTCTCCTAGAGTCCCGGCACTCTCCCTAAGCCCTTCTCTCCTAATTAATCAATTACCCAATTTGATGTATCTCCCAATCTCTGATCCCCTTTCCTTCAGCCAACAACAATGGAGTCGTCGGAACATTCATAGCGTTAGAAAATGAAATCCGCCATAGTCCATAGCGGAGTGAAATTGCTCTCCGGCTCTCC
Organism: Linum usitatissimum; assembly: GCA_030674075.2. Classification (NCBI taxonomy): domain Eukaryota; kingdom Viridiplantae; phylum Streptophyta; class Magnoliopsida; order Malpighiales; family Linaceae; genus Linum; species Linum usitatissimum. The sequence goes on along the minus strand of JAUJYP020000368.1, from coordinate 599,103 downwards.
CACCCAAATTAATTCCCGTCCCCCCAATCCATCGCGACAAGTAGAGCACATGCGAGTGGCGATGACAGTGAGTTGGCTACGACGCCTCGACTCCCTATCCACTCCTCCACTCCCATCCCCGATCCCTCCCCTAGTCCCCCACCCCATCCCTCCCTTTCCATTCGGCTAGCAGTGCACATCAATAGTAGAGCACATGCGATAGCGGCGAGTCGGCTAGCAGCAGTTGACTCCTCGATGACAGGGAGTCAGTTAAATCGGCCAGAGTCAATTATAATGGTTAACCGAAGATTCCTTCGGTTCATAATAATTTATCTAACCGACAAGTCGGTTATCGATCGGTCATATAACAGTTGCATCTTGGCGGTTGGTTAAATCGGTTAACCGATTTGAGTCTTCAAATCTTTTTTCCCGACCGTTAACCAATGGTATATAACCGAATTAACCGAATCCCAGGCCTAATCAAGAAGCATCAACTATGTGATGCTTCCACTACGTAAGCACATGAATGAGAAGTTAGCTACCTATTATGTCATTTTGCAAGCACAAATAGCTAATCAATAGCGCGTGGAAGCCTAACTTTTTGCCACTATGAAAAAGTTGGATGACCAGTCTCTTGGGACACTTTAAGGCAATGTTGGGTAAAAACCGAAAAAATCATAGGAAAGACACGCATGGACGGAGCACATGTCATATCGGTTTGGGAAGGAGATGGTGAAATCAAAGATGTTTATCAAGCCAACCAAGAACCCATGCCAAAGGTTTTGATCACCATCTCAGAAGACAAAGAAGCAGCGATCAAGAAGAGCACACCTTTTACCAAAAGCTTGAAGGGAAGCCAGCACGGACTTCACCCTTACACTGGAGAAGTTGAGAAATATAGGCCAAAATCGCCCTATCCAGGAGTTATTAAAAAGAAGAGTTCATCAGCAGACATTGGGAAATATACTTTACTCCTCAGCAAGCATAAAATTTGTCTCCCCTTCTAAGAAGCCATCAACAGAATCCCAACATATCCCAAACAAGTTGAAGGAATTACAACCAGGGAAGCAAGAAGAAGAAGTCACCTCCATAATAACATTCGGTATGCAATACTAATCAATCTTGCAAGCTAAGGTGACAAGCCAGCAACAAGACCATGGATCTTCTCTATCTCATGTGTTATTAATGAACATTGTGTTGATAGAGTTTTAGATGATTTAGGTGTAAGCATTAACATCATGCCATATCTCTCACTGTTTAGGACTGTCTAATTTAATGCATGTTTATATGAACGCCCAACTTGCTAATAGGTGTATTAAGCATCCTTTAGGGATGGTAAATAATGTACTAGTGAATGTGCATGATTGCTATTTTCCATTTCAATTTCTAGTGATAGACATCAAAGAAGACAATCACACTCCTCTCATCCTTGATCGTTCATTCATTGCTACTGCTAAAGCAACCTTTGATGTACAGGAAGGACACGTGACTTTGAGGTGTGGAGAGGAGGAGATTATCCTTGAGATATCTATGCACACCACTAGTATAATTGCATCTTCTAAGCCAAAAATATCTAATGCTCTCCACCCTGCTGGGGTGTATGCTTTCAATCTTCATTTTGCTTTACCTGTTAATCGAGACATTGTGACCACCTACAAGAAAGGAAAGCCTAAGCAAAAATAAAAATGGCAGCAGTAAAATCCCATGATGATAAAGTAGACAAAGATTAGTGGTTCAGACGCTTTGATGTCTTTGAAATAAGAGATGATGGAACACTAGAGCTTCTTCATTCTGGCTAAAGAAGGTGGCTACTTCCGGTGGAGCACACAAGCTATATGTCAAAACCAACGATGCTAGCCTCAATGAAGTTTTGAGTCGGGTGCACCACCTTAATTTACCAGGTATGGTTTAGCTAAAAACGTTAAAAAGAGAGTTTCATGGGAGGCAACCCATGCCTGGTGTGACACCTCGATTCTCGATTTGGTTAAAATTTTGGTTTCATTTAAATCTTACTTGTTGAGTAGAAGTCGGGTGTTGGAAACCAAATTAATTTAATTAATTCGAGTAGTTGACTTAGCAGTTGACAAAGTATTAGAGGCTTGTAATGCTCGGGTTATTTATCGGGTTGACTAAGTCAATCAGAGACGGAGCTAGGTCTTTGATTTGTTACTTATAAGCCTGAAAGGATCTGGACCGTTCGATGGATCTGACGGTGAGTAGTGAAGATTGATCCAAAGGGTCCAACTAAAGTTGTGGTGATGAGATGGACTTGGACCGTGGGATTGATCCAGTGGATGGATTGGGCCTATAACCATTCAAGAGATGGAGGTTAGGAGGTTAAGTCTCTCTTTCCCTAAACCTAAATTAGGTTGGAGTTGTAGAGAGGGAAAATGGTTGTGTTATTCTTGGAGATTGGCGGGGATAATCTGGAGATCGAGGAGTTGATGGCGGCGCATTCGGCTTTGGTAGATTGCGAAGTGTAGGGTCAGCAGCGATGGAGAGGAAGGAAAGGAGATCAATGGTGCTTGCAAAGTAAGAATCGGATTCGCCGGTGGCGCGGTTAGTGGCGCGTATGAGAGACGTATGGAGGTAGGGGGCGTCGGGGGCCTTCCTCGAGCGGCGGTGACGGCCTAGTGGTGCATGGTTGAGATATGGCCTCGCGGAAGTCTTATCGGTTTCTGGAAACTAATCACCGGCGGTGAGGTTCTCACCGGAGAAGACGATGGAGTCAACTGCAAAGCTTGGGAAAGATAAGTAACCAACTGCATTTTCTGTAAAGTTAAGGCACTCATATGTAGATTCTGGAAAGTTGGTGATTGATCTACAGTTGGTGCGAGGGCTCTGAGGCTGTACAGTAGCTGTGATCTACTGTACAAAAGGTGTAATGAATTTTAGCATGAAACTCTTGAGGATTGAACAATGGTGTTCAATATAGGCTAAGTTAGGCCTAGCTAGACCTGATGTCAATGTTGAACTTGTGTTGGTCACTCACACTTGGATTATACAAATCCCTAGAGTTAAAGGAAAGGTTCAAGACGTGTCGAGTATGCCTGCAGATGCTTCTCACATGGTTTGGGTGGTTTATGGTCTGATCCACTATGAGGCTATCCGCACATATAAGGGTGCTTAATGCTAGGTATCCCACTAGTTGACTAGTATGGTCACATTCCTAGAATGGAACTGAGGAGTTGATGTGTTAGCTTTAATGTTGATCCCTTTTTCTGGATCGGATGCAGTTCCATCTTGGTTGATGCTTCTTGGTGATAGATCTAAAACACCATATGGAGAATGTGGGAGCCATGAGAGAGGAAGGCGATGAGCCACAATGAGTCGACTATTTATGGCAACATGTCTGAAGTAAGAACGAGGTTTTCCGAGCTATAGTTCGTACTTTCCTATTGTAATAAGTAAACAGTCTGCATGTTATGTTTTGGGATGTAAACAATGCACTAAACACCATAGATATTAGTGTTGCATTAGCAAGGTTTCCTATGTACTGATGGTAGGAGTATGTTATATTGTTTGGGTGTTCTTTTTTATGAACCTTTTATTTTATGACAATGATATTGTTCCTCTATCCATGCTTTTTTCATATACTCATACTTAGCATGCATCATAAGAATAAAGCTTTCAAGAATATAATGAAAATATGAAAAAAAAATTGGTTGTTCGCCGGAGCTCTTTCAACATTACTCATCAATAGAAAATAGTTTCAACGCATGAGTATTGGACTTGCTTTAAAGGCAGGGCCATGACAGAACATGGAATTAAGAATCTCCAGAAGGAGATGGACGAGATGAAAGGGAAATTGGTTGCGTTTGATGAGTTAAAAAGACATATGAAATTACTTGTGAAGTTGGTGGCTGGCAAAGGAAAGGGTTTAGAGAATGATAACCACAAAGTTGATCACCAAAAACATCTTTTGCCGAGCCAAAGGGTGAAGGACATGTGGAGAAGAGATTCATTTTGGTTGAGAAACAAGAGAGTGTCTAGACGAGAGGTTGAGGATGAGCACATGCAACTTTCTGAATTGCAAAAGGATGCGCCTTCCAACGAGTCGTGAGAGTGTCTAGAAGAGAGGTTGAGGATTGTAGAGGGTTCTGACTCATACATGTCATTAAGCATCATAGTTGGGTCTTGTACCAAACATTATGATACCCCACAAGTTTAAAGTACTAGACTTTGAGAAATATGACCGCACCGCTTGCCCAAACAACCACCTAATCATGTACTATAACAAGATGGAAAACCAAACCTATGATGCCAAGCTAGTGATGCACTACTTCCAAAAGGTGGTACGATGTTGTTGACGCATTCGTGAGGCATGAAAAACATAACCAAGACTTGTGTCGGATAACGAGGACCTGCGGAACATGGCGTGAAAAGGTAACTGAAGTACAACTGCATGTGTCAATAAAGGAGTTGGTCTTAACTTTCTTTGAGATTCTGAAGCCTCATTTCTACAAAAATTCGCTAAATTATGAAGGAAATTATTTCCAACAAGAGAAAGTTGGGAGATGCAGAATTTACGACTGTTGTAGAGGAGCTCAGAATTGTGGTCTTAGATGAGGAGGAAGCTAATCTAGCACCCAAATAGGCGCCCGCTACTCCACCAATACAATAGACGCAAATGTCAAAAGCATAGCAGAAAGAAGAGGTAGCTTTCATGTCCCTCAACGCAACAAACACAATGAATCACAAGACTAAAGTAATGAAGAAGTGCTCTGACCTGGGGATTTTAACTTTATCTTGTTATATTGGTATTCATCTCATTGATAGGAGTTGGGATTTTAACTTTATCGGAGTTGGGTGCTAGTGTTAGTATTATGCCTTACTCCTTGTTTGAATGTCTTGACTTGCCTATTTTGTGCCCTACTAAGATGCATATTCAACTAGCTGATCAAACCATCTGTTATCCTAAGGGAATTGTTGAAAATATCATCGTTACAGTAAGCAAATGTAGCTTTAAAGTATAATTTTTTCTGATAGACATGGAAGAGAGTGCCCAAACCCCTATCCTTATTGGTCGACCATTCCTCGCAACAGCTAATGTAATCAGTAATGTGAGAACTAGACGATTGACTATAAGGACTAACGAGGATGATATCGTATTTTAGAAGTCTATCCCTACCTCCAACAACTCCCACTAGCTAGGACCGTTTTAAATGATCTTAGTTATGCCTCTATTTATACTGTTATTACTGACCCTACTCCACCAAACATTGCTCTGCAAGTACCCGTGACTGCTGAATAACTCATGAAACTAAAGGTGAGTGTCCCAAAGAAGGGCACCAATAACAAGAAGGAAGAGAAACCGAAGGTAAACTCTAGCACTTTCAATTTTAAACCTCCAAACGTAGAAGTCGACAAGGACGAGTGGTGAGGATTGTTTGAGGTTACATCTATCAGAGTTGACGGCGTCTTGGAGTTTGTGCATGTTGGCCGAAAGAAATTCCTTCTGAATTTTGGGATACCCAAGATGTACTTCAAGAAAATGGATGTTAGTGTGAGGGAGGTCCTCACCTGTCCAAGCACACCTTAATATAGCTAAAAAATGTGAAAGAAAGAGCGTTTCTTGGGAGGAAACCCGATTATTATTTATTTATTTTGACATAGTTTGAGTCTCGTGGTGTGTCATATGCCAAGTTAGTCAAGTCTGGATGTTGATGCGAAACCCGCCCCTCGAAGACCCGGTCAAACCACCCGATTTGGCCTATGCATACAACTCATGGGTTCCACTCACAACATCACATACCAATTAACACATTCAAAATACTAAACCAACTCCTTAATTACTCCTCATTAAAAGTAATGAAACGACAGCAAAAAATAGATAATCGTAGGCTTGACAACATCTCATAATCAACTAACATGAATTAAAGCACAATGATCCCAAAATAAAGGAAAACCATCCATCGTGAAATACAGCTGAAAACAAGCTGAAAATCCTCGAAACAAAGGGGTAGAATGGTCTTCCATGGTACCTGTCTCAGCGACTCCTTGAGCCACTCGATGGAGGTGTCAGGGCTGCACGTATCAATCTCTTAAGCGACATTGGCTCTTGTCGTTCCAAAGTTTCACATACATAGAAGAGAGGAAATAGGGTTAGTGATAAATACTGAGTGGCTATCTTGACTCATGTGTAACTGACACTAAAACTATGGAAAGAACATAGAAGTATACATAGTCACTACTCTAGTAAGTGACCCTTTGTTCCCTGTAGGCATCAACCTAGCATTAGCCACCCCCAACATCATGTGGATAGCCTCGTGGTGGATTAGACCATGAAATCACCCTGAACCTCCGTGTGAGCAGCATCTGTAGGCATACTCTACATGTCCTGAGAGCGTTAGATGAATTTCCTTTGGGACTACGCAATCATGAGGGTCGGTGACCGGCTACATAATCACGATATAGTCTAGATAGGCATATCATGTCCTATCAGGAACCATGGCTCACATGTCATAATTCATCCGTTAAGAGCTTAAAGCCCGAATCATGTTACATCCTATGTACAGTAGATTGCATTCTACTGCATAGCCTCAGAGCCCTTGCTCAAAATGGTGTTACATCATGTTACATCACATTAGGAAATACTATCAAACGATTCCCACAATCATCTTATTATAATTCTACGATTATAAGGCAGAACGTAATCCTAAACCCCCACCTATGATTCGCTTCCTATAGAGTCTGAAGTTGAAGCTACGTTGCTGAAGCTCAGATCCCTAATGACCTGAAGACATCAATCCAAGGATTGAATCCTCAAAACCCCAACTGTCAGGATTCCTAAGTAGGTTTTCTTAACTATAGGATTAAGAGGAAAGAATGACATTGATTACCTTCCGATGATCCTCCTTGCTTCTCTAACCCTCTAGCAATGATCAAAGATCGAGGATCTTCACTTTCTCCCATTGATCTATTGATGGTCACGATCATGATGGGCTGGAGGTCACACCTGTGATGTACTGCTGACCACGGTCATGATTGCCCTTGCAACCACTCCCGTGATAGACCCACTGGCATGCCCGTGATGGTCCACCAGTCAGATCACTTTCCAGAATCAACAATAAGGATTTTGGGCATGAGATAAGGCATCGGTCTGAAGTCGTTGCCTCTTCATCGTCACATCATGTCACCAATCTATGATCCTTCTGTTCCGTCTCGCTTAGAATACAAAATTTTGGTAGATTTTTTATTAGAGTTTCAAATATATTTTTCTCGAATTTTCTGATTCCAATTTAGGCTTTTTCTTTTTGCGTTTAGATATATTTCATGATGTTTTGATGAGAGTTGGTGATGTCATGGGTTGGGGCGAAGGAGTACTATCGGTAGTGGTGCCGTAAGTATTATTTGCAGTGAAGAGGTGTTTTGTACGAATAAGATTTGAATTTCCAGATTTTAGTCTTGTTAGGGTTCTTTGTTCATATATTCATAACAATTTTGTAATATGGCCGATATATGGTTATTGTTTTTTTTCTTCTTTATAATTATTAATAATATCATAATCACATGCCCAAAGATAATATGTTGATTTATATGGAGTTTGATGATGGGAAAGTTGAAATTTTGAAAAATGGCAATGGTTAATGGCCATAGTTGGGGATTGGCTAAAAATGAGTAAAAAAAGCAAAACGGTGTTAGAATCTACTACATTTTAGCAATTAAAATTAAATTAAATCTAACTGCGATAGTTGGACCGTTGTTAAAATTGGAGATTTAACCGCGACCACAAGTGTTTTTGTTAGGTTTATTTAGCATTGTTCAACCTAACACTGGATAAATGACCGTTGTTAGAATATCTTTATCTAACGTTAAAAAAAAAGAATATCTTTATATTTATCAATGTGACAACATTCAACTGTGAATTTCGAGTAAATAATGTAATTGCTGAACAATCATCTTATGCATCTAGCTCCTCTTCGGTTAGAAGACATATTAGTTGTGTATAATATTTTACTTTAACTGATATGGAAATCTTTCAAGGGCATCGACAGTTCTGATCAATTGCAACCAAGTTTTTTGTTTTCTAGAGAAAGTTCAATGCTTCTAATTTCCTTTATATAATAAGAGATTGTTTTTGTTATAATTAATTGATTAATCTCATTGAATATTAGGAAATTTCTGATTATAACTAAACAGCGACACAGTGAAAAAAAAACGTATCTACAGTGGGCAAACTGTCCATAGAGATTTTATTAATTTGTTTAGAGACCGAGTGAGTGATCAACTTACTATTGCTTTACTAAACAATGAAGCATATTCAAATTAGCACATTGTGTTTGCTTGAGGTCCTCAACAACAATCGAGAAGTTTAGTACTTACGATGTCAAATGGTATCAATTTTGAACACTTTCACATGAAAATTTCTCAGACTGAAGTTAGTGGTGTGTTTGACAACTATAGAACCCAGAGCTATGAAACCTTGGTGGATAATCGACTTATAGAAAGGAGAGGTGTCATATTATGGGAAGTTGTTTCATATTATAGAGCTAAATTATTATGGAGAATTCTCTATAGTCTTAGTCAAAATCCTAGATATGTGAAGAAAGATGTGTTAGGCTTAACATCCATTAACTTCTCATACTTATATGACGGTGAGCGTGTAGACGAAAAGCCATGTATTGAAGCAAACGAGGTAAAAATGGTAGATTATGTATAAGATAAAATGCATAATGGATGGTGCATCCCAATACATATGGAACTAAGAGATTTATATGATATGACTGATACATAAGGGAATACTATGTCTGAAGTCGATGTCTTTGAAATGAAGAACATGTCGTCTTTTGACGATGTTATTCTTTTCCATTACATAGACACCAAGTTGTTGCTGAGTTTGAGGAGTAGATCTTACAAGTGGTCGTGGTACTAAATATATCTTATTTTAATACATCTTTATATATATCTAAAAACTATATATACGTTTTCATCTTCATGTATCCGCCACGTCAGCCCCATCACAACCAATTAAATGTTTGTAAAGTTAATTTTTCATTTTATTAATTAAACTCTTTTAACGGGCCACGATCTCTCCTCTGCCTTCCACTTTTCTCTATCATCAATTCTCTTTCTTCCTTCTCTGGAAACTTTCCTTTCCCTCGTTTGCTTCTGGAAAAAAAATCAACCGCACAAATCCTTCCTTCAAGCAAAAATTCATTACGATCAAAATTGAAACACCATGTATCCATTATCATGTTCTGCCTCCCATGCATGTATCTGTTGGATGGGCTCTTAACTTTGAATTCTATCATCATCATCTACAGATCTATAGCCTCTAGGTCAAATGATTTTTCAACAAGGTCGCCATTTTCATCTTCATCTTTAACTTAATCTATTTTCAGGTAGGGTTTTTTCATCTTTTTGTTTCCATCTTTCTTCTTCGCTAAGTACTGTATAAGTTATGGAGTTTCCTTTCTCAAGAGTCAAGACTATCTTTTACTTCTTTTTTACTAATCTTCAATCAATCCGTCCTATCATAATGCTACTGATCTTCATCACTAAATCATCTTAAACTCATGAGAAAGCCTTTCTCCTAAGTTTATTTTCATTTAAGATACCCTTGATAAAACTCTTAGTCGACAGTTGAGAAACTTAGTCAGGTATGCTCATTCCAATCCTTGATTTAATAATTCAATCTTGTCCATTTTCATGAAATAAGCTCGATTTAGAGGTGATGCGGGAGTTGTTTCTCGTGCAAGCTATTGATTCTGTTTTTTTTCAGTCACATAGTTTGGTTTCTGGGGTTTTTTGTGTGATCTCCTATAAATATGAATAGATCTTTTCTTGAAAAAAGTTTTAGACACGATTTAATCGAAAATTACGTGGACAGTCAAGTGGAAACGTAAATTACATGAAATGGCCATTACCAACACCTACAATGCAGGACACATGATAGGATGTGCGGCGCATGATAGCACACATGGCACATGGTAGCACATGCGGCGCACTGTAGGTACTGATCCAATAGCTTTTTTAAACGGTCATTACTGGACTGTTTGAATAGTCGTTGGATCACCCTAGGGTGCGTCGTGCACTATAGGAGTGATCTAAGGACTATTTTCCAACCCTGCAAAATATGTGCAGTTTAGGGTCAAACAATTCACCTCCCCTACCAATTTCGGTATTCCTCACTTTCTTCTCGTTGTGAAAATATCTTCAAGCCGTGCCAATGAGAAAATTTTGTTGAAGTTACGCTGTCCCGATGAGTTGAAAGTTTTTTTCGCCTATTATGGAGAAGAAGTGAAATGCGATTGTGGGTTTCGGGCTTCGAGACTAATGACACCGAAGTTCAAGAAATACTTCAATTGCCCATTTCTACAATTGACGGTGGTGATGGATGAGAGCTACAATGGAGGCGCGAGATGAGAGCTACAATGGAGGTGAAGCTTCTTGAGAAGGATGTTGAGATGGAAGTTGCACGTGCTGAATGGGCAGTTGAGAGGGGAAGCTATCATAAACTTGAAAGATAGGTACATCAATGATTTGACTACTGAATTGAGGGATTTGAAATTTGATTTTTGAGGACATGGTAATGGTTAATGTATTTAGCGTAGAAGGTGAAAGTGTGTAATATTTATGTACTTCTTATGTATCGTTGAATAAAAGAAATGGTTGTTTTTAAGAAATGGTCACTGTTCTCAATTTTCATATTAAATTGAGTTCATTGGATGGTCATACCAGAATGGTCAAAAGTGGTCAAAAGCTGAGTAAATGATAGAAGTGGCCGAAAGCTGCAGGTTGTGCTAAAAAGCTAATAATGTTGTCTGAAAGTTGCAGGCTTGTGGTCAAAAGCTACTGAAACCTGAAAATATATGGGGAATCTTGTGGAGTAGTGGAGGGAATATACTGTGAAATATGTTGCAGTATTATTACCCCATCCCATCTATTTAATCACAAACCTTAAATGCTCACAACTCACAAGTCCTGAACATCCATTTCCTCACTCAGTCTTTGTAGTGTGATTCTCCTCTCTTCCTTTCTCGTAGATAATGGTCGAGTTTGCATTCATTGTCCGCTGCTGGGACAACACTTTTTCTTGAACATCGAAGTTGAGTATTTCGGTGGTCACTATCGGAGAGTGAAGATGAGTTCAACACTGACCTTTGCCCGAGCGATTCCTGTGTTTCTTAAGAAAATGAAGATCCCCGTAGAAGCCATCCTCCGGAATGTATATTATTTTCATCCTATGATGGCCAATGGTAGTATTCTTGGTTTTGAAAATAGTCGATGGATTACCCTAGCACGCGCCACAGGTGTTGGTAATGGCCAGTTCGTGTAATTTACATTTCCACTCGACTGTCTACATAATGTTTGATTAAAACTCGTGTTCAAAAAAAATTTCCTCTTTTCTTTTGGTGCTTCTTTAGGGGTCCAGTATTATAATACAACTTACATTTAATAAAAAGAATTAGGTTTCCAATTATTCACTTCCTTAAATTTTTCGGGAAGGGGCAGCCAAAATCAAGAGGCCCGACCTTCCCCTCCCTCTTCTTGCGTATGGACAGATTTTTTAATGAATGAATGCAGGTTGAGAAACTGATTAACTACAAAGCGTTCCTTCTGATTTCTCGAATGGAGATGTAATTTTGATTGAGAAGCATTATTCGATCAATGGCACTTATGTACAACCAACTGAGAATGGAGAGATTCTTAAAGGAACTCAGGGCATGCTCCTGGAGAGAATTTCCAGCGAGATAAATCGGAGAAAGTCTTACATTGCTCACTCACAGTCACAGGTATGTTTTCTGGCTGCCTTGTACTTCAGAACCATTTTAACTGAGGGTGTACATTCATGTATTTTTGTCTCGTCTCTATTATGCCAATACATAATCTTTCTTTCATTGATTAAATGGAAAAGAAAATTCAAAGTGCAAGTTAGGTATTGCATGTTGATACTAGCTTTATGGTAGCAAAACACATGAAGAACAAGCTGATTAATAACACTGCCATCTCTTTGTTTTCCAGGCTCGTTTGATCGTTCCCCACCTTTTGAACATCATATATACACCATGTTTGAAAAGGACAAATAGAAGAGGAAACCCATGTTCAGAAATTAAAAGCAGCTAATGAGTTCAGAAAGCATTCTGCTTTGTTTCCATCAAGCTGTCAGTTTATCACAATGTTTTATTAGCTTTTACAGCAAGTGTCAGGGTTTCATCAGCTACACACTTCAGACAGATTATTAGCAGATCAAGCAATGCATCGAGAAAGACTGTCAATTCCTCCCAGACATTGCTTCTACAAGTATCGTATACTAGTTCGCATAAGGCCAAAATGTCTGCTTCGAATGACCTGAATTCCATGATTTCATCTGTTGATGGGTAGCTTTTTATTCCCAAATCCAAATCTCCTGCTGATGGGTAGCTTTTTATTCCCAAATTCAAATCTCCTCTCGACAGTTTTCCCATCTGTAACCAATTTGTTGGAAAGGTAAGTTTGGCATCTGTGCACCATAAACACTCTTTTCTAACCTAAATTGATTTTTGTATTATAAGAATTCGCTATTTAGGATTTTGACATGGATTGATTACTCCAATATTTTTATGTTGATAATGATTTCTTGAATTTAATAAAACTTTCATATGTAGGACTATTGTAATCGTTTCTTTTTGCATCATTATGATATTGATGGTATCTTTAATGGTAGCTAATCTTGCGTATTGATATTTGCTAAAGGTCTCAAGAGCCTCAAAAACATATGTTACTAACGGTTCGTTGTTGAGTCACAAAAAGATATCGGTTGGGTTAGAATTTTGGGGCAAACAATTAATTAAATAAAACAATGGAGATTTGTTGACAAATTAATTTGGTGTAAAGCGTTTGTTAAGTTGGTGAGAAATTGTTGGAAATTAAGGCTTCTCTGATGTTTCCATATTTCCATGTTCTGCATAGACTAAAGTTGGTGTTTTGAAGTTCTTTGATAGTTTTAGAACTTTGGTTTTATATCTAGTTGGTCGTTACGGCATTAACTGTGCATCATATACAGTCTTAGATTTGGATATCTTCCTAAGTGTCTAACTTGAAGTATCAAGCTGCAGGCAAATGCATCAGCGGACGGCTGTTTAGCAATCATTGAAAATGGAGCCGCTAACCCCACACTTAGTTGTGATTACCTCTGTGGTAGTCATTCTTTTTTCCACTGTGAACAAAGTTCTACTTTGACAAACAAAGTTCAGGTCTTTGTCGATGAGTTAGGCTACATCAAGGTATTTAGTTTGATGAGTGAATTGTGAAAGATAAGATGTTGCTTTTATATACATTCTACTTTTATATTGTTTTTTGTTTCAAATTGTTTCCTGTCAAATGGGCATTTCAAGAAATAAAAAGATCATCCAGGTGAAGCAATTTACTGGACCAAATCACTATGATGTACCAGTTGAATCCAATTAATAAGTTCAAGATATGAATTGATACTTGGCCAAAATATCTCTTACTTTTTCCATTATTGTTCTTCTTGGCGAATTATTCAGTCTGCTAGACTAACCTGTCTACCTGTTTCCTTCCGTTGTCCAAGAGATTCGGGTGGGAGTGGCTATTGTGGTTTTTGGTTTGGTTTTGGCTTTTGGACATTTCTGTTCCGGTACTTGGTGGCTGTGATAGAGAGATGAAATGCAGAAATGATGGGGCTTTGATATTGGGATATTTACTGTCTTAAAGGTATTCTAACCTAATGAGGCGACGCTCATGGGTTAATGGAAGCTCATCCGAGGACAGGTTCTGGATGGCTTGAGAGTAATGGAGTGATGGTAGCATCTCGGTTCTGGAAGGCAGTGTCAGTAATAGGTTAGATCAACAAGGGTCACTGGCAGACAAAGATGATGGAGAATGGAGGCAACTGTCGTGGTAGTGGGCAAGCCACGGGTGTGGTGATCTGCTGGCCACAGTCCGGGTGTTTACTGATCACGGGTGTGGCGTGTCTACTGACCAACGTGGTGCGTCGAGGGGCTACATGTGTGGTCAGCGATACATTATGCCATGTCGACTTTGGTCATTTAGAGGCTTTAGAGGAGGCTGCTAGATTTTGGTGTCTAAGTGGTAACGAGCTTGTTAGGTCGACTCTGTACCGGGCATGGTCGATCATGTTCCATGACAAGTGGGATAGGTTGATGTTGGAAAAGCTTGCCCAACATAGCTTTGGAATCTCTACTCGGTCGGGAGCCGATCACGAGGGTAGAGCTTGAAGGATCAAAACCTTTTGAACGATGGAAGAGTTATGATACCTCGATTTTTGGTTAGCGCTTTAACTCAAGTTCGGTTCAAAACTTCTCTTTAATATTAAGTGGTTCAAGATTTAACCAGTCGGATGGTTCATGTGAAACATTGATTCGGATGGCACGTTGGGATAAGTTTCAATTGCATGATTATTTGTGTGCTCATGCTTTACCTTGCATGAATTACGTCCATTTCATGCAAGGTGGTTTTGGTTAATTAAGTGGAGGCTTGGTATTAAGTGGGATGTTGGTCACGTAATTATAGTAGTTGGTGATGAGATTTTGGCAACGCCCGTGATGGATTTCGGCAATGACCATGATTGGATTACGTTACGGCCGTGGTGGTATTTTCATCGACTGTGATGTGTTATGTATATAAGGCTTGTGATGTATTTTCGTCACGAATGAGAGATTACTTTTAATTGTGGGATGAGCCGGTGTACGCGGAACAATACAGTTTCGCCCGTCATATGGTTAGTAAGATTTATGCTTTTAATGCCCGTGATATGGCCAATGAGATTTATGCTTTTGATGCCCACGATATGGCTAATGAGATTTACACTCATGATATTCGCGTTTTGACAATTTAGTATTTGCCTATTTGGTATATGCATGGGTTGCAGTTTACTTTTGGGTGCATGAAATTTGCATAATACATGCTGACGTTATTGTTCATTTTTCTATAATATTTACCATACTTGTTTTCAACAATCGGAGCCATTATTATTTATCATCATGCACATCAATCACTTACATTACTACTGGTTTAATATATTCCTATTTATGGGTTGCTTACCATTTGAATAGTATGGCCGAACAATTCTTCATTGATTTCAACTTTATTGTCTGTTTTATGTTTTTATTTTCTTTATATGACTTTATTATTAAATTTATGATATTATCTATACATTGCTTATTTTTATTATATATTTTTTTAATATAAGTTAACATTTTCTTCCTTCCAATCATAATTATTCACCTGTTATGACTTTTCAAATTCATGGCTATATTATATTGATATTTATGTTATCAAACAGCCGTTATACTTATTATTAGTTATTGGTTTATTAATAAATTTTTATATGAGTTTATTATCAATTTTATGATATTTTATTTATTTCTTATAATATATTGAATATTTTGTAATTTGAGCCCCTTCATGTTTCGGGCAAGCTTCACCATTCATTGGCATTGGAAGCTAAAATTCATTTATAATGGTCTTCGTGAAACCATCAAACACGATAATGAAATATCTTCTCAAGATAAGCCATAGCTTTAATCTTATTCGACATCATCTTCATGAATGGCTGACAAAAATGAGCAACGACTCATGTATCTTGTGGCGTAATGTCAAAGCCATGTATGACTACCTCAAGTGGCAAATTTTCTTAAAGTGTGATACGATCAAATGTTTGGTGGTCCAATGAGACACCATATCACTCCATGAAGTGAATTATTATATTCATATATCCACAAAGTGACAAATATATACATACATACATTCCCATAAGTGTAAACACCAATACACGATTGTGGAGGAAAAGATCTACTATTTGGTTTGGTCATGAATTTTGAGAAATACATCTTTTTCCATGAAAGAGAGTTGTAAATTGATGTTGAAAAATTTCAATCACATAAAAGGCATACATCCATCAAGTTTATTTTGATTATCATATACAAATGATATTGCTTCATAAGCCATCAAATGTGCAAAGACTTATTTGTTACACTCTTTTAAAAGCACAAGGAACAACTTATTATTGTTATTTCTATATGGAACCTTTTCCTTGGTGGTTGTACATTTATATTGTGTAAAGATTATTCCTCCCATAATTGGTGACATGGATGGTTAATACGACTATGATCGAGTATCTCTATTTATCATTTGCACTATCCATCATTCTCTTCCAAAATGAGTATTGACATGATGAGAAATGACATAATACATTGTGATATATAACTCATCGATAGTGAACCATATAACGAGTAGTACAAAATCACTCACAAGCTATAGTAGAGCTATTACATTATTCAAGAAGGAACAAGATCCTTTGGATTTATATATTGATGATCAGAAAGGAGAGGAACGATAATGTGGTATATGACCATGAAACTATTAAATGTTGTCCTCCAATTTGTACCACACATATGTGATCATGATTGAGATACATATCAATGTACATTATAAGTTTACTCGTCCTAACAACTATTATCTGACATAACCGGTGTGACCATCCCGGTTCAATCATAATGCGAATCGATAAGTACCTCTATGGTCAATGTTGTGGACAGAGTTCTCGACTTGGATATTCTAAATAAATGATTCCTAAGGTTATAGAGATTGAAGTAGTCCTTGTGAGTCCCTTACTCCCTGGGAACACAAATGATTTTCTGTTTTGTCAACAAGGTTTCATTTCTAGGAAAGCCTTTTTTACCTTTCTATTACCCATTGTTGAGTAAATATCCAACACAACATAACTCATTTTTGGGTTGCTTATTCTCAAATAGAGTTAATTGGTGGATAATCATCAACTAAAATAAAATTATTTATCTTACACACAAAAGCAAGGGTGATATTTGTAGATCCATACACCCAACATGTGGACCAATTATTTTAATTGATGAATCAACTATATGGTCACATGTGTATATGAAAGCACACTAGAATATATGAGATTACTAGCTTAACCATTTTGGTTATGAGCATATTTCCATGATTATCCAATAACAAAAATATGTCATTGCCAACCAATATATTACTGTGAACATGTCATTTACATGTACAATACAAATTGACATTACGCCAAAAAAAATTATCATGAATTCCTCCATTATATTTGGTTTTTGGGTCCAAACCACACATTGCCCATCAATGCATATATGTACACATTCGAATTGCTCCACCATATTTTATTATGATGGGTTCTCAACGAAGATTGAGAAATTATATTGATTACGAGTTCATCGATGGTAAAATATCACATCGTTGTCAGGAGAACTTGATGACTCGTTGGAGGTCTATATTCAAACTTCCCAACATTAGGGGAGAAACCAAAGGTTGGCGAAGATATTAGATGAATGATTATCATTTCAATTCACAGGGTTTTTATCCCATAGCGTTTTCCTAGTAAGGTTTTAATTAGGCATATTCTCATCAAATGGTCATCCAAGGGGAGCGTATTATAAATATTGATTATGTATGACCATTGATCATATTACATGCATATATTAGATTCAAAAACTCCAATGAGTTGGAAGAATATTTTCATGAGTTGACATACTCTATAAACAAGTGCGCTTAAATGAGAACTTGGTTGATTTAATCACCAAGGCTCTCCATACACCAATTTTGGAGAAGTTATTCCAACAATTATAGTTCGACGAATGAAGGATCTCAATTGACATCATGATGAGGGGGAGTCAATACGAACCACACTCTTTTTTTCCTTAACTATGGTTTTTCCCATTGGATTTCCTAGTAAGGTTTTTAATGAGGTAGTATCAAAAGCGTATTCGAAGAATAATCAATATTTTTAACCAATGGTCATTCAAGGGGGAGTGTTATAAATATTATAATTATGTGTAGAAATCCCCATTTGTAACTCATACTTTTGTAACTCCTATACATTGAACATGAGAATGAATATCCTATTTAAGTGTAGTTATACTAGTGATGTATAGGTTATGAATTCTAGAACCTATAAATAGTGCTCTCTCTTGTATAATTTTCACACGTCAATAAGAATACTCTTCTCCTCCCATATTCTTGTTCTTCTTCATTTTAGTTTTACAACATATAATAAATATTCCAAAAATTATAAATAAAGTTATCTTCCATTTCATCTTCCATCATATCTTCCTCATAAATCAAATCTATCCATGTAAATAGATTTGAAGTGAGTGATTATTTCATCTTTGTGAGAATCCCATAAATAATTTATCGAAGGCATAAGACAGTCGTCACATACATGTATCCGTACAAAATGGGTTCTTGTATGCAAAATCCATAAAATCCCATATGGTATTTGAATACCAGGATTAACACGTAGGGGTAGGTAAGTCCTTGAACCATCCCATTTTCCTCCCATTCTTCTCATGTACCCTAACACAACATATCACCCATGTGTACAAATTAGAAAACCCTATTAATTCCGTTGTATCCATCCAATGTTCATCGCCGCATCGAACTTGCTTTATGAAACTAATTCTAGTTTGGTTATTGTCCATGTCACCGTAGATCTCTTGATAACAAGAGTTTTCCAGTTCTTGTAGCAAGGCTCACCTCATCTGTGTATAGCGGTTTTTATCCCCACGGAGTGCATCTAAAATAATGCGAAACCCACAATGACCGTCAGCCATCGGGTCAAACCAGAAGTCAAAGTAGTCTAAAATAGCTGTTGGAAAAGCCCATTCGTATTGTAAGTTACAAGCATAACCCATGTAGTTCTTCTCTAGCAGTACACCAGGATCTGTCAATAAAATGAATATTAGTAAATCCTCATATATATAATATTAAACGTCAACTTGCTTCAAGACTAATGGTTGATGATGTAGTCCCATTTTGTGTTGATGGAAATGCATTATGCGTTGTAGTATTGCCTGAGTGTTTAAATTTGGTGGATTTCTTTGGTATATGATACTTTCTCCTTGCATATTCAACCCATAAGGGTTCCTACTAGTAGACTTCTTTTGTCGACCTTTGCGAGGCTCTTTTACCACTGGCTCTTCAACTTCTTCATCTTTAGGATGCAGCTGTCTATATATGTTGTCAGCTATGTCTCTCCTCGTTGATGGATTTGATGCACACACTTCTTCAAAAATACTCTTTAGACGACCAAAATCTGATTGTGGCATCAAAACTGCATCGATATAACGTAATTTTCTCCAAATAAATGTAAATCATCTAAATGGACTCGTCAACCATGGCGATTCAGATTACGTAGTCTGCAAGCACATAATAATCTGCGTTTGGTAACAATTGCACAACCGCATCTTTCATCCAATCCTACACCAATGGATACACCCCTTTTATACTCTTCATCCAATAAAATGATGGCTCTCTTAGCCACATGACCAATCAAGTATGAGAATAAGGGACTATTGTTGGTGAGTACGTGTTCACCACATGATGCCACCAACAATTTTTGAATTTCAACATGTTGGCCCTCTATCAAAGCGTGAGTTCGTTTCCATATGGTATCTAGTGTAAGTGTAGAGTTACCTAGCCACGCTTTCAGAATAGCATGAGCAGACTCAACTCTTGAAGTAGCTGTAGACTCAACTCTCCAAAGTGTAGAACCTTGTTTGTGTAACATTTCACAAACTTGTCGCAATGCGAGATCCATGATTTCTTTAAATAGCTAACCATCCCATGCCACCTATCTTGAAAATCTCCGATCCTTTAATATATTGAGCATGTGTACTCGCTAGCAACACTTCACTCCACCTATGACTGATATTCTTCCTTAATTGTTCATGTTTTGCAATAGATATTGCTTCTACCGCAAGAAATGTTCCACGTGCATAACAAATGTGCAAAGTGAGGAAATAAATACCAAAGGAACTGCGGCAAGCAATCCTAACTCTCCATCGGTAACAATATCTCCCGATACTAATTCTTCGACCAACAAGTTCTTCAACTTCTCTAAAACCCAAGTGTAGCTTTCAGCCGACTCATCCTTCATCGCAACATATGCAATAGTAAAACTTTTACCAATAGGGGTAACTCCAATAAACTCGACTAATGGGTAGCAGTACCTATTAGTCTTCTACGTGGAATCCATGCCAACCACGTAAGGGTATGCTCGATCTAAATTCACTACTTCTAGATGAGCCATAAAATATGGGTAAGTGAATTAGAATCATCATTTTGGTCAAAAAAGAACACGTACTTGTGTCGGGTAGCCAATTGAAACATATGTTGTACAAAATCTCTATCCCCCCTTTCTTTTGACCTCAACTTATATAGGGCGTTGTAAATTTGGTACATGCAATCCACGTATGACCTTAGCTGGTTTTACTTGAGATGCATATTGATTGCGTATGTAATCCAATTGATCATCATCAATAACAGCCCGACGTTTGTCTCCATCAGAATAAACTGTCAACCTATGATTGTGAGTTTCTTTAATAATGGTTAGCAAATAGTCACTAGCCCACGGCTCATCTAACTTCAATTGAAAAGGGAATTTACACTTTTTCGTCGATGTGTTTTCTCGCGACTCAACTGATTGATATGTCTTACAACATCGATATGTCGCAACTCTATCACACGTAATGTAGGAATATGTTAGACCGGTCCCAGGATAAGTCCTTTTACTCACCTTCATTAAGTTGAAAGCATTTTCCAAAGTAATTATGTTTGCTCAATTAAACGCAATTTTTCGTGACTCAAAGGTTGATGTAGAATTGAACAAATACGAGTAATCAATATTATTTTCTTCATCATTACCTTCTAACTCCACCTATATAATTGAAGCAAAAATGTAATTACATGCAAATTATCAAACTGTAAATAAAACTTATAAATAAGATCATTGCGAAATTATTGACATACCTCTTCTTCATTATTTCGATCCATAATATTTATTAGATAACTTTTGTACCTAACCTGCAACAAAAAAACATCACCGTGTTAAATTTTAAATTTATTTTATTGATATATAATTAATATTAAAAATTTAAATATAATTTTTTGGGGTTAAATATATAAATTTAAAATTTTTTATGGTTATAAAATTATAAAACCTAAATAAAATATATGCTGAAATTTGTTTGAAAATTGAAAGATGTAAAGGAGATTAGTTGTTTGGATTTAATGAATGGGCCATATAAAAAAGGTCTAAAACTCTAGCCTATATTTTACTAAAATCTTGGCCCATCTACCCAACCCATCAAATTAAACTTATCTACCCAAACCCTACTCTACCAAAATCCTTCCCATCTGTCTCCTCCAGCTCCAAGCTTCCTTTCTCCACCGACACTCACGCACACTGAGCTTATCAAAACCGTCTGAATCAAAAACATGACAGAGAGAATTTTCGGGACGACGTATGAAGCTCTTTTCCTCGGCGAATCCAAAAGACTGCTCAGAATCATGGCCACCAGCTTCCCCAAATTGGGTCTGAGTAAACAAGACTACTTGGAAACCACATGGATCAAATCGGTCCACTACATCGTCGGATACCCATCAAACACCCGATCAGAAGCCCTCATAGAAGGGAAATCTCTGTTCAAAAATTACTTGAAAGCCAAATCCAATTTCGTCAAAGACCCAATTCCGGAATCGGGTCTCGAAGGGATATGGACATGGGAGTTAAGATCGCCAAAGCAATGGGACACCATGTGACTATAAGTAGCTCTTCCGATAAAAAGAAGGTGGAAGCCTTGGATCATCTCGGAGCTAATGAGTATTTGGTCAGCTCGAATTTGGCAACAATGGAACAAGCTACTGATTCGTTCCATTACATAATCGATACCGTCCGTGTGAACCACCTTCTCGAGCCTTACCTATCGCTGCTAAAGTTTGATCGGAAATTGATATTGATGGGAAATTGATATTGATGGGTGTGATCAACAACACTCTTCAGTTCATGGTGATGCTAGGGAGGAGGTGATAACAGGGAGCTTCATAGGGAGCACGAAGGAAACAAAGGAGATGATGGATTTCTAAGCTAATTTATTCTCATACTTGACCATGGATAGTTTGAAACTAATCTAATTTATTCACCGCATGATGTCTCCAGAATAGTTTGAAGCTAACAACTAAACTGGATATTGAAGTTGAAAACTATAGTTATAGTTCATTAATTTAAAATTGAAGAAAAGTTTTAAGTTGAAAACTACAGTTCATCGGATAATTTGAACACATCATGTATGAATTCAAAAGCTATGAATAAAAGATGATATTGAAATGTTAATTGGTGACTTACCAAGAACGAATAACTTGATAAATCACAGAAAAGTTCAATCATGAATCCGTTAGAATTAAAAACTTTGATTTCGTATGAATAAAAAATTTAACTATGGATTGTATAATTTGTATTTATTAACATGTTCCTAATCCTTTTTTGTTTAGATTCAGGACTTGTATCTTTTTCTATTTAGATTTAGGACTTGTATTAGTTTTTTATTTAGAATTGGATATGTATTTGATTGGATTTATTAATAAAATTTAAATTATTTTTTGTTTAAAAAGGGATAATAGTACTTTTAGCCTCTCTACTTTACTAAGTTAACAACTAGATCTTTGTAGTATTAAAAGTTGTTTTTGCCCCCTCTTACTCTACCAACTTGCTGACTGTCTCCTTCTGTTATTTTTACCGTCAATATTCCGTTATATTTTGTTTAATATTCTGTTATATTTTGTTTAATATTCTGTTATATTTTGTCTAATCTAGTATGTTGGAAATAAAAATTATTTTGAGTTAAAAATGGTAAAATAACAAAAATCCAGTCAGAAGTCATGTGGCATCTGGGGCTGACGTGTCATGCTGATTCAATATGATTTGATAGAATGTTGAAGGTAATAGTAATAAAAGAAAATATTTAACAAATTGATAAAATAGGAGGAGACAAAACAACATTTAATAGTACAGGGGTCAAGTTATTATCTTGATAAAGTAGTATATAACTGGTATTTTACTAATGCAGTCCCTATATAACAATATTTTTAATTATAGATATATTAATCAATTTTCAATAAAATACGAATTGTACAAAGTAAAATATAAACTATATATAGCATTACCTATTTCCTATGTTAATTTACAGTTCACATTCGTATAAATGGGCTGAAAGCCACATACCTTGTTCAGTTAACTAATATGCATCGTCAAAGTATAAGTTTTTTCAAATTATTAAGGCGTTAATTTTGTCGATGAACGACTGATCACGAGCATTCTTTTCCTTTTTTGCAGTATCAAGGGAAACAATAATAATGTGCTGAAATTTTGAGTTATGGTTTTAACGGCGTCGGATGCTTTAAATAAATTGTTTTAAATTGTGCCAAGTCAAAATGCTTATTGAAACAAATGAGAATTGAAGGGTGTTAGTCTCAAAATGTGTATTTCAGTCTGATGCTGAACTTGAGAGTCCATTGGTTAAAGGCTCTAAATTTTAAAGGCCCAACTTTTTAGCCCATTTGATTATGTTTACGACAGTTTGTTGATTTCATCAATTCTAAATCTATTTTTACCAAAGCGCACACCGATGAAATCCCATTACTAATATTAGCAAAACTCATTGATATAATGAAGTACTGTCGTCAGCCATTGGTAGGCAATTCACCTATTATGAATTGTAAAAGGATGACCATCCTAACAAAGTGTAGGATTCTATACAACCACTACAATCAGACTAACTAAACAAATTATATAACAAAAAAAAACTAGCTATCATTTCTAAATCGAAAATAAAGCTAGAGAAATAAACTGAAGAGGAAGTAAACAAAGTTTAATAGAAAACTGAAAAATAAAACATGAAAAGAAAAGCCTAGCAAGCTTGGACTTGGAGTCCTTATTGAATCCGCTAAAACGGAATAGGATCATAGCGGTCTTGGGTCCTTGGTTTAACCGGTTCGCTCGAAGACAAGCTGCAATTAGGTCGAATTTTCCCCTTGGTGCGTCTCTCCCGGTTTCATTGGTGATTTTGTTGGTTTCCGGCCACCGTAGGATTTTGCATCCATCGGATCATCCATTGCTGCATCGTTCCCACGCCTCTTCCTTTCATCGACGTGGAGGCTGTCACTCTAACAACCATGCTACTAACAGGTTCGTTTTAAAAATAAAACATCGAAGCAATAATAGGATGCTACGCTACTTATACCGTATATATATCATTTAATGTTGCGAACTCAGACAATTAATTCCTTCCTCATAGTCTACGATTGTGCTTATACGTACCCATATAATTAATCAGTGAACACAGAAACTGCTCACAATGTCATATATTACTTTTTTTTATACAGTACATTAAACTATACCAGAGTCCAGAAGGACACATATACATATTGGACAGGAGTCTCAAGCTTTATAGGATCGGACCCGAGTAACCATATACTTGTCGTTAAGGCCACTATATTTTACAAAACCATATCTCACATTATATTAGTACGCAACCACTCATAACATATGCACATGATGCGAGTAAGAGTCTCAAACGAGTTTTAAACACAAAACGAGGATCAAGACACAATCTTCGATATCTACCTGGCGTCGTCACCATGACGACCGACCCCGGAGCTCGATGATGCCATTTTTCAGATTTGCAGTGTGTGAACCAGTAAAGCCTATTGTTGCTCTGAAATGGGAGGTAAGGGTCAGTGCTAATCATTGAGTGAAGATCTCTGTTCTGGTCACTCTAAGGTACACATAATCATGTAGAAAGTATATGGCATATAACACCTAAGACTAATTCTATAATCTAATTCATATCCATATTTTATTTGGGATCCCGGCTCAGATATGTTGACAACCCACGTAGAGTTAGTAGCACAACAATGGCTCACATAGAGTTAGTGTGGCGCTTACCAAAGCCCAGTAAGGCCCACCGCCTAACAGAAGTGCAATAAGCACAATCGCCAGCATACGAGCCCTAATTAGGTGATCAATCAATTACATAATTTATTCACTAATCAGTAATAGCTACTGCTCATATTAACACATATATTAAATCAGACATATCAACAAAGTAACAGAACATGTATCATATTAAGTCATAAATAGGGTAAATAAGCATATATAATCTTAGAATTAAATGGACATTACCCTATCATGCATATGACCTTTAATAATAATAAACTCATAATGGAACGTCTAACCCGGTCGGATACGCAGGAGACCCTCACCAGAAATAACCCTCGAGAAACCGATAATAAATTCCAAGTTGCAATTGTAATTCCAGAGGACTTGAATTATGAACCAATCATGATGCACTAGTTCTTATGTATTGCCTATGTTTAAGTATTCTACCTCCCACTATTTCTGGCTTACAACTTAATTGCTAATGTACTATTTATAATGGAAGTTGGTGATGCACTACCGCTAGAACGCCTAAAAATAATGGAACCAATTACCTTAACTTATCCATAACTTATTTGTTTATAATCTAGGTACCAGGACATTCCATGCATCCAAAGAGATTCCCAATGCATGCATGGGTGTAATCTCCCAATACTTGCCACATACACTCCACATACACTCTTTATTTTGTATGCTAGTGAATAGGCTTTGATAAAATAACATACCTAACTACTCTTGGATATATCCATATATGTACAGAAATTGTTCACGTACCTATACACTACCGCGTACCAACTCGTTTGGTATAGAGGAAATTATGAGAATTTTTTCAAAACTCAAAGTAACAAAGAAACACTTGTTTGTTTAGTTTTAATTGGCCAGTGTTTTACGAAAACACTTTTCCTCTGAGCCCACATTTCCTCTCAAATGTGCATTTTTCAAATACATGGTGTTGAGGATGTTTTCTTCAAAACTCTGAGTTTTCGTAAACAATGGATAGATATTGTCATTATTACCCCCAACTTCCTTTACGACTATAACGACTATAACAACCGAGGTGAGGAATAATAGTGGGATATTTGTTTGATTAGCCAAAGCATGTAATATATTATTACAATTATGTAATACATATTTGGAAAAACTATATTATTAGCCATGACATATTATAATATATGGTTGTAGATATGTACAAATATTAGTTCTTCTTCCCTGGCAAATACAAGTAGTGGTGGGTATCGGATTTGTTCTTATTTATAGTTAGTAAAATACGAAACGAGTATGGTACAATATTAATACGTTCAGAGTTTCATACATTGTTTCAACATAGTAATACGTTTAAATTTAGGCAACAATTAGAAAATATAAAATTTTAAAATTAAACGGCTCTACAATAGTACGACAACGGAAGTTCTAAAAGCATATAGTATGTATATGTTTATTATACGAGTATTAAACGAATTTTTGCTAACTAGAAGATGATGGGTCTTGAACTTGGATTTCAAATAAGGGCATCATGGTCATTGCATAATAAATCCCTAACAAACTAAAAATTATATTTCAATTGCAAACATTGTCACCAAACAATGTAATTAGAATTACGCAATCTCTGATTCCTCAATTCCCCTTTTCTAATTTTCCTCCACTTTTCATTACTCCATACCAAACGAGGCCTTGGTATTTTTGGCAAGATCGGGCAAGAATTCCTAGAAACCTTTACATTAATATTTTCATACTAGGATCGGGGTATTACAGTTGCGTTAAAGATCATCCGGTGTCGGGAGGGCAATCTTCTTGTCCTTGTCCTAGTGATTCACTCACATGCAAATAACAAGCTCATGTACGTTTGCCGGTAAAGGTTTCGCCTTCCTCATACCCATGTTTCCTCGTCCCCGAGTTTGGGGTCCTCAGCCTGTTAGAGGGACGTCTTCCCGAACTATTAGCCAAGGGTTCGCCGCCCTTGTGTTCGCTTCCCAACGAGATTCCTCCCTAATAGAGTCATCCCAGCATTGAACCAGATGTTTGGTTGGGTATCATAATCGTGGCTAGCATTTTTTGTCATCATGGCCCATAATTCCGCAAATGTAGCAGAAGTTTTGCATCCTTTCATACCTGAATTGATAGGTTATCTCCCGTGTGTCGTGCAACGTGGTCGGCGGTTCCTTAACCAGCTCGACGAGGGGCATCACCGGTGGCTGTTGTTCTTCCTGGCCTAGGGCAGCAACCTGGTCAGGAAAGGTTTTGGTGGTGGGAGGAGTGTTGGTTGAAGAGGTATCAGATGTGGTTGTCGAGGCGACGATGGATGTCGTGGGTTGCAGTAGCGATGGGGGGGGGGGGAGGGTGCTTGTTATAGCCTCGAGGATGTCCATGGCGAGGGAGGTGTTGTAGCATTCGAGGTTCTGCATGTTTGATGGTTCGCTAGTGGGGATTGCGGGTGAGGATGAGTGAAGGATTAGGGTAAGGTAGTGAGATTTAGGAGGCTTCTTATAGGCAGAGGCAGATGGTGGAGGAGATAACCCTACAACGGCTACTAATCGAGAGGAAAAACACCCTAACTCTCAAAACGACAAGAGGAAAACGGACCCACTATACCAATTCTAAATCCTTTTAAGAGAGAAGGTGGAATTTTATTTATTATAAAAGGGAGGCATCATTTAATTATAAGGGAGTATTTTGGGACCATATGAGATAAGTTCCTGAAAATAACAAAAGTGTTATGAAAATTATTGCCATAGTGAATGCCTAATTGTAACTCCTATGTTTATTGTATTATTCAATGTAGTTTATTTCGCTCCTTTATGTGTAGTAATGTTAGAGAGTATATGTTACTATTTCATGAGCCTATAAATAGAGCTCTCATTTGTATCATTCTTCACACCTCAATAAGAAACTCTCTTCCTCTCCATATTTCTCTTGTTCTTGTCTTTCTTTGAGTTTAGTTTTATAACACGTTATTAGCACGTAGACTCTATGTTATTTCATAAATTATGAAGCACGGTGTTCGTCCGATCATATCTTATATGCCAGAAGTCGTTTACATATGCCACTTTATTTGGTATATTGTTTTCGATATTGTTGGCTAATACTAGCTCATTCTAAATCCTATTTCTTCATTCTTGCTTATCATGTTGATTTCCACTTGTGCCATAAATATTTCTGTTTGTACAATTTTTGCTCATAATGTTTTCTTACTTCCATAGCTTTCTCTCTAATTAATTTGTTGTGTACATCTGTCGTTTCTCTTGGGTAAGAATCTTGATGAGATAACATTTTTTTTCCTTTGTTACTTCAGATGAAGTTTAACACAATTGGATTTATATTGTTATAATTATGATATTGTTTATATTTTCTCACTTTATTTTATTTATTTATTTTTAAATGTGACCAATCGATCAATGTTTAACTTGGATTTTATACAACAACAATATAATTATGAGCGTGTGTTCGTTTGACTTCTCTATTTGCAAATTATTAATTTTTATTTATTATATAATTATATTCATGTTCTGATTTTGTAACCTTACATTTTGTTACTTCGCCCATGAACTAAAATTGTATTGTTGGGTGTTATATTATTTTAATTCATAAGGTGTCAATTTTGGATAAAGTCAAGATGAATAATGATTATAATGTTTTTTTCCAATATTACCATTCTCATTCTCATTATAATCATAACTATATTATTCCATAATACACTATGTTATTTTTTTTAAGTGGACACGTCATTTTCATTTATTGTTCTTTAAGACATTCTTTATTTCATTATTAACGTTACACTAATTGGTTTATTAATAATTCTCCATATGAGTGTATTATATATGTACCTTTTTTTATATTTGAGCTAATCTTTTATATATTTTTAAAAGAGTTTTCTTTTCATGGATATTGAATGTCATAATCCAATTCATCAAAGATAATATGAAATATCTCATCAAGACAAAGTTATATCTTTGATCTTTTTCATCATCATCTCCATGAATGGTTGACAAAAATGAGCAACGACTCATGTATGTTGTGACGTAATGTCAAAGCCATGTATGTTGTGGCGTAATGTCAAAGCCATGTATGACCACCTTAACTGGCGAATTTTCTTAAAGTGTGATACAATTGAAGTACTAAGAGACAAATATTCTGAGGGAAAGATCGAGTATCTTATATGTATCAAATGTTTGGTGGTCCAATGAGACACCATATCCCTCAATGAAGTGAATTATTATATTCATATATCCACAAAGTAACAAATATACATATATTCCCACAAGTGTAAACACCAATACACGATTGTGGAGGAAAAGATCTATTATTTGGTATGATCATGAATTTTGAGAAATACATCTTTTTCCATGAAAGAGATTTTTAAATTGATGTTGAACAATTTGAATCACATAAAAGGGGATACATCCATCAATTTTATTTTGATGATCATATACAAATAATATTGCTTCATAAGCCATCAAATGTGCAAAGATTTATTTGTTACCTTTTTTTAAAGCACATGGAACAAGTTATTATTATTGTTTCTTTATGGAACCCTTTTCCTTGGTGGATGTACATTTATATTGTGTAAAGATTATTCATTCCATAATTGGTGACATGGATGGTTAAGACGACTATGATGGAGTTTCTCTATTTATCATTTGCACTATCCATCATTCTCTTCCAAAATGAGTATTGACATGATGAGAAATGACATAATATATAACTCATCGATAGTCCACCATATATCGAGTAGTACAAAATCACTCACAAGCTCTAGTAGAGTTATTGCATTATTCAAGAAGGAACAAGATCCTTTTGATTTATATATTGATGATCACAAGGGAGAGGAACGATAATGTGGTGTATGACCATGAAATTATTAAATGTTGCCCACCAATTTGTACCACACATATGTGATCGTGATTGAGATACATATCAATGTACACTATAAGTTTACTCATCCTGACAACTATTATCTGACATAATCGGTGTGACCAACCCGGTTCAATCATAATGTGAATCGATAAGTACCTATATGGTCAATGTTGTGTACAGAGTTCTCAACTTGGATATTCCAAAGAAATGATTCCTAAGGTTATAGGGATTTAAGTAGTCCTTGTGACTCCCCTACTTCCTGGGAACACAAACAATTTTGTGTTCTGTCAACAAGCTCTCATTTCTAGGAGAGCATCATCACCTCTCCATTACCCATTGTTGAATGAAATCTCCATCATATCATAACTAATTTTTGGGTCGCTTGTTCTCAAATAGAGTTAATTGTTGGATAATCATCAACTAAAGTAAGATAATTTCTCTTACACACAACAAACACAAGGGTGATATTTACGGATCCATACACCCGACATGTTGACCAATTATCTTAATTAATGCGTCAACTAGATAGTCACATGTATCTAGAAATCAAGAGTTTGCAAGATCACTAGCTCAACTATTTTGGTTATGAGAATAAAACCATGATTATCCAATAACAAAAATGCGTAATTGAGAATCAATATATTATTGTGAACATGTCATTTACATGCACAACACAAATTCGCATTACACCAAGAAATTATCATGAATTCCTCCATTATATTTGGTTTTTGGGTCCAAACCACACATTGCCCATCAATACATATATGTATATACACATTCGAATTGCTCCACCTGATTTCATTATGATGGGTTCTCAACGAAGATTGAGAAATTATTTTTATTACGAGTTCATCGATGGTCAAATATTTACATCGTTGTCAGGAAATTTTGATGACTCGTTTGGAGGTTTATCATTCATATAATCATAATTCTCAACATTATATGGAGAAAATCAAAGGTTGGCACAGAGATTAGATGAATAATCATCATATCATTTTGATCCTCGCACTAAACAATATGAACGTGAAGTTAAAAAAAATACATAATTCATTATTTGCCAGACACTTTACTGACCCAACTAGAGTAAAGTTTTCATGTGCCAACTCAAAATGCTCCAATAACAATAATTCCAATATTGGGCAATCTGACATCACAAATGAATCTAAAACCCGCAAAGACGTGGTAGACCACTCGGTTCCAAAGGAAAAAAATCCTCAAAGTGGAATGGAGCTATATATCAAGATGGTCAAATTGAGGTTAACATTATTTAAGCAAAGCCACCAAGAGAAACAAATAATGTGCTCAAGAAGAGTCTCGAAGTACATTCGAAAGATATGAAAATAGATTATCTATATCTTGGATGGAAAATACTGAAACCGCAATGAAGTCAACATCGATGAAATTTTTGTGTATAGTGCCACGCTAAAATATGATAGTTGAAAATGAGGATCATGAGCGAAAATGTATGCAAAGAAAGAAATGATTGGCTGAAAAATTTCAATTTGAGGCAAAATCAAATTCCCCAGAGAAATGAAAAGTTTTTAAGACATCAAGTCTTTATACATTGAGATGTAAAGTATGAGTATGAGAAGTTATGAAACATCTCATTTTTGAAAGGTTTTTTACAACAAACCTATAACATTTTGGTTATGAGAAAATATATTCTCATGTGGTGGATGCAACTACTTTTTATTATTCGATTAGTCTGGCAATTTATGAAGGGAAAGAGTTTGCCCCTAATGGATGTCCTTGCAACCTATATGTATGGTTTGCATAATTAGAATACACATGAGTATATGAAATTCCTTCGAGGATTTATTTTGCTATAAGCAAACAATTCAAGTTCGCGTGAACAATATTCAATTATATCCAGATGACGTCATATGAATTAAAAGATTGAGAGACATGGTACATTTAGCATATCATACATTTCTTTATGCATATAATTTCTTCTTCATTTCAAGTTGATTTTTTGAAAAATCATCTTTGTCATATTTTATGGTGTCAAAATTCTTACCAAAATTTCCTTAATTTAATTTTATATTTTAAAATATATTTCTTTTATTTTGACATAATTGGATGTGATCATCTTTTGTTACATAAATGACATACACTTTATTGAGCTCGTAAAGAGTTTCTCAAAGCAATCAACTATGGATTAGCTATAGAGTTCGAGATGAAAGATGTGGAAGATTACCACTAACTTGCCAATTGTGCATCTCTCTCGAACATGATTTTCGTGTATCATCAATGATATACTAATTATATCCAAAAAAATTATATGGATATGACATGGCTATCAATGCCTAGATGGTAGTAAGATCACTATGTGACTCTATGTCGATTTTAATCAACCTTTATTCAGACACAAGAACTACTCGGTTTTGAAGTAGTAATCGTGGTCATATTTGTGTTGGTTGACCATAAATTGGTCTCAGGTGGTAATTTTACTACTTGGTGGGCTGTGAAACCAACTTATAAAGCTACACCACCATTTCACAAGATGATTTTATAAATCATGCATGATATTTATTTTGCATATATCCTTGAGTTGCAAGAAAATGTTGCAACGTGATGTGATGATTATGTACTCTTTTCCTTCACTAGGTTTTTATCCCATAGGGTTTTCCTATTATGGTTTTAATGAGGCATATTTCATCTAATGGTCATCCTATGTGAAGTGTCATGTGAATTATGGATGCATCGATTATATTGATGCATACATTATATGCACAAACTCCAATAAGTTGAAATATTCGCACTACAAGTGCCTACAAGCGATAACTTGGTTTAATCACCAAGACTCTCCATACATCAATTTTTGGGAACCTAGTCCACTAATTTGAAGATCGATGACTAAATGATCTCGGAATGATATAATGATGAGATCTAGTTGATATCCTCATTAGGGGAAGTAGATATGAAGGATCTCTACCGATATCATCATCAGGGGGAGTCGATACGCACTGCACTCTTTTTCCCTTAACCATGGTTTTTCCCAATGGGTTTTCCTGGTAAGGTTTTTAATGAGGCAGTATCAAAAGCGTATTCGGAGAATACTATATATCGTTAACCATTGGGCAATCAAGAGGGAGTGTTATGAAAATTATTGCCATAGTGAATGCCCAATTGTAGCTCCTATGGTTATTGTATTGTTCAATGTAGTTTATTTCCCTCCTTTATGTGTAGTAATGTTAGAGAGTATATGTTACTATTCCATGAGCCTTTAAATAGAGCTCTCATTTGTATCATTCTTCACACCTCAATAAGAAACTCTCTTCCTCTCCATATTTCTCTTGTTCTTGTCTTTCTTTGAGTTTAGTTTTATAACAAAAAGGAATATTAATAGAAGTTCAATAAAAAAGATATTGAAAAGATACTGAAAATCACAAAAAAATAATAGAGATTCCAAAACTTTCGAATCCAATCCCGGAAGAGTTGTAGGAGCAAGGAGGCCAAAAGCTCTACCTACAGCCCCATCCATTTAAACTCACGAAGTCACAGACAAAACTCTTATCAAAGAAGGTTGGCCCTTTCTAAAAAATTTCTATCTCTATTCCTATCGCATCATCATCTCCATGATCGTATCATCTAGACTCATTGACCTGCCAACTACCTTAATGATTATTTACAAGATATTACCACTACCTTATACTAATGATAAAAGAAATTAACCAAATAACAATAACCATTAATTTGTATAATAATCAACCTCTTATTGCTAACCGGTATTGTTGAAACCTTATGGAAAAATAAACAAGTCATAAGTTTCTGACTTTATTTGGTGGATAAAATATTGAAAGAATAATATTGGTACCTAAGACAATTGCATCATTTATATTATAAATTTCAAACCCATATCTACCACTTAAGTCTAGAAAAAAATGGCAGGGTGCGGGTCTTTAGTCTTTTTCTTTCGTATACTCTTTGTAGTCTCTCGGTTGCGGATTTCTTTCAGTCCGTCGAGCCATCGTCAATGGGTGATCTTTTCCTTTTTTCACCTTTACCAATAAAATGAGAAAAAATTCAGTCTCGAAGTGAGTAGAAAAGAGAAACTTAAAATCTGTCTTTCGTTTTCTAATGGCAGGGTCGTCATTGGCGACAACAGTTCCCGAGTCTCATCTTGTAGAAAAGGAGAGATGTGTAAGAGGGGAGGGTCTGATGTTTTCTTATTTTCTTCTTGACCGCCACTGAGTGAAGGAGAGAGAAAAAAATGGCTGCCCCTCGACGGACGGCTACTATCGCAGCCTTGCGACTGATAGGGGAAGATGGTGGTCGGAGTTGTAGTTGTTCAATGTTGTTTTCGTTTTTCTAGTAAGAGGGGGAGGAGAGAAGAAGGAAGAAAGATGAGAGACAAGAGAGTTGAAAGGTAATGGCGGCAACGACAAAAGTAGGGTTGGAAGGGGGAGTTTCTCCAAAATTAGATTGACTTGTATACGAAGGAGATTATGATATTTTATCGACTTGGTGGCATTTACGGTTGTACCTTCCGTGTTACTTAGGAGCGTAAAAATATATTGGAGGTCGTTCGGTATGGATGGTATCTGATGTGATATCACCGAATAACATAGTATTCAAAATATCTTCATATTTCAAAGCGCGAATATCACAATTTTTGAAGATATCAATATCACAAAAACATTATATTCAATACTTTCCGAGAAAGTGGTATATTAAATATCACCCCAATATCACTTTGTATTCTCCAAATTGCTCTTGATTTTAAAGCTGATTACATGACATGTGTCTCCTCTTTGTCTTTGTTATTACATCCCAAGTGCATCCTCCCTCTCTTCTACATTTTCAGATGGCGGACTTGAAATCGGCAACGGCGCTGCAATAGCCGGTGCTCCTCCCTCTCTTCCATTCAGATTCACGGCGGAGATTGTTTTTTCTCTTCTCGTTCTCTATCAATTTTTGAAAACGACGAATTGGTTTTCCTCCTCTGTCCTATTTCTTCTCCACCAATTCCATCGATGATTCTGTTTTTCCGATCGGCCTTTCTGGGTTTTGGTGGTGTTCCTCCTCTTATGATTTGTTCCACGTCTCATCATTCTGAAGGCTCCACTGTTGTGGTCTTTGTTTTGTTTTGCTCTCTTGGTTCTTTGTTACGATTTACCACTGCTTTGGGATGGGATGCGCTGTTTTTTTACCCTCCATGAATAAACAACAGGGTAAGAAAAAGATGAAGTAAGAAAGCAGAGGAATAGTGGGATGGACTGATGTGAAACCTGTATAAACAACAACACTGACTGAATCCAGCCATGAAGGAAGTTGTGAAGAAGGAGTCACTCAAACTCCTAGATGCAGGTATCATTTACCCAATTTCTGATAGTAAGTGGATTAGTCCTCACAGGTTGTACCAAAGAAGGTTGGATTCACGGTTGTGCCTAACAGTAAGGGAGAGCTCATTCTGACTCAAACAGTCACCGGGTGGAGAGTGTGCATTGATTATAGGCGCCTCAATGATGCCACGAAGAAGAGATCACTTTCCACTACCTTTCATTGATCAGATGATAGAGTGCCTCGCCGATCATGAGTTTTACTGCTTCCTAGATGGGTTGTCTAGTTAATTCCAGATCCCAAACGAGCCATAGGACCAGGAGAAGACGACTTTCACATGTCCCTTCCAGAAATTTGCTTATAAGCGCGTCCCTTTCGGTCTTTGCAATGCACCAGCGACGGTTCAAAGGTGTATGAAAATTATATTTGGGCATTTACTAGAAGTTGTTGTCGACGTCTTCATGGATGACTTCACTGTTTATGGAGATTCGTTTTGACATGTCTAGCAAATTTGGAGATGGTGCTAGCAAGGTGTGAGGAAACCAACTTAGCTCTAAGTTGGGAGAAGTGCCACTTCATGGTGGAGAAGGGGGTCGTGCTAGGCCATAGCATCTCCAAATGAGGTATTGCGATAGATCGAGTTAATATCAAAACCATCTCTCAGCTTCCTCCCTCTGTGAATGTTAAAATTGTGCGTAACTTCTTAGGACATGCATGCTTCTATCGTTGTTTTATTAAGGATTTTTCTAAAATTACATTGCGTATGACTAGGTTGTTAGAGAAAGATGTACCATTTGTATTCGATGATAAATGTTTGAAGACATTTCAATCCCTCGAGAAGAAGCTGACAACTTAACCAATACTTGTCTCCCCGGATTGGGCAGCCCCTTTCGAACTGATGTGTGATGCTAGTGATTTTGAAGTTGGAGAAGTATTAGGATAAATACTAGAGAAGAAGTTCCATCCAATCTACTTCGCTAGTAAGACACTTAATGATGCACAGAGAAACTACACAACTATAGAGAAGGAGCTCTTAGCGATTGTCTTCGCTTTCGACAAGTTCAGATCCTATCTAGTCCTGTCTCATACTATCGTTTTCACTGACCACTCTACTCTAAATTGTCTTCTTGCTACAATGCAAATCGAGATTAATTTGATGAGTCCTGCTCCTTTAAGAATTCGACATATCTATCAAAGATAAAATGTTGTAGCAGACCATCTTTCACGCCTTGAAGGCCCCATCCTGGGACGATTTGTTGAAGTAGAGATCAATGAGCTCTTCCTGGATGAACAGTTGGTTATCTAAGAAGAAGTAGAAGAAGTCTTGGAGCACCACCCCCAACAAACGCCCATGGTATGCCGAGATAGCCAACTTCTTGCTCAGTCGGGATATTTCCAGAGAATTACACTGCAGCGAAGGAAACTGATTTGCGACGCCAAGCATTACATCAAGGATGATCCCTATCTCTTCCATTGGAGGCGTGATGGAGTGATTAGGCGACGTGTCACCGCACATGAGTCGCTGAAAATCATGCTTTGTTGCCACACTAGTCCTTCTGGAGGACATCACAGTGGAAACTACACGGCTCAAAAGATTTTGGATGCATGGTTCTATTGGAGGACGATTTGGAGAGACTATGGACATTACGTGAAGAACTTCGATCCCTGCCAGCGTTCAAGTAACATTTCAAATAGAAATGAAATGCCAATGACAATATCTTTTCCTATAGAGATTTTTTATGTGTGGTCGATTGATTTTATGGGTCCTTTTCCACAGTCCCATGGTAATAAGTACATACTTGTTGCTGTGGATTATATGTTGAAGTGGGAAGAGGCACAAGCACTACCTACTAATAATGCTAGGACAGTGGGAAAGTTTATCACCCGCCTTTTTATGCATTTCGGCACTCCTCGCGCTATCATTAGCGATAGGGGTACTCACTTCCAAAGCCAATTCGATCGAGTTTGCCAAAAATTTGGCGTAACTCATCGTTTGACCATTGCTTACAATTTACAGTCAAGTGGAGGTGACGAATCGCGAGATTAAGCGGATTCTTGATAGGTCTCTCGATTAGTTTGAAAAGGACTGGTCGATTCGGCTCAATGAAGCTCTCTGGGCTTATCGAACCGCGTTCAAAACTCCTATCAGCACTTCATCATATCGACTAGTTTATGCCAACGATTGTCATCTATCGGTCGAGCTTGAGTATAAGGCATGGTGGGCCATAAAGTTACTGGATATGGATACTAGTCTCGCACCTTCCGAAAGGAAATATTAGCTCTTTAAGCTAGAGGAGTACATGTTTGACGCTTATGAGAGCTCATGGATGTACAAGGAAAGATGAAATGCATCCATGATGCAAAGCTGCAATGAGTCAAGGATCCGAGAAGGGAGATAAAGTGATGCTTTATAACTCCTGCCTCAGACGGTGTTCCGGGAAAATTGCAATCAAGATGGTCGGGACCTTAAGAAGTCACGCAATCTTTCCGCAACGGGACAATGGAGATCACATATCCAGATCAATCGACATTGAAGGTCAACAGTCATCGTCTCAAGCGTTATCTCAGTGCGAATCCTATCGATGGAGTCAAAGTTCATTACTTCGAGGATGTTCAATGAAAGGCTATGTATCTAGCTCAAATACGTTAAAGAAAGAGGGCTTCATGGGAGAAAATTTTAGAGTCTGGAGTCATTTTAATTTTTCAATTTTAGAGTCGATGCATGTTAGTCGTGTCTAGGGTAAAAAGAGGTTGGAGTTCATTCTTGGTTTAAATGCAGGCGATTTGATGTTCTTGACGATTGGTGTTCACGAACAAAAACTTTAGTCTTAAAATATTTTCATTTTCGGGAGCTAAAGAAATCCAGTCCTTTTTATGCAAAATCTGCATTTCCTACGGGTTTTCTGAAAAAAAAAATTGAATTTATAGCTCTGAAACAGTGCTCGATTATGAAAACAAAATGTGCAAAACGTGCACTTTTTGCGGATTTTTCTAAAAAATTAAAATTTTAGCTCCGAAAAAGTGCTTGATTTTCAAAAAAAGTGCCAAGTAGCATTTTTTATAGCAAAGGAGCGCGTATTTTTTTAAAAAGGGGGCAAAATTGTCCTATGACTAATTTCTCTTGTCTTTTAGTCACTTAAATTGGGGGTAAGTGTTTCTTTTTATTCTTTTAAATAAAATATAATTGCCCCCTACTCCGCTCCATCACCCTCGGTCATCATATTTTTGCTCCACCGTCGCCGCCAATCTCTTTTCTCCAGCACCAAACCAGTGTCCATGTTTCATCTTTTCCTATAGGACTTGTCTTTTCTTCATTTCTGATGTTGAATCCACTTTTATTATGTGTGGAACTTAGACACTTGGCTTTGTTCTTTTTTTACTTTTATTTTTTATTTTGTGTGTTTGAGTCTTTTCACGAGTTAGTATCACCACCGAGTTGAGCTTCATGGATCATGCCACTTGCTGCTCCGATTTCTCGCAGCTTCCAGGGTTTTCTATACAACTTTTCCGTTTCATCCAGTGAGGACACTGTCCAAACTAAGTGTGGGGGTGAGTTTGCATAGGATCTTGTTCGCTAGTCCTGATGGGTAGTTGTCTTGTATATTAGTCCTATAATCAAACTTGTTGGGACCATCTTTGAACCAATTACTTGGCATGCTTAGAATACTTCCCTATTAGCAAAACAATGTGAGGCTTAAAAGACCATTTTTAGTATAGATAATCTAGTTCATTAGTAGATTTATTCTTAAAATTAATTTGAGTGGTCTTCTCTGTTTGTTGTTAATCCGACACTTGCCTAATATCAATCTGAATTCACTCGGTGTTGATTCACTAGAATGATAGAGGCACTTAGAAAAGCTCCACCACGAAATATCCATCTCGTCCTTATATTTCCCCTAGGTAACCCAATTATAGCCAAATTGTTTTTTTTACCCCCCAAAAATACAGTATCCTATTTCTTTCAAGCCTTCGTTTGATCATGTGTACACTAGTGGCATGTAACTCGATCGAGTCTAGGAGTCAATAAGGTTTCAAAATTGAATCTAATGCATGATTATGTAGTTTCCCTTGAATCTCTTGATATATTGTTGTAATTTCGAAAGAGATGAGAAAAAGAAAAATTTTAAAATGTCGAAAAAGGAAGGAGACAAGTGAAAAACCCCAGTCTCGAGATAAGAAAAATTGAAAACATAAAAAAATACCAAAAGGTCTCGAATTAATGGAATAAACGAGAAAAAAGCTTGAAGTAGTGGTTTTTGAATAAGGAATGGACGAGGTAGTTGAAGCTCTTGGTAATAGTAGATCCTTGCATAGTGTTGTTTGTGATTAGTGACTTCAACTCCATATGGATTTCCTATTTGTCGCACTCCAGGTCAAGCAATTCTTATAGATTTTATTAGTAAAGGGAATCTGTCTTCTACTAAAGCTAAGAGAGGCCGTAAGCATAGGAGGAAACCATGAAAGTCCTGGTTTGGAATTCAATACTTCGGCAAAACATAGTTATATTAGTAAGTATCTAAATAAACTTATTATAGATGTTTTGATATTCTAGAGACTAGAGTAAAGAGTAGTAGAGCTACTAAAATTTTAGAGACTACCTTCTTGGATTGACAGCATTTTACCAATTATTATTGTAGTTGTTTGGGAAAGTTCAGGATTCTTTGAAGAAAAGTTATTCAGCTTCGTGTTCTTTGGTATTCTGAACAGTTTGTCTTGATGATGATTGAGGGTGCTAGACCATTTTATCTTTGTGCTGTTTATGGAGACAATAAGAAAGGAGAAAGGAAATAGATGTATGATCAGACTTTTGGCAACCTCCATGTTGATCTCCCTCTTGTAGTTTTTGGAGATTTTTATGTGATTGCCTCATCTAATGAGGCCTCAAACTTAGTTGGCATCTCTTCGGGCATGCCGAAGTTTCAAGATTGGATTATGAGCAATGACTTGAAGGGCCATGCAATTACAGGTTCTTTCTTTACATGGCATCATAATAGAGTTGATGATCATTATATGAGACGACTTGATAGATGTTTTGTTAATCTTGTTTGGTACTCAAATTTTAATCATAGTAGGGTGAAGATGCTTGGATATGGTGTTTTTGGTCATTGTGGGATTCTTCTAGATTCTGATTTTAATGGTTGCTCGCTTTCAAAGTCGTTTAAAATTTTCAATTCCTAGATTGATTGGGCTGGGTGTAAAGAGGTTGTTGAGAGTGCCTAGAACTCTCCTAATGCTTCCACTCATAGACAAGGTTAGGAACGTATCTATGCAAGATTAAGGATTAATTCAATCGACGGCATTTCTATGGGATCAGTAATAGGGTTGCAGTTGATGAGTCCCTAATGAAAGTGATTAAGAAGCTGCTCTTCTTTTCCCTAATTCGATTACGGTCGCTCAGGCAAAAGTGAGAAGTGAGTTTTGATTTTTTGAGGGCTTTTAAAGCAGCAGAGTAGGCATTCTACCGAAAAAAATCTAGTAAAAGTTGGTTGAAATTGGGACATTCTAATACTATATTTGTTAACAATTTTGTTAAGTCTAAGCAATCTCAAAATCAGATTTTGTAGTTCGAAAACTATGCATGTAATTTTGCCCCAAATATTATGGATATTTTTGATATTGCAGTGGGATATTTAGAAGATCTTTTGGGGGTATAAATCCTAAGGTCAAGCAAGTTTCTTTTGAGGTTATGAAAGGTCTTCTTACAAAGAAACTTCCAGCCTCTTTTGCTGAGTTGCTCTGTGCTCCTATTGTTTTGATGAAATTCAGAAGGGCTTTTTCTCAATTCCAAATGATAAGAGCCCTGGGCCATATAGTTTTTCTGCTTGTTTCTTTAAAGATGTTTGGAATATGGTTTGTTTAGAGGTTGTGAAATTCATTACACTTTACTTTCATGTATTGAAATTGCCTCGTATTGTTAACTCAACTTTACTTGCATTGATCCCAAAGAAGATTAATGCTGCGAATATCAAAGACTATCGTGCTATTGCCTGCTGCAATGTTTTATACATGGTAATTGCAAAAATCCTCTCAAAATGTATGGTGACTTGTCTTTATGAGGTTATTAGTCATACCCAACCTGCTTATCTCTTGAAGCATGTCTCCCCCAGATGTGCTTTGTAAATTGATCTTAGAAAAGCTTTCGAGTTAGTTGATTTGCAATATTTGTTTAATGTCATGACATTTATGGATTTTCCACAACAATTTATTATCTGGATTCGTGGTTGCCTTGACTCAGTGATGTTCAGTGTTGGCCTCAATGGAGGCTCTGTAGGGTATTTTGCTGACTATAAGGGGTTGAGGCAGGGGGATCCTTTGTCTCCATCCCTCTTTGAGATTTCCATGGAACTTCTCTACTTTATGATGTTAAAAGCAGCCAGCCAGGGGCATTTTCCCTACAATCCAAAATGTCAAAAGCTTGGGATTACACAATTGTTTTG
Source organism: Linum usitatissimum (assembly GCA_030674075.2). Taxonomy (NCBI): domain Eukaryota; kingdom Viridiplantae; phylum Streptophyta; class Magnoliopsida; order Malpighiales; family Linaceae; genus Linum; species Linum usitatissimum. The sequence goes on along the minus strand of JAUJYP020000368.1, from coordinate 557,820 downwards.
CAGATGGTCTTCTCGTGTTTACTAATGGGAATTTTGAAGGGATTACTGGATATTTCCAGGTCCTCAATGAGTTCTATATTCACTTGGGTTTGCAGCTCAATCCGGAGAAAACAAAAATGTTTTTCTCAAACTCAGTTCCACAAGATGTCCGTCTTGCTGCAATTTTGGTCTCTTGTTTTAAAGAAGGAAGCTTGCATGTGTGTTATCTTGGTGTTCCTCTTGTTTTAGGGAAACTTACAATGAAGGATTGTGTTTTTTGTGGAAAAATTACTGCAAAGGTTAAAGGTTGGAGAGTCAAAACACTCAGTTATGCCGGCTAACTTCAACTCGTCAATTCAACTTTAACTACAATGAGTCAATATATATTGTCACTGCTCTTACTGTCAAAGTCAGTTATCCACTGTATTGAGAAGGTTTGGTGGAATGTTAGAGATGGTGGAAGAAAAAAAGCAAAGATTGCTTGGAAATTCTTGCTCTTCCTTTACAAGGGGAGGTTTGGGTGTTAGCGATCTTTGTGGTTGGAATCATGCATGTATTATTCGTCATGTCTTGAATATTGTTATGCAAGCTGGTTCTCTCTGGATTGCATGGGTTAGGGAATTCAGGCTCAAGAGATGCTCCTTTTTGGATTGCCAGGTGCTTCGTACCACTCTTGGGTCTGGAGACATATCTTGCTTGCACGAGATAAAGCTGTCAGTTTTCATCTCTTTTGATCAGGGTTAGAACCCCTTGTTGTGTGACAAGCCTATGCCTTGTTACTCTATCTCAATGACGTGGGAAACCATCAGAATGAAATTCCTTTGTGTTTCTTGGTATCATCTTGTTTGGAGAGCACCTATTATTTGTAACCACTCCTCCACCATTTGGCTCACCATTCATGCCATTTAATTTCTTGCTTGTAAATGTCTTATTGGGGCCTGTTAGTGGATATCTCTTGCTTGCCCTTCGATGTTGGTGTAGATTATTTCAACCACATCTTCGTTGACTGTTAGATTTTGTAGAAGATAAGGATTTATGTTTGGGTCGTGGTACTGCTTCTTTTCCTGACTGGCAGTGGGAAGTCTTAAGTGTTGCTACATACCACTCGAGTTTCTCCCATGCTTCTCATACCTTTCGACTCATGTGGAGAGCTATCTTTAGCTCTGTTTGGTAGGACAGATGCAAGCGAAATGCCAATAAGATGTCGACATTTGATATAGCTAGGAAAATCTGTAGAGATACGCTTGTCTATAGTCAGAGATGGTTGATAGTTTGTTGACTTTTTCGATAGTTATAGTTCTATAAATAGTTTATAGTTATCTTTGGTTTGTTGTCCTGTGGGCAGATTTTGTACTGACTCTTTATTGGTGGAGTTGGCTACTTTTTGGTCATCTGCAAATCAAATAAAATGAAAAGATTCATCAAAGAAGAAATTAAATATAAACTGAAATTCATCCAACTCGCATAAATCGTCAAAGTCAAGAAATCATTCGTTCATAAGAAATTACATAGGGTTTGTCTAATATAAGTTTAAAGAATTTTAGCCACTCATGATCTCGAAGAGTAAAACAAAATCAGTAAATGAAACCATTGATCTTAGGTTTATACAAAGAAATATGAAATACCGTCGTTTCTGATTCGAGCTCCTTGAAGTTGATATCTTCTTGTCACTAAAAAGTCTCTGAATAATTCTCTCAGTTTTGTCCAAAAGGGTCTGTCTCCAACTTATGGAGGACTTGTCATTAAATAGGAGATAAATCCTAATTGTTGACCGTCGGCACAATATGCAATGTAGATCTGTGGGAATGTGTGTTACACATTTCAACGGTCTTTGGTACATATTTTCCCCTAAGCCTCTTGATTTCCAGAGGACGTCGGTAGAATATGAGCTGAAGACGGGTGGAATGTGCAGCGCACATTCTGACAGTCTTCAACGCATATTAAACCCATCATCTGCTTTTTTATTTCCTTTGTTCCTCCGATACGTTCATTCATATATGTTGGAATGCACCCAATAAAAAACATTCTAAAACGACATATAATAGACCCCGAACGGGTCCGAGATATAAAATCAAGATAGAAGCTAGAAATACAAGGAATACCCTAAATTTTTATCCAAAGATATACAATTATACATGAAATGTCACTTAAATGATGGCGATGAACATGGAAAGGAAAACGTCATCAACCATCGAGTTAAGCATATTCAAGTTACATCAATAGAAGGGGAAACGACGACGTTATAAACAAATCACGCGCAAAAGGACATCAGAAAGGAGGAAGGTAAGTGAAGCAAAATAAACCAACAAGACATCTACTTAGCTATTCCACTTACATTTCCATATCATCTTCAGCATTGTAAGAATGCATTAGGAAAAGCCCACATCCATAAGACATGGCAAAGACCCATGGGCTATAAGTAACAATCTGTCCATAACAAACAAGACGCGTTTTCTGGGTGAGCTATGAGTTCTTGTAAAGAACTCTGAAGTTAAAATGGGTGACCTCTTGGGAATTCATTGTTATGCACCTGAAATCAAATATGTTCCCAAAGCACACAATATCTTGTCGGAAACGGTTAGGTGTTACAAGTGGTATCAGAGTCTGATTACATTTTTATGCTTATAAAAAGTAAATCTAGTTAACAAATTAACTAGACTCAAATCTCCCTACGGTGTCAAGGTTGCGTTTACTCAAAGTGTGATGAAGTGATCATAGAATTAACCAAGTTGTATGGTGTAGGCTCCACGATTTCTAAAACTTTCAACTAAACTAAAGAAAAACAATAAGAAAATAAGGGTTGCAAGACTGCAGATATAATGGTGGAGAATCACTAATGGATAAAACTACTTAGATTTTGAATCACCCTATGCTATCTAGACAAACAAACGATAATTTCAACTCAATTTATGCAAAACAAGTTGTAAACAGTTAACTGTCATAGTTTTTCTCTAATTAAATCACACCCTTTCGGGTCTATTAATTTTCTACCTATCTACTATCCCAATCCCCTCTTTTGTGACAAAGAGCTGAAATTCGCTAGGTGATAAAACAAATGAGAACTACTCATATGACTGGCTAGTTTATTCTTTCTTGGATGACGGTTAATGCCTAACCTAGTTGATTAATTTTGGTGTTCTAAGATAAGCAAGCTCTTTCTGGACAATCACAAATCTAAAAGATCCTATTCAATATGGCTATGAAAGAACAAGAACACAATCGAAATCAATCATAAACTGAATTACATCAAACTTTGAATAAATTTCTTGTTTTTTTTATCGCCTAGAGAATTTCAGCTCTTTGTCTCAAAAGAGCAGACTGGGTTCATCTAATCTAAGCAAGGAGGAGTTAAGCTATTCATAATCATGAAGAAATAATCAAAATCAACAAAAGATGACATTGAAATCAGATTTACAAGAAGAAATCTCGAAAACCTAATTTCGCAGAGTTCCGTCGAAGAAAATGATTCATCGATCTTGAAAACGCCATTGCCGATCCAAACTCTTCAAAGTCGAAGCCTTCTTATCGCTCAAAAGTCTCTATTCTCTGCCCCAATTTCCATCCACCCTCCCTTCTCAAACAATGAAATACTGGTCTTTAAATAGGAACCGGGTTCCTTGTTGCACAAGGAGTTTGACATTTTTACCCTACATTGATGACCATCGTGCTAATCTGTTGTCGACAATGTTAGACCCAAATTTACACAGTTCTGTCTGAAGTTAATTTCATCAAAGTGGTAGGAAATTGAACTCACTTTCCAATATCGTGGGCCTTGAATCAATTGGACTTCTGAGCAACGACTTTTGTCCAAAATACTAAACTGTCATTTTCTTTTCAATATGAGATCTTGCGCTTCTTGGGCTTCTTGAGGCATTGAAATGGTTCTTATTGCTTTTCCTAGGTCATCCATATATGTCATATCACTCTGATTAACGCCCCCAATATCGTTATGCACCTGAAATCTAACAAAAGCACTCTAAAACGGCATCAAATGGACCTTGATTGCGTCTGAGGCACTAAATCGATATATTAGATTAAAATGCACAAAACATCTTAAACTTCTACCCAAATTAATATAATTATGCATGAAAAATTGCTTAAATGGAGACGATAAACATTCGAACATTATCAGAAACCTCTTAGTGTCCCTCTTGAGCAATAATGGGGCAAACCTCAACTAGGACATTGGCTCCCAAGGGGGGCGTAATATAACACGTTAGTCAAACCCACATCGACAAAGCACGAGAGAGATCCATGGGCTATAAGTAACAATCTTTCCCTAACTGACAAGACGCATTTTGGGGTGAGTTGGAGGAGTTTTTGTAAAGAACTCTGAAGTTAAACATGCTTAGGGTGCAGCAGTGCAAAATGGGTGACCTCTTGGGAAGTCATTGTTATGCACTCGAAATCAAATCCGTGAGGGCTTAGCTATGCGCAAAGCAGAGAATATCTTGTTGGAAAAGGTCGGGGTGTTACAAGACCAAAACATGGTTATCAGACTAAGGATGTAGGTTTGTGGTTGTTAAAAGCACCACAAACCTTGACCTAACCCATTTTAAATTTGGTTTGGTAGTTTTGTGGACTTTGTGCTAGATTACTCTAAATGCGGATATAACATGACTAGCTAGGGTAACATAACACAAAAATAGACTTAGTGATAGATTGAGCTAGGAAAAGTGGACTAAATGAACATTATAACTAGTTCCTAAAGCTCAAAACAATGATTCTAAATGACAAATTTAGTGATTAGAAAATTTTGTTTAAAGACCAGTTTTGAGTTGTGGTTTGTAGTTATGGTTTTAGTTACAAGCCAACTCACAACCCATACCAAACCATTTTTATCTTCCTACCCACAAACCCACTCAAACGCCAACTCGCAATCCAAACCAATCCAACCATCCATTCTATAAAAAAATCTAATTCCACTGTTGCAAAAGCTAAAGAATCAGTCAAACTCAACCGACATCAGCATCCACCAATAACACTAAGCAAACAGTCATCAACAATAGGAGCGACCCTCAAACTGGCCAATAAGAGCCGAAATATGGACACAAAGCATCCCATAAAGAATCAGCACATATTCATCTAGAAATAAGGCAACTAATAGATTAGTCAACCTGAGGCAATAAGACAATAAGGTTGAACTGAGAACACTCAGAGTTTGAAGGCTCGAAGTATACATCATTCGATTTCTTCACCTAACCAAACCCCTAGCTTTTCTCCTGTCCTACAAGTCTCGATCCCCTCAATCACCGCCATTTCCCCCTATGTCGAATGCAAAAAAAATCCATGAAGAGGAGTTTAGGTATAGCGTTTTTACCTTTGTCATCCACACCATCCATTCAACCTTTTATAGCTCCAGTGGTAAGGGTTAGGATATGCCAACATAGAGAACGAGTAGGGTTAGTGACCAAAATTAGGAGGCATGTGAGCTTGGTTGACCCATCTATAGTGTCGAAAGAAGGACGTGTGGTGACAGGAGCGGAGATTCGTCATCACCACTGGATTGTATTATTTACTCCATGCATGTATTGTTTACCATATTAGTTCTAGACAGGTCGTACCCAAGAAAGGAGGCTTCACAATTGTTCATAATGATAAGGGGGAGGCTATTAAGACCAAGACTATTATGGGATTGAGAGTTTTCATTGAATACCAGCGGCTCAATGATGTTATCAAGAAGGATCACTTTTCGTTACGTTTTATTCATCAAATTTTGAAGCATCTTGTATGGCATGATTATATTGTTTCTTGGATGGTATGTCTGGCTATTTTCATATTTCAATTGATGTGACAAACTAAGAGAAGACCATCTTCACATGTCCATTCCATACTGTTGCTAGTGGCTAGTTCCCTTCAGTATGTGCAATGCATGAGCTACTTTTCAAAGCTGCATGACGGCTATCTTTTATTTCTTGCTTGAAGATGTAGTGGAGGTCTTCGTGGATGATTTCTTTGTCTATGGAGATGCTTTCTCAAAGTGCTTGAGGAACGCATTTGGCGTTAAGTTGGGAGAAGTTCCATTTCATGGTTCAACAAGGCATCGTCCAGTCCATAGGGTCTCCAAACGAGGTATTGAGGTGGATCGAGCTAAGCTCGAAGCCATCTCCCAAATTCACCCTCCTACTTCCATTAAAGTTGTTCACGGTTTCTTAAGATTTCTCTAAAATCACATTTCTTACGACTAAGTTTTTTAAGAAAGATGTGCCTTTTGTTTCGGACGAGAATTACTTGCAGGCTTTCAAGTTTCTGAGAACGAAGATAATAGCTACACTTATGTTACTGGCACCAGATTGGGAGTTTCCTTTTGAATTGATGTGCAATGCTAGCGGTACTGATGTCGGTGTTGTTCTAAGACATCGAAAGGAGAAGAGATTTCATTCCATCTACTTTGCCCACAAAATTCTGAATGATGCATAGAGAAAAAACACCACTACTGAAAAAGAGCTACTCGCAATTGTGTTTCCATTTGACACATTTTGCTCTTACTTGGTTCTTTCTCATACTACTATTTTCACTAATCACTCTTCTTTGATATATATTTTAGCCAAAAAATTTAACAAATCTTGTTATGGACTATGTATCTAAGTCGGTGAAAGCCCACCTGTTTCCTACTAATGATGCTTAGGCAATGGTAAAGTTTCTCCAACGTCTTTCCACGTGTTTCAGCATCCTTGCTCTATCATAAGAAATTGAGGCACTTACTCCAAGGTCAATTTGATTGATTTTGCCAATGATTTGGTGTAACTTATCGATTACCCACCTCTTACCATCAACAGACCAACAGTCAGGCAAAAGTGACAAATCACGAGATTAAGCTGATTCTTAAAAAAGGTCAACTAATCTCGCAAGGATTGGTCGACCATGCTCGACGAGGCTCTATGGGCTTATCGAACTAATTTCAAGAATCCTATCGGCAGTTTGCCATATCAATTAGTTTATGGCAAGGCTTGCCATTCACCAATCCATCTCGTGCACAAGGCTTGGTGCCCTATGCATGAACTTAACATGGATGCTCGAGGTGTAGGTGTAGAACGTGAGTTTCAGATTCTCGAGCTCGAGGAATATCGCTGGCATACAAAGTAAATAGTCACTTCCTCAAGAGATACCTTATGAGTGCTCCGATCTGCAAGTTGAGATTCATCATGATCAATCGCCAGGTATTGTCTAGCTCAAACACGTTAAAAAAAGAGCGCTTCATGGGAGGCAGCCTATGTTTGGAATCATTTTAATTTTATTTTATTGAGTTAATTACATGTATAGGTGTTAATCGAATAGAGGGAAGATGATTTTAGGGTCTTGGTCATGTCAGGTATGCCATCGTATTGCTCGTTTTGGTTGTCTCTAATGCAAATTTTGAAAACGGAAGAATAGAAAAAATCATTGAAAACTTTGCCTAATACATACAAATACTTTGTCATGCAAGTTATTGACGAAGTAATTACTTGTGTCAAAGTTTTGACCCCGCTATCACGCAGTTTTTGCTAGAAATTGTTGTTTACCAAGTTTAAAACTTTGCCTAAGCATGTCAATTACTTGCGACAAAGTTTTCAACAGGTCTTCGATGAAGTTCTTGTGCGGTTTCTGGGTAAAAACCAACAACCCTCTTGAATTTCATTTATATTTTTGAACCTTGAAGCGCTCAAACTCGAACCTATACTCCAAAAACCATTAACAGGCGCCGATCACCAGGCGAGTCTTGGCCGACCGTCTTCCTCTGCCTACTTTTCGTTTTGTCTAGTTTGGAGGAGATTAGGTCTACTTCCACCCATATTTCACTGAAATCGCAATTTCATTCGTTCTTGAGCTTTCGTCGAGTTGGAACTATGACCAATACCATGTAATGCTTCCCTAAACTCTTATCTAGCATTTACATGAGCTACATTATGTTAATTTGTTCTTGATTATGCAGATTTCATATCGGGTCCAAGAACCCTAATTTTTAATTTTTGACTTTTCAAAATTGATGATGCTAGATTTAAATTTAAATTGGGTATGATATGAGTCTAATGGTATAATTTGCCACGTGAAAATGCATGTTTACGTTAGCAAATGATGGATTTTCATTCATTTTTTAACAACATTTTCTGGTTTCTCTATGTTTGAAGTGAACGATGAATTGCCATACTTCAATGGATTTATTTATTGCTTTAAGATACTTAGAGAACTTAAATTTGGCTATCGAACTTGTTGAGCATGGTTGATTTTATCGTTTTCCTATATCATTGTATTTTTCTAACTTTTGACTGCACTTTCATCTTCATTTTTGAAAATTGTGGGAAATGCATTGATGTTGATTGTCGTGTTGATCGAATGAATTGAAATTATGTTGTGTGTTTAATTGATTCTTTATTTTATGTTTAATTATTTAATTGATGCAATTTTTGTGCCTAAGCATAGGATAAGTGTAGGGTGATTTCACCGTGCTAAAACATTTATTTTTCCTTTTTCTTAGGAGTTCTTCTAAGTGGACACGAGTCATGCTAGGGAGCCATCTCTCAAGTCGATCCCGGAGCAGGTCGAGCAACTCCACCACGTGAATGAGGAGGAGGAGGAGTAAGTAGAAGAAGAAGAGGATCCGACACCCACCCATGAAACCATCCCGTCGTGGCCCATATCCACTGCTTTTTTCGCCGCCGCGTGGAGGTGGAGTGGCAATGATACTAGACGACCCGCAACTTGCATGCTGCTCCGAAAGTGGCCCTCAACGGTATCACATCGATGAACTAGGGAGGACTGCTGACACTCACATGTTTGCAGCTTGGACCACCACTTTTGCTGCTTCGGGAGTTTTGGAGCAGCTTTGAGTACGTCACTCTAGGGGAGACATCTCCTACTGACTTGATAGCACGGAGACCCTAGATCAGTTCGGCACCTCATTGGGATACACAAAACACTCTAAATTTTTATTCAAAAAATGCATGAAATATCATTTAAATGGGGACGGATACGATAAATCAAACGCTATCAAATAACACATTTAAGATTTTCTTATCCTCAACCAAAAAGCTGATAAAATCATTGGAAACTATCTACAACTGATTCTATTAACCTATCCTAGCACAAGAGACCCACAATCCTCAAAATTACCATAGACTACACAACAAGCAAGTGAATATTTAGAACAATCCGATCTAGGAAGTACAGTGGTTGGTGTCTCGTTCTGCTGAGTGAGTAGGAGATGTATCGCCCGATTCGCTTCTCCCTCCAAGTGATGAACTCGAAGTTAGTCCAGAACTTCTGAAGCGGTAAAAGTTTGGGGCCAAGCCACAGATTGAGATTGATAGTAGGTTAGTAAGATTCAAAAGGGTGTGACCTAAGTGAAGAAGAACTGTGATGTTAAAATGTTTATCGTTTGTTTTGTATGAATAATTTTATTCACCAAGTGCGACACCTCGATTTTCGGTTACCAATTTAACCTTGAGTTTCGCTAATGTGGTTCAAGGTCCAACCGGTCAGACCACTTGGGTTGGTTTGTTGATTCAAGCTCGGAGGTTGGGTTGAGTTTATTGTGTGGTGGAGTTTGAACTCAAGCAAAAGGAATTAGTTTGCATGGAATGACGTTAATACATGCATTGGAATTATTTACACTTGACTTGGTGGTGTACTGGATATTTTAGTTAGTTAAAGTTTGGTGTTGGGAAATCAGAATTGAGAATGGATAATTAGGCCGCGCCCGTGATGACTTTATGGTGACGGCCGTGATTAAATGGAGGTCACGGTCGTAGGTGATTGATGTTCATGGTTGTGGTGGGCAATGTAACAATAACAAACGTGGTCGGTTTTTTGTTACGGTCATGATGTGTTAAGTATATAAGATCTGTTAGGACTGTAGTCGACAGAAGAATAGAAGTCCTCAAAATCAGTTTTTCTATATTGTGGACGAACATGATTTCAAAGAAGGACAATCTAAATTTGAAGGTGCAAACGAGCTTCGATCGCCTCTGATGACGTTGAGATCATTTCCACCAGATCGGTTAGAGGAAACTATAGATTTCAGAGAAGCTTTAGAGAGATTCAGTTTTGGAATTAGGTTTCGTGCTTTCTCCATGTATTGATGTTTTATGATCGTTCTTGGCACCAAAATCGATGGAGCATTCGTCGATGGAGATCAGTGCGGCTAGTTCAAGAGAGATTGATGGATTGGATTCCAAGGAACTTGGAGATAGCTGGAGAAGATAGCCTCCTGGCAAGGTCAGGAAAGTTTAGTGACCAATCTTCAAAGTTCAGAAAGCTAAATGATTTTTGTGTAGCTTCTATAAAGTTCAAGGACTTTTCTATAATTACAGGAGGTTGAGTGACTGATCTGCAGTCAGTGTAATTTTCAGGGAATGATTCGGTATTGCCAAGCTGGGCAGTGAAAGGACTATTCTGTCCCTGCAAGTTTCAGATTGTTGCAAAGAAATAGTTGGAGTATAACTCGATCGTTTGAACTCCAAAGAATGCATGGTCAGAAGCTACGGATTTGTGACAGCAAGTGGAATCACATCAAGTCAGAATTAGTGGTGTTAGCCCTAATAAGAGGTGGGGGATGAGGATTCCTTTCTACCTTATAAGCGTAGAACTATAATACGATGATTGGGAAATCCTTTGAAAGAATTCTCAATGTGATGTAACATGATGTTGAGATAGGGCTCTGGGGCCGTGTAGTAGTGTGCAATCTACTGTACATATGATGTAACATGATTCGGGCTTTGCTCTTAACAGATGAAGTGTGGTGTGTGATCCAGGTTCATGATAGCCTAGCTAGACTAGATCATGATTATGATGCATTGGTCACCCACCCCGGATTGCGCAATCCAATAGGAATTCATGTAACACGCTTAGGACGTGCTAAGTATGCCTATAAATGTCTATCATACGAAGATTCATGGTTGTTTCATGGTCAGATCCACAATGAGGCTGTCGGCAGGATGTTAGGGGTGGCTGATGCTAGGTAGATGTCTACAGCATCACATGTCACTTTAATAGATTAGTAACTAGATAGACTTCTATATTTTATCCATGATTTCAATTTCAATTCTATGCAACTCTAGAGAGCCACTCAGTGCTTATCACTAACCCCGCACATGTTTGTTTTTTCCTTGTTGTATGTATGTGTATACAGCCACAGGTGCAGGAGCTGGGGATGGGTTGAGCTGGTCGGAGTTTTGATATCAGTAGATATCGGTTTTGTTGTATTTAAGAACTGGATTTACATCTCCTCTTTCAATGTGTTGTGTTTTGGGATTCAGGATCCTTGTCGGTTAGGATGTCAAAGGTTTGTAGAAGGTTTCAGTTTGTCTTTAATGCTTGTTTTAATCGCATTTATTAACAATTGTGGGTTTGAGTCGAGTCGAGTCGAATCCGAATAGGGTGCATGGGTCAAATTGGTGGTTCGAGCGGATCTTCTTGGGTGGGTTATACATCCAAATTGCCCAAAGAGCTGCAACCTAACAACTCAACAAAAGAGAATCAAGAAAACTTGAAGAAGAAATGGAGAGCTAACTGTTACACAGAAAAAATCTAAGAAAAGGAAAGGACTCAGTTGGGAACATCCCGCTTCAGGTCTAAAGAGCTCTGATTTGAGCAATCACATCAACAACCTTTATACTTGCAGTTCCAACGTTATAAGAACAACGTTCATACCAAATAGTAGCAGTAAATACTCGCCAAATGACACGCTGACATTTGGCCGCAGTGGTATTTCCACCAAACTTGTCCGCATCAGTCTTGAACTCCAACTTCCATCTTAGCATCAAATGCATGATCAAGTAGCAACGAATAACAGTAGCAAACGAGCATTGAGTAAGCAAATGACCAACATCATCCAAACCATCCTCACAAAGCAGGCAAGAGATGTCACGGGGCAGCTCCCACATAACCATTTGACTATTAGTGACAAGTCTCCCTAAGACTGTCAGCCACCAAATGAAGCCGTGCTTAGGAATAGAAGGTCCCTTCCATATCAAATCATACCACAGGAGCTTCGGTGCTCGCTGTCGAATGTCATTCCAAACTTGATAAACAGAATAGCGATGCATACTAATTCTGGCCCACAACGGCACATCAGTCGAATCCATAGTAATAAACGAGGCAACCACGGTTCTAATACGGAGAATCCACCGCCAAACCCAAGAATGATAAGGTTGCCCCTTGAAGGCATGAATTGATTTGATTGAGTGTTTAATGTTCGTCTTGATAACCTCAGGGGATTCAAAATCTAAGCCGTCTTCATCCATCTATTTGCAACCGATATTATTTGCATTCTTGCATCCTTTGCACTTGGTATTTGCATTCTTAGTATAATTAATAGTTTTAGAAATCGTTGAACTCACTCCACAAACTTGGATTTTGATTAACTTTCATCACAATTTAAGTAAGCACCATATTGAGACCATAGAGAATTCGACCCTAATTATTTTGACAATTAAGTATTTTTGAACACATACTACAAGCGTTTCAACCGTCTCTTGCTTCGCTTTTTTCGTTCGCTCAACCTCTATTGATTCTCCTCTGTTTCATCTGCACCATGGTTCCATTATATACATCGACAAAAAACCTCTCCAAAACACAAGTCCATATATTCAACTGAATGCTCAATTAGTTGTACTATGAGATGAAACCTAGAACAACCCAAGCAACTTATTGTAGATCTAGAACTTATCGAAGTAGCAGGTAGTTGTATTGTAAGATAAAACTTAGAAGAACTCGAGCAAAACATCTAGAGGTTGACGATTGGAGATCTGGAATGCAAGAGAGATTATGGACAACATAATTGCTTCATTGCTTTGATTCAAATTAAAGAAGATGACGAAGCACCATCAGGTTGAGAAGAGTGGTTGGTATTGATCACCGGCGGCATGGATGGGAACTCTAATTTCGGGTCAGGTGACATGTTTGTCGATGATGTTTTTTCCGGTTTGGGTTGCCGGTTATGACTAGCAATCGACGACCGATATGATATTGGTAATATGTAAGTGAAATTAATTGGACATGGAACCTATGTGGTAAATCTCCATGGAAATTCGAGCCATCGCAGTGAACAGGACCATGTCGTAATAAGGAAGAAAAATGCAGGATGAGTCTGCATATTTCTGAAATTACGGGACTGAAATGTAACCCGATTCAGACTTAAGGGATGGTTTAAAAGTGTATTTGAATCAAATCGAAAATAAGTAAAATGGAAGAAAAGAGAGCTCTAAGGCTCTAAACCATTTCAAGATCGCTGCTTGTTTCTTTGTTGGCGAAAAATTGTTGACGGGATAAACTTAGGTTTGGTGGAGGAGCAGGAAGAGAGAGAGGAAGAGGTAATGGATAATCAATTTGGAGGAGGAATGGGTGGAGGAGGAGGCGGAGGGTGGATGATCCCGAACCTGGCGGCTCACACAAATTCCCCTTCTCATTCCAATCAAGACCAATATTTTCTCCAGCAACAGCAACAACAACAACAACAGCCCCCGCTACAGCAATTCAATCAGTTTCAGCAGCAGCAGCAACAACAACAACTAGTAGTTCAGCAACAATTCAACCAACAACAATTTCAGCAGCTCACTCAACAACAACAACAACTTCAACTTCAACAGCAGCGCATGCTTCAGCAGCAGCAACAGCAACAGCAACAGCAGCAGCAGCAGCAACAACAACCCCAGCAGAATCAACACCATCAATCTCTGGCATCCCATTTCCATCTCTTCCCTGTATGCGTCTGTTTTAACCCATCTAGGTTTTGTCCATTCATAGTTTCCATCTATCAATGAGTTTCCTTTTCTTGCAGTGGGTAGATAAACTAGCTGATGCTATTGAGAATGGGACTCGAGATCAACACTCTGATGTCCTGGTCTCTTTCTCACCCTTCGGTTTCTGTCATGTTTTACAACTGCGTTTGTGTTTCTGTCATATTTTATTTGATGAGTTTCTATCCTCTCTTTTTTTCTTCTGTTTCCTATGGCGAAAGGACAGGTTAATGATTTGAACAATCAGTTTGACAAGTGCCAGCAGCTATTAAACTCTATCTCCAGCTCAATCACCTCCAAGTCTATGGTACATACTAACCTCCTTCAAACTTCTTTACTTGTACCATATGCTCATTGTTATATATGTTCACTTTGACTGACTTGGATCCTAATTTGACGTGTCTATTTGATGGAATTTGTGTTAGATTTGTATGGCTGAATCATATTCATTACTGCATAAACAGCTAGAATGCTAATCTTTATAGAACAGATAGATGAAATGTAGCTAAGCTACTATACTATCGTATGTTCGATTGACCACAAGACTTCGTTTGTTTGTAATGAGTTCCTGGGTAAGAGTCTTGGTTCATATTGTTGAATATGAATGCAGACTGTTGAAGGACAGAAGAAAAAGTTGGAAGAAACTGAGCAATTGCTAAATCAAAGAAGGTCCAGGACTGACATTATTCAGGCTTTCAGTTTTAGTGTTTTTCTTAAAATGCCAGGAGATTTGAGTTTTTGCTTTTGTATGTCTACGCCAGAGACTTGATCGGTAAATACAAAAATTCTGTTGAAGAACTTGTCAAGTCTGAGCCATGATGGCTCATCCCGGCTGAGAAAGGTAAGAATTTTACATTGGTTCATGTACTTTGTACTAAGTAAAAAACTGACATTGGTTCATGCCGATGCTCAACATTGTGGGAGAAATGGATGACCTTCTTAAAAAATTATTGACATTTAAGAGCGATGCGTTCTTACTGTTAACATTCAGAAATGGATCCTCTAAGTCATTATTTTCAGGACCTTAGAAGGTTTCAAAGAGCTCTTACTCTTAACTCTGTTTCATTTATGTGTTACCCTTTGTCCTCTCTGTAAGCAGGAACCGCAAAAATCAGTAATACAAGCATGCCTGTGGTAAGTTTGGTCCAAGCTTTGAAGAGTCTGTTACTTTATATGGCCAAAATGTACAAAGTCGTCATGTTTCATTTATAAGGTGAAGTTTGAATCCAAGATGCGGTGGATGTTTTCATCCCCATTTACCTTCTAGGCTACCACTTGAGATTTCTTAGGCACTATGTTGTCTTATTATGTTCAGTTAAGTGCTGTGTGCATGTCTTGTTAGATATCTGACCTGTTAACATATATAAGACCATCCAGTCCATGTATTGCTTCATTTCAATCCCTCAATAGTGTTTCCAAGTAACAAAATACCAGGTGACGGCTGGAATTTGTTTTTAGCACTACAGGGCCAGTATTTCCAGGATACTCCCTATTATTTCTGCTGCTGTTAAACCCACAAGTTGTGCGGAAGTGGAGAACTATGTAGATTCTATCATTTCATTTTCTTGGTACTGAGCAATTGGGGACTTTGATTGATTGCAGACGAGATGCAGACGATTCTGAAGGAAAGCTTGGCTGCTAGTTGCACATTGTTCAACTGTTAAAAGAGACTATTGCTGCAAAAAGGATAATTAGGAAATATTAGTTGCTCTAAAATATTTTTGTTTACAAGTAGTGATGATAAATTAAAACTTGTACGGGAAAGATAGAGTTGTTTTGTCAAAGTAACTTCAGGTGGTACTCTTGGCTAAATTACGAACGACGGAGCCAGAAGATCACCACGGGTATTGGTTACCCACTTTTGTAAACACAAAACTTGGGATTTTTTAGTGTAGGTGATTTTTAATATAATATTATCTAATATTATAATATTTAAAATATTTTTATGTTTTAAAATGCGAATATTATGATATTCGAAGATATCAATATTAAAAAATGTAATATTTAATACCTCAAAAAATGGCCCCTAAAGTTGATACATGTCAGCGCTTGGCACTCATAATGAGCCCATCTGTCAACCTTCTCTCCAAAATTGGTTATCTTCATTCCTCATTCATTCGCTTTCCCCAGTTTCTTTCGCCTTCGCAATTTCTCTTTCTTCTGCATCAACACTCACGAGACTTCATCGTCGGTGATGGAGTTCAGAACTCGTCGACCTCTTTCCTTCATCTAATTCGGCAATATTCGTCGGTATCAACTTTGGTTCATGAGAATATTTTTGTATTTGGGATGGGAAGTTCATGAAAGAGAAATGATGATGGTTACCTCATGAGTGTTCAGGGAGAGGGAGATATTTGAATCTGGGTTTCGAAGTTTGGAAATGACTTGAGTTTGATTGTAAATCTGGGTTTTTGGAAATAAACAATTGGAGAAGCTGTGGAAGAAGAAAGAGATTGGAAGGGAAATTTGTTTTCTCACACCACACATTTTGAACTTTGATATTGCGTACCAAACGACACCTTAGATGATTGCCAAACGATTATCTATCTGCGATTTGGCTTTGATCACTACATCAAATTGTTGTTAAACTTCTTTCATATCTAGTATTTTTAAGTACATTCTTAAACTTCTTTCATGTCTGTAATTGTTATCTTATCGTTAAGGCAACAAATTCTTCCAATCATTTCCAGATTAACTTTTAGATATAATTAATGTTTAGTCATTAATAATTTAATATTCGAGTGTGCCAATTTAAACAGGCCAACTGGTCAATGGTTATTTGATAAATATTTTTAAACATTATCAAAAAATAAACCTAGTTAATGAATTAATCAGAGTCGAATTTCCTTAAAATCTCTCTAAGTATCTTATTCAAAATTTTAATTAGTATTAATCGAAATATCAATGAATGTGGTTTAGGTGCCACGCCGATCAATGAATCAAAATGAAAATGAAAATTTGCTTTAATGTAAACAGGGTCGCAAGACTGCACGATAAGAGTTTAGACAATTAAAGATGAAACTGCTTAGATGTCGAACCCCCTAGGCAATTCTAATTCACAAATGACAGACAAATTCCACGATTTAAAAGAAACATGATAGATGCATTACACTATCACAATTCTTCTCTAATCGAATCACGTCCTTTCGAGTCTGCTAATTTGCTACCTATCTAGTATTCTAGTCCACTCTTTCGAGGCAAATATCTAAAACCCGCTAGGCGATTTACCGATTTAGAATTGCTCACACGACAGACTAGTTCATTCGCTCCCGGATGAGGGTTAACGTCTAACCTAGTTATTTGATTTCGGTGTTCTAGACATGAAAGCTCTCACGAGTCTAAGACAAATCTAACATAGATTTAATTCAAGTTGATAAGGAAAGAACAATTCGAAAGCGAAATAAAATATGTAATGAAATCTATCCAACTCGCATAAATCGTTAAACGTATCAAATATTCGTTCATAGGATTTAACCTAGGGTTCATCTAATCTAAGCACGAGAAGTATAACTACGCATAATCTCAAAGAAACAAATCAGATTCAAAGAAGGAGACATTGGAATTAGGTTTACAAGAATAAATCCGAAAAACTTAATTTCACCGATTCACGTCGAAGAACTTGATTCGTCAATCTGAGCTCCGTGAAATCAATGCCTTCTCGTCACTGCGAAGTCTCTCAACTATCCTCTGAATTTCGTCCAAAGAAAGTTTGTGAATTACGATGGAGAGCTAGGTTTTTATAGAGAAGGATTCCTTGAGCATGTCAGATACCAAAAGTGTGCCCAATATAGACCAAGTGTGCGCTGCGCACTTTTGATATATATATAAGGCGCATTTTTGGAATAACTTCCAGAGACCAAACATCCAATTTAGGACCAAAAGTGCGTCTTAATAGACCAAAGGTGTGCAGCGCACTTTTGGTATATACTTTGCGCATTTTTTGTCTTGAACGCCGATTTGGTGATTTCTCCATTCGTCGATGCATCCATTCCTCCCTTGCACTTCATACAGTTCCAATGTCGCCGTATTCTGGAAATCGTTAAAAAAACACTACAAAAAGAACATCAAATGGACCCTGAATGGGTCTGAGACACTAAATCAAGTTAGGTGTTAGAAATGCACGAAACATCCTAAACTTCTTCCCAAAAACTATACGAATATACATGAAATGTCACTTAAACGAGGGCGATGAACATGAAAAATTGAGTGTCACCATTATTCTTGCTATTATTATGTTCAGTAAAAGCTACATGAAAGAGTTGATTAGCGAATAAATTGTACTGACTTAGATTGTATAATTTGAGTTCTCTTTAGAATTTTTTTTTTGAGTACCATGTGAGGTTTTGTTATATGAAGAACTTTCTAAGAAAAATATTCATGGTTGTATTTCGAGAATGGCTATGATTCTGTTCCAATGCTTACCAATGACGAAGGTGGCACAAATAAGTCCCGCCGCACTGTGCAGAGCCCCCAACGACTAGTTTAAGCGGTTCAAAGTTATTGCTTAGTTTTTTAAATTGGTAAGTGACATGTCAAATACCAATATTGTAAAGTTTATGCATATAATCAACATCAGATTGCACGGAATATAACATCACAGAGTACTAAGAAAAGCATGAATGGAGAAGGTAACATGAAAACACCAAATCACAATAATACAAATGACATGGTTTTATAGGGCACAGATCATGCATTTTGTTGCCTACTGTTGAATGCGTTTGACTTGATGTTCGACCTCCGAGTTTTTGGGCAAGTCCTTCTATTGTTCCCCTAGCATATGGGATGCAGGGAAAACCATCCTACACGGGGGAATGGTTGGGCAATTTTCTCTCCGGTGACCCTCTTGTTGGAACGGGGTGCAAAATGGCTCCACATGTTCAACACCCCAATCCAGTTTGTTGTGGATACGGTTGTGTCCTGGTCTTCCTTGTGCATGAAGGTGTACTTCATTGGGGATGATCTTTGTTCCACCATGGTGTAGCCAGCCTTCTATTCCTCCAATTGGATGGAAGGTAGTTGCATAATTCTGAGCAATGGTTGGCAACCGGTACATGTTGTGCACATAGTCGTACGGTTCAAAGTTGATCTTATTGAAGACCGCATAAGTGTGGCTGCAAGGGATCTTTGACTGCTAGAATATGCAACAACTACATCTACCCGCCTATTCTGGTGGTCGAGGTAAACTCGCAATTTTTTGACTCCTTATCTGTTTTGGCACTATAAACCGTGACCACGTCATAATCGCCCTGGTCATGATCATAGGTGCACACTTAGTGAGTAAGACAGTCGATACTGCACACATGCATCAGACTTTGGCAATGCTTAGTCTAGAAGTGATTCTGAGCCATATCCTTGTTGTAGTTTGTCTGACGTTCATTGAAATACCATTCCACCTAAGTCCAAAGCAACATAAGAATGTTAGTTAATGCTTCAAATCTAATTACATCAAACCGGACAGAATGAGTAGATATGCACCTGTGAAACGTTGCGTGAACTAGTGCACATACCAAAACTGCCTGAAAGCCTTTAAATGCACGATTGATACTCTTAACCATATTCATCATCTTAATGTCGTAGCGCCAACTGCCTAACTTAGAGTCAACCACCTTACTCCACAATGCTTGTTCCTCAAGAACTCAGTGAGGCTTGTTAAATACTCCACAATGCTTATTCCTCAAGAACTCAATGAGGCTTGTTACTTACTCAACAATGCTTGTTCATCAAGAACTCAGTTAAGCTTGTTAATCCCGAGCCCAGTGTCAGCCTCATGAAACCAAGCAATCTTGGCATCAAACTTCCTGTAGGATCCCTCATACACTATTGCCTTAAGATTTTATGTGACACCCCAATTTTGGTCATCGGTTTAAATTTCTATTGGCTTAAAATCTTACTCATTGAGTAGAATTTTGGAGTTGGAAACCGAATTGATTTCATTAATTCTAAAAGTTGACTCTGCATACCAAGTATTAAAGGCTTGCAAGGCTCAGGATAGTTATCGGGTTCAGCCCGTCAGACCATTCGAATTATTACGACCGAGACCGATCTGGGAGATTGTTTAAATTTAAAGTGTATGTGATTCATGCATTGATGCATGAGCCATGCATGTGGTCACATAGTACTGGCTTGCTTTAGTCAGCTTAATGGTGTATTTGACATGGGATGCAATTCTTTGAATGCTGCAACCACCAACGTGGTTTTATGGATGTCACTGGCGTGGTCAGTTGATCACCACGGGTGTGGTCGGTTTTCCGTCACGGAAGTGGTGTGTTATGTATATAAGACATGTTATGTTTTTGTTGATAGAGGAATGGAAGTCCTCCGAATCAATTTCTCTATACTACCGATGAATGCAATCTCGAAGGATAGCGATTCAAGTTTGAAGGTGCAGACAAGCCCTGATTGCGTCAAGATTTCAGAAGGGTGATGTGAAACCTGCCCCTAGTCCTCCAAATAAACATAAACATATACATAATATATGAGAATCTTGAAACACCTCATATCAATGATAAACGAAAGCACATTAGAAACAGAGCATCAAGGTTCAAAATCGAGTACTAAAACAACAAGTAAACCATCCCAAAAAAGGGGAACTCAACATTCAGAGATAAGTACTGAATCAACTAAAAACATTTGAAAAATCCTGCAAACATGAAAAACTAAAAAGGGATAAACGAGGTCCTCCAAGGTACCTCTCTCTATGACTCCCAGAGCAACTTGTTCAAGGTGTCAATGCTCGTGTAGCCCTCTTAGGCGATATTTTCTCATGAGGTTCCATAGTTGATCATGCAAGAAATTGAGATAGGGTCAGTGATAAGCACCGAGTGACTAAACCTAAAATGCAAAGAACTAAACTAGCATATAGAAATATGACCCTGTGGTCCTGTAGGCATCATCCTAACATCATCTACCCCTAGCTGTGAGCGGGAAGCCTCATGGTGGTTCAGACCATGAAACCACCTTGAATACCATGAGAGCGGCAACTCAAGGCATACTCATCACATCCTGCATGAACCTGATTATAACCTGGGGGATTGTGCAATCCATGAGTGGGTAACCAGCGCATATCAAGAGGTAATCTAGCTAAACCTGATAATAGTTCAATCGCCATGAGCTTATGCTTGAAATTAAACAATTGTCTGTACAGTAGATCATACGCTACTGTACAGCCTGAGAGCCAATCTCTAAATCACAACATCTGTATAGTAGATTACACGCTACTGTACTGTCCTAGAAGCCTGCCGCAAAAACACAACACATATATAATAGATCACATGCTACTGTACAGTCATGAGAATCCAAACATTGGATTCCTGACAATGTAATTACAGTTCTACGCTGAAAGCGGAAAAGTTATCCTAACCCCTACCGCTGATTAGCTTTCCTAGAAGAGTATAAACTGAAGATGCCTTCCCTAGCTCGACCCTCTTATTCCCTCTGACCTGTAGAGATCAATCATAGGATTGAAATCCCAATACCCCAAATCCTAACCTATCAGGTTTTTCTACGTAGGATTCAAATCAAAGGATTGAGAATGGAGGGAGAAGATAGATTACCTTCTGAAGCGTCCTCAACAATCTCCAAGCCTCTCTTACTAATCTGGGATCTATCGACTTGTTCCTCTCCTCTTCCTGTAATCGTTCACCATCGTCAGAGAAAATTATAAGATTAGGATTCTATAATTTTGAGTATGGTCATGACTGTAATAAAGTAATAAGTCTACCACGCCCGTGGCCGACTTACCACCACGTCCGTTGCCGTCAGGCAACCACGCATGTGACCTATTGGTGGTCACGATCATTATCTCTGGATGGTCATGCCCGCGAATGATTACTGATCACAATCGTGGTCTTTTTGACAACCACGCTCGTGACAAGCTAACGGTCACGCCCGTGATTGTCCAAAATGAATCCCATGATTTTCATATTATCTCGTGAGCGATTCAGTTATAAACCTAAATCTAAAACTGAATCTTTCTCGAGCTAATCTAGAAATCATATTTATCTCTCATCGATCTAGAGGAAACAATCTCAACATCATCCTTGTCGACCCTCTGAAATCTCGAGGAAATCAGAGCTCCTTTGCACCTTCAAACTTGGATTACCGTCCTTCGAGATTACTTTCGTTAGCAGTACAGAGAAATTGAGTTGGAGCTTTTAATTATTCTGCTATCTAAAACTCTAATAATTTGTATATACAGAACACATTACGCCTGCGGCCTTATTAACACCACGACCGTGACCAATGTCTAACCATGGTTGTAGTCACCAACATCCCACGGTCGTAGCCTCCAAACGGCCACGCCCGTGGCTTCACACATTAATAAATTATTTCGTCAATTGAAGCAGGCCATTACAAAGACCAACGTTAAGAGCTCTTCCACGCGAAACATGCATTAGATAAGTTCTACTTTCACTTAAACATAATAACTTCTATCACTCAATGGACACATGTTTCGTGGTTGATTACGTCAGCTACTCTATTAATAATCCCCATGGTGGATCTTGGTTGTACCACCTTGACGGTCCTAACAGTTGAAGCCTAAATTACGTAATCGAAACGAGAAGTTCTGATGGCGTTCCATTCAATGCATTCATCGCCCTCATTTAAGCAACATTCCATGCTTATCTGTATAGTCTTGGGCCGATGTTTTAGGATGTTTTGCGCATTTCTAACTTCTATCACGATTTAGTGTCTAGGACCCGTTCAAGGTCCTTTTGATGTGATTTTGAAGTGTTTTTGTAAGATTTTAGGTACATGACGATGTCGAGGCACTATTTGGAGCGGTATGGATCTGCATGGAAGGTCCAGGATGGTTCGAGGAGTGAAGAAAACACAAGTGATGAAAGATATTAATAATTGCGCTATAGAATGGTCAATTATTGCGTTATGTCCATAGCGAAATCTTTGACATATCTATACCGAAAGATTGAAAAATCTGGCAGTTTGATGGATTTTGGAATTTCTATTTAAAGCA
Organism: Linum usitatissimum; assembly: GCA_030674075.2. Classification (NCBI taxonomy): domain Eukaryota; kingdom Viridiplantae; phylum Streptophyta; class Magnoliopsida; order Malpighiales; family Linaceae; genus Linum; species Linum usitatissimum. The sequence continues at coordinate 535,152 of JAUJYP020000368.1, read as the reverse complement.
CGATTCTCCTCCATTCAAAGACAAACTTCTTTGGACGAAATTGAGAGCTTTGAGAGCAACTTTAAGGCAACTTCAAGGAGCTCATAATCGGCGAAAAATCAAGGTGACGAAACAAGTTCTTCGGGAAGATCAGCAAAATTAGGGTCTTCATAATTATTTGTATAAACTTAGAATCTATGTCTTCCCCCTCTGATTTTGATTTGTCCTTTGAGATTATGATTGACTAAACTTCTCTTGCTTAGATTAGATCAACCCTAGGTTGATTCTTACGAACAAATGATTTGACATCGTTTTGTGATTTTTGCGAATTGGATGAATTTCAGTTCCTGTTTGATTTTGATTTTATTTATGTTCTTGTCTAATCAACTTGATTGGATCTTTGTTAGATTTGTCTTAATACTCGAGAGCGGAAAAGAGAGGCGACAGCCTGCCATTAAAAGAAACCAGAGGTAATTACTTCATCTTTGAATAGGATGCCTAGTTAACCAAACAACCTGGAGGGACTTCTTGCCATTCATATGAGTGGTTTAGTCTCGCTCAAAGAGCCAATAGAGGAAAGGGACAACCCTCTCTCTATCTTGGTCTCGATAGCTTGCATATCAAGACCGCCAAAATAAAAAAAACTAGGTTACACGTTAACCCTCCTCGAGTAGCGAATGAACTAGTCTGTCATATGAGCAATTGTTGTTTTTTAATCACATAGCACGTTTCATATATTCGTCTCGAAAGAGCGGACAGGGATACTAGATAGGTAAAAAATTAGGTGTCGCGAAAGGGCGTTATTTGATTAGAGAAGAATTGTGACAGTTCTTGAATTTATCTTGTTCATTTTAAATCGTGGAATTTTTCTATCATTTGTGAATTTGAATTGCGTAGGGGGATTCGAAATCTAAGAAGTTTCACCCCTGATTTTCTAAACCATATTCATGCAGTCTTGCAAACATTACTTTCAAAGAAATTTTCATTTTTATTTAATTTTTTGATTGATTCTCGTGGCACCTAAACCATACTTGTTATTTCATCTACTTGTACTTATTACAAATTTGAGTAAGATGCATAGAGAGACCCTAATGAGATTTGACTCTGGTAATTTATTAACTATATTATTTTGAGGCGTGTAAAAAAAGTTCATCACGTTGCATACTAAACTCGAGTCAAGCCATTGCACCAAAATCAAGGCGTCACAACTCTCCCCTCCTACAAAATGTTTCATCCAAAAACTCGAACCTCACCCCAGGAAGCGGGAAAGATTTGACGCAATGGTGTTCAAACCCTCATGCTTGCACCCCTACTTGGTAGAAAACGTCCCTGATGTGTTGTCCTTCTTAAGGACCCAACCGGTTCACTCCTTGGTAATGACCTAAGGTTAAACCACAACCCATGTCCTAGTAGAGTGATAGTGGTCAACACCTCCGCTTCCCTAACTCTAGCTTGACCCACCCGAGCCGAACTTAGGGCTCATTTCTGGCCCCTACCAAACTCCTTTAAGCCCGACCCTCGAAATCCATTTAGCCGAGATTCCAAAGCTAAGTTGGGCACGCTTTGTCAACATAAGCGTATCCCTTTTTCCTTAGACCAGTGTCCACTATGCTCAACATAAAACCTACCCCTCAAGCTTGCTACCCGTTGAGCACCACTACATGGCAAATTTCTCAGAGGCTACTATACGACCAAGATCGGAGACTCACTTTCACTGTTCTAGGTCCTACTAACCTCTGAGTCGTTCCAGGATCTGTGCATACTCTAGTAGTCTGCACAAGACCGGGTCTCAAATAAGGACGACACCTTATCTACATGCCTGATCATGTGCTATACTTATCCCACTGCATCACTGTCCACATGTGTAATCCCTCAGCATACCTTTCCCATGACCAATAGGCCCGCCACGCCTGTGGCTAGCACACACAATGCTCGTGGCCAGCATACCACCACAATCGTGGCTTGCTATCCAACCACAATCTTTCTGTCACACATCTCATGTTGTCTCCATTCCCCATTGAAAACCTAGTATCGCGCTCCCCATGGTTAGTAACGTCACTGACTACCACACGCATTGATTCATCATGTGTCATTCTCATGATCTACTAGACCATACCTGAGCTAGTTCTCTTGCCATGCATGTGGCTTATACTGTCGCATACGGGTCGGCATAACAACAACAACCATGCCCCTCGGCACCACACCTGTGATGCACTGATTACCTCCCCCATGGCCAACAGCGCACCACGCCCATGGCTTACCAACTAACCTCAGCCGTTTTCTGTCATGCAACACCCGCTGCCTCACTCCCCATCATCGTCCACTGCTAGTTACGCCTTGTCCATCAAACTTATTACGAATACTGCCTTCTAGAATTCAGATGCTACTATCACTCCATTCATCCCAAGCTATATCAACTTCTCCTAAGATGAGCTTCCACTAGTCCCTGAACATTGTCTTTCGCTTAAACCACGTTAAGAACCTTTAAAATCTAACCTATAAAGAGTGCAAGGATCCACCTTTCAAAGACAACGCCTTTAAATCAATGAATCAACCCATGGACAATACTCATTGTCCCCCTAGACCTTCTTTTTCTATTCCACTTCTTGCTCCCTTGAATCTCTTTCCTCCAGATTCGAGCATCAAAGGCTCACACCTCACTCACAACCCCTAAGCACTAAGCTACTCAATCCTTTAAAATCTGAACACTCTCTGCCCTTCCCAGATGATAAGCCACTTGGTAGTCACCATAATGCGGAGGGACTTTTCTTGACCTACCCAGCATCAGATTCGCACTTTCAGTACCTTTATGGACTCTTCATCCCCCAAGCACTGTTTCTAGCTGGCCAACCTGCACTGCCATGTCCCAGACATGGAAGTACAAAGACCATTCGTTATTGCAGTGCTGCTTCGAAAATACAACTAGTCGAGCGGCTAGCTCAACCTTGCAACATTCATCCTGCTACACAAACTATTGTTCTCCATCTTCCTGTCTACTCTTGGTTCATGTTCCCAACAGCTGGTCATACTAGTCACATAGTACTACCAAGACCTTAGCCAACTTTTAAGATTCAAGTCATCCCTTACCATGATGACAGTTCTCACAAGCCTGATTTCTTTGCTCCACTAAGCCTATGCCATTCTACCACTTCTTTCTCTTAACCTCCTTCTGATTAAGAGCTCCTTCCAAGCTCTTTTTTCGAGTCATACTATACCCGTGGAAGACCCTTTGTCACGCCCGTGACAAGCGTGATCACACCCGTGGTACTTTCCTTAGCACTCCCGTGATTGACTATCCATCACGGTCGTTGGCACTTGCCATTTACGGTTGTTTCCTCCTTTTAGTCGTGGTCATGATCTGCAACCCACCACGCCCATTGTTGCCTCATCAGAACGCATGTAATCACTGCCAAATCACGCCCGTGAGGTACTACGTGTCATGACTGTCATCTAACCAGTCCAGTGACGAAAAATTATGCATGCTCATGATCAATAGTCACCCACAGTCGTGACCAGCTTTCCGCAACGCCCGTTATATACCATCCCTCACGCATGTGGCCAACTCTTAGCCACACCCGTTTCTGGTTGATCACCATGATAGTGGTCAACTTCCTGTCATGCCTGTGATTGAGTTCTTTTTTATAGAACTGATGTTGCTGATATAGTAACACTCGTTACCATCTTTTGAAACAAATATAGGCCTCATCCTTACTCTTACCCTGTCTACTCATTAAGTCCTTAGATGCTTCCCATCCTTGCCTTCGAGCTTTTTGCTCAAGAGAACACCAGATATTCCTTGCCTCGTTGCTGTAATTGCCCCAAAGAAGCAAAAACATCCTCCATACTCTGAATTCCTTTCCCCCATTGGGGTCGAGATGGATCATCCTACTATTAGCTCTAATGAAGAGCTCTACTTGATCAGACTCCTGGAGTCTCATACCTGTTTCCACATATCACTACCCCTCGTCTTGCTAATATTCTTAAGTTCAACAGCAAGCCTCTTTATCAAGGAAGCAAGGTATTCCCCTTGGTTCCTCAACATCTTTTTTTTTGTCTTCCTAGAGATGGCGGGAGAGTGGTCAACTCCGGGCACATTCCCTTTCCAAAACACCTGAATCCTGAAATCTCTTTTCATAAAATTATTTGCAAAGACTGACTCACCACATCATGAAATCCCTAGACACTCATCTATTGCCCCCAAGGAAGTCTAGTACCGTTATAGGTGTGGATTCACCTTCTCCCCTCTTCAGGTTTGTGATGCCTCTAAGGAGCAGCAACACACCAATAGCGGTAGAAGACAACTGGCCTCTGATACCATTTGTAAAACCCCACCCTAGGAGTCCCGGTCAAACCAGTGTTTCAACCAAGGAATCGTACTCGGGTTTCAGCCTGTACCAAACTCGACTCTCAACGACAAATAAATGCACAAAACAAGCATTAAATACTGAACATGAAACCATTTATTAAACCTTTTAATACTAACAGACAAGGATTATGAATCCTCAGATACATGCTGAAACAAGACAAGTGCAGATACAACTCCAATTCTCAAAATACAACAACACATATATCAAACGATATTAAAACTTCGACCAACTCTTTCCTCAGTAAAATCTCCTACACTTTTGACTGTACACACACAGATACAACATGGAAATGAACATCTTATAAGGTCAATGGCTAACTGGCGTAGAACTGAGACTGAAATTGAGGATAGAACATAGAAGTCATCCTAGTCACTACTCTAATAAAGTGATATTGTAGTCCTGTAGACATATACCTAGTATCAGCCACCCCAAGCTGTATAGATAGCCTCATTATGGATCAAACCATGAAACCTGAATGTCAACACAACACGTCATGCTTGAAAGCATCTGTAAGCATGCTCAACACGTCATGCCTGAAACATGAATGCCAACTGTGGGATTGCACTATCCAAGGGTGAGTGACCGATGCATAATCATCGTGAGCTAGTCTACCTAGGCCTATCATGTCCTATCATATAAGACCTGTGAATCACACGCCATAGTTTAAATGCCAATCGCTTATACTCAAATCCTAACACACCATCTATATAGTAGATCACAAGCCATTATACAACCTGACAGCCCTCGCTAAACATCCTGTCACTACGTTTATACAGTAGTAGATCACCGCTACTGTATAGCCTATGAGCCTCGCTCAACATGGTGATATAATCGTAACAGGAATCCCATCAATGGATTCTGAAGCATCCTAGTACGGTTATACGGTTATAAAGCAGAACAAAATCTTAAACCCCCGCCTCTTAAGAAGATCTAACACCTCTGAATCTGACTTGACATGATTCCTCTTAGTGCCACACATTATAGATTCAATCTCTAAATATTATACTAATGTCAGACCAGTCATTTAATTTCTAGAAACTACAACTTGATCCTTGAACTTTATAAACGCTACAGAAAGATCACTTGACATCCCAAACTTGAAGACTGGTCACTAAACTTTCCTGACCTTGCAAACCGGCTATCTTCTCCGATGATCTTCCAAGTTTCTTGGAATCCAAAACCATCAATCTCACTCTCTCGACCACAATCCCAATGCCGCCCTGATCTACTACTCCCGGGGGCTCCATCGATTCTTGATACCAAGAATGATCACAAAATCATCAACACATGGGAAAATTCCAAAACCTAAATCCAAAATTGAATCTTTCTCGAGCTAATCTGAAAATCATATTTACCTCGGATCAATCTAGGGGAAACAATCCTGGCATCATCCTTGTAGATCCTTTGAAATCTCAAGGCAATCGAAGCTCGTTTGCACCTTCAAACTTGGATCGCTGTCCTTCGAGATTGCTTTTGTCAGTAGTATAGAGCAATTGATTTGGAGCTATCAATTATTTTTTCGTGCTAAAGCCCTACTAATTCTTATATACTGAACACACTACACCCATGACGAAAACCTGATCACGCTTGTGGCCTTACTAACACCGCGGCGGTGACCAACTTATAACCATGGCCATGGTCACCAACATCCCACGATCGTAGCCTCCAAACGGCGACGCCGGTAGCTTCGCACATCAATAAATTATTCCTTCCATTGAAGCATGGCATACAAGGACCGATGGTACGAGCTCTTCCATATGAAACATGCATTGTTCATGCATTTACTTTCACTTAAACATAATAACTTCCATAACGCAATGCATGCATGCTTCATGAATGATTAGGTCATCTAGTCCATTACTAGTCCCCATAGTTGATATTGATTGCACCACCTTGACGGTCCTATCGGTTGAACCCTAAATTACTTAATCAACATGAGAAATTCTAAACCAAAGTCGAGTTAAATCGTTGAACCAAAATTAGGGTGTTACACCTAGGGTGGTGTTTCACAAATGGTATTAGAGTTCAATTGTCTTTTACTGCTATCGGTGTGCTACCTGCTCCTCAGAGGCGTCACGAACCTCATGAGGGGAGAAGCTGAGACCACACCTGTAACGTTACTAGACTTCAATAGGTGACAGTAGATGAGGGTCTAGGTGATGTCATGATGTGGTGAGTCATTCTATGCAAAAGGTTATAAGGAAGGTTTTCAAGGATTTAGGTGTTTTGAAAAGGGAACATTCTTGTAGTTTTTTAATATTTGAACAACCCCTCTCCCACCAGGTGCAGGAAGACAAAGGAAAGGGAACATTCTAGTAGTTTTGTCAGATTTGAGAAACCAAGTGGCATAGTACCTTGCTTCTTTCATTTAGAGGCTTGATGTTCAACTTTAAGAGTTCCGACAGGGCGAGGGCTAGTGATAAGAGAAACGGGGATGACACTTTGGGAGTCAGATCAAGTAGAACTCTTCATTAGAGCCTTTAGTACGATGATCCTTCTGGACCCCAATGGAGGAAGGGAATTTAGAGTTTTCGAGGATGTTTTTGCTCCTTGAGAGTAATTACATCAAGGAGGCAATGAGCCTCTATTGTTAAATTGAGAATCATGCTCAAAGGCAAGGATTGGAAGCATCCAAGGGCCAAAGGAATGGCTAGTGAAAGAGAAGAGATAGGTCTACGTTAGTCTAAAAAACACAGTAACGCATATTACTATAACAGAAGCAACAACAACTCTGGGATTTCTAGGAAAAAGAAGTCGGTCACAAGCGTGATGGTAGGTTGACCACGATCATGGTGATCAACCAGCAACAGGCGTGTTGAAGGTCAGCTACGGGTGTGGCAAAGAGTTGGACTCGGGCGTGAGGGATGGTACCTAGTAGCAGTGGCGAAAAGGTGGTCACAGTCGTGGGTGATAGTTGGTCACAGGTATGACGAATAGTTTGTCATGAGCGTGGTTGGATGACAGTAATGGTTATGACACGTAGTACGTCACGGGCGTGATTGTGTAGTGATCACATCATCATGTTTAGCTAGCAACGGGTGTGGTGATAAGGCCCCTATAGGCGTGGTGATGAGGCCATCACATGCATGGTGATGAGACCACTACAGTCGTGGTGATGAGGCAACTACAGTCGTGAATGAGTGCTAGTCAGGGGCGTGACGGTTTGCAAACCATGACCGTGATTAAGACGAGGCAACGACCATGAATTGAAAGTGGAAACGATCATGGTTGACAGTCGACCACGAGCATGGTAAGGAAATGACCGCGTGCTTGGTAAGAAAAGAACCACGAGTGTGGTGAGGAGAAGACCACATGCGTTGCATACCACAAGCTAAGAGTAGGAAAGGTGGTCAGGAAAAGGATTTTAAAAAAAGAGTTGTCGTAAGGGTACAATCTGAATAGAGGATAGTGAGTAGGGTTGTCAGAAACGTCATCAGGGGGAGGGATGACATGATGCAGAAGTTTGACTAAGGTTCTGATAGTACTATTATATTAGTATTATTTGTCGGTGGGGAACATGAGCCAAGAGCATACAGGAAAACGAGGAAAGGTAGTGTATGCAAAAAGGTGAAAGTTTTGAGGTTGAGCTATTCGCTTGACTAGCTTCATCTTCAAAGTAGCACTTCCATGTCTGGGACATGGTAGTACGGGTTGACGAACTAGCAACAGTACTTAGGGGATGAAGAGTCCCTAAAGGTATTGAAAGTGCCCAGTTGATGTTTGGTAGGACAAGTGAAGTCTCTCCGCTAGATGGTTACTACCAAGGGGCCGATACCATCGGAGAAGGACAAGGTGTGTTCAGATTTCAAGGGAAACCAGTTTTGAGGGTGTAGTACCATAGTGTTGAGAGGTCATGAGCGAGCCGAGCATCAGATATCTAAACTCATAGATGTACCAAAGTGGTGGCTAACATAAACACTTATAAATTGATAATAGATGTATCATCATGGTAATGTTGTTTGGAAGCATTTACTATTTATAGAAAGCTTAAATAACAAATAAGAGAATTAAGAAAACTAATATAGTTTATTGGTTGCAAAAAATGAACAAAGAGAAAAAAATGGAACGTCGCGAAAATAATTTGGTTTAGCTATCTGAGACGAGCCTTCATCGGGTCTAGCTGTGAGGCGGGGGTTCTTAGTAAAGGACTCCAACGAGGATACCTAATATCTGAGCAACTCCCGATGAAGGTTTCGCTATCTGAGGCGAGCCTTCATCGGGACTGTGGGTACTTAGTAAAGGACTCCGACGGGGATACCTAATATCTGAGCAACTCCCTAGATTGTTTCCTTTTTCCTCTTCGTTTCTCTAATTGTTCATAGATCTTTAATTGAGGCTTACACTTCTCCATTGATTCGTTCTGCAGCAAGTGCGCTCCAACAGAGGGTTCCGAGGGTGGTGTATAGGTCGGTGGTCCCCTGTCAATCCCGGCATCTGATCTGGTCGATTTGTCCCTGATTTCAATGAGCGATTGCCCTAAGACTTGGGTTAACTCTACTTGGTGTCCAAGGACCTCGAGCTTGATTTTGTCAAGCCTGAGTTTGGCGACGATGTGCTTCAGATCCCTTAAGAAACTGTTGAAAAAGGCTTGGAAAAAGTGTTGTCTTGTTGCGCAATTCCTTGGATATTCCTTATCTGTGCGGGAACAGCAAGTTATTGCAAATCGTTTGTGGGGGAGAGATAGTTACGTTAGGGTATTTGCGATGGATAGTTGCATCTTCCTTTATCAATCCCCTACATGGAAACTTGTGACTGGTTGCTCAGGTCATGGCTATGGCACATTAATAAGTTGACGATCTTATTTCGTCGATAGGGAGTTGATATTCAGCCGATTATAAAAACTGATGAAGTGAAGCCTGTTTGGATTAAGCTCTCAAACATCCTTATTATGTTGCAATCAAAATCAGGGTTGACTAGGCTAGCTAGATCCATAGGTAAGCTACTTAACATGGATATGATAATTAAGTGTGTTGTTGGATCAACAACAAAAGTCAGTGCTACCATTGATGCTATTAAGGTGCTGCATGAGTCCATCTCTATTTTTGTGGTGGGTGGCCCTCCAGTTCAAGTGAACGTGGAGTATCACTAGATGCCTTTGTGATGCACTTCTTATGCAATCTTTTGTACTTGTTCATGTCTGGGGGTTAAAGAGAAGGGGAAGGCTAAAGTCTGGGTGCCTAAACAGCCAACTGTGGAGGCATCAGAGCCTCTTACCCATGAACAGTTGCAACAAGATGTTGTGGGCACTGGAGATGCTGAAAATGTAGGGTCCAAAGAGATTGCTACTCCTCTAAATACCAGTCCTACATTCTTAGGGAAGGGTGGTGAAAGCTCTTCCTCCAAAGGCTCCAATTGTTAAGAAAAAGTCTCCCTTAATCTTTGAAAATCAATTTAATAGTTGTCTCAGAATTCTAATGATGCTTTATGGTACGGGTGAATGGTCAGTTTTCTCATGGAATTGGTAGGGGTTTAATTCCCCAAAGAAGCACTGTTTTTTAGTTTCTTGCTTAGATAAATATTATATAGATATTGTAGTTATTCTTGAAACACGAGTAAATCAAGGGAAGGTACACGATATTCTTGTGAGGAGTTTCCCGTCGTGGAATTTCTTCTCCACCTATGATAAAAATAAATTGGGGAAAGTATGTGCTATTTAAAATTGATGATATCTCGAAGGTCTACTTCATGTTTCTCTATAGTGCCAATGATGAAGGTGGTCATCTCAAGATATATATGGATGTTGTGAATATTATATAAGGTCTTTCTTTACCAGTGGCCATCGTCGATGATTTTAATGTGATTTTGTCACAAACAGAAGCATCTAATGAGGAATTGGGCAAATGGTTCTCTTCTTGTTGATAATCTGTCTCTGGACCTGATTTCACATGACAAAACAACCTGGTTGAGGACCCAATTTCTCATCACCTTGATCAATGTTTTGCTAATGCTCAACGGCTGAATTCTGCTCCTAATAGTCGTGTGCAGCTTTTTACTCCAGGGATCTCTGACCATAGTGGAATTTTCATTCATATGGAGTTCCAGCAAGACACTTTACCAAAACCTTTGCTTGGCACATCACAAGGATTGAAAATCAATTGGGAATTTATTACCAATTATTCACTATATGGCAAAGGTAGTAATGAGCTATTACAAGACATTGCTTGGCACAGTAAATCTAGATGTTGAGAGGAAGCCAGTGAAGGAGTGGGAGCAATGTCTTCCTACCAAGCTAATTGCTAGTTAGTACAATGCACGTTGCTATAGCATTACACCAGCAAAAAGTTAAGGATGCAGTCTTTGCAATAGGAGAAATTCCTAAGCATGTAAACTCGACTTTGCTTGTCCTAATTCCCCATAAAGCTCAAGAAGTTAGTGTGACACCTCGATTTTGGGTTGATTTTCAATTTTGAGTATTTTTTCAAGTGTCCAGATTCTGGAAATGGCTGACGGGTGGATGACCACGGTTGTGACTGTGAGTCAGTCACAAGGGTGGTTGTCAGATCGACCACAGTTGTGGTCAACTGCCAGTCATGAGCGTGACCACTAAAAGATCACTATCGTGACCATCGGTAGGTCACAGGTCGTGGTTCACAGGCAGTCACAAGCATGGTAGTAAGTCCGCTACTGGCGTGTTGGACTTATTATAAAACCAGAGTTGTAACTCAGAACACACAGTAACAAAACCTAGGAAATTCTCTTACAAACGATGTTCTCTCTCAAGAGGTGGAGAAGGCAGAGGTTAGCAGTCCCAAATTGTTGGCAGAGGGTTGAAGAGGATAGAGGAAGCTTTGGAAGGTAATAAATCTTCTCCTTCTCTCTCAATCTTTGGGGTTTTGGGATTTCAATCCTACAATATCAAGGCAGCAGCTTTGAGGGGTGAGCACCTAGTAGAAAAGACTCTGCTGGAGGAGTCTTGGGTAGAGGGAGCAGTTATGCAGAGAGTGCATAACGAATCTCATCGTTCTTCCTTTCGATTAGTTTGATGTGATCTTAGGGATGTGTTGGTTGGAGCACCATGAGGCCATCGTGGACTGTAAGGAGAAGACGATTAGGTTATCTACGCCTAAGAAGGAGGATGTAGCAATTACTGGGATTCAGGGGCAAGAGCACCGTGGACGTCCTTTCATTTCCGCCTTAAAGGCGGAGAGGTTGATCATAAGCAGATGTGAGGCTTTCCTAGCTCATATTTTCCTGGATATAGAGGTATGGATTGGGGATGTACCTGTAGTTCAGGAGTCCCTAGACGTTTTCCCAGACGACTTGCGGGAGATGGCTTTTGATGGAGAGGTGAATTTTATATAGAGACGGTGTCAAGGACAACACTTATATCCATAGCACCCTACTGTATGGTGTCGGTGGAGTTGAAGGAACTCAAGGAGCAGTTGTAAGAGCTGTCACAGAAGGGTTTCGTCCGCCCTAGTGTGTCAACCGGAGGTGTGCCAGTGCTATTTGTGAAGAAGAAGGATGGGTCTATGAGGATGGGCATATACCACAGGAGGTTGAACCAGGTGACTGTCAAGAACTGGTACCCTCTTCCTTGCATTGATGACATGTTCAATCAACTTCAAGGAACGGTTGTGTTCTCTAAGATTGATCTGAGGTTGGGGTATCACTAATTATATAATACCCCTATCCTAATACAAAAATATTAATGTGTAACTCTCTAAGCTTATTCGTAAGAATTTGGTTTATACTAGTGTCAACCTAGTATTATTTGTATTTGTAAAGTGTTCAATTAAATGCTTGACATGAAAAAGATTGGATGTAATCAGACTAGTATATTCTGTACATAGTAAGAGTGGGATGACAATCCTCCCATCTACAGACCCTTGTTTGTATTCGGCGACCGATGGGACCCGACAAGGATGACCTCTAGCACCTTTCCTGACCATTTAATCGCCGCTGATAGTCGTAAATAGGACTCTGATTATGACTCCCCAATTTTGGGTTAATATCTGACTCAGGGTTTAATTTGGATTTTGTGAGCCCTTGTGAATCAGCCGTCAGATGGACCACCACAGGCCTGACGAACAGTCTGTCACGTGCGTGATCATTAGGTAGATCACGATCATGGTTAGTGATAGTTACGTTTGTGGCTGACAGGAGGATCATGGCCGTGAGCATCAGCAGGCCATGAGCGTTATTGCTATGACACCACAAGCATTGTGGTCAGTAGACCACGGGCGAGGTGGACTGCTTATAAAATGAGAGTCTCAATTCCAGAGTTCAGATTATAGAAACCTAATTCTTTTGCAATCACTGACAAACGTTGATTGGTTCCAAGCAAGGGAGTGGAACTTGTTGATTGATCGCAGATTAGTATGAGAGGCTTAGAGATCATCAAGGAAGCTTGGGAAGGTAATCTACCTTCTTCCTCCTTTCTCAATCCTTTGTTTTGAATCCTACGTAGAAAACCCTGCCAGGTTTGGATTTGGGGTTTTGGGATTTCAATCCTACAATAACTCTCTTCAGGTCCTACGGATCAGGCAATCCAGCTCTAGGGAGACGGCTTCAGATCAGACTCTTCAGAGGAAATATTTCAGATGGAGGGGTTAGGATTACTTTTCTACTTTATGCAAAGTATTATAACTAGATGTCAAGAATCCTTGCTTGGACTTTCAGGACTGTACAGTAGCGTGTGATCTACAGTACAAGTGGTTGTGATTTGCAGTTGAGTATTTCAGGCTGTGCGCGATAGCGTGTGATCTACTGCACAGACAGTTGTTATTTTGAGCTTAAGCTTACAGTGATGGATTGTGCATGTGATTAGGTCCCGTTATACATTGGTTGCCTACCATTTAGATTGCACAATCCCCCAAGAATCATTCAGGTTCAGATAGGATGTGATGAGTTAATCTTTAGTGTTGCTCTGATGGATTTTCAGGGTGGTTTCATGGTCTGATCCACCATGAGGCTGTCTCCTCATTGCTAGGGGTGGCTCACGTTAGGATGATGCCTACAGGACCGTGGGGTCACTTTATTAGACACTAGTTCAGTTCTTCACATTCAGCCTTACTTACTTAGGGCTTATCGCTAACCCCCTGACTCGTTACTTCTTACATGATCAACCTTGGGACTTCAGAAGCCAATGTCGCCTAAGAAGGGAGCACAAGTAGCAAAGCCACCTCAGAGTGACTCTAGGAGTTGTAGAAGGTACCTTGGAGGACCTCAGTTATCCCTTTCATTGTTTTCACAGTTTCTGACAATCTTCCATGTTTTCAGTTGTTTTGACCGACTTATTTACAGTTGTTGTTTCCCCTATTTGGATATATTTCAGTGATGTTTAGTTGAGGATTTCGACCCTTGGATGCTCTGTTTATTTTCGTTGTCGTTTACTTATGTATTGAGGATATTTCAGTTTAGTTATTATATGTCAGTTATTATGTTTATCTGTTAAGTGAACCCGCGAGATTGCATGGATCAAACCATGTGGTTTGATCGAGTCGTCTAGGGGCTGGTTTCACAATGAGTATCAGAGCCTGGTTATTTTCTACTATGTGATCGAGATTACTGGTACGGAGGCCTCATGAACCTGAAAGCGGCTAGTGATTTCAATAGCTCAGTACGTTCTATGATTTTCTTATATGTGTACGCATCTGTAAGTTCTGTGATTTTCTCTGGAATTTAAAAATGGGGAGTCAGTCACGGGCGTGGCGTGTTTTAGTTAGTCACGGGTGTGACGTGCAGACCACCATAGGCGTGGCTAGTTGTAGGTAATGGTCGTGGCTTGATGACGACCATTGGTGTGGTTAGTTAGTAGGTCACGAGCGTAGAGGGTCAGTGATCACAGGTGTGGCCGTGAGTACACCACTGGCATGGTGATAAGGATCACGAGTGTGGCAAGCTGCCACCCACGGGCGTGGTCGTGTTTTAAGACAGTTTCAGTTTTCTCGATTTTTAGAAAAACTCATAATTAAATTTATTTGAAAGGGAGGTTGAATAATTCATTCTGTTTGTAGCGAGCCCAAGGTATCATTCGAGAGGACTAGAGATCCACCTGTGCAAAGGATGGATTTCAAAGAGCTGACTCGTATGGGTGCCATCTCCTTTGATGGGGAGTTCACAGATCCGCAGTTAGCCGTAGTCTGGCTGAGAGAGTTGACAAATATGTTAATGTATCTGAGATTTGCGCCAGAGTAGAAAGTATTGTATGATGCTTACCTACTTAGAGGTACAACGAAGGAGTGGTGGGATAATCAGCTGGAGGTTGAGGAGACTTTCTAAGTCAGGATTGGGAGGAGTTCCTGATCTTATTCAAGAAATAGTTCATGCCAGAGCAGTGGCAGAAGAATAAGAGGGTTAAGTTCATCAACCTCAGGCAGGGTGAGATGAAGGTGGTCGATTATCACAATGCTTTCATCAAGTTGAGTAGGTGGTACAAGGGTCCAACTGAACCGAAGATGGAGGATATGAAGCAGATGTTGCTAGATGGGTTGAGGGCTCACATCCAAATTGGGGTCACCAGTTGTGATATGGCGACCTTGGCAGACATCAATGCAGCAACCCTGAGAGCTAAGCAGCTCAAAGATGTGAGGAAGGGATTGCATCAAGCTTGGTCGGAGGAAAAGAAGAGGAAGGCTGTGTCAAGCTGGTCACAATAGATGTAGAAGATGCATGAACCCTGGAGGAGGAGAGACACGCATGCAATACCCCTACATCTCTGACTCACTTCTCTGCTTCTGTCACCTCGATAGTGCAGCAAAAGTAGCCCACTACCGGATTTGGCCATCCTGTTTGTCCGGAGTGTGGGATGCGGCACTAAGGAGCGTGTCTAAAGAAAGCATGCAACTGCTTTTGATGTGAGAAGCCACGTCACTTTGCTCAAGAGTGCACCGCGTTGAGTAAGCCTGTAGCAATAGAGGCGAGAATGCAGCAGAGGTGGAGGCTCTAAGGCTCCACTGACGAGAGCCAATGCAGTACCGTTGGGATAGGGCATACTGGAAGAGAGGAATGCAGAGGCACGGAGCTGGGTGTACGCCACCAGAGCTAAGGCAGAGGTTGCACCAGATACCATCACGGGTACGGTTGTCCTTTTTGGTAGATCTTTTTAATGCCTTGTTTGATACAGGTGCCTCACATTCTTTTATCTCCACTGTTGTTGTTTGACTTTTACCAGTATTGCCTACTAGGATGAGTAGACCTTGTGGAGTTAGTACCCCAGTGGGGAAGACTCTACTACTAGAGTCTTGGGTAGAAGGAGAAGTTCTGCTCCTTGAGGATAGGGAGTTCACGTTGAACCTCATTAGTTTTCCTTTTGATGTGTTTGATGTGATTTTGAGGATGGATTGGTTGGAGCATCATGGAACCTTAGTAGATTGTAAGAAGAAGACGATCAGGTTCTGGATACCTGAGTAGGAGGATGTAGTCATCACATGGGATCAGTAGCAGATGCATCACGGGCGACCTTTCATTTCTTCCCTGAAGGCAGAGAAATTGATCAGAGGTGGGTGTGTGGCTTTTCTAGCTCATGTCACACTTGATACAGAGGGATAGATTGGGGATATGGCAGTAGTTCAGGAGTTTCTGGATATTTTTCAAAATCACCTACCAGAGGTACCATTTGAGAGGGAGGTGGCTGTCGTTATAGGTGGTGACCGATTTGGTGTCACTAGCATGTATATAGGTCATCAGCATATGTGAGTCGGGATGCCAATTGAAACAGAAGTCAGAGTTGTAGAAATTACTTTACCAGTTATATGACTGTTTATTAGTTTTTCATTGATAATTTAGAAAGACTGAGCCCGAGCCACCTACCAGTTCTTGACAGGTTATATTATATTAGAACAATTAATAGAGTATATGCTTATCTACCGCCAAACTAAAGTTGGAACGTTGTGAGACTGTGTATTTATGATATTTGTTTTAAAGATGAGTCCTTTCACTGTTTATTACTAGCTTCCGCATATGAGATGTTTGTCGTAATATTCCAGTTTTTTTCTGAAGTGTTATAAGTATCATTGTATTTAGTATTTTACTATTTTTATATTGCGTCAGGTGTCCATCCCAAGACAGTTTTCCATTTATTTTAATAAGTAAAACTGGGGTGTTACAAGTTGAAGGTGGTTGAGGAAGTTGTTCCTAAAACAGTATAACGAACGAGGTATGGCCACTATGAGTTCTTAGTGATGTCGTTCGGGTTGACTAACGCCCCTACAAATTTCATGGCGATTATGAAAAAGGTGTTTCATGGGTACTTAGACAAGTTTTTCATAATTCTCATTGATGACATCTTGGTTCACTCTAAGACATATGAGGAGCATGCTAAGCACTTGAGAGTAGTCTGGGCTACCTTGAGGAGGGAGTGTTTGTATGCCAAGTTCTCTAAGTGTGAGTTCTGGATGAGGGAGGTGTTGTTTATGGGCCACTTGATCAGTGGTGTAGCCATTGAGGTGGACCCGAGAAAGGTGGAGGTGGTAGTAAATTGGTCACCGCCTAGAAGCGTGACTAAAGTGAGGAATTTTTAGGGCATGATAGGGTACTGTTGGAAGTTTATAGATGGTTTCTCTAAGATAGCATGACCACTCCACAAGCTGACTATGAAGGACATGTCTTTTGCCTAGAGTAAGGAATTAGTTTTGGTGTGGGAATTGGGGGCTGGAATTGGCCCAATTCCTTGTTTTTTCTTTACAAAATTACTAGCCCAATTTCATCCCAAAATGGACTTTCACAATCCCAGGTGAAGGGGACGGATTAACCAATTCCTACTCAATTTTCACTCACACCCAAAAATAACCTTCTTAAAAAATCACCCGCATCTCCCTCGAGCTCATCATCGATCTCCTCTCCCCCTAGAGCTCATCGTTGATCTCCTCCCCTGAGTTCGTCGTCGATCTCCTCTCCCCCTAGATCTCCTTGTTGGTCTCCTCCCCACGAGCTCGTCGCCCATCTCCTCTCCACCCTGAGCTCATCGTCGACCTCCGCTCCAACCCAGGCTCGTCGTCGACCTCCACCCCCCCCCCCCCAAATCTCGTCATTGATGTCCTCCCCACAGAGCTCGTCATCGACCTCTCCCCCCAAGCTCGTCATTCTCCTCTCCCTCCCCCCTCCGGCTTTTCGATCTACTGGGTTCTTTGTACAATGATTTTTGTCTCCATTATTATCCAATTTCATCTGAGTTTTAGGGTTTTCCAATCTGATTTAGGAGGTGGAGAAGATAATCATTGCTTAATGGTCGTTGCTTGAAGGTCGTCTCGATGGAGCTGGACGTTTGGAAAAGATGGTGGTGTGTGCATTTTTTTTGTTGAGGAAGAAGAAGAAGGAAGATAAGATAAGGTAAGGAAAATTTGGTCATTTCCACTTATAACAAAATGAACTCCAATGCCACAAAACTTGCCGGATAACAAGGATTTAATTATATCAAAATCAGGAATTCCCGACAATTTAAATTCCGACGACTTGCGAAATCCCCCTATTTACAAAATCGTAGCAGAAAATGATGCCTAAGGCTTGTCACGAGAGTTTTGAGGAGCTGAAGAAGAGGCTCACCACCGCACCAGTACTCACATTGCCGGTTGTTGGGGTGAGTATGTGATCTACAATGACGCCTCATACTCGCGGTTAGGCTGCATTCTGATGCAGGATGGAAGAGTGGTGGCGTATGCACCACACCAACTGAAGGTGCATGAAGTAAAGTACCCAATTCATGACTTGGAGCTGACAATAGTGCTTTTCACACTGAAGCTGTGGAGGCATTACTTGTATGGTGAGACTTTTAGGATCAAGACTGATCACAAGACTCTCAAATACTTGATGGAGCAGAAGGACTTGAACAGTAGACAGAGGCGTTGGGTAGAGTTGCTCAAGGACTATGACTGTGTGATAGATTGTCACCCAGAGAAGGAAAATGTAGTGGCAGATGCCTTGAGCAGGAAAGAGAGCTTGAACGAGTTAGCTAAGATGAGGAGCATGGACACTGAGTTGGAGGTGGATCCGGTCAATGGGTTACTAGCGAAACTGGTTGTGCGACCCTTGTTACTAGATCATATTTCTGAGGCTCGGCCGATTTATGAGTTGGTTTTGGAGGCTCAGTAGCCGGGGTCGGCTGGAAAGGCTACGCCTTACACCTGGAAGGAAAGCTTGATTCTTTTCTATGAAAGGGTGTACGTACCTTCTGGGTTTAACCTGAGAGAGGATATTTTGGATGAGGCGCATTCATATGCTTATGCTATGCATCCAGGTGAGATGAAGATGTACCCAACACTCCGTTCTCACTATTGGTGGTCAGGCATGAGGAAACATGTGCTAGTTGTGGCTAATTGTGTGGTGTGCCAGAAGGCGAAGTTTGATCATCAGGGATTGGGAGGGTTGCTTCATCCCCTACCAATACTGGTGTGGAAGTTCGAGGATATCACGATGGCCTTCGTTGATGGTTTTCCCTTGGTCAAGGGAAAAGATGCATTTTCGGTGGTAGTGGACCGTTTGACCAAGGTGGCTCAATTCATTCCTATTCAGTTTAAGCTAGATGTGGAGGAGTTGGCATGGTTGTATGCGGAGCACATTGTGAGGTTCTAGGGAGTGCACAAAATGATTTTATCGGATCGGGACCCCAGTTTCACCTCGCATTTCTAAACGCTTACATGTAGCCCTAGGGATGAAGCTAAATTTCTCTATAGCTTAGAACCCGCGGACAGAAGGTTAGTCGGAGCGGACCATTCTGAACTTGCTGAAGCTGCTTTGCTCATGTGCAATTGAGTTTGAGGAACCTTGGTTGAAGGTATTACGGATGGTGGAGTTTGCTTATAACAACTCCTATCATCACATCATGAGGGTAGCTCCATTTGTGGCCCTGTACGGCAGGAAGAGTAAGACCCCTCTCTTCTGGGATTGGAAGAGAGAGAAGTTGTTGACTAAACCTCAGATTTTTCAGGAGACAGCCTCTCGAGTTTGAGTTATTCGAGAACTGCTGGATGTGCCTCAGAATCGGCAAAGCAGTATGCCCACAGGTTGGCTAGAGAGGTTAGCTTCAAGGAAGGGGATAAGGTCTTCCTTCGGCTATCTCCTTGGAAGGGGGTGATGTGGTTTGGCATGAAGGGGAAGCTGGATCCACGGTTCATTGGTCTTTATGATATGACCAATGACCGGTCCATTCGAGGATAGGAACAGTGGCTTACGAGTTGGCCTTGCCTGCTGAGTTGGATCAGATACACAATGTATTCCATATGAGTTTGCTCCTGGCATACATTGGTTGATCGAATCAAATAATCCACCCAAATAAGGTTTAGTTGGAGAGAGACTTGACCTCTGTGGAGCAACCAGCTCGAATGTGGATAGGAAGGTCCGCAAGCTAAGGAGTAAGAAGACGTTAATGCTAAAAGTGATCTAACAATATCAGGATGTTGAAGCTGCAACACGGGAGATCGAGGCTAGCATGCAGGATCGCTACTTGGAGCTCGTGGAGACTTACCTAGAAGGTAAATTTTTTTCTCCTTTGTTAAGTTTTCGCATTAAGGTTTCGGGACTACACCCCGATTTTGGGTTGATTGTCAATTCTGGGTTTTTATTTGAGTTTATGGATTCTAGAAATCGCTGACGGATGGACAACCACGGGCGTGACCGAGAGTCAGTCACGTGTGTGGTTGTCAGATTGACCACGGTCGTGGTTAGTAGTCAGTCAGGAGCGTGACCACCAGAAGATCACGAGTGTGACCATCAATAGGTCACGAATGTGGTTGATAGGATGTCACGTGACCTGCAACTCAGAATAGACAAAAACAAAACCATGGAAATTCTCTTACAAATGTTGTTCTCTCTTAAGAGGTGGAGAAGGAAAAGCTAATCAGTCCCAGCTCATTGGCAGAGGGTTGGAGAGGATTGAGGAAGCTTTGGAAGGTAATCAATCTTCTTCGTCTCTCTTAATCCTCTGTTTTAAACCCGCATATGAAAATTGTGAAAGTTTAGGGATTTTAGGTTTTAGGATTGCAATCCTACGATTGATCTCTTCAGGTCATTCAGGACGAGAGGCTTGAGCTCTAGTAAAGTAGTTTCAGATCAGACTCTACCGGGAAAGCTAATCACAGGTGGGGTTTTAAGTTTTCGTTCTGCTTTATAAGCATAGAACTGTAGTCGGATTCCTGTCGTGATTGTATTCATGTTGTCGAGCGAGGGCTCTCAGGAATATACAGTAGCGTGTGATCTACTTTACAAAATTTGCGATGAGTTTTGGACTGAGGGCTCTCAGGTTGTACAATAGTGTGTGATCTACTATACAGGCAGTTATTTTAGTTCAAGCATAAGCTCATGGCGTTTGAACTGTAGCGTGTGATTCACAGTTCTTGATAGGACACGATAGGCCTAGCTAGACTAGCTCACGACATGATAGGCCTAAGAGGACTGCACGAGCAGCACATACCCCTCCACCGGAGTGACTCCAGGAGTCTTAGAGAGAGGTACCATGGAGGACCTTAATTATCCCTTTTCATGTTTTGAGGATTTAAGTTTGTTTTCAAATTACATATCGCTGGATATTGGTTTCCCCTTGTATGTCTTCAAGATTTAGTTTTACCATTGTTGTTGGTAATTGATTTTGAGCCTTTGATGCTCTGTTTTCTACGTTGTCTTTTCCTTACGATATGAGAGTTTCCTGCTTTTAGTATTTATGTATATGTTATGTATGTTTTGCGATGATGAGTGAACCCGTGAGTAGTTGTATGGGTCGAACCGCGTGATTCGATCGGGTCGTCTAGGGACGGATTTCACAGTTAGTATCAAGGACTATAGCCATATGTCATGTTCTATCAATCAACCTTCATAAGGGGTTGTAAGATTGGTGATAATAATATTTTGGCTCACGAGCTTGTTAGTTCCTACCATGTGAAGCACACATCTCGTTGATGTGCCATCAAGCTCGATTTACTGAAAGCCTTCGATTTAGTCGACATTGGTTATTTGCTTACTGTAGTTGAAGCCATGGGGTTCCCTAACAAGTTTATTCTTTGGATTTAAAGCTGTTTGGTGTTAATGGTGGGGCTGTTGGTACTTTGAAGGGAGGAAAGGGCTCACACAGGGGAATCCATTATCCCCGTCTCTATTTGTAATCGCTATGGAGCCGCTTTACTGTTTAATCCAAGAGGCTTCTCGGACTGGGGAGATTACTTTTCACCCCCACTATCAGAAGTTGTCTATTGTGGATCTCTGTTCTGCAAATGATTTACTTGTGTTTACTAGTGGGGCGCCTCAAGAGTTAGCAAGAATTTGCCATGTTTTGTAGAAATTCTGTAAGCTATCAGGCCTATAGCTTAATCCAGAAAAATCAGAAATCTATTTTTCTCATTCGGTGACTCGTCCTATTAGAGATGACATTTTACGGAGTTCTGGTTTTCACGAAGGGCAACTCTATGTTCGATATTTGGGAGTTCCCCTTATTTCGGGAAGGCTCACTACTCATGACTGTAATGTTTTGGTTGACCGCATCGTGGCCAAGATCTCCGGATGGCGAGCAAAGCTCTTGAGCTATGCTAGGCATCTCCAACTTGTGACCTCTATCCTTTCAGCCATGAGCCAGTTGTGGCTCTCAGTGTTTTTGCTTCATCAAGAGGTTATCAAGAATGTAGAAAAGAAGTGTAGTGATTTCTTATGGTTTGTTGAAGCGGGGGTAGACAGAAAGCCAAAGTTGTTTGGTCTTGGGATAAAAGCTCTCTTCTCATGGAATGCTGCTTGTATTATTCGTCATATCTGGGATGTACTCTGTGATGCAGGTTCTATTTGGATTTCATGGTTAAAGGCGCATAGGCTGAAGTGGGGTACTATCTAGAAATGCAAAGGCCAGCCTTATCACTCTTGGGTATGACGTAGGATTCTTACGGTGGGAACTATTGTTGCTTCATTTATTAATCAAGATGATGATGATGATATGATGTGTGCTGGAAATTATATGACCCATTACTCTGTTTCGCAGGTTTGGAACAACATAAGGCAAAACAGTCAAGAGGGTCATGTGGTGAAATCTTATATGGCAAGGACCGTCTATCCCTAAACACTGCTTCATTAGTTGGATGTCCGTCAAAGGGAGGTTAGTGACAAATAGCGGACTAACTCGTGACATTCTTGTCTCCTTTGCGATGATGAAGTGGGTGATATTTGTCATCTGCACACTAGCTGCTCTTACTCCAATAGTATTCGTAGTAGTTTTGGTCCTGATTTTGAGTCTGTTGGAAATTGGGATATGGAGGTTGAGACTATGGGAAGGAAGCTCAATGGCTGCTCGAAATAAGTGAAGAGAGGTCCAGGGCTATTTGGCGAGCTATCATTGCTCATATCTGGTACGAGAGATGTTCCCGTAATGTTGGGAACTAGGGGATTGATGCTACTGCTGTTGATTGGATTAGAGGCGCAATGGACTGTATACATTAATCAGTTCATTAATTTCTTGTTTTTGGGCATAGTGGGATAGTAGTGTTATAGATTTGCTGTTGTAATAGCTGTGTTGTATGTTTGAATTGCAAGATTGTGACTTTCTTGAGCGATCTTGATGAATATAATTATTCAACGAAAAAAATTAATAAAAGAAACTAAGATACTGATATTTTGTTATACCCAAATAACTAAAATGATTAATCACAGCCATATAATAATTCTACTACCAACTTGTAATAGTCGAAACAATTCCCAACTAACCCACGTATGTACCCACACTTCACCCCCAACGAACAAAATGTTGCATAATAAAACAATTCATTTTTAAAAATCTTATCTTGAACAAATCTGTTAATTCTAATGTGAAGCTTGAAGCAAATGCATCATAAATCATATGGTTGTAACAACCTAAAATACGTATCTTAAACAGCAATTATCAACTCTGATAAAATGGAACTAAATAACTTAATCAACATACAGTTAATGAAATTTCAAGAAAAGAAATGATATTATCTTTTGTTTCATTTCTTCCAAAGAAAATCAGCATATGTGCATAATAAACAAAACAAAATTTGACCATTCTGTCACCACAATTAGGATTATAGGTAGGAAAGAAAAAGGCCTTACAAATTCACAAAATGTCTAAAAATACCCTTAATAAACTGAAATCCGTTAGCTAATTTATGTGTCCATGGTCTCCTCCCATTTCTCTTCATCTCCCCTCCTATCTATTCTTCTTTCCATTCGTTTTCTTCGCACTAACCCAAAAAACAAAAACAAAATCAAAGGAAAAAAAAAAAGTTGTCTCCACCAAAAAACAAGCCTCCCCTTAGGGCTCACCCGCCGGCAACGCAACAGCAGCCGATTACTCTCCTCCCTATGATGAGCAGCAATACATCTCCTATTTCTATCAGCACAACCACAACCACCAATAGCAATAGTAATAGCAGTACCAATAGCAATACCAAGAACAACAATAACAACATCTCTAGAATTGGCAACGGCGGCACCACACCTGCCTGCGCTGCATGCAAATACCAACGTAGAAAGTGCGCCCCTGATTGCATTCTCGCCCCCTACTTCCCCCACGATCGTCAACGTCAATTCCTCAACGTCCACAAGCTTTTTGGTGTCAGGAAGATCACCAAGATAATTGAGAACCTTGCGACGCAGGCTCATAAGGATGAGGCTATGCGCTCCATCATTTTCCAGTCTGATGTTCGAGCCAATGACCTTGTTGGTGGCTGCTACCGCATCGTTCTCGAACTCCAACGCCAGATTAACTATGCACAGGCCGAGCTTGATCTTCTCCTTCACCATCTCGCCATATATCAGCAACAACAGCACCATCAAAATCAACATCAACAACAAGATCAAACTACGATCGAAACCAACATTGATTCTGCAATGATGGCAGCTGTTGGGTGCATGGATGTTTACACTGATCCCATGTTTTTGCAGTTTCATTGTTCCCTGCAGCAGCAGCCACAACAACAGTCCGATCATGAAGAACAGCAGCATCACCACCACCACCATCACCACCATCATCATCAAAACCAACAACAACAACATCATCAGCTTCATGGGTATGCTGTTGAAGACACATTGCAAGATGGCGACAGCGTCAATTCCTGGGGGATGGCTGCTGGTGGCTGATTTTCTCTTCCTTCTCTATATTTAGTGCTATAGGATATAAATACATATAGATCATGATTTTGATACCAAGTTATCCAAAGGATCAAAGCAGCAACAATGGATAGAAATACCAATATCCTCCATTTTCATACATTCAGCATAAATATGATTTTGCGGCCTCCTGTAGATATATATGAAATTTCGAGGGACATCCGTGCAGCCAGTTTTACCATCGCTATTTCTGTTCTTGAGCTTTACGGTTTGCAGTTTCTGCCCTCTGGGCTGCTTCAAACCCCAACCCAAACTGAGTGTTTCAGACGTTTTTGAAGAGATGCAAAGTGAGATCCTGCAATTTTCTGTTGTTTCTGAATTAGAAATCTGTTAGTCTTCCGACAAACTACAGAGCATTAACCATGCAGTTGTTCAACATTTCTTCTTCTAGGCTCTGGCCAATGTTTCCAAGAGAAAAAGTGGTTTTCTGGCAAGTCTAATTTTCTACGACTCAAACAAAGAGCAGGGCTTTTTCTATTTCTGATCTTTTCTGAACAAAGCCATTTCAAGATGGTCAAACATTCACATGGAACTAAAACCAGGTTCCAAGAACTAACCCATTCCAGGCACTAGCTTTGCTAAACAAGTGAATGTTCCATCAGGAGCTTCTAATGATAATCTTCGGAGTAGTTCTCTAGCATGATTTCCTTACCCATGCACTCAGCATCACTGATCCCTGGAATTGTATTGTTAATGGAGATATCCTGCATTTGAAGAGTCAGTTCCTCAAGAACCCTACAGATTTCTTCTGAATCCCCTTTCACGTTGTCACCTGCTGAAAACTTATGGAAGATCTTGTTCACTTCAATCCAACTCTCGCCAGGGATTTTCTTTAAGCCTTTTGTCCTCGCTGAGACTCTGGTTTTAGCAGAATCCTCCCATCTACCACTAGCAGCATATATATTTGACAGTAACATGTAGCTCCAAGCAGTCTTGGGACCGAAGCTAAACATTCGAGATGCAATATTGTCTGCAACTAGAGTATTTTTGTGCATTCTGCATGAGTTTAAAAGTGCACCCAATACATAAGCATTAGGTTCCATAGGCATATTCTTCACAACGTCACTTGCCTCTTCCAGTAACCCTGAGCGGCCTAGCAGATCAACCATGCAAGCGTAGTGCTCCATCTTTGGTTCAATGAGGTAGTCTTTAATCATCTTATCAAAAAGCAAACGACCCTCATCAATAAGTCCGGCATGACTACAAGCAGAAAGAACTGATACAAAGGTGATCCCATCTGGGCGATGGCCACAAGTAATCATATCATTGAAGGTGTCTAGAGCATTGAGACCAAATCCATGCATCCCAAATCCTTTGATCATGGAATTCCATGAAATCAGATCTTTCCTCTCAAGTTTCTCGAATATTAGATGCCCTTCTCTCAAGCTTCCACATTTGGCATACATGTCAATCAAACCATTTTGAACCAGTATACTGTTGCTCATAAAACTTCTTGTGGTGTATCCATGGATTTCCTTGCCCAGATTCAGTGCAGACAACTCTGCACACGCTGATAAGACGCTACAAGCTGTTACAGGAGTTGACGTGACATTGGCACACTGCATTTGGCGGAAAAGATACAAGGCCTCTTCCCCTCTCCCATTTGAAGCGAACCCACTAATTAAAGCAGTCCAGCTCACTAGATTAGCTCTCATCATTTGAGAATTTACTGATCTATCTAGCTCAACAAATATTTGTAACGCCTCATCACATAGGCCAGCATCAGTGTAGGATGTTATCAGAGCATTCCAACTTACTATATTCTTGTTTTCAATTTCGTCGAACAAGCTGCGAGCATCCATCGGATTGCCACTCTTGCCATATAAACATATAAGTGCATGTTTGACAAACAAATAATCTTTGAAACCATCCTTCAGGACAAGACTATGTATGGACCTCCCCGAACAAAATGCATCCAGAGCAGAACAAACAGACAATATCACAGAAAGTGCTTCGGCAGTCACCCCGATTCCCCTCTTTCGCATCAAACAAAATAACGTCAGAGTTTCCAGATACAATCCAGAACGAGCATGACTTGACATCAGAGATGTCCATGTCACGAGATTAGGTTGTAAACCTTCAGATTCCATCCTCTGGAAAATCTCAAGAGCACCAGCACCATCACAATTAAAGGAAAACCCAGAAACCATCATATTCCACGACAAAGTGGTTCTCACACCCATTCTATCAAACACTTTGCCTGCATCATCCATCCGTTCCAGTTTCGAGTACATTCCAATCAACTCATTGGAAACATGAAGATGGTTCCGAAACCCAGCCTCCAAAGCGTGACAATGAACAGCGTCACACAGCTTGGAGCTGCTGCTACCCAAGTACTTACAAGCCCGAATCACCAAAGGGAAAGTGAAACCATCGCCTAAATTTCCCATATTTCGCATCCTTACATACAGTCTCAACGTATTTGCATAGGATTCACCAGTCACATTAGCTCTCAGAATGGAATTCCAGAAAAGTAAATTGGAAAAGCACACCAGTGGTGCAGCGTCGAAAACCATCTGTGCATCCGAGAGACGCCCGAAGCGGGCGTAAGTAGATACCAACAAGGAACCAAGGAAAGCAGATCCAGTGCTCCCCGAAACAATGATATTCGCGTGAACTTGCTCGCATTGCTGAAGCCTGGCACAACATTGAAGAACACGATCCAATGAATTAAGAAACTCGGCGTGGATATAGAAAGGCTGGATCGGCGTGATTTGGGTTTGGTAACGACGGAGAAGGGAAATAGCCAGGCGAGTGACAGACGGAGCATAATTAGTAAGACGTCGAGAAGCAGAAATATGACGCATGGAAGCATGAAGTGCTGGAAGAGAAAACAGAGTATGGAAGAACAAGAGCGGACTAAGTAAACAATCTCTTCCTGGGAAAGGAAAACGATGCTTAGTGGAATCTGGCTGGCGGCGGCAATTAGAAACTTTGTTTTTTAAATGGAATCCCCCCGACTAACACGTCGGGACAAGGGATAGGAAATTAAAGAAACTTTATGTTATCGATGTTCATATATTTGCTCATCATTTCACCGATATCGCAACAACACGCCGGAGACCACATCAGTAGGCTCAAATGCGTTGGGTAACCTGAGGATGATTCGCCAGTGTCCAGCCACGCCAGTAATCTTGTGCCACGTTAGTGCTGCAGTAAGGAACACTATCTCGGAGAGGCCAGATTATGGAGCGATTGGGATTGTCCGGACAAATTATCAAGAAGATCTACAAGGGCAGGTACTAAGGCTATTCGCCTTGCTCTATTGGAAGCCTCTCAACCGCCGATGGTTCCAACGATTATCCACACTGATTCGGCAGAGGGGGCTTGTTGATTAATTCAGCGACACCGGACATCCCGGTTGGCTTACTACTTCATGATTATCGCAGACTACTTGATGCTTCATCGTTGATCTTCATCAAGCATGTTCGTCGTCTGGATAATAACACCACCCATTCTATAACACGTGAGGCTCTTACTTATCTTAATTCTAAAAACGTATTTTGATTTACGTTAGTGTTTATTGTAATACTCTATTGTAATTTTCATAACTTTTGTGTATCTATCTTGATATCTTAAGACAAAAAAAACGGTTCTCTAGATTTAAATCTAAAATTTTCTAAGTTGCCAATACATAATGCAACCAATTGTATTCTTGATGCCAAATCTTGCAGGTGTAGAACTTGATACACAAACGTTGTGGATTGATTAGGATTTTTTATTTTTGTTGTGTTATGTTCTTATCTCTGCATTATCTATGAAAAAAATCAAATAATAGGATTCTATAGCTATAAAAAAAACACTTTCAAAAGTAATATGAACTGTCCATCCAAACAATACAATACATATCAGAACCCCAACAGACCAATGCAACTGGAATAACAACACAAACATGCATATAGCTTATACAGATGCAGCTTACCGGTTCGAAATACTCATAATGACAATCTCTCAAAGCTTCTCGACAACACTTGAAAGGGACTAAACACCATATAAAAAGTTGAAATTGAACCAATTATACATGGTCAAACAAAACTCTTTAACATCATAGTAGAAACTCTATCCAAATTCTGGGGAAATAGAGCTACCCTCTGCCTCATTGGCCATTTAATTATATGTATTCTCTCCTGAACAATGTCTTCCACTTGTTTCTGACACCATTTGCAAACCGTGAGCTTGTCATCAATCCTAGAGATAATTTCCAAATTTCCCTGCCAGATACCATACCCGAGTAGGAAAACTTGGACAGGCAAATCACATGCGAAGTTAAAAGCAACAACTCAAGCAGTTTAGCAAAAGGCAAAGCAGAGTAGGGGAGATGCTATTGATATAAGAATGTACTAGATTTTTGTTAACGTGAGTTGCCGCTATATATAATGGATGTTTGGTATATATGCTCACCCGTTGGAGAAAGGAATAATATTCAGTTGCAGTATTAGTTAACGCTTTTGTCCAGTTTTATTATGATTGCAATTATCTAGATATTGGGATAATAATTGGAGGAACAATACCAATTTAGGAAGATATACATATACTTATACTTGATAATGCTTGTGTATGACGTTGCTCATTCGTGAAAGGTGATGTCAATTTATGTATTAGTTAGATCTTGTTGGTCCAAAAGACACATATTTCCATCTTGTAAGTGATGTTTGAATGATGAAAGAGCCATGAATTGTTGATTTAAAATGTTATAGTATTAAGTGAGTGAAATTATATATTTGGAAAGGGTGCAAACCCTACAAACACCAACGTCTAGAATAAAACGCACTTTCGTTTTGATAAGGAAGTCAGATAGATCTCCCCTATATAGTTATGTATTGACTCATTCTACGCATGATTTACTCAATTCCTAATTATCAACTATTTGTTACATCCACTATCCTCACTTTTAGCAGTAGATTTTTATCACTTGTCTGTATAAATATACTACATCAGATTTGGTTCTTAGCATTCTCACATTCTAACCCAGAGACAACATACCCTAATCATTCTTAATATTGGCACATATAGACATTTTTATTATTACTAAGCACCCAATTTGCTATCGCATACCTCACACAAATCACAATCCAACTCCATGTTAAATTCTTTTCTTGAAAGATCCTTTTTCTTTCTAGCAATCCATCTCCAACATTTACATTACCAAATTGCCCTGGGAACTAAAATTTAGGAAAAAAAAATTCAAAACATTCACCGTTTCACAGCCTCATTCCAATAAAGTAGATAGAAACTCTACAACATTGCTTGGTTGATAAACCAGTTCCAAATGTTTTCCATAAACTCAAGAATGTGAAAAGATGAAAGACTTCTGACATAGCTATGGTTAGGTAGAAACTTAATCTCGGGTCTCGGTCAATTTTTAAAACTTAGCTCCAACCCACTTTCCAAAATGAATTTTGACCTAGTTTCCTGAAATCTTTGTGAATCTAGTTGGCGCTGGTTCGACATTGTTCACAATGACATGGGAGCTAAGGCGGAGCTAGTGCGACACTGCTCACCTATTGGTGAAACTGTGAGTTTTTATCCACCATGGTATGGGGAGCAACCTTAAGAATACAAAAAGTTAACTTATTAACTATAAAGAACATTGTATTGTACAAATGAGCGTGTGAGAATCAAGCCTTCCAACTAAAGTCAGCACTTACCTACGGAAGCGCAATATTGTGCTCAACTAACCAAGTTCATAACCAATGGAAACTGAACAATGAAATAAACAAACATTAAATTACCTTTCGGTTTTGTTTGTAAGTAGCCAATTGGAGTCGCCATATCCATTTCCAAGCATCTTTTGCAATTGAATTCAGCAAATTAACAAACAAACAGTCAAATCTCCAACAGAATAATTACCTCCGTCTCCCATTGCCATGAAATCACCAAACATCAATGTGTTATTGTTCCAAGCCACATCATTCAACTCCCTAAAAATCAATGTAAATACAAATTTCATTGAATAGTCAGACTCCAAACCCCACCTGGAATTGTAAATAAAGTTGATAACCTTTTTCTCAAAATGCTAATTAATCACCAATCATCATGATTGCTGACATTATGGCTGGAGAATCCAGTATATGGCTGGTGCACTGGCAGAAAACAAAAAGACCATGACAATTACTCTACATATATTAAGAAGCAAAGGAAAAATCGCATAGTCATCATATGTTAGATCAAATTACAAAGCAAGCAAATAATAAAAACTAATTTGTTTACTATTTATTAAGGATTGAGTCATTGATTGGCAAATATTGTAGCATTTCAGAGGAACAAATTATCTACAAGGAATCCTATACTTGAACTGGAATATGATGTAGAAGCAATTTGAAACCTTACTCATGCTGGAGGCATGGTTCTCATATCAGTAGAAAGCATCTACAAAGAACCACAATCAACTGGACTCTATAACTTAGTGGCATGTTTGACAGAACATTGTCTATGAAAAAGAATCACAGCAAAATAAAAACACAAATAACACTTGAATAGGAAACAAACTCTTGTCATATCATTGGTGGTATGTTTCACGATGCTTATCTATTTAGTAACTTCTAAGCCAACTATATCATGTATCAAATCTTATGCAACTATTTAGGATTAAAATGTAAAGTAAGCAAACCATATCTCACGGCTAACGCCTAATAGTACCAATATCAGTAAATTGAGTTCAGGTGGCAACCTTTGTTAACTTCATGTTGCAGACATTGCTTGAGACTCACACTAACGCAAACAAAATGAAATTTTTATACCGACTACTCTAAGATGAACAGACATTCACATACCCTATAAATTCATACCACGGTGCCCGAGAGGATGACCGAATTGCCTTGGCCCAAAAACTCAGCTGCCAAACTATCAACTGATGAAACATGCAATAGACCAATAACCATCATCCAATTAAATCTGCAAAACTAAACTAATTTTATCAGCACCACTGTGTCTCCCCCACCCTTCCATCTACTTGCAGCATTCCCTTTTCAAGGCATTATAGGAAGCTTCTTCTTCATTCAAAGAATCATCATATAAAAGACACATAGTTGTAATTCCCAAGTTGAACAAAACAAAGAATGGAACAACAATCAAAATAATATGTAAATTGAGGGTTCTGAACATCGAAATTCAGAGGAATAAATTTTGGAAGTAGGGGCCATTTCCCAAATTGTTACTCCGTGACAAGCTTTCCGTAGCAACAAATTAATGATTGTTTAACCTTTTCACACAAAACTTCAAATCATAGACTCCCTGATTCACTAAGCTCTTGACCAAATCACTTCCTAAAAAGAGAGGGAAAGGTATGTACCTGAAGATTGCTGACTTGAACATTAATGATGGGATGATCGGGTTCAGACTCGTTGCTCTACAGTGGAGTCTGAGTCTACATCTGAATCCCATGCTAGAAAGTAGAAACCTTCTCGGATGGATCGATTTGCTTCGTCGTAGCAAGCATTCGCCTTATCCTCTGGCAGCAGCAACCTCCACCGCTACCATCTCCTCTCTATCAATACTTTCTCCGCTATGGAGCATGAACAATCACAACTGTTGCAACAATTACAGGATGAGATGGGAGAAAAGATGTGGATGTGGATAATGGTGATGGATAATAGAAACTTATTCCTGAACTGGCGGTGGATAATACATGTTGAACGCAACCTCGAGCTCAGGTGGTGGATTTTCCGGAGACAAACGGCGGAGCTGCGTGGCTGAGGAAAGTGCTGACCGGAAAAGATTTGACGACGACATGCAAGCCGGCTGGTTCGGATGTTTCCGGGATATAGGTTTCGCTGCTAGATTTTGATGGCTAGGAAGCAAAGCCACTGTTGAAAACTGAAGAATGAAGCAAAGAAAGGGATAATGAATTGATAGGAGATGATAGGAGAACTTTGATGTTGATGGGACAACCTTTTGGTTTTGGAAGGATGGAGTGGCATAAGATAGTGAACTTTGATGAGATGCGGAGAAAAACTAGGGGGATAGAGTGGCGTACAATAATGAACCCCTTAATGAACAGTGTTCTATGTGTGAATGAACAGTGCAACCGGTTGGCAACAATACTTAGACCGGTTGACACTTTATATAGACTTAATATTCCACTAAAACATCGTTACATATCTACCTATAGATATATATCAATTTTACTAAAATCTACAAAACCTAGTACTTTGGAAACATCTACTAAGCCAATAGACTAACAACTCATAATAACTATCAAAACGTCATATGACCTATATACTCCCTAGACTCTAGTTAATATTCAAACATTAAGTATAAGAAAATCATACTTTTGTTGCATCTTTCTGAAGTCAATTTACAACAAACATCATTTTGGTTATACTAATTCCTCCAATATGTCTATCATCTACACTCGGTGCTATTTCTTCCTCTATAATTAGTCAACTTTGTCATTTTGCTTTGTATTCTTAGTTTTATCGCCTAGTAATCATAATGAATATCATTCACACTTAACACATCAAGTGCAGCTATATATTGTGATGGATCCTAATACAAATAAGATGTAGATGATGAATCAAAGTCAGACATCATGACTATAACATGTAAGTGAGTATACCTTGTAGCCTAGAGAGCAGAATATAAACTGGTGAAATCATTAGCTTCTAATATATCTACCAGAGCTACATACTCAAAGATTGCCTAAATGAAGTGTTGGGATATCAAAACCATGAAAGCATATATAATTTAATAAAGAACAAAGGTGGGAATGTCTAAACAATAGAGCAAATCAATCAACCAGCTAGAGGAATTGTTTTTTTAGATATGGTCAAGAACCCTAGTTTTGCCATGTACCAGCAAGGGTAAACATGCTTTATAATCCAATATGAATCCAATAAGATCAATAACTGTAAACAACAAACTTGATGTCAAATCTCTAGAAATCAAATACTCAAAACAAAAAAAGGAGTATGATAGTAGGGAGTGCTGGCACGCTGACAAGGAATTGTAGCAAACTTGTGGCAGAGATAGCAGCTCAGCCAACTTCTGTGATGCTGCCACCACAAGAATATCATAGCCGAGCTCTGGGATACTTCCAGAGCTCACAAAACAACTGGCTTATTCCCATATTAGCTATTCGAACCATAGATAGAGAACGAAGAACTGATTAAACTGACGATTGAAGGAAAATAGAAACAACAACACAAATAACAAAAAACAAACTATAGGATTTTCCAACTAATGGAATATAATCTAGCATTATCCTTTTCGGCCCAGGCATCACGAACCAGGTACTTGACAAATCCATCATCGGATTCACCTTCAGAGGGGGACATATTGATTTTGTTCGTCGATTAGCTCAACATCAAAACAGGAGGTGTGACTGTCGTCGGCACAGGAGGTGCAGCAAACAGAAGGGTTAAATCTATCCGTATACATACATCTTTGTTGAATCGATCTAAGAACTCGTAGTACAACATCGAGGAGGTAGGAAACATATTTTTTTCGATATGCGAGGAAAATATCTTATGTGTTGGGCATTTGGAAACGAAGCTCATGGATGGAGAACAGAAAAAGATTGATACTATAATTGTGTTGATCTGCTAAGGGGCATACGATCTCATATCCCTTAATGAATAGTAGGGGATATAGGGGTGCAAGATAGCAGATCCCTTAATGAACAGTACGTTTGAGTCTGTATGAATAGTGCGACCGGTTCAAAGAAAGAGCTGAACCGGCTTGCACTCTATATAGTTTAAATTTGGAAAAATCTATTAAGCCAACAAACTAACAACTCATAATAACTATCAGAACGTCTTACGACCCTTATACTCCCTAGACCCTGGTTAATATTCACACATTAAGTATAAGAAAATCCTACTTTTGTTGCATCTTTTTGAAGTCAATTTATGAAACACTTCATTTTGGTTATACGAATTCCTGGAATATGTCTATCATCTACACTCGGTGCTACTTCTTCCTCTATAATTAGTCAACTTTTTCATTTTACTTTGTACTCTTAGTTTCTGCTTAGTAATCATAATGAATACCATTCACACATTAACACATCAAATGCAGCTATATATTGTGCTGGATCCTAATACAATTAAGATGTAGATGGTGAACCAAAGTCAGACATCATGACTATAACATGCAAGTGAGCATACCTTGCAGCCTATAGAGCAGATCATAAACTTGTGAAATCATGAGCTTGTAATGTATCTACTAGAGCTACATACTCAAAGATTGCCTAAAGGAAGTTTTAGGATATTGAAACCATGAAAGCATATATGATTGAATAAAGAACAGAGCTTGGTATTTGCAAACAATAGAGCAAATCAATCAACCAGCTAGAGGAATTGTTTTTTTTTATAAATATGGTCAAGAACCCTAGTTTCTCGATGTACCAATAAGGGAAGACATGCTTTATAATCCAAATATAATGCACGGGGGCTATCAAGATTAGTAACTGTAAACAACAAACTTGGAGGAAAATCTCTAAAAATCAAATATTCAAAACAAAAAAGGAGTATAATAGCAGGGAGTGCTGGCACGCTGATAGGGAATTGTAGCAAACTTGTTGCAGGGATAGCAATTCAGCCAAATTCTACAATTCTGTCACAACAAGAAAATCATAGCCGAGCTCTGGGATACTTCCAGTGCTCACAGAACAACTGGCTTATTCCCATATTAGCTATTCGAGCCAAAGATAGAGAACGAACGAAGAACTGAGTAAACTGCTGATTGAACGATTATAGAAACATCAACACAAATAATAATAAAACAAAATATAGGATTTACCAACTAATGGAATACGATCTAGTATTATCCTTTTTGTCCCATGCATCACAAAAAAGGTACTCGGAAAATCCATCATCGGATTCACCTTCGGAGAGGGAGATATTGACATGGTTCGTCGATTAGCTCAACATCGAAAGAGGAGGTGCCACGACCGTCGACATAGGAGGTGCGGCTAACAAAAGGGTTAGACCTATCCGTTTATGTACATCTTTGTTGAATCGATCTAAGAACTCGCAGTACAACATAGAGAGGGGGGGGGGAAACATATTTTTTCGATCTGTGAGGAAGCTAGCTTGCGTGTTGGGCATTTGGAGAAGAAGCTCACGGTGGAGAAAAGAAAAAGATTGATATTATAACTGTGTTGAGCTGCTAAGGGGCAAAAGATAGCAAATCCCTTAATGAATAGTAGGGATTGATCGGTGCAAGATGTCAGATCCCTTAATGAACAATATGTTCGAGTCTGTATGAACAGTGCCGCTGGTTCAAGGAAAGATCTGAACTGGCTTGCACTTTATATAGTTTTAATACTCATATCAGGCCTCCATGAGCCATATCTTACACAATCATTCTGTCAACATGGTATCAGAGCGCCTTTAATACTTTTCGGTTTTCTCTCTTCTCTTCCTTTTACACGCATCACGCGTTATTTTGTTATCTCTCCTTCTCGCGTGTTTAAATCGTGACGCTTCTTGAATCTTCTTTTTCCGTTCTTTAATGGCGATGCATCTATGATGGTTCG
Organism: Linum usitatissimum; assembly: GCA_030674075.2. Lineage (NCBI taxonomy): Eukaryota > Viridiplantae > Streptophyta > Magnoliopsida > Malpighiales > Linaceae > Linum > Linum usitatissimum. The sequence goes on along the minus strand of JAUJYP020000368.1, from coordinate 499,290 downwards.
TCCACAAATAACCATTTCAATTCTGATGATCGATGTCGATCACCCGTATTACATCAGCACCGGAAACAACCATGGTCTTATGGTTGTCGCGACAATCCTCACCGGCGTGATAGACTATTATGCCTGGATTCGAATTCAAACAGCGGCCACTTAAACCACTTGTCAGGAATCGACGGTCCAGATTTAACATTTCTTAATTAACGGCTTAGATGAAATTTCAAACAATATATAAAGCTCTCCTGTAGTCTCAGCCACTTAAATCCAACCCTAGTTCATTCTTTTAAAAAAACGCTCTCCATCTTCCTCATCAATCGGCCTCCTCCACCATCGGCCTCCTCCACTGACAGGCAACGAACCAAATAGGTAAGTCCTCCTCCTCTCTTCTTTATTCATTTTTGGGTTTTTTATTTTTGGATTTCGATAGATTTTTTAGGGTCTAGATGTGGGGTTATTTCAGATGTGGGATTTGTTCATTTTTTGTATATCTCGAACGAACATCTTATCCATTCATCATCAAATTTTCTATTTCTTACTCAATTTATTTGTTTCAGGTTTTTTAGATTTGTTGAGCTCCAACAATATTTAAAAAAAAAGATTTGAAGGATTGCACAGGTTTCCAGATATAATTAGGACTGTAATTTGTTAATTTTAGATATTGATTTCATGTAATACTCACCTTATTTTCTTTTGGTTGTATTGATATTCTATTAAAAATTGATTATGGTTTTTGTACTTAATTGATTCATTTATTTATGATTAATGCATACAAATTCTTTTATTGTTTATTGAATCTGAATTTTATGATTAAGGTAAAAAACTCTAAAATGTCACGACCTATAGGCATATAGCCGAAAATGTCACCACGGTTTCGATATAGTTTCTGCGTCACAACCCATCCAATACTTAACCAAAAATATATGACCGTTAAATTTTTTTACGTTCCAGCCCATGTGGATTTAACGACAATAAATGAGTCAGTAAAAGTATTGGATGAATACACTATGGCCTTGCTTGGTATGGGGTGATTTTAAATCATGTATTTCAAAATTCATGTATTTTCTTGAATCCTTTATTTGGTGTGCAAAACTAAGAGCTCAAATACATATAATTTAAACTCTCAAATATATATGCTTGTGAGGATTTTCAAATTTTACCAATATAATTAAGATTTCAAATTCCACCCCAAAATATACTCTTTAAATCCCATTTTAACTTTTTAAATCTCACTTTAACATAAATATCAAATAAGAAATTTTAACAAAATCACTACTATTAATCCCTTACATTTCAAATACATACTATTTAATCAAATACGTAATTTTAATCTACTAAGCAAGTTTTATGTTTCGCCCATTTTCTTCTTGCTCGTGCAACCCTCGTCGCGACTATACTACTCTCCCTACAGTTCGAGATTATTTTCGTTCAGAGCAAATTACACGCTTCCTTCCAGGTCTCAATCCTGGGTTCGCCGCCGTTAGATCTCATATTCTCAAATATGATCCTTTGCCCACTATTAATGCTGTGTTTACCATGATTTCTCAAGAAGAACAAGGAATCGGCGGTGCTGGTTCGGATTCTGCTTCCCTTGGTTTTCACCGCCGTTCAATCCCACCTCGGCCACAGATCTTAGCTGCTGGTCCACCCTCTACTTACAAGAAAGCGAGGGGTAAACGTCTGATCTACACTTTCTGCGGCCTTATCGGCCATACCAAGGTTGGATACCCTCCTGGGTATGGGTTCAAAGGTAAGGCAGTGACTGTTGTTCACACCTTTGATGATGACCAGCCTCCCAATGATGACTCTGGCTCAGGATCTGTCACCATCTCCAACGAACAGTATTAAACATTGTATGCCCTATTCCAAGGCCACAATTCTGCTGCCTCTATCCTTGGACCCGCTCCAGCAGTAAGCTGTGTCACCATAAATCCTTCTTCACGCTACGTTCCTACTCCGGCTGCTCCTCGTCGTCAGTCATAGACCACAACTGGAGTTCACAATCAGGCATCCACTTCTTCTCAACTACCCACCGACGACTCCACATGTATTGCCCTCTGTTCCTCTTTGGCCCCTTCTATTATTTCTTCTCTTTGGATTTTTGATTCGGGTGCTAACGATCATGTAGCTTGTTCCATTTCATTATTATACAATATTCAGATCGTACAAAATATGTCGGTCTCGTAACCCACCGGAGAAAGAGTGTCTGTAACTCACATCGGCATGGTTCGATTGAGTCCCACTCTTGTTCTCCTTGGTGTTCTTGTGATTCCTTCATTCACATTTAATCTAGTCTCAAACAGTTAACTTGTTTCCCACAAATCTTGTGTTGCTGTGTTTGATTCCGATTCTTGCCTCATTCAGGACAAGAATCCTACCCAGACGATTGGCACAGCTAAGCTCATTAGTGGTCTTTATCGGTTTGTTCAACCTACCTCCGTCTTGGCTGTTTCTACCTTTGTTGTTCCCAGCTCTATTGAGAAGTTTGACTTATGGCACTTCCGCTTAGGACACCTCTTCTCCAACTTTGATGCATTCTCTTCATATCAAATGCTCTCCTTTGTTCCATTATTGTATGTCCTCTTGCAAAGCAAAAACGATTGCCTTTTTCAAATAGTGTATCTTGTGCTTTGGCAACTTTTGATCTTTTGCATGTAGACCTCTGGGATCCTTATTCTTCTTTTACTATTGATGGACAGAAGTACTTTCTTACAACTTTGGATGACTATTCTTGATTCACATGGATCTGCTTGTTACCTTCCAAAGTTCACGCACGACAACATTTAATAGATTTTTGCAAAATGGCGCTAGTTCAGTTCAACAAACGAATTCACATTATTCGTTCAGATAATGGACTTGAATTTTCTCTTCCTCGATTTTATGCCTCACAAAAAATCATTCATCAAACATTGTGTGTCTATTCTTCTCAATAAAATGGACGAGAATTGAGCGTAAGCATCAACACGTTCTTGCAGTTACCCGAGCTTTGATGTTTCAATCTCACCTTCTTCTCAACAGTCAAGTCATCATTTCTCGAGATGTTAGTTTCCATGAATCCATTTTTCCATTTACTTGTCCTGATGATTTCCAATTAAATCCGACTGACTTTCGTACTCTTAATGGTCTTTTTGATCATGTTGGGGCCTGTTCTCCCACTGGGCTTTTTGAGTTTTGGAATCTGATGGGCTTCCTACTCCTTCGGAGTCTGATGAGTTCCCGCTAAAATTTCAATTTTCAAAGAAAATTCCTCGGCGTACCCCTCAAGCCCCGGCCCACCTACGAGACTACTACTGCAACACTTTTCAGCCTGGTCTTCTTTATCCTATATAGGCTTCTATTTCTATTTTCAGACTTTCTTTGCCTTATCAAAAGGCTATTTTGACCCATACTCAAGAAGTTGAGCCCAAAACTTATAAACATGCCATTACTAATCCTAAATGGAATAAGGCCATGAAATCTGAGTTTGACTTTCTCCATACGACCGAAGAAACGTAGTGGGGTCAGTGATAAGCACTGAGTAACTGAGCTTGAACATGAAGAACTGGACTTGTATCTAATAATGTAACCATGTGGTCTTATAGGCATCATTCTAACGTTAACCACCCCTAGCTATGAGCAGACGACCTCATGATGGATCAGACCATAAAACCACCCTGAATACCGTTAGAGCAGCTCAAAAGGCATACTCGTCACGTCCTATCTGAAACTGAAAGTAACCTGTGGGATCATGCAATCCATGGAGTGGGTGACCAACGTATAATCTATCTAGTCCTGATTTCCTAGTCCTAGTCATGAACTGTGGACATGCACGTTCTTGCTGTGAGCTTATGCTCGATTACTGAATAAATGTATGTGCAGTAGATAACACGCCACAGCACAGCCTGAAACACTGAACTGCATAATTAAACTGTTTGTATAGTGGATCGCACGCTACTGTATAGTCGTGAAAATCCAATCAATGGATTCCTAACAACTAATTACAATTCTTCACATAAGTAGAAAAGTAATCCTAACCCCTACCTCTAAAAGCTTTCTTCTGAAGAGTCTGATCTGAAGCATTCTGGCTAGAATTTGTTTGCCTCATTCGTAAAACCTGAAGGAAACAACACAGGATTGAAATCCCAAAGCCCCAAATCAAAATCTATCTGGATTTTCTTACGTGGGATTCAAAGCAAAGGATTGAGAAAGGAGGAAGAAGGTGGATTACCTTCTGAAACTTCCTCAACGATCTCCAAGCCTTTCCTACTGGTCCGGGATTCATCACCAAGCTTTTCTGCTCTTCCTAGAACAAACGCCTCTCGCCAGAAGTTTGAAGGAAGAAGAAAATAGGTTTTTTTATTTCTGGAATTGCGATTCTGTTAATATAAACTGTCCACCACGCTCGTTGCCTAATCCTGACCTACTGATGGTCACGGCTGTCATCCACCTGTCTACCACGATCATGATGGATTACTAACCACGATCGTGATTTATCTGATGATCACGCCCGTCACAGACTGTCTGTCACGCCTATGATGAACCATATGATAGCCGATTCACAGTAACTCACAAAAAACGAATTTATCCCAAAATTAGACATCAACCAGAAATCGCGGTGTCACATTGATAGTATTCAATCTCTCAAGGTTCAACTTGATGAGAAATTCACCATTAAAGACATGGGAGAACTTAAATTATTTCTTGGTCTCGAGATTTCTCGTTCATCAAAAGGTATTACTCTCAATCAATGCAAATACGCCTTAGAAATCATTCACGATCTTAGTCTGTATGCTGCCAAACCAGCCTCCTATCCAACCGAGTCCACAACTCGTTTATCTAAAACCTCTGGTGTTCCTTTCGATGATCCCTCCACCTACCATCGCTTGATTGGGCATCTTATATACCTTATCACTAGTCGATCTGATATTGCTTTCATGGTCAATTTGTTACCTTATTCAATTGGTTAGTACTCCTATGAATTTGCATCTTCATGCAGCCATCCGTGTGGTTCGTTATGTCAAAACCATCTCGGTCTTGGCTTGTTTTTCTCATCTTCTTATCATCTCCAACTTCATGCTTTTTCAGATAGTGATTGGGCTGGATGCCCCGAATCTCGTCACCCTACCACTTGTTACTGTGTTTATCTTGGAGACTCGCTTATCTCAAGGAAGTCCAAAAAGTAAATCACCATTTCTCGATCTTCCAATGAAGCGGAATATCGCGCACTTGCCGCTACTGCTTGCGAACTTAAATGGCTTCACTCACTCTTTCCGGATCTTCTCATCCCTGTCGTCACTCCAATCTCTCTATATAGTGATAGAACCTCTACAATTCATATGACGGAAAATCCGGTTGCACACGAACGGACTAAGCATATCAAAATTGATTATCATCTTGTTCGTGATATAGTTACATCCAGCTTTCTCTGTGTCATTGATGTTCCATCTAAAAATCAGCTCGCTGATCTTATGACAAAACCCTTGGTAAAATCTCTTTTCGACACTTTGGTTTCCCAGCTGGGACTTCTTAGCATATATTGTCCAGTTTGAGGGGATGTTAGGTTATATGATTTAGTTACAACTACTTTTTCTGTCGGTTATTTTCTGTTTCATCTCTCTATTTTACCTTTCCTATATATATTCATATCAAGCCTCTATGAGCCACATCTCACAAAATCATTCTGTCAACATTCTTCTCAATTGTGTCACCAATTGAGGTACCTCAATAATAAATATGAGGTATTCGACAAAATGCATAGAATCCGTTCAAACCCTTCCATAGATATCTTTTATTTAAAGTACATATCCATATTGTGATGCTCAACATCAAGGCACGTAAACTTGTGGGAATCATAAGTTGGAAAGGCCAAAAAGACCACAGCTTCTGGAGTAAGGGATTAATTATTGATTACAGAGTATCATCATCAGGCATTTGGAGGAGGGGGTGACGTTATTAAAAAAGACTTGGTTCGATTAACAAGGGGTGGCGGTGGGGCTCGTATTGGCGAGCTTGTTCTTAAGCTCCTCCGTGGTGAGGAGTCGTCTTTGGTCGGAAAATGACCGGCATTTCTTTCATTTCCAGTTATCTTACTACCATCCCAGCTAGAAATTTGCAGTAAAGTCTCCTTATAACCTGCAGAAACACAATTAATTTGCAGTTGCCAAATCCAATGGCACATAACAGTATGATACTTATATGATAATTACCATAGGGGCGAAGTGCAGAGGATGAAGGAATATGAGCAGCAAGGAGCTGGAGGGCCAGGATAAATGCTATTCCTGCCATCTTCCCCAGAGAAACAGTCATCTTCATAGTAAAAGCCCAGTTGAAAGATAACCAGAAACCTGCTAGCTTGTTTGTGAAGGGCACATAACACATACAAGTAGTATATGTAGTATATTATCAGCTTGGGTATCCCAAGTGCAGTCATTGTCGCATGGAGTCGTTCGGTAATGGACATTGTTTTTATGAGGATAATTAAATAAGAACGTCAACCATTCGCTCTGGGCAACCAACCACTATGATTTAATGTCAACCATTCCATTCCGACACAAGTTGGCCAAAAGAACATCTACAAGCTAGTTGCATAATATTATGCATCCAATAGTTTCAATGAGAGCAATGTGCCAACTCTTCCTATTTCATCTTCCATAACATAAAATGCTCGTATTTTTGTTGTTGGTTTTCCTCTTTCTCTATAGGATTCTAGTTTAGTTATCATTAATTACCTATGTTTGTTTAATTTTGGGTTGCTAAACGATGCCGTATATTTTATTGTTAAACGCCCTAACATCGTTACAATATTTGGTTTGGTAATAAAAATGACTTGAACGCCCCCTTGTACAGTAAAATGAAATTCTTTATAAGACGCGAAAATTCGAAAAACTCACACCTCATTCAAACGACCATTCAAAAACCGTCGTCGCCGCCGTAGCACTGCCGCCGAACCCCTCTGCCGCCTCACCACAGACACCGTCGTGCCGCCACCGTCGCTGCCGCACCGCCGATGAAGTATTAAAAATTTGGACGGCGTGCTGACCGCATGACGATAGCGTCGCCGGTCAACGCCAACAGCTCGACCACGGCGTCGGCGATCAACACCGACGGTCGGGAATGACGATCGGCGTTGACTGCCGACGTCATGGTCGGGCGGTCGGCACGGCGTCCAATTTTTTTTAATTTTAATTTTAATTTGAATTATATTTGTAATTTTTATATTTAGATTAGTGTTATTTAGTTTAGTAAACTAGTAATTAAATATATATCGTAATTACTTATTTCGTAACTAAGTATGTATTTCATTAACGGTTGTAAATTAATAATTAGTGACACTAATTAATGTGAATTAGTAAATATAAATAACAATTAAATTGATAATGGTAGATATGATAATTGATAATATTCACAAATTCACCTAAATCCTAACATGATTAATTACTAACTTTCAAATATTAATGATAAATATTCAATTGTCAAGTATTTAATTTCCAAAATAATTGTTACTATTATTATTTATATTTACTAATTCACCTTAATTAGCATGATTAACCCCTAATTTTGAAAATTAATTAAAACTAAGGACCTAAACCTTAACCGCTAAACCCTAACCGTTAAACCATAAACCCTAAAAAAAATTTTAAAAATAATTAAATACACAGTCGGCATGCCAACCGCCCCACCACCACGGTCTGCATCCAATGCCGACGGTAATAAACCCTAATATTTATAAATTCACTTTAATTACTAATATTCACAAATTCACCTAAACTGTAACATAAGTAATTACTAACTTTCAAATATTAATGATAAATATTCAAATTTCAAGTATTTAATTACCAAAACAATTGTTACTATAATTAATTATATTTACTAATTCACCTTAATTAGCATTACTAAATCCTAATTTCCAAAAATTAATTAAAAGTAAGGACCTAAACCCTAACCGCTAAAACCTAATTGTTAAACCATAAACCCTAAACCCTATCTCTAAACCCTAAATCCTAACCCCTAACTGCTAAACCCTAAATTCTAAACCCTATCTATAAACCCTAACCCCTAACCGCTAAACCCATAAACCCTTAACCCATATAAACATTATCTCTAAACCCTAACCCCTAACCGCTAAACCCTTAAACCCTAAACCCTAACCCATCTAAACCCTAAACCCTACAATATAAAGAAAAAACTAACATTTGGAATACCCGCATGAAAATTTCACTCCATGTCCCATGCATATCCAATGCAAATTAACTATCATGACACATGCAAATTAATACATATCTTAATTAGTATTATGAAGGTAGAAGTAATTTGCATGGGATATGCATGAGACATGTTTGGAGTGTATTGTATGGGACATGCATGTAAATGGAGTGGAATGTATGGTTTAGGGTGTAGCGGTGTAAATGAAGAAACCCTAACCGCTAAACCCTAAATCCTAAATCTTATTTCTAAATTCTATACTATAAACCCTATTTTTAAATTCTCAACTCTAAACCCTAAATCCTATCTCGAAATTATAAACCTAAACCCTAAACCCTAAACCTTGTCTCTAAATTCTGAATCATGAACCCTAAATTATGAACCCTAACCCGAAATCGCCAAACCCTAAACCGCCAACCCTAAACCCTAAACCTTAATTGTCACTATTATTACTCAAATTAACCAAGTATGTAATTATCAAATTAATTGTTACTACCATTACTAATATTTATTAATTAATCTTAATTACCATGACTAATTACTAATTTTGAAAAATTAATCAATTAATCAATAACCAAATATTAATTATCACCTATTTAAGTACTAATTCACTAAACTAAATTTAAATCCTAATTACATTTAAATCATAAGAATATAATAATTAAAAAATAGGGCGGTCGCCAGCCGTCACCGTCCAGTTTTCTTTACCTCATTGGCAGGGCGGCAGCGGGGAACGGCGGTGGGCTTGGCGGCAGGATCGTACAGCAGCGGCGGAGGCGGCTAAGGGCAGCGGCGGCGAGTGATTTCAAAGATGTGTATTTAAAGATTAGATTCGAGGATCATTTATGTAATTTTAATCGTTGAATTTAAATCATAAAACGTTGAGTAGTAAAAATGAGTGCGTTTTATAGTATTTCAGTTAATTTTATATGCTGGTTTTCAACTACTATATGTCTCTTATATCATTATGATGTTTCGTTGGTATACGATTGAAGTATTCTCCTTTCAAGCTTCTTTACGTCTTATATATTACTTTCTCCGACCTTAACCTCTGGTTATTATGCATATTTGTGGTTTTGTCACTTTCCGTTCTTGTTATTGTGGGTTATATATCTTGGATTTAGTGCACTTCTGTTATTTTCTATGAGTGACTCGTTGTTGGCAAGATCCTACAGCTACGAGAAGATAACTCTGCACCTATGCTTCTGTTTGTGGCAATCATGTGTAGGGTTGCATACGAGCCGAGTCGAGTCGAAATCCTACTCGGCTCGAGTCCGGCTCGTTTATTTTTTTTATTCGAGCTGAGCTCGAGTTCGACTCGAGCTTCAGAAATCGAGCTCGAGCTCGGCTCATTTAAGAAATATTGAGTCCGAGCTCGATTCGAGTTTGATTTGAGCTCGATTCGTTTACATGTATTAACGAGCTTATAATCGTGCTCGAGCTCGGCTCGTTTCAGAAATTTGAGCACGATTCATTTAAATATATCAACGAATTCGAACCTCGATTCGATTATAAGCTTGTTAGCTTGTTAGCTTGAGCTCCGATGTTATCAGTTAGTTGATTTTCTTACATCAAATTATGGAAAACAAACATGATACTTAATATAAATATTATCAATAAACTGTAAATCCTAATATATATCATACTTTGTCATATCACAACAACTTGTAAACCCTATTTTAAATTGTTAGAGTGTAGTCTACATATTAGGGGTAGTTGTTTATTAAGAAAATGTATGTTTGAGTTATTATTTGTCGATAGAGTTTATGTTATGATTAGAGAGTTAAATGTATAAAATTTATGGTGTATATTGTATATATATATATGTTTCAACAAACTATAAGTCTGAACGTAAATCGTATGAAATTGATATACTCTACATTTTATAATTGTCACGATTGTATGATACACAAGTGATATAACATATAATTATATAACAAATATGTTAAACCGATCAAGCAAGCATGTTAAGCTGTATATAATAATTAGTAGTCATCATTAACCATAGACGAACATGTTTGCAAACCTGGTTTGACGAGTCAACGAGCCAAGCCGGCTTGCGAATCATTCGAGCCGAATACCTTGCTGCTCGGGCTCGATTCGTCAAGTTTCGAGCTGGCTTGCAAACAGATTCATTTCGAACCAATTCGAATTACAAGCCAAATTTTCTAAACCGAACGCCAAGCGAATCACGAACCGTTTGGGTCGCTTACAACCATGTGCCAATAGTCCTCATTTTTTGGATAAATAACTAAATTTTACCGCTTATTATATTAATGTCTCTCCACGATGTCTCCCAACAAACCTATCTAAGCTAGAAAAAAGCCATGAACCTATCTAAGCCAAAAAAAAAGTGCCAACTCCCCTGTGGTCAACTTATGTTAAGAGATGTCGGAGCGGAGAAACGGAGTTCCTGGAGATGCATTATTATGTTCCAAACAATCATTGTAAAACTCATCCTAAAATATGCTATATTGAAATGAACAAATTAAATAATTTGGCCGCCGTAGTTTCTAACTTAACGCTCAACTGTATTCCAGCCCCATCTGCCTCTAGATTTTGACAACTAAGGTTTAGTAGATATCATTCATGTGTATCTAGTTAGTACATATCATTCATGTCTGGCACACGACTGGGAGGTTTCTCATTCCGACTCTCCGTCACGGCAGCCTCAGTTGTTGTCAACAGCAAAGACACACTGCAAGAAGATAGCATAGATACCAATAATGCATAGAAATAGCATAGATAACAAAACATTTCACAACATGATCGATCGATCCATCACCTTGCGGCATCTACTAATGCTGTCCTCACAACTTTGAGGGGATCGACGATTCCGGCTTTCACCATGTCCACATAATCACCTGCTTCACCACGGCATTAACTTTACTGGATTATATTTGGAGAAAAGAAGAGGAAGTTGGAAGCAGAGTAGACACCACCTTTCGCAGCATCGTAACCAAAGTTGTGGTTTTCCTGGTCCAACAATTTCCCAACAACAACAGCAGCATCGAAACCGGCATTTGATACTATCGTCTGTGCAGGTGCCTATTAACAACCCAACTAAACATCAGATGACGACCAAATAAATGTCAAAAACAAGTTGCAACAAGGAAATGCCACCAACTTTAAGAGCATTCTGAATTATTTGGATGCCTCTTTTCTGATCCTCGTTGGCAGCTTTAAGGTTGTCCAGAGCTTTTGAAGCATACAGAAGAGCAACACCACCACCTGGAACAAAAATTGTAAGAACTCAACTCGGGCGGGCCTATCCAGATGACAAGGAAATTTGTTTTCTGGAATTGCTTTAACTTACCTGGAACAATGCCCTCTTCAACTGCCGCTTTCGTAGCATTCAATGCATCTGTTACTCTATCCTTCTTTTCTCCAACTTCTACTTCACTCGCACCACCGACCTGTGTAGAATACACTACTTAATATGGTGGATGTATCAATATCGGTCCAGGAAATCAGGTTTAATGAATAACTAACCTTGAACACAGCAACGCCACCAGACAATTTTGACAACCTCTCTTGTGCCTTTTCCTTGTCGAACATCGAGGTGCTCTTCTCCATGGCTGTCCTAAGCTGGAAGTCAACAAAAAAAGTTAAAGAAATTACTTAAATCAGCTTTTTATCCAAATGAACTTCTTTTTACCTGCTTACATCTTTCTTCAATCAGTTGTTTATCCCCACCACCATGCATGATTATTGTGTCATCAAGAGATACAGTAACCTGTGATGGAGTTTAGATTTTTGTCAGAAGGCGTGCTGGAAAAATAAAACAACATCTCTTACAGACCTTTTTAGCACGGCCAAACATTTCAGGCTGGAATTTGTCAAGAGTTAAACCACGATCTTCGCTGAGAACCTGAGGAAGAATCATATATTCAAGCCAACATAATCAACTATATGTCAAGCAAAGACTAATAATTACTTGATTTCAGGATATGTTATTACCTCTCCACCAGTGAAAACAACAAGATCATCCAAGCTTGCACGTCTGTTTTCTCCAAAACCGGGAGCTTTAATAGCACACACCTGTGCATAACTATGGAAAGTTAATGCCAAGATGCTGTTCAATGCCAGAGGTAGTAGCAATTTAGAGAATTTCCTCTGGCTATAGAAATGCAACTTTAGAGATATGAAGATATCGCAAAGTGTAGGTTAGCGAACATTGAAACATGCTTACAAGACAACACCACTAAACATGAGTGTCCATAGCAATTCCCGAAACAAGATGTAGATATCATGTTATCCTCATTTTTCATATCTTAATAACGATACGCTCAAGATCCAACTATGGTTGAAGAATTTTCCATATCAAATCCACCTATTCTATGCCACTGCCAGCCAAGTGGGTACATTGATCCAGCGATAACTCACATGTAATATTCAACGTCAAAAACTTGATTGAAACTATTTTCCCTTTGAAAAAACCCAGTCCTATTAACCAAGACAGTCACAGAAACCTACTCCATGTATACATAATACATACGGCTATTCATCCCTTACTCCACCTGCAATTTAAACTTCACTCTGTGGCATCAAATCAAATGAAAAAAATAAATAGCTCAATTATTCCACTAGCCAATGACACATAAAGGAGTATAGGACAGTAAATCTGGCCTTGACTCCTGCATGATGCTTGTTGAGTATAAGCATAGCCAACGCTTCACTATCCACATCTTCAGACACCATAAGAAGGGGCCTGTTTTTCTATATAAGTGATAAGGTTGGAAATCCAGAAAAGAAAAGAGAACAAGTTAGAACCTATTTTACAACTTGTCAACAAGTAAGAAAGAGAGACACTAACATTCACTGCGAACTCCAATATTTTCACAAGGGAGGCCATGTCTGTAATTTTCTTTTCATGGATGAGAATCAAAGGATTCTCAAGTTCCTGCACATATTTCAAGATTGGTCAGTTTGTCGAGTAGTTAGTTAAGAAAACCAATAAGAGCAGGCTCAAATGAGCAAGATCAGATATAAAACCAGAAGAAGTGAGCAGGCTATACAGTATATTTATGAATAGATTAATTATTATCCTATTAAATACGGACGTGAGTTATCTGAATAAGTAAAGCAGCTCTGAATTCAACTTCGAAGCCTTGTATTTTGGAAATATATATGTCAGCAGTCAAGGATCGGTGCAGAATTTTGGCTATCCATAACAAACTTTTTGATAATCAGCTATTCATAAAACGGTAGGAAACAACTTGCTTACGCATTTTTGGGTCTTCTGATCAGTAATAAAGTAGGGAGAAATGTAGCCCCGAGCTAACTTCAATCCTTCCACCACTTCCAACTCATTATCCAACGTATTTCCATCCTACAAAACTCAAAGCCATCAGAACCTGCAAGTTCTAATAAGATCATTACTCAAAGTAGACCAAGATTCAAGAAAGGATACTTACTGCAACAGTGATTACACCTTCCTTTCCTACTTTCTCCATTGCTCTTGCTATCAGTTCTCCAATCTCACGCTCACCATTCGCAGAAATTGTGCCAACCTAATCAACATATATTAGGACTTGTTGACTAACAACTAATGTCGTAGAGAGAGCAAGTAAAACCTAACTGATTGAACAAGCGCAGTGTCATACGATAGCATCTAAAGCCAGTGTAATCATTTATTTGATTATTTCTGATCTTTTCCTTTTCCAGTACTAATAATTTTTCTCTAAGTATTGGTCTATCTACTAGTTGTTTAGTTGTCCTATGGCTATGAATTCAGAGCAGTAGAGAAACAGGAAGATGTTGGTACAACTAAGCCTTGACACCTGTGTTTCTGTTTTTAAGAAGGTAGGAGTTGAAGCCTAAGAAACAAATTATCATATCTTCTCTACATTAAGCATCAACACTTCTTCCGTCACTCTCCATAATCTTAGGAACAAGAAGCTACCTGTCTACTTAGAAACAAATAACCTTAGGATTCAAAAAGAAAAGAAACACAACAATTTTAGTTTTATCAGATTATTTGTCATTTCCTGTTTGTTCAGAAAAAAGGTTATCTGTCATTTCCCGGGGACCTTAATTTCAAGTAGCGAGGTATGGAAGTTACAGAGTAGATTAAAATCTCCTGCTGTATACAGATAGAAGACGGAAATCAAGAAATATAACAATTGCTTGCCTGTATAATTTCTTCTGGTGTGCTTATCAGTACTGCTCTCTTTTTCAAATCAGAAACAACAGCATCAACAGCCATATTAATACCACTACGCAAGTCCATCACATTTACACCCGCAGCTACAGATTTGCAGCCTTCCCCAAGTATTGCCTGGGTGAGGGCAGTTGCACACGTAGTACCTGCAGTCACATAATTGGAAAAGGAACATCCACACTGAGAGCTAACATTGTTGCATCCAAAGCATGCAAAACGAGAAATACAAATAACATATTACCATCCCCTGCAGCAGTATTAGTTGCATTAGCAACCTGCTTTACGAGCTCAGCACCGATATTCTTGCCCTTGTCCTTAAATGTAATGCTTTTAGCAACGGTAACTCCATCCTTGGTTACCTTCGGACTTCCATGGTTTTTCTCAATGATTACATTGCGGCCCTGCATTAACAAAGATCCAGCATATGAGATTAAGAACAGTATAACAAAGAACGCTACAACTACTAAATTAACCAAGATACATGCAATTAACTAAAATTCGTAGATAAACGTTTTGAATATAAATTACCCAAGGGAGAAGGAAATATTGATAGTAATACTCAATACCTTTGGTCCCATTGTGACTTTTACAGCTTCTGCCACATCATTAACGCCTTGCAGAATTGCTGCACGAGCACCAACCCCAAAATTGATATCCTTTGCTACATAACTTCTGTAACTGATCACCCTACTATAAACCTGCCGTATATAAACATAGACAGAAGAACATGAAAGTGTTTAGTAGCTCCCAGTTACGTCATAGCCCAAAACGAAGATCAGGAAAGGGTTTAACATCAACAAAAAGCACAGAAACTCCCATCATCGTCTTGGTCAAATTAAGTCAACAATGAATAATAAAGATTATTCCTCTGGTGTTATTTATCCCCGAACAATTTAGTTGAATGTTATGATCCGGAAACTAATTCAACGTTTTAATTCTAAGCACAGGAATTCCAGAAGAAAAGGAAGAAACTAACAACAATAACAACAAAATACGAACTTGATCAATTCCCTAATGTTATAGAGAATGGGAAACCCATATGAGGAAAAATCATCAAAGGCAGCTGGTAGAAACGGCGGAAAAAGGTGAAATTCAAATCTTACCGCTTCCTTTGAAGAACATGAACTGCAAACAAATGGGAGGCAGAAAGGCGTAGAATTAAGTCAGCCTTGAAGGGTGGACATGGAAGGAGAAATGTGGGGAGAATAGAAGTAAGGAAATTGTTAGATCCGTACCACACTGAAGAAGTCAGCCTTGAAGCTATTCTGTACATGATGATCCGATAGAGTGAAGAATACTATGGAGGATTGCAGGACTGAGTACGCAGAAATGCTTGAGCAGTTGAGCTGAAGCTTTGAGTGATAGAGGAGTAGGGTTTTTCTGGGGTTTTTACTTTCTTTTTCTAACGTCTTGAAGAATCCATGGAAGGATTGTTGTCTTATTGACATGAATAGTACTAAATATTTCAACACTTTAATATATGGTACATATCTTATAAAATTGGTCATTTTAGTCCATAAAGATGGTTTGTTTATTTGTCAAATTAGAAGTAGCCCACACCACACGTTATGTGACGCTTGTAGCAAGCGTTCAAAAATAATCTAATTACCGAAGTAACTAGGGTCGAAATATATGGGGTTTCAAAGATGTGTTTACTCAAAGTGTGATGAAATACTAATCGGTTTAAACGGTTTTGTGTGTAGGTGCCACGACTATCAATCTATCGAGCAAAATGAAAATAAAGATTAACTCAAAAAAAGGCTACAAGACTGGAGGAATAACAGTTTTAACCAATTTAGACGAAACTACTTAGACTTTGAATTCCCCAAGTTATCTAGACAACAAACGATACTTAACTTCTCCAATTTATGCAAAACAAAACAAATCCAACTCACTTTCGCAATTCTCCTCTACTTAGGTCACCCCCTTTCGGGACTGCTAACCTACTACCAATCTAGTATCCCAATTCGCTCTTTTGAGATAAAGAGCTGAAACCCACAATGCGATAAAACGAACAAGAATTGCTCACACGACGGACTAGTCTATCCGCTCACTACTGAGGGTTAACGACTAACCTAGTTGATTAATTTTGGTGTTCTACATAAGCAAGCTCTTTCGAGACATCCACAAATATAACAAGATCCTGTTCAAGTTGATCATGTAAGAACAAGAACGGAAACGAAATTAAACATAAACTAAAATCCATCCAACTCGCATAAATCGTGAAAGTAAAGAAATCATTCGTTCATTTGGTATGACACCCCAATTTCAAGTTGTTGTCTGGTTCTTAAGGGTTGAAGAGGGTCGTGGGCTAAGATGTTGATCATGGGTGTGGTGATTTCCATGACAGTCGTGTTTGCAAGGGCGAACACGGGAGTGGTAGGCCGGTCGCCACGATCGTGGTTGCAAGGGCTACCACGATCGTGATCGGATGGACACCATGGGCGTTGTTAGAAAAGTCACGCGACCGTGATTTTCAAGCGATCACGGACGTGGACGCTGGCTCACCAAGGGCATGGTTAGCTTCTATCCACGGGTGTGGTGCGTAATGTATATAAAGCCTCCACGACATCAATTCTTTAGAAACCCTATTCTCTTCTCTATTTTCCTAACGAACGATGATCTTCTTAGAGTCTGCTCAGTCGAGGAAGGAATCAAGCTTGTTCCCAGCCAAGAGTGGAGATCCAGAGAATCAAGAAGTCATCCTCATGAGTCTTTATAAGGTTATCAAACTACCTTTTCTCTTAGTTCCTCAAGCTTTGGGTACGTACTTTTCCAGACAGTTTGAGTGTTGGGATCAATCTTGGGGATTGTATGCATTGGATCAATTAGAAGAGGAGATCTAGGCACTGGATGCTTCCCTCAATTTCGACTCTTCTGGAAAGCTATCAGAGGTGGGGGTTCATGTTTATTTTTAGCCTTTATCTAGTCGAATCCAAAGTTAGGAAAATGGGACTATCCTATTGCTTTCCCTGTGATGAATGATAATGTATGAGCAATGGCTCTCGAGGCTGTACAGTAGCGTGTGACCTACTATACATAAGGTGTTATGTTGTTGAGCATGAACCTCCTAAAGACTGAATAGTGGTGTGTGATTCATTATTCAAAACAGGTTAAGATAGGTCTAGTTAGACTAGATATAGATGATGTGAATGCGTCGGCACCCACTCTCGGATTGCTTAATCTCTTAGGAAATACAAGGAAAGGTTCGGGATGTGTTGAGTATGCCTACAGATGCTGCTCACACAATTTAGAGTGGTTTCATGGTCTAGTCCACTATGAGGCTATACGTACAATGTAGGAGTGGCATACGATAGGTAGCATGCTTATCGGACCAATAGTGTCACATTATTAGACTAGGACTAGAAGGATCTCTCTGTTTCATCTACATCAGTTCTTCCTTTCTTTTCTCAGTCAGTGTTCTGCAACGATGGCTAGACACTCAATGCTTATCACTGACCTCGTCTACTTGTGTGTGTATGTGCAATTCTGGCCCTTTAGGAGCCGATGGTCCCCAAGGAGGACTAAGTGTGCGAAGACACTATCTCAACCAAGGGAATTTGAGAGTTTGAGAGAGAGGAACTTCGAGGATGTTCAACCCCGTTGGTTTTCATGAGTTTTTAAGCTGGTTTTCAAACTGTATTTGTAAGATCCCTCAAATTTTGGGATAAGAACTTAGTTTCTTTGCATAATACTTTTACAATAATTTTATCCCTTTTCTTTATTTATTATTTATGCATGAGAACTAGATTTAAGTATGAGACATTTATAGTGTTGTCTTTTTGTTGAATGTTTGGTCAAGTGGAACCCGTGCCTTAGCATGCATGGGTCGAACTGATGGTTCGACCTGGTCTTTTAGGGGCGGGTTCCTCAATAAGTATCAGAGCCCTTTTTTTCTGCTGTAGGAGGTGTCATGAACTTCAATGGGAACCAGTATTCCACACCCATACATTATTGAACTTCTGGGGGGAAATATGCTTTCACATCATGCTAGGCGTCAGTAGATTTGAAGTGTTATGTGGGTTTTAAGACATGACTGGTAGCCACGGGTGTGGATGGAATTCCATCACGAGCTTGATATGCTAACTACCACGGGCATGACATGTAGGGGATCATGATCGTGAGGCGAGTGACGACCACATGCGTGGTCAGTCGCTAACCACGATCGTGGATGATGTAGACTGCGAGCTTGGCAGTCTAGTAAACCACATGTATGGCATGCCGTACCACAGACGTGCTTGATAGACTACCTCGGGCTTGGTGAGGTTTTGAAACAAAGATTTCTACTTTTGCTCAGAAAAGAAACGGGTGCTGAATCTTCTCCTCCATGGTTATAGCGCGGACAGTGATTTTGTGAGGCCATCCAACATCAAAGTTGGACTTCAAAGAGGTAACTAGGATGAGAGCCATCACTTATGATGGAGACTCCTCAGACCCCGAGCTGGCTGTGAATTGGTTAAGAGATTTGGTGAATGCCTTCAGCTACCTGAAGCCTACACCAGAGTAGAAGTTGATGTATGCTGCCTATCTGCTAAAAGGAGTAGCTAAGGAGTTGTGGCGCAATTAGCTGGAGGTGGGAGAAGACCCTTATGAGAAGGACTGAGAGAGTTTATTAGTCCTCTTTATGAAGGATTTCATGCCAGAGTAGTGGCAGAAGAACCAAAGGGCTTAGTTCATGAACCTGAAACAATGAGAGATGAAGGGGGTTTATTACAACTCCTTCATCAAGCCGGTAGATGGTACAAGGAATTAGCAAAACATAATATGGAGGACTGGAACCAATAGTTATTGGATGGATGGAAAGTTCACATCTAAGTGGGAGTCACAAGCGGTGGCATGGACACCTTGGTGGACATCAAGGCAGCAACCTTGAGGGTTGAACAGCTGAAGGAGAAGAGGAATGTAGAGCGTTTGGATTGCCAAGAGGAAACGAAGAAAAAGGTTACAGCGTCAGGAGGGGTGTCAGCGACACCAATTTTATAGCAGAGGAGGGAAACACCTAGTGTCGTCTCTGTGCAGCAGATTCGCCACTCCGCACCTGTCACCCCGACAGTGCAACAAAGGTATTCTATTATGGTAAGGGATCAAACTCTTTATCTGGAGTACGGACTTCAACATATAGGTGTGTGCTTGAGGAAGACTAGTTCTTGCTTCAGGTGTGGACAGCTGGTCCATTTCGCTCGAGAGTGCCCCAAACCTGGCCGATCGGCGGTGTTAGAAGCGACAGTGTAGCAGGTTTGGGCTACGTTTGGGAGTTAGGCGAGAGGTTGGGGTTTCAAGGCCCCAGTTTTTGGAGCTAACACAGTGTTGGTAGGTCAAAGGTCTTAGTAAGGAGGGAACACAGAGATGTAGAGCATAATGTACGCCACTAAAGCAAAGGCAGAGGCTGCCTAGGATACTATCATAGGTATGGTTATATGCTTTGTTTGACACGGGTGCTTTGCACTTTCATTTCTACTGCTGCTATCTATTTATTTCCTATCATGACTTCTATGATGAGTAGACCCTTTAGAGTAAGTACTTTGATGGGAAGGACTCTGCCAATGGAGTCTTTTGTAGAATGGGCAACCATGTTTTGTGAAGATAAAGAATTCACATCACACCTCATTGTTCTTCCCTTAGACGAGGTTGATGTGATATTGAGAATGGATTGGATGGACAAACATGGGGCTTTGGTGGATTGGAAGCAGAAGATGATTCGGTTTTCAACCACTGGGAATGAAGGTGTGGTGATCTTTGGAGTGACGCGGCAAGGACATCACGATCATATTTTCCTTTCCACTTTGGAGGCAGAAAGGATGATCAGGAAGGGGTGTAAAGCTTTCTTAGCTCACATCATATTCAATACAGAAGGGAGGATCGAAGATATGCCAGTAGTTTGGGAGTTCCCTGATGTGTTCCCGAGAGACTTTCCTAAAGTGCTCCAGTAGCGAGAAGTGGCTTTCGTATAGAGATTGTGTCAGACACGCCACCTATATCCATTGCGCCTTACAAAATGTCACCGATAAACCTGAAGGAACTCAAGGAGCAGTTGTTGGAGGTATTGGAGAAGGGATTCATCCACCCTAGTGTATCACCTTGGGGTGCACATGTGTTTTTTGTGAAGAAGAAGGACGGGTCCATGAGGATGTGAATAGATTATCGGCGGCTAAATCAGGTCACTGTCAAGAACAAGTACCCTCTGACCCACATCGACAAGCTGTTCGACCAACTCCAAGGTGTAGCAGTGTTCTCCAAGATTGATTTCAGGTCTAGTTAAGATATGGCCATTATGAGTCTCTAGTGATGTCCCCAAGACCACTTTCTGGACAAGATATGGCCATTATGAGTCTCTAATGATGTCATTCGGGCTGACAAACTCCCTTGCAACATTCATGGTGATGATGAACAAGGTGTTTGATGTATTCTTTGACAAGTTTGTCATAGTGTTCATTAATGACATTTTGATCTACCCAAGACTAAAGAGGAACACACAGAACATGTAAGGACGGTTTTGACCACTTTGAGAGAAGAGCAGTTATTTGCTAAATTCTCAAAGTGTGAGTTCTGGTTGAAAGAGGTACTTTCTTGGGTCACTAGATCAATGGCAGGGGATTCAAGGTAGACCCAAGGAAAGTGGAAACAGTTTTGGACTGGTTGTCGCCCAACAAAGGTGACTGAGGTAAGGAGCTTCCTAGGCATGGCAGGGTACTACCGGAAGTTTGTGGATGGGTTCTCTAAGATAGCAGCTCCTCTCCACAAGCTGACTAGGAAAGATTCACCTTTCATCTTAAGCAAGTGATAACATTTTTTACATGTCTCAAAATAAACCTAAGTAATGAACTAACTAGAGTCGAACCCCCCATGGTCTCTTTATGTATTATACTCAAATTTATAAGAGTTGCTAATCGGTTTTATCAAATAGTGCAGTGTAGGTTCCACGATTGCTGAAAATATCAATTATTCTAAGTATGGAAATGACAGGGAAAATAATACAAGTTGTAAGACTGCACAATTAAGGGTTTGAATAATGGGAGAAAACTGCCTAGACTTCGAATCCCCCAATGCTATCCAAATGCACAAATGGCAGAAAACTTTAACAATTCATGCCAGATAACATAGATTCAATTCATTGTCGTAGTTCTTCTCTAATCAAATCACGCCCTTTCAGGTTTGCTAATATGGTTCCTATCTACTATCCTAGCCCGCCGTTTCAAGACAAAGATCTGAAATCTGCTAGGCGACAAAACAAACGACAACTGCTCACATGAGAGATAAGTTTATTAGCTACCAGATAAGGGTTAACGTCTAACCTTGTTGTTTAAAGAAATGCAAGATCTTTCGAGTCGATCACAAATCTAATAAGGTTCTATTCAAGTTTATTAGCTACCAGATAAGGGTTAACCTCTAACCTTGTTGTTTAAAGATATGCAAGCTAGGTCTTTCGTGCCGATCACAAATCTAATAAGGTCCTATTCAAGTTGATCAGGCAAGAACAAAATCAAAATCAAAATCAAAATCAAAATTGAACATAAACCAAACTCTACCTAACTCGGATAAATCGTCAAAGATAATCAATCACTCGGTCATAAGTAAATCACCTAGGGTTCATCTAATCTAAAAAAAAGGAGTATAGCTACTCATAATCTTGAAGAACAAATCAAATTCAAAGGAGGAACACATTGATTCTAGGTTTACACAAAGTACTATGAAAACCCTAATTTTGGTGATTCCAGCCGAAGGACTTGATTCACCAATCTTGATAACTTTATCCGATCTGAGATCTTTGAATTCTTGCCTTCTTGTTGCTCTAAAATCTCTTATTTTTTATCTGGAATTTGTCCTGAGAAGTCTCTCTTCGAATGAGGGAGGAAAGGCCTTTAAATATAATAAGAACAAAAATCCTTGTTGCTATCGGCCTTCACACGATGCACATTAAATTTTTTGTTTTGGGCGTATAGTGTGACATGGTTAAGGTGCATTATGTGTCGAACTTCCATAGAATCCATGCGCCCAAGCCGTTACACAATGCACCTAAACTTCATGACAGTTTTAGGCGCATTCTATGACAATTATGGCAGAAGCTTATTTCAACAAATTTGTAGTAAATTAAACTTGGTTTCCAACGCTGTCGGCGCTGCATCAATCAAAATTTTGAGCAAGGAGTTATGTCCAAAATATGAAACTGTAATGTTTTCCGACCAAGTCCTATTCCAAGCTCCATGAGGATGTCCAAATTCTTCTCTGTTCTTGTCCTAAATCATCCATACATACTGTATCACTCCGAGTAATACATCAATGTCGTCATGAACCTGAAATCTATCAAAAACACTCCAAAATGACATCAAATTGACCCCGGCCAGGCCCGAGACACTAAATTGTGATAAAAGCTTTAAATGCACAAAACATCCTACACTTCTACCTAAACCATTACAATTATGCATAAAATATCACTTAAATGAGGGCGATAAATGTGACAATTCTAGCATCATCAAATAACCCTACACTTAAGCTTTGCATGTCCTCGAGCAAAAAGATGATACAAGCTATAGAACACACCAATAAGTGAATCAAATTACTAACATGGCAAAGTAAACCCATATTCCTCAATGAATCCCTAATTTTTCTTAGCATACAAGTGAACCTTTAAAAAAACCGAAATAGGAAGTAAATGCCTCATAAGAAGTTCCCCAACTTGCCACACATCATCACATGTTATACCACCCATCTAGACTTACTCTCAAGAAATTTCGAAAAATATAAAGCTAAAAGCATCTCACTCACCTATTTAGGGACAATGTCTATGCGCTCATTATCAACTCTAGGATGTGCTTCCAACACTTGCTTACCAACCTACTTTTACTCATAACATCAAGGCACTTTAACACTAGTCCACATGTCTTTTATTTAGGGTTGTAATGTGGTGCGACAAGAGAAGAGAAGGTGAAACGAATTTGGTTGTAGGTGTACACAATAGTGGACGACTCAGTCTAATATAATATGGAGTTAAGCTACTAAGAAAACTAACACGATACAAGTATTCAACTTTCAATAAGAGTTTCAAACTAGCTCGTCTATCCCTAGTGCAAACTACTTCGAGCTTGTGTGCTCGTTTACTCTACTAACTTGAGACCCTTTCAGTCTTCTTTTTATATCTTCTACTTTTCTTTTTTTTATTTCCTTTTTGTTTTTATCTCTGAGACTGTGTCTTTTCTTGTCTCCTTCTGTTTTTTTGAGATTTTCTTCTTTTTCAAATAACCAAAAACTGTACACAAACTATTACTTAGGGAGACTAGATAATCCTGCAATTACTTAACTTAGCAACTTTATTGACTCCTAGACTCTAGCGAGTTACATACCACTTATTTGCACATGATCAAATGAAGGCTTGAAAGAAAAGAGATACGATATTATGCGAGGACATGAAAAGGCTTTTTGGCTATGTACGGGTTATTCCTTGGGGAAATTTTTTGGGATGAGATGGATATTTTGTGGTGGAGCTTTTCTAAGTGCATCTATCATTCTAGTGAATCAATACCGAGTGAATTCAGTTTGGTATCATGCAATTGTCAGATTAACAGTTAACAGAGAAGACCACTCAAAGAAACTTAAGAACAAATCTACCAGTGAAGCAGACTATCTATACTATAAAATGGTATTTTAGGCCTCGCATTATCTTGCTAGATGGTAAATCGATAACATGTATGCCGAGTCACATCAAGTTGGAGAGTCCTTGCTACTATGAACTAATCAAATCAGCTCTAAAGAACGAATCAATAGATTTTGTCATAGGCCTAAACTCCTTTGAAATCAAGGTTCACAAGTAAATAAACAAATTCAAGTGCAGAAATCATAGGGTAGAAATCTAATCATGCCAAGTAACTGATACAAAGAGCGTTCCAACAAGTTTGAGTTTAGGACTCATATTTAAAGACAACAACCCAACAAGACTAGCTAACAAGAATCATATGCACACCCACCCCACACTTAGTTTGGACAGTGTCCTCACTAACGAACATAAAATTTGCATAGGAATACTTGGAAGCTGTGAGATACCAGAGAGGCAAGAGGCATGATCCATAAAGTCCGAGCTCGACGGTGACAGTAACTCTTGAAAAAGACTCAAACATACAAAACAAAAAACAAAAGTAAACGCTCAATTTGTCACATTTATCGCCCTCATTTCAGTGATATTTCATGCATAATTGTATTGTTTTAGGTATATGGTTATGATGTTTTAAACATATTAAGCTTTTATCTTGATTTGG
This sequence comes from Linum usitatissimum, assembly GCA_030674075.2. Lineage (NCBI taxonomy): Eukaryota > Viridiplantae > Streptophyta > Magnoliopsida > Malpighiales > Linaceae > Linum > Linum usitatissimum. Next base: position 474,705 of record JAUJYP020000368.1, on the reverse strand, counting down.
TGGCTTAGAAGTTTGATTGACGCAAGGTCGGCAGTGTGGGAAAGCTCGTTCACTTTCCTACAACATCGGTAGAAGAAGTTGTGTTAAATATTGGGTCTAAAGTGGTCAATAATTTCTCCTAAGTTAAGGCGCAATCTTTGAAAAATCATGGAGAATTTAGGATCTTAAATCTTATTTAAAGGCCGTCTCTCGTCTATTTCAAGGCAGACCCTTGGGACGAAAATTACAGACAAGTGTAGAGATTTTGGAGCAACAAGAAGACATCGACTTCAAGGAGCTCGAATCGGCAACGACGAATCAAGATCGGCGACTTCGGTGTGAATTAGCAAAATTAGTTTTTTCATAATTCTTTTTATAAACCTAGAAGCAATGTCTTCCTTATTTGAATTCGATTTGTTCTTTGAGATTATGAGTAGCTATACTCCTCGTGCTTAGATTAGATGAACCCTAAGTGATTTCCTTGTGAACGAATAATTGATAACCCTGGAAGATTTACGGGAGTTGGGTGGATTTCAATTTATGTTTAATTTCGTTTCCGTTCATATTCTTACTAGGTTAGGTGTTAACCCTCATCCGGGAGTGAATAAACTAGTCTGTCGTGTGAGAATTCTCTTTTGATTTGTTGCCTAGTGGATTTCAGATCTTTGTCTCAAAAGATCAAACTGGGATAGTAGATAGGCAACAAGTTAGAGGACCGAAAAGGGCGTGATTTGATTAGAGAAGAACTGCGACCATGAATTGAATCTATCTTGTTTTGCGTAAATCATTGAATTTGTTTGTCATTTGTAAATTTGGATAGCCTTGGGGGATTCAATGTCTAAGCCATTTTCTCCCATTTTTTTCGAACCATCTTACATGTAGTTTTGCAGCCTTGGTTTATGTTCCCGGTCATTTTGAATATTTAGAGTAATTGATAGTATTGCAAATTCGTGGAACCTACACCACACTATTTGATAAAACCGATTACCACTTTTAGAACTTTGAGTAGAATACATAAATAGACCTTAGGGAGATTCGACTCTAGTTAGTTCATTAACTAGATTTATTTTGAGACGAGTAAAATCGTTTATCAGGACGCATATTCAAAGATAACAATAAAACAAGACTAGCTAACAAGAATCCTATGCAAACCTAGCCCACACTCAGTTTGGATAGTGTTCTCACTGAACGAAATAAGAAATTTGCATATGAATACCTGGAAGCTGTGAGAAATCAGAGAGGCAAGAGGCATGATCCATGAAGTTGAAGCTTGGCAACGACACAAACTCCTAAAAAGACTCAAACACACAAAACGAAAATATAAAAGTAAAAAGGGACTAGGAAAAGTGTCCAAGCCCACACATAATAAAATGGATTTAAAATTCGACAAGAAAGAAAACAAAAGACCTAAACCCTAAACATGCAGACAAACTCTAAAATTGAAAAAATAAAATGACTCCAAATATGGGATGCCTCCCAAGAAGCGCTCTTTCTTTAACGTCTTTGAGCTAGACAATACCTGAATAATTAAGTTGGTACAATCCATGTCAGAACTTCTTTGAGGCTCATATCATTGTTTTTTACATTCAACTTATTGGCTCCACTTCGAAGTAGCCAATTTCTCTTTCCAGCATAAAGAAGCTCCAACGTTCCATCATCTCTAATGTCGGTAATTTCAAATGGTCCGAACCACTCGTCTTTATTTACGTTATCATCAAGGGGGGTTTGATTGGCTGCCTCGTCTCTTTTAGTGTAGGCTTCCCTTTTCATTGGTGGGAACCATCTCTTGATTAACCTGTTTTTTGGGATCAATTTTTGCTCAAAAGATGGGTTAATAGGTAAAGCATAATCGAGAGTGACACCATGCACTTCAGCAGTTGTTTTTGACAATTTCGGCTTAGAGGTTGTAATCATACTCGAGGTGGGATTAGATATCTTAAGGACAATCTTCTCCTCTCCAAACCTAAAAGTTATTCATCATTTTGTGACATTAATGATTGCACTAGCAGTAGTAAGAAACGAACAATCAATGATTTGAGGAGTCTAATTGTCCTCTTTGATATTCATTTCCACAAAATCAACCGGGCAATAGCTACCATGCACGTACACTGGCACATTCTCTACCATCCCTAGATGCCTCTTAATGGACCTATGAGCAAATTGAACATTCATATCAATAGGTATTAAACTAGATAGTCCTAAACGCTTAAACAAGGGATATGGCACAACGTTAATACTAGCACCTAAGTCAGCTAATGCTCTAGCAACATGATGCTTATTAATAACACAAGAGATGGAAAATATTTCTGGTTCTTTTTCTTGGGTGCCACCTTAACTTGCAAGATCATTGAGCATTCCGCACCAAGTGTTGTTGTCGAGGCCTCTGATCAATCCTTTGTGATAAAGATGTGTATGATGCTTCTATCATTTGTATCACAGTTTGTTGGCCCAGCAAAATAATATTTTGGTTAGCTAACTGGGCTTGCATAGTCTTCATCATCAAGATGATAATCGCTAATTCTTCTAGTTGAGGCTGAATTTTGATGCTGCTGCTGATATGGGTTGATCGGGAATCCTGGTGGTCCTTGATATTTGCTTCCTTGAGTAGATCCACCAGTGTTGTTCTTAGAGGCCCCTTGTTGGTGTGCCTTGTGGCCTTATGGAGTGGGGTTGATGTTGGCATTGTAATCCTCCACTTTAGGCTTTTAGAAGTCCGAGCGTCCTCCAGGGTGTGGCAAGTTGCACAATTATGGATGTCCCCCTGAAGTTCTTTTCCATATAATCTGAGTACCTTTGAAGATTGAAGGGGAAGTCTTGGCGGATAAAATCCACTTCTTCAACTATCTTAAGAGTTAATGGTGATGAAATTTGAGCACTCTCCCTGACTATCACAAACACCACACCAAGCACAAATATAAGCAGAGATGGTCGAGACCATATGAAGTGATTGTCAGGACCATATGAAGTGACACAATATCTCGCCTACGGGATCGTGCAGATAACACATCTGGAGCAAGGAAAATTCAAGGTCACCTATCTCCATTTTAAGAGGTATCTCAATGCCAAGCCTACTGTTGGAGTCGAAGTTCATTACATCAACAATGCTGAATAAAGGGCCAGGTATCGTCTAGCTCAAAGACCTTAAAGAAAGATCGCTTCTTGCGATGCAACCCATCTCTGGAGTTAGTTTATTTTCATTTTTAGAGTCAATGTGGAAGTGTGAGTGTTAATCGAGTCTAGAACGTAATACTTGAGCCCCCATCCCCATCTCAGTCATCAGATCGAAGAGAATTGGTGATTGCAGTTTGAGTGTGATTTTTCAGGATGATATGTCAACATATGTGCCTTAAGCTGGTAGAAAATGACGCCTTGCCAAGGCATAATATTTGACAGACTTTAAGCGCAAATGTTGACAACAGCTCATGTTTCTACAGTTAAAGATTGCGCCTTAAGCTGTCAAAAATTGTGGCTTGCTTAGGCGCAATTATTGACAATAGTCAAAAATTAATCAGTGTGAACCCCCCCCCCCCCCCTAGACGATCCAATTGAACCACACGGTTTGATCCATGTAACTACTCACAGGTTCACTCATGGCGGATTAGACCATGAAATCACCCTAAATATCTTATGAGCGCATCTGAAGGCATACTCAACACGTCCTGCCTAAGCATGATTATAACCTGGGGGATTGAGCAATCCATGAGTGGGTGACTAAAGCATAATCGAGAGTTAATCTAGCTAAACCGAATCTTATCCTTACATGAACTATGAATCACACGCCACAGTTCAATCGCCAAGAGCTTATGGTCAAAATATAATACCTATATGTATAGTAGATTAGAGGCTAATGTATAGCCTGAGATCCCTGCTCTAATTCATAACACCTATACAGTAGATCACATGCTACTGTACTATCCTGAGACCCTTGCTCTGAATCAGAACACCTATACAATACATCACACACTAATGTACAGTCCTAAGAACCCGATCATTGGATTCCTGACAACCTATTATAGTTCCACGCTTAAAGTAGAAAAGTAATCCTAATCCCCATTTCTGATAAGCTTTCCTAGTAGATTCTTATGTGAAGCCACCTTCCCAGAGCTCAATTCTTCTGTTACATCGTCTGACATGTATGTCAATCGTAGGATTGAAATCCCAAATCCCTAAATCCTAAACTATCAGGATTTTCCTAAGTGGGTTTTCAATCAAAAGGATTGAGAGAGAGGAAGAAGATTGATTACCTTCTGATGCTTCTGCTAAGCCCTCCAATCCTCTGCCAATGATCTAGGATCGATCAACTATGCCATCTCCACCTCCTGAAATAGATAATTGTTCGTCAGAGGGATTTCTATGTTTTGGGTTTCGGTAAATTCTCAGTTGCAGGTCGCGACTCTGGTTCTATAATAAGTCTAGCCGCCCATGGCCGATGTACAATAATTCTACTAATGGTCACGGCCGTGATCTCATGATGGTCACGCATGTGATAGACTATTGACCGATGTCATGGTCAATGTGATTACCACACCTGTGACTGACTGATGGCCATGCTCGTGACCGTTCATGCATCAGCCAATTTCCAGAATTCTAGAATTCAGGTAAAAACCCAGAATCGACAACCGACCCAAAACCGGGGTGTCACAACTCTCTCCTCGTACAAAAAGTTTCATCCTAAAACCTGAATGTGAAAGCATAACAAGTGAAAAGAAATTACTTGCTAGGTAATTCTCCATGAGCTTCAGGTAGCATTCCTGGATGCTAGCCTCAGTCTCCCATGTCGCGGCTTCGACATCCTAATTCTGCCAGATCAATATCAATATAGGCGTCTCCTTACTCCTCAACATGCAAACATTCCTATCCACGATCCAAGCTGGTTTCTCCATGAAGGCCAGGTCTCTCTCTAACTGAATCTCATCTAGTTGTATCACCTAGTTCGCCAACCAATGTAAGCCCAACACACAATCACATGGAATAGATTATATATTCGGTCCAACTCTCCAGGCAAAGCTAGCTCGAAAGCCACTAGTCATATCCTTTAAATGATATAATAAAGACCAATGAACTCGGGAGCCAACTTTGCCTTCCTTCCAAACCACATCACTCCTTTCCAGGTTGATACTCGAAGGAAGACCTTATCTCCTTCCTTAAAGTTAACCTCTCTAGCTTTCTTGTCTGCATACTGCTTCTATAGTTATGGGCCACACCTTGCTGTGCTGGAATAAGTTATAAGGGTCCTACACCATCTGTGATCCAGTTAACAACTTCTGTCCCTCCCCATCCTAGAATAGAGGGGTCATACACTTCCTTCCATGTAGTGCCTTGAATGGGGCTACCTCGATGATTGATGTGATGATAGGAGTTGTTATAAGCGAACTCCGCTAATGATAAGACCTTCAACCAAGGTTTATCAAACCGAAGCACACACAAGCAAAGCAGCTCCTCCTAGGTTAGAATGGTTTGCTCTAACTATAGAAGTTCATCTGTCCATTCATCCCCAACGCTGCATGTAAGCCTTTTGAGAAATGTGAGGTGAATCTAGGATCCCGATCTGACACGATCGTCCTGGGAACTTCCTGCAACCTCAGAATGTGCTCCACCTATAAACCTGCCAACTCCTCCACATCAGGCTTAAATCAGATGGGAATGAAATGAGTCACCTTGGTCAAACAGTCCACTATGACCCAAACTGCATCTTTCCCATTGACCAAGGGAAACACACTAACGAAGTCCATAATGATATCCTCAAACTTCCACACCGGTATTTGTAGGGGATGAAGCAACCCTCCCAACACCCAATGATCAAACTTTGCCTTTTGGCACACCACACAACTAGCCACATGCTGTATCACTTGCGTCTTCATGCCTGGCCACTAATAGTGAGGACGAAGTGTTCGGTACATCTTCGCTCACCTGGATGCATAGCATAAGCGGATGAATGTGCCTCACCAGAGTATCCACTCTCAGCTTGGACCCAGAAGGTAAATACACCCATTCCTAGAAAAGCATCACGCCTTCCTTCTAGGTGCAGGGACTAGCCTTGCCCGTTGATACCAACTATTGAGACTAAAAAACTAGCTCATCTGTCGCTTGAGCCTCAAAAATCTGATCCATCAACAAGGGCCGCACTAACAATCTCTCCAATAAAACCTTCACTTGATTAACTTCTAACTTAGTGCCCATGTTCATCATCTGAATCAACTTGGTCCACCTCTCCTTCCTGCTCAAGGTATCGGCCACTACATTGGCCTTCCCTATGTGATAATATATCGCATAGTTGCAGTCTTTGAGCAATTCTACCAAGCGCCTCTATCTGCTGTTCAACTCCTTCCGCCCCATCAAGTGTTTGAGACTCTTGTGACCGGTCTTCATCCTAAAAGTCTCACCATACAAGTAATGTCTCTGTAGCTTCAGTGCGAAAACCACTATTGGCAGCTTCTGATGCATACGCCACCACTATGCCATCCTGCATCAAGATGCAGCCTAACCATGAATATGAGGCATCACTGTAAATCACATACTCACCCCGAGCAACCGGCAAGTGAATATTGGTGTGGTGGTGAGCCTCCTCTTCAGCTCCTCTTAACTCTCGTGACAAGTGTTACTCCAAACAAAAGGCGTGTCCTTCCTGGTTATCTTGTGGAGTGGTCCTGTTATCTTAGAGAACCCCTCTACAAACTTCCGATAGTACCCCGCCATGCTCGGAAAACTCCTCACTTCGATCACGCTTCTTGGCGGTGACTAATTCACTATCATCTCTACCTTCCTTGGGTCCACCTTAATACCCCAACCACTGATCAGGTGTCCAAAAAACCACACCTATCTCAACCAAAACTCACACTTAGAGAACTTGGCATTCAATTGCTCCCTCCTCAAGGTAGCCAAGACTGCTCTCAAGTTCTTAGCATGCTCCTCCTCCGTCTTGGAGTAGAACAAGATGTCATCAATGAATACTATGGCAAACTTGTCTAAGTACCCATGAAACACCTCATTCATCATTTCCATAAAAGCTGTAGGGGCGTTAGTCAACACGAACGACATCACTAAGAACTCATAGTGGCCATACTGTATTCGAAAAGCTGTCTTAGGAACATCTTCCTCTGCTACCTTCAACTGGTGATACCCCAACCTCAGAGTAATCTTGGAGAATACTGCCGCTCCCTGAAATTGATCGAACAGGTCATCTATGCACAGAAGAGGGTACCTGTTCTTGACTGCCACCTAATTCAACCTCCTATAATCTATCCACATCAGCATAGACCCATCCTTCTTCTTCATGAACAACACTGGCGCACCTCAGGGTGACACGCTAGGGCAGATGAAACCCTTCTCTAACTGCTCCTGTAACTACTCCTTGAGCTCCTTCAACTCTACCGGCGCCATATAGTAGGGGGCTATGGATATAGGTGATGTGCTTAGCACCAGCTCTATATCAAAAGCCACCTCTCACTCAAAAGGTACCTCTGGTAAGTCGCTTGGGATAACATCAGGGAATTCCTGAACTACTGGTACATCCTTCATCTGACCCTCTACATAAGGGACTATATGATAAGAAAGCCTCACACCCGCTTCTGATTAGCCTCTTTGGTTTCAAGGCGAAAATGAAAGGTAGTCTGTGGTTCTCCCGCCCCTGAGACCCAGTGATGACTACTCCTTCCTTCTCAGGTATAAAAAACCAGATCGTCTTCTTCTTAACAATCCCTCATGGATCCATGGTTCTCCAACCAATCCATTCCTAAGATCACATTGAAATCATCAAAACGGATAACGATGAGGTTTGTTATGAACTCCCTATCCAAAAATAGCAGAACTGCTCCCTCCACCCCAGACTCCACCAGCTGAGTCTTCCCTACTGTGGTACTGACTCTATATGATCTATTCATCCTAGTAGGAAAAAGGCAAAAGATGAAGGACATCGGCAGAGATGAAAGATTGTAAAGCACTCGTATTAATTAAGGCATAAAGGATCTGCCAGAAATGACAAATGTACCTATGATGGTATCTGGGCCAACCTATGCCTCGGCTCTGTTGGCATACATCCTACTTTGTGCCTTTGTGTTCCCCCTTGCGGCTTCCCCTGTCCCAAAAGAATCACGTTGGCTCCGATAAGGGGAGCCTTAGAGCCTCCACCTCTCATCCGTGCTCCCATACATTGCCCATCCCTCTTGTACCGTCGCCTTCAACACTATGGGCTTAATCAGCCCAATGCACTCCCGATAAAAATGGCCTGACTACCCGCACCAAAAGCAAACTCATGCTTTCTTCAAACACACTTCCCATTGACGCATCCCACAGTTTAGATAGGGAGGACGATCAAATTCTGCAGTGTACTAATTCTTTTGTGATGTCGTGGTGACAAAGGCAGAGAAGTGACCCTGGGGTGCAGGAGTACCATGTTTCCCTCCTCCTTTGAGGTGCTGGTGGTAGCTGTGATCCACCTAAAGCTACCTTCCACTTCTTCTCCTCTTGCCAAGCTTGGTGCTCTCCCTTCCTCTCACCGTCAAGGTGCTCAGCCCTCAAGGTTGCTGCCTTGATATCAGGCAGGGTATCCATGTCACTGCTAGTGACCCTAATCTGAATAGCACATCCAGGAGCATATGTTTCATGTCCTCCACCTTCTACTTTGGGGAGTCCTTTTACCACGTGCTCAACTTGATGAACGTGTTTTAGTAATTAACCACCAGTATCTCTCCCTGTCTGAGGCTGATAAACTCACCCCTCTTGTTCTTCAGCCATTGCTCTAGCATAAACTCCTTCTTGATAAAGGACTAGGAATTCCTCCCAATATCTTCCGAAAAGATCATCCTTAACCTACAACTAACTGCTCATCCACTCCTTTGTGACACCTCTCAATAGGTAGGCATCATACAACACTCTCTGATTTGGCGCAGGTCTCATATAGCTGAACGTGTTGGTAAGCTCTCTCAGCCAATCAACGGCTAACCGAGGATCTGTTGTCTCCCGATTAGATGTAATGGTGGCCACTCGAGTCAGCTCCTTGAAATTCAGCCTGGGTACAGGCAGATCCCATATCATCTTGACCATTTCCTCGTGATCACTACACACATGAAGGTACTATTCAGCATCTGTTTTCATTTAAAACTTATCTCTGTTTTAGGAAAATAAACTCGTTTCAAAATTGTTCAAAGCTTGACCACACCTATAGTGTACATACTACCACACCTATAGTTTACATCTGATGACGCTGGTGACTAGCATCACCATGCCCGTGGTATACATATGACAGTCGTTGACCACAATAGAGACCTTCACAAATAGAGCTGAGGAGAGTGGAGTAGGAGCACCATGATGAGAACATGCGCTACATTCGCTACCTCACTCAGCACCGGACCAAATACTTGAGCCCGCCACACTCCCTTGCAAGGGGTCCCTATTAATCTAGGTATCTTCATTTTACATAGGAATTTTTCTACTCTTATTTTAAGATCTTAAATCCACATTATTGTGTGTGGGACTTGGGCACTTGTCCAAGTCACATTTCACTTTTATTTTTGGTTTGGTGTATATGAGTCTTTTTCAGGAGTTAGTATCGCCATCGAGTTTGAACTTCATGAGTCTTCAATCTTCTCGGATATCTCCCAGTTTCCAAGTATTCCTATGCAACTTTTCTGTTCCGTTCAGTGAGGACACTATCCAAAATAAGTGTGGGGTGGGTTTGTATAGGATTCTTATTATCTAGTCTTTTTGGGTCATTATCTTTGCATGTGAGTCCTAAACTCAAGCTTAATGAGAAAATCTTTGAATCAGTTACTTGGCATGCTTAGGAAGCTTCCCAGTGATTTGTGCACTTAATTTGCTGACTTGCTTGGTGAACCTAGATTTGATAGGTATATGCCAATGATCAAAGTCGGATGATTCGTTCATTAGAGTTTCTTTGATTAGTTCACAGTACCACAGATTCTCCAACTTGAGGATTACCGAGCATGTATGTTATCAAATTACCATCTAGTAGCCCCGCGAGGCCTAAAATCCATATGTACTATAGGAAAGTTTGCAACATATGTAGAATTATTCTTAAAAATAGTTTGAGTGGTCTTTGTTATTTTGCTATTAATCCGACACTTGCATAATACCGAATTGAAGTCACTCAAAACTGATTCAATAGAATTATAGATGCACTTAGAAAAGCTCAACCACAAAATATCCATCATGTCCTTGCACTTATCCCTAGTGAAGGATTTTCAAGTCTCCCTTAGTAGTGTTTTTGTACAGTTTTCTTATTTAAAAAAAAAAGAAGAATATTTTTTTGAAAATCTCAAAAAAGGGAGGAGACAACCAAAAAACCCCTGTCTTAGAGATAAATGAAAAATGCAAAAAAATGTATAAGAATAATCAAATAAACGAGAAGAACACCTCGAAGTAGCGGTTAGCATAAGGGGCGGATGAGTTAGTTTGAAGCTCTTGGAAAGAAATTATCATTTCATAGGTTGTACTGTTTTAGTAGCTTACCTCCACATTAGAGTAGACCGAGCCGTCCGCCACTGTATACACCTACCACCAAACTCATTTCACCTTTTTTCTCTTTTTTCCCACATTACAACCCTTAATAAAAGACCTCTGGACTACGGGTTGAAGTGCCTTGATGTGATGTGTAAAAGTAGGTTGATATGCAAGTGTTGGAAGCGCACCTCAGAGTTGATGAATGAGTGTGTAAACACTAGCCCCTAAATACTTTGAGTGAGTTCATTTTCAGCTTTATCATTAAGCCGCTATCCTTTGAGAGTAAGTCTAGATGGATGGTATAACATGCATGATGATGTGTCACAAGTTGGGTGATAGAAATCATTATAGATTCTGTCCAATTTAGTATTTCAATAATTACTCTATCGTCTGGAATCAGATCGGTTCAAGGTCAACGACAATGGAAAGATAATTCACTTACCTTTCTATCTTTATATTATTAGTCATCAGATTCAAAGAATCCAAGGAGATATCCTCAATTAAAGTGGAAGGGTTGAATACTAAAATATGTCTATTTAGTTGTTTTCCTTAATTTTTTTTATAAAGCGCACCATCATTGGTGAATTACTGTTACAATGAAAGACTGTCGTCAACCAACAGAAGACAATCCACCAGATGTGGATTTGTATGGAGACGATCGTTCTACAGATAAACAGAACCTCGTACGACTGTTACATCTGGGATGACTGGGCGAGCCAGAAAATCAAAAAAAAATATTAATAACTAGAGGTCTAACAAAAAATTAAACCAAAACTAGAATAATAATAAAAGCAAACCATAATAGAAACTGTGTTGTAAATGAAAAATTAATAAAAGAAAAAAAAACCTAACGAGCTTGGATGTGACATCCTTATTGATCCCGCTAAGAGAGACTAGGGTCTTTGAGGTCTTGAGCTCCTTGGATTAGCCAGTGTGCTCGAATCCAAGCTGTAGCTTGGTGGAATCAGTTCCAGGTTGCCCCTCTCCCGGTTTTGTTTTGTGATTTTGATGGTTTCAGGTCGCCGGAGGAATCTGCATCCATCGGGTTGTCTAGTGCTGCTTTGTTCCTACGCTCCTTCCTCTCATCGATGTGGAAACTGTCTCGTTGAAGGTCTTTCGGTGCTGAAAGTGCAATCTCCTTCTCCTTGTCCCAGTGGTTTGCTTCCTTACATGTGGCGAGTACATTTGTTGGAAGGGGTTTTGCTCTACCCATTTGTCAGGAGTCCTCTTCCTGTTAGGGTCACGTTTTCCCAAGAAATTAGCCAGGGATTGACAACCTGTGGAGTATTTTCCCAACAAGATTCCTCCCTAATGGAATTGTCCCAGCGTTGAACCAGATATTATGTCGGGTATCGAAATCATAGATCACATTTCTTCTCTACATGGCCCATTATTCCGCAAATATAACATAAATTATGGATCCTTTCATACCTGAATTGACAAGTTATCTCACGTTTGTCATGCAAGGTAACCACATGCTCCTTCTTCAAGGGACTTCAAATATCTATGAGAATTCAGATGTGCATGTATGCTTGAGGATAGTAGGTCTTGTTCTTCTCCTCAAAAACCATGTAGCGCCCAATATAGTTTTCCATGGCCTCCCCGACAGTCTGGCGCTTCATATAGCCGTGATGAAATCCATGGAGAGGGTAGCATCAGGGGGAATCGAGATTATACATGCTAGGATGGGTGGCAATTTGGTGTTTGGGATTTCAGATGAGAATAGGGGGATTATGAGATGGGGGATGAGATTTGGTGGCTGATTATAGGTGGTGATAATGGCTTGAGCTCTATATACCAAGGTTTTCCTTATTTTAAAAGTAGAAGTTTATTTAACTTTCTATGTAGGATTAATGATTAGTTTATTATTGTTTTACTTGGGAGTTAAGTTTCGAAAGCCTATATAAAGGGCTCATTGTTATTGTATTCGACAGACAATTGTTGAGTTAGCGAGTTTGAGTTTTATATACACGTTTGAGTGTGTAGTGATTCGTCCTTGGAGGATCGTTGGTTTGTTTAAGTGCATGTCGATTCGTACTTGTTGAAGCTTTAATCGTATCAACGAGATTTTCACTATCATTTGTGGCCGATTATCTATCTTTCTTCCTCTCGTTTCTGGCGACTTCGACTTCAAGTATTCCGTGTCGAGATTGTTGTTGAATTTCATCGCAACCGTGGTGTGATTCACATTAATTTGGTATCAAAGCTTCGGTTTAAATCAGAGACATACATATCCAGTTTTTAGGTTTATCTTGGATTCATATCCTTAAATTATTATTCTAGTATTTGGTTAAAAAATCAGAAAACAAGAAGCAGTAAAACAAAGGGTTGGAAAAATGAGTGAGTTAGTTTATTTAGAATTTATTTATTAGTTTTTGTTTATATTAATTGGTTCAACGAGTTTCAAGTATGGGAGATCACGCTGTGACTTTAGCATAATGTGTAGAGAGGTTTCGATCTTTTCAAATTGAATTGGATGAAATTCATACATGATTGGTGCGGATTGAGGCGAAAGAAAGTAGACGAATCAAATCTAAGGCTAAATCAAGCTTTCGAGTTATATAAAAAATTACTTCATATGAGTTAATTAAGGAGGCGTTTGATTGAAGATGGGAGGCAATAATCAAAAGGGCAAAGAAATGACAAGAAAAGGTTGCAATCAATAACAAGAAGAAGATGGTATCACAAGTTGCTGGAGTGAAACCAGAGATTCAAGAGGAGATCAAGCAAGTTGTAGAGTTTACAACAGACAAGCTAACATAAGAAGAAATTCCTATTCAGGAAGTCATGGTTCCCGAAGATGAACAAACTATTATTGATGAAGATCGTATAATTGATTGTTTCAAGTTGGAGGAAGGCGGGTGCAACATTGACATCAAGTTGAAGTCAGAGGAGTTGTTCTTTGAGCATGTCGATTTTGTGATGCCTGACATTTCTCATCCATGAGCAATGTGGTCGGAGTTTGAACCATACTTAGGTTCCTCAATGAAGTTATCAATGACGATAAGGTTCAAGAAGTTTACATCTCCTAACATTCATAAAAACGAGACAAGAAGCATTTTTTGGTCACTCAACTCAACATAGTTGGGTCCATCACCTTTAAAATATTAAAAGATGATTGATATTTCATGTATGAGGATCTTGTGATGTTGGTTCAAGAAGAGGTTGTCAAGAACATTGAATGAAAGACTACTTAGACTATTCATTTGAAGATCATCAAGAAGTAAGTTCATAGGGTAGAGTTTGGAGGTATCATCAAGCTTGTTTTCGATCCGGGAGACTCGAATGGAATTGTTACGATTCAACGGTGAATCATCTTAAAAAAGGAGGGCATGATAGAAATTCACATAGATTATGTCCAGTTTATTAATTAGGTCCTTACTCTTTCGACTGGACTCCGATTGGTTCAAGGTCAACGGCGTTGGAAATATAATTCAATTTCCTTTCTATCTAAATATTATTGGTCATCGGATTCGAAGAAACCAAGGAGATATGCTCAATTAAAGAGAACGGGCTAAGTAGAAGTTTATTTAATTTTCTATGTAGGATTAAGGATTAGTTTATTATTATTTTACTTGGGGGTTAAGTTTTGAAAGCCTATATAAAGGGCTCATTGTTATTGTATTCGATAGACAATTTAGATAAATAAAATCGAGTTTGTGGGTTTGAGTTTATACTCGTTTGATTCGTTTGAGTGTGTGGTGATTCGTGCTTCTTCAACCTTTAATCGTATTAGCGAGATATTCACTCTCGCTCATGACCTATTACCATCTTGCTTCAGCCCCTTGTTTGTCGTGTGAGCAGTTCTCATTTGTTTGATCGCCTAATAGATTTCATCTCTTTGTCTCGAAAGAGCGGACTGGGATAGTAGATAGGCAGCAAGCAACTCTGAGTAAATGCAATTTTGAGTCCCTAGGGAAATTCGAACCTGATTTCTTTTGTAATTAGGTTTTTTAGATGTGTGATGACACTCAATTTGGCATGTTCATCATCCTCATTTAAGCGACATTTCATGCATAATCGTACAGTTTTGGCTGGAAGTTTAGTATGTTTCATGCATTTCAAACTTTTTTCTCGATTTAGTGTCTCAGACCAATTTGAGGTCTATTTAATGTTGCTTCCTAGTGTTTTTGATCAATTTCATGCACACATCGACATCAAAGCATTACTCGGAATTGTATGATATGCAAGGAGGAGCTAAATTCATCGCAGAATGAAAAAATCACTGAGTTCAGGCGTTGAACCAAAAGTGCACCTAAGCCACACCAAAAGTGTGCAACACACTTTTGGTTGGTTATAGCACACTTTTGGTCGTTTTTCAAAGTTCAGGTCTCTGACATTTATACAAAAAATGAGCTATAGATCCTGAAAGAAATTGACAGCATTAGTGAGAGATTTGAGAATGATGAGAAGGCAACTTCAAGGAGCTCAGAATCGGCAAAAGGATTAAGACGACAAATCAAGTTCTCGGGAAGATCGCCAAAATTAGGTTCTTCATAGTTTCTTGTGTAAACGTAGACTCAAAGATCTCTTCTTCTGATTTTGATTTTGCTTCCGAAATCATGAGCAGCTAAACTTCTCTTGCTTAGATTAGATGCACCCTAGGTAAATTCCTTTGAACAAATGATTTGATTCGTTTGACGATTTACACGAGTTGGATGGATTTCATTGCATATTTGGTTTTGTTTTCGATTTGGTCTTGCCTGATCAACTTGAATGAATCTCTGTTAGATTTTTCTTAGACTCGTGAGAGCTTGCATTTCTAGAACACCGCAAGCAAATAACTAGGTTAGAGGTTAATCCTCATCCGGGAATCGCCTAGCGGGTTTTAGATATTTGTCTCAAAAGAGTAGACTAGAATACTAGAGAGATAGCAAGTTAGCGGTGCCGAAAGGGCGTGATTTGATTACAGGAGAATTGTGACAGTTTATTGCATATATCCTGTTTCGTGTAAATTGTGGAATTTGTCTGTCATTTGTGAATTACAATTGCCTAGGGAGATTCGACATCTAAGTAGTTTTGTCTTGGATTGTCTAAACTCTTGTCATGCAGTATTTGATTGATTTTCATTTTGATTGATTGATCCTTGTGTCACCTAAACCACATTCATTGATACCTTGATTGATATTAACCACAACTTTGAGTAAGATACTAAAAGAGACCCTAGGGATATTCGACTCCGGTTAATTCATTATCCGGATTATTTTGATAATGCCTAAAAACTTTTTATCAATGTGTACAAGCGTTATCACCTCGCTAGGAAAGTTCAAGAACTGAGTGGTAGCCTTGATGGTACCGCGAATGAGATCTACTTTGCAGGGAGCAATGTTCACATCGGTAACAAGATCTTCACCCGCTCGACGCCGTGAGTGTTTGGGTTTGAGGAGGACCAAGTGTTATTGCACACTCGAGGATCATTCACCTGACATCTGCAGATAAGAAATGGATATCAGCATGGTAATTTGGTAAAATGAGTGAGAACATGCATGACCAAATCGCTGACCACGGGCGTGACCAACAACAAGTGACAGGCATGGTCTGTAATTCGTCAATGCCCAAGGGCATCCTAGTAGAGTTCTACGGGAGTTATCTACTACATCTGACCATGGACATGACCAACTAGTGACCATGGGCGTGGTTTGTGCAAGACTAACAACAGCAAAAAATTGGGGATTTCTAACATCTGAAATCAGGTTCCTAAAAGTCTATTAAATTGGTTTTTCCCCAAGACAACCACAACACAACACAATTCCGCACAATAGGAATGATAGAAAGGCCTAGATTCATGATTTAAGTGAAGGATCAAAGCAAGGAAAGGATAACTAATTGTGGGTTGAGTATAGTTGGAGAGTTGAAACAGATGAGATGACAGGCAACGGAGCTGTAGAAGGGCAAAGAGGTAAGCAAGGGAAGGAAACTAGAGAATCATAATAAAAGGAGACGGTGGAGGAGAGAGTCCCAAGCAAGCAAATCGAATCGGAGAAGATAAATACACTTGGAAGGCAACGGTCGTGGCTGCAAGTATGAGCAATTGGGGTTAGGGTTAGGAAAGGGGTTTTGATTTCATTTATAGAATAAAATTCAAGGTTAGGAAAGGGGTTGTGATTTCTTTTATAGAATGGAAGTCATGGGCATGGCGTGATGGGAAATAGACCACAACCATGACATCTACATATCACAGGCGTGACGGTTGTGTCACCACGGGTGTCATACGATACGGACCAAGGACGTGGTGGGCTTATCCGACAAAAGAAGGCCATGGGCTCATGCCTACAACTGGAGCAGGCATCACCACAGGTCCCACAATCGAAATGGACTCGGTCGAGGGATCGGAGATCTAAGAGCAACCCGGAAGAAACATAGACGCGACGGTTGATGGTTTCCTTAAAGGAGGGGCACATTCGGATAGGATTTCATAAGGAGCACGAGGATTACTGTCTAAACACGGGAATAGGTCCTATAAAGATCAATGGTAGCTTGGGGAGCCTTCAAATTTTATGGAGAAATACGAACAGTGGTACAAGTTGGGTCAGCCGACTAGAATCATGAAAACAAAAGATTGACGAAAACAAGAGAAGAGTGGGGGCACTATACTAAGAATTGAGGGTTAGGCGGTAACAGAAATCAAGAACTGTTCAGGAGGAGCGCGAGTGAAGTCCCATGACCAACTGCCAGGCATAGGCGTTTCTCCCCGCCCGAGCTAAAATTCAGCTTTCGGAACAAAACCTTTTGTAAGAAGTGAAAGTTGTGATACCTCTATTTCGTTTTGATGACTGGTTCGGGGTTTGGAACTTTGATTGGAGTTAAGGATAGGTTGTCGATCATGGGTGTGACTTGTTGTATGTTACAGTCGTTGTTACATGTGTGACTTGTTGTATGTCATGGCCGTGGTTACAAGGGAAACCGCGAGCGTGCCCGACGGCTTACCACAAGCGTGGTCAGAGGATGACCATGACCGTGATGGTTAAGTGGGCACGGGCATTATTACAAGCCCATCACAGATGTGGTTGGTTCCAACCACGGGTGTGGTGGGTATAATATATAAATACAATTCATGATGAAGCCCTCATAAACTCGGTACCTTATTCCTCGTTGTCTATGATTTTCCTCACCAATGACACTCCCTCTCAAAGATCAGTTAAATGAAGGGGAAGTAAGGAACGAGATATAGGGAGTCGAGAAGGTTGCTGCTAGCTGAGAAAGGAGATATAGAGAGTCGAGAAGGTCGTTCCCTTGAATTCTAGAAGGTGACTAGACTACCTCCTTTCTTTATCTCTTGAACTGAGGGTTATGTAGCTTCCTAACAGTTTCAAGGTTGGAGAGAATCATGATGGCCTAGTCAAGACCCTTAGGAAAGCTAATCAAGGTGGGGGTTCATGTTTAATTATTGCTTACTCTAGTGTAGACTTGGGAATCCTATGATTGAATTCCTCATTAGATGTTAATGATGTTGACTGAGGCTCTCAAAGCTATACAGTAGCGTGCGATCTACTACACATAAGCTCATAAGGACTGAACAATGATGTGTGATTTACTATTTTGAATAGGCTAAGGGAGGCATAGATAGATTAGATGTGGATGATGTGAATGTGTCGGTCACCCACCCCTGGATTGTGCAATCCCTTAGGAATACAAGGGAAAGTCTTAGGTCGTGTCAAGTGTACCTATAGATGCTGCTCACATAGTGGTTTAGGGTGGGTTCATGGTCTGATCCACTATGACGCAATCCGCATTATATTAGGGGTGGCTGGTGCTAGGTAGCATGATTACTGAGATGTAGGGTCACATTGCTAGTATAGACTTAAGGAGTTGATGTGTTATCTTCTATGATGTTTCCATTTCTTTGTTACAGACAAACTTCCACCTCGGATAGTTAGGCACATAGTGATTAGCACTGACCCCATGGATGTGTCTTTCTGTATGTATCTATATGTTTTAGGCATAGGTACTGGCGCTAATATTGGTAGAGAGAGCTGGTCGGCTTTGATATCTTTTGTTTTGATGTTTTATGAACTAAAGATATATCTCTACTTTGCTATGTTTAAAGCTAGTATTAAATGATATGGGATCCTTGTCTTTTTTCAGATTCCAAAAGTTTGATAAAGTTTCCAGTTTAGTCTTAAATGCTTGTTTATGTGCATTTATTAGTAGTTGTGGGTCGAGGTTGGTCGAAGTTAGAACCCGAGTAGGTTGCTTGGATTGAACCATTAATTCGGCTAGGGTCTTTTAGAGTCGGGTTCCATAGTCAGCTTCTATCCACGGGCGTGGTGAGTAATGTATATAAAGCCTCCACGTCTTCAATTCTTCAGAAACCCTATTCTCATCTCAATTTTCCTAACGAACGACAATCTTCTTAGAGTCTAGTCAGTCGAAGGAGGAATTAAGAGGAGCCCGTTCCCCACCTGAGAGTGGCGATCTAGAAAGTCAAGAAGGTCATCCCCAAGAGTCTTTAGAAGGTAATCAAACTACCTTTCTCTTAGTTCTTCAAGCTTTAGGTACATACTTTTCCAGACAGTTTGAGTGTTAGGATCAATCTTAGGGATTTTCTCTAGGCACTTGGATGCTTCCCTCAATTTAAACTCTTAAGGAAAGCTATCAGAGGTGGGGGTTCATGTTTTTTTTGCCTTTATCTAGTAGAATCAAAAGTTAGGAACATGGGACTATCCTATTGGTTTCCCTGTGATGAATGATGATGTATAAGCAATGGCTCTTGAGGCTGTACAGTAGCATGTGATCTATTGTAAAGTTCAGATAGGTCTAGTTAGACTAGATATCGATGATGTGAATACGTCCATCATCCACCCCTGGATTGTGCAATCCCTTAGGAAATAAAAGGAAAGGTTCAGGACATGTCGAGTATGCCTATAGATGCTGCTCACATGGTTAAGGGTGGTTTCATTGTCTGATCCAGTATGAGGCTATCTACACGATGTAGGAGTGGCACACGATAGGTAGCATGCTTACAAGATTAGTAGGATCACATTATTTGACCAGGACTAGAATGATCTCTCTGTTTCATTTACGCGAGTTCTTTCTTTTCCCATCACAGTTCTTCGGGATGATTAATCACACCCGAAGGCCAGTTCATAGATAAACTTGTTAAAATCGAGGTTATATTCACGGGGTTCCGTTCTGAGTATTACTCTGGAAGTGCGAGAATGAAAGTCGAGTCGTTGGAATAGCGGCTATCAAAGGAGGAATTGGAATCGAGTTTAATGGATGAGAGAAACCTATCCAAAAATGAATTCACATAGAAGCAATTATAATTTAGTAAATTATTCTGAAAGTGTTATGCTTTAAAGAGTAATTACAGCGATTAATCCAAAATTAGAATCAAAGTAGCGTCGTATCATAGATTCACTACTTGATAATAATCTAACTGCTCTCTTGAGACTAATTAGAGTTAATCACCAAGTACATTAATATAGTAAAATGATTAATCAGAAAATTAATTCCAAAGCGGATCAACGTTTCACCCCTCTCTCAAGTGTAGCTGAGACGGTGATTCTAACACTATCATATCTAAACCAATCCCAACAATAATCTTACAGCTAGAATTCAAAAATTGCAAGATATGGGAGTAGCTAGATGAAAGAGAAAGATAAGAACGAAATTATCGATGGTTCCGCATAAACACAATCGAAATAATGCAGTAAAAAATTGCAATATATGGCAGTAGCTAGATACAAGAGAAAGATAAGAACGAAATTAACGGTGGTTCCACATAAACACAATCGAAATAATGCAGAAATTACACATAATCAAGGTTTTATCAAATTCGGACAGAGGTCGAGCTTAGTTACACATGGTAATCATCTAAACAACACTGAAATTGAGATAATACATGAACCTGCAGCTCCAAAATTCAAGAACTCTCCACCGTCGGAAGATACAGCAATGCCAGCTATGCCGAACGGAAGTTGCAGAATGGATTTCTTCAACTCCGGGGCTCCGATTTGCATGTGGTTTGAAGTGGCACGTTCCTGGGTTTAATAAGGACGTCTTGTGGGCATAGTAACAAGGCTTGGAAGTCTATTATGGTGTGTGATATGGTGTGTTTCCGAAGTGGAGATGAGTTATCCTTATATAGGCTCCAAAAATGACTTATTAAAGCCTCCTGCATGGGTGCACCTACTCCATTAGTTGTATGCAAGCTGTATCTGTCCCTAGAGTGATTTTGGACAAATCTACTATGTTGGACGTCCTCCCCCATGTCCGGTTGTCCTTCTGGCGACCGGTTGAGCATCGGATTGTAACTTCTTCGCTCGGAGTTTGATTTAGCATCAGTTTGTATCGCTAGATTCGTAATTCATCTCTTTATAATTGTGTGACCTGAAATAGCATTAAAATCTAGAAACAACATAAAATCATACCGTGAAGGTCTATGAGTTGAATTTATGGTATTAATGGCAATATAACAGATTTTCGTCAAAACTTCCGTTTGTAATTCATATTATGACATGAAATTTAGAAAATTTAGTACCAAATATTACGGTATATTTAATGTCATCAAAATATCGTACACTTAAACTTTGCTTATCCTCAAGAAGCTAGTAACTTAACCCACACAGAATACCAAAGATAGTTACTATCACTTACACACGGTTAAGGAAATGTAACTTTATAATTTACGATGCAATAAAGTTAAATGCTTGACCACATCGGTGAGATAAATCTCTAATTAAAAATTCCTGATACAGTGCATGCCGGATCAATCAAAAATGAAAGGATTAAATGTAGTTGTCGCAACCATGGGATTTATTTTGCCCTTTTGTTACGACTTTATGCAAAAAAAATTCTTTTTTTGTCTTTTTGTTTTAATTTTTTTCTCCCTGACTTGGGAATATAATTAACTCGTAGCTCAGAAAGAATGGTGATTCCTATACTCAAGCTCGCCAGGAGGGGGGGGGAGTAAAGCAGGCTGACATAATGCACCTTTAAGCACATTTGTTCCTTCCCACACACACCACAATCAAGTCCCATACTTGAGGCATCTGAGCTAGCTGCCTAATTTACAACAGAGGTGTCAGTCTTCCATCACACGCGTTGAGTTAATCATTGAATTATTGAAATCAATTAAAGAAGCATTTTGTTTTTGTGTCGAAAGAAATATTGAATCTAGTTTTGAATCGGCAGATTTAAAACAAACATTTTAATTATTTGAATCAATTCATCCGAAATGCACTAAAAGCAAAAAGGAAAGTCTGGTAAAAACGAGTGGTCATTCCTACATTCCCCTTCTTGGTTTTCATGTAATTCCAAGAACTACCGTATCACCGATAATCGCTACATTCCCCTTTACGGGTTTAATGTGATCCCTAAATTGGTAGATGTGTAAGTGCCAGTACTATTGAGGACGTGACAGTACAGTGTGGATGAAATGCCAAATAAATTTTAAAAGTCATCTCGTACACCATCACCCCACACTTAAATTGTACATTGCCCGTAATGGAGTACGAATCTGGGATAAGAGTGAAAACGAGTATACCGAGATATCAAGAATGACAACGCCGAAGTAAACTGCTCCATAGTACCTGTCTATAGCATGACAATGGAAACACACGGTGATTACAAAACAAAACAAAAATGAAACACATTTGGCAAATGCCACAAGGCATCAATCAAAATTCACATCACACACCGATGCAGATCTAAGATACATATACCCGAAAATATAAATATCTCGAAATACATAAAAAAGAATATAAGAAAAAGACACATCCTCAAAAATAAATCATAACTACTAGAGCACTTTTGTAATTTTGGAGAGAATTAAGATGATTTTAATGGTCTCAGATGATTTTATTGAATGATAAAATAAGAAACTTGGGTTGTCTCCCAAAGTGCACTTTCGTTTTTCATGTTTAAGTTAGACGTGTCTGAGAAAATTAATTAGCTAGCTAGATGAAACACCTCAAGCATGGCGAGAGAGCCGCTCATGAGGTAGAGTTTCAATCAATGACAATTTACTTTACACGTTCCTTGATCACGGCTCGAGATTTTGACAGTTCCATAAGGAAAATTCTTAGTTACCGTGAATGGACCTGACCAACGGGATTTTAATTTTCCCGAAAATAGGCAAAGCCTAGAATTATACAAGAGAACTAAGTCCCCTAGGAGGAAGTCTTTTCTAGGTTATAACCTTGCTCATAAAATGCTTTGTCCGGTCTTTATAAAACTTGGCATTTTTATAGGCATGAAGATGAAACTCTTCAAGTTCGTGTATTTGAAACTGACGATGAGGTCTGTCGATATTCATATTGATGTTTAGAGACTCTAAGGCCTAGAATGTCTTGTGCTGTAACTCAACATGCAGATAGACTGCCTTTTTTGTAGACAAGATAGTAAGGTGTAGTGCTGGTAGGAGTTATAAAAGCCGTAAGCATCGTCTAACTTTTTTGACCAATCCTTGCAAGACTGGGCGACAGCTTTCTCCAAAATCTTCTTTAGTTTTTGGTTTTTCAGTTCTGCTTGACCACTAGTCTGTGGGTGGTAAGTAGTGGACAGACAATGAGTAACACCAAAGCAGTGACACACATGATCAAACTGTCTTCCGAAGTGGGTTCCTCAATCTCTAATGACAGTGTGAGGTGCTCCAAACCAACTGAAAAAACGTTGGAGAAATTTTCCAACCGTCCTTGCATCATTAGTAAGCAAGGCTTGCGCCTCAACCCACTTAGATACATGATCCATCGTGACAAGAATACACTTGTGACCACACGATGGTGGGAAGGGTCCCAAAGTCAATGCACCGAACATCAAAGAATTTGACCTGTAATAATACAGTATGAGGCATGTCATTACGCTGTGAGATATTGCCGGCGCGTTGACATGCGCCATATGTCTTCATGAAAAGGTCATAATCTTTGTAGATGAAAAGCCAGAAAAATCCAGACTCTAGACCCTTTCTAGCCGTCCTGTTACCACTTCCACGGCTGCTAGTCAATCTTGAATGGTAGTGCCAGATTATGTCGTGTGCCTCATAAATTGTGACACAATGACAAATGATTCTGTCGGACCCTATGCGGAATAGAAAAGGGTCATCCAAAAAGTAGTGCTTGAGATCCGCAAAGAATTTCCGCTTATCTTGCCATGAAAGATCCTTTTGGAGTTCGGCGTTTGCCAAATAGTTGACAAAATCAGCAAACCAAGGACCTTCCATTTCTTGAGCAACTCAAGTGAAAAGTTTTCCAAGGGAAAGGAATTATTGATATCAACCCAGTTGAGGGAGAAACTTCTAGAACTTCGAGTCTAGATAAATGATATGTTGCGACATTTTTAGACCCTTCTTATTGCGATTTTCAATGTCAAATTCTTATAACAGCAAGACTAACTGAGTTTGGCCAAAAGATACCTTAGTGCTTGGTGGCCAGTAATGACTATTGTGTCAGATAGCATGATGTTTGGTCGGAACTTATCAAACGCGAAAAAATAGCAAATAGTACCTTCTCACTAGTGGTGTAGTTGCATTGTGCATCATTGAGCGGCTTACTTGGATAATAGCTAAGGTGGAAACACTTTTTCTTTTATTTCCCTAAAAAAACTCCAATAGCGACATCACTAGCATCAGACATTAGTTTCAAAGGGAGTGTGGAATCAGGAGCCACAAGGATGGGAGCATTTGTGAGCTTCTCCTTTAGGAACTCAACAGTAGAAATGCACTTTTCATCGAAGCGTAACTCATCATCTTTTTCAGAAGCTTTTTATAGGACAGAGTTATCTTTGAAAAGTCTTTTATGCGTCCGTCAAATCCAGCATGACCTAGGAAACTCTGAATAGTTTTGAAAATAGTGGGACAAGGTACACAAGAGATGATCTCAATCTTGGCTTGATTGACCTCAATTCCACGTTGGAAGATTTTATGCCCAAGAATAATGCCCTCTTGAACCACAAAATGACTCTTCTCCCAAATAAGAGCCAACTGTATTTCCTCACAATGGATGGGCACTTTTTCAAAGTTCTTAAGACAGTGGGAGAATGAATTTTTATAGACGGAAAAATCTTCCATAAAGACTTCAACTACATTGTGACAGCCCGGTTTCAGGTTGATTGTCGATTTTGGGTTTTTATCTGAATTCTGGAAATCGGCTGATGGATGGACCACACGAGCGTGACCGTCAGTCTGTCACATGTGTGGTTTTCAGATAGACCACGACCAAGGTCACTAGTCAGTCACGGCATGACCATCAGGAGATCTCAGTAGGTCACATGTGTGGTGGTCAGGCAGTCACGGACATTTTGATAAGTCGGCCACGGGCGTGGTGGACTTATTATAAAACCAGAGTCACGACCTGTAACTCAGAATTTACCGAAACCCAAAACTTAGAAATCCCTCTAACGAACGGTTATCTCTTTTAGGAGGTGGAGAAGGCAAAGTTGATCAATCCCAAATGATTGCAATGGATTTGAGGGATTAGAGGAAGCATCAAAAGGTAATCAATCTTATTTCTCTCTCTCAATCCTTTTGATTGAAAACCCATGTAGGAAAATCTTGACAGTTTTGGATTTGGGGATTTGGGATTTCAATTCTATGATTGATATCTATAGGTTAGATAGAATAGGAGACTTGAGCTCTGGGAAGGCAACTTCATATCAGACTCGACTTGGAAAACTTATCAGAGGTACCTCTAGGATTACTTTTCTGCTTTAAGCGTAGAACTGCAATAGGTTGTCCAGAATCCAATGATCGGGTTCTCAGGACTATATAGTAGCGTGTTATCTACTGTACATGTGTTGTGATTTGGAAGAGGGCTCTCAGGGCTATACAGTAGTGCGTGATCTACTGTACAAGTGTTGTGAATTATGTCGAGGCTCTCAGGCTGTCCAGTAGTATGTGATCTACTCTACATGCAATTATTATATTAAAAAAATAAGCTCTTTCCGATTGAATTATAGTGTGTGATTCAAGCTCATGTTAGGACATGATTAGGCTTACCTAGATTAGCTCCTGATTATGCATTGGGCACCCACCCATGGATTGTGCAATCCCCTAGGTTATAATCAGGTTGAGGTCGGACATGTTGAGAATGCTTACAGATGCTGTTCACATGGTATTTAGGGTGGTTTCATGGTCTGATCCACAATGAGACCTTCTGCTCGTAGCTAGGGGTGACTGATGTTAGGTTGATGCCTAAAGGACCATAGGGTCACATTACTAGTTCTTAGTTTAGTTCTACGCAAGTCCAGCTTAGGCACTCAGTGTTTATCACTGACCTCAACTCTTTCTTCATGTATGACCAACTATAGAACCTCATTAGCAAATGCCATGTAAGAGAGGCACACGAGCAACAGCGACACCTCAATTTAGTGGCTCTGAGAGTCATAGAGGGAGGTACGGTGAAGGACTTCATTTATCCCTTTTCATGTTTTGAGACTTCATATGTTTTCAGTACTTATCTCTTAATGTTAAGGTCCCCTATTTTGGGATGTTTGTACCTAGATGTTGGTACTTATTTTACATTATTATTTAGTACTTGATTTAGAGCCTTGGATACTCTATTTTCATACACTGTTGTTTACTTTGATTGAGGAGTTTCATTGTTTAAGTGTTTATGTGTTGTTATGTATGTTATGTGATGTTGAGTGAACCCACGAGTAGTTGCATGGATCAAACTGTATGGTTCGATCGGGTCGTATAGGGACGGGTTTCACAATGAGTATCAGAGCCTAGTTGTTCTCTAATGTGTGACTATGCTTGCTAGTACTGAGATGTCATGAACCTCAAAGAGATCAGTGCTAACAATAGCTCAGTACTGAACAATTTGGGGAGATGCTTCTATTTGGTGTTAGGTGTTTGTAATTTTGAAGTTTCTATGATTTTGAAATGGAGGGGTCAGCCATGGGCGTGGTTGACAGTACATCACAACCGTGATGGATGGAACACTAGGGGCGTGGCTTGTTGTGGCCAACGGCTGTGACTTAGTGACGACCACCGGCGTGGTTAGTCATTGGCCACGGGCATTAGGTGATGTACACCATGGGCGTGGTCACATGTTACCATAGGTGTGGTGATGCTATTCACAGGCGTGGTCATATATACACCACATGAGTGGTAGTATGTACATAACGTGCATGGTCAAGCTTTGAACAGTTTTTCAATCGAGTTTATTTTATAGAAAAAGAGATGAGTTTTAAATGAAAAGGTATGATGAATAGTACCTTCATGTGTAAAGTGATCACAAGGAATCAGTTCAGATGGTCAGGGATCCGCCTGCACCTAGGCTGGATTTCAAGGAGCTAACTTGAGTGGGCGCCATTACATTTGATGAGGAGAACACAGATCGTCAATTAGCCATTGATTGCCTAAGAGAGCTTACCAATACATTCAGGTATCTGAGACTTGCATCAGAGCAAAGAGTATTGTAGGCTGCCTATCTATTGAGAGGTGCATCAAAGGAGTGTTGGAGCAGTCAGTTGGTGGTCGAGGATGATTTTTTCAGAAGGGTTTGGGAGGAATTCCTAGTCCTTTTAAAGAAGGAGTTCATGCCAGAGAAGTGGGAGAAGAACAAGAGGGCTAAGTTTATCAGCCTCTGGCAGGGAGAGATTAAGGTGGTTGATTACTACAACACCTTCATCAAGTTGAGAAGCTGGTACAAGGGCTTCCCTAAGAAGAAGGTAAAGGACATGAAGCAAATGTTCTTGGATGGGATGAGAGATCATATTCAGATCGCGGTCACCAGCAGTAACATGGATACCCTGGCAGACATCAAGGTATTAGCCTTAAGGGTTGATCACCTTGAGGGTGTGAGGAAGAGAGAGCGTCAGGCTTGGTAGGAGGAGAGGAAGAGGTAGGCAGCTTCAAGTGGGTCACAGCTACCGCCAACACCTCAGAGGAGGAGGGACATGTATGGCGGAACTCCTGGACCCTAGGTCACTTCTCTGCCTCTGTCACCCCGATAGCATAGTAGAAGCAGTCCACTACAGGATTTGGGGTATGCGGCATTGGGGAGCATGTCTAAAGAAAGTATGAGTTTTCTTCCATGTAGGCAGCCATGCCATTTTGCTTTGGTATGCACTGGGCTGAGGAAGCCTACAGCATCATAGGCGATGGTACAATAGGGACGGGCTACCTCAAGGAGCAGGATGAGAGGTGGAGACTCTAAGGCTCCACTTATGGTAGCCAATGCGGTTCTTTTAGGATAGAGCAGGGTTATTGCCACCAGAACCGAGTTACGGTTACAGTATTCATTTATGGACGATCCTTTCATACCTTGTTTGATACGGGTGCTTCACACTCTTTCATCTCTGCCGCTTTCGTGTGTCTTTTGCCCCTTTTCCTACTAGGATAAGTAGATGATTTAGAGTCAGTACCCCAATAGGAAAGACTCTTGGGTAGATGGAGAAGTTTTAATTTTTGAGGATAGGGAGTTCACAGTGAACCTCATCGTTCTCCCTTTTGTTGAGTTCGATGTGATCTTGGAGATGGATTGGTTGGAGCACCATGGACCCATTGTGGCATGTAAGAAGAAGACAATCATGTTTGCTACACCTTAGAAGCAGGGAGTTTCCATCACTGGGACTCAGGGGCAGGAGCATCATGGACGTCCTTTCATTTCTGCCTTGAAGGTAGAGAGGCTAATCATAAGCGGATGTGAGGCCTTCATGGCTCATATGCTCCTTGATGCAAAGGGTCAGATTGAGGGTGTAACAGTAGTTCAAGAATACCCTGATGTTTTCCCGTGCGACATACCAGAGGTGCCTTTTGAGTGAGAGGTGGCTTTTGATATAGAGCGGGTGTTAGGCACAACACCTATATCCATAGCCCATTACTGTATGGCGCCGGTAGCATTGAAGGTGCTCAAAGAGCAGTTGGAGGAGCTGTTATAGAAGGGTTTATCTGCCGTAGCGTGTCACCCCCAGGTAGGTCAATGTTGTTCATGAAGAAGAACGATGGGTCTATGAGGATGTGCATAGATTAGAAGAGGTAGAATCAGGTGGCAGTGAAGAACAGGTACCCTCTTCCCCTCATTGACGACCTGTTTGATCATGAGGAACCTGTTCAATCTGGAGGGGGCAGCGGTGTTGTCTAATATTGATATGAGGTAGGCGTATAACCAGTTGAAGGTAGCAGAGGAAGCTGTTCCTAAGACAGCATTCCGAACGAGGTATGGCCACTACGAGTTCTTAGTGATGTCGTTCGGGTTGACTAACGCCCCTGTAGATTTCATGGAGATGAGGAACAATGTGTTTCATGGTTACTTAGACAAGTCTGTCATAGTATTCATTGATGACATCTTGGTCTATTCCAAGACATAGGAGGAGCATATTGAGCACTTGAGAGCAGTCTTGGATACCTTAAGGGGGAAGAGATTGTATGCCAAGTTCTCTAAGTGGGGGTTCTGCCTGAGGGGATTGTTGTTAATTCAGACATCTGATCAATGGTTGGGCATTAAGGTGGAACCAAGGAAGGTAGATGCGATAGTGAATTGGTCATCGCCCATAAGCGTGATCGAAGTGAGGAGTTGTTTTGGCATGGCAAGGTACTACCGGAAGTTTGTAGAGGGGTGCTCTAAGATAGCAGTACCACTCCATAAGTTGACCAGGAAGGAAATGCCTTTTGCTTGGAATAAGGCTTGTCATGAGAGTTTTGAAGAGCTGAAGAGGAGGCTCACCATCACACTAGTACTCACCTTGCCGGTTGATGGGCGTGAGTATGTGATTTACAGTGATGCCTCATATTCAAGGTTAGGTTGCATCCTGATGCAGGATGGCAGAGTGGTGGCGTACGCGTCTCGCCAGCTGAAGGTGCATGAAGTGAATTACCCAGTTCACAATTTGTAGGTGGCAGCTGTGGTTTTCGCACTGAAATTATGGAGACATTACTCATATGGTGAGACTTTTAGGATCAAGACCGATCACACGAGTCTCAAATACATAATGGAGATAAAGGAGTTGAAGAGGAGACTGAGGTGTTGGGTAGAGTTGCTTAAAGACTACGACTATGCTATAGATTATCACCCAGGTAAGGCCAATGTAGTGGCAGTTTCCTTGAGCATAAAGGAGAGGTTGATCGAGTTGGTTGAGCTGAGGAGCAAGGGCGATGAGTTGGAGGTTGATCCAATCAAGGTGTTACTGTCGGACGAGACTGGTACTGCGGCCCTTATTGCTGGATCGGATTTTTGAGGCTCCGATGACATATGAGATAGTTTTGGAGGCTCGGCAGTTGGTGTAAGTGGGCAAGGCTACACCCTACACTTGGAAGGAAGGCATGATGCTTTAGCAGGAAAGGGTGTATGTACCTTAGATGATATTCTGGATGAGGCGCATTCCTCCGCTTTTTCTATGCATCCAAGTGTGACGAAGATGTACCAAACACTTTTTCCTCATTATTGGTGGCTAGGCATGAAGAAGCAAGTGATACATCATGTGGCCAGTTGGGTGGTGTGCCAGAAGATAGAGTTTGATCATCGTACGTTGGGAGGGTTGCTTCAAACCCTACCTATACCGGTATTGACGTTCGAGGATATCACTATGGACATTGTTAGTGGTTTTCCCTTGGTCAACAAGAAAGATGTTGTTTGGGTCATAGTAGACCGTTTGACCAAGTTGGCTCATTTCTTGCCATTCTGTTTAAGCTAGATGTGGTGGAGTTGTCATTTTTGTATATGGAGAACATTGTGACATTGCACGGAGTGTCCAGGACGATCGTATCAGATTGAGACCATGGTTTCACCTTGCATTTATGGAAGGGCTTACATGCAGCCTTGGGGACAAAGCTAAATTTCTCTACAACTTATTACCAACAGATAGATGGATAGTCTTAACGGACCATTCTAATATTAGAGCTGTTACTTCACTCATGTGTGCTTGAGTTTGACGAACCTTAGTTGAAGGTCTTACCGATGGTGGTGTTCACTTATAATAACTCATATACGGTAGGAAGTGTAGGACCCCTCTCTTCTGGGATGGGGAGGGAGAGAAGTTCTTGACTGGACCACAAATGGTTCAGGAAACAGCCTCTTGAGTTCGAGTGATTCGAGCAGAGCTGGATGTGGCCAAAACTTGGCAGAAGCAGTACGCTGACATGAATTCTAGAGAGGTTAGCTTCAATGAAGGGGATAAGGTGTTCCTTCCAGTATCAACTTGGAAGGGAGTCATGCGATTTTGTAGGAAGGGGAAGTTGGCTCCCCAGTTCATTGGTCCTTACGATATCAATTGGAAGATATGACCACTGGCTTATGAGCTTGCTTTGCCTGCGAAGTTGGACCGAATTCGTAATGTACTCCATGTTAGTGTGCTTCAGGCTTACATTGGTAGGCCAAAGTAGGTGAGATTCAGTTAGAGGGAGACCTGACCTTCATGGAGCAACTAGCTCAGATCATGGATAGGAAGGTCAGTAAGTTGAGGAGTAAGGAGATGCCTATCCTTCGTGTTTCAGGCTTAGTCACTTAGTGCTTATCGCTAACCCCGTCTCTTTTTTTCTTGTATGATCAACTATGGAACCTCAGGAGAAACTGCCGCCTAAGTGAGCGGCATGAGTAGCGAAACTTCAACCGAGTGGCCATGGGAGTTATAGACAGAGGTACCATCGACGACCTCGATTATCCCTTTTTATTGTTTTCTTCATGTTTTCAGACATTCCTATGTTTTCAGTTGTTTTGATAGACATATCTCTGGATGTTGGGTTCCTTTATTTGGGATGATTTTCATTATGCTTTAGTACTGGATTCGAGCCTTAGATGCTCTGTTTTCATTATGCTGCTTTTTACTTATTATATGAGGTTATTCAGTGTAGTTTTTTGTTATGTAGGTTGAGTAATGCATGGGTCGAACCCTGTGGTTTGATTAGGTCATCTCGGGGCGAGTTTGACAACAGTAACTCTGGCTGAGGAGAAGTAGGTGCCATGGTAGATTTTGGGGAGTTGGTCGAGGTGCCTTTCTCATCCATCTTCTCGACAGTAGGGTTAGTGACCACCACTGGAGGAATGATGGCAGGTGTGGACTTAGGAATGGGATGATCCTTAGTGGTGGTTCCACTCCTAAGGGTGACAGTGTGTGTTTGTGCAATTTTGGTCCTTGATTAGCCGATACCCCATAGGAGGACAAAGCGTGTAAAGACAGTATCTTAATCGAGGGACTATAGGAGTTCGAGAGAGAGGTACTTGGAGTATGTTCGACCCCGTTGCTTTTCCTGAGTTTCAAAGCTGGTTTTCAGACTACATTTTCAAGATCCCTCATATTTTGGGATAGGAACTTAGTTTCTTTGCTTAGTACTTTTATAGTGTTTTTATCCCTTTTGTTGTTCACTGGGAGCTTGAAATGTTGTGTTTATTGATAACTTATGTATCAGAACTAGATTTCAGTTTGAGACATTTATTATGTTGTCTGTTGGTTGAATTTTTTGTAAAGTGGAACCCGTGGTTTAGCATGCATGGGTCAAACTGATGGTTCAGCTGGGTTTTTTAAGGGAGGGTTCCACAACTCACTACATAGGGTTCATCTAATCAAACCAAGAGGAGTTTAGTTACTCATAACTTTGAAGAACGAATCCAAATCAACATAGGAAAACATTTGAATTAGGTTTACACAAAGAAATCCCAAAAACCTAATTTCATCGAAGAACTTCGAAGAACGTGCTTCGCCAATCTTGATTTCTTCTTCCAATATGAGCTTCTTGAAGTCGATACCTTCTTGTCACTTCAAAGTCTCTATTCTCTGGTCTCAATTTTCATCCAAAAAGGTATGTCTCGATTATAGGGGAGTCAGTCTTTAAATAGGAGTTGAAATCCTTATTGATGTTAGATGTCATAAAACTTGCATAAACATGTCATAACCGTCCCAGTAAATGTGCGACATTTAAGGCCAGTTATGTGACAAAACCCAACACTTGCAAACTTTGGTCATCCGATTCGTCCTAGTTCGTCCATGCGTTTTATATTGCTCCCGAAGAATGCTTCGATGTCGTTAAGCAACTAAAGTCTATAAAATCACTCCAAAAGGACATCAAATGGACCCCGAGCGGGTCCAAAGTACTAAATTGAGATAGAAGCTTAAAATGCAAGAAACACCCTAAACTTCTACCCAAAGCTATAAAATTAAGCATGAAATGTTAATAAAATGAGGGCGATGAACATGGTAAACCGAATGTCATCACTATGCCGCGGAAATATTATGGCGAATGTATGATAAAGATTTGGAAAATGCATGTTTTAAAAAATTATAGGATAATAACATAGTGTGCATGCAAGATGATTACACCATGACTGGAGGAGAGTAATACCTTGTACAAGAAAGGGGTCAGCCAAGGGTTTATGAATCATCCTCTAAAATGGAGAGGTTAGTGTCCTGAAGGTGAAATGTACATTGGGCAAGAATCTAGGTCAACCAAGAGTTCGTGAATCGTACCTGATCTCAATTGGAGAGTTGGGTCACCTAAAGTCCAAACTATAGGGGGCATAGAAGCTCGTCAGCCAAAAGTTTATAAATCATCACCTCAATAAGAGAGTTGGGTCTCCCAAAGACAAAAAAAGACAACTCAAGAATAGGGGCAGTGATGCTGGTCGGCCAAGAATTTATAAGTTGGTAATAACTACGTGAAGTTCCTCAATAATTACGTTTAAATTACTAATAACTATATTTTTCCCTCTAATATTAATAACTACCACAAAGAAGCACTAAGATTAATTAAGTTATTAGGATTTTAGGACTCCTCCGTTTGAGAGGTTTTTTATTTTCTTTCTTCTTTTTCTTTTCTGGCGCTGATGTAGGGTTCATACCCGCCTAGTCTCTTACTCACCAGCCGACAGTCGGCCTTCCTCACCATCATCAACCAGCCATGGCAGACCCAACTACCATGTAGGAAACAACCATGCAGCTGTTTGGATACCCTCCAGCTCGCGGTGGCGGAGAAGACTACGCTAGAGTTCGACCTTCCGGTTGATCCAATCCGCACAGTGGACTACAATCTCAGTGCGGTAAGCTCTATATTGAGAAACGGCCATACAATCTCAACGTGGACAAGAACAAGGTGGCGAGCGTATGACCGCCTTGTATAGGGATGACGATGGACGGCCTAGGGAATCGCCCGATTTAATTCTAATTCTATCACACCATCAAACTTTGATGGGTGATGGACAAAGGGCCATGACTGTTTGATTGAAAACTCCTTTTCCTACACGAGCTACATGATGGAGAAGGCCTCACCATCGTCCCAATGCCCTTTGCTGATTGTAGGTTCATATCCAAGACCGACCAAAGAGATTCTTGAGTAAAACCGTGAGTTTGTGGGCAAATTTATTCAGTATGACAAGAAGAACATCTAGCGCTCTAGTGCTTCATACATGTGAATTTGGGTTACCCTAGACAGCTTCACCACTGAAGAGGGATAAGATGATATATCACCATGGTAAACCAGGTCTCCTTGCCAACTCAGGTATGAAAAAGTGTCCAAAGATCTACTTTATCTCTAGCTGTACGAGACATATCAAACATTTGTGTAGAATCCGATTTCTGAATCCGAGTGTATAACCACATCATTTATGGAGCGACTATATGCCCGCCACAATTCAAGGGAGCGTCACCAATATGGGAGGTGAACAGTGGCTCATGGACGTAGTAGAGGATGCGGTGAAAACTCAGCCACCAAGCCAGGACCGTCTCGACCTCGTCCGATACTCTCGCAAACCTGTAGGTGTGCCAGGATAAATTTGCAGCTCATCCATTCTCACTGAGCAAACCAGCCGACAATGTTGGGCACTACAAGAGGAGCGTAAGCAGAGAATTCAGGACCCGCAAACATGGGGTACGATTTTGATGGTAGGTGTTGAGCTAGAGAGTCCCTCAAAGCTACTCAAGGGGATCCAAGAACACACAAAAAATGTGGCAACGACAGGTATTCTCAACAAGTCCTGCCACAAGGAGTGATTTGTTGGCAAGAACTCACTCGAGGTATCAGCGTCTTCACGTGTTTGATATTTTGGGTGCCCCCAATTTGGGCCTCACCGATCATTTAATGCTTTCATAGTCTCGAAGGTTTCTTTCAGTTTGAAAATTTACTACTTTCTTGCTTTCATAGTCGGGTTGTTCTTAGCATATGCTAATTTTCGTGCCACCGTACTTTACCCATTATGGATGGTAGTCCTCCTAACGGTTCATTTGATGGAATGAACATCTTTGGCCAATAGCTTTAATAATATAATAAGTATTCTCTTTCAAAAAAAACTACCTTAAAGTTGCTAATGACTACGTCTACTTCTAAGTTGTTAATAACTATCAGAAAATTTGTTGTGACAACAGACTTATTTGTTGTGGGAACACCTAAATCTCCCTCCCATTTTATTATTATGATCCAATGGTCTGGATTTATTGGATATTTTGATATTTCTTACTTTCTTTCTTTTTTTATGATGTGTCCACTATTTTAGGAGATTAAATCTTTAATTATTTTGTTTCCACATTTTATTAAACAATTGATTTAATTAACTTGTGGAAATAAACTGCCACATTCTTTTGTATTCACACATTGTTTCCGCCGAATCCATTTCTCCATCAACTTCGACGGTGGAGTTGAGCATCAGTTTGTTTTCTCCGACGATCTCTCCTCTTTTCGGCGGGTGGCAACCACTGGTTACGGTAAAGTCTTTTGTTTTCTTGTCTTGCTTCCTCTCATTCCTTTCTTCTTCTTCCTTCTTCTTCTGTTTGTTTACTTCAACTTCTTCTCTTCTCTCCTCTTCTCTTCCTTTATTTTGTTATAGATATGGATTCTGAAGCTATTCAATCTCCATCCCATGCATGGTTATAGATGTGGACATGTTGAATTTCCAAGTTTGTGTCTCGGGTATGTTACATAATATTTTGTACCTTCTTTTTTTTGTACTTATTTCTTCATAAATCCATACCACACCATTATTATTTGTTCTATACATATTGCCTGTTAGTTTTTCCGTACCTATTTTATTTTCTTGGTACAATTTTATTTTCTAAATCTATATCACCACATTGCTTTTTGTACTATTTTCTATCACAACATTTAAACATTTTGTTCTTTGGTATGCCTTTTTCATATTCGTCAGATTCTACTACTTCTCCTATTGTTAACAAAAAAGCTGGAGGTATATTTATTTTCGGCTCTTTCTGAATTGTTCATGGTTTTTTGTTTTTATTATTATTATGGTCTTTCGTCTTAGATATGTTTTTTTCTGTTTTTTAGTAGGTGGCTAATATTACCCTGAATCCCCGAGTTGCAAGTTGTATGAAGATCCCAAGTTTTAGAAGGATTTGGAATTTCTGACAGATGAGGAGCTTGATAACTTTTATAATGAATATCTGATTGAAGCCCTCTTCCATATGAGGCAACATAAATCCACTAAGCGTACGTGTCTTAGTGATGGTGTTGTAAGGAAACGTTATAAGCTGATTTGTTGTCGGAAAGAATGATAAAAGCTTGGAAGCATGTTAAATCCATCAACTGCTGGTATTGTAAATTGCACTCGAAAAGAGAAGATTGTCCGTAGTTTAGAGCTAGGTGCCCAGCCTATCTGAAGTTCAAGTGGTTTGACGCAATTCAGGCGTATAAAATTGAAGAGTGGCATATTGGTCATAACCATCCATTTGTATTAGAGGAGCACAAACAATTCTTGCATTTCAGTCGTTCCATTACTCCATTGACTGCTTTGGTTTCAAAACTGCATGCCCAGGTTGGTGTGTGCCATTGAGGTTAACTTATGATTTCTTGACATATTGCACTGGTGGTAGGGATAGGGTAGGTTGTACCCAACGGGACTTAGAAAATCATTGGTACTCCTTTCGCCGCTATCCTTTGAAGCATGGAGAGGGTAAATGGTTGTACGAGTTCTTTCATGAAAATAAGGACAAAGACCCAAGCTTCTATTACAAGGTAAAATTTGATTCAACCATGATCATCGAGAGTGTTTTCTAGGCAGATAGAAGGATGCAGTTGGATTACCCCTATTTTGGGGATTCCATTTCATTTGACACAACATATCAAACTAACGACAAGTTTCGCCCATTAGGTATGTAAAGTATGACCAATGTTTGTTCATGTGTGTTGTTTTCCTACCTATTCGGTTGTTTATTTCTGGATTCAGTACAACCACTATCATCTGTACCATTCTTTTTGTTTAGGTACGTTTTCTTTTTCAGGATCCTGAATGTGGTATTAATATTTATTATTTGTTTATTCCCTTGTTCTAGGGTTATTTTCTAGTTTCAATCATCATCGAAACCTGATTGTTTTGGGTGATGCACTCTTATATGATGAGATAAGTGAGAGCTTTGAGTGATTATTCAGCAGATTCTGGAATTGCATGAGGTAAACATTCAGTATTTGTATTCTCTGACCAGTTTGCTGCAATTGCAGCTGGTATCCGGTCCATCTTTCCGAATACTTTCCATGGTTTATGCACCTACCATATTCGCGAGAATGCATCTAAGAATATGGAGATTGAACTTGCAAGTAAGACATTTACCAATGGTTTGACGGAAAATATGTATGGCGTTTTCATGGTAGACCAGTTTGACATGGCATGGAATAGAATGATTGCAACCACATTTCCAGGTAAGGGTCCAAATAGTGATTCTTGGCTAGTACACATACACAAAATATGTGAGCAGTGGTCTTCTGCTTGGGTGACCCGCCATCGCACATGTGGAATGCGTAGCTCACAGTTGAGTGAATCACTAAATAGTAGCTTGCGTCCATTCTTGGACACGCAGAACAACCTTCCCACTTTTTTCGAATTATTTCGGATGCTTCGAGGTAAGTGCACTTATCAGATGGATGCTGACTTCAAGGCACGAGATTCTTTCTCGTTGAACTTTTATCTAAGGATGAGTTCTCTAATTCTAAATATATTCAACCTGTGGAGAACGTTTCAGCTTTGATCGAACGCGGTGAGCATGCTATAACATGGTATCGACAATGTCCGATAACTGACAAGCGCTTGGATGAGAAATTAGTTTTCTTTGGGTTGCTTGATCTCACCTTCGAATGTTCTTGATGTTTATTTGACGCACATGGATGGTTATGTAGTCATATACTCCAAACAATTTATGTGCTCTGGTTGCATGGTTCTGTTGAGTGCATTGATAGGGAAACTCAATTTGGAAGGTTTCAACACCTTTATGGATCAGTGTTACCTCTGGAAACCGATGCAA
Source organism: Linum usitatissimum (assembly GCA_030674075.2). Lineage (NCBI taxonomy): Eukaryota > Viridiplantae > Streptophyta > Magnoliopsida > Malpighiales > Linaceae > Linum > Linum usitatissimum. Next base: position 437,154 of record JAUJYP020000368.1, on the reverse strand, counting down.
GCTTGTATAAGGATATTATAGACTATGTCGAGGAACAAATATCTAAACTGCATATTGATGTCCGTGCAAAGTTGTTGGAATTAAAATCCATTGGACCACCGCCTAACCCCAATCCTTACTGTTGTAAGTCTCAAATTCTGACATTGACATCATTCATAATGAAGTTTCTACCACAACTGCCATGATTATTTGTATTATTTTGTACATGTCATCTTTCTCATCTGTTCCTTTAGCTTATGAGTTGGTTTCAAGTGGAGGTCTTAAAATGCGTGTCAACCCCAAAAAATCGTATTGGTGCATGAAGTATACATTACAAAAGATTGTAGGCAAAAAGATTCAAATGGTACGACGAAGGGAGTTCATCGAGAAATCAATTAACGAATGTATGGACATAATGGGGTGAAGAGTTGCTCGTACATTTTCTCTAGTTGAATTTTGTTTTTTACTTTCATAATAGGGTGTCATTCCTTCCCGATATCACACTCATTTCAGTTTAATAATAGACATTTGTACAACATAGCTTTTTTCCAAAGGTTATGTCGGATGATACTTTTGCAACGTTAATGAAGATCCACTATATCTCTTTTTTCAATTCCTATTTTATACAAGTCTTTATGTAATTTATAAGAAATCACATAAATATTTCAGGTAAGGTATGATGTTTCAATTATGCATTATTCAATTTCTCAAACTTCACCTTTACCCAAATGCGAATTTTAAAATTAAATCGGTACTTAGTGACCATGACTTGTTCTGGATAGCAAACTGATTACAAAAACTTTAACTGAGATCAAGTAAATGGCTACAAAGTTGGATTGAGTAACAGAAACCAATTCAAGACTACAGCATTAAGAGAGGGAACATATCCCAAGTTAAACATAAAACTTGAAAAGAAATAAATCTCTAAACAAATAGTTCTTGAAAAGTTAATATAAAAAAAAATTTGTTCTTCTATACTAAAATTGTCAATTCAACTCAAAACCTTATGTTCATTTTATACTAATCCTTCTGACCACTAAATTGCAAGCCCTCACCTTTTTTCCGCAAAATATTTTCCTCAGCGATAAAAATTTCAAGGCAAATAGAATCTATGTGGTTCTTCAGGTACTCTATCTTGCGCCACTTAATTTTCATATAGTCCTCAACCTTGCCTTCCCACACATCTACAAAGTTCAACATGTATACACAGCAATCATTTGTCCCTTTTGGTTGTCTTACACCTTTAACGGTCATCCCTTTGTATTTGCTGAAACTAGATAACCAGCTATGACAAAATGATGTCCAATATGATGTAGCATAACGTACCACACTCTCTACAACTGTGTTCCATTTTGTTGTCAACGAGTTTGGGTACATGCTGTTCAAGTACTCAAACCTTTTATTACGGTTGTTTATTACGAACATGCAATAGTGGTCGCCATCACATAAAGGAAAAAAATGAAATTATTTAAAGTCATAATAGGAAGCGTTGGGGATTTAATTTTTCTAAATGTCAAATGTAAGGACAAAAGCATTCCTAATACTTACAAATTCGCATCTGTTCAGAACTACTACATATTTTTCCCCAACCACTCTTTGAAGCTCAGCAATAATCGCATCCAGGTATCGTAATTAGCTACATTCTTCCGTAGTTTGATTCAAGTGCACCACTTGCTGTTCAGATATTCATCCACTCACATGACTAATGGAAATATTTAAAAAATTGAAATTACAACTCGGGAGGAATTTTTCTTAATACGAAACAGATGGGAAATATCCATCTTCTTACACGTCCTTGCCAAAATTCCCTTTCATTAAGGAGTTCAGCATATGCATAATTATATCTGTCTGCACGGGTGGACTATAACTCAAACTTTTGAATTGATACCTTGTCAAACTAATGTAAGTTTGACCTCCGCCTAAACACTTTGCTCCTATTGAATGGAAGGAAACATCAATTACGCACTACATTTTTTTGCAAAACCACCCAACCTTATAAAAAGTATTGTTGTTAGGTCCTCGGTTAGCATCCTTGCATAATACAAAACAATCTGCCTGGTGTATTGAAGTTGCGTTTGGATGGTATTGTTACATTCGTCACCCTTTTCTTATTTCCAGCTGTATACAAAGTACTTATAATTTTTTACTTTTTGAAATTCCGCCTTGGCCTCCCTTGAACAGGTACCGCAAGTTTGCTCAATTGTCGTATGTATTTAGGTACCACTATTGACATTTTCATTCTATTCCTCTTTGCATCTGGTGTTACCTATTTGTATTCCTCGTAAAAAGTCCAAGAAAAAACCAAATATTGACTGATGTTGTACAATTAAAAAAACAAACCTGAGTTCATCTATCATAAATATCTAGACTAAAAGATGGCGGGGATATGCCACCTATGGGATCAACTCTCCTCTCACTTCTTGGGGTTACTGGTGTTGCCACATGGACATCCGCCTAGAAACATCATAATTTCATCATATAACCAAAACACCCCCTACATCTCATTAATTATATACTGACAAACTAATAACTAAAATAGGATGCAAAACAACTTAACCACTGTTTTAGCCCATTATTCGACAACCACAATACCAAGTGAGCCAACAATTAGCAAGTTTGAATGCTTGTTTTTGAAATATGTACAACGATTCATTTAAATTCAGCAACAGGACCACTATCACAACATTCACAAGATAGCAATTTGTGGTACTAAATATTTTCATTCAAAATTAGTAACTTACATACTCCTACGGTACACATATAATAAATAATTAGTATTACAGTACCAACTATGGTACAGATTCAAAAAGTGTACCTTCTAACTTCTATAGGTCATAGATTTCCCAGAACTAGTACCAAATTTCCAACTCAAGTACAAATTAGACAAGACAATACCATAATTCTGCAACAGGTTAGGGATCATTTACAGATACAGATCCTACAAAAAGAGATAAAGAAAAAAAAATGAAAAGAAAAACTAGTGTTCTACCCTTGTTGACGAATCAGGAATTACATTTTCACGAGACTGTGAACTTCCAGATCTCAATCCTTCTCCTTTATCCTTCTTAATTTGGTTCTTTATAATCAAAAGGTCTTTGATACAGACATCCATGGTTGCCTCATACCACCCCTAAATCCTTTCAAGCGGTGAGCCACCAAAGTTACTAGTCAAGAGTTTATTAATCAAATGACAGTATAAAATACTAAAAACATATATCTCTTTAACAAACCTCAACAACTGAAGACTCTTCCCACCCTGACGGTAAGGTTTCTAGTAAACCTTTGAATGACTTCGGGATCTTAATTATGCCACTTGTCTCATCGCGCCAAGTGCTCCCTCTTTAATCTTCAAATGATTGAAGACGACTGAAAACTTCGTTTTATCCCATTTCTAGCAGGTGGGACTAGGATGTGGTGCTGCATCTCCTAACCCATCACAAATACATACCTATACACTTCAATTAGCATAGCTATCAAGACTTAATCATATAACAAATAAGGTATGCTTACCATCAGAAGATTCATGTTAGTCTTCATATAACAAATAAGGTATGCTTACCATCAAAAGATTCATGTTAGTCTTCATGTATAGGTTGGAAATATTCTGCCAATGATATTTTAGTAAATCCTTTGTTGAAGTATTCAACCACATATTTTCACCAATTGTAACTATTGAACTCCTCAATTTTCCTATCAGTTAACAATGATAGGTATCAACTGCATACGGAAAGATGAGAATCCGGACAGAGGACTACACCAATAATATACGTAATCAGCAATTTACTCCAATGAAGCACTTCATCCTCAGATTCAAGTCTTGCCTCCAAATATGCGATCGGCGTAGTGTCTTTCTAATTTTTTCCTGTTGCAAGACCACAGTCTTTTGCCATCTCTGTGATTTCCCCCCTGCTATACTGTTTAATCCAGATGTCCACAAATTTCTTTCCATGTGGTAACCCATACACCATATACACATCTTCCTCCGTGACAGCAAACAATTCACCTTTGAAGAATTCAAAGGTCCCCGTCTTCGCATCATAGGCCTCTATCGCCCATCTATAGAAGTCACTATTCATTGTGTCAATCTTCATCCTAGTCACTACTCCAAATTGCATCGGTTCAATCATGGCCAGCTAACCAGCAGATACACTCTTTGCTCATACAATTTTCAAAACCCTACCTGGACTACACCTTGTTCGAACCATCAATTTATTCCCAACAACACCAGCACCCTCCTGCAAATAAACACGAGCATTTAGGCAAAAAAGCTTCATAGCATAAACACAAAAATAACAATCAACATTCACAGGTATTGGTCGAGCTTTCAAAGATATGGTTCCACTTTGAAGGATTGGGTACCACACCCCCTTCCCTGGTACATAACAGAGTACTACAACCCTTCAAGTACAAAAAATTTCTCGAATCCACTATAATTGAAAAAAAACTAAACAGAAACCCTTCAAGTACCGCCGCCAGAATGCTCCGATTTACTCTCTTCCATCACAGAAGAATATGGTAATAGTCGTCGAGATGACCGTCGGACGGTAGTCAGATCTGGTGGCGGTCTTTTCATCGAAAAAATGAGGGGGGAGAAGCAAAGAAGCTAGGAGCGACGGAAGAATTTTGTTTGGAGAAACGGTTTCAGAGAGAAAGGGATAGCAGCGGGTTTAGGTGGGAGAAAATGAATCTGAATTTGTGGACTAAGTTTTTAAACCCTAATTAGATTAGGAGAATTTTTTAATATGCATAATTATGTACATGCCCTTCTCATCTCAGTCATCAGATTTGTCATATAACAAGTGTTGGTACAACAGGGTATCCTAATAACTTCATCTAAACTAGCAATAACAACTTTTAAGTTGATAATAACTGTTTACCTTGAAGTTGTTCATACCTAGTACCTACCTCAAAATTGTTAATACCTGCCACTAAGTTTGTGATACCTATCAAGTCTAGTTTTTAAGTAGTTAACTCACGTGTTTGACCTCGAAGTAATAAAATTCATCAAAACTCTATCAAGACTGTGTGGGTTTTAAACACGTTTGAAAAATTAAGATTTTGATGAAAGTTACAAAACTAAGAAAGTAGAAGAAAACAAGAGTTTAGGGGAGGGAAATGATTCTTATTGAGGTGTCTCTTAAACAGACACGGATGTACTATTTATAGACTATTGATATCATAACCTACACATTCTAGCATTAATATAAATCAATGAGAATAATGTGGTAGTGATTAATATATGATGGGAATTACAATGGTCATTCAAATATTATAACTAATATATTCATAACACTCACCCTTGAATGTTCATTGGTTAAAGATATACATCATTCTTCGAATACACTTTGATACTGCCTCATTAAAAATATTACCATGAAAACTTAGTGGAAAAATCATGTTTAAGGAAAAGAGAGTATAGTGCATCTCAACTCTCCCTAATGATGATATCGGTTGAGATCATTCGACTCCCCCTAATGATGATATCAACTTGCTCTCATCAGTTTGAGATCATTCAGTCGTTGAACTCCAAATTAGTGGACTAGCTTCCCAAAATTGATATAGAGAAAGCTTTGGTGAATAAAACCAAGTGATCCCTTGACTGCACTTGTTGGACGATTATTCAAACTCGTGAAAATATTCTTTCAATTCTTTGGAGTGTGTGCATATAATATGATAAATGGTCATCTGTAATCAATGTTTGCATATATACACTTCCCTTTGGATGACTAGTAAATGAGAATATGACTCGTTAAAACCTTACTAGGAAAAACTCTATGAGATAAAAACCTAGTGAATGAAAAGGAGTACATAATCATCACATTACGTTATAACATTTTCTTGCAACTCAATGATATATGTAAAATAAATATCATGCATAATTTATAGGATCATGTATTTGAATGATGGTGTAACTTTATAAGTTGCTTTCACAACCAACCAAGTGGTAAAATTGCCACATGAGACCAATTTATGGTCAACCGACACAAATATGACCAAGATTACTACTTCAAAAATGAGTAGTTCTCGTGTCTTAATAAAGGTCAATTAAAATCGAAATAGACTTACATATAGTGATCTTGCCACCATCAAGACACTTATAGCCATGTTATGTCCATATAAATTCTTGTTGGATATTATTAGTATATCATTGATGATATACGAGAATCATATTTGAGAGAGATGCACAATGTGTAATTTAGTGGTAAGATTTATTCTTCCACATCTTTCATTTCTAACATGTTGGATGTATGGATCCACAAATAACACCCTTGCTTTTTATGTGTAAGAGAAATGATCTTACTTTAGTTAATGATTATCCAACAATCAACTCTATTTGAGAACAAGTCACCAAAAAATGAGTTATGGTTTGTTGGAAATTTCACTCAACAATGAGTAACGGAAAGATGGCGAGACTTTCCTAGAAACGAAACCTTGTTGACGGAACAGGAAATTGTTCGTGTTCCCAAGAAGTAGGGGAGTCACAAGGACTACTTAAATTCCTGTAACTTTTCTTTTACATTGATATATATCTCAATCACGATAACATATGCGTAGTACAAATTGGATGACAACATTATTGATTCAATAATTTCATGGTCATAGACCACATTAGTGTTCCTCATCCCTTATGATCATCAATAAAATGTAATAAGATCTTATTATTTTGTGAAAAATATTATACTGTAGCTCTTCTTGAATTAGAGATAAATCATGTACTACTTCATATATCTTGGTGCACGACCAATGGATATATATCATCGTGTATTATGTTAATTTCCATCATAAAGATACCCACGTTTGTAATGAGAAGAATGGTGCATAGTTTAAATATTAGATAGAGATATTTCTCAATCATCCATGTCACCAATTAAGAGATCAATAATTCTTGCACAATCTATAAACTTGCAACCACAATTATTATGCCCATCCAAATAAAAGGGTTCCTTATGACCAATTATATTTTAATAATCAGTTATATTTTTATAGACGGTTATAATTATAACCAGTTATATTAAAAAATATTTGGGCCATCAATGTTAACATTTGAAATTTTAAAGACTAGGTTGCTTGTTTATAGAAATTCATGATTGATGATGTATGTTTTAAAATTTGGGGACCAAAATTGAATTTTTCATCATCATCTTGGAGCCCTTTTTTGCTCCGATTTGTAGGACATGTCGCATGGTGGCAGCAAAATACCAGCTAATCCTAATCTATTAGCAAAAATGTCATGAAGGAGAAGAAATTTGATAAGATGAGCTCCTGATTGAGCAATCCGCTTACACAAAGCCATTGAGTCAAAATCCAATTAGGGATCTAATTCGGAGGAAGAGGGTAGAGATAATAATGGCGACTTCTGCTGATGACTGGAGACGGAAACGAGAAGAACTTTCTCCGAGATGATTTTAAAAGGGGATTACTATATGACGCCCTAACTTTCGAATTAAACGACGCCCTAAACTTCGTAATGACGAAACTATCCAAATTTACTAATTCGAAAAACTTAGTATCGACAAAACTATCAAAACGTATAATTCGAGAAACTTTGTACCGACGAAACTATCAAAATACTTATTTCGACAACCTCTAACGGTACGTATTTCGTTAAAAATCGATGAACAGAAGTCGGATGAATCGAAAAAATAAGTAAAAAAGGCCCCGGCCGGAAGCTCGTTCCGGCCGGAGGGGGCCCCGGCCGGGCCTTTTTAAACCCTAAATTAGACGTAAACACGAAAATCATATAACCCTAAACCCTTAAACTCTAAACCCTAAATTTTAAAACTCAAAACCCTAGATCCTTAAAATCCTTAACCTGCAAACCCTAAACCCTAAAAACGCTAAACCCGTACTTTAGAACCCTAAACCCTAAATTATCAAACCCTAAACCCTAAATTCTGAAATCCCACACCCTTGATCCTAAATATCTAAACTATCAAACGCTAAACCCTAAACCCTAGAATCCTAAAAAAGCAAACCCTAAACCCTAATTTTCGTAAGGATCGAGGCCTCCGAAACCTAATTTTCGGAAGGACCGAGGCCTCCGAAACCGTATTTTCGGAAGGACCGAGGCCTCCGAAACCGTATTTTCGTAAGGATCGAGGCCTCCGAAACCTAATTTTCGGACGGACCGAGACCTCCGAAACACAATTTTCGGAAGGACCGAGGCCTCCGAAACCTAATTTTCGGAAGGACCGAGGCCTCCGAAACCTAATTTTCGGAAGGACCGAGGCCTCCGAAACCTAATTTTCCGAAGGACCGAGGCCTCCGAAACCTAATTTTCGGAAGGACCGAGGCCTCCGAAACCTAATTTTCGGACGGACCGAGACCTCCGAAACCTAATTTCGGAAGGGATCGAGGCCACCCGATATCTAATTTTCGGATGGATCAAGGCATCCGAAACCAAATTTTCGGAAGGACCGAGCCCTTCCGATACCTACTTACCAAACCCTAAACCCTAAATTGTAAAACCCTAAACCCTTAACCCTAGAACTCTAAACAATAAAGCGCTTATCCTTAAACCCTATATGTTATACCCTAACTTTAGTATCCTAGATAATCAAACCCTAAACCCTCAATCAATCCTTAATATTTTACCGGTCAACTATTTTCTTCACCAGTTCGTTCATCGTTCATCTACGATTACGCGATATATCCAATTTGGGAAACTTTGTACCGACGAAAGTATCAAAATATTTATTTCGGGAAACCTCTCACGGTACGTTTTTCCTTACGTTTCGATGATCCCAATTCGGGATGGAACGAAAATTTCCTTCACAGGAGGCCTGGGCCGGAACGAAATTCCGGCCGGAGGGGGCCCGGGCCGGCCGGCCGTTTCGGCCCGCAGTAGGGGCTGGCCGAAACGGCCGGCCGGCCCGGCCCCCTCCGGCCGGAATTTCGTTCCGGCCCGACCCCTTCCGGCGAAATTTTCGTTCCATCCCAACTTTTATCCGACATTTTTTCCGAATTAGTAACGTTATATCGTACTCATTTTTTCAGGTAATCACATTGGAAACACGATATTAACGTTCCGTCGATGCACTGATTCCCCATGAGCACTTCGGTAAGCGCTCGAAGCCTGAAATTTCTTTAACTGGGAACTAATACGAAGCATATAGTCGATAATTATGTGTTCTGTGTTTATAATGTAGGGAGATTCATCGCTCAGTAAGGGTGACGGCATCAATTACACCGAACACTTTCTATCCGACGATGTTTACGATACAGTTGATGAAGCATTTGAAGCCGCCAAACGAATTGCCCAGACGTTTAATTTCACGCTGACTAAAGGATCGAACAAAATAAATTCGGCGGAGCGAGACTACCGTGTGTATCTATATCGCTCTCGGGGACCGATGCGTAAATCATCGGCTTCCACTCCTCCGAAACGGCTTACGAAAACTAAAAAGTGTAACTGCCCCTTCAAACTGGCGGTGAGGTGTCGGGTCGTGCGTGGGGAGTGGAAGTTCTTCATCGACGGGGTTGGCCAAACCGGCGATCGTACAATATCAAAAGGCTTCCACAACCATTTTTTCGTGCCATACCCCGAAGCTAGCACCGAAAGTAATGCACTTACGAGTGAAGAGAAGAGCGAAATTCAGGACATGCTTGCGACGCACACACAGCCTAACAAGATTAGGTACGCTCTCAACAAGAAGTTCAATTCTCACCATAATATAAATCAGATATAAAACGAGTCCTACAAGGTTAGGAAAGAAAAATTAGGCGGCATGAGTTCGACGGATTGGAGATTGAGAGCCGCTACACGACATGGATATTTTGTTCAGTCTACAGAAGATGACAACAAAAATTTGGCCAACCTTTTTCTCTGTCACCCAGAGAGTGCTCAGATGTTGGGGGCTTGGTATTACGTCATTCTAATTGATTCAACCTACAACACCAACAAGTATAGGAAGCCAGTGATTCAGTTGATAGGTGTGACACCAGTGCAGAAGAACTTCACTATCGGCTTTGCCCTCGTTGAGAACGAGAAGGCCGAGACGTATATTTGGTTGTTGAACCAATTGCGCTCGTTGTTGGGAGAGCGAAAGCCAACTGCGTTTGTCACCGATAAGGAGCGCGGATTGGCTGTTGCCTTGCGGAGTGTCTTCCCGGAAACACCACACTTACTTTGCGTGTGGCATATGAAGAGGAACATAGCCGCGAAGATAAAATTTGTCACCGGGAACGAGGAAAGTGCCGAGGCATTTGTGCACGGGAGATGGAACAAAGTGTTGTACGCATTTTCCGGCGAAGACTTCAAGGAAGAGTGGGAACGCATGGTCGATAGTGATTGGGCCGGGATTGGAGGGTTGATGGAGTACCTAACCGGTGAGTGGCCGCCGTGCAAAACTCAGTGGGCTCATTGCGATACCAATAAGGTTTTTCACATCGGAAACACAAGCACTAATAGAGTGGAGTCCCAACACTCGTCGCTTAAGACTTGGTACAACTCTTCCAGTCAAGCTGTGGACTCACTCTTCGAGGGCTACCATGCATCCATCGAGGGACAAGTGATCGAAGTTCAGAAGGCGTTAGATGACTCGAGTGCAAAGGTATTCACATCCTCTTTCCCTATGTAGTGAATTATTTGACATGTGATTGTTGATACTAGGTCATTAATGTTTGTTGGTAATTCCGTGTAGGTCTACCGTTACGCCCAAAGACCGCCATTTGTTTATCTCAATAATGCGGTTTCCGCATGGGCGATTGAGCTTTTGACCGAAGAGCTCTCGAAGGACACACCTTGTGATTGTGTAGTGGAGACAACACATGGAATCCCGTGTTATTGTAGTTTACACTCTAAGGAGGCCGCTGACGAGGAGCTGAAACCATACCACTTACACAAATTTTGGCGTTCATTGTCTTACACGACCCCGCCGAGCACGACGTTTGGGCCGAGCACGATGTTGCCGATCGCAATATTCTTGACGGGATGGTTAAGACTATATGCTCTAGAGGAGGGCCATCCGTCCGTGCCTTGAGTCGATTAGTTCGGTCAGCATTTCAACCCGAGTCCAAAGGTTTGAAAGAACCGAAGGTTGCCGATGCTCCTAAAGGCCGACCGCGTGCGAGGAAGACCGACCGTCGAAATCCATCTTGGCATGAGCATGCTAGTGCACAGTGTACTCCTCCGAAGAGTAGAGGTAGCTCAACTAGATCTACACCTAACTCGAAGGCTACACCTTCCTCGAAGGCTACTACTTCGAAGACGGGTATGTTCACTTATCGATGTTCCCGGTCCTTCCCCTTTCGTATCGAAGTTTTTTTACTCATGTGTGATATAATTTCTTCACAGTTCGTCAGTTTGGGAGGTACATACCGGCGGGTATGCACCCGGTACTTGGGGACGTGTTTAACCCACGTGGGGATGGACATTGCGGATTTCGGTGCATTTCATACATAGTATCGGGCGGTGACGATAGCCAGTATGTGGACATGCGGAGGCGTCTAATGGAACATGTCACAATGAACTGGTATGAACTCTACACTAATGTCTATTCCACTGACCTAAACGGCGTCATTCACCGGTTGGGTTGGCTATGGGAAACTCCATGTGATGAAGCATGGTGGTTTTGGAATGTGGATCTTTTGGGGTATGCCACCATGTTTAACTGGACTTTCGTTGTCTTCGGACCCGGACTTCGCGGGGTACCTTATGGGGAGACTTATCTACCGTTGATAGTCGAAGAAGGCACAACGGCGCCACTAGGCGTGTCGTATATCGTTTGCACCGGGAATCATTGGGTTGTACTCACGTTGGATGATGCTATTCCGGTGTTACCTATCCCGGCGAAGTCTATGTATTGGAGGTACTGGGCGCAAGACCGAGCCAAAGAAATGTGGGAACATGACTTATACCGTGATGAGCATGTAGAGTATGAACGGTTGATTCAATAGGTCATTTACTGAATATGTGTAAACTTTATGTGACTCGAGCGTACGGTGATTGTGACATTATATAATTCCATGTGTTTGTGACGTCCCTTAACGTTCAAAATAACATATCTGGGGTGATCGGTGGCGGAAAATTAGGTATCGGAAGACCTCCATGCCTTCGAAAAACGAAAAACCAAAGAGAAGTGGTTGGGCTGAAAATGGTTTCGCCCGGGGGGTTGGGCCGGCGGCTGGTTCCGGCCGGGAGGGGGGTGGGCCGGCCGATGGTTCCGCCGGGGGGGGGGGCCGGCGGCTGGATCCGGCCGGTGGGGGTGTGAGCCGGCGGATGGTTCCGGCCGGGGGGGGGGTCTGGGCCGGGGGGTGGATCCGGCCGACGGGGGGCTGGGCTGGAATTCCCTTCCGGCTGGGAACCCTCATTATCCGAAACCCTAATTTCGGAAGGGAGTTCCGAAACCCTAATTTCGGAAACAAATCCGAAACCCGCATTTTCACACGAGACTTCTGAAACCCTAATTTCGGAAACAAATCCGAAACCCGCATTTTCACACGAGACTTCCGAAACCCTAATTTCGGAAACAAATCCGAAACCCGCATTTTCACACGAGACTTCCGAAACCCTAATTTCGGAAACAAATCCGAAACCCGCATTTTCACACGAGACTTCCGAAACCCTAATTTCGGAAGGGAGTTCCGAAACCCTAATTTCGGAAACAAATCCGAAACCCGCATTTTCACACGAGACTTCCGAAACCCTAATTTCGGAAGGGAGTTCCGAAACCCTAATTTCGGAAACAAATCCGAAACCCGCATTTTCACACGAGACTTCCGAAACCCTAATTTCGGAAGGGAGTTCCGAAACCCTAATTTCGGAAACAAATCCGAAACCCGCATTTTCACACGAGACTTCCGAAACCCTAATTTCGGAAGGGAGTTCCGAAACCCTAATTTCGGAAACAAATCCGAAACCCGCATTTTCACACGAGACTTCCGAAACCCTAATTTCGGAAGGGAGTTCCGAAACCCTAATTTCGGAAACAAATCCGAAACCCGCATTTTCACACGAGACTTCCGAAACCCTAATTTCGGAAGGGAGTTCCGAAACCCTAATTTCGGAAACAAATCCGAAACCCGCATTTTCACACGAGACTTCCGAAACCCTAATTTCGGAAGGGAGTTCCGAAACCCTAATTTCGGATGCAATTCCGAAACCGTAACTTTCGAACGAGACTTCCTAAACCCTAACTTCGGAAGGGACTTCCGAAACCCTAAATTGGGAAGGGAGTTCCTAAACCCTAATTTCGAGCCGCAATTCCGAAACCGCAACTATTGAACGAGACTTCCGAAACCCTAACCTTCGGAAGAGACTTCCTCTTGAAACCCCAACTTTCGGAAGGGACTTCCGAAACCCTAAATTCGGAAGGACTTCCGCTTCCTAAAAATCGGAAGGACTCGAGGCCTACCGATTCGGAAGGGATCGAGTAAATCGGAAACCCTAATTTCATAACGACATCCAACCCCTAATTTTCGTTCGTAAGTATGAACAAGCATATAAATATTTAAATAAAACATAGATAATACGAAATGATAGTGACTGTATGTCCATCAAACATAAGCATAATAAAACATGTTTTTCATACATAGTTCGAAAAAAGGAAAGTACATCAAACATAGTACACAACCTCAACCCTCTCTCTGGCTCCGATACCCGGTATACAGATCCTCAAACTGCACCCGAAGCCCCTCCATGTGGTCGTAGTACTCCTGAGGAGAGTCTGCGTCTTCCGCCGCCCGAGCGTACCATCGAAGTAGGAGGCCATTCCATCGAACACTCGCTGTGTAATCTACGAAAATACATAAAGGAGAAATTAGATAATGAACATGTACACATTATAAACCTTTAAAATGTTGACTAGGTATCGAACTTACCAGCTCAGCCGGAACTCCAACACCGGGGTTAGCCGGGGCCACGATGCGTGGATGACTATGCTCCTGGAACCACTCCGTGTACCCTGGACCAACATCCCCACCAGCCGACGCCCTCTCGACCATAAGGTGGAGCCGGTGAAACCTGATGAAGTCCTGCTCCAACCACATCCTATCATCTGTCGGGGCCCACTGGACGGCATATGTCCTGATAGATTTGGGCCTAACGGCCCGTAGCGGCACAGGGATCGAGGGGGGGACGACCTGTGTGTAGCCAAACTGTCGGAGCACACGATAAGAATCGTAGAACTCCCCAACATCGGCGCAACGTAGGAGACCACGGTAGGTCGTGGCGGGGACCTCAATGTCGGGATGAGGTCCAAAAGGAAGCCAACAAACATCACGGGAATCCATGTTATCGAGGAGGCGACGGTAGTAGTCCAACCTCTCTCGTAGGAAGCCCGCACCCCGACTAGGTGACTCTGCACTGTCCCACCTACCAGCTAAAGCCTCTCCCGCCCTACGCTCCTGTCTAAGCGTCCTCGGAGGCCTCACACTCGGGAAGTACTCGTAGATCCGGGGCGGAGCAACGTCACACACCCCGACATCGCCACGGCATCCGCCCCGCTAGCCTTCCCCAACTCCCGATACAACCGAGGCTAGCGCACCAGCACCCCAAGCATACTCGGCACATCACCGATCGGACCCATGAAGTACTCCCAACCCGAAGCCGTGATCGATCAGCCGATCTATCTCGGAAAAGGGTACCTCCAAGAAGACGAGAGAGGAATACCCCGTAAGCAATATCGTCCCCCATATGCTTACCGAGAGAGATCATGTCCCTCTCGTGCATGGCACCATGATCGTACAGGGGTGGCCCAACCGTCTCCCCCCTGACCGCGTACTCCAACGCAGCAGGCGAGCTGAAGCCAAGCGACTCCGCTACACCCGCTCTCAAGTCAACCAGAGATCGGGGCTTATGAAGCGGTCGTCCAGTGACCGGGACACGGAGAATGTGGAAGACGTCGTGCAAAGTGATCGTCATCTCTCCCCACGGCATGTGAAAGGTGTTAGTATCCGGCTTCCACCTCTCAACAAATGCCTCCAGCAGAGGCTCATCAAAGTGGGTCGACATGCATCGGCCCAAGTGAAGAAGTCCGGACTCCTGCATGATCGGCCAAATGGTCCGAGTCTGGATGTCGAACTCGCTCACAGTGTCCCACTGCTTAGGGCGCTTAAGGAACCTGAATACCTTAAGATCCCTGTAGCCCTCGCCCGACTCCCACAAGTAGTGTGCAATGTGACCCCCGAAGCTCGGGATCACTGTCGGCGTCCTCGGTCCCCCCTCGGGAATCCCAGCTGTGAGCTCCCATGTACGACTAAGCCCGAAAAAGTCTACGGCACTGGCGGGATCCTCCTCCCGGACCCGCGCGAGACGGCTAGGCTTCCCTCCTCTCACGCCGACACTGGCGGAGGCATGTGACGAGCCCGTAGAAGCCAAGTGCGGAGAGCTCGTGTGCAGAGGAGGCATGTGTGGAGAAGCCATCGGCGGGGAAATCTGTGTGTCGTCGTACTCAAACCCCGGCGGTGGACCCTCATCCTCGTCATCATCCTCCGGATACGACCTCGCCGGGTACGTAACAGGAGGGTACCGGTCAGGGAGTCGTAGATACGCAACTTCTTGTTCTTCTTCGCCGCTCTCTCCCTCTTTCCGTCGAGAAGCGGTGACCACCCGCTCCTTCATCCGATCCAAAACACCAACTTGTTTTCCTTTCCCTCTCATCTTCTGGATCCCATCGGTTTCTTCCTCTACCGGATCCCGACTGTGCGATTTACCTCCGCCTTTCGTTTTCGCCATAATTCTCACTAAACTGCATTTAAACAAATAAATGGTTCTAATAAAATTCGGATTCTACTAAACTAGGTTAAAATCTAATTATTCCTAACTAAACCCTAATACCCTAATCCAAAACCCTAATTTTCCTAAATATTCACTAACAAAACCCTAAACCCTAATTATGATTCACTAACAAAACCCTAAACCCTAATTATGGTTCACTAACAAAATCCTAATTTTTATTCACTAACTACCTAAACCCTAATTATTATTCACTAACAAAACACTAATTATTATTCACTACCTAAACCCTAATAATTCTCTAACATTCTCTAATCAAACCCTAAAAATTCTCTAAAACCCTAATCACAATAAACCCTAATTAATTTCATAATTTAAAAAAAAAAGAAAAAGGGTTGGGCCGGCCGCCCGTTTCGGCCCGGGAGGGCTCCGGCCGGCCGCCGTTTCGGCCCCGGCTAGCTCCGGCGGAATTAATTTCCGGCCGGGACTAGCCGGGGCCGAACGGGCGGCGGCCGGAGCCCTCCCGGCCGAAACGGGCGGCCGGCCCCCCCCTTTTTTTTTTCAAAAATCGTACCTTCAACGATTTCGGAGATCGATCTTCGGTCTTCGAGCTTCGATTTCTTCTTCCGTTAGACGTTTGAGAGTGTTTGGGAGTGTTTGCTCTTGTTCGATTGTGTTCGGAATAGTGAATACACACAACAACTTATAAGGATTTCGATTTTACGAAAGGATAATCTTGTAATTCACTTAAATTAGGGCGTTGTTTAATTCGAAAGTTAGGGCGTCAAATAGGGATTCAGTTTTAAAACCGATACAAAATAGCCCATGGTCCTTAATTGTCAACATTCAAAAGTTACAGACTACGGAAGTAAGGTTCACAATCTGAATGGTCACTGAATGCAAATGGTCACTTATCTTTTACAAAATAACAGAATGATCACTCTTCCCTACCAATTCTAAATGTCGCCGATGACGACTCCCGCTGTCGGATCTTTCTCTCCCTCCCTCCCCACAACAATGACCTGGCCTTCTTTCCAGCCGTACAGATTCGACTTAGATCTGCCGCTCTAGCAGCGTCGTTGTGGTTGGCAATTGAAGAAAGAAGATTGGTGATGGAAGAAAGAAGAAGGTGACGATACAAAGATTGCAATTGCTAAGATGGTGGCCTTCTCCTTATTAGTGAGGTTGTTTTACATTGCAACGGTTGCAACGGCCGCGTTTAGTTGCTGGAAAAGAAGGCGCAAGAGAGAAAATAATAATAGGGTTAGGTAGAGACATAAGGAATAAAAATGCAATTAAATAAAATAATTTTTAAAAATACCAAATATTACCCCCCTGCTCAAAGATTTTAGAAATTCTGGAATTAATTTCGCTGGATTTTAAACATCTCCCTAATCAATTGGGGGTATTAGTAGTAAAAGAAACAAAAATAAAAGTTAAGCATGAAGAAGTAAATAATGTAAAATAATAACCAATAACGTCGGAGGTAGTTCAGGTTCAAAATCCGCACAGTATATTAACATGTAGAAAAAGAACCCATGAAATTTATTTTTTCTAAACTACATTCTTAAAACTATATTGACTGCAAATATGAGCATGGATTTATGTAATCAAATCCAACTATCAAATCATTGACATCAAAACTACTTTTACCGCAAACGACAACAACCCCTGATTAAACAGAAAACATAACAAATTAATTGTTATTTGAATTCACATATTGTAGAAAATAAGAGTATAAGGGTGGAAAATGCTTTTTATTGAGGTGTCTCTTAAATATACATAAATAAAAAATATTATTTATAGACTAATGATATCATAATTTATATATTTTAAAATTAATATAAATTAATAAAGATAATAAAATACATTAATACAAATTAATTAATATCTTAGAATGGACATTCAAATACTATAACTAATATATTCATAACAATGAAAAAGTAATTCAAAATACAAATATCAAATTCAAATTTGTATACTAACGTCCAGAAGAACGGCAGATCTTCCAACTTATTCTACACTAATTGACAGTCGCCGCAAGTATTGTCGGTTAGCTTCGCAGAAACAGTCATCGTCAAAACATATTCCATTCATATATAGGGTTTTAAACTAATTAAGAAATCTTTTAAAAGAAAACTAATTCAAGGATGCCAGCAAATACACAGCAAGGCAGCATGATTCTGTCCAGTGAATGATTTCTTATAAGTTGGTTTCCTTTTCACCTGTACATTATAAAACATAAATTAATTATTCGAGAAAAAGGAAACATAAATAATTGACGCACATATAAAATAAGTAAGAATTTGCAACAAAAACCTAATAATATATAAAAGAAATGGAAAACTTATGTGAACAATGTATGTCTTGTGACCAACATAGATCTCTGAGAATTTCAATTGAAAGATGAAAAAAGAATTTTTATATATCACAAACTATCAATTTATCATTAATATATATTTTTTTTATATAATTTTTTTGTCATGATCTATTAAAAATTTAGTAAAAAATGTCACGCCGCTAAATTTTTAACTGTTAAATTACATACGTGGCTTAACGGTATTTATAATGGTATAAATAAAACGGACATGAAGCTTTTGACCGGTAAAAAATGACATCAGATGCCATGTCAAAATAAAAATATATTTAAATAAACAAATAAAAATGAAATGACTCCTCATTTTCATCATCTTCTCCGTCCTTCGCCGCCGATCTGCCTACTATTTACCATGATTGATCTTCTCTTTTATCTTTCATACCTTCTTCCCATACTCCAATGATTATGATCATCGTGGGTAACAAAGTAAACAAATTATAAACCCTAAACCGTAATAATCAATCCCATAACCCTTTGAAGATTCTCCCTCTGGTTATTCCTCTTCAACATCCCTTCCATCACCACCCTCTGTTTTTGTATGAATTTGGAGAGAAATCAATTCTTATTATTGAAATCTACATAAGCAGCTCGGATATAAACAGAGGGAAGAACAGAGGAGTAGCCTAACAAACTATACAGCTAAAGTACAGAGAAAACAGACAAGAGAAGAAATGGGACAAAACTATACACATGTCTACTGTATTTACACCTGGACAACAATATCTATTTGTAGTGGAAACGCTAGTAACTCTACTGAGACGGGTCGTCAAGAACGTAGTGGAGGTAGTATGGGTTGTTGGTCAGATCTTGTATGGTTCGTACATGGACAATAGTTGGAGTCAGCGGCTCTCCTTGGGTTCCCTCATCTGGGTTCTCTGTGGACGAGGCACGAAGTAGCTTGATGTACTATCTCCCTTCAACCCTTCAGCGAAATGCGGCAAAAGGAAGGCTGGATACGGGATCCTCGTAGTAGGTTGGACCAACATCCAGCCGAGAGAGGACAGCCTTTAGAATTAGAAGCAACAGGTTGGATATAACGATATAACTTCATACCCCCCCACCCACCTCTCAAGCTAAGGAGTATAGATGTTGGTAACTCCTAGCTTGTGCAACAAAAAATGTAATATGTGTCGTGCCAAAGGCTTTGTAAAAATGTCGGCTACCTGTAAGTTTGTTCGGACATGATCAACTTTGATAATCTTGGCCTGTAAGTATTGCCGAACCACATGGCAGTCCACCTCGATGTGCTTTGTCCGCTCGTGAAAAACTGCAATTTGAGTGATGTAAATGGCAGACTGATTATCACAATAAAGTTGAGCTGAATGCTGATGCTCCATTCCAAGATCAACTAGAAGTTGTTTCAACTAAATAACTTCACAGGATAGCTGAGCCAGTGTTCTATATTCCGCCTCTGAAGATGATTTCGACATTCTTGTTTGTTTCTTTGTTTTCCATGAAATAAGCGAATTACCAAGGAAAACGCAATAACCTGAAAGGGATCTTCTGCTATCCGGGCATGCTGCCCAATCTGCATCTGAATAGCCTACAATGTTAAGGGTTGCATCTGTAGCGAAGAACAAACCCTGAGAGGGTTTGATTTCAAGTATCGTAGAACATGATGAGCTGCCTACAAGTGGTCTTCAGTGGGAGAATTCTGAAACTGACATTGTTGCTGAGTAGCATAAGTAATGTCGGGTCTCGTTGATGTAAGGTACTGTAATTTTCCAATCAATCTTCTGTAAATAGTAGGGTCCGGTAAGGGTGTCTTAATGTGAGCTGAAAGTTTATTCTTCTCCGTAGGAGTTTGGACTGGTTTACAGCTGAGAAATCATGTTTCTGTTAGGAGTTCTAAGCAATATTTTCTCTGAGAAAATGCAATTCCAGATTTGTTCCTTGCCACTTCTAATCCGAGGAAGTATCTCAACACCCCTATGTCTTTTATCTTGAACCTGCTGCTCAAAAATTGTTTCAAGGTATCTATTTCTTTACAATCATTTCCTACAATGATCAAGTCATCAACATAAACTAGTACCACTGTCACATGCTTATCAGTCTTGATGGTGAACATAGAATGATCTGACGAAGATTGGATAAAATCAACATCCTGAAGAGCAATAGTCAGTTTAGCGAACCATTGTCTGCTTGCTTGTTTCAATCCATATAAGGATTTCTTCAATAAACATGCTTGAGCATGAGGACTATCGGGCACCTGTAGTCCTGGTAGAAGTTCCATATACACTTCTTCTTCTAAATCTTAGTGAAAAATTCATTATTCACATCCATCTGATGTATATGCCAGTTATTGACGGCAACTACTGCAAAAAGGGTCTTCATAGTGTTTATTTTTGCTACTGAGAAGAAGGTATCCAGAAAATCGATTCCATGGACTTGAGTGAATCCTTTGACTACTAATCTAGCCTTGTATTGTTCCACTGATCCATCTGGATTCAGTTTCACTTTGAAGCCCATTTGGCCCAACGGTTCTTTTCCCTGGTGGCACTGGGACGATTTCCCAAGTATGATTCTCAGCTAAAGCCTTCAACTTACTCTCTATTGCTTCCCTCCAGCAGTCGTATTTAATGGCTTCAGAATATGATTTTGGTTCTAAAAAAGAGATAACTGCACAGGAGTATGCATGATATGCATGTGAAAGACGTTTATGTGACAAGACATTAGAAAGAATATGAGAAGAAGTAATTGATCCCAAGTAGTAATCGGACAGTCTTTTAGGTTGAAAGGTAGGTCTAATGGATCGCCTGATTTGTGGTTCAGGGGTAGCATGTTGGTTAAAGCTATCATTGATCATGGAAGAGCTACCGTTTTGGGCAGAGGAACTGGTAGGTTGAGTGAGAGGGGAGTGACTAAAGGGCATGGTGGAGGGAATGTGGTAAGAATGGCTTGATGACCAAGGAGTGTGGAGGCTGATGTATTATGCACGTTTTGAATATTTGGAGAAGGGTCATGTGCATTGGATATGGGAATATCATTAGTTTCAAGGATAGACATAAAAATGTCATTGGTATTATGAGGTTTCATAGGTTGAGGTATAGGGATTTCTGTTTTGTAAGGGAGAATGTGTGCATAGAATTTGACATCTCTTGAGAAAAAGATTTCATGTGTCTTAAGATCAAATAATTTATATCCTTTCATTCTAGGAGCAAAGCCAATAAAAATGAATTGCCTTGCTCTGGCATCAAACTTTTTCCTTCCTTGATTTAGAGTGGATGCGTAGTAAAGGGATCCAAAAACTCTTACATTACTATAATTTGGTGTTTTTTCATAAAGTCTTTCATAAGGGGTTTGATTTTGTATGATAGGAGAGGAAAGTCTATTGATCAAGTAGACAGAATGCATAACACATTCATCTCAGAATTTAAGAGAAATTTCATATTCTAATCTCAAAGATCTAACTATATTTAAAATGTGTTGGTGTTTTCTTTCCATCCTTCCATTTTATTGTGGAACAGCGACACAAGAGGTTGAGTGGTGGATTCCATGTTTTTGGTAGAAAAGGGACATCATGAATTTTTGTCCCTGGTCACTCCAAATGGTCTTAATTTTCTTGAAAAATTGCACAAAAATCATGGTACAAAATTGTTATCGAAGGGTTCTGGATTCAGATTTCGCAAACATTAGATAAATCCAAATACATCTAGTATGATCATCGACAATAATAAGGAAGTATTTAAAACCAGAATGAGATGTAACATAATGAAGACCGTAAATGTCAACATGGATCAAATCAAAAGCTAACTTAGCAATGCTACTACTTAGATCAAAAGAAAGCCTTTTGTGTTTGGCAAAATTACAGACATCACAGTGTTGTAATTCAGAAGATTCTATACTAGGGTCGATAGTTTGGAGTTGCTTTTGTCTGGAGTGGGAAGGATGTCCAAGTCTTGAATGCCAAACTTCAAGGTCTTGATTTTGTAGTTGAAAGTGGCTAGGTTGAGATGAGAATTTGAGTGAGGCGAGGATGAATCTTAGTGGCTTGACAAGTGGCATAGGCCTTTAACTTCATGGGTCGTTTCAATCCTCTTCTTGGTAAGAAGGTCCTGAATATGACATTGATTTGATTGGAATGTAAGAGAGACAGGTAAGAAGGATGTTAATCTGCTAACAGAGATGAGATTGAAGTTGAAAGAAGGAGCATAGAGGACGTGGTGTAAAGTTAGACCACAAGAGAGTTTAATAGTTTCTATATAAGTGGCTGAAGAGGATTGTCCATTAGGAAGGGCAAGTTTAATGTTAGAAACGGATTTAAAACAAGTGAAAGAGGACAACGTGCAAGTAATATGGTAAGTAGCACCAGTATCAACAATCCAAGAGTTATTATGTGTGATATGAGATGCACCTATATGGTATGTGAAGGCAGAAAAAGTAAACTTACCTGAATAAGATGTTGTCTAGTGACTGAGTGAGCTTGTCGTTGTGGATGAGTGGGAGTTTGTGGAGACTGTTGGAGAAGAGCACAGAGTTTGTTGTAGTCTTCCACTGAGAATTTCAAACTTGAGAGATCGATACCAGGTTCACCAGAAGAGAAAGAACCTTGACCGCTGGTATTTCCAGAATTGTTCCCTTTATCATTGTTAGTCCCACTGTATGGGTTTGATACTGAGCCAGCAAATCCAGATCCTTGAAAACCATCATAACCTCCTTGACCTGACTGTAACTTTTTGTTCTTGCTTTTTAGTCTGAAATAGTCTTCTATCAAATGATTATCCTTTTTGCAATATTTGCAAACAGGGTTCCAGAATTCCCAGTATTGGGTGTAGGAGTGAAGTTGAAGTTGGTCTTCCTAACATCCACCTTTCCTTTGTATAGTGTTGCGGCAACTAAGGCTACACTTTCAATTCCTTTTCCCTTCATTTCAAGAGCCGTGAGCTGCCTCTCTTGTTGCAAGAAGTAGCTAAAAGCTGCAGCTATGCTCGGCATGGGCTTCATCATCAACAAGTTCGTGTGAACTCCTTCATAGTTGTCATTAAGGCCTTTTATGAATCCCATCACATAATCTTCTTCCTGAAAACCCCTTGCCTTGGCTAAGGCAACCATAGTTGGACAGGTTTCATTCGTACATACACAAGTGGGAATGGATATGTATTGAACATATTCCTCCAAATGGATCTCAGATCTGTATAATACTCATTAATGGTTCTTCTTCTCTGTTGACAAGAGAACAACATGGTATGCAAATCACAGATACGCACAAAATCTGCTTATCCCAACGCATGTTCAGATCTTCCCAAAGAAGGAGAGCTGATTCTGTATTAATGACGCTGTTGGCAACATTTTCTTCAAGGGAGTTCAGAATCCATCCCAAAACTTAAGTGTTGTTATGGTCCCAATCCTCATAAGTGGCATTATTCAATGTAGGAGGAAGTAGGGTTTCATCAATATAGCCTAGTTTCTTCCAAGTTTTAAGAGCAATGCAAAGGGATTTGGACCAAAGTGTGAAGTTCTTACCATTGAACTTGAAAACCATAATGGATTGGACCATAGTTTCATTGTGTTGCAAAGGAATACCAACGGGAAGACCACTTGGCGGAGGTAGCAATGGTGGCGACGATGGTGGCAGTGGTGGGTCAGATCTAGTGTTTGAGCCTCCAGTCATATTGGAGTTTGAGGAAAATCTAACTTCTTATAGGCTCTGATACCATATAAATTTGGAGAGAAATAAATTCTTATCATTGAAATCTGCATAAGCAGCACGGATGTATACAGAGGCTCAAATTAAGGCTCTTGTTGTAGCTCAACCGATTATCAATCCTCAAGAAGCACAAGAACCTCTTCCTAAGCCGAGAATCAAGACTCCAATTACACAAATCTTTGTGTGTGAGTGTTGTGCCAATGAAGGTCATGATGCTTTAACTTGCAAAGCTTTTTCTCTTGCCAATGAAGGCCATGTTGTAGCTCAACCGGAAGAGGAATACATCGGAGAAGTGGACTTCGTGCAAGGTGGTTATAGAGGAGGTAACCAAGGCGGTTATTCAAACAACCTCCATTGGAACAACAACCAAGGTGCTAATCAAAGTGGATTCCAAACGAACATCCAAGGTTAAGGATTTTAAAGCTCAAACCAAGGACAAGGCTACAATCAAAGTCAAGGGTTTAGAAACTATAACCAACGGCAAGCTTTGAGTCAAGGTTGAGGTTATAGAAACTACAACTAAGCGCAAGTTTTCACCCCCTTATCTTGGTTGGTACCAGTAAGAAAAATATGATGTTTAAGTGTGGGATTAGGTTATATTGAACGGGTTCAAATGGTCTTGATATTTTGTGGGTTATGAATGTGCTCATCTCGTACTTGTACCTCGTTTTTCAAAACTCCCCCTTGAACTGTGAACTATGGTTGCCAATGGATGCATGCTTTATTGTATTCATAGTTCTTGAAGGTGAATAGGGTTCATTAGTTAGTTATCGAGGATCACCTTCCATTTTCTTGAAATTAGTACACTTTGAAGTCACGCATATGACCTTTATGGATTGACACCTCTTCGTTGTTACTCGCCTTGATTGGCTTAGATGTGTAGGATTAATTCTCTTTTTTATTATCTTGTAATATTATGAAGTCAAAACAGATGAGATGATTTTAAATGAGTTCCAAATGAGGCCAATGTGCCCAAAAGTTTAAAGGACGCCAACTTTTATCCTTTCTCTTATATACAAAATATCAAAGCACCTAATAAGGAAGATTTTTTTATTGTTGGCAAAATAAATGATTGAGTCGACCAAAAAAGGAGAGCTGAACGAAAAAAAGGGGTGATAAATTTTTTCATAAAAGCGAAGAGTGATTCATGGAAAACCAAGAGTGATCCTTAAAGTGACGAACCACTGCTCTCTATTATCACCTTTAAATCTCTCTAAATGTAAGGATGAGAAGAACACCCCATGCTTTAGGACAAGAAAAAAACCTCTGCTAGGTTCCTTTTGTCTGTCTGTTTCTTTCACTGTTATCATAGGACATAAATTCTTTCGGGGAATGTTTGATACACTCGGTCGATAAGGTGCCAAGTCATAAATGTTCTATGATCGAGTTTGTTGTTTACTCTGTTAAGGAATTTTGGTGTTTGTAATCGAGTGGTTTGGTGACTAGCTAGTACTCTTGGCATCATGAATCACACTTAAGTTGCTAGGAAAATTTTCTAATCACCATGTTTCGGTTCTCTTTCTGTCAGAGTCTTAGATTTGCTTGAGGAAAAGCAATGTTCAAGTGTAGGTAGTTTGATATCACTCGGAAATGTGGTGAATATTTCTCTCATCTTGACTACTTTGTCCTTGTCTTGATGATATCTGACTAGTATGAGCTTCCAGTATTGTGCCATTACAACCCATTTGAGTGTTTCATGTTAGATTTTCTCAAGGGAGATACGGAGAAAATGAGATTGTGCATAAAATAGGTTACATGTTGTGCTAGGCTACACGTACGTGCTATACCCGTGTTGCCTATGCTGACCATGTCGTGTGGAGGTCATGCCGCTAAAAACCGTGTCTCTTCCCATATCACGCACTGGAGGACTTACACCTTGTGTCAGGGTGCACACACGTGTTGCACCCTTGTTCGATGATATGTGACCAAATCTCTCCATAAGTTGCATTTGTCGTGTTGCTCCTCACAAATGAAGCTTACCTACAGCTTAACACGATGTGTCATGGTCATGCTATGTGAAGAACTTGATCTCCATGGAAACACAACCGAAGTGTGCCATGTTGCCGAATATGGATAGTGCCTGCCGTGCTGTCCTACACACCGTGCTAAGACTGTCAAGTGTAGATTCCTATTTAAGCAAACTTTTGACGAGAGAAAGAGGAGTTCCATTCTTCCACCACCAAGTATGATTTTGGAACCCCAAACCCTATCTTAAAGACCTAAAAGGAAGACACTTGGATCAAGGAAGGCTAGGAGAAGGGTTTCTGATGTGCTTGATTATTAGCATATCCGTTCCCGCTTTCAATGATATTTTTAAATGTTTGGATGCCTCAACTTTATCAAATTTGTGATATTTTGGGCATATTTCATCCCCCCTTGGCCCCTTGGGCCGTTTTACGTTTCTTTGTATGTTTTTGGTACATTTCAGGTGTCACATGACGTCTCAGGATGAACCAAGACATTATTAGGAGGCTTGAACAACTCAGTACATTTGACTTGGGAAGAAAAGGTTGCAATTTAGTATTTTGAGCATAACTCATAGCTCAAATGTTCAATTGATGCAAGGTTAGCAACGTTAGAATGATAATTCGACTGCCTATAACTTTGATGTTGATAACAAGTCCAATATCCGTGTATTTATAACAAACAATGTGTGTTAGTGAAGCAGCCACAGGATACCTATTATGCAGCTGTGTGCTGAAACACACGGTGTGTGTTGGTAACACAAGATGTGTTAATAATACACATCATGTGTTAGCTTGTGATGAGATTTTTGGACTCTAAATCCTTCTCCAAGTTGGAAGACATCCTATATAAACCCTTGAGACTCCTTTGGATGAAATAAACTTCATTAGACATTATTTTAGACAGATTCTAGAGCTTTTAGAGAGAGAAAGAGTTCGAGAGAGTGATTGAAGCAAGAGTTCATCCACGATTGAAGACGGATCAAAGATCAACGATAAATTGGAGGTTCCTCAATAAAAGATGTCTTCTTCTTGGGTTATTTTCCTTTCTTCGTGTTTTCTTGTTTCCCAAACCATAAGTAGCTAAACTCTTTGTGTTGTTTAGATTAAATGAAGCTTCAGTCTAAATTTTGTATGGATGATGGATTTTTAACCCTTTGATTACGTTATCGATATTATTCAGCACAATGGTGCGTTCTTGCTAAAACCTAATTTCAATTCATTCTTGTCTAATCATCTTGATTGAATTGTTGTTATTGATTTTTGTGGGTCCGAGTGGAATGTAGATCAATAGGACGCTTAGAAAGAACTATAGATTCCTCGTTAGCTCGAGAGAGAGGAACAGTTAATCTAGGATTTTTGCATCGTTTATCATTGTTGCATTTCATCAAACACATGTAGTGCGTTTTTATGGGTTAATATTAGCTTCAGAGAGGAGTCTTAGGTCAACCAGAATAGATCCTTAGATTCGTGAGAGAGGTCTAAGGTTATCTCAGGAAATTGCCAAGCCATTATTACCTGTTTAACTGAGAGTGCATACCATTCATTCATACACTACTAGCTATTATGGATTCGAGTATGAACAACCTTCCATCCCATATTTGAAACTCAATTACTTGCATTAGCTTTCTCATAATTTAGTTATTAGTTTCGTATTAATACTATAACATTCAAACAACCCAAACTTCATTGTTACTTGGTCTAGTTAATAAATCTAAATTGAGAAATAGCGTTAGAAAGACAGTAGGGAAATAAACGATTCCATTAGAGTAATTCTAGTGGATATTTGAGAGGAGATGTAAAATCCGCTCGTCGGTTCCCAAGTGTAGATTGAAGGTTGAAGACCATTTTGTGCAAGCATGGTGTTATTCCCTTTTTTGTCATTTGTGATTTCCTCCACTATGGTACGCTAGACTTGTTATTATTAGATTAGATTTTATGTTTCTTGAAAGGATTGTTCCCTAAAGGCAGAAGTTTGGATGCAGTTGTTGTTATCTAGAGTAATGATATGCTTGGACATTGGTGTTTAAACTTAATATGTGTTATAGCTTGTGTTAAGTCAAATTCTTATCACTTTTTTACATGATAGTGGTAGAATTGTTTTGTATGTTAGTCCAAGATTGAGGAGGGATGTGAGTGGATAAACCACACCCCAACTCAACCATTTGTGTGAAATTTCTCTTATGGGCATTTCATTGAACTCTTGTACTGCACTCTAATTTTACTTGACAGACCAATTCAAGTTTTAGAATTAGGGGTTTTGGGTGTTGATAGACCAGCTAAACACCCTTGCTAAGTGTTTGTGGTGTCCTTAAGGATTTTCGAGAACCTTAACATTTTGTCGAGCACCTTGTGTTCAATATCGACTCAGCACTCACCGAAATTGATAGTGGAACAAGCCTCAATTGAGGGCGTAGACAGTGGTAGATATGTGTATAATTGTGCCACGTGCTCCTACGAGTGGCGTGTAGAGATTTATCATCATGGTATGTGTGATCTGTATCCAATCCAAACTTTTAGGTGAATATGAGAAATGATAAACCCCTAATCTATTAGCATTCTTCCAATTGTTTATTTTAGTTATACACCATCCTCCTCTGCATTCCTTACTTTCTCGTAGTTGTTAAGATTGATTTGTGACCGAAGCCATTTCCAAAAACTTTGCGTAAACTATGGGACATTAGATATAGTATAAGCATAAAGAGAGGGACACTTGGAACATAAGCAACACGTCTATGTTAAATCCCTCAAGATTTGGCATCCGGCGACTTCGGGACAGAGTACGTTAGCCATATTAGGTCATCGTTAACGTCGGGTCAAAATTGAGGTGGTTCTGTTATGTGCACTGTTTCATACTATATCGGTAAGTATGTGATTAGTGAGTGAGTATATAACGTCTTGTACACCTTGCCCTCACAAGCAGTTGGAAGTTTCAACCTAATAGTGGTTTGCTAAAACCTAACATCGGTTGCAGCGCCGTTGTTTCAATTTATCACCTAACAACGGTTTAAATCGAATGTTAGGAGGCCGCAAACTCCCACCAATCCAAACAACACAGTTTTGGCATGAACATAACAACGGCTTCGAACCGCTGTTAGATTTAACAGCGGCCAGGTAACATAATATCAATTTGTGGCCACTGTTAGGATTCCTGATCGACATAAACCTCAGCTCCTCTTCTTCCTCTTCATGATGCTGACGATGCCTATTTCGAATAAATAGAATCTCTCCCAAACCCATCGTCGTCTGCATTTCCTCCTCCGTCCACCTTCAATACGCATCCATCTCCATCAAGTTTCTCCTCCAAATGAAATTAGGTTAGATTTTGATTGTTTTGCTAATTTAATTGTTTAACTTGTTATTAGGTTGGTAGTAGGTTTGATAATATTATTAGTATGTTCTACATTTCATTTTATAGGATTTAGGGTTTTAGAATTGATCATCTAAGGCAACTTTTGATTGAAACCCTATAATTACAAAATTGGGGGAATTTGATTTGTGTTGTATAGTATGGTTGATTTGCTATTTGTTCATTTGTAGTGGTAACACTCAAGAGAACTCACAGTCCTCAATAAATTGTGTCAATCTCGGCATCTATTATCCGGCCCAGACAACCACATCCTCATATTTTTTAGTCAGTCCGATAACGGTTGGATACCCGGTTAGCGGTTCCAATTTGTATGCCTAGCAAATGATACCCGCGAGGAATTGCAGTTGGCGGCGTTATGTGCTGGCGAACTAGAGATAGCGAACTCAAATCCGTTTATATCCCACATATGGACACCAATGTTATATTTATTTCTTTTCTCTTGTAGGTGGATGATATCATGGCTATTAAAAAGGAAGAATTTACTAAATATTGAGGCTAATTAGCCAAAATCGTCCCTTACGTTTGGACCAAATCACAAACTCGTCTCCGTCATATGAAAAGTAACCGTGTTGTCCCTCTTGTTATTAAAATTAACTAATGTGTCTTTTTGTCGTTATCAGAATGAACCTGTAACCGCCATGCGATAGGGGAGATGTGAGATTGAATTTTCTTTTCCTAACTCCTCCGGTCCTTCGGAATCGAAGAACGTCGAGAGGTCGAGAGATTGCTTTTGGGGCGAGAGGAGGAGGATCGGTTTGAGTTTTCTTTTTCTGTATCAGGGATTTAAAAAATTGAGATGTAATTTGAAATGATGTGGCTACACCCACATGTACATGTTGTAATGTGTCAGCTAGCCAACTAGGCGAACTAACATAACTTTTGCATGGAATTCGATTATTGCATAAATGTGTTAAAGTTAACATATGGAGAGCATTGAGGGATTACAAACGATACGACGGGGATGAATCATGATTTTGGCTTATTAGCCTAAATATTGAAGTTTTGAAAACAACCTTTATAAACACCTTTAGAGTCAAGTACTAATTTCGATGTTTCACTCGGAGTATGAGCTGGGACGATCTCTCGTTAGTCGGAAACGATGGAGGTTTTGATTCTATGAAGGCGATGAGGAATCCCGACGCTAAGTTCGCAGACCGACAAATCTCTGTTCGGGTTGTGCCCAAGGCTGTTGCAACCTTCCTTTAACATTCTCCGCCGCTTAGTCATCACCTTCAACCCTCCTCCCCTGCCACTCTTTGTTTTTGTCCTTTATAGCACCGGCTTTTGACGTTACCGTCGCTCCTAGTCGTGACCTTTGTGGCTTCCCTCCGTTGTTAGCGACACCACGGTGTTACCGTCGGGCTATATTGCTCGTGTCGGCCGGCATATGTTTGGTCCGGGATTCTCTCCCAGTTCTGTGGACGGTTTGATCCTCCCGCCTTTTCGTTTTTCAGCCATTGTTGTGCCTCTTCGACTCCCCCCTCTGTTTTGTTAAAATGTTAGCACCAGATCATTTGGTAGACCACAATTCATTAACTTACTTGAGAAATCAGAAGCAACAAATTCCCGTGGCTAACAGGATACAAAACAGAAGAGTATTCTTTCTTCCAAAGGAAACATTTTTGGATCCGAATCCCTACACCTTACCTTAACAATAATAATAATATCTGTAGCGCACTACATCACAATAATACATGATCATCTAGTAAGCTAAAACTCTCATTAATCCGATCCTAATGCTGATGATACACCTACAAATATATCCTTCCAGCTTCACATTCTTGCCGCTTTTCCCAGTCTGTCTTGCAAAATCTTCAGCCCCATGTACCTGCGTCACAAAATATATATACAAAATCGATGCATCAGTTCATACCCCAGAGGTACCCAAGTGTTCACCATATATATTATACCTACGTACCTCCCCATCATCATGACAGTGGCTTGGGGATTAGTCCCTGGGGATTCATCAAAGGTTGATCCATCAACAATGCGAAGCCTATGGACACCGATAACTTTGTTCTCTGGGTTCACCACTTTTCCAACATGACAACCACCATGGTAGTGCCAGATGGTGATCACAGTGTCTCTGCAGAACTGCTCCAGGGACTTTGTATCGTTGGGATGCTTGGGAACCAAGTTAACATTGGCATGCACACTAGCATTAAGTATCTTCTCTGTAGTCTGCTTGTCACACTTCAACATATCTGTAAAGGGCTTTGACTGAACCATCTTTGTAGCCAATCGAATACCATCCACGCAGCGCTGCAGGTCCTTGGGATGGCTGAAGTAGTTGAATGACACAGATGGGTTGTCATCAGCATTTGTGTTGGCCAAGCTGAGTTGGCCTGAGGAAATTGGTTTGGCAATCTTTTCCAGAATGAAACCTCCTTTGAATGCTTCATGTGGCAACTCCTTCTTCCTATGAATGTATGCTTGGACTGCCTCGGATGTCCTTTGCTTCGGAGGAATTGTCGATAGCTGTCCTATCTGCTCAAAACAAAAAACCATAACATAACATTCAGCAGCTTGACATTAACATTAATTAGCATTCTGCAGTAAGAAACCATTAATGAATTACCTCTGCAGACATGATCCCATGGTGACATTCTATACTGTCCTTGGACTCTCCAAATCCACTGCTAGCTTCAATGTACACACCCAACTTAGTGATCCCAACCGTCTGTATAAGGGATTGATTTATAGGCACGTTTGATGGTATGAAAATAGCGTTCATCGGGTTATCAGCCATTCCCTTCCCGACATACTTGTTATCCAAGACAACTGGAATGTTTAACTTTTTGAGGTCGGATTTTGGTCCAATCCCGCTAAGCAACATGATCTGAGGAGTACCAATGGCTCCAGAGGAGAGTATGACTTCACTCCTGGGATTACTTCCAAGGAATGCTTGGTGTTGGTTCCCCTTTTCATCCTTGAAAACAACACCAACAGCCTTTGGCATCCTCCCTGACGTGTCGAACACAACCCTCTGGACTGTAGCATGGACCAACACAGTGAGCCTCCTACGGTTGGCAGTCACGAGGAGCTCTGCAGCTGTGTGCCTACGCCCGAACCTGTCGAAAATGGTACCTCCGAACTTGGTACCGTAGATGTGGTCATAGGTGAAGCCATTGAAAGGTGAAACTCCAAGATCTAGCAGACTGTCCCTAACAGCAACCTGCCATGGTTCCACTTGAGGCCTGTGGACTATTTGCTTTTCAACCCATGGGTATGACTCATTCACCAACCTTGTGTCCCATCCAACTTTTTCTATAAACCTGTTGGTTACAGGCAATGAATATCAACATGGAATGCCATTATAAAAATCTACCTAGATAATGAATTAAGGGATAGAAACAAAAAGATAAGCCATGAACCTAGCTACTGTAGCCATTTTATATGAATATCGTAATGTCGTGTTGTGTGTGACTAGCTAACAACAAAAAGTACCGACTATGTAGTTGGTTTGTCTACCCGAGTTTAATCAAGTGCAATAATATGTTGATAAAGAAAGAAAGCAAACCCCCAACCCCCCCGCCCCCCAAAAAGGAGAACCTCCTCAATGCCTCGCTTTAAAACAGCTTCAACATTTATTGCTATTTCCAGCTTTAGTTCTCCACAAATTAAAGATGGAATCTTTTGCTTTATTTTATTACTACACTCATGAACATCCAACTCCATCTACCATTGATTAAACACACCCAATATGCATTTCTGATCATAAAAAGACAAAGGAACCAAAGAAAAGCAGAGCAACCACATTACCTTTGGTTAGCTCTAGTGTAGAAGCCAGCATTGATGGAAGTGCCACCACCCAAAACTCTGGCTCTAGCATTTAGAACACCATCGGTTGAGACAAAGTACTGGGAAGCAGAGGTTGGGGATGTATCAGCCAAAGCAATGTGGAAGTTTCTGAGGAAGGTGACATTGGAATTGGAGAAAGGGACTCCTCCTCTTTCCAGGAGAAGAACTGAGAATTTGCGAGAGAGTGTTGTCGCAAGAGGGCAACCAGCTGTCCCCCCACCCACAATTATGTAGTCGTACGACTTGTCTGCGGCTGTGCCACTTGATGAGAATGAAGATGATGATGTAAATGTGCTTGCTTTCCTTATGAATGGGTACTTGAACTCATAGTATTCCTCCTCCTTCCCTGTAAAAATCATGTTACATTGCTGGTTTGGTTAAAATGGGTGGTCTTTACTTGAGATGGGTCAGATGAAGAATTAGAGAACGAACCAAAGACTGACACATGTACATGACTATATTATTATATATTGGATTGGAGGTTAATTAAGTGACATCAATGCTCAACAACCAACTAATCCCACACCACTCCTATTCAAATTAGACAAGCCAGCTGTCTCAACTACAGCAGAAGATTCACTCAAAAAAAAAAACACTAACCTTGAGAAGAAGAGAGAAGGAGCATGAGGAGGAAGGAGGAAAGAAAGAGGAGCTTGGTGGTGATACTCATCACTGCTCCTCCTGCTATATCTGCTCCAGGAACCACCATTTGGACTAAGATGAACAAGTAGTGTTCTTTATTGTTTATGAAGAAGAAAAAGAAATTAAGGATGGCCTAGTTATGATTGGATTAGATAGGGATCAAACTGGAGAGGTGGTAACAAGAAGACAGTATATATGATTCCTGTGTTCACTTGCACCACCATCACATATGTATATATATATTATACACAGACTTATGAGGAAATGAAATGATTCAGAACCATAAATTGTATGTGCGTGGGTAGCTAGCAAAAGGGTGCGAGAGAGAGGCAGGGTATTCAAGGCTTGCCTGGAAGGAACAGCAACTTATTATTATTATTATTATTATAGGAATGGTGGTGGGGGTGGTTATACTTGTGCAACTAGGACTCTGGAGGTGAGACTGTCTCATTAAATGTTATCAATATTTAATGCCATTTCTTACACAACATCCACCCCACCATCTTTCTTAGGCCTTCCAATTGGTATCCTCACCGTCAAACCTGATGCTACCTAAGCTACGAACCTATCCACCTGTCATCCACCTCAGCTACTCTCCTTTCATTGTCAATCCACAATAATTACGAATCACACCAACAGTAGTTTTCTCTATTAATTGTTATTATCAGTTTCTTCGCAGTTTATGTCACAATTAATTATTCTATAAAATAAAAGCACAGGGGAGTTACTATTGCAAATTTGCAATAATGGGGTTTAGTTCTCTAAAAACCATTCTTACCATAAGCTTTATGTAGATGACTTTTAATTGATATTTTTTTTAAAACATGTATGTTTGTCATTGCCTCTTAAGTTTAGAGGACCCTATTGATATTAAATTTTACAATTGTCATTGTCTATTAATTTAATTTTCTATGTGTTATTTTCATCAAAAAAATATATGTTTATTACGTTTCCCGACATCACAAACAATATTTCTAGTTATGATAATAATTTGTTAAATCGATCTTCTTTAATCCAACAAATCTTGTCCGTAAGTTGATTTGTAAAAACAAAAACACAAAAAGAAAACTAGAGACTGATCTGCAACAAACAAGTTAGGAATCCCATTAAGAAGCCAGGAAATTTCTTTCCTCACTCGAATTCTTGAGCAATATGGACTCTTGGATTTTCACACAATCTAAAGGTATAGATTAATTTGAGGCAGTATGATCATGTTGGTTTCAATATTTTTTATTTGATTTAGACTTAACAATTGGGCGGGTGTACCTATACTCATCCTCATCCTCATCCCCATCCCTATTCTCATTTGAATATCAATATTCATATCCTCATCCTACATAACTAAATTAATTATTTTGAAAAATAAAACTTTTTATACATAATCCAAAACCAAAAAACCAAGACATGAATCATCATTTTACAATGAAACATGACAAAATAATCTCACAAACGCGTGCATTGTCTTAATTAAGGATGTAGGTTATGTTTGGTAACTATTAGGTACAAAATGAAATGTGGTTTTACATATTGGGTAGGGTATGCGTATGGGTATAGGACGAGGGTATCCAAACCCATCCCCGTGCGTTTTTGGTGGGTATTCCCCGTACCTGCCTCGTAACGCATTCAATATGGATATTCCCCGTTCCGGTCGAATTGAATAGGTTTGAATATTCGTAGGTACGAATAATATTGTCAAGCCTAGTTGGGCCAGAACCTAGTCATCTTTGATCTCCCAACCACCGTCTTCAATGACCGGATCACCATCTTCGGTAACTGGAAAGTTTCCTGATCAATTTTCCGGTCACTCCGACCTCTGTTGTCAACAATTCTTTCACCCACATGATCACTATCGTCGGGAAATTTTTTTGTTTTTTTTTTAATTTTTTCCGATGACCCGTTGTACAACTATGTACGGATCCTACAAATATATAAAGGTTTGTTCAAATCCTACCAGAAGTATATACACATTTGTATGGTTGTGAAATGTGAATGTTGCCCCGTTTTTTCAGCCGTTAGATCTAGGGTATGATTTATGGATGGCTGAGCTTTGTTAAGGCTCTTTCGGTAGGATTTTGGAGCCGTTTCTCTCTTTGGGTAGGATTTTGGAGTCGTTTCTCTGAGTCTAAATTCAATCTCGGTTCAAGTGAACAATTTTTTTCTTGATGATAATGATGAAAGTGGAGGAGAGAAATCTTACTTTTTAAAAAAATTGTGAAAGTGGAGGAGAGGGACTGGTCATATATCAAAGCATCCTCAATAGTCTCTACCTGTGATGTGATAGCCTTGCAAAAGCCTATAGAGTGGTGCGTGTATCAGAAAAATAGCTTCATTCCTAGTCTTCCACAAAGAAAACTCCAAACAAAAAGCCAATAGTCCTTGCCTTCAAGTGTCGTGTGATCCAAAACATAAAATGATGAATCTCAGTTTATTGATCTTCCAAAAGATAAACAAACCGCTCCCGAGTGATAAATACGAATGGACAATCTCGCAACACATCCAGGAACGTTTCTGGAGAGGGGTTGCAATGCGCAACAGACCCCATCTTGCGCCAAGTGATGACATTGCCGCTTCTTGCTCCTCTGGATGCACTCATGAAAAGAACGTCGGAGAAAATGTTGGACCGGTTTGGGCCGCAGCATCTCCAAACTGTCTACCAGTCAAGGTTTTCCACATCATCATGAAAATCATCCAAGGGGTCGTATGCCGTCTTGACCCAGAATCGGCCATCCTTTTAGAGACCCCCAAGAAAAAGTATAGCCCCCATATCTCGCCATGGGGGCGACATATTTTTTATGTATAGAACCAAATAGTCTAGAAGAATAGAATGAAGGAGGTCAAAATTCCACTCACCAAAAGCTGTCAGAACTCGAAAACCTGGAGCCGATAGATTGAAATCTCTAACCAAAGGGAGGAGATAGTAGAGTAGCTTTTCTCGGAGTCAAGCCAAGGTCCTGTCAAAAACCGTGTACCATGGATGTCTCTGATACAATCTCTACGTCCGCACTCAACATGTGGGATAGCTATAACCAATGGGGAAAAGGCATGTCAAGGGTGAAAGCCAATGGCATCTTCTCGGTTTGGCAAGAAAGAGAAATCTCAAATTTAATCATGTAAGCCTAGTTCAACTATCGAGCAAAACGGAGGGGGAGACTACCCAAACGCTTTAGCTTGCAGATTGTCTCCCAAGACATGAGTTGGATTTTCTGGATTTTTGCAGTCATGTCCCCAAAAATATTTTGAATCAGTTTATCAATCTCACAGCAAATCCAAAGTTGGAGCTCGTTGTTGATGCTTACGTTCCCTAACACTCCCAACAGTGC
Organism: Linum usitatissimum; assembly: GCA_030674075.2. NCBI lineage: Eukaryota > Viridiplantae > Streptophyta > Magnoliopsida > Malpighiales > Linaceae > Linum > Linum usitatissimum. The sequence goes on along the minus strand of JAUJYP020000368.1, from coordinate 400,378 downwards.
TAGCTATTACGATAAGTATAGACGAAAGAAAATCTCTCCAATGACCCATGCAGCTTGAGCCTTTCAAACACCCATTTTCCTCTAAAATCTTGGGAAACCAGCCAGTACCTAACATGTACTGAATGAGTACCATGTTGTTTAGTATGTCCCAGCGTGGTGCTCTTCTAGGAAGCGTGATATTATTAGGTCCAGTCCAATCACATACAAAAAATCGACCAATAATAATGGAGTCAGTGATAAACACGGAATGAATACAAATTGCGCATTTAATGCATAAACCATTGCGCGCTGAAGGCCTAATGATACTAGTGATGAACCATACAACTTAGTTAGTTAGGCTAATCATTTGTGCCCTATATCATTAATAAAGTACTGAAACCCCATAATGAACGGTCCACAAAGGACCCTGATACTGATGGAAACCCCTCATTTTCTTAGCGGTGCAGTTTAGTTGTAACATACCGATCCTAAACCGACTCTGGTTGAACTACTAATTAAACTCATGCAACAATAATCGGGGTTTACTATGATAAACTTGACTCAAACCAGTAAAATAAATGCTATTAAATTCAATACTAAGATCAATCATCATTTATAAATGGAACTGAAAATTGACATAACGGAATACACGCTCAGCAAAAAATATAACAATTCGACAATCTTAGAATACAATTGGATATGCAACTCCCTCAAAACAATAATATTAGTAAAACTAAAATCTAAGGGTCGTGCATGCTCCACTCTAGCTCCAATTCTAGCTTTAAGTGTCCAACTCCAGTTGTGGCAGATCATGATGGGAACAAGATGAGAAAAGAAAGAAATATGGGAGTCATCGCTAATCAGTGACCGTCCCTGAGAGCATTACTTTAAGATCCCAAGTATAGATTTAAAAAACAAACAATCCAGTACAACTCATTAAGGATGATTAAAACCAGTGCCAAAAATAGAGTAACTAATTGTTCTCGTAACTTTCCTGTCTATGTCCACCTCTTTGGGCTATTGTTAAGGTACCTCATATTCACTTAGTCCAATCTGTCTTAGTGCCAAAGGCGCCTATCTAGTAGGGACGTTCATAAAGTACCTCTATAAAGAAGTCCACGAGGAACCAAATAACAAGGGTGTATACATTTCGACCTTGTCTCAAAAAGTCATCATCATATAAATTACCTAGTTAAGATGGACTACCGACACAATCAGACATTAGTCTTTGGTAGGCTAGAGGCCAATATTGTTAGCTATTAAGTCTGTACAATAAATGCAAATGTGTGACATCATAAATGTCATAGCTCAGTCCGCCTATTCAACACTATCCGCCTAAACAGATCGTTTTTTCACCATTGGATAGCCCCCAATTTAATCTTATTGGTTGAAGTGCTAAGGGTTATTTTCGAAATGAACATAAAGGAAAAATTGATTGAGCGGGGAAATGAAAAATTATGGTGGGAAACAATATATTATTTGTTTTATTTTATTTTATTTTATTTTATTTTCCTATCCCATTTTCTCTTCTTATTTGATTATCCCTAAGTTTAGTAGAATCTTTATAACTTTGTATAGATTTATGAAAACATAATTTTGACTTCACTAATATTATTTATTTTATTTTTCAAATCCAATGAGATTCATTTTAATATTTTTTTTCGAGAAAAGATTCATATCATTAGTATGTGTGAAATACGTTTTACATTTCGAAGTAGATGTTGGCTTAGAGGTTTGTATAAATGAAGTCCACAATGACTAGTTCAACGTATAATTATTGTTTGTCATTTATTGTATTGTTATATCACAATTATATGAATATGTCTGTTATATAATAGTTATCTAACCGTTCTGCCACATTTTTAGAGGTTGATGTAAATTAATAATTAAGGTTAATTTACTAATTAATAAATATTAATTTGGGTTAATTAATAAATATTTTAAAAATTAACTTGGAAATTACCAAGTTAGTAAATTTGGTAATAAATATAAGTAATTAATAATTACTTATTATAATTTAAGTTAATTAGTCCATATATAAAAAAGATTAGAAAATTAGGGATTAATAAGTATAATTCGTAGTTATTCGAAATTAATAATTAACTTTAATTTACTAATTAATAAATATTAATTAGGGTTAATTAATAAATATTGTAACAATTAACTTGGAAATTACCAAATTAGTAAATTTGGTAATAAATATAAGTAATTAATAATTACTTATTATAACTTAAGTTTATTAGTCCATATAGAAAAAATATTAGAAAATTAGGGATTAATCATTATAATTCGTAATTGCATATTTATTTTATTAAAAATTGAAATTTAGATATTAGTTATTATAATTAAGGTGAAATAGGAATCCCCCGATATAAGTAAGGTGAAATAGTGAATACAAGTTTAACATTTCTAATTATTAGTTCAGATTTAAAGTGTTAGTTTTGTAATTAATAGGTACAATTCCAATTGCATATATAATTACAAGCGATGTCGATGGGAGATGATGACTTGTCGCGGTTTATCGATCGTCCAATCTCTGCATTAGATAGAAAATTGGTGCAGGAGAAATGGAAGGGAAAGATATCTAGACTAGGGGATGATGGGCAGTCTAGTGTCCAGTTTCAGATTCCTAGACCGATATACGTGGACCCCGATTTGCACTCTACTAGGAGAGAGCTGACGGTTGAGTAGATTTTTGCTAGTCAGGCTCCGAATTTGGCCGATGACATCCATACCATTCAGGATGACTCCGACGGCGAAGATGAGCAGATCCTGTCGGACGGTGACGGCGATGAGGATGACGATTATGATACCTCGTTTCACCATTTCTTACTGGATAGTGCACGCTCACGGAAGAGACCAGCAGGGAGAGGTGCAGCCACTTCATCTGGCTCTGGAGCGGGTACAGGATCATCTCGTGGGTCGCATGGATAATCTAATGTGGGCCCTAGACGTGGTAGATGAGCGCGTTTTGCAGGGGTCCACTCTAGCAGCACCGGCGGGGACTGGTTGCTTATTGCCCAGCTCCTGGTGGACACCAGATCTCTACTGTGATCCCTAATTTTGGCGGTCACATAGCCCACCGTCTCTGGACGCACGGTTTGGACTCCAGGTTGGCATCACGGTCAGGCTCCGCCTTGCGAAGTTTAGGGTCATGAGGCTGGAGAGGTTCCGGTGGTCTTCCCCTCAGGCTCGGCAATTAGTCGATGCCTCTGGGGTGTCGCACCTTGGGCGAGTTATGTCGTGGTATTTGTTGAGAGGTGGTAGCCAAACACCAACACCTTCCACATGCCATTCAGAGAGATCACGATTATCCTACACGACGTGCTGTACCTACTGAGGCTTCCCATTCGACGCACCCAGCTTAGTTAGGAGGGCGAGAAGACGTATGTGAGGCAGCTTGCCACTATAGAAGTGCTACAGAGTAGGCGGTTTTCATCTAGACCACCTAGTCGAGGTTGCTGAGACTGGATACCTTGACGATGCTAGCACAGCCGTTTGCTACTTGATCCCATTATTGGGTTCTACTGTTTTTTGTGACAAGAGTCAGAACCGTGTCTGTATTGGGGTTCTCGAGGGGTTGCGAGACGTGCAGATGACTTGGGAGTATAGTTGGGGTGCGGCTACACTTGCTTTCTTGTACAGGCAGCTCGGGGTTGCTTCTCGTGCGGGATATGCATACTCTGCTGCAATCGTGGATCTACGAGTACTTCCCGAGTTTGCGTTTTAGGCAGACCCCGACCCCACTTACTAGTGGGGAGGCACTTATTGGTAGGTGGGACGGACCGAGGATTGTTGAGAGAGCAGCTGATGCAGATGCGAGGCTAGACACACTATGATCTGTTCTAGATGGGATGACGCACGCTCACGTCGATTATTCTTTACACCTGATTGACGGTGAGGCTTGGTGGTCCATTTATAGTGGAGGCATACATGCATTCGAGTACGTTGTGCGGCACAATCCTAGCCGTGTGTTGCGTCAGTACGGCTACAGACAGACGATCCCAGATTTGATTCTTATACCGGAGTTAGCTTCACGACTGGCGGATATGATGCAGTACGTAGTCAGGCATTCCGGGTTTGACTACTGCTGGATTGGGCATTTGATGGCCCCATTCTACTTCAGCACTTGTAGTGTGCCCGGAGCGCTTGACGGTAACGAGTCTGCAGAGTACATGGCGTGGTACCTCCACCGCACACACCAACATATCATGCCCACACGCGTAGCTGATGTGCCACACCCACCACTGGTTCGTATCATTACAGAACACTTTGTTCAGCATTTTATTTTCTATTCACAAACTTGGTTGTAATAGTCATTATTAATTTTTGTGCAGGCCCCGAAGCAGGCTATACGTTATTTCTGCGCTGGGTTGGCCCCTTGTACCAGTGTGACGAGTTCCTTGACCGGGCGTCGGAGTCCTACAAGGTCGTTGATTGCATGCGAGGGTTGTGGTCTCAATATGCTTCGTAGCTGCTCATTTTCCATTTTCACTACTTTCATTTGGATATTATAGGAACTAGTACTTATGTTGGGATTGTATTTTCGTTACGCCTGACATTATCATAACTATTAGTTATGTGCACTATGATCGCTGGACTTATGTAGTGGACATTCATTTTTTTTAACTTCTATTAGTGGTTCAATACACCACTTCATTAATCCCAACATTTGCATCTGTAGTGAGTCAATTATTCAAACATCGAAAAGTCCATAGTTTGCATAAATATATATTGAGTGCATAATTTAAATGCGTACAAAGTAACATAGAAACCAATCGTCCCCTAATCTGAAACATCAAATACATCCTCAACATCGGGGTTGGGGGAGTTCAGATTATGCCCCCCACGATCGCGGAACAACTGCAGTTCATCCCTCTAGATGTCATGCCACAATATTGTGCGAGTCCCCCCCCCCTCTCTGCCCCTTTCCAAACCGGATGGAAAGGCGGCATCGCCCGCACCTCGTCCACCTCGGCCAACTGGATCTGTAACCAATGGTTGCCCGCTGCACGTGTGTAGCACCCAGCGGTAAGTACGTCGTTCCGTATGTGTGTTGGCTAATCGATTCTCTGGCTGATGCGTACACCATGAACGCCCAATTGAGCGGGATGCAAGTCCGATAAGATCGACATCCCACATCTAGAATTTCGGTCCGCAAATCCATTTAGTACCTAGCACTCTTCTCTTAACATAGTCTTGGTCCCGGCCCAATGCTGCGTATACTTGTTTGTACCCGGTGTTCCACCCCGCTGATACAAGGACCCAAAGGTCTTTCGTTATCTCCGGGTACCGTTTTTTATTTTCATAGACAATGTGCGCTATAATGCAGAAACCACAATTTCCATCAGCCCCGGGGTTAAACCAATCAATGAGTAGTTCTCTGACACTTTGTGGTGATATAATCTTTGTACATGAATTCACGTTGTCGGTCCGACGTAGGCGTACCACCTGTTTCACCAGGAAAAGGGTTAGGAGGCTACAAGGTACTGGAAGAGAGCCGTAATCGCAAAACTAAATTACACATACCACATACCAATTTTCTTATTACATGATGTGGCAGATTTTACCTTCTCCCACCATGACGGTTCCCTCGCATTTTGCCATCTAGGAGGTCTGCCTTTCAGAGCATTCGATGCCTTTGGATCATGTTGTCCCTCCGCCTCTGGATATAGCTATGAGTGGAGGAGTCTAGTCGCAGCGCGAACATGTGCCTCTCCTAAACTCTTGACATCCTCAACAGTTTTGCGCCAAACATCACGCTCAGCACGGGCTTCGTCTTCCCACTCTGCACGGTCGGGCAAGTCCGTGCAGTCGAGGGTAGCCCAACGGTGTAGGTGCCTCCTTTACAGCAAGCGGTCCTCCTCCAAACACTGTTGAACTTCACATCTACATGGCAACCCCTTCGAAGTCCGAATCACACACGGGGATGACCTCACCAATGCCCAATCTTCAACTAGTTGCTCGATCGCCCACAGCTCACGATAATGTTTAACTTCCCGTATGGTTTCTCCTAAATGAAAAATGACTGCATGGAATAACCATCGATCAATACACATGTAGTGAAAAAGACATGCACTAAATTTGGAACTACCATACGTACCTTCATCCGTCAGTCTTCTAGCAAATTTTATATCTCCAGCACTTGACCCGCCATAAGTCGATCGTATGCACGAAATAGCCGGTCAGCCTTGCTGATCGAGGTGTCGAGCCAAGCCTTGAAGGATGAGTGCGTCGATTACACCCTATTTGTGCTTGTGTTGCCGTGATGAAATACCTTGTTCGTGTAGCAACGCCCCCACTTTTGTTTGCAAGGTAGCCACTCTGAAACCAAATACTGTACTAGCTTTTCGCTCCAGACACTTTCCACCAAATCACTCCATCTTTTGGAAAACATTTGGCTGGCTCTTGCATTGAGCACTTGTCCCAATGGGTCCCGGACGAATTTCTCAGCTACATCTCTATCGTACAACCTCGTTACCCTACCCTCGATGTTCCGCTTCATGTGCCACACACACAGCAAATAAGCCGAAGAAAGGAATACGTCCTGTAGTGCAACTGCCAATCCATGTTCCTTATCCGTGACGAAGGCATTCAACACTCGACCCCAAGAACCAATCGCAATTGGTTCAGTGCCCATGCATATGAATCTTTGGTCTCATCTTCCACGAGTGTCAACCCAATATTGAAGTTTTTCTTCACAGGCGTCATACCTAAAAACTGTACAACCGCCTTCTTGTATACGGTTGCTTTGTAGGTGGAAGTGCAACATGCGAATTGACTCCGCATGTGACATGTACAGATGACTGACATGGTCGTTCAAATCCCTTATGTATTTCGTAAAGTATCCCATTTTCCGCGCCTCTGTCACCGTCCATTGCATGGAGTTTATGTTTCCCAACCCCAACCGTCGTATTTTTACCGTCTCATTATAAATTTGTTTCATGTTGATCAGACAGTCGTACTCATTGTTGAGTATGCTTTGCATCTGTCTTTGCAGGACATGGTTCTCCTCCAACTGCCTTATATGATCTTTCATCTTGTCGGTAAGCGGATTCCGTTGTTGTGTACCTTCACACCACAACTCAAAGTGGTGGTTGTGGAATGACCTAAAAATCCCGCGTTTCACATCATCTTTTATGGTGTCAATCCTCCATTTCCACTCACCGTCAATATAGGTAGGCCGCACACACACCATGAACGTACAACTTGTGAAGGATGTCGTACTCGTATGTGAACTCTCTGAAGTCGTTGTGGACTGTGATAGGCCCCTGCCACCATGGGAGCAGTATAAGTACAAACGTTTTTCTTCTTCACTCGAGTTCTTCTTATGTGAGCCACACGTCAATTGAAGCCTAAAGCAATGTCCTTAGCCCCAGCGCACCCACCATCGACTATGTAGTAAAGCACCTCGTTGATGAAATAAACGCCATAATTCAACGGATCCTCAACATCATTGTCGTTGCTATAACTCTCCTCGACATGGTTATCCACAACGTATGATTCGGTGTTATATATTCACAATTATCGTTCACGACACAATAAACACTAAACCCTACCACAGAATTAAAAACCATGCATTTCCTACAACAACGAGAACTAACCGAATTACTCATGACAGTGCTTCTGCCTTCCCGTATAATAATAGTCCCGATCCTCAACTGCATAGATTATTACTACTAATGTTAGTAATTCAAAGTACTAAAGTATGAGTTCAAAACCCTAAACTGTAGGTATTAATCATTTCAAATATTAATACTTTACAATTCGAAATAATTTTTACATTCCTTACAAAATGTAAATAATAAATTATTTATACAATTATGACACTATTATCATATAATTACAATATTATAGTTCTATAATTTGGAATATAAAAAAATTAAAAATTAAAAAACAATGGCATGTCGACTGTTGGGAGCCGTCGTGGGTGTCGGATGCCGACGGCCATTAAGGACGGTCGGCGTCCAAAGCCGACTGTCCTTAACGGCGGTCGGCATCCAACGCCGACCGCCCCTAATATTTTCTTTTGCAATGTAATTACGGTGAATGAGTAAATATAATTAAGCAGATTAACAATTATTTTGATAATTAAAAATGACTTATTGAATATTTTTTGTATTACAACATGAAAATTAGTAATTAGTCATGTTCATTACTCATGTAATTAAGGGTAAACTGTAATTTTGAATTGTAAAAGTGATAATTAAGGGCCTAGAATTTAAAGATAAGGTTTAGGGATTAGGGTTTAGCGTTTAGGGTTTGGGATTTATAATTTATGGATAAAGTTTAGGAATTAGGGTTTAGGATTTAGGATTTAGGGTTTGGGGTTTAGGATTTAGGGTTTATGGTTTAGAATTTAAAGATAAGGTTTAGGGTTTAGGGTTTAGGTTTAGGATTTAGGGTTTAGGGTTTGGAGTTTGGAGTTTATTGTTTAGATATTAAAGATAAGTTCTATGGATTAGGGTTTAGGGTTTAAAGATAAGGTTTATGGACTAGGTTAAGGATTTAGGGTTTAGGATTTAGAGATAGGTTAGGGATAGGGTTTAGGGTTTAGGATTTATGGTTCATGGTTTAACGGTCAGGTTTTAGCAGTTAGGGTTCTAGTTCTTGTTTTTAAATAATTTTAGGAAATTAGGGTTTAGTCATGATAATTAAGGGAGACTAGTAAATATAAGTACTTATAGAACAGTTGTTGTGATAGTTACATACTTAAAAATTGAATATTTATTTGTAACATTTGAAAATATTAGTAAATGAATTTGTAAATATTAGTAATTAAAGTGAATTTGTAAATATTAGCGTGTATTAATCGATAGTATATTTAGTAAGTATTTTGTGTCAACTATTAATTTAATAAATATATTCAATTATCATATCTAAAATTATCAATAATAATTGTTCAACGTCGACCGCCCGACAATGTCGTCGGCGTTGACTGACAACTACTTAATCGGGCTGTCGGCGTGGACCGTCGACGCCGTCGTCTATAATTTTAATACCTCCTTGGCAATGTGGCGGCGGTGGCGCGGTGAAGGCGGTGGCGCGGCGGCGTGGCGGCGGTGCGGTGGCGGAGGGGTCCGGCGTCTGGCGGCAGGGCTACGGCGGCAGCGACGGTTTTTTAATGTTCGTTTGTATGAAGTGTGAAAGTTCTTCGAATTTCCGCGTCTTATAAAGAATTTCATTTTAATGTTCAAAGGGCGTTCACTTCATCTTCATTACCGAACTCAAATATTGCGACGATGTTAGGGTGTTTGACAATAAAATGTAGAACTTCGCTTAACAACCCCTATTTTATATGTTTGTTATGCATATGTTATTATGTCCATATAATAAATTTGCTATTCTACTATTATTTATAATATTATTATATCATTATTATATAATGGTGAAGTCTATGTTATATAACTCTATTATATTAATGTTATGACACTTTTACATAAAAAGCATCATCTCAAAATTCTCTAAAATAATCATTTGTTTTACTCTTAACTCATTAAGAACGAAGTAATCAAGAAACTTTAGCAACACATACACAAATCCATTGTAAACTTTCACTATGTTATTAAATACTAACTCATTTACAGCCAAAGATCAATTGGAAATAAACTTTCGCCACATCATAAGAAAATGCAAACTGTCTTCATTGGTATTGTAACCATCTCCTCCATAAATCTCAATTCATAGTCCTCTGTTGTGTCTACTCTAATCAGATCAACCTCAATATAGTCCTCCCAATTAGACCTGAAAGAAAAAAAAGTGTACATTATAAAAATAAGATCATATGAATATATGTACAAGTAAATAAATAAACAGAGTGGGGAGATCTAAAAAAACAACAAACGCCTTGAACACAACAAAAACAACAATTAGCACACTTGAAACACATACCAATCCCACAGGTAAACAAAAACTAATCTTTCAACAAGATAAGATAAATCAATCTTAAACCCATTCTCAAATTGGTTCCAAATCGCTAAACCCATTAAAAGAAACAAAAATCTTTCATCAAATCGCCACGGGCAGAGAAGCTGAAAAGGAGGAGAGACTGAAGGTGGGGTTTCGGACCATCCAATCATCACATTTGTTTTGGTATGATTTTAGCTCGACCCCATCGCGCTCTATAGATTCGAGCCTACAAGTACAAGGCAGGCTATGCGTATCTTCAATCACACAATCATAATCGTCCTTACTTGATAACGTCTCATTCACCAACTCAATACCCCAGAGGCTGACTTCATTTTTCAGATACGTAAACGGTCGTCTATGCGAGAAACGATGAGTCTACACCAAACCAAAAAGCTAGTTACGTACAACATAACCAAATAACTAGTGATTAACTAAATACTTATCTAAACAATACATTACCTTGCTTCGTGATTCATCGATAGCCCGCTGCACTTCTATGACTTGACCCTCGATCGATGCATGATATCCCTCAAATAGTGTATCAAGTCCCTGATTGGAAGAGTTGTACCATGTTTTGAGAGACGAGTGCTGGGACTCCACCCTGTTCGTACTCGTACACCCAATATGGAAAACCTCATTAGTGTTGCAATGGGCCCATTGAGTCTTATACGGTAACCACTCGCTTCCTAAGTACTCCATCAATCCTCCGACATTAGCCCAATCACTCATGAGCATATCCTCCCACTCCTTGAAGAACTTTGCATCTGTTTGTGCATACAACACTTTGTCCCCCTACCATGCACGAAATACTCAGCCATTTCTGCATTACTCGTGATGTACTAAATTTTTGCCTCGATATTCCTCTTCATGTGTCAAATGCACAGTAAATAGGGAGTCTTTGGAAATACGATGCGGAGAGCCGCTGCAAGACCTCGCTCCTTATCAGTCACAAATGCAGTAGGTTGCTGCCTACCCAACATCAACTCCAGACATTCCAACACCCAAACATAAGACTGTTTTTTCATTATCAACGAATGCAAACCCGATGCTAAAGTTCTTCTGCACCGGAGTCACACCAACCAACTGGATCACTGGCTTCCTATAGGCGTTGCTGTTGAAAGTCGAGTCAATCATAATCACAAAATCCCATGAGCTAACCATCTGGACACATTCGGGGTGGCTAAGAAACAGATGAACAAGATTGTCATCATCATCCTTTAAGTACTTAACGAAATAACCTAGTTCTGTAGCCTCACGCAAAGTCCACTCCATTAGATCCAAACCATCTAATTTCTCCTTCCTAATCTTGTATGACTCGTTATAAATCTGATTCATATTGTGACAAGTGTTGAACTTCTTATTCAAAGAATACCCGATCTTATTCGGTTATGTGTGAACAACCACCATATCCCGAATATCTTTTTTCGCCTCATCTGATAACGAATTGCTTTCCGTGCGTACTTCAGTGAAATGAATCAGAGGATGATTGTGGTACTCCTTCAACTTATTAGGGTTCTTTATGTCTCCAACTCCATCAATAAAATACTTCCACTCGCAATCTACCACCTTTGATCGGACGGCAAGTCTGAATGGGCAATTACACTTCTTTGACTTCGTAGCACGTTCCGACGGATCTGAACCCTCATACTTGCCAACTGGTCCACGTGAGCAATAAAGATACACCCGACACTCCTTTTCCGAGTCATTGCTTTTATTTGACCCTTTGATCAGATGGAAATTAAGCGTCAAAGAAATCTGTTTTGCTGATTGCGCCACTTCACCGATAGTGTCGTACACATCATCGGATAAGAACCAGTCGGAGTAATCAATTCCGTCACCGGTATCCACTTCCTACGGAATATCAACACCGAAATGTATCATTTACATACCCTATTCATTGATAATGCTAAAAAGAAACTGGCCAAACAATTACTGTGGTACTCGTTGACATGTCGCGTGCATAAACCCTATATTTAAAGTATCCAAATTAGTTAATCAATCAACATAAAATTAAAGAAACTAAAAAAATTAAAAAAAATCGGACGGATCAACTGGACGGAACGGCATTCCGTCCGCTTAATCAAATCGGATGGACCGGTGTTCCGTCCAGTTGGTCCGTCCGATTTTTTCTTCCAGATCCAAAATTCAATTTCGTACCTTTCCAATTTGAGCCGTGGTTCGTCGAGAGTGTTTTCGACCAACTAAAACATACTAAATAAGGGATTTTGGATTGAACTAGTAAGTTTTTCATATTTCTCATTTTTACGAAATGGACGTTTAGGTCATTATGAATGTAGGGCGTCGTTTAATTCGAAAACTAGGACGTCGTTTAGTAATCCTCAATTTGATGAGGAGGATAATAGATAATAATTTGTATTTTTATTCTGAATTTGAATTTCAAATTCAATTTGTCAAAGTTTCCCCAAATATCTCCATTTACTTTTAGTTATTAGATCTGATTTCGGTTGAAACAAAATATGCACCGCACAATACCCATATCCACTCCAGTAGATAGAAAGGGTTTTTTGCCCTTTAGAAAAATTGGTCAGAGCTAGCGAATAAGTTCACACATGAATCATGTTCTATCCTCTTTAGTGCATTAGTAGATCAAAGTGATGCTAATAAAGATTATAAGATAGACCCCTACCTTTTAGCAAGTTGATACTTCAAAATTGTATCGGAGATGATCCCCTTGCTGCCGTGAAGTTACAACTTTTGACGCTGCGTCAATTGTCAAACAATCAAGTTATGCTCCTTTTACTTTTCTGTAAATCACCGAAACTTTCAAGGGAAATTCTGTCCTTTGGCTATCCACCTGGCCAAATATCCTTTCCAGTCCTCGGACTCCTGATCTTTTCAGTTTCATCCCTAAAAACTAGACAACTGCAAACCAATCGGCCAATTTCCCCAAAACCACTGGTTAGTCATTTGTCACAAAATTTACTGGAATTGCAAAATGATAACTTATGATTTACAGGGAAGTCTTTTAACCTCCAGCCACGCCATGATTGTCCATGAATCTGGGAACGTATCTCTGGCCGTCGTCGATGACTCTGGCCTTCTGTGCGCTCCACATCGACGCTTCCCAGCGTTTGCCCTTCGCCAAAGATCGACAAGATGATCATCACTGAGCGGCCTAACCCGGAGAATGCCGACAGTACCACCTCTCTGTTGATCTCCCTATCGAAGGGAGCTCCTCTCCCTCTTGTTCTCCGCATCTGCTCCAAAAATTTCTTTTTACTTTTGTAACTGTCGACTCCCACTAAGTTAATTCCATAATCACTTTAATTATTAGGGAGCCATCTTAACCCCAACTTTCATAAATCTATTTCTCGCAAGTCCATTCTAAAACAAAGCCCAACCTTTAACAATTTATTTCATCCTTTCAACGCCACGGGCCTTTATCTTTCTAAATTACTAAAAAAACGCCTTAAATTTTACGAAAAACGTCCTAAAATTTGAAAATCGAAATTTGAAATAACGCAATGTCTCTGATGTATGTTTATTTAAACTCCCTCAACCAATACATGTCCAATTCTCATCCACCAATCAAAATTCACTGTTACAAAAACTGACGCCGCCACCATAACAAGGTTAGAAGTTGTAGTTAAAAAACACTAATGGCGCCCACAAAAGTCGTCGCTGCCAATACCACCGACGGCACTAACATGATTTTTTCATCAAGGCTCAGTGTCATTAATAGGCGCCACGTTAGTTGATAATGGTGCCTATTAATGGCCACTTGCCTTTATGAAAAACTCACGTAAATGGCGCCATGGTATTGGCGCCAGCTATGTGCATGTAGGTGCCCCTAAATGACTCCGTAATGTTGGTAGTTGCGCTATTTAATGGTTTCATATTGCTGGTAGTGGCGCCATTTAATGGCGTCAGTACCTGTGTTGTTAGCTCATTGTGATGGCACCTCGTATGTTAATATCCACCCCATTTAAGTGCACCTATATGTTTTTTCATTTGATTTTATATAATTACTAATTACACTCATTTCTGAATATATAAAAATTAATATTAGTAATTAATACTATTTTATGTAAAAACTAATCACGCTCGTTTATATATATATTTAAAGTAATATTATTATATGTAATCTCTAATCACACTTGTTTTAAAAAAATTTGAAATTAATTATTATTAATTAATATTATTGAATGTAATCTCTAATTACACTCATTTTTTAATTTGTTCAAATTAATTTACCTTAATTTATTAGTAATTAATATTATCGTACCTAATCACTAATCACACTCGTTTTTTAATTTGTGTACATTAATTTATTAATAATATGTTAATTATTGCAGTCGAGGATTGGTAAAATTATTGCTCGAGGTTTTAACGAAGTGCAGTGATGAGCCATATATTAAGTCCCCGTTCTTCTAAAAATAAAATCGTCATGGATCGTAGGGTTAATGATTTGCATTTGGTAAACGAACAGTTTGAACATAGTACACTGACCGATAGGTTTTGCTACACTATGTGTAGGAAAGTTCTGTTAATAGTGATGAAAATACTAGTGTAGAAGATGATGATGTTGAAGAACAGCTGGATTATACTCGTTATTTCATAATGGGAGTGTTATAGGCAAGGTTGTGGAAGGCGTAAGGCGGTGAGGTCCGGCCTTTCGCCTTGGCCGATTAGGCATTTTTTTTAAAAATGTAATAAATTTAAGTGAAATAGACAACTTCAAACATAATAGTGCAAAGTTCACAGAGTTATAGTTTTGTAATTTATAGAGTCCAAGATAACTAATGTTCAAGTTCTAACATAGAAGAATACACACATAAGATAAACCATAAAGGCATAAGATAAGCCATAAAGGCGATATCAAGCTCATAGCTTGGTAAGTCGTCAATACTCTTCATCATCCTCGAAAGCGACGGCTCTATCTCCTCTTTACTTTCTTCTTCTTCGGAATCATACTCTTCATCACGAAGCTCTCTCACTAGTCTTGCACTTCTACGCAGTTCACGACTCTCACTCGCTCCAATTGCATCATCAATAACACTCCAAGGGATTCCATCGTGTCCACCATCGTCTTCATCCCTAAACACATGCAATGTGTGCATGTCTCCTCCCTCATATATGAATCCTTAAGCTTCAACTGAATCAGAGCTCATGAGAACATCAACATTCTTCCTAACCTTTATCTTCCTCTATTTGGACATCAATCTGGAGTTGAACTGAATGTACACTAGTTGATTGAGGCGATTTGTTGTAAGCCTATTCCTTCTCTTAGTATGAATCTACAAAAACAATTGACTATATGAGCTTGCATTTAATATCCACTTTTCCACAATAGCAATGACATTAGATAGAGAATTGAAGACTAACCGACTCAAAAGTGCTCCAATTTCTCTCACAAGCGGAAGAACTTGAGGTTAATGACATTATCCTTATAGCCATCCTCTGCAAATGTGGTGTCTCACCTACATTCTCCACCAAGCAACTAAGAAGACAATGAAATATGAATTAGCTCATGAGAATAAATCATAAATGATAAGGAAATGAGGGAATAAGTACTAACCAGGATTGTAATCAAAGTTCTGACAAAACCTTGCTAACTTTTTTCCAAAGTGTCCTTCTTTCTTTTGAAATGTGGTGAATTCAATGTTCACCACCTGATCGTGTATATCCTCATCACAAACATAGTAGAATTTATCAACAGTGGTAATCAATGATTTGGTAACATCGGTATTCTCGAATATTGATGGGTCGGCATAGCTATGGTGAGGATTCAAGAGATATGCTGTTAAATGCAAGGAAGTATCAAGTCTACCTTTCATCTTCTTCTCCACAATAGCAATGACTTCTTTGCATCACAGTTCCTCACTAATTAACTTCTCGATTAGCTCTCTCTTTGCCTTTACAAGTTCCCCATACACAAAACCCATTGAAGGTTTCACATCTCCATCGACCAATCGAAGCAGTTTCACCAACGGCTCAAACACTTTCAAGAAAGTCTCCACATCATTCCAAAACCCCATCCTAAGAATTGTGGCATAAGCATCATGGCCTTTCTTTGTACTTGTCTCGTTAATAGAAGTCCACTTTGAATCCACCACCATCTTCCTCAATTCATCTTTCTTTCCCATCAAGCTTTGTAAAGTAAGAAACTAAGAAGCAAATCGAGTTACACCAGGCCGAATGATCTCTCTTCTTTTAGTGAAGGACCTCATCAACTCTAAAAGTTCTCTGATGACCATATATGAAGATGGTGAAAGCCTTAGCCTCATCAATAATTTTCTTGAACATTGGAATGTTGCCAATTCCTTGGAGCATTAAATTGATGGTGTGAGTTGCACAAGAACTCCAAAATATGTGTGGCCTCTTCTTCTCCAAGAGATTCTTTGCTTCCATGTTGTTGGAAGCATTGTCTGTCACAATTTGAATGACATGCTTATTTCCAACTTCCTCAATGGCATTGTCAACTACCTCAAAAATGAATTCACCTGTATGAAGCTAGTCCCCTCAGCACAGTGTGTGACTATATTCATTATACTTTGCCTCTTCATGTCCGTCCAAACATCAGTCATAAGCGAGCAACCGCTCTTTTCCTTCTCTTTCTCACGGTCAGCTAACAAGCCCTTCGTTCTTGCATATTCTTCTCTCAACAAAGTCTCTCGAAGGTCATACGGAGAAGGAGGCTTCAATCCAGGACCCAATTGACCAATGGCCTCACACATTTGTCTGAATTCGTCATTGTCAATGGCATTGAATGGAATAGGTGTAATAAAAGTTCACATAGTGAATTACAAAAATGAACTTGTGTTTGTAAGGAAGAAATGAGTGGCACAGTTAGGAACTAACCATGTGTATACACCCATTTTGTAATGTATTGATGGACTTGAAGTGTCCTCTCCTTCCAAAGTGCTTGGTTTATCTTTTGTTGATGGAGTGTTGTTATTGGAGAAGTCACAGTAGGATCTATAGGACGTGTCCACTTATCCATAGGACCCAAGCTAGTCGGTCTAGAACTATCAAAATAACTCATCTCCTATTCAGGTTGTGCATCAGAAGAAACATTAACATCCTCTCTCATAACTTGTTCACATTCATGCTTCTCTTTCTTCTTTTTTTGAAAACTCGAGAAGTATTCCAAGCATTCATCACGAGCTTCTTTGGGACATTTTGTGAATTTAGCCACTAAAGATCCAATACTAGCTATGTGTTGCTTGAAATGGTTTACACCTCCACTGCTAACATGTTGACAAAAGTTGCACTTCACTGTCTTTGTTATTCGAATCAGCGATTTTTCATATTTGCACCTGATATCACCGGGACCTTCTTTTCAGGCCAATAGTACTACTACTATCAACTTGTGTACCGTCTACTCCAGATGAATCTGTCATGGTAATCCTGCATTACCAATCACCAAATTTCGCAAACTCATGAAAATTCTCACTCACAATCCTTCACAATTGAAAATTCTCACTCACATTCCTTCACAACTGAAAAACATGTTGCAATTATCATTATCTATTAGTATTACAAGTTATTTTATGTATTTAATCTCCAGCGATGTACACTGTGCACAGAGGAAGAGGGTAAACAATAGTACAAGACCAGGGTTTACAGAAACAGGGTTTTCCATCGATTTCCACCGATTTACAGAAACATGGTTTACAAAAACTGGTTCCAGCAATGTACACAGAGGAAGAGGTGAAGCAATCACCTTGGTTCGGTGGTAGGCGTTGGCGTCGGCAACGGCAGGGAGGCGTGAGGACCGCCGCCGCAATCGACGCGGAATCGACAGCAGGAAGGAGTGAGGACCGCTGCCGCAATTGACGCGGAATCGACGGCAGGAAGGAGTGAGCACCACTGGTGGTTGCGTCGATCGTCTGCAATCTACATAGAGAAGAGATGGAAGGAGGATGAAGGTGAGAGCGTCGAATGTCTGCTCTACAGTTCGCGTTTTAGGTCAGTTTCAAAAAAAAAATTAAATCCGCGCAGTCCGCCTTTTCTGTCTCCTCCCCGATTCCGCGTCGCCTTACCGATTCAGCGTCGATTCCGAGCAGCGCTGCCTTAATCAGGCCACCTCGCGCTAATCCCCGCGTTTTCTTTCCGCCCTGCCGCCTTTCCGCTTAGGCGGCCACGTAGGCGCGCCCTCCCGAACAAAGGGTTATAGGATACAATTCATTGTGTGAGTTCTGCGCCAAAGGACATTGCCCTATGACAGTATGATCAGTATAAAACAGATTTACAATGACATAGTGAAGAGAAGGCGAGTGAGATTGGGTGGCAAGAACCTCATGCAATGGATGCTGAAAGAAGCAAAAAAAATGGATGCCAAAAACGTGTAACTCACCTCTTCATTTCGCAGGCGAGGTCACTTTGAATGTTGCACACATGATATTTTGTCATAATATCGTCAGAAATATCAATGACTAATACAGAAATATATCTCATACATCGACATTACCTAAAAATATGGATGACTAAAACTGATCATAAACTATAGCTTCTTTCCTTTGGCTACAGCATCAAAATGTGGTTTGCTATTTTGCATAAACTGATGAATCAAGAATGGGGATTGTTACCTCTTTCTCATCAAAATTGGATCCGCCGCAACAAAAAGGATAGTTGTCGTCATTGTAATCAGGCCATAACCCATGTGGATGACATAGATGGGTAGACTTAGTCAGCATAAATAAAGGTTGCAACAAGTAATGGATTTAGAGATCATGTGGAGAGGGGCAAGTATTTCCTGGAATCGCATGCATTCATGGTCGTGCATGTATTTAATTTGAGAATTTAAATGAGAAACAACATGTGACAATAGAGTACTTAAAAGAACACTTAAAAATTTTGAGCATGAGATGTTAATAGTAATTAAGACATATGATTATTGAGTACTTTTATTAAAAAAAATTATAAAAATGGAAAATAAATAAAAAAGGATGGCGGATATTAAATATCAGAAACGAACGATTAAAATTCAATTTTCAAAATAAAAATACTGATATTTCAAGAATACTAAAGAGTTTTTCTAAAAAATTATATTCACTTTCGATAACTACTAATCATTAATAACCAAATATGCAAATGGTCATTACTACGTAAATTATTTAACTAATTATAAAATATTCAAACCAACATTTAATTTCAAAATTTTAATTACTAATTCACCTAAATAATCATAACTAATTACTAATTTCCAAATATTACTTAAATAATTACCAAATATACAATTACCAAATATTTAATTACTAATTCACCTAAACCACCCTAATAAAATTTTAGTTCAAACACATAATAATTAAAGAAGGGTGGCGCACAATACTACTACCATTGGCGCCATTCACGAGCGCCTATCACCGCAACTCTGGCAATGAATAATCGAGCGCCTACCACAACAACTCTGGTGATCAATAATGGTGCCGGTGTTGCTATGGTCGACACATGTGAATGGCGCCGACAATAGTCCTATTGACGCACGTAAATGGCGCCACCTTTTTTTTTGACGACTCTCTAACCTGTAGGTGGCGAATGCTACGGGGATTGGACGGCCGTGGCTTTGGGCTGCTAAAGGGCTTTCAACGGCGGTGGAGCTTTTTGTGGAGGATTTGACGGCGGCGGCGATCAAACTGTTAGGAGAAGGAGATAGAGGTGAAAGCAATGAGAGTTTGGAGTTAAATCATGAATTTATTTCAAGTTAGATCGTATTGTTATTTAAATATTAGATTCGAAGAGCATTTATATAAATTATACTCATTGAATTGAAATTTTAGGCCGTTTTTAGCAATCAGAAAGTCTAGGCCGTGAATTAAAGAAGTTAGTAAGACTCCTTGGTTAAATTAAATAATTATGAATCGACTGGTTCAAACCAACAAAACCGCTATTTAACTGATAATCAGAATTGGGTTGTCATATTATATTAGTTCTAGAAATTCTGTTCAGGATCAGTTTAGTTCGAAATGGTTCGAAGTATAATACAACTTTTTATACAAGTCCGTATACAAAACCTCCATGTCGTTTAACGTATAAATTTATACTGTTTATACACTCTTTATACGCAAGTTCATACAAAGTGTAATACTAAATGAATATATATATATATATATATATATATATCAAATTACACTTTGTACATGCATCTGTACGGAGTGTTTACATTTTAGATGATTTTAGTGCATGTGAACATATTTTTGTAGTATTACACTTTGTACCAAATGTGTTCAAACTTGTGTAAAGTATATACACTCTGTAAGATTTTAGTGTAAACATATTTATATAGTATTATAATTTGTACGAGTTCGTACGAATGTGAATACATTGTCTATGATCCTTACAACCCCGTACAAGTTGTATGATCAGTCGTCGAGTTTTTTTCCAGAAACAAAGTCGATTACGGTGGTCATGTGGGCGAAACAATTTTTGCCAACGAAGGTTGGAATTGCCGGAAAATGACCAAAAACTTTTCAGTCACCGGAGACAGTTGTTTGATGACCATAACAGGGTAGTTTGCCGAGCGAAGCTGAAATTGGATTATATTACAATAAAACTATTTAAATACTACATAACCATATCGCCCTCTTTAATATAGGTCTCTAGATCATGTCGAGATTCAAGGATTAGATTATGGATCCGAAATAAAACTTCCTGGCATCAAAATCACAGTCTAGTTTATAGATTTGTTTTTGTTGGAATAAAGAGCTCTTGATCAGGAATAGATAAATATTACGTGAGTGTTGGTTTTTGAGGTTAAATTTGTACCAAAAATCTGAAATCTCAGGATGTTAGCACACTACTCTACTAGATCAATTAATAGATAAATGCTGAGAAAGTCAATGTAAATTATGCAAGTTGGCAGCGTCTATGGCTTGTCAAGCACTCTTAACAAAAAAAAATTATGAAGCACTTAAATTCAGCCAAAGTAGAAATAGTGAAGCCCCGGTAGATCAATCTAAAGAACATGGCAACAATATCCTAAAAATATATTCACTACAAGCTAATAGATTCATTCGTAAATCTGTTCAATTGGGAGTGCGAATATGCAGCAAAGAAGTGGGATGTTTGTCGTGGCAAACAAATTTCACCCGGAGGTACTTTTTTCATTTTTAAAAAAAAATTAAAAATTAAAATCGAAACTCAAAATTTAAAATCCAAAACTGAAAATCCGATATTTTAAACCTTAAATCTAAAAATCCAAAACTTAAAATCGAAACTAGAAATCTAAAATCTAAAACTGAAAACCCAATACTCTAAACCCTAAACCGAAATATTTATTTTTTATAAGAAAAGAAAGAGAAAATGATAAATTTACCTTTAGTTTAAATTGATATATTTGCCCTCTGAAATGAACAGTCCAGATTGTTCTTTGACGCAGCAAATAGACATCCTTTATTTGTTGCGGACCCAGACTCCTTAATTGGGGTAAATCAATTTGTCCTGAGATTGTACTTGCGAGTTAAGAATTCAAATTAAAAGCAAAGAAAAAAACTCTTCTTTACTGGCGGTAAGGAAAGATCTGGATCGTCTATTTATTACTTTAGATTTAACGGTGAAGACATTAATTTTAATTAGGGGTATAATTGACATTTTAATTTTTTACCATATTCATTTTTAATTCATTTTGGTTTGAGTTTAAAATTAGTGTTTGGGTTTTGGGTTTAATATTAGGATTTTGGTTTTGATTTCTTGTTTTGGATTTTAAGGTTTAGGATAGTATTGGGTTTTTTCATTTTGGATTTTAGATTTTGATTTTTGATTTTTGATTTGGATTTTGAGATTTTGAGATTTTGAGTTTAGAGTATTGAGTTTTCAATTTTGAATTTTAGATTTTGAATTTTAATTTTAGGTTTTAAATTTTTAAGTTTAGAATGTGGAATATTGGGTTTTTAGTTTTAAATTTTTGATTTTGAATTTTAAGTTTGAGTTATGAAATATTTGTCCTTTTTTAGTTTTATTCTATTAAAATAACGAAAATGCCCCTTGTTGGATTTGTATGCTGGCAATTTTTCTAATCAGCGGATGGCTGATTGTATTCGCCCAAATGGAGAGATATAAGACCGTTCGATCAGGAACATAAATAATCCAATGGCCGTAATGGTGTCATGGGCTATGACCTTTTTTATTGTAACGAGACCCAAATTATGTTAGGCGGGAATCTGGAAGGGAAACAAAAAATGATTGGTGTGAAACTTATTTTTCCTTATATTTCGGTAATATGTAATATTATTTCTCCACCTTTAAAAATATCCTTAATTTTAATTTAATCTTCGTAACTCATTTTTTCACTTTATAAAGTTATTTGTTTTAATTTTTTTAGTTTAAGGAAATAAATCTTGATATAGTTTAATTAATTTTTCAATAAAAAGTTAAAATTATTTATTCTCGTTTTATGGCATGTCAAAATTTTGTAAACATTAGGTATTATGAAAAATTATAATTTTGTAAAAATGATGATCATGTTTCAAAATAGATGTTGACTTAGAAATTTTTGTAAATCAAGTCCACAACGACTAGTTCGACTTATAATTGGCATTTGTCATTTATTATATTGTTATATAACCATTATACGAATATATCGATGTAATATAACTGTTATACGAATATGTCGGATCAAACTTTTGTGAAAAATTCAATTATGTTTCGAAATGGATATTAATTTAGAACTCTCTGTAAATTAAGTCAACAACTACTAGTTAAACTTATAACTGTTGTTCGTTATTTATGGCATTGTTATATCATAATTATATGAATATGTCTATGTTATATAACGGTTATGTAACAGTTATATAAGTAACGTGTCATACATAAATTAACACAATAATTTAATTAACATAATAACTTAGTTCAACTTTTATATTTTGAACATATATATGATATTTGATGTTAGCGTTATATCAATGGTATATTGACGTTACAAATTTATTATACTATTATATGTCTACTTTACGAATGTGTTATATACATGTACTACTTAAGTATTATATTACAGGTATATATGCCCACATTACAAGACCATGTGACAAATAAAAAACAAATCCGGCAAATATAAAAGTCCACAGCCTTGTATCCAAAACCAAATCTGCTTCATACTCATCTTCATATTTGCTTCCATATATGTATTAAAAGGACTAAATTTTTTTAAAAGGCCTCGGTTCATGAAGAGTGAACAAAATCAAGAAGAACAAACTGTTGAGAGTGGAAAAAAAATTGAACTGTTATAAAACATGTTAGATTTTATTATCAAACTCCCTACCATTTAAATATAGCGAGTAAAATTACGCGAATGTCCTTCAAATCTAGTTAAAAGTCTTTAAATACACACATGACATAACTCGAATCAAACACAACTCTCAACTCTCTGAAAAACACTCCCTTTCTACCGCCCGTCAATCGCCACCTCCGTCGTCATCGTTGTTCCGTCGCCACTTCCGCCCTTTGTTGCCCGTTGCCGCCCTCTGTTGCCTGCTGCCGCACTGCCGCCGCCCGCCGATAAGGTACTTTTAAAAAAATTAAATAAACAAAACGGTGATCATGCTGACCACCGGACCTTCGTCGTCGGCATTCAACGCTGACGGCCGTTCAAGACCATCGCCATTGAACGGCGACGGCGTTGACCGGCAGTCGAATATGAATGCCGACGGCGAAGTACGGCCACCGACTGGCACGTGTGTATTTAAAGATTATTAACTATGTTCGAAAGACATTCGCGTAATTTTACTCGCTGAATTTAAATGGTCGGATGTTGGATAGTAAAAAGTAGGGCGTCTTATAACAATTCAGTTTAAATAACCCTACATACATGATTGATATGTTTTTAGTCACCTTTTTTAGGTATGAAGTGTCTGCCTAGATAAATAGTTGCAAATTTTAAGGGAATTTTTCCCAAATCACGATCTAATTGTCCAATTTATCGTTAAATTTAGAATTCTAATAATATAAAATTTTATTCCACAGGTGGATTATAAAAAAATTTCTTCAAATTTCATAAGTCTCCCTTCTTCAAATTTTCTCTTCATTCTTTTTCTTTATTTTCTTTCTTTTAATGAAGATGAAAAAAATAAAATTTCTTTGTTTCAATGAAGATGAAAAAAAGAAGAATCAATAAAGAAAAAAAGAAAATTGAAAAAGAAGAATCAAAGAATTAAAAAGAAAAAAAAGGAATCGAAGAAGGATAGAAAAAAAATCAAAAAAAGAAGAAGAAGAATCGAAGAAGAAAAAAAAAGAAGAATCGAAGAATAAGAAAAAGAATTAAATGAGAAGAAAAATCAAAGAAGAATAGAAGAAGAAGAAAAAGAAAAAAATGATTGGTAGATAAAGAATGATGACGTAAAAACATAACTAGATTTCTGCGTTTTTTTATTACTGAACAAACAGTTCAACGGTGGATTTTATCCTTTGTTAGCTTTAACTGGGATAAAACCCGCTGTTAGTTTACGTCATTAGCTAATTTACCATTACAAATAATTAAATCGCACATTACATTTATCAGTTTTCTTACTACGTGATGTTGTAGATTTAACCTTCTCCCACCCTAACGTTTCCCTTGTATTTTGCCGTCTAGGAGGTCTGCCTTTGGGAGCATCGGATGTCTTCGGGTCCTGCAGACCCTCTACGTCTAGGTGTAGCAGGGACTGGAGGAGTTCTTGCCAACGCGAACGTATGCTTCTCCTAAACTCTCAACCTCCTCAAAAGTTTCTCGCTAAACATCTCGCTTAGCACGGGCTTCATCTTCTCACTAATCACGGTTGGCGCGAGGGGAGGGGGGGGGGGGAGGTTCGTGTAGTCCAACGTAGCCCAAAACCGGTGCAGGTGTCTCATGTACAACAATATATCCTCTTCCATACAGCGCTGAACTTCACATCTACATGACAGCCCCTTCGAATCCAGATCCCACACGTGCATGACCTCACCAACGCCCGATCTTCAACCAGTAGCTCAATCGCCCACAAGCTCACCTCCCTGTTCAACTTCCCATACTGTTTGTCCCAAATGAAAAATGACTGCATGAAACAATGTCGATTAATACACACCTTGTGAAAAATGCATGCACTAAACTTGAAACTACCGTACGTACCTTCATCCGTGAGTCTTTTAGCGACTTTCTTATCTTCAACACTTAACTCGTCATTAGTCGATCGTATGCACGGAATAGTCCGTCAGCCTTGCTAATCGAGGTGGTGCAAGCAAGCCTTATGTTGCTGAGATGGAACACTTTGTTCGTGTAGCAATGCGCCCACTTCTTTTTGGAAGGGAGCCACTCTGATGCCAGATACTGTACTAGCTCTTCACTCCAGCCACCTTCAACCAGATCACTCCATTTCCTGAAAAATATTTGACTGGTTCTAGCATTCAGCACTTGTCCCCATGGATCTCGTATGAATTTCTCAGCGATCTCTCTTTCGTACAACTTGGTTACCCTTCCATTTATATTCCTCTTCATGTCCCAGACACAAAGCAAATGTGTCGAAAAAGGGAATACATCATGTAGTGCAACCGCAAATCCTCGTTCCTTTTTCGTAATGAAGGCATTCGACACTCAACCACCAAGAACCAATAAAAATTGATTCAGTGTCCACGTGTATGACTCTTTCTTTTCATCTTCCACACGTGCCAACCCAATATTGAAGTATTTCTTCACCGGCGGCACACCTACAAACTGCTGTAAACGTTGGTCTTGAAAGTGGAGTTGATTAGGACGACCAAATACCAATCATGCAACATACAGATTGACTTCGTGTGTGACACATACAGATGACTGACATGGTCGTTCGCATCCCTTAGGTATTTCGTGAAGTATCCAAATTGCAGCGCTTCTGTCAACGTCCATTGCATGGGGTTCATGCTTCCCAACCTCAACCGGCTTATTTTTTCTGTCTCATTATAACTCAATTTCATGTTGATCATATGGCCATACTCACTGTTGAGTATGCTTTGCATCTGTCTTGGGGGGACGTGGTTTTCCTCCAACTGTCTAATGTGGTCCTGCATCTAGTCCGTGAGGTGATTTCGTCGTTGTGTTCCTTCACGCCACAACTCGAACTTGTGGTTGTGGAAGACCTATGAATCCCTTGTTTTACAGCATGTTTGATAGTGTCAATCCTCCATTTCCACCCAACGTCAATATGTTTAGGCCGCACACACACCATGAACGTACAACCTGAGTGATGTTGTAGTCGTACGTGAATTCTCTGAAGATGCAGTGGACAGTGATTTTCCCCTGCCACCATGCGAGCAATACAAGTACAACCGTTTTTCTTCTTCGCTGAGGTTATTCTTATGTGAGCTATGAGTCAATTGAAACCCTAAACCTAAAGCAATGCCCTGAGCCGCATCACACGGATCATCCATAGTGTCGTAAAACAACCCGTTTACGAAATAACCGTCATAATTCAACTGTTCTTCAACACCATCATCATCACTAGAACTTCCCTAAACATGGTATAACAAAACCTATCAGTCGGGGTAATATGTTCATAGTATTCGTTCACTACATTCCAAACACTAAACCTACAATTCACAACTACTCATTTGGTACAATAACGAGAACTTATCGCATAGCTCATCACTGCGCTTCTGTCTATCCATACAATAATTCTACCGATCTTCAACTGCAGTAGTTAGACAGGTTGAACATATTAATTACACATAATATTATTAATTATTGATTGTCATCAATAAACCACTACGCTTGCATAAATTATTACTATTAGTTGCACTAATTAATAGTGCTAATATATGAATTAAAATACCTAAATTGTAATTGATAGTATTAATAGTAATTAATTTCAGTACTTTTAGTAAATATTACTATTAATTTCAATAATTATTACTATTAATAGTACTAATTTCAGTAATTAATAGTTACTATTTTATGAATTTAAACAATTACATTCAAATGTAATAAAAAAATTTATTACGTTGAATATTTAAAAAACCGTACATATTATTATATAATTACAACTATTGAGTTCTACAATTAAAAATTAAAATAAATTAGAAAATAAAATAAATATTAAAATAAATATAGTCGCCATGCCGACCCCACTATCGTCGTCGCATTCAACACCGACGACCGTTCAACACTGTCGCCATTGAATGGTGACGGCGTTGAGCGGCCGTCAGCTTTGAATGCAGACGGCGACGGTTAGATGTCCCCGTTCAATGGCGACGCCCTAATATTTTTATTTAATTATTACGTATGTATCATTACAATGTAATTAGTCATGATAAGTATGGTGATTTATTAAGTAATTATAGTAACAATCTATTTTGTAATTAAATACTTGGTAATTGAATAAATAGTTAATACTTGGAAATTAGTAATTAGTCATGTTAATTAAGCTGAATTAGTAACTATAAGTAATTGTAGTAACAATTATTTTGGTAATTAAATACTTGGCAATTCAATATTTATTTCATTACTACTTGGAAATTAGTAGTTAGTCATGTTCTTTAGTCATGTTAATTAAGGTGAATGTCTAATTTTGAGTAATAATAGTGACAATTAAGGTTTAGGGATAAGGTTTAGGGTTTCGTGGTTTAGGGTTAGGGGTTCAAGTTTAGAGATTGGGTTTAGGGTTTAGGGTTTATAGATAGGGTTTAGATGGATTAGGGTTTAGATGGATTAGAGATAGGGTTTAGGGTTTAGGGTTCAGAATTTAGCGATAGGATTTAGGGTTTTAGAATTTAGATATAGGGTTTAGTATTTAGAATTTAGAGATAGAGTTTAGAATTTAGAGATAGAGTTTAGAATTTAGGGTTTAGCGGTTAGGGTTTCTAAAGCCTAACTCCACACTGCTAAACCCTAAACCCTACATTCCACTCCATTTACATGCATGACCCATGTTATCCACTCCATGCATGTCTGATGCATATCCCATGCAAATTACTTCTCTCTTCATAATACTAATTAAGACATGTATTAATTTGCATGTTTCATTTATTATGAAGAAATAATTAATTTGCATTGGATATTGCGTGGGACATGGAGTGGAATTTTCATGTGGGCATTCTAAATGTTAGCTTTTCTTTATTTGTAGGGTTTAGAGTTTCTAGTTTAGGGTTTAGAGATAGGGTTTAGATGGGTTAAGGTTTAGAATTTAGAGATAGGATTTAGGGTTTAGTGGCTAGGGGTTAGGGTTTAGAATTTAAAGATTGGGTTTAGGGTTTAGGGTTTAGCGGTTAGGGGTTAGGGTTGGGCTTTTTCTCCATGCTTTTAATTAATTTTTGGAAATTAATAATTAGTAATGCTAATTAAGGTGAATTAGAAAATATAAGTAATTATAGTAACAATTGTTTTGGTAATTAAATACTTGACAATTGAATATTTATCATCAATACTTGGAAATTAGTAATTTGTCATGTTAATTAAGGTGAATTTGTGTATATTAGTAATTAAAGTGAATTTGTAAATATTAGTAATTAAAGTGAATTTTTAAATATTAGGGTTTATTACCAAGTATGTAGTTACCAAATTAATTGGTAGTATATATACTAAGTAACCTTAATCATTGTAACTAATTATTAATTTTCAAGTATTAATTAAATAAATATTCAATTACCATGTCTATAATTATCAAATTAATTGTTACTTATATTTACCGATTAAACTTAATTAGCTTGACTAATTACTAATTTTCAATTATTAATCAAATAAATATTTAATTATTAAGAATTTAATTACCACATACATTTAATTACTAATTCACTAAATTAAATTACATTAATGGCAAGATAAAAATTAAAAAAAAAATTAAATATACAAAACGATAGCCATGTCGACGGCCGGTCAATGCCGTCGCAGTTAAATAGCGATAGTGTTGAACGGCCGTCGGCGTTGAATGTTGACGGTGAAGATCCGGTGGTGAGCATGGTGACCATTTTGGTTATTTAATTTTTTTAAAGTACCGTATCGGCGGGCGGCGGCGGGACGGCAACGGAAGGCGAGCGGGCGTTAGCAGTGAGCGGCGGCGGGTGGCGGCGGCAGAACGGCTACGGTGGCGGCGTCGGATCGGCGGTATAAACGGTTATTTTTTATTGGTCGTTTCACGTGGTATAACAATTCTTCGATTTCTGCATCTTATAAAATAAAGATAATTTTACTGTTTGATGGGCGTTTAGATTATTTCAACTATCAAATTTAAATATTAAAACAATATCAGGACATTTTGAGGCATAACAATAAAAAACAAGGCCACACGCAAAAAGAAAAGTGGGTAAAGCCCCACTGCCGCGGCGACAGCTTCTCATCACCATCTTCTTTGACGATAACTTCACCTTACCTCCTCAGATAGGCACCAGATCTGGCTGTCTTTCGTTTCTTTAGATCTCCACTGCCGAAAGAACCTACAACTTAATCGTGAGGCTCTAATCGCTTTCCTCTTTTGATTTGTTGGACGATTGATACGAGATCCAAATGTCTTCCAGTGATTTCTAGCCATTGGATTGGAAACTTTTATGCAATGAAATTTTAGCCGTCAGATGATTGATATCCGCTGATTAGCAAAATTGATTTGCTGGCGGCATGGGTTGCCGCTTATCCGTACTCGCGAGCCAAGGCCATGAAAGAGGCTCAAATCTCATTATTAACTAGAAATAATTAAGTAATGGAGACGGAGATGATCTTGATGATCTCATTTTACTCTTTAACCGATGGTAGGTCTTGGTGGTGGATATATAGCTAATCGCATATTTATGAGAATGCCATTTATGATTTTGGTACAAATGCAGTGCAGATAGCTAGCTGGCGTTAAGTAAAAAGTTATATTTGATTGATGCCCATCAATCACCCATTCTTCTGTGAATTCATTTACTCTTCTTGTACGTACGACACAGAGCCAAAATCATTAATCAAATATTTATTAATTGAGGGCTCTATTTTTTTGCAAAACTACTCTAGTAAGTTTGGATATATATTTAGAAATATCGTCACGATTTCGATACATATTTTATGGAACGGAGTATGAAGTTTCTTACGAAAAATATCTCGTCGTTAATTCGTGCCGTCTTCCGTTAGTCAATCGCTTCAAAGCTGGACATTGACTCGCTTATAAATTGTCATATCACATATCACGTAAAAATACCACATTATTGATTATAAAATGAAATAAAATAAACAAAAAGAGTAAGAGATTTGAGGAGATTTGAAATCACCTTGTGAAGGAAATCGTTTTAGATGCATGCAAACAATCGCAGCTGAAACAACGAAAGCATCTAACTTCCTAGACTGACTCGTATGCATATAAATCAATAACAACAGTTATCATGATTTACCTCTTGAAGCGTGATTACTAGCTCGACGACTAGTACTTGTGGAAGCCCTTAGATTGAGTGCGAGAGCTTCACATATAACTCCTCTACTCAATCCACACTAGCTGGGTTTCAGATCTCCTTCATCAAAGTCTGCTAGAACTCTTGATCGAAGAATGCAGTTGAGAGGGTTTTGGGTGGCTAGGGTTTCTATCAAAAGGCGTCTTTAGACTTAGAATAAACTGTTATAGATAACAATATATTTATAGAGTTTCTCGTAAACTCTAACCCTATTGGGCTGCTAACCCACTAACCCTAATCCATCTAGAATTAAGACATTTGATATGGTCCATACCATATGCGTGTGACATTATAGCACCCGGTCAGATTAGTCGTGACCCAAACCAATATATTAACATTGGCCTCTAGCAAGACATGTTAACTCCTAACCGGCCCAAATTAATTCTAATTAATCAGGTCCAACACTTCACTAGTTCCTATGCAAACTTGGATTGAAAGACATAAATCCTTCACCTTGTGGATATGGAGGAAATTTCGTGGGTGATTTCAAATCACCTAGGGGAGGTACATGTTTCAAATGAGAGAGGGAAAATTTGATAATTCTAACAAAAATTACCTATTATTTTCTTTTGGTATTCGATATCACCATAAATAAACTGGAGACAAAAAAAGGAAAACTTTTAAAGATCTACCCAAGATGTGAGATCGGTCTCAATACGTTTTGAGAGATGTAAAAGAGTCTTTCTCGCTATTAAATGGGAAGCTCTGTTCCTACCACGACAAACAACCTTTACCTGTAGTCGTGGACATACCGCCAAGTATGCCAAAATTTCAGAATTGGTAGCACCCCTAAAACGCATCGAGTACTTTGTTGTAAAATGCGGGAGAGGACCAGCTCTGCATCTCCTTCACCGTTCACCTGTCAAATTACCATCGAAAGCACCATGCGCACGCGTCTCGAGCTGTTAAGAGAAAAATGCATTTAATTTTGTTTTATTTTATTTTATAATTATTATATTATAATAATGATGATGTGGAATTTGATATAACAATGTGGAATGTGACGTGGTATCCATCTGACCGGTCAAACGGTTCTGTTCTTCCTTTATGAGACGCTGTTTTGTTGTGGAATGTAGCGTACGGTGGTCTGCTGCTCTATGCCAGCATCTGCACAAAAATTTTCAAATTCATTAGACTATATTTTGTTCCTCTGTCAGATCGTAGAATTTTGATTTTCTCCTCCCTTTGGTTCTCGGCCATAGCTTTGAATCTTTGGAAGATTGAGGAGACTTCATATTTGTGCCTCATAAAGTACACCCACGTCAATTTGGTGAAGTCGTTGATGAAAAATATGAAGTATCTGTTGTTGTTGAGACTTGGATCTTGCATTGGTCCACATACGTCGGTGTGGATTAGCTCCAAATTCATCTTTGCTCGCCATGAAATTTTTGATGGGAATAATTCTCAGTGCTGCTTTCCGAGTTGACACGGCTCGCATACTTCTTGATATTTTCATAGTGTTGGTAGGTCTTTGATGAGATTCTTCTTTTAGAGATATTTGATAGATCTCATGTTGTAGTGGCCAAATCTTTTGTGTCAAAGTTGAGCTTGCAATTCAACGTGCCCATGTGCTAAGCCGAGTGGAAACCTCTTATTTTTCATCAAAATTTGGAGCATATGTTCGCCTTTGTAAAATGGATTTTGCACAACTCTTTGTTAAACATTAGTGAAAAACCATGTTTCATTAGTTTCCCAACACTTAGTAGAACATCTCGAATGGTTATTGTGCCTCCTAGGGTATGTAGTGTGACGGTGCCTATGCCTTAAGTTTCTTTTATTGCTCCATTTCCCATTTCGAATGTAGTATTGAAATTGTTGTTTATTTATGAGAATAATTTTTCATCGTGTGTCATGTGATTGGTACATCCACATCGACCATCCATTCTTGCTTCTGTATTTCAGAAACATGACAAGCGGTTAGCGAAAAATCATTTTCTATTTCACACTCGATGAGCTTACACTGTTGTTGTTGAGAGATAGGTTGATTTGCTCTTTGACTCTCTGGTTGCTTGAATTCGCAAACTTGTTCCATGTGCCCAATTTTTTTTGCAAAAAGTGCTTTGTACTTTGTTCTTTATCCAACAATTTTTTCAAGATGATTGGTTCTTTTGCAAGTTTCACAAGGTGGATATTTTCCAGTTTAGGACTTCGGACTCTCGTAATTTCTTCCTTGGTTTGACAAAGAATTTTCTTTGTGTCTTGTCTGGAGTGCTTCTTCGGCATTGCCTTCGCGCCTTCTGTTCATCCTTTGCTCGTGTGTCTCCAAGTCTTTTGATTTTTCGACGGCGGCAACAATGTGATCGAACTTTTCCGGCAGACTTCTGATCTGTAAAATTCTCGCCGAACTTCATGTGATTTGTTACCTCGACTACTCTGGTTGAATAGTCCTTTACCGTCTCGTCGTCCTTCATGTTGAGGTTCTCGAAGTCTCTCATCAACGTCTATAATTTGATGACTCTCGCCTTCTCCGTGCCTTTGAACTCTTTTTTCGAGAATTGTCCAAACTTCTTTTACGGTGGTGGCATTGACGAGTCTTGGAAATATATTTTCCGAGATAGATGTGTGTATGAAAGTGATGACTTTCATATTCTTCATGGCGGCTTGTTTACTTTGGTTTTTCTGGCCTTTTGATGGTTTTTCTTCTGATGGTTTTTCTTCGGATGATTTTTTTCTGATTTGAGAGGCTCGATGCCGTCTTCGATGATCTCCCAAAGGTCATTGGCCATGAAAAAAGTTTTCATTCGGACCGCCCCATAGTCGTAGTTTTCACCTTTGAAGATTGTAGGTGGAAGGTAAAGAAATACTTGTGGAGGTCATTTTGGTGATTTTGGTTAAAATGTATTTTTTTGGTGGATTATAGAAAAGGTAAGATAATTTTTACGGAAATGATTTTTGCCCCGAGAATAATTAGGGCTCTGATATTATGTTGGAATAATGTGATGACTCATATGTAAAGGATAAAGTTTGGGTGATTAGTTTGTAGGAAGGATAAGTTTATGAATTGAAAAGGTAATTTGATAAAAAAAGTTGTAACCTGAAAGTTGAAAAAGAATCGGAGAATTGTTTCTCTGTGTATACGGGTGCAAAACCCCCCTTTTTATATGTAATTTGTTTTTTTGTTTGGCTTCATTTCATATATAATGTAGACAAGGTTTTTTATAGCATTTATATAAGAATAAGACAATATATCATTCATTATATTTATTTAGTTATCTTATCATAATTAATTTTAAATGTTAATTATGATATTTATTGGTGGTTTAGATATGATTTGTTAATAGTTTGTTGGATGTATTATTTGATTTTATGTAGGTGATTGTTTGTTTTTCGAATTATTGAAAAAATAAAACTTTATTTTCTAACCACTATAATTACTAAAATTTAAAAACTTGAGCTTCAATTACAAGACACAATCGCCACAATTTCAATGTTCGAAACTTAATTTGAATCAAATTCTACGCTAAATACAACCAAACAACAAAATAGCAACTGAATTTGCCAATCAAAAAATCAAAGAAATCGTTCAAGACACAGAGAAAGGAAAAAGAAACATATCAACAGAAGAAAAACAATAGTTGAGAGCTACCGATTAGAACAGTGAGCATGTCGTATCCGCGAGCAACAACGGCAACGATGAGCTTGTGAGTCGGAACTACCGAGGACGGCGACGAGATGCAAGATCCGGAACCGCTACTAGAAATCAAGCTGAAGCTCCTCTCAGCCGCAGTCTTGTTCTTGAATTCGCTCAGAAACTCGGCATCGTCCTGGTTGTTTTTTGCTTCCCTGATTCATCTCATTCACTTAACAGATCCCCAAGACATTGAATCTACAATCATCCGGTGAATAATGGCGGAATCTCATCACGTTCATCAAGAAATCACATCCACCCCACCCCGTCGGTTTCTTCTCATCTCTCAGAGACCAACCGGATCACCGCCGCAGCATGGACGTCGGCAGCGGCGGAGGAATAGGGGAGGGAGAGGCTTCCTCCGATCTTCTTTCGTTTTAATCATCACTGTTGTTATAGCTCCAGATCGAAGATCGCCGGGAGAAGGAACGTTCAACGTTGACGAGGGAGGGAGAAGGAACGTTCAACGTCGAAGATCAGCCATTCCTTGTTAACAACAACAAAAACCTCGTCTCATTCTTTCTTCCGCCGCAGTTTCCTTGTTAGATCAATATAACAATTTTGTTTTATTTTTATTTTTATTTATTTTATAATTATTATATTATAATAATGATGAGTAGAATTTGATATAACAATATGACATGTAACGTGATATTTATGTGACCGACTGATCAAACGGATGTCACATTAATTTTGTCTATTTTATTATTATTGGTGTTAAAGATACAACGAAAAATTTGATCAATTGGCTAGATATAACATGGATTGAAACCTTTGGAAAAAACGATAAAAAATTTGTCAAAATTGTGAAACTTTTGGAGATATTAGGCCAATTGCAAATGATTTTCTCTCAGAAAAAGAGATGGACTTTTACATAATTCATTGTTTTTATTGGTGTTTTGATGAATGAATTATACAATGCTTTATTGGCTAATTGCTGACGAGTTTAAACCTTCAATTGACCCGAGATGATGTTTGAAATAATAATTAAGATCACTAGCATATGATTACGACCTCGGATGGACTCATAAAATTTCCTGACAAAAGTTGGTATTGACAAATTCATAGCACGATTATTTGTTGTCGATTTGACCACATCTTGATTGTTTGTTGATCTTGTTTGACTTAGTTTTAACCCTCCTTTGTGATTGGTTAGAAGAAACAAGGATTTTTTGTTTCGTTTTCTCGAGCGGACCATTTTGGTCCGTTCGACTTGCTTTCTCATTGTATATGTGAGGTTGCACGTATCCGATGGATATAGGACGACGAGACGATTCCGACGAGACCAGCCGGAGCTCAAACGGAGGTCGAACGAGGGAGATATGTGCGATCGAAGAATGAAGTCCCGAGCTGAAAATGAGGCCACACGACATGTGGTCCCTGCAAACATGTCTATTTAAAGCATTTTTGAAGGAGAGAGGAGGCATAATTCACACTACAGTCATAACAATTGTCGAGACCCGACTCCTCTCTCAATTTTCCCCAAATTTGAAGCCCTAGTAGATCAATTGAAGACCTTGAAGAAGCTTGGGACCTAGAAAAGACCTAGGATTGGAGGAATTGAAATGCTAGAACTTGGAGGAAGGATCCTACCATCATCATCTTCTTCATACTAGTTGATTGATGGTGATTGTATCCCTTTTCTTTAGTTTTAGTGTCATGGTGAGTGGCTAGACTCTTTAGTTGTTAGATTAGGGTGTTGTTATGTGCTAGGATGATCCCCTCATGATGAGGGGTTGGATATATGTTTGATATGGATTATGGTATATGAGAATGCTTGGACTATGGTTATTGTAATTTAGAATATGCTATGGCTTATTTTAGGCAAATGTACTCTTTCAATTACTTGACTGTGCTTGATTTGATTAAGTGTGTAGACCAAGATTTAAGTAAGGAATGTGGACCAAACACACTGCCCAATTCATCCTTTAGTATGAGAATTGTCTTAGTTGCATTTTATTGAACACCTTGAGTGCATTCCGGTAATCACTTAGGTAGCAACAGTTTAGGTGATTGGAATGTTTGGGGGTGTCAAATAGTGACTTAACACCCTTATCAAGTGTTTGATGCCACTAAGAGTCTTTCAACACCTACACATTTTTTTCGAACACTTGGTGTTCACTACCAATTGGTTGATCACTTGCCAATTGGCGGTGGTAGTCCAATTCGAAACCTTAAATTGGATTCCTACGAATGTTTAGAGAATGATGAAACCATAAACCTTGTCCATTGTATCCAATCTTTCTTGTGAATCGGAATTGAGTGCAAAAACAACATCAGAAGTTTAGCGACTTGGTTAGAAAACGTCGCAGTTTCGTATTTTCGACATATCTTCTAGTTTAGAAGTTCGATTGATGGAAGGCCAGCGGTGTTGGAAATATAATTCGATTGTCTTCAAGTATAGAGTTCAGAGGTTTCTGTAAATTAGAATAAAATGCGCGACCAAAACTACGCGGTGCACTTTTGGTAGTCCTTCAGGTTTAAGGAATCCTTCTCTATAAAAGTCTAGCTCGCCCTCATAATTCACAGACCATGGGGGACAAAAATTAGGGAGAATTTCAGAGACTTCTGAACGACGAGAAGACATCGACTTCAACGAGTTCGGATCGGAAGACGTAATCAAGATTGACGGATCGTTTCTTCGACTGTTCTAGGCGAAATTATGTTTTTCAGATTCTTCTTGTAAACCTAATTCCAATGTGTTCCTTTGTTGATTTTGATTTATTCTACTAAGTTATGAGTAGTTAAACTCTTCGTGCTTAGATTAGATGAAGCCTAGGTAATTTCTTATGAACAGATGATTGTTTGACTTTAACGATTTATGCTAGTTGGATGAAATTTGAGTTATGTTTAATTTTGTTTCCGTTCTTATTCTTGCTTGGCCGCCTTGAATAACACCTTTTTAGATTTATTTTTCGTCTCGAAAGAGTTTTCATATCCAGAACACTGAAATTAAGCAACTAGGATAGGCGTTAACCCTCATCTAGGAGCGAATAAACTGGTCCGTCGTGTGAGCAGTTCTCGTTTATTTTGTCGCCTTGCAGATTTCATATCTTGTCTCGAAAGAGAGGGCTGGGATAATAGATAGGTAGCAGATTAGCGGACCAGAAAGGGCGTGATTTTATTACAGAAGAATTGTGACGGTGAATTGCGTGTATCCCGTTTCGTGTAAATTTTGAAATTTGTCTCTCATTCATGAATTTGGATAGCCTAGGGAAATTTGAAGTCTAAGTCGTTTTCTCCCATTTGGTTCAAATCTTATATCGTGCACTCGTGTAGGCTTGTGTTATTTCCCTATCATTTGCATATTTAGTTTAATTGATAGTTTTAGAGATCGTGAAACCTACACCACAAAACCTGTTTAATCGATTAGCACTTTTCATAACTTTGAGTAGTCATGACATTGAGACCCTAGGAAAATTTGACTCTGGTTAATTCATTAGCGGGATTATTTTGATAACACTTAGAAACGTCCATCACAAACTAAATTGCTATATTTAACATCCTAACTTTTGAAGAAAACTCCCTAAATTTTGTTGTCACTTAAAATTACGTGTATGCCCCACCCGTTATCCTTTTAAACTCACTCGACCAATCCACATTTCTATCACCATCACCGTCGAGTCGTCACCAACAACGCTTCCAATGTGGCGTCGCCGCCACACCGTTGCATAGTCATCGCATCGCCACTGGCGGCTCCCACTATGGGCTTTGGTAAAGAAATCCTGGTGCCTTCTATGGGCTTTGGTGAGCGTCGGGTCCTTTACTCCGAAGCCCATAGGACACCGATGTAAAGGGCCCGACGACCATA
This sequence comes from Linum usitatissimum, assembly GCA_030674075.2. Taxonomy (NCBI): domain Eukaryota; kingdom Viridiplantae; phylum Streptophyta; class Magnoliopsida; order Malpighiales; family Linaceae; genus Linum; species Linum usitatissimum. The sequence goes on along the minus strand of JAUJYP020000368.1, from coordinate 362,756 downwards.
GTGGGCGCCACTCTTGTTGAGATTAGCGTCCACTATGAGCGTCGAGCCCTTTATTTTGAAGCCCATAAAGGGCGCCAAGACATTGATTGTTTTAAAAAATGCGAGAGAGGAATTTGAACTCTGTTTTTTCAAGTAAAATGGAAGAGTGATTACCATCTCTACAAATATCATCATTTGCCTAAGCAATAAATTTAATTTGTAATAATAAATATTATGAATACTAATTAACACTAAAAATAAAATTTCAATTATTTGATTAATAAAAAGTTTCAAAACATTAATATGATTTGAAACTTCTTAAAAAATTATTAATTATGGAAATTATCAAATTAAAAATTAATTATATTATTTAATCAATTATCAAATTATAATTAATATACTATTCTAATATACCTTTATTACTTAATCGATTATGAAATTATAGTTAGTATATTATTCTAATATAATAATTAAGTAGTGAAAGTATATGGTAGATGAATTGTTATATCTTTTAATTATAGTTGTTATTAATTAGATGAAACGTTAATATATTCATGTCATTAATTGCGTATAATAGTATTAAAGTAATTCCCCTATCATGTTACATGAAAAGGAGGTATTATTCTAACTCCATTGTAGTCGTTCAATTGTATTTGCTCCCAATGGTTCCCTGTATAAACTAGTTCTACTGTAGCAAGCAAGCGCACTATACTCAGACCATGTGAAATAGGTAAGTAGGTAGCACTAAATGTGTCATGTTAATCAGCTCCTTCATGGATGCATACTCGGACCATACCTAAACCCCTAAACCCAGTCCCTAAACTCTAAACCTGATATCTCTAAACCATAAATCCTAAACTCTAAACCCTAAACACTAAACCGTAACCCTAAACCCTAAAACCCTAAACCCTAACCCTAAACCCTAACCTCTAACCCCCTTAATGTTAACTCTAACCCCTAACCCTATTGTTAATCTCTAAACACACTCTTATACCTGCTAGGCTTTATGATTTTAGAATTAGTATTGTTTCGCTAATTCTAAAATCTTAAACCCTAGAAATAATAAACTACTTAGCAGCGATGGCGGTGACCCGATGAATGGGCGGCAGCTATGACCCAGATGGCTGTGGCAGTGTCAGCGTCGACAATGGACGGCAACAACAAGGTGATGGAAGCAGCGGAGATGGTGGCGGCAGCAGTGGTGGCGGCGGCGGCAATGGTGATGGGGTGCCGACAGTTAAGGTGGTGGAGCAAAAAAAGTGAAGGTGGAGGTGAGGGCATTCACGTAAATGAGCATACAAAATTTTAATTTTAAGACTTTTTTTAAACTAGGGTATTTTTTAGCAATCCCCTTGACAAAAGTTGAGATAGTATATTCAGGTGCATGTTGGGGTAAATTTTCATTTATTGAGGACCAATTTTAGTGCATAATGGAAAGATTTGATAACCCGTAATCTGAGAATGCTTCTCGGAAACCACTATGTAAAACCTGCTATGATAACAACATCAATATTCACCGTTAGATTAGGTACAAAAATATGAAGAATGAAATAAAAAATGCAAATACGTAAAATAACTATCTAACTAGGGTTTTCTATTCTACTGAATAACTACCCACATAAAAGAAAATATCTGCCTCAATCTCCAAATCCAAGGCGAAATCTAAGCTTCGATCAAACCACGATCCAGACAAATCCCTTGAAATCTACTCCTTCGTCTTCTCCCACTACTCCTCCCATGTCTCCTCCTGCTACACCTAGGACCTTGCCGTCCACTACCTGGCCAAAACCTGGCCCTTGTCGACATCGAGACCCTCATCGAAGCCCACAAATCTGACCCCAAAATCAAGAAGGAGCCCTTCCTCTCCACACTCATCCGATCTTATGGCCTCGTAGAGATGTTCCCAGGCTAAATTTCACTAAGCAACCAGGCTAATGATCCGAGAGCCAGATTCGACAGATCATGTCGTTAGCTCAGGCCACTTTTCGGTCAAATTTCATCCAACGGCTAAAAATGAGTAAAAAATAATTGATTTGAATGGGGGTAGTTTCAGAACAAAAAATTTGAAAAAATCACATAGGTGTGGTCATTGTACGAGCATGTTATGTCGCTAATACGACCAGTTTACAGGCTCCTTTAGTCATTGTTACGACCACCTTACCAGTAGTTGAATTCATCATGGTTATGTTCAGTTTACCACTCTTTTTATGTCAGTGATATATGCACTTTACGAGTCTGTTATGCATTTTAATTATGTCCTTTTAATAGGCTCATTATCTTGACTTCATATGTAAATTGTATATCCACATTACGTCATTATTACATTATTATATCCAGTTTACGTGAGAAGAGTAGAGAGAGGGGAAAGAAAAAAGTTGAAAGAGAGAGAATACTTTTTAAATGCCTGTTATACCCCTAATAAAATTCCAACCGTCAAATTGAAATTGGCGAAACTGATTTTGGACCGTTGGTTCGGCTGTCTGGACAATCGGGGAGATTGTCCTTTAGAGCATTAGCAATTTTGGTCACAAAAATCCTAATTTACGTAGTCTCTGGAGGGGAGATTCAACCAATGCAATCCACTAGATCATAAAGCGAAGTTTCGATTACAAGACCAAAGATCAACAAAAATGAAGTAACAAGAAGCATCAACAGAACATGCGTCGACAAAGAATAAAAACACATTATATGATCCTAGAGGAGTAGCATTCCCTTAAGTCTCGAATTAGCGGCAAAAGTTTCAACGACGATCTAGTACCATAGAAGCTAGTGCGATCCCAAACCCTAGAATCTAATAACTCTCTACTAACGAAAGGGAAGTAGTTTTTCTCAATGACCCAAAACATAAAAGCGATAGGCTTTTATTAGTCACCAACTGAAGGAACACAACATCATGAGTTTATACTCGAACTGGGTCACCGTCTGTTCTAGTATGACCCAACTTAAGCAGATGACTAGGTTACAGTTCTAATGATTAGGCATGGGTCACATAAGTATGAAACTGTGTAAGAACACTAGAGATATGTAGAGAATCTGAATATGCTAACATAATAGGTAGTTTGCGTTATGCAACTAATTGTACTAGACTAGACATTACAGTTTTGTGGGTTTCCTTTGTATGTTTACTAGTAATCCTAGTTTGCAACATTGGAATAATATTGAAAAGGCATGAGTTACCTTAAGACATTTTTTTTGGATTACATTATCAAGGGTTTCATGTTTTATTGGAAAGGTATAATAATGCATACTCGAATACCCTATCAAATGACTCCAAGGCAACTAGTGAATATGTTTTTCACATAGCTGGTGGAGCTGTGTCTTTGAAGTCTAAGAAGTAAACAATTTTAACATATAATCAATCATGAAATTAGAGATGATAACACTAGCAATTGGCAACTGCTAATGAAGAAGCGAGTTGGTTGAAAGGATTGCTAGTAGAGATTCCCTTATGTTTCTTATGTTGTTTGCTCCCTGTAATGTGTCATTTGGCTCTTGAGTTCAAGTATATTGATATTGTAATGACCCAACTACTAGCAATGACTGAAATAGACAAATTAGAAACTAGGATGATATGTTTGTAATTTTACATTAGTAAGGGCTATAAAGCCTAACATCTTGTAATTGAAAGAGGTATTTTTTCCTATTGAACCATATTTCTCCCTATTGAAGGCTTCCGCTTCTTCTTCGTTACTTCTCCCCTTTCTTTTCCTCGCCTAATTCCTTTCTTGTCATAATGGCTTATCCAACATTATAATCACTTGACAGAGACCATTTCGATTCATCTGGGACATTACACAAATGGTATGAGAGCTCATCTTTGACTTTCATTTCCACCATTTCATTGATTCAGTTGCAGATTTTTCACTAACGATATCTTCTAACGGGGAAGGACAACCATGGCTTCGTCAACGTATCAGTCAGTTTTGTCTTTAGAGCATTCCCGAGCACAGTCAGGTTTATTGGGTATGGATGACTCTCGCAGGTGAATGCCTTCGCTGGTTCAATGAGTGGCAGATGGAATGTGATTCCCTTGGGTGGATTGGGTTTTTTGTCGTTGTTTTAAATCATTTCCTACTCCAACGATTGTAGCTGTTTCAGCAGACCTCTCATCCAACCCCTATTGGAGTTCCTACCGACGTTTTTATACGACTATCAGTCACGGAACTGACTCAACAAAAAGTATAAGCCCCACCGAGATTCCTTGTTTGTGGCTCTCTTCCTTGGTTGGACTTCTTCGCCATTTCTTCGTTTACAGCAACCGTCAAAATTTTGTTTCAATTCAAGTGATTTTGGGTTGGCATCTAGGTTCAAGGTGGAAGTGATTTGATGTTGAGTTTGCAAGATTGTGGGCTGGTTTCTCACCCTATATACTGCGGACATGTTGTGCTTTCAAGGAGAGGTGATAATCCCCTAAGTTTTAGTGAACTTTACAAGGAGTTGATGTTGGGTCGTAATCTGATAATGTGGATTAAGTCATAATTTATTGTTAACGTTTAGTTTTAGTACTCACAGGAAAATCCAAAGCAAAGTAAGCATAAAACCCATTAATGGACAAACGCGAGTGTGGATCAAAATTGTAAGCTTCCTTCAGCCGTATTTGCACACAACCCTAGCCAACAACAGCTTAAATAGACAAGGTGACGCGTCATTGCAAGGTGCACCTGTCGAATACGGGAGCAAGGTGTCGAAGATGCGGGGAGCTGCTTACACTTGGAGTTGAGGAGTTTTCAACTTTGGCCGATTCGATCAAGGTCAGCAGGGAGCTGGCTAGGTGAGGAGCTGCGGTGGATTGTGGAGAGCGTCGCACCGTTTGATTCAAGATTGAGAAGTCGACGATCTTTAGTATTCAGTTCATAAAGTTGCCGGGGTTGGTTTATTGATTTTAGTTTTTATTGTTTCGTTCTCAGCTACTGATATCTGTCGTTACTGAGTTGTTGATTCATAATAGTTCTCGGTTATTGTTCTTGTTTTTCTTTTCATAGTCGTTTAGTTGTTCTCCATTATTGTTTAGTTTTATATTGATATTAGTATACTCAGGTTGGTTAAACGTTAAAGCACAACTAGTTCTAACTTTGGTGTTTGATTTAATTGAAAGCTAAGAAGCCTTCTTTCAATTCAACGCACTTGCAAACCGAAGGTTCTGCTGCAGTGATTGTAATTAAGATAATCGACTAAGTTCGTGAGAAGTTGGTGGCCATTTCATAAGTCGTTGAATCTTACGGATCAGATTACAACAGTTGATCTATGCAGTCCAGGTGTTTGATAAAAGTTATATGAGTAAGTTGTCTATTTAGGAGTTCATTTCAGCATATCCTCCTTAAGATTATGGACTAGTGTTTGCTGTATGGGATCGGGGAATAAATGGAACTTCAGAGATTCTTATAGGTTGATGAACGGATTTTACCCCGCTTTCAAATACCCACTAGATTGCTCTAGTGGGATCGTAATTCTCCCTAGGGTCTTTCTATTCTTATTACTCAAGTTGACAATCAAACTAAACCAAGTGACAGATTGAATTTGTTTTCGAATTGTTTTTAAGTAACCGATTAACAACTAAATATGCAATTAAAAGTTAAACGAATTCAAGAGATTAAGTTTCAGATAGGAATGAAGGTTGCTCAGATTCGAATCCACTAAAGCTAGCAATGTACAAATGAATGATTAATTATCTCGGTTATTCAGGTTATAACGGCTCGGCAATTTCCTAATGTAGTCTTAGATCACTCTCGCGCCTCTAAGGATCTATTTCGTCTAACTGTAGATTCCTCTCTCGAGCTAATCTACACCTAAACAAAACGCATTAATCAAGTTCAATGAAATGCCACAACGATAAACGTGCAAAGAGTCTAAACGATTCGCTCCTCTCTAAAGCTAACGAATAATCTAGGGTTCTTCCTAAGCGACCTATCAACCTATCTTCCTCCCGGACCCACAAATCAATGTCGAGGACTCAATTAAGACGGCCAGACAAAATTGAATCGTAAATTAGGTTTTAGGAAGAACGCATCATAAGTCTGAATAAACCTCAATAACAAATCAAATCATTCATACAAAGCTTAGCTAAATCTTCATCTCATCCGAACAACACAGAAAGTTTAGCTACTCATGGTTTGGGAAGTAAGAACGAAAAAAGAAATGAGAACAACCCGGAAAGATAACATGATCCGTCGAGATTTCCCAATCCTGTCGCCGATTTTCGCTCCGTTTCCAATTGATGATAACCTCTCGCTCCAACCGGTCTCTCACACTTTTTCTCTCTCTAATAACTCTAAAATGTCCGTGGAAAATATGATGTATATCCCGTTCACAGGGGTCTCGGGGGTATTTATAGGTTTTTGGACCAAGTTGGAGAAGGAAAAGGACTTGAAAACCCGTCTGGGGGTGGGACACGACGTGTTCCATATGGAACACGCCGTGTTCCTGGCCGTGTTCGGCCCCTGTAACTTTCTCGGGCAATTTCAGCGGAGGAACACGCCGTGTTCCTTCATTATACGGAATTTGACCATAGTGTCAATATCAAAGTTGTAGACAATCGAATTATCTTTCCAACGCGCTGACCTTGCATCAATTGGACTTGGGAGCAATGAGTTATGCTCAAAATACCAAACAGTGACGCTTTCTTCCAAAGTCGAACGCTTTGAGTTGTTCCGGCCTCCCCATCATGTTTTGGTTTATCTCCAAACGTCATATGACACCTGAAATATACCAAAAACATACCAAACACCATAATACCGCCCCGAGGGGCAAGAGAACCAAACATGTACTCAAAACCCAAATTTGAATACATTTCGACACACAAAAATATAGTTTATAACGAAAAAAGCTGTGTCGAAAATACATCACATCATAGGTACAACTGTCGTCCGAATTATTTCTGCAATGTGAGTTCCCATGATATTGAGCTCTATCGTAAATGGCAACTCGAACCATTGCAACTATCTATTGCTGTAAAATGGAATTGTGCCAAGTAATGAACATGGGCAAGTTGATGTGTGGTCTGAGAGCTTGAAGCCATTGGAAGAGCTTGCTTCCAAGCTACATAGAGGTACATTGGTCTCTAGTATATGATATTGCAAGTTGCTAGGTACAAACTATTATTGTTCTACTGCCGATTTTCATGGACCAAGCCACCATCTTGATTTTAAAGTCCCATATAAGGATTGGAACTTGCACAGCATATACATGATAACAATCTTGTATCATGTGATGTTGGTGGTCTGAGGAAAAATATGGGTACTGATGTCGAAGTGGATGAGTTAATGGGGAGTGATAATGTGGAGTTGAGGGTTGGACATTATGGCTCACATACATGTCAAATATGATAATGTATTGGTGTGCACTAAAGGAAATGGAGGCTTGCCTTTCTCTTAAAGTACCATACGATGCGTTTGAATTTTAAACATGTGTTTCATCAGAGTTTCAGCTCCAGAATAGAGGTGTTTTTTACAGAATGTGTTTCATCAGAGATTCAGTTGTTAAGTCGGCACAGGAGCTGCAACAGCTGCTAGGTTCCTGTGTTGAGGAGTTCATGTGTTGCCCATGCTTTAGCTACTCTAATGTTCTTTTCCATAGCAGAGGCCACCTTTCAAACCATAAAGAGCTTAAGGATTTTGTAGTATGAAAAATTGGAAGCAAATTGTCTTGTTGGTTTATTGAATCATTTTGGTGGCTGTATTGCGGGGACTCTTTGATGCTTAATAGCAACTTAGTGTGCTATGAAGCCTAATAACATCTTGTTATTAATAATGAATGCTATTTCTCCTTATTAAAGGCTTTTGTCTCGTTTTCTCTACTTCTCTCATTTTTTTCTCCTCATTTAATTTTTTTCTGGCCTCAACGGCTTATCTAACGCTATAATCATTTGTCGAAGATCATGTCGATTTCTTCATAACATTACAAATATTCCAAATCTCAATTTGACTCTTGTAGTCATTGAATTTGATTTTGGAGGCCGCATTGTGGCAATGGTCCTAGATCCGGAGGGGATCGCCGTCATATTTTTTGTTTGTTTGGGTCTTCTCCGCTCTTGTTGCATTGCCTTCAAGGTCTTTGAGGTTGAAAATATGTCTTCCTCAAAGGTCTATTTTCTCCTTTTGACATTGTTGAGAATGTTTGGGAAATTGTAATCTGAAGATTCCCGAAATCATAGAACCCACCAAAGCTTTGTTTGTGATTCATTATTGACACAAGTATGTAAGGGTTTTTTTTTGGATAAATAAATAAAACAATTATGATGCTGGGAATGGTGATCCTTGATCCATCATGTACGAATTAAAAGACGAAAAATGCAGTTCATTTTATAAAAGTATGAGAGAAGTGCTCTTATGGAATTAACTTTTCGAGTGAAAAAGACCCGACCGATGAAGACAAACACTTTGATGGCATTGACTTTGTTGATCTGGAAATGCTGAAAGGTACAAAAGTTGATGTTTTGAACCGAATGAATGTCTTGCGTAGAAGAATAACTCTCTGCTTTCTGCCTTATCAACATTTTGCCAAAACAACATCAAATGTGGAGCGGCAAATTGCAAAAGTACCCACCCAACAACACAAATACAACAACAGCAATCACTAAGAAAATGACATCTCAGTTTCTTACATCTTAATTCCACTACAATTGGGTCGCGGCGTTATTGTGGATGTATAGAGGGCTCGACCATTATAGGGAATGCGGTAAATTGCAGATTTTGCATAGTGGGGTGAGTTGGTTCTTTTGAATGGTCATGGTATTTATAGGATACGTTGGGGGATCCTTACACTACGCGATATAGTGTAGGTGTCCATCCAATAGCTACTTTGTGATGGAACTTTCAGTTTTCGAATTTGCCATCCGGTTCATACGAAGATTAAAACATTTTTTCGGACCAGGTTTCAAGTTGGACCTATTTTCAAATGCCGGCAATTTTCAGTCTCATTTTTACATCCGGAAAACAAGCATTCCAAATTTGCCGCTGGAATTCACCAAAACCGATGGTTTAAACTGTAAGGAAAACTCTCTGTATGAATATTGAATTAATCTAGCTATAAGTTTTAAAATGTCACTCAAACTAACATGGTTTATTTATCTGTGTTGATTTTTTCAATAGAATATTACATTCTGCCCCTCCCATTTAAAAATCCTGACTTCGCCACTAATTTTCAAGTACTATCAATCTCTAGACTAGCTAGAACAAGGAATGTTTTTTAGGTACGATTTAATCGGAAATTACGTAGACAATCAAGTAGAAACCTTAATTATACGAAATGGCCATTACAGTCTCCTAAAACGCGCCACACATCGTAGGAGGATGCGTGTCACACGTAGGGTGATGATCCAACGACTATATTCAAACGGCCGTTACAAGACCATTTGAATATAGCCGTTGGATCAACCTACAATGCGTTGCGCATCCTACAGTGCGAGGGGCACTATAGATGCGATCCAACAACAATTTTCCAGCCCTATATAAATCGTGTAGTTTGTGATGAAACAACTCACTCATCCTACCAATTTCTGTATTCCTCACTTCCTTCACTTTGTAAAATGTCTTCAAGAAATTCCAAAGAGAATATGTTGTTAAAGTTACGCCGTCCCAATGAGTCAAAAGATTTGTTCGCTTACGTTGGAGAAGAAGTGAAATGCGATTGTGGATTTCATGCATCGAGACAAATCACGTCGAAGTGCGAGAAATACTTCAATTGTCCTTTTATAAGTGTAGATTCGAGAAGACGTTGAATGTGATTTTGGCTGAGAACTCGGTGAGGCACAAACTGAGATATACAATGGAGGCGAAGCTTGTTGAGAAGGATGCTGCAATTAAAGCTGCTCGTGCTGAATGGGCAGTTGAGAGGGTAGGGATCATAAGGTGTAAGGATAGGTATATAGATGCTCTTACTGAAGAGTTGAAGAATGTAAGACTTAAGATTAGGCGGAGAAGGTGATAATGTGTAATATTTATGTAGTTGTTGTGCAATATTGAATAAAAGAAATGGTTGTTATTAATAGATCGTCATTGTTTTAAATTGTTGTAGTAAATTAATTTAATTGGAGCCAAATTGTCAAAAGTTGAGTAAATGAATTTATTGAAAGTAGCAGTTTTTGTCCAAAGCTGATAAAGTTGTCTGAAAGTGGCATGCCCTTCTGTCAACAGCTGCCACAGTTGTCAAAAACTGCAGACCCATGGTCTAAAGGTGCAGACTAGTGGTCCAAAACTACACACTAGTGGAGGGAATATGCTGCAGTATTATTACCCCTTCCCATCTATTTAATCAGACACCACCACTTCTTAGAACTCGTATATCTTCACTCTTTCATTTTACTCTAATTCTCCTCTCTTCCTTTCTCGATAAATAATGGTAGAGTTTGCATTCATTCTCCGATGGGTGGGCAACCCTTTTACTCGAACATCGGAGTTGAGTATGCCGATGGTCACTGTTAGAGAGTAAGGATGAGTTCTACACCGACATTTGCCTGAGCAATTTCTTTGTTTCTGAAAAAATGAATATCCCAGCGGAATCCATCCTCCGGAGCGTATATTATCGTCATCCTATAATGGCCGATGGTAGATTGCTGGAAACTGTCTTTGGCCATGCACTGATGAAGAGTCTTGGGCAGCTATTTACTACATGATAACAACTTTCCCGACATGCAACAATCCGAACCTGTATTTTGAGTTCGACGGTGCAATCAATGGAGTTTATGGCTTTGGTGGTCAATCCACAATGACGGGTTACTTTGAACCTTCTGATTCGCATAACGTGGAGGCCTCCCAATGTGGTGGATCATCAACGATGATGTCATGGTTGATGATGAGGCTGAGTACGAGGCTAAAAACAACAATGGGGATGGAGATGATGGACAGGCTTCGGGTGAGGATGATGACGGTATGCCAATTGGCCCTCTCAATCCAGAGGTGGAGGATGTTGATGTCATAATCGGAGAAGGAGCTGCATCATCATCTTATCTCCCCCCACGTGACTACACTCCACCCGAGTTGTACACAACTTTGTGAGACAACATCGATAAGGTGATGACTGTGGAGCATTACTAGGGTGGCCCTGAAATCTCAGATTTCGACCCTAATCGTGAAGATTTCTTCATCGGTCACCGATTACACAAAGGAGGCAAGTCTTGCTGTCAAACACTGGGCCCTACACAAGAACCGAGCCTTGATGACGTCTCGCTCAGAGACTTGGGAACTTAAGGTTAGTTGTTATTCTTACAAAACCAATCACTGTCCATGGTGGTTACACTTCACTAGTAACACACCAAAGATTTTTGGGCCGCAAGGCAGTGGAACCCATAACACACATATGATGGAATTGAGCACAACGTCGAGTCCACCCAACTTGATATGAATGTCATAGCTAGTGTGATAATGCACCTTGTGAAGTCGGGGCCATAATTCTGAATTCGTTTGGTCTAAGATGAGATTTCACACATATTTCACCGGTATATCTTGTATAGAAAGGCATGGTATGGGAAGCAGCGAGCGATGGAGATGACATACGACAATTGGGAGGAGTTTTACAAAAAACTTCAAGACTTCTTCAATGATGTGTAGTGACGTAACCATGGCTCGCAAGTACTGTTCCGCTTGGGTGACTCAGTCGTTGGTGGCGGTGCAGTTCAGCAATTCAGGTTTGTCTGCTAGAGCTTCCGGCCTTACATTGACGGTTTCCTCCATTGTCCACCTGTGCTTGTTGTGGACAACACGTTCCTCACTGAAAAATACAGTGGCACCCTGCTGATTGCAAGTTCATTTGACGGCAACCATAAAATCCTGACTGTAGCTTTTGCCATCGTCGAAAAAGAGAGTATTGATTCTTGGGTGTGGTTCTTCCGCTGCATCCGCGAATTAGTGACAGACATACATAATGTCTATGTCATCTCTGATCATTATGCAGGGATTAGAGCTACGATGGCTGAATTAGTGGGGCTGGGTATGGAGATGGTGTGCATGACACTACAAAACCAATTACAACAGTCATGTGAAGGAGCCCAACATGAAGGAACGATTACAGGAAATAGATAAACTTTCTAACACATTTCTACTTTGTATCTTCTAGTTTCACTTTCCGGTTTGGTAACGTAGTTCGTGACGGTGATTGAGGGATCACAAAGAAGGTTCAATGCAAAGCTCGCATATTTTCTATCCACTGATGCCAGACTTGGCCTGAACAAGACAACTGGGTCCTAAACGTGTTGGTGCTGAGCTCGGGGGCTACGTCATTGTATAATGACAACAAACATGACTGAGAGTATCAACATGGCATTTAAAGGAATTAGGTCACTGCCGGTATGTGCTTTGGCTAGCTCTACGTTTTATAGGTACACAATTACAACATGTGAATTGAAATGTTGCTTCGTTTGCACAAACTTACGTTTTTAACATTTGCTAGTGGTTCTTTGTTTGTTAGGATAACTACATATTTTGATGAGTGGCGCAAGAAATATGAGGCAGACGTTCATCGACATGAATATTGGACTGAGAGGGCTCTTACAATAATGCGGGAACCTAGTGTCGCATGACAAACCCAAAAAGTGTGAGTATTCGATCCACGTTGGCCGAGTATGGCGAAGGACGGACAAGTCAGGGGTGTATGACCGCGGAACGAACTGTGCCTAGGGACCCTCTGGCATCGTGTGTGTCTCGTAGGAGGGACAACCGCGAATGGCTCAACGTCGTACGGGTCGTACGGAGGGTAGATCTGTGTTGTGGGGGCCATCTATGGGTGATGCCCCGGGTCCTCAAGCCTACGCTCATGCCTCCGGTCGCGTGCATCATGTAACGCAGACAATCTCGAACTGCCTCGGTGTCCTCTCTGTAGAGCTGCTCCTGTGAACCTACCCTAACAGATAGGTTCTTCAGCCCATCAATCAATAAAATAAAAAGAAAAAACATGTTATATTTTCATGATGTGAGAAGTCTACTAATTGGAAGAGTGCTTGAGTACATACGATGGATTGATGTACTGTCCCACATCTCAAAGTTCACCGACGAGTGTACTGACTGTACCACCCCATGTACTCGTCGAGATAGTGTCATCTCTCCGGATCATCGACAAACACACCGCCACGTGGTCTAATCTGCTCTCCCACTGGCCAAGGTAGTGATCCATCCTAGTCTCCCAAGCGTGCTCGTTCCTATGTGTTAGTCCGAGCAAAAACATGACCTCGCCCTCCAACATGTTGATGGTGGGGATGGGTTGGGCCATCCTAAACTACTTGAGTACATGGTCTGGTCGATGCCACGTGATGTTGCAGGGAGAGATCAGCAGGACAATGACCTTGTGTGCCTCAGCAGAGAAAGGCATGTCCTCACGCCGTTAGTAGGGGACCCACTGAAAACAAGACAGAAATGTAAATGACATACCCTAAGGAGACTCCTAAAAATAAATAGAATGACGAACAGTACACCCTCATCGAACAGCTGTCTGTATTCTGGAGAAAGACATGCCTGAAGCTGTCTGTGCAACCAGTTTTCCATCGATCTATGTGGGTAAGCTACAAGGCCTGAAGTGTCTGGTCTTCTCAACTTATTGTCGTGCAATCATCGTGCTATGGCCGGGAACCTCTCCAAAGCCCAAGCGGTGAGCAACATGGTCTAACCACCTGTGTCACCAGCCCCCTTCGTAGCAGAATACTCCAACCAGAATGCTGAACGGCCGAGCTCCCAGTACAACCAAGACAAAATAGTTGCCCCCCAAGCGAACGACCTCTCCTCTTACAGAACCAACAGGTACAACAGGTGAACATATGCAGCCGACCTGTCTGCAAACAGAAACCCCCTATGCAAGCCAACATGTATGCTCGTGCATACTGTCCAAGTGTACGTCCATCATCTGCTGGATATTCTCCGACTTCTTGAATGTGGAGTACAACCACCCAATCCTCAGTTGGCCGTCCTGTAAGACATCCCTCGCCATCGGCCTCGCTCCCAAAACCACCTCGAGTAAGTCTAGCATATGCGGCCCAGAACGATCGAGAGGGTAGTAGACCGCATCGCCATCCACCGGCAGATCATTTAGCATCGTCATATCCTCTAGAGTCACCGTGCACTTCCATGATACAGTAGAAAGTGTTCGTCTCCGGCCTCTAGCTCTCCACCAACATCGTGATAAGATGCAGATCCGATGCAAGGGTCGCGAGATCAACGATAGATGGGAGTTCGGTGGCCTCCAAGAAAGGGCGAAAGTTAACATGGTATGGGGGAATGTGATACGTCTACGAAACTGTAGGGTAACACTAGGTTCCTATTCGATGATATACAATAGTAATTAAGTAAGTACTAATAAGTAGTAAATCTAAAGTACTAGCCATTTACTAATAATATCTAACATCAGGCATATGCAATTACTAATATTTTCTAACATTAGAGATAGGCAATTAATAATATTTCCTAACATTAGGAATTTATTAAAATTATCTTAACATAAGACTAGGCAAGTACTAATATTATTTAACACTAGTCCGTTATTAATATATCTACTATGCAATTATATTAATGGTACCAATCTCATGATCAAAAAATTTCCCACCTCGATGTCGGTTGCGGTGGCCCTAAAGTAATTCTCCATCGATCGGCTCGGAGTCGACGCACGGAGGTGGTGGTCCATACAAGTAGTCCATCCTACAACAAAATAAAATATTAGTAGGCAACAAAAATTAGAAAATTACTAATTAAAAAAACTTACTAATATTACCGACTAGTTGGTTGCGGAACAAGAATTGGCTGTCGGTCTCGATAAACCAAGGAAGGAAGAAGGAACATTAGTGAATTGGTGAGAAATGAAGGAGATGAGGAAGGGTATTTATAGATCCGGAGGAAGCCCTCTCGAACGCGCCGTGCATCTTAGGTTGCGCAACGCATTGTAGGGAGCTTCCAACGGCTAACGGTCAGATAACGGCCATTAGAAAAGAGCCGTTGGGAGCTCCCTACAACGCGCGGCACATCCTACGGTGTGTGGCATGTTGCAGGAGGCTGTAATGGCAATTTTGTGTAATTTATGTTTTCACTTGATTGTCTATGTAATTTCCAATCAAATCGCTCGTATAAAATAATCCGTTAGAATAGATTATTCAGATAGTTCGAACCCAAACCATCGAATTTTAATAAAGGAGCGTCCCACAGTGTCAGAATTTAGTTTTAGTATGTACAATCATTACCCTTTTAGAAAAAAGTCATATCTTAAGACTAGTATGGAAGGATAGAGAACTAGGTATGAGGTAAGCATCCATATTCTCTTATAAATACCTAGTCCCAATTTCAAATACTTCATCTCATTCCATTATTCAATCCCCACTCCATATTGAACCCATAAAGAAAAGTAGACAAAGAATATCTTATTCTTTCTTCTCATCGATGTTGACAACGTTGTACCATTGTGTCCTTTTTCTGGCAGTGTTTGCTATTCACGAAATCCAGCACCCCGTCGAATGCAGGCAACTCATGAGATCCAAGGAGGATTTCCAGCCTACCCAATCATCCTCCAACAGCAATCATAAGCCCACATCCCCTAGCTTCAGCCCTAAACAAGGCAGTAGTATTACCAACGATACTGAAACAGAGAAGCAGATGTCGCCAAACCACAATAGCAACGGTTTCAGGCCAATCTCCCCTGGGCATATCTCTTGGATCCGGCATCATATCCCGACGGAGAACAAGACATGGAAGCAAATGGTCGGCGTTACTAATGAAGGTGGCAGAACTACTATTTCTTCGCGGGTGAATGGTTTCAGGCCAACTCAGCCTGGACACAGCCCTGGTGTTGGCCATAGAAACTAAAGATATTAAGTAATTTGTAAACAACTAGCCTTTGAAAATAATGTGGATATGTCACTACTAGAATCATGGTCGTCTATTGTTGCGGATCCATTGTCACACTTAAATAACCGTGACAACTGACCGAAAAGTACTTGTTAGTTGTCACAGTTTTAAGAAATCCACTTTAACAGAACCGTGAAAACGGCCCAAAACAAATTGGGCAGGAGAATAAGTGTGGCCCCAATTTTTTGTACCATCAACTAACAAAATTAGGAAAAACCTAAATTTATTTAAAGTTATTAAATTATTTAAAAAAAATTTATGTGAAATTACTAAATAATCTTTTAAAAAATGTATATAGAATTGTTAGATTTGCCCTATTCGTCATCTTCCATATCCTTCAATTCTTCTTCTCCTATAATTTCAATATCTTTTTCAATCGGATGGGTGGGATTTGAAGAAGGAAGAAAAATAACATGGGAGAAAGAAAATAGGAGCAATTGGGTTGGGATTTAAAAATTGAGTTTGGTTTGGGATTTTTTGTTTAAAAAGTTAGAATTTAGAATAATGTTGTCACATGTGTAGTATTAATTCAGCTAGCTAACATAACAAATTAATGGATTTAGACGGAATTCATTTATTTGATAAATAGGTTAAATTTAAATATGAAATGAAGAACGAAGTTGTAGAGCTACTAAACTAAACCCCCGTATAATATGTAAGGGACATAAATATGTTGATTAGCCTCTTTTTACACTATTTCCCTAGCACTTTACCCAATCTGGATAAGCTAAAGGTGCTGCTACCGATAGATTTAATTTGTTAAGTCATCCTTTCATCCACCGTCGAGAGAAAAATCATTGTTGACCTTCACACAATCTTAAGCCATTGATTGGTGATTTCTCAGGCAGAATATTACATTATGAAACTGATCAACCTGTGTGGTATCAGTATCAGCAATGCGACTTATTGGTGGTACCATTATTAGCCAGCAAAAAAGGGGCAAAATGCATCTGAGACTATTCATACATAACAGACATCCATTAGCTTCAGTGGGAATGATGTACGAGCAACTGGCGGAAGTAGCACAACCCGGAATTCCCTTCAAACACCTCATGCTCACAAGCAGGCACTGGCAGTGACGAAAACTGTGATGATTCCTCGTTTAGGGCCTTTTAACTCGTCCATGTCCGCGACTTCCCATTCTTCTGCCTGTTCATCATTGTAAGTTAGTAACGAGCATACCCCCTAGCCACCCATAACGTGAATAACTCTTAACGTCTTTGGAGAGACCACTAACCAAAATGAGTCCTTTTTTTCTTGTGCTAGCAGCTCTTCAAAGGAAATGTCACTAACAAAGTTGGCATCATTTTCCACCATCTCATTAGATTTATTCTCCTTCTCCATGCTTACACTGATTTCAAGCATCTTAAATACAAGAGGATTAGAAAAGGTGAAGAGGAACACCCATCATTCCAGATTGTATCGTTTATACGAATGATGGAAGCTTCCAGTTCTGTTACCAATCATTCACCCAACTGAGTAATATGATATCTACGTAGAAATGCACAAGTTTTGCCATGACATAATCTCTCATTCTATCTCAACACTAAGATAAACATGTCACCAAACAAACAGCATATACTTCCACAGGCTAATTTCGGAGCACCATCACAATCCGACATTCTAAATGCATTCTCGAACTAAAGAATATAAAAATTAATTCATAGAAGATCTTTTGATCTATCAAAGGAAAAATTGTGATCTTAAACTTATCTATTAAGAGATCAAAATTAATTTTCAATTAATTGATCATACAATGATATATCAAGCAAATACCTTTTTGTAAGCTGGTGAAAGTTTAAGCTGCTGCTGAAGCCAGTTATAGACAAATGCATCCTCTTCTAATCTCTTCTGTTCTACTTCTAGCTTGTATATCTAAGGAAAGAAAGGAAGAAAGGAAGTAAGAAAGAGGCATACCCACAAATGTACGGAGTAACAGATAAAACAGACACGCAAGAGCCAAATGGAAGCTGATTGCACCAATCAACTACACACCTGTTGACGGAGGCGATCTATTGAAGATCTGTCTGCCTTAAATAATAAAGCTTTTGTTATTGTGAACCTTCGTTTAATTACTTCTGACCTGAAACAAATTCAGAGTCGATAAACAATTGTAAAGGATGCAAAAGATTATCAGCCACAACTAGTTTTTGTTCAGTATATTAGTGAATCCAGATCAGGTAAAGCATAGGCTCGGCATCAATGAAGATACCCACCAACACTGGGCTGAACTACTGGCAGTGCCGTTTCCATGACAGTCTTTTGTTTTAAAATTCCCAGGAAAATATCAGTAACTGTTAATTATACAAAAGTAATCACACTGCAATATTATGCGCTGTCATCAATGAGCTATGGTGCACACAAATATGAAGCAAAGAGATATAAATCATGAAAAACTGTTCAGGGAAATGAGAGCTTTAGTACAGGCGAATCAGATATGTAAACACAGTACATAGTTATGCTGAAAATAACCACTGTCCATCTCCCATAGAGTACAGGATGTCATCAGAATCTAATAACACCACATCTCAAGTATAATTAGATGACACAAGAAATGACAACAATATATACACACTGATTAAGATCCTTGAGGCAATTATAACATACTTATGCTGCAACTCAGTTCTAGCCTCAACCAAGCAATTGGCAAACTCTGCAACCTGCAAAAGATAAAAAGGAAGCATAAGTACAGGCGAATCAGATATGTAAATACAGTACATAGTTGCTGAAAATAACCACTGTCCATCTCCCATAGAGTACAGGATGTCATCAGAATCCAATAACACCACATCTCAAGTATAATTAGATGACACAAGAAATGACTACAATATATATTCCACTGTCATTAAATACAAGTAGAAAGAGGCAAGCTACAGAAAACATCACCTCTTCTCACTATAATTAAAGCTATGCACCCAGTAACTGATTTCAAGACGATAACAAATCACGCTTGGTTAGAATGTCATGGACAAATCTTACAAGCTTATATCATCCATCATGAGGCACATTAGTAATGTCTCTTATCGTTTTCAACGAATGAAGAGGAACAAACTTTACTACCCTTTACATCAAAGGATATCTGGGTCTACTGCTTTGTGCACCTTGAAGCTGATCTATGCAAAACTAGAAACGGGTCATCATAAGCGAGATCATAATTTCTCAACAGCACGGTAGGGTTCAAGAAAATGACTACCCGTATAATGCACCAGACAGACGCCATGAAAAGATCCTCAGCTGACAGAACCACCTACTACATTGTCCTATCAGTCTAATTACTCCATCAAGCAGCATGGTGGCCACCTGACTCAACCTCTCTTGCTTCATAACCTAATCACATCTAAAAGTCAAAACGATGCCTGAATTACTTGTACAAACGGAAAAGTGCAAAAGGTTCTATAAGCAAGGAATTGCTTGAGAAGAAGCCAATCTAATTGTCTTTCCTGGTCGCAAGCAAGTGTGTGGGGGGGGGGGGGGGCAAATGGAACGAACAACAACATCAAACTCAAGATCCTTCATCAGCAGAATGGCAAGTCAACACACAGGACAGCCAGCAAAAATAATAAACATTAATCAAAGACCTTTTATCTCAGAGCACGCCGACCTAGAGAGTTAGGAAGGAAACATAAAATGTATCGTTGAATAAAGAAGGAAACATAAAATGTATCGTTGAATAAAGAAGGAAAGTGCAGGAACCTGAGCCAATGTCAATCCTTTCTTTTCATTGCACTTCACAAGCTGATCATACTGCTGCTTAATTTTCCTCTGAGTGGCACTGCTAGCAGATGTAAATGGGTACAAACAAACCAGCTCGGGCTTCATTCGGCACAAACCCGAACCATCTGACATTTTCCTAACCAAACCCTTCTCTTCTTCACTGCCACCATCATTGTCGTCGATTTTCAAAGCCAATCGCTTCTTCTTCGCTGTCCTCTTCTTCTTCTTTAACCTCTGTGAATCTCCGCTGGCGGATGATGCTTCCGGGTCATCACCCGGAGCCGACTGCGGTCCAGCTGGATCACCGGCGAACATTGAAGCCCACTTGGGGGAATCGGAGGGCAATATTTTGAGGAGGAGGGAATGGGACAAGTGGGTGGTGGCCTCAATTTCACGAACCCCATCAATCAATTTGGACAAAGAATCGGATTTGACAGCCGGATCGAGTTGCTCATCTCGCCTCTGCCTCCGGAGACTTCTGCAGAGGAAATATAGAGAGAATGTGAATGAGAGGGTGAAGGCGAAGAAAAAGAAGAAGAAAGGGAGAAGATGAGAGAGCAGCATGGGTTGCGGTTGGGTTTTGTGGGTTGGGAAGGAGAAGAAATAGTAAGAGATCGGAACGGCGGTTGTATTGCAGATAAGATTGGAGATATATGAAGAAGCGAAAGCTACGGCGAGAGCCGCCATTGAAGCAAACGCGTCATGCAGCAGAAGCGGGTGGCAAGAGACCAAGAAAAAGAAAAGAAATGAGAAACCAACTGTGTGCAGCAGATAGCGAGAGAGCGAGCAAGGAAGAAGGCCTTTACTTCTTGTGAGCGAGAAGGACTGTAGAAATGGGAAAAAACTGAAAACGAATTAGCATTTTGCTTATCCTTATCCTTTTATTTTCTTCTTCAATTCTTTTTCACTTCCTGCTCATCAGGCATTCCTTATTATTATTATTTTAATCGTAAATAGTTCTTTAAGAAAAAATCAAGTTAGCAATCTAAACATAAGTTCATCGGGTTAGATCGACCTCTTTCAAGGAGATATAAAAGAGTTTGACGTACCCCTTTATGAACAGATTTGTTGACGGTACGACTGATTAATATACTTGTAACCTTGGGCACACTGCCAAAAAAACAACAATCTCTACCACAATGGCGCCGCCAGCTACATAGCAATTTATGGGAGAGCTTGGGTAGGAGACTTGTGGGCAACGAGAGCGAGCCTCTGGCCAGAAGATCCTGTCGAGCTGGCTCTGTTCATTCTGCTAATCCGATGAGGCAATATCACCTGGTGTTAACTCGAAAGTAAGGATAGCAGCCATAATAGGGTTTGATTTCGGATGGAAGGAGTGAAACAGTGGGATTGGCACTTTGTGTTGGATTAATAAATGGAGAAATTAACCAATACCTCAGAAACGAAGGAAAATAAAGAGGCAACATGATCATTAATCTCCGCAATGAATGGAGTTGAAAGGAGACCCGAGTCATGAACCTCAATAATGAATGACGTCGAAAAAATAACCAGTACATTAATGGCACATTCCCTTGTACATCTAGAGCAATCTAACTCCCAGACGAGGAACGTTCCTCAGTCAGACGTCCTCTAGAATTAGGCATGTGAGTCGGTTAATTTGATTATTAACTGTCGGTTAACAATACGGGAAGACGATTTGAAGTTTAAAGTTGGTTAACTGATTTAACCGACCGCTCGAATGCAATGGTTAAATGACTGACCGATAACCGACCAGTCGACAATAACCGATTTTTAACCGACCGACTCTCAGTTAATCATTATAACCGGCTCTGACCGATTTGACTGATCGCCTCAACTCCCTCTCATCGATTCCTCCGACCCCACCGCCGCTTTTCACCAGCCTTCGATCCACTACCTCCATCAAATTCCCTCCTTCCTTCAACGTCTTCTCCACACTGTAGTCCTGGGAAAGTAATCCCACTTCCTCCTCCCTGATTTCGCCTCCCTTTGATCATCTCCGGCACCACCATCATGTAGCCGTACACATCGCCACTCGCTGTTGCAGATCGTTGTTGCAGATCAAAGAAGCATGTTGCAGATTGGAGCTTGCCAACTTGGCACTCGCCGTTTCCAATGAGAATTGAGCGATTAGGGAAGGGGATCGGGGATTCAAATCGAAGAATAGAATGAGTGGAGAAAAGGAGTTGTTCGCTGCCTTCTTGTTTTCTGAATGAATCTGACCTAACTAATGAATTGAAAGTTGAAACTAGGGTTGGGACGTTCACAGTCGGAAAACAAAGGTAAGAAAGCAATTATTGGGACGTCCGACATTGGGTAATTAGGACTTGGGAGAGCAACTTGAAAATTAAAATAAGTTAATTATTTACTACTCCGTTAATCGGTTAAACCGTGGTTAACCAACTATTTTAACCGATTAACCGATATCTAGCAGACCCCTCGACCGTTCCCTGATCGCCCCAAACTTCGATTAAACCGACCTTTTAACCGACTCGGTCGATTAATATGTTTTAATGATTAACCAAAACCGATGACCCAGCCATATTCAGAACGGACACCAAAAGAATGAACGATCGCGATTTTTTCAGTGGTGTCCACCTTCAGCACCGATTCCACATCGTGGGAACACTTCATCGAACTGGAGCCCATGGACACGATACCTGACCTTCGGCCACTCCTTTCGTTTTGGGAGGAATAGGATCCCATTAATGGCAATGCAGTGACGAACAAGAAGAAAAATGGAGATAGCGACTATGTTGTAGATTTTGGAAGGGGGGAGAAGGATAAAATTAGAGTTGGAGGTTGTTGTCCTTTAAATATGGTGACCTGTATAGATTTATTTAGCTAAAAAATAAAATTTACCTTTTTTCGTTTATTTTCCGGTTAGAATCTAGGTGGCAAAAAAAAGATGGGTATGTTGACTCATTTAATGTTGTCAAGTTCACGTGGTAGGAAATACAGATCAAACTAACAGCGAAATATTTTTTGCGAGAAAGTCAATACCATGTGACAAAAAAATCTATATCGAAATTGTGGCGACAATTATCGACGTATGCCCAAATTTAGTGACATTTTAAAGTATCTTTGCCAATAATTATCAATAAGTTTTTTAATGATTCTCAACATTTCAAACTTCAATAATCTCCATTTGGGTTTTTGATTGGGCTCTTAGAGTTCCAAATATAAGAGGAATTGAGAGAATTTATGTGATTTCTAAATAAGAGAAAGATGAAATAGATAAACTTTCCTTCTCTCTTTTGAATTTGCTTTAAATAGAAAAACTTGTTAAAAATTATATGCACGGCGTGCTTTTTAAAAAATATGTGATCCGTAAATCATGTCGTGCCCTATGCACGTCCTACATGCTTTGTTTTTACTTCGTTTGAGTTTCGGTTCCACTCCCATTTGGATCATTAGTCTCATAATAGAACTCTCTATCATGAATACCAGCAACCAAAGCATATACTTCCAAGAAAAGGATCAAATTGACTAAAATGGTCCAATTAAGAGGATTTAAGCCAAGTATAAAATCCTCTTAAGCCATGTATAAAAAAAGAACAAAACTGTACATAGAGGATCAACAAAAGGATATTTACATTCATAAATGTAGTTTAAGTGGCTAAGGATAATCACCACGTCTATAGATGACATTAATAAATTAAGTTATTGAGAATTGAGTATGTTTCAGGATAAATGAAAAGTGAAAAAGTGTCTGTTCAAAATGGAAGATGTTCGATTAGCTTGTTTTGAAGGTATAATTTGATATACAAACATATATTAAAAGATAATGTTTTTTCTTAGAGAAGGTCATAATTCTAATAAAAGTTAAAATTTTCATAATACACAAAACATAAGTAAATGATTTTTTTTTAAAATATAATATATTACTCTAGGATCCGTGTATATCCTAGATATTAATAGTAATCAGCCTATGCAGGAAGTTTATTATCGCAGATCCTCTACTTTAGGTAGGTCTGTATCTCAAAATGTGAATATATACCTTGTATAAAATAAGAAACAAGAAAGGATTTTCTCTCTAATCTCTGCGTTTTCTCTCTAAAGTTGACATTGTATCAGAGCCGCCGATTGACATCTCCGCTGTTGTCGTCGGTAAATCCTTTCCGAGACTGTCATTACCAAAGATAGCTCATCTTCTTCTACTCCTTCTCCAAAATCACCTACTTCTGGAATCCGAGTATGTTGTTTATGAACCTAAGACTATGGCGACCAATGACAACACTACAGTTCTAATCATGGATATGGAGGAATATCAATCCATATATTCAACGGGAAGAATTATCTCTAGTGGTCCAAATCAGTGTGTATGTTTATCACTGGGAAAACAAAGGGCGGATATCTAACTAGAACAGAAGTCAAACCAGCTGAATCTGACACCGCTGCTTTCACCCAAGTGGGAAAACGACGACAATCAAGTATGATTCTGGGTGATCTCAATGATCTATGGACTGGCGTTAAGGAGAAGTATTCTACGCTGGATAATTCATATGCCCTTTATGAGGTTGAATCAAAATTGTACAACTTCAAACAGGGAGAGATGAGTGTCACTAATTATTACATCAAGCTGGCTAGGACGTGGCTTTAACTCGATTTATATGAAGCACAAACCTGGGATACACTGAATGATGCTAAGACCTTTCGCACGTACCTCGAAAAGAAACGTACAGTGCAAATGCTCTTGGGTCTTCGTTAGGATCTGGATGTTGCAAAGAGCAGAATCATGGGGACCAAGCAGTTTCCTAGCTTGAAACACGCCTTTGTAGAGGTCCTGAATGAGGAAGATCGCCGCCACCTCATGATTATCGAGCTCAAAGGCAGTCCTTAAGGGTCTGGCCTAAAAATTGAAGCTACTGCTTCAACTACTGCTTTAGGCCTTGTTGTCCATAACAACTAGAACAATCGGGGTAAAGGGAAACCGAAACCAAGTTCTGATTCATCAGCCCCTTGGTGCGATTTCTGTAAAATGTCGTGGCACACTAGGAAAGAATGCTAGGAAATTATCAGAGAACCTATTGGCTGGAAATCCAAGATGGGTAGGCAGAATCAGAATCCTAAAGCTAATGCTGCAATTGGCACAGCCACACGCGATGATGCTAAGTTCTCGAAAGATCAAATGGATATGCTTCAGAAAATGTTTGCTCAAGTCCTAAAAATCGACAAAGGGCTATGTCTCAAGCCTATTTGAGCAATCATGTATTTTGTCCAGTGCTCTAATCTCTTATACTCAACACAAAAATGTGTGGATTCTTGACTCTGGGCCTTTGATAACATGATTGGAAACAAAAACCTTCTCCGAGACTTGCAACCTTACCCCAAAATTATTGGGGTTAGGATTGCTTATGAAACCTTAGCACCTATTGCTGGTGTCGGTCTGGTTAAGGTTACAAAGGATGTCACCTTTTTTCTGGTCCTCTATGTGCCCAACCTAAATTGAAATCTTCTCTCTGTCAACCAAGTGACTCGTGGTCTGAAGTGTGAAGTTAAGTTCAGTTCTCCTGGTTGTGTCTTGCAAGACGTGGGAACGGGAACGATCGTTAGCAGTGGTGAAGCTAATGGTGGGCTTTATTTTTTTATGGAGGATGAGGAGGAGCCATTTAGCAATAAGTCTAAAAGTGCTAATGTTGTAACTAGCTTAGACACTAGTGAGGATAAAATTGCTTTGTGGCATTATAGATTGGGACATCCTAGCTTTATGTACCTTGAACAATTATTTCCAGATTTATTGAATAAAAGGAGTGCCAAGTTATTTGAATGTGAAGCTTGTCAGCTGGCCAAGCATACCCGATCTGTGTACTCTAGCCTTGGCTACCAGCCCATAAAACCATTTGCACAGTTCATAGTAATTTGGGGTCCTCTGGTGCAAGATGGTTCATCACCTTCATCGATGATCGTACTTGTCTCACCTGGACTTTTCTGATGAAGGAGAAATCGAAAACTGGTAGCATTTTCCAGACTTTTCATGCTATGGTTTAGACTCAATTCCATGAAAACATTCAGGTTTTGAAAATCGATAATGCCCACGAATACTTCAACACCAACTTAGACAGTTACTTAAAACAGCATCGTATCATTCATGCTAGTTCATGCGTGGATACACCACAACAAAACGGGATTGCAGAAAGGAAGAACCGTCATCTGCTTGAGCTGGCTAGAGCTACCATTTTCACCCACAATGTTCCTACACTACAACAAAATATGTAATTTGTCGCAAGCCATTGGTCGCAGAAAACTGGTCCTACGACCGACTTTGTCGCATGCAAGTCTAATTTTGTCATCGACGACAATGACCACAACAAGCCCATAGGAGGCGGCCCGCAACAATGCTGGGCCTGCAACACGCTTGTCGGCGGCCCGACTGCGACAAAGTCGACCACCTGCCCGCGACAAAGCCTTTCGCGCTAGCGGAAATATTCAAACTTTATCGCGGGCGGCCTGCGACAAACCGTCTTGCCCGTGACCAAACTATTGAATGACTACCCTTCAACCGCCCCTCCCTCCTCATTCCACACTTTCTCCAAAAATCCTCTCTCGAAATTCTCTCTTCCTCTCCCAAGTCCTCTCAAAGTTCTTCATTTTTATATCCGATCATCGCTACCGACACCATTTTTTCGTCGGAATCGTCATTGCCACTTTGCAACCACTACGACAAACCATACGTGATTGATTTAGTAAGTGTAAAAATTCCTATTTTTCTCAGTCTCAGTTTTGAAGAAATATTTATATTCTTTCTGTAATTGTTTTATTGTGAAAGGTGAGCTATTTTTGGAGCAAGTGAGATTGACGATTCCTGGTTGGTCACCATAAAGTCCGATTCTTGAATCCAAGATCGAACTCAACTAGCTTGATCTCAAAAAATTTGCCTCTCCTTCTTTGGTTAGTATTTTTTTGTATTATTTTGTCTTTTCCAGCAACTAGGCAAATGATATCCCATTATTTAGATTGATATTTTTCATTTATTTTTCAGCCTTCTTCGACTTAGAGCATGAAGTCCATTCTGTTTTCAATCCATCAATCTCGTTTGAGCTCCCTGGTATTATCTCATTCTGCATCCTTGAGATAGGTACTATTTTATATCTAAATAGGTTAGTTGTATTGAATTTGTTGAATTATCTTAATGAATTTGATGAATCATGTTGATGAATTGTGTCAAATGAATATAAATTATAGATTTGATGCCTTTGATAGTTATCAATATTCATATAATTATTGAAATATATATGATGTCGTTGGTAGATTATTAATCAAATTATTTGATTTAGTTAGACAATCCAGTTATGCTAATGAATTTAATGAAGAACTTGATTGTAATTTATAATGATTTATTAACATACACATATATAATTATAAATATTAGGATAGCTAAATAATATTTAATTATATATGCTTAATGTAACACTTCTTATCATTAGGTATATAACTTAAATTGTTATAATTAGATGGACAAGTCATGGATGCTAAAGCCGCGAAATACTCTCGAGTATCATATTGGTGTCCAGAAATTTCTAGACTTTGCAATATCCAATGCTCTAGATGGAGTAAATATTCGCTATCCTTGTCCAAAATGAAAATTCAAAAAGTGGCGACCACGCGCTAAGGTGGAGCTACACTTCTGGGAGAAGGCATTTCCCTCGAGTTACAAAACTTGGAATTTGATGGAGAGCTGCCGATAGATTTTGGGAAAGTTTCGGTTACTGTTTAAGCAATTGAAGCGGAGGTAGACATGCAAGAAGCCGTTCATGCAGTGATTGATGAAGCATTACCTGTTGAGCTGAACTTGATGCAGAACATGGTGAATGATGCGTTTGGAGTTTGGGCTACTAAAGCAGTTGTAACTGTTGGTGAAATAGAAAAACAACCGCTCTTTGAGGATATTTCCATGTCCGATAAACCAAATCAACAACCAGTCGATGACTTCTTCTCCATTTTCAAGGATGGTGAAAACCCTTTGTAAGACGGCTGTCCCAAGCAATTTACTAAGTTGGCCTTCTTGGTGTGTTTGTATCACATTAACTATCTGCACAAGATAAGCGACAAATCTCTGTCTAAGATTCTAGTATTGCTTTGACAGGTTTTGAGTATGGCTAGACTTCCAACATCAAATTATGAGGCGAAAAAAACACTTTGAAATCTTGGTTTGACATATAAGCATATCGATGTGTGTCGGAAAGATTGTTTGTTGTACATTGTAGAAGACAATGAAGCGAAGTTGTGTAGAATTTATGGGGCATCGCAATACAAGGATGTGGACAACAATATTGCTAAAAAGACAAAGCCTTGATCAGAGAAAATATTTCGATATTTTCCTTTAATTCCATAACCGAAAAGGTTATATCTGGCTCCAAATGTTGATGATTTTTGGCATGCAATGGAAGGAAGTGGAGATGGAAGGGGTAGACATCCTCGAGATGCATAAAGCATGGAAAAGTTTTGATAAGAAGCATCTTGATTTTTTCAATGAGTCTCGAAATGTTCGTCTTGGGCTAGTAAATGATGGTTTCATTCCTTTTGGAACTACAAGCACCAGTCATAGTACTTGGCCATTTGTGCTAATTCATATAACACTCCACCTTGGTTGTGTATGAAGCAAACCAGTTTGATGTTGTCTGGTATAGTTCCAGGACCTAATATGCCTGGTAACGACTTAGCTATATTCCTTCAAGCATTAAATGAAGAGTTGAATGCTTTATGGACAGGGGTTGAGGCATATGATGCAGTGAAGAAAGAGACATTCATATTGAGGAGCATTCATGTGGACTATAAGTGACTATCCTGGTTTGTGTAACTTATCAGGATGGAACACATATACTGCACTCTCTTGTCCAACCTATAATTATAACACAGATAATGTGACTGATTGCCTCAGGAAAAACTTGTTTCATGGGAAGTCGAAGGTTTCTTTCAAGAGGTCATAAGTTTCGATTGCAAAAACGGAAGTTTAATGGTAAAGTGGAAAAGTGAGATCCACCAAAGATATTATCGGGTATAAATATTTTAGGACAAGTGGCAGAGTTGGATGTCACATTAGTAAGACACAAGAGAAACCAGCAGGGTCAGCACCACAATGGAAGAAGAAAAGAATTTTTTTCAAACTTCTGTATTGGGAGTTCAATTTACCACATCATAATCTTGATGTGAGCACATTGAGAAGAATGTGTGCGATAATATTCTGTTCACCTTACTGAAAGAAAAAAATAAAATAAAAGACCATTTAGCAACGAGGGAAGACTTGAGAGCAATGAAGATAAGAAAAGAGTTGTGGCTGCTACCAGATGGAAAAACTTGTCCTGCTGCTTCATTTACATTAGATAAGAAGAAAATTGAGATAGTGTTGAAATCATTGAAGGGGATGTCGTTCCCTAATGGATATGCTAGTAATATCTCAAGGTGTGCAGACTTGAAAAATTGTCGAATCTTTGGGTTGAAAAGTCACGACAATCATATGCTTCTGCATGACTTGTTGCTCCTAGTGATAAGAAATGTGCTTCCTATATCAGTCTCGAGGGTGTTGGTTAAATTTGGGTATTGGTTTAAGGAGTTGTGTTCTTCAGTTATCAAAATTTCCGAACTAGATAAATTGCAAGAGAGATTTATTCTCTCACTATGTCATATGGAGATGATCTTCAGGTCGTCATTCTTCATAGTAGTGGTCCATCTAGTTCTCCATTTGGTGGATAAAGTTAAACTTGGTGGACCTAATCAATATCAATGGATGTATCCGATTGAGAGGTATATCCAGCAACGAAAATCTTCATCTTTTCTCAACAATTTTGTTTCTCTAAGACTTGTTGGTATTCACCATATATATTACCTTTATATGTATAGGTTTTTGGGGAAACTGAGAAGTTACTGTAGTAACAAAGCACATCATGAGGGTTCGATTGCAGAAGGTTGGTTCTCTGAAGAGCTACTCAACTTTACATCATTGTACTTTAAAGATGAGGCTGAGACAAGATACAATCGGGAAAAGCGTGTGGCTGTAGATCCCGAGATAGATGAGAATTCATCAATTCCATTTGGAATATAGTTTCTTTTGGGATGGGTGAAGCTTTTAAACTATTAGATAAGGAGTGGACACAAGCCCATCAATATGTTCTTATGTACTGTCCAATAGTTGAGCCTTACTTGAGGTATATAAAAACCCCAAAAGCCATCGTGTATGTCCAATATTTCTAGTGTTCACACATTATAACTATTAATATGTACAGAGTGCGAAGCAGAGACTAGGAGAACCTTAGGTGGAAGGTGTGCTAGTGAGACTGCTGTTAACAAAGTTGTACACAAAAAGATTGTGAGTTGGTTCCAAAATAAGGTACAAGTCTTAGCTTATTAACAATGAGCTTGTTTCTTAACATTAGACATTCAGCTAGTTTCTTAACAATGTTATAATGACCAAGCGATCATTATCATTTCATCAGATTTTGGATCCATCTAAAAACTACAGTGATGATTAGATGATGTTGGCTAGAAGGCCTCAAGTGCATGCGAGACGACACACTACTTATGATATACATGGGTATCGCTTTCGAATGATGGATTGTGAGCAAATGCTGAAGACTCAAAATAGTGGTGTGGCGGCTAAATTTTGTACTAACAGTTTCTGAAGCGCTTTTGATAACAATCCAATCCATACTGACATGTGGTTTTATGGAAAGTTATTAGAAATTGTAGAGCTGGATTACTACATTCGAACAATTACAATATTCAAGTGTAAGTGGGCTGATGCGGTTTCCCCAACATGGAAGAGGAAAGATTCATTAGGAATATCAATGGTCAACTTCAATCATTTGCACGAAATTGGCGACAAAATAGAGGATGAGCCATATATTAGTGCGAGCAATGCACGTATGGTCTTTTATGGCGATGACACCAGTGCATTGCAAGCGAAGAGACAACTATGAAATGGGTGATGATGGTGCTATATCTCATGAGTACTATTTAGCACTAGCTCAACATTTCAGACTTTCAAAAGGTTGGGAGTGGTGTAATTGATTTTGAAAAGGAATGAGAGTTGAAGTTTATGTTGGCTTCTTTTATATTTATCAATGCTATCATATTTGCCTCATTCGTTTCTATTGGCTTATTTTAAGACATAGCTGATCATAATGAGGATGAGCACTTAGAGGATGAGGATGATCAGGATTTAGAGACCTAGATGACTAGATCTTCTTCCAACATAGCTCCTCCATATCATTATCGTTTGGAGATTATAGGTTGGTACCGAATGCATTAAATAGTTAGTTATGAGTTAAGTACAATTAGTTGAATTTTCAGTTGTTTTTCCAGATTGTCAAGGTTTGAAGAAACAGTTGGACATGAACTATTCTGAGTTTCGGGATATAGTGGCATCGAGGAATCATATCGTGTTCGAGTTGAAGAATCAAAGTGTTAGACCTATGGCTGAACTTCGTTCCTTCATGGGATTGTATATAGGCGAGTGTTCCAGGAATTATTCCTATTATCCAATCTCTCCAATTGATTGTAAGAGGATGTCAGCACAGGTGAAGACCCGAGCTTAGGAGTAGATTGTGTTGGTAAGTAGTGTGTGTTGTCATAAGTTACAAATGTTATTCAACATGATAATGTGTAATTTTGTATTACTGTTATAGACCAGTTTCCATATCAAGCTTAATGAGGTGGCTGAAACTCGAAAGTATTGGGACAGAAATATTGATCGACTTTGGGGGGAAGTCAAGGCTCAAGATTTGGAGGGAGAAGTTGAGGCATGCAGAAGGGAATGACCTCCCACCCGAGTGGATTGCGAATAATCCTCTGAAGGGTTGTCCGATGGTTGATTGGGTAACATACTTGGTGCGAGTAAACGGCAACGAGTTCCAAGTATTAAAAAAATATGTACCAAATTGCAGCTATATATTGTCTCTAGAAATATTGATTCAACTAGCTTTTATTTTACAGAGATTAGTTGATAGTAACAAGGCAAATCGAGCACTCCAATTGGAAAATCATAGAGGAGGAAGAATGCCTTGGGATCGCAAAGATGGGTAAGCCATCTTCGAGAGGGCAGATGTTCATCAAGTTCTTTCACTTGCAGGATGGAAGCTACAAGTCAGAGCATGCAAGAGTTTTGGCGGTAATATAACTAGCTTTGAAAATAGATAGCTAGTGTAAATAATTGTTTTATTATGATTTGTAGGAGTCCGTACTGAAGCTAGAGCGTGATGGCGCTCCCATTAAGGTTGGACCTAATGATTCATTGGCTCAAGCAGTCAATAAGCCTAAGCATCAAGGCCACGTTCGGATGATGGGTTTGGGGTTCACTCCTACCTTGGTAATATGCAACTTGAATACTTCTTTTTTATCTTGATAAGTTAGTTGAATTAGACCTTCAGTTTCTGAATTGAAGTGTTGTTTGTTTTGTGTTGAAATTATTTAATGGGGCTGACACTTGTTCATCATCCTCATCAGCTCCTTCTGCCTCTATATATGGTAGTGTTCCTTCGAGTGCTACTGCTCAACCTCCTCCACCATCTCGAGAAGAGTTGGAGAAAATGTCACAATATTTGGCATTGATGACTCAACATGTGATGACGTTGTACTCCATGATGAACCAGCAGTTTGGTACTTCTTCTTCCTTTGTTTTGCCTAATCTAACTGGTGGCCAGCTGTCGTTTGTTTTGACCCTGTCTCATACAGCTTCTACTTTTGCTTCTGCTTCTGGCACTATTCCAGGTACTCCATTCAATCTGAATCGACCAGAGTTGTATTACTAGCCACAATAATAAGTCAACCCAATGGACAACTTTCCTCCTTGGGAAGAAGGTGATGGTTATGATGATCTTGTTTGAATGTTAAACAGTGTGAGTGTTGTTTACTATTTGATAGCTTTTGAAACTATGTTTAAGACATTTAATTTCTCTTATTTTTGTTGTGCAGATTCTCACCCCGGATATACCTCGTCAAGATGATACTCTTCTGTGATGATGTTGTAGTAGTTGTAGTATAGATTGGCCTTATGAAAGTTGTAGTACTTTGTATTGAGATATGTTGTTGATCTCTATGAGTTATTGTAGTATGATATGATACACTTGTTGTTTTGTTTTCAGTTTATTTAGAATAGGTTCTATTTTCAGTTTATTTTGATTGCACAAAATAAATAAATTTTGTAACTAAAACTGCCTACAAATTGTAAATTCTGGACAATAGAGATGTAGGATTAGAGCCAATCGACATTAGATGCGTGTCAGAAATGGTGCAGTAGCTTTGTCGCAGGCAATGTGTGCGACAAGCTCGTCGCCGGCGTTGTATCGCAGACGCTTTGTCGCACTCCACATGTGACAACGCTCCTGCCATGGGCTTGTCACACGCATTGCCTGCGACAAAGTTAGCCTTGTGGCCGCAATAAATGTAGCAGGCTTTTATATTTTTAATTTGCATGCCACAAATTTGTTAGGATGTTGTAGTACTAAGTATTTATGGGGTGAAGCGGTTCTCACGGGCACCTTTCTCATCAATTGGCTGCCAAGTCGAGTGCTGAAATTTCAAACACCTCGACCGATTTAGTTGCAGGCCTTTTCACATATTGCTATCTTTTCCTCTGATTTGCCTCCCAAGGTATTTGGTTGTATCGTTTTCATCCATGTTTCTCCTCATAATCTATCCAAGCTTAATCCATGATCCCTCAAGGGAGTGTTTATTGGTCACTCTGCCACTCAAAAGGGCTATAAGTGTTATGTGCCCTCTACAAAACGGTTTTATCAGACATGTGATGTAACCTTTTTTTAGTCGCAGCCATTCTTCAAGCTGGCTGTGATCGAAGGGGAGACAATACCTGCACCAGATTGTGGATCTCAACAATTTGTGGACCTCATCTCATTGGCCACAGACACAAGTGACTTGCTGCCTATACCCACACAGATGTGCCAGGGGAGAATTTGGAGAATTTGGATAAACAATCTGATGTTCAAGAGGAGAAACTGGATCAACAACTATAAAATAGATCTCTGATTGTTTATCAGAGAAGGAAGTTTAATGATGGGATAGGTGATGATAGGGAAATTTCCCAACCATCTATAGATATGAATGTTGTAAATGTTCAGACTAT
Organism: Linum usitatissimum; assembly: GCA_030674075.2. NCBI lineage: Eukaryota > Viridiplantae > Streptophyta > Magnoliopsida > Malpighiales > Linaceae > Linum > Linum usitatissimum. The sequence goes on along the minus strand of JAUJYP020000368.1, from coordinate 329,198 downwards.
TGAGGAAGAAGTAAGTGAGGTACTTAATGACCTTGATCTTCCAATAGCCCTGAGGAAAGGAACACGAACTTGCACTAGATATCCTATAAGTAATCACGTGAACAGCTATGAACGTCTCTGATGACACTCGATTTGTCGTGTTCATCGCCCTTGTTTAAGCGACACTTCATGCATATTCGTATAGTTTTGGGTAGAAGTTTAGAATGTTTCATACATTTCTATCATCTATCTCGATTTAGTGTCTCAGACCCGTTCAGGGTCCATTTGATGTTATTTTGTAATGTTTTTTATCAATATCAGGAACACGGCGACATCGGGGAATCATTCGGAACTGTATGAAGTGCAAGGAAGGGTTGGATGCATCAACGAATGGAGAAAATCACCAAATCGGCGTTAAAGACAAAAAATGCGCCTAACATGTACCAAAAGTGTGCAACGAACTTTTGGTCTGTTAAGGCACACTTTTAGTCCTATATCGGATGTCAGGTCTCTGGAAGTTATACCAAAAATGCGCCTTATATATACCAAAATTGGGCGGCGCACTTTTGGTCTATTTTGGGCGCACTTTTGGTATCCGACAGGCTCAAGCAATCCTTCTTTATAAAAGCCCAGTTTTCCCTTGTAATTGGACAAACTTTTTTGGATGAAATTGAGAGAGAATTGAGAGATTCGAGAGCAACGAGATGGCGACTTCAAGGAGCTCGGGGTTGGCGAAATAATCAAGACGGCGAATCAAGTTCTCGAGAAGATCCGTGAAGTTAGGTTTTTCATAATTCTTTGTGTAAAGCTAGATTCAATGTCTTCCTCTTCTGATTTTGATTTGTCTATCGAGATTATGAGCGGCTAAATTTCTCTTGTTTAAATTAGATGAACCCTAGGGTAATTCCTATGAATGAATGATTTGATACGTTTGACTATTTATGCGAGTTCGATGAATTTCATTGCATATTTGATTTCGTTTCCGATTTGTTCTTGCTTGATCAACTTGAATTAAATCTCCGTTAGATTTGTCTTAGACTCGTAAGAGCTTGCATATCTAGAGCGTCAAAATCAAATAACTAGGTTAGACGTTAACCCTCATTTAGGAGCGAATGAACTAGTATGTCGTGTGAGCAAATCTAAATCGGTAAATGGCCTAGCGGGTTTTAGATCTTTGTCTCAAAAGAGCAGACTAGAATACTAGATAGGTAGCAAATTAGCAGACCCAATAGGGCGTGATTTGATTAGAGAAGCATTGTGAAAATGTAATGAATCTACCTGTTTTGTTTTAAATCGTAGAATTTGTCTATCATTTGTGAATTAATTGCCTAGGAGGATTCGACATCTAAGCAGTTTCATCTTGATTTCCTAAACTCTTATCATGCAGTTTTGCATCCCTGTTTACATTAAAGCAAATTTTCATTTTCTTTTGTGATTGATTGATCATCGTGGCACTTAAACCACATTCAGTGATATCTCGATTAGTACAAATTACAATTTCGAGTAAGATACTAAAGGAGACCCTAGGGAAATTCGACTCGATTACTTCATTAACCGGTTTATTTTCAGAACGAGTAGAATCTGTTCGTCAGTCTCAATGAAGGACATAAAGCCTTTGCAATGGAACTTGATGAACCTTGTGTTCCCAAGGACATATATGAAGCTCTCATGATCCTTGAGTGGAAGAAGGCTATGATGGAAGAAATACATGCCTTGGAGCGAAATGGTACATGGGATGTTGTATCTCTACCTACTAGGAAAAACATTATGGACTGCAAATGGCTTTTTACGGTGAAGTACAAGGCAGATGACACGGTAGAGAGACTCAAGGCAAGACTGGTCGCAAGAGGCTTCACCCAAACTTATGGATTATGAAAAACCTTTGCACCAGTTGCTAAGCTCAAATCTGTCCATGTCCTACTCCCTCTAACAGTAAAGTTAGACTGGTCGTTATACCAGTTGGATGTGAAAAATGCATTCTTAAACGGAGATCCAGAAGAGGATGTCTACATGAGTCTACCTTATGGGATTCAGAGTCCTAAAATAGTTATGATATGCAAGTTGAGGAAGGCTTTGTATGGTTTGAAGTAATCTACGAGAGCATGGTTTGATAGATTCGTTATGGCTGTCAAAAAGGGTGGCTATCACCAGTGCAAGACTGATAATACACTTTTCATGAAACATTCTGATTAAGGAAAAATGCCTATCTTAATTGTATATGTGGATGACATTCTCATAACTTGAGATGACATTGAAGGGATACGAGTTCTAAAGGATCAACTTGCCAGAGAATTCAAAATCAAAGACCTCGGAGACCTAAAGTACTTCTTAGGTACTGAAGTGATACGTTCTAATAGGGGAATTGTGATCTCACGGAGAAAGTACGTGTTGGACCTACTCAAGAACACTGGCATTAGTAATTGAAGGTTTGCTGACACTCCTATGGAGCAAAACAAGAAACTCGGTACAAGTATGAGATTCCTATGGTGGACAAAGGCAATTATCAGCATCTTGTTTGTTAGCTTATGAGGTTCCAAGTAGCAATCGTTCGAGCTTTGATAGGCGAAGAGATCTAGGATCAAGACGGAATCATGGGCACCACTTTCCAAAAAGAGTATTTCCACCCTTACAAGCCTTGGGTATCAGGAAACCCCTTCCAGGGATAAGACCGTCGCACTCAAGTTCTTAGGCTTCAGATACTTGATTCACTCTCAGAATTCGTAGGCAAGGATAGATGTTAGTTTCTGTGTGTTTTCTGCACACTTATTGCCTCCTTTATATAGGCAAGGGGTCAAGGACGAAAAGGTGTGAGTATCTTGCACCAAGAGGTGTCATTATCCCCAAGGATAAACTTGTAGGCAACAACCAATAAGTCCCTACGGGTTTTGACTCAGACAGAGTTTGAATCAAACGAAAGGGTGTGTGCCAATTCGTCCTAGGTGGGAGTGTTACCACTCCTGCTACCTAGCTCCCCACCTTCACTCCAGCTCAGCTGAGTAACGCAACTAGTGACACTATCATCCAGCTCAAGGTTGAGCTGGATGAGCTTCAGTGTCAGTCCCTAGCTTCATTTAGCTCACCGAAGAGCTGATGCTAGCTAGTTTAAGCTAGCTCCTGAGCTAAAGAGAGGTTTCCCATTAACTCACATATCCATCCTATATTTGGTATCACACTAAGGTCAAGTCCATGATGCATATTTCCAACATTCCTCCCCCATTTTAGTGAAGTCTGTGATTTCGCTAAAATTACAACAAATATCCAACCGAAAACTCTTGCATCAATGAAAATGTCACGAAGATTGAATTTCCATCTAGTACATTACACATTCCAAAATACTCGAATATAGGGGTGTCTCTATGGATTGAACCCGTCTACTCATTTGAGTATCTGAAGATAATATACACAAGAGTTTATCCTATCTTATTCCAAGATATCCCGACACTATTGACCACCATGTGTCCCAATCCTCTCACGAGAGCACATGAAACCAAGTCCAAGTTTCTTGAAGCGGCTACACTTCATGCTCGCGTAGGTTAATTCCTTACTCGTGTACCTGCGTATACAGTTTGTCGAGGAATCAATTAAGAAGTTAAACTTCAACCTCTATCACTCGCAAGTTCCGGAGCACATACGTTCGGGATGGTGCAAACCTTGTGCTCCAGTTTCCATTCGTAGGCTTTCCGCATTGAATTTTGCCTCTAACATTGTATTAGAGGGGAATTGGGTGTCCTACGTTTGGAGAACTATACAGACTTAAGTCCCACCCTCCTGCCGATTTGGCAACCAAATCTCTTGCTAATCCCTTTGTCAAGTGATCAGCCAGATTTTGCTCAGACCGAAAATATTGCACTGTGATTGTCCCGTGAGTGATTAGTTCACGAACAGCACTATGCCTCACCCCTAAATGACGAGACTTGGCATTATAGACCTCACTATATGCCCTAGCCAGAGTAGCATTGCGATCACATAAGATAGAAATCGGTGAGATAGGTTTCGACCATAATGGAATCTCATAGACCAGCTCCCTTAGCCATTCTGCTTCCTTGCCAGCAGCCGCTAATGCTATGAATTCAGATTCCATAGTGGACGTCGTGATGCAAGTTTGTTTCTTGGAAGCCCACGAAATTGCTCTTCCTCCAAGTAGGAATACCCATCCAGTAGTGGAGGTGTGATCCTCCATATTGGATATCCAACTTGCATCTGAGTACCCTTCAATAACCGATGGGCACCCCTTATACGTTAAACCATAATCCATGGTTCCTTTAAGGTAACCAAGTACTCGTCTGATTTCATGCCAATGATGAGTACTCGGATTACTAGTATATCTACTCAACTTGCCAACCGCATGAGCGATATCAGGCCTTGTGCTTGTCATGGCATACATCAAACATCCAAGCACTTGTGAGTACTCGAGTTGAGATACTGTCATTCCTGTGTTGGGCATTAATTTCACACTAGGGACAAATGGAGTCCTCAATTCTCGACATCCCTTACTACTAAATTTAGTAAGTACCTTCTCAATGTAATGACATTGACTTAACAAAATTTCCTTCCCATTTCGTTTGATCCTAATCCCAAGGATCACATCTGCCTCCCCCATGTCCTTCATGGAGAACTTTGATGATAAGAATTCCTTGGTACTATCAACTTGTTCTTGATCAGTTCCAAAGATGAGCATGTCATCCACAAACAAACAGATGATGACTCCTTTGCAGAGTTCATCAAATTTTGTATACACACACACTTGTCTGCCTGATTTAAACGAAAACCATGTGACAAGACAACATCATCAAACTTCTGATGCCATTGCTTAGGTGCTTTCTTTAGTCCATACAATGACTTGATTAGTTTGCACACCTTATGCTCATTTCCAGGCATTTCAAAACCTTCCGGTTGTTCCATGCATACCTCCTCATCGAGATTTCCATTCAAGAACGCAGTCTTGACATCCATTTGATGGATCACTAGATCATGGATTGATGCTAGTGCTATTAATAATCTAATAGTCAAGATCCGAGCCACCAGAGCATAGGTATCAAAGTAATCAACCCCATGCCGTTGTTTAAAGCCCTGAATCACCAACCGAGCTTTAAACTTATCGATAGAACCATCGACTTTCATCTTCCTTTAAAGATCCACTTACTTCCTAATGGTTTACATCCCACGGGGAGATCCGTTAACAGCCAAGTGTTATTTCCTAAGATGGAATCCTTTTCCTCATCGACTACCTCCTTCCAAAAGGCAGCGTCTTGCGATCGCATAGCCTATTCATATGTACTAGGGTCATCGTTAACATTGTAGCAGTACAAGTATTGCGATCCTAGTTCCATCCTGGATCCCTCGACCAGATATACGTTGAAGTTGGTATTCAATGTGCTCTTCAAGGCAAGTCTTTGGCTCCTACGAGGCAGAGCCTGCTCGTCCATAGGGACAGGCACAATATCATTTGATGTTGGCATCAAATCCTTGGGTCTTAGGATTGATGAAAAGAGATTTTCATCAAAGATGGCATCCCTAGACTCAATTACCGAATGCACAGCATGTGCATCGTTAGACATAGAATCTATATGTCTTTGAATTTTCAACATATCCCACAAAGATGCAATCAATGCCTCTTTCTCCTAAAGTCTTCCGTTTAGGATCTGTAAGCTTTACCACAACCCTACAACCCCAAACTCAAAGGTAACTCAAGTTTGGTTTCCTCTTATACCACAGTTCGTATGGGGTAGTTCTGTTCCTCTTGTTAGGAATACGGTTTAGTAGATAACAAGCCGTAAGCATGGCTTCACCCCAAAACCCATTACTCAAACCAGAGTATGACAACATCGAATTTACCATCTCTTTCAATGTTCGATTCTTCCTCTCAGCCACACCATTCTGCTGTGGTGTGTATGGAGCAATGGTTTCATGGATGATCCCCACACTTTGAAAGTATGTTGGATCATAGAACTCCCCTCCTCGATCAGTACGAAATACTTTGATCGAGATACCTTGTTGCAATTCAACTTCGGTTTTGAACACACGAAATTTCTCAAGGGCTTCATCCTTTGAATTCAACAAGTAAGTATAGCAATACCGAGAGTAGTCATCAATGAAGTTGATGACATACCTCTTACCACCGATAGTCGGAGTGCTATACAAGTCACACAAATCGCTATGTATTAACTCAAGCATCACTGATTTTCATTGGATACTAGTGAAAGGCTGACGAGTAATCTTAGTGAGCATACACGTTTTACATCGTTCATCGTTGACATCAAAAGAGGGCAGAATCCCTTCTTTTGACATTTCAGTTAGACGTTTATAGTTAACGTGTCCTAACCGAGCATGCCATAAGGAGAAGTCAGAGGTACCAACCAAGAAAGCATGATCATTAATAATAGTATTATTAATATTCAACATAAACATGCCATTGTTATAGTGGCTGAAGCCTACAAACACACCACCTTTAGATAATACATATCTATCAGATTCGTACACTTGTCTGTAGCCATATCGATTAAGCATACTACCCGACTCTAAGTTCTTCCTAATCTTAGGGACGTGAAGTACATCTCTAAACTCTAGGCATTTTCCATAACTAAGTTCCAACATCACCAATCCATGTCCAACAATAGGGGCTGTTGACTCATTGCCCATGTGAAGTACAACATCATCATCCGATGCCTCGTATGTTTTGAACCAATGACGATCCTTGCATACATGTCTATTGGCACCCGAGTCAATCCACCATGCCAGTTCATCATCCTGTACATAGAATGCTTCCGATATTAGTGAAACAGAATTCACAACAATATTTAAATTAAGGTCTAAGAACCGACCTTTCGAAGTGGATGTCCCTTGATCTTTCGATCCAGACTTCGACGGCTGTTTGTCGTGATTCAGACTCTTGTTCGTGGGACAGTCACGTTTGAAGTGACCCGCTTTCCCACATATCCAACAAGAAACTTTCGTTTTCTTGTTAGAGTCTCCTTTGGTGTTTCTCCAAGGGCGTTTCTTGCCCTTCCGTCAAGCAGATTGCTCTTCTTCTTCTGTCATATGAACAGAAGAAGAATCCTTCGGTTTCCCACTTTCTTGCATCCGTAGAGCTTTCTCTATCCGCAAGTGGCTTCCAAGTTGGATCAGGGACAATTCCTCCTTCCCATGCTTAAGCGTGTGCTTAAAGTCCTTCCATGAATAAGGAAGCTTGTCGATTATGCACGACACCGAGATGAACTCATCCATCTTCATATCATGTTGGGCAAACTGTCCCAATATACGAAGCATCTCATTGTATTGCTCCATAACCGGTCTGGTCTCGACCATTTTATAATTCAAAAAATTACTAACCAGGAACTTCGTACTCGAAGCATCCACAGCCAAATACTTTGACTCCAGCGCATCCCACAACTAGTGGGCTGATTCATAATTTTGATAGATATCAAACTATGAATCCGCCATGCCATTCAGAATATGGCCACGCCACATGTAGTCGTCATTGTCCCATTTTTGCTGCTTCCGTACTCGTTCCTCCTTCTTCTTCTCATCCGTCTCCGCCTCCTCCTCGAGCTCCGAAGGATAAGGTGTAGAGAGAACATACACAACCTTCAAGGTAGTGAGAAGGAAGTGCATCTTCTTCTGCCACCGACGGAAATCCACACCTTAAAACTTCTCGAGCTTGCCAAATGACAATGTCATTTCCTTGATTGCTGCAACCTTGGACATGGAAAATACTCTGTTTGATTGTTAGCTTATGAGGTTCCAAGTAGAAATCGTTCGAGCTTTGATAGGCGAAGAGATCTAGGATCAAGACGGAATCGTGGGCACCACTTTCCGAAAAGAGTATTTCCACCCTTACAAGCCTTGGGTATCAGGAAATCCCTTTCGAGGATAAGACCGTCGCACTCAAGTTCTTAGGCTTCAGATACTTGATTCACTCTCAGAATTCGTAGGCAAGGATAGATGTTAGTTTCTGCGTGTTTTATGCACACTTATTGCCTCCTTTATATAGGTAAGGGGTCAAGGACGAAAAGGTGTGAGTAACTTGCACCAAGAGGTGTCATTATCCCCAAGGATACACTTGTAGGCAACATCCAATAAGTCCCTACGGGTTTTGGAGGGAAAAAAACTCAGACAGAGTTTGAATCAAACGAAAGGGTGTGTGCCAATTCGTCCTAGGTGGGAGTGTTACCACTCCTGCTACCTAGCTCCCCACCTTCACTCCGGCTCAGCTGAGTACCGCAGCTAGTGACACTATCATCCAGCTCAAGGTTGAGCTGGACGAGCTTCAGTGTCAGTCCCTAGCTTCATCTAGCTCACCGAAGAGCTGATGCTAGCTAGTTTCAGCTAGCTCCTGAGCTAAAGTGAGGTTTCCCGTCAACTCACATATCCATCCTATCTTTGGTATCACACCAAGGTCAAGTCCATGATGCATATTTCCAACATTGTTGGCATGCTGATATACCTTGCCCATACACAGTCGAACATTGCATTTGCTGTTGGAATTGTGAGCCAATACATGCATGCTCCAAATGAGGAACTTATGGAGATGGCTGTGAGAATATTCAAGTATTTAAAGGGTCTCCTGGTCAAGGCATTCACTTCAAGAAAATTGATGTCTGTGACATCACAGTCTAAACCGATGCTAGTTGGGTTGGTGACCTAACAGACAGACGATCTACCTCAGCTTATTGCAGCTATACCTGGGGAAATCTTGTTACTTGGAGAAGTAAGAAACAAGACGTAGTAGCACGTAGTAGTATAGAGGCTGAGTACAGAGCTCTTGCCCTTGCTATTTGTGAAGGGATCTAGAAAAAACGAGTCCTAAGTGAGCTAAAGATGGAGAATAACAGACCCATTCAATTCTTGTCAGACAACTAGTCAGCAATCAACATAGTGAAGATTCCTGTTCATCCCGACCGCACCAAGCACGTTGAGGTGGACATGCATTTTATCTCCGACACTGTTGCCAGAGGAATTGCTCAAGTCAACTACGTGTCATCCAAACATCAAGCAGCAAATATTCTGACCAAGGCCCTTGGTCGTGATATGTTTCAGTTCCTATCATCCAAGTTTGGGATGATTAACATCTACACCAAGCTTGAAGGGGAGTGTTAAAATATAATATATCATTTTAGGATCTGTATATATCCTAAATATTGATAGTAATCAGCCTATGTAGGAAGTTTAATATCACAAATCCTCTACTTTAGATAATTTGCATCTCAAAATGTAAATATATACCTTATACTGCTATTCTTAATAAAATAAAAAACAAGAAAAGGTTTTCTCTCCCATCTCAACATGTTCACTCTAAAGTTGACAAAATTCTATATTTCAAAATATAAAACCTCAACATCTTCTGTCACTAAATGCACGTCTCATTATACAAGCTTTTTCTCAAATACACTCATACTACTCTATACCAAACCACCCAATATAAAATAACTCCCAACTTAAGAACATCTCCAAAATGTAAAAGGACTAAAGTCTGGAACCAACATGAAACTAGAAGTTTATTTATGAATAAAAATGGATGCTTGCTCAAAAACCGATGATTACAACAATACGGTAGACTATATTCTGTGTGCCGGCTTTCTCTGTATATGAGATGTTCTGCTGCATTCTTAGCTGCCTTTTAATTCATCCAATTTGAAAACTTGTAAGGTTGATGTGTCCATCAAGGAAACCAGCATCAGAAGTGAGGTGAGAAAAAGATCATGGGATTTTCGAGAGACAGGTCGGTTTTAGCTAGTTCCAGACCATAATTTAACTGGAAACCCATGCTCACTTCTGCTGCCTCTAAACTTCTGCCAAAGCTGTCTCTTTATCCCTGTTATCAATGGTCCAGAGGCCGAATGTGCTCTATGAGATTCAGAAACCTGCCCTTCTTCGAGTCCAAAGCTTGAGCTCAACAGATCGGAAGTTGACAAATGAAGCACGCAATGGGAATGCAAAACATCCATAAACATCCCTGTAAAGTGGATTAGATTCCTTATCAACTCCTGGCATTGCACAAGAAAAGATCAAAATTCAGAAAAAGCATTATGCGCAGATAACAATATGACAAGAGTTAAATGTGTATCCACCACCCACCATGTAAGTGCGATTCAAGGCTTCCATTGGGAATGGGTTCATAAACAAGGCAGCGAGTGGGCCCTCAGAACAAGTTCCAATTAGCTTGACAAGATTTCTGTGATGCAGCCGGCTGAGCATCTCAACTTCAGCGAGGACCTCCCGGCTTCCATGCTGATCATATCTTTTTAACACCTTCACAGCAATCTCGTTTCCATTTTCTAGTATTCCCCGTAAACAATTCCAAACCCACCTTCTCCGAGGACCCTTGAACCTTTAAAATTATTGGTAGCTTTCTCTATCTTCTCACTCAAAGTAAATGTCTTGGCACAACTTATGTACGTCAAAGCTACAGGACCTGATGTCAAAAATTTAACCCCTCCTAAAGTTCCTGTAATGTTCAACAAATAGTAATATTTATCAACGAATGAACAAATGTGGTGGTGTGCGCGGGCATCTGATATTGAATTTTGTCTAAATCATCAATCACCTAAAGGTTTTTCAGGAGAGGGGGGGGGGGAATGTGGCATGATTTGATGATTCTTCAGACTAGCGAATGCAATTTCTGCTTTTCCATACCAAGAACCAAACAAGTGCCAAGCACATAAAAAGAGCAGCAAAGGAAGAAATTACTAGGATTGCTATAATGCCTCCACCAAGCTCATCTTTTCTCCTCCTTGGCACATTATCTCCAGGAGGTTTCACAGGGATCCCGTGATGGTTTCGGCCAGCATATGGTCCATCGTCTATAGTCGAAATACTGGTAGGTGTAGGTGGAGAATGTGGAAGACCTGCATAGTTTCTTCATTGGCAAGAAACAACTTAAAAAGCACGCAGTGGACCCAACTAGTTTGTACATTATAGCAAGACAGAAAGCCAATAAAAACAAAAACTATAATCAGCAAATTGGTAAGATTGAGGACTCCCAAAACTAATGCAAGTAAAACAAAATCAAGGGTTATCATACTGTTAAAATGATCGCCCGATGGGTTCATCAGTGCAAATGCTGGTACCGTAGAATCTTGACTCGTGGATGATGGAGAGCTGTGTGGAGAAAGGTAAGGACCTAAAATCAAAACAATATGCTTAGCTTCAGTTAATCAAGTGCTGAAACACAATGAGTTCCTTCGAAAATGTAGGTCTTTCTTACTGTAAGAAATTGGAGGAGTGGGGAAAGGGGAGGGTGTGGGACTGATGAAATGGCCCATTTCATGATTGCTTCTGTGTACTGTAACGGGTGAAGGAGAATGTGCAGAGATGTGAACCTCCTTTGGTGAAGGCGGTACCAATGATGAAGGTGGAAGAGAAATGTTGAAGGCCGGATCAAGTCATGCGAATGGGCGGCTACATGAAAAAAAACAAAAACATTATTCAGTTTCTATAGCAATCAAATATTATCATTCATTCAGGAGAGAAAGACCCCTTATTCTGTTTTACCTTTGGCACATAGAAAAAAGCACTGTGGGATATTTAGATGGAGGCGGTACAGCAGCAGGGCTTCCATGTCTTATTTTCTTGCCTAAAGAAGCAATTGCTGTGAGAAAGCACAGTTGTAGATCAGGTTTGGTCAATTAGTTGACGAACCAAACCAAAAACAAAAGGAATGTTTAGTCAAATGCTGGAACCATTCTGCATTGCCCCTATATACGACTGCTAAAGCTACTAAACCCATAAAAGAAAAGAAAAAAAGGAACAATTCCACCAGCCAGAAACTCCACCAGCCAGAAACTTTGGTTGGTGGGACAAGGAAATGATGAATTAAACCCTCAGTTAAAATCGATAACCTAAGTTCATTACAGCAATGGATTGAGTTAAACTGCCAGATCAGTCTACAAATGGATTTCATAACTTTGTTTCCGGTGGAATTCAGCTGGATCACATCATAATGTAGCAAAATTCAAAACCAGAATTAATTTACCTGCAGATCCGAGAACTGAGATACCATGAACTGACAATGTCCATATTACCACCACAAGCAACAACCTCATTTTCAGTTGTTGAACCCAGAAAAAAGAAGAAGAGAAGAAGCTGAAAATTGAACCTCCCTCAAGTCATACTGATCAGTGGAAAGAAACCCAGAAACTGGGGAAAGAAAACATCTTCCATGAAAGTAACAGCAAAGAACATGGCTACATGGGATAGCATAACTTGAAGAAACAACAAAACAAGGAAGGTAGAGAGAGAGAGAGAGACCCACAAACAGTACAAAAGAAGTAATGTCAGAAAACACAAAAAGGAAGAAGAAAAACCCAAAATTATGGAAGGGAATTGAGAAGCTTTATTAGTGAGTATTGGATTGGATTGGAATGTTGTTAGGTGAGTTAATACTTAAGAAGCTAAGCTCTGTAGTTTTATTGCAGAATAGGGAAAAAAGGGAAGAATAAAAGGAAAATAATAGAGGGGACTGATCTCACTCAACTCAAGCATAAAAAGCAGCACACACCTTCTTCGACAAAAAAAAAAGAGGGCTACTATTTGACGCCCTAATTTTCGAATTAAACGACGCCCTAAACTTCGTAATGACGAAAGTATCCAAATTTACTAATTCGAAAAACTTAGTATCGACAAAACTATCAACACGTATAATTCGAGAAACTTTGTACCGACGAAACTATGAAAATACTTATTTCGAAAACCTCTAACGGTACGATTTTCGTTAAAATTCGGTGAACAGAAGTCGGAATGAATCGAAAAATCGCCACAAAAGGGCCCGGCCGGAAGCTCGTTTCGGCCCGAGGGAGCCCCAGCCGAAACGAGCTTCCGGCCGGGGCCTGTTGCGGCCGATTTTTTCGATCGAGCCCGCCGAGTGGTCCTCCGTCGGAATTTTCGTATATGCCGAAATTTTAAAATCCTAAACCCTAAATTCTAAACTCGAAAATCATATAACCCTAAACCCGGCTAACTCTAAACCCTAAATTCTAAAACTCAAAACCCTTAACCTTAAAATCCTAAACCAGCAAACCCTAAACCCTAAATTCTAAAACGCTAAACCCGTACTTTAGAACCCTAAATTATCAAACCCTAAACCCTAAATTCCCAAATCCTAAACCCTTGATCCTAAATATCTAAACCATCAAACGCTAAACCCTAAACCCTAGAATCCTACATAATCGAACCCTAAACCCTAAACCCTTAACCCTAGAACTCTAAATCATAAAACGCTTAACCTTAAACTCTAAACGTTAAACCCTAACTTGAAGAAGGGTGGTTGAGGCTGAATGAAAACTTCTATTCCATTGCTTGTTTGTATTCCATATAATGGAGTTCGTACAAGCTTTTGTTGATCGAAGCTTTATTTTTCTCACCACGGAGAGAAGAAATGGAGGAACAAGCTGGAATGTTGATGTTCAAGGCGAATATCCCTCGTTTCGCGAAGATTATCTTGTACGAGACAGCTCGTACTAGAAAGCTGGTATTTCATCTGTTCTATTTTTTTGGTAATATGTCCTTTTTTTCGTTTTCCCAACTGTTCGATGAAAGTCCTCAATGAATATTGTAGAGGATTCCAGCGGTGTATGCTGAAGAGTATGGAGTTGAACTTCCCAACACAGTAGTTCTCAAACTCCTAAATGGCTCGGAATGGGAAGTCGGAGTGATCAGAAGTGGCCGCTCGAACATCTGGTTCAGCTCCTATAATTCTAAACCATCAAACGCGAAACCTAATTTTCGGAAGGACCGAGGCCTTCCGATACCTAATTTTCGGAAGGGATCGAGGCCTTACGAAACTAATGTTCGGGAGGCACCGAGGGCCTTCGGAAACCCTAATTTCGTAACGACATCCAAACCCTAAATTTGTGGAATAAGTATAAAAAAGCATATAAATATTCAAATAAAATATAGATAATACGAACTCATAGTGACTATATGTCCAACAAACATAAGCATAATAAAACAACATTCAGATACATAGTCCGAAGAAAGGAAAGTACATCACACACAATCTGAAACCTCAACTCTCTCTGGTTCCGATACCCCGTATAGAGATCCTCAAACTACATCCGAAGCCCCCTCCATGTGGTCGTAGTACTCCTGAAGAGAGTCGGCGTGCTGCCGCCCAAGCGTACCATCGAAGTAGGAGGCCATACCATCGAACACTCGCTGTGTAATCTACGAAAAAACATAAATGCAAAATTAGATAATCAACATGTACATATTATAAACCGCTCAAATGTTGACTCGGAATCGAACTTACCAGCTCAGCCGGGACTCCCACACCGGGGTTAGCCGCCGCCACGATGCGTGGGTGACTATGCTCGAGGAACCAGTCCATGTACCCTCGACCAACATCCGCACCAGCCGACGTCCTCTCGAACATAAGGTGTAGCCGGTGAAATCTGATGAAGTCCTGCTCCAACCACATCCTATCATCAGCCGGGGCCCTCTCGAACATAAGGTGTAGCCGGTGAAATCTGATGAAGTCCTGCTCCAACCACATCCTATCATCAGTCGGGGCCCAGTGGACGGCATATGTCCGGATAGATTTGGGCCTAATGGCCCGTAGCCGATCTATCCTGGAAAAGGGTACCTCCAAGAAGACAGAAGAGGAATACCCTATAAGCAATATCGTCCCCCATATGCTTACCAAGTGAGATCATGTCCCTCTCGTGCATGGCACCATGATCATACAGGGGTGGCCCAACCGTCTCCCCCCTGACCGCGTACTCCAACGCAGCAGCAGAGCTGAAGCCAAGCACCTCCGCTACACCCGCTCTCAAATCAACCGAGGCGGGGCTTATGAAGCGGTCGTCCGGTGACCGGGACCGGAGAATGTGGAAGACGTCGTGCAAAGTGATCGTCATCTCTCCCCACGGCATGTGAAAGGTGTTAGTATCCGGCTGCCACCTCTCAACAAATGCCTCCAGCAGAGGCTCATCAAAGTGGGTCGACATGCATCGGCCCAAGTGAAGAAATCATGACTCGGGCCAAATGGTCCGAGTCTGGATGTCGAACTCGCTCACAGTGTCCCACTGCTTAGGGCGCTTAAGGAACCTGAATACCTTAAGATCCCTGTAGCCCTTGCCCGACTCCCACAGGTAGTGTGCAATGTGACCCCCGAAGCTCGGGATCACTTTGTCGGCGTCCTCGGTCCCCCCTCGGGAATCCCTGCAGTGAGCTCCCATGTACGACTAAGACCAAAAAAGTCAACTCCACTGGCGGGATCCTCATCCCAGACCCGCGCGAGACGGCTAGGCTTCCCTCCTCTCACGCCGACACTGGCAGAGGCATGTGACGAGCCCGTAGAAGCCAGGTGCGGAGAGCTCGTGTGCAGAGGAGGCATGTGTGGAGAAGCCATCGGCGGGGAAGTCTGTGTGTCGTCGTACTCAAACCCCGGCGGTGGACCCTCATCCTCATCATCATCCTCCGGATACGACCTCGCCGGGTACGTAACAGGAGGGTACCGGTCAGGGGAGTCGTAGATTCTCAACTTCTTGTTCTTCTTCGCTGCCTCTCTCTCTTTCCGTTGAGAAGCGGTGACCACCCGCTCTTTCATCCGATCCAAAACACCAACTTGTTTTCCTTTCCCTCTCATCTTCTGGATCCCATCGGTTTCTTCCTCTACCGGATCTCGACTGTGCGATTTACCTCCACCTTTCGTTTTCGCCATATTTCTCACTAAACTGCATTTAAACAAATAAATGTTTCTAATAAAATTCGGATTCTACTAAACTAGGTTCACATCCTATTATTCCTAACTAAACCCTAATACCCTAATCCAAAATCCTAATTTTCCTAAATATTCACTAACAAAATCCTAATTATGGTTCACTAACAAAATCCTAATTTTTATTCACTAACTACCTAAACCCTAATTATTATTCACTAACAAAACACTAATTATTATTCACTACCAAAACCCTAATAATTCTCTAACATTCTCTAATTACACTAATCAAACCCTAAAAATTCTCTAAAACCCTAATCACAATAAACCCTAATTAATTTCATAATTTTAAAAAATAATAATAATTAATTAAAGGATGGGCCGAAACGGGCGTCCGGCCGGGCCTATTTTTTTTTCAAAATCGTACCTTCAACGTTTGCTTCGATCGATCTTCGGTCTTCGAGCTTCGATTTCTTCTTCCGTTCGACGTTTGAGAGTGTTTGGGAGTGTTTGCTACTGTTTGATTGTGTTCGGAATAGTGAATACACACAACAACTTATATGGATTTCGATTTTACGAAAGGATAATCTTGTAATTCACTTAAATTAGGGCGTCGTTTAATTCGAAAGTTAGGGCGTCAAATAGGGATTCAGAAAAAAAAAAGCAAGCAAGCAAAGCAAGTGCATACTCCCCTTTTGTGCAATAAGAAAAAAGTTGTTGGAAGGGGAATTTTATATCTATGATGTTGGATATGGAATCTCTAAAATCTTTTCTTATTATTGTTTTCCCTTCATTTTCTCCTAACCTTTTAGTTTGTTTCTTATAGTTAATTAATCCCACCACCCCACATTTGTCATAATCATTGTCCAATCTGGGTAACTTTCTACTGATCATATAAGTAATAATTCATGATCATTTCAAGTATATTTCTCAATGTACGAGTCATGGATCAGACCATGTGCTGCTTGTTGTTCAGTTCACTAAGGTTAACGGTAACTGCAGCCACGGTAAGCTTTTTTGTTATTTGGCACAGGCAAAGAGAGGTAAGCTTTTAACTTAACCCATGTTTATTTAATTTATGATCGTTAGACCATTTCCAACCCAACAAGTTAAAATGCCAAATTTGAGAATTAAAAGACAAATTTATCAAATATAGCTCTTGATTTGCTCCAACCCAACAATAGCCAAATTTGGCCCTATTTATAATTTTCCTTAAAACTAAATAAGTGTACATATGGATAATTGAATTTGATAATAAAGTAATTATTTTTAGATAAGTAATATTAATATGAACATTTTGATATAATTTTTTTTATTTGGTTACAATATTTTTTATTAGATCAATTCGTCAAACATGTATTTTCTCTTTTCAAACATGCATTCCAAATACACATTAGGTGATGATAGTATAGCACCTCTTTCTCTCTCTTGTCAAATTTGGCTAGTTTGTATGTTGATTTGGCCAAATAGCCATATTTGTATAGCCCATTGAAGCATAGATTAAGCCATATTTTGCTTTTTGATCATTTGGCTTGATGGGTTGGAAATGTTCTTAGAGGAGTCGACTTTGCTATGTCTAAAAGAAAGTAGACGTTACACTAATAAAATTTAGATGATACACCATATGACTAAACGATAATCATAGAAAAAAGCAATTGGCTGTAACACCCTCATGCCTTTAGAGTAGAGAAACAGCTCTTAATAGGAGTCGCAAAACCCTAGCCGCTATAGTCGATCTCGCTTCTTCGATCTTCTTCGTCTTTCGATTCAACTTGGATCCATGTTGTCAAGATGCCTTGTTATCTCTCATAGGAGGGTTTTGTCGGAGCCGATTATGGCCCCTCCAAGAAACCCTAGCAGTAACCCAAATCTCACCACGAACCCCTCCGCCGCCGACAACACCATTGCCCTACCGTCCACCCCCATCAACACCAACCTTCCCAGATCCGACAGCAATCCACCGCCGCACCAAATCACAACCACCAGGTACACAACCAACAGCCGAAACCTTACAATGAATCGCGCGCCTAACGCGATCGACCAAATCTCCGACACTGAGACAGCTCCACCACCAACGGCGACCGCTCATCTTTCTGCCGCGATGCGGGCGACTTTTGCGACGAAGACACCACCACCGACTACCAACGCAACCTTAGTCAGACCGGGGCACGCATCGGCGGAAACCACCAACTCCAAGACCGTCGCAAACACTCAATTAAATGACCGTCCAACTGTACTCATTTTTGTTTATGTTTTCTTTTTTCTAGTCTCGTGTCTTTTCCTAAACATTGTTGCCTTCGTACACTCTAGTAATCTTTGTTAGACTGGTGAGCCTAGCTAGGATGTCCGCTTATTGGAGAGAAAGGATTGAGGTGTTTGCTTTTGCAAGGACCCGCGATCTATGCATCCTCGTCAGTGAGGACTGCACCTACGATTGGAATCCATGTACGCCTCACGTTGCTATGATTTAATGAAATTGATGTTATTGAAAAAAAGATAATCATATAAAGAAAAGGGGCCACAATATAAAAGAGGGAAAATGGACTCAGAAAGCCCAACCTATCGCCTTCCGCAAAAATTGGCACAAACTATCCGAAATATTTTTTTGGCACCGATTTCAAATTTATTTAACGGAAATCAATCGTCAATAGAGTTAACCGCTAAATATAACGGAAAAACATATAGTTTTATTGTGACTTAGATTGCCACATAGGAGGAACAAGATTTCAAGTCAACAATTACCCATGCCACGTAATAGATGGAAAATAGGTTTTGAATTTTAAGTTAACGGGCTTGAATCCGACCCGAGAGCTCTGGATGGGAGGCGGAGACGGAGGTGGATCGACACGACATCAGGGGGGGAGGAAGAGGAAGATACGGCAGCGGGATTTAAGATCGTAGGAGCTGTCTTTGACTACAATCACGATCATTGTCCAACAGCCTCACCTCTTCTTCTTGCTCTTCTTCTTCTCCATTTTTTCTCGAGGAATTGTAAGAAACAGAGTAGTAGAAAGGTCGAAGGGCAGCGATAGAGGGAAGAGGAAGCTTTGAAATGGTAATGAAATGAATGATGGTTGAAACTTGGAAGAAGAGAAGAATGGAAGAACATAAGATATTACATCGATCGTCGATCGGTAACATTTCAACCAAATTGAAAAAGATCAATACTTCTTTATCAATTGAATTATACAAAATAAAAGAGTGATGAATTGGTGAATTAAGTTAAGGATACATAAATGATATGTATAATAATGTTTTAAAATATTATTTATCATTAACTGTCAAGATTGATAACTTAAAATGGAAGGTGATGATGGATTTACGTTACTTAAAAAAACTAAGCGCACCAAACATTACAATATAATAGGATCAAATTTAAATTATACCTTATTAATAATTTTTTACGAGGTGCAATCAAAATATCGTACGAGCCTAATAAAATTGATGGCCCAGCCCCGTTGTCGCATTGTCTGTCCACACCGGATGGCTAGGAGTTCCCTGGTGGTCCATCATCAACAGTTCAAAATTCAACGTCTTCACTCTCCACTCACAACGCGACCTGTGGAAAGATGAGGTTTGTAACAAATGCCCTCTATAAAGCCCCAAAATACTACATGCAAGAAGAGAGACAACATAGTCACAACTCAATACGGTTACCCGCTATTAAGAGAAATTCGCACATAAGTGTAGTCTGCCTTAGATGGACCTGACCCACAAAAGGCCCACACCCCAAATACTTTTATGTACGTATCCTTCTTTCAGAGAGCCAGAAATACTAATAGATGAAACTGCTTAGATTTCTAATCTCCCTATGATATCCAGACAAACAAACGATATCCGACTATTAAATTTATGCAAAACAAGCTACAAAACAATTCATTGTCTCAATTGTTCTCTACTTAGGTCACTCCCTTGCGGGACTACTAACCTACTACCAAATCCTAGTATCCCAGTCAAATCTCTCAAGACAAATATCAAAAACCTATACGGCGATAAATCAAACAAGAATTTCACTCATGAGAGACTAGTCTATTCGCTCCCTTATAAGGGTTAACATCTAACATAGTTAGTTAATTTTGGCATTGTGCGAGAAGTAAGATCTTTCGAGTCATTCACAAATCTAACAAGATCTTATTCAAGATGGCCATGCAAGAATAAAACCCAATTGAAATCAATCATAAACTGAGATATATCAAACTTGAATAAATTGAAATAATCAAAGTATCATTCATTCATCAAGAACCACCTAGGGTTCTTCTACTCTAAACAAGGAGGATTTTAGCTAGCTACTCATAATCATGAAGAAATCAACAAAGGAAAAATTGAAATCAGATTTAGAAGAAGAAATCTCAAAAACCTATTCCGGAGTTTCGTCAAAGAAAATGATTCGCCGATCAACTGATCTTGATAACATCGTCGCCAATCTAAGCTCATCGAAGATATTGTCTTCTCTTTGATCGAAAGTCTCTGAAAAACCTCTCAAATTTCTTGCAAAAGGCCCTCTTTCTAAATGAAGGGGAACTAATCTTTAAATAGGAGTTGAAATCCTTGATGTTTTCGGATGTCACACAACTCGTCTAAACATGACACATAAGTTGCTACAAATGTGTTACATTTAAGGTGCGTTTTGTGACAAAATCCACAACTTATAAATTTTGGTCATCTAATTCATCCTAACTCATCCATGCTTGTTTTATTGCTCCCGAATAAGACCTTGATGTCGTTAAGTACGTGAAATATACCAAAAACACTGCAAAATGACATCAAATGGACCCCGAGTAGGTCGAATATACTAAAGCAAGATATAAGCTTGAAATGCAAGAAACACCCCAAACTTCTACCCAAAGCTATACAATTAAGCATGAAATGTCGCTTAATTGAGGGCGATGAACGCGATAAATCGAATGTCATCAAATAACCCCTCATTTACGCTTTGCTTGTCCTCAAGCAAAAAGTTGATAACAGCAATGGAAAACATCTACAAATGTGTAACACCCTCCTACTAACAGGTTTGTTTTAAAAATAAAATAGCGGAGCAATAATAGGGGATGCTATACCGTATATATAGATGAATTCTTCAGTATACCTGGTATACGGAAACTTTCGGTGTGCCCAGTTTTTTTTGGTAACGTAAATCCATCACAGTCCATTTTCAGTTTGCGATCTCGACGGTTCACAATTATTCAAATATTAAATTTCTATTTAACATTTTATTTTTGATCTCATATGTTTTCTCAATTTGACAAAAGATCTTGCTTTCTCAATTTAACAAAGGAGTTTTAGCAAGCTAAAGTAGCAGCTCAGAGAGCAAGAGAGGGAGACGAAGGAAACACAACTTCGAAAAAATGCAGCAAGATAACAAAATCCCGATGCTTCAAAACAAGTCTTGGAACATTCTGCAACCGAAAAATTAAAAAAAACACCATGTTTGGCACCCCAAAGTGACAGCAAAAAACAACAGCAACAATTTCAATTAAACCACATGAAATTTTTTATTTGAAATCACATGAAATTTTGGATAAATTACAATCCAATTTCAGATCGCAAACTCAAATAAAAAATAAATGTGAAATAGAAATTTAATATTCGAATAATTACGAACCGTCGAGATCGCAAACTGAAAATGGACGTTGGTGATGGATTTACGTTACCAAAAAAAACCCGGGCACACCGAAAGTTTCAGTATACCAAGTATACTAAAGAATTCACCATATATATATATATATATATAATGTGATGTTGTGAACTCATCCAATTAATTCATTCCACATAATCTAGGATTGTGCTTATACGTACCCATATAATTAATCAGTTAACACATAAACTGCTCACAATGTCATATATGAGTTATTTATTTTACACAGTATAGTACATTATACCATAAGTCCAGAATGACGCATATACAAATAGAACAGAAGTCTCGAGCGTCACAGGTTCGGACTAGAGTAACCTTATACTTGCCCTTAAGGCCACTATATTTTACAAACCATATCTCACATTATACTAGTATACAACCACTCATAGCGTATGCACATGATGAGAGTAAATGTATCACATGAGTTTTAAAACACAAAACGAGGATCAAGACACAATCTTTGATATCTATCTGGTGTCATCACCATGATGGCCAACCCCGGAGCTCGATGATACCATTTTGTAGATTTGTAGTGTGTGAACCGCTAAAGCCTACTATCGCTCTGAAATGGAAAGTAAGGGTCAGTGCCAATCACTGAGTGAGGATCTTTGTCCTGGGCCACTCTAAGGTACACATAATCATATAGAAAGTATATGGCATATAACACATAAGGCTAATTATATAATCTAATTCATATCCATATTTAGATAAGAAAGCACGACTAAATCCACGAATACCAATGGTTAGAATCACTTCCTCTGCTACACTCGAGAAATGGGTGGAACGTCGATCCGCTTTGGAATTAATTTGTTAATTAATCATTGTTATATATTAATGCACTTGGTAATTAACTCTAATTAGTCTCAAGAGAGCGGTCAAATAATGATCGAGTAGGGAATCTATGATTGCTTAGATTGTAATTTTGGATGAATCGCGGTAATTACTTTTTGACATATAGTTAAGCATAACACTTTCAGAAAAATTTACTTAATTACCATTGGTTCTTGGTGAAATCATTTCCAGACAGGTTTCTCTCATCCATTAAACTCAATTTCAATTATAGTGCTCCATACACGCTATTCTAACGACCTAACTTTCATTCTCGCACTTTCCGAAGTAATACTCGGAACAAAACCCCGTGGATACGGTCTCAGTTTTATCGATTTTATCTTTGAACTCGCCTTTGGGTGTGATGAAATTTTGGCACTGCTGTCGGGGACTCGTTATGTTTGTACGAAACAGTTAGTAAAATTTCATTTTTAATAATAATAGTTTTTCTATCATTATTATTATTAGGAATTAAAACCAAATCATATCTCTACAAAGATCTACAAAACCGTCTTCACTTTAAATGCTCCAAATTATATTGACCTTAAGCATCGGGTTGGAAAAGATTGCGGGTCCATTGAGTGTCGTGCGTTCATTGGGTGTTGGGCTGGATTGGTCACAAAATTGACACTAAATGTACAACCAATCTGAGATATTTAGGGCTAATAATTAAAAATGTTCTAGACTGTTTCTTTGTACTAAAAATATTATTATTATTAAATTAATTATTTGTGATCTTTTATTTTAAAAAAACTATTTGTGATCTAGACCATCTCTAATGGTGAAAATTAAAATTGTCAAAATTTAACAATCTCTAATGGTGGTATGGCTAAGTTTTTGTTCAAATCCAATATAATTTTGATTTTATCACTTTAATTAGATAATTTGTTGATGATTTTATATACGTACTAATAATTAATTGAAATGAATATTTCAATATAATTTTGTATACTTTTTTATATTAAAATTTTATCACTAATTATGACACATGTTATCATTGACGTAACCGTCATAATTAATCACCAACTACCATACATGCATCCAACTTTTGATATAATTAGTACACGAAATACAACGGTTCCAACCAAAAATTAATTAGTGTCCAACTATAAACACAAATAATTCTTTTTTGAACTCTTAAAGGACACATGAATCATGATTCACCCAACCAGTGGACACGATTTGTGTTTGGGCTGGAGAGAGAAGAACAATGCAACAAGTTATCCACGAGATGGCTAGGCTCCACAATCTTAAACATTTTGTCTTTTTTCCTAGCTAAATCTAGCTAGGTTTAGACTTGGTAATGGGCATGTGGGTTTTGAGTAACCATCAAAGCCGCCCGAATTAACTAGCCTTGTGCCTATGACCCATGGATTGATATCAGTGCCGGATATACTTGCGACCCGCGAGATTCGGGGTACAGGAGGATACATATATTGATATATCTGCCCCATATTTGCCCCGATACCAATACATTGTCGTTTATAAGAAGTATAAATAATCCAATGTTTAGGGTTAGGGTAGCCACCACCGTCATTTTGCATCCTTCATCCAACTTTTTCTCTCTGCCCTAAGAAATTCTCTCAATCTCTACGAATCCAAGCCATCAAAACCCTCGATTCCTTTATAATCTTATCGTTTCTAGCCTAATCCCTCTCAAAAACCTTGGAAATGATCATCAATATTATGAGAAGTTACTCATAAATTGACATGCAGTCACCAAAAATGGTTCAATATACATCAATATCCTTGTAATCGTGCATGCAAAGAAATTCTTTTCCTGAATCGAAATACGCTTTGATTATGTCTTTCCTTTAATGATTACCTACTTTTGTTTGTATATATAAGTGATTAATATAAGTATTTGATTCATAGCGTTCATCTGGAGTTCATATGTTCATCAATGATCATCAACCTTCTGAAATCCTGAAATTCTACCTGTTAAATTTAAAGTTCCACCCGTACAGTGAGTTACTTAACCAGTTCAAGGCGTTTCTTGTGTATTTTATCATCTAATTCCACCATGCAATAGGGTTCTCTTTTAATCCATTCCTTTGTATACTTGTTACAAGTGACAATTCATGACTTATGTTGCTTAATCTTTCATAAGTTAATGAACTATTTGAAGAATTAAGAATCCACCGAATAATGGTAGTTGCAAAATAATGTAAAGTGGTAGCTGCACTTCTTAGCATAATTTAGTTTTTTGGGTTTGAGTATATGCTATTTAGTTGATGCCTAAATGTTTCTGGGTCCATCTTTTTCATTATTTGAAGATGTTTATGTGTTTGCAGCTATGTAAACAACTTGAACAATGATATTAATGCATTGAAGATCAATTTCAGTTTAGTAAATTTTCCCTTTTGATTTGCAGTCGGTGAAATCAATCTACATGGGTAACCCGTCATTCCATTGGATAGCGATAATGGTTTCAATTTAGTGTCCATTAATACTAATGGGTTGAGGTCGGGTAAAACCTGAGGGCTCAATTAGCGGACGACATATAGGGGATATCCGGCCCATATCCAACTTATTGTCAAGTCTAGTTGGGTTTTACCCATTTTTTAACAATTTTAACTATTGTCCCCTCATTATTGGAGAGTTTTTAACTCAAATTAAACAATTTTGGCAATTTTAGCCTACCATTGGAGATGTCTAAGAAGTCTTAGCTAAGTTTAGTGTGGGGTCTTAAACCTATTAATTGGGCGCACGAGTCAAGTTAGTCGGATTGCGGATTCGTTGAGTCCCGGATTCATCGGTCACTGGTTCATTAGATTGCAGATTTCTCGGTTTTCGAGTGTATAATTTCATTGTAATCTACCAACTCGTCTAGGGTCTAGATTTCATTATACAAGACTAGATCTAACACTTAAACATGCAGATTGACTCAAAAATTAAAAATTAAAATAAAGCGCTCTTTTTTAAATATTTTTACCTAGACAATACGTGGATGATTATGCATTCCAACAAAGTACCTCCTTGAATGCCAGCGGTTTCTTCATGGTAAAAAGTTGAGTGACAAGCAACAGTTGACACAGATGATGGAATAACAAAGGAAGTTTGCTCGAATACTTTTTGTCTCCCCATAATGACCATCTCCTTTTGAATTTATAAACTTGATAATGGAAGAGGTAATAAGGTGTATTTCCACCAAAAACCTCAATCTTCTCCATGCCAGTGATGTCATATGAATGGTCTTCTGATTTGAGCAGAAGTGGTTCCTTTTTTATGACCTCTTCAATTTTGATATTTAGGCCTTTTTTATCAATTTCCTGACACAAGAACTTCATGACGGAGCAACAATTTTGAAGGGCCTTCATGTTTTTTGGTGGAGCCACACTCTGAGAGATGTCCTTGTAGATAGAGCACTTTATATTGTCTTTCACCAAACTTGGAATATGAGCTTCATCATCCCTTAATGTTTTAATGAGATATTCACCATAGTCTTCTAGTTTTACATCACAGACGACTCGAATTTTGTGAATGACTTGTTCTTGTAGATATTCATTGTACTCCTAAATGTTTGACGGACTCCCATCCCATTCACATTCTTGAATCTCCTCACTAGATTTAGCTTTAACTTTGGTAATGATGGGTGCATATTTTAGTTCATAGTTTTCATCCTTCCTAAATTGAAAAGTGAATTCACTCATGTCCCATTCAGGCTCTTCAATCTTTTCGGCTATAATGTCTTCAATGATGAATGCAGCTTCCTCCTCTATGAATACTATGTCTCTTGTAATAGTGAGTACCTCTTGAATATCCTCATTATTATCGAATTCGACTTCCTCGTCCAGAGGGGTGTTGATGGCAGGCTCCATCCTTAAAAATCATATCCTCTAATGCATCCATTCTCTTCATACTCTCTTCTTAGGCAGCAAGCATCTCCTCAAACCATAATTTTTTTATTGGTGATGTCTTGAATATACTGGTTGACTGAAGGCTCTTCAGAAGATGGAGGTAGTTGATTATAATAGTTCTATGCAGGCTCTTGGTAGTATGGAGATGAGTAAAGATCTTCGTGACGGTTATGATATGGCAACGGCTCTATATTACTCAGGGAAGGTTGATAATGGTAACGTCATGCGTGCTTTTGGTAGATTGTGGGTGAGAGAAATTTTACACCAAGATGGTGCTGATTGATGATCGTTGTGACTCCATCTCTGGTAGTATCCACTGTAATCTTGCATCAATTCACTCCAACAAAACTACCAAGGTAAAACTGATAAAAGAAAATATAGAACATATAGAAATTTACAAAGAATTAATGATTTAACACTAAAGACACTTCTTTCAAACACAACAAAGAGTCCCTGACAACAACGTAAAAATTTGTCACGTTTGTAATATGCGCAAAAAATTAACCTAATTACCAAAGTAACGAGGGTCGAATTTCCCTAAGGTCTCCAAGTTGCGTTTACTCAAAGTGTAGAAAGTGCTAATCGAATTAACCAGTTTTATGGTGTGAGTATCACAATTTCTATGATCTAATAATTAAACTAAGAATTAAAAGACAATTAAACAAGGATTGCAAGAGTGCATGAATAATGGTGGAGAAACACTGAAAGATTAAACTACTTAGATTTTGAATCCCCATAAGCAATCCAGACAAACAAAGGACATCCGACTATTCAATTTATGCAAAAAAGCTACAAAACAATTCATCCTAGCCATTCTTTTCTACTTAGGTCATGCCCTTGGAGAACTGTTAACTTACTACCAATCCTATTATCCCAGTCCGCTCTCTCGCGATAAAGGTCCGAAACCTATACCGCGATAAATCAAACAAGAATTTTCGTCACAGCGGACTAGTCTATTTGCTCGCTTCTGAGGGTTAATGACTAATATAGTTGATTCTGGCATTCTAAGAGAAGCAAGTCGTTCACAAATATAACAAGATCCTATTCAAGAGGGCGAGGCAAAAACAAGAACCCAATCGAAGTCAATCATAAACTGAAATACATCAAACTTGTATAAATTGAAATAATCAAAGTATCATTCGTTCATCGAGAATCACCTAGGGTTCATCTAATCTAAACAAGGACGATTTTAGCTAGCTACTCATAATCATGAAGAACAAGTCGAAATCAACAAAGGAAAACATTGAAATCAGATTTTCGTCAAAATCAACAATGAAGAAATCTCAATTACCTATTCCGCCGAGTTTTGTCGAAGAAAATGATTCGCCGATCTTGATAACATTGTCGCCGATCAAAGCACATCAAATATGATGTATTGTCATCGCTCAAAAGTCTCTTATAAAACTCTCAGATTTTGTCCCAAAGGCCCCTTTTTTGAATGAAGGTGAACCGGTTTGAAATCCTTGCTGCTGTCGGATGTCACACAACACACTTAAACATGTCACAAAAGTCGATGTAAGTGTGTGACATTTAAGCCGAGTTCTGTGACAAAATCCAGCATTTGTAAATTTCGGTCATCCGGTTCGTCTTTTCTTCTATGCTTTTTGTATTGCTCCTGAATAATGCCTCGATGTTGTTAAGTACCTGAAATATACGAAAAACACTCCAAAACGATATAAAATGGACCCTAAGCGGGTCTGATATACTATATCGACATAGAAGCTTAAAATGCATGAAACACCATAAATTTCTACCAAAAGCTATACAATTAAGCATGCAAAGTAGCTTAAATGAGGGCGATGAACACGATAAATAAAACGTCATCAGTCTATATACAAAAGAACTAATTTCAAAAAAATTACATCCTAATCTACTTCAATAAGACATAAACATCTTGACAAATGTAGTGATGCAAATCTTTATCTCATTGTGCATCTTCACCACAATAACGTCGACATTGCTCGTGCCAAACATACTGAATAATAGTACGCAAAAGAGTCTTCCTGAGCAAGTAGCGCCAGAGCTCCTAGAGTAAGCATTAATCACATGTTGCAATACATCAACCCAGTTGCTAGCAGTGGCTGCTTGAGACAAAAGCAATCAAACATAATCTGAGAAATGTAATAGCAACTTCCAAAAGGAAGTGCCTCTGTCGTGCTATCGGTTGCTCGAAGGAAAAGGGGCCCGAACTCTCAGGTGTTGACTTTGATCGATAGCTATCGACTTAGTTGAACTTTCGCCTCAACTTTGTTGATGCTCGTCTTGGTTGGATGGGGTTTGGGTTGCAACAACAGTATCCGAACTATCCTACTCCATCGGTTTACACCCCGCAAGACGAGGGGGAAACTAGCATCAAGTGGGAGGATGAGGTGGAGGAGTGAGCCCATAGACCTTGTTATTTCCTTTTATTCTCTTGTTGTTTAGTACTTTGTGACTGAACTCAAGTGTCCGCCCGAATGTCAACAAGATCTAGAGCGAAACCTCATCCTTAAACTTCAACTCTCCTTATCTCCTGTTCTGCCTTTCTCTTTTTGCTGTGGTACTATCACGCCCATGGTGACAACACACCACGATCGTGATCCTCAAACTGTTACGGGCGTGGTGGTTTCGTGAAAACCACGCCTGTGGTTAGGATACCACATTCCCATCACGACCATGGTCAGTAACCCATCATGCATGTGGTCTCTGCATAACCACATACATTCTCAAAACTTCTAGAGCTCCTTCTCCGACATTACCCTTTGCTTCTGGTCATCCCAAATAGGATAGACTTCCACCTGTGCTTCTAGACTTAGTCCTCAATTAAACATCACGGGCTTCTTGGTGAAACACTAAAAGGAACAAAGACTACTTCCTAACTCAGATTTCTTTCCCATTTTGGATCAATAAGGAAAATTTATCCTATTAATGGCTCTAAAGAAGAGTTCTGCTCCTAAAAACTCCTAGAGTTTCACCCCTTTCTTTCTCCTCATCTTACTAGCTCTACTAAGGCTCAATACCAAGTCTCAAAATCAAAGATCCAAGGTATCTATATCCTTAGTCCATCAATACTTTACCATTTACCTTTTTGGAGCTTGTAGGAAAGCGGTCATTCACTTCTGTCCAAACATTTTCAGAAACGTTTCGCTATTCGTTGAAACACATTTTACCTTGAATACCATCCCCTATAGAAAATCCGATACCGTTACAAATGTGGAATACCTTCTCCTCCTTGAGTTTTGTGACTCCTTAGAGGAGCAAGTAGCACACCTATAAGGTCAAAGACAAACCAAGCTTTGATACCTGTTGTAGAAGCCAACCCAAGAAGAATTCGGTAGAACCTTTAATTCAACCCATGCAACCTACTCGGGTTATAACTAGACCAACTTTCACACACATCTGATAATAAATACACATAGAAAAACATTTAAGACTGAACTGAAACCTTCATTAAATCTTTGAAAACCGATACGTCACGGATCCTAGATCCTTAATTATAAGTCAACAAGGAAAGAGGAGATACAACTCCAAATTCTAAAAGCAAAATACATGAAAATGATATATACTAATATCAAGACCGACCAGCTCTCTCTCTCTCTCTCTCTCGACCATTAGCTCCAGTACTTATGACTGAAACACATAGATGCATATAGAAAGACAACATCCATGAGTTCAATGCTAATCACTTAGTGCGTAAACGTCATCCAAGGCGGAACTCTGTTCGAAACAAAGAAAAGGAAACATCATAAAAGATATCACATCAACTCCTCAACTCAATCCTAGTAATGTGACCCTACCGGTCAGTAATCATACTCTTAGCATCAGCTACCCCTACATCAGCCCCTAACATCATATGAATAGCCTCATAGTGGATTATACAATGAAATCATTCTTAAACCATGTGAGCAGCATCTATAGGCATATTTGACACGATCCTGAACCTTCCCTCGTATTCCTAAGAGATTACCAATCTGGGGGTGGGTGACTGATGCATTCATATCATCAACATCTAATCTATCTAACCCTATCGTATCCTGTTCTAAATAGTGAATCACACACTACTGTACAACCCTTTAAGAGCTTCATGCTCAGCATCATTTAAACCTTTTGTACCGTAGATCACATGTTACTTTATAACCTTTGAGAGCTTCATCCTCAACATCAACATCAACATCAACACATGGGAAATCCAGTCATCAGATTCCCCAACATCTAACCACAGATTCACATTGGACTAAGCAGAAAATAAAAATGAACCCCCACAAGGGTCTGAATTGAGGAAGTCGTCCAAATGCTTAGGTCTATTCTCCTTCCAAGACTCAAGAGGAAATACCTTATTGACTCTCTATATCTCCACTCTCAGCCAGGGAAGTATCCACTCCTGTCCTTTCCCTCGATTGACCAATCTCCGAAGTAGCATCGCTCGTCAAGAAATATACATAATCATTATATATCACAATTCTCGTAAAAAACTAACTTGAAATCAATTCTAACCACTTCAAACTGCTCGAAATAGATTTATCAATTACAACTTGGTTCGAAAGACTGATTAAAACCTCCATTTGGAACGAAATCGATTTTAAAAGACAAAACTAACCAACCTGACCAAGTTTGACTCGGACTACACAAATTGACAAACTGATCCGACCGGTTCAACCCAAGACCAAAAACAAATTGGACCATTCAACCCCAATTAATTGCACAAGGGTCAAAAACTGATTTTGCCACTAAATTCAAAGAGAAATCAGATCTGTCAACCCGGTTAAATCAAACTTATATCGGGAACTAAACTAACCGACCTAACCGAGTCGTAATTAAATTGAGACTCCTTTTTAAACTCATGAACGGATTCGGAGACTAGAAAAATGAGACATGATATTACACCCAAAAATTGAACTTGTCTAGTTGACCACATCGAATTTGAACCAGAGAATCAAACCGGAAGTACTATCCGGTCCGAAAAACTTTTCCAGAGCTAAAATTTTATTCAAATCTCGGAAGGAGGGACTCTTTAAATGATAAAATTCATTCTAAAACTTAAATTTCTCTTGAATATATCATTTTCGGTTTAAAATACAACTTCTCGATCCGACATTTCAACTATGCCAAATTACTAAAGACTGCCCGAACCTATCTGTAAGCAATAAATAAAATCCGGTTTACAACAGACCCGGACCAAAAACAGTATCCACATCAAAGACCTCAACAATCATAGAAAACATAGAGGACATCGCATATTCCAATGGGAGTCCCATTAGTGAAAACAAATAAATCATCGGTAAAACAAATATGAGTCACAAACAAATAAGGGATTTGGCCATTTTTTGCTGCCTCCTGTAGCAAGCAGTGAAAGATCTCCATAACAATAACAAACACGGAGGGAGATAAGGAATCCCCTTACCTCAGACCTATTTTCCAGCAAAATAACCCACCATTTCTCTAATCAAACCATGTTGAACACAATTGTTGTCACACACTTGACAATTAATGAAATGAACACATCACGGAAATCCGCAGCCCTCATAACAACAAATAGAAAGCGCAAATCCACAGAATCAAAGCCTTTCTTAAATTCACTTTCATCATGCAACAAGGAGAAATATACGAATTTACAAGTTTTTACCCCATAAGAATATCATACAACCTGCCTTCTTTTGACGAGCAATCAATCAATCGTCAACTAATGATCTTTGTAATGCACTTGTATAAGACATTACAGTATGCAATGGGTTGGATATTAGTGATATTACTAGTATAAGATTTCTTTTGATAAGGGCCAACAAAATAGAATTACGAGACTGCTGTAGTTTTCTTTTGATAAGTACATTACCTATTTCAAAGAAGTTGTATACTGCTGTAGTTGGTAGAGAATGAAATTGGTTTGTCCAAAACGTTTGTTGGCACGTGGGGAGCGTGAATTTTTTTTGAATTTTTGGCGATCTCCTCCTTCGTATTTTTGCAGGACGGCACGTAACGCCTCTGGTTCCTTCTCTTCTTTTCTCTTTTCTCTTGGGTGACTCGATGATCTCGCCGGTCACGTCTCTTGGATCTGGAAGCGGTGAAGATCATAGAAAATGTATGGCTCAACCTTAGTAGGAATTGATTGTTAGATCTCAGGATTCTGATATGAAGCATGTGGATATACCGTAGTATGCTTTTGTGTATGGGATGCTCACAATCCCGAAAGCTATCATTAAGAAAGGATTGGCCAAGCTGCATGCGGTTTTTGTCGCGCAATTTGTGGGATCATCCCCTCCAATTCGAGTCCTTTCCTTCATGATCAACATGTTATGGGGGGTTTGAGGGGGAGATTGTCCTCTCCAAGCACTCTGAGGGATTTTTTTTTCTATTTGAGTTTTCTTCGATTGCTCTTTGTAAATGGGTTTTGGGCAGGGTCTGCAACATTCACCACATGTCGTTGGTCCTTCGTCAATGGAATCCAGACACGAGCCACTGGATCTAGAAGTTAGAGAGGTGCCTACTTTGTTTAGGCTTCAAAACGTACCTCCTCACCTTATTACCAAGGATGATTGAATGGTTAGTAAATAGTATCAAAACTCCAATCAACAAGTATATTCGTGAAGGTTTCAATGTCAAGGTATGTGTGCTTAAGGGAAAGGATAACGTATGCCCAGAGAATATTGTCATCAACCTTGAAGGTCAATTTATTACTATTCCTATTGACATACCTAAACCTAGAGTGCATGAAGTGAAGAAACATGAACTTACTTAGAAGTAATGGAGGCCAAAATCCCAGCCAATCACAACTAAGCATGCTTTGATTCTAAAGTAAGACCTTCATTTACTTCTTCTTTCCCCTGCGACCCCAATGACCTCTATTAGCAGCAGGCACAATCTTCATATAATCTCCCAATGTTAGTTTAACAGGACGCTTCTCAGATTCAACAATAAACAATTTCAGAATCCTCAGACTGCTCGGTCCCCTCATATTGTTCAACATCTTTATCCCCAATTTCACAAGCCACTAGAGTTACCAACCCCTTATTTATATCACTCTACTAAAACCACACTTTTAGGATCAGGGAGTTAGGCTCCACCTCTATAGAGGTCTCAGCCAACTCTGCATGTTGACTGGGAGAACTCACCTCCACTTGTTACAAAGTCTTAAGTGGTTTGTTCCACTCCCCCTCCATCATGAGAGTCACTAGCAACCTCAGGTGATGCCTCCCTTCAAAAGTGAGGCTTGAAATCATTACATGTCGATATACCAGTGTTCACAACAAGCGTCAGCTGAGCTTTTTCTCTATCCAAAACGGCTTACTAACCTTTACACTCTTTTGATACAACCTTGCATGTGGAGATTCCGCAAGAATTCAAACAACTGCTCCATCAATTCTCAGAGGATTAACATCTGGACATCGTAATCCTTGCTCATCAAAATGAAAATCTAAACAGTCAATCCCTCACGAACAAACTTATTGATGGGACACCTGAAACGACTAACAAGCCAGCTAATACCATTCTTAGTAATCATATGAGGAGGTACACCCTTCAAAACAAGCCAAGTAAGACCCGTTTTTACCTCCAAATCCAAAGGTTGTATACCAGTAGACTATTCTCTTAACACCATAACATGGTGATGTATATTCCATCAACAAAATCAGAATCCAGGACATCGAAATAAGGTAAATCGGAATTTTGCTTACCTACAATCGAAGCCCAGGAAGAGAGATCTCCATATCCTCCCTTACCTTTCTCCGATTCAGCTCCAATTGTAAAAACTTTCACTGGGTAAGATACATCAAGGGAGCAACCACAGTAGTGGCAGATCTAGGAATCAGATTGGGAATCTACTTCGTATGGGGAGGAGAGGAAGCAAAAGAAAACTAATACGTTTGTAGCGTGCGTTCAAAAATAACCTAATTATCGAAGTAACTGCGGTCAAATTCCCTCGGGTTTCAAAGATATATTTATTCAAAGTAATGTAAAGTACTAATCAAATTAACCAAGTTTGTGGTATGAGTTCCACGATTATCAAACTACCAGTCAAAGTAAAATTAAAACGAATAAAAACAAAGGTTGCAAAATTGCACGGATGGGGTTTTAACTAATTCAGATGAAACTGCTTAGATTTCTAACCCCCCTAGGCTATCCAAACAAACAACGGATATCCAATTTCTTCAATTTATGATGTAACATCCCGTTCGAACCATACTAGTAACATTAATCGAAATTACTTGGTACACACCATTGTATACATTCAGGATAACAATTGTTATCCTTATCATTTAATCTGTACACAGAAAATTGGAAAAGGCGTACACGTGCATGCATGAGGAGATGCTATCCTACCCTCACATCATGACAAAAAACTCTAGTTAGTTAGATTGTTCCCTCACC
The DNA here is from genome assembly GCA_030674075.2 of Linum usitatissimum. Classification (NCBI taxonomy): domain Eukaryota; kingdom Viridiplantae; phylum Streptophyta; class Magnoliopsida; order Malpighiales; family Linaceae; genus Linum; species Linum usitatissimum. Next base: position 294,901 of record JAUJYP020000368.1, on the reverse strand, counting down.
TCTTCATGTGTACTTGTCATTTGCTTTCACTCTAGGGGAATGAAACGTAATGTATTTGAGGATAAGGTTAAAAACAGAATGTGAGGGTATATAAAGGGGTGATAAGAATGTTTGAAAAAGAACAGGAAGCAGTGAGTTTATAATAGTGCAAACATAAAACTAGTACGAGAGCTAGTTTACAATACCCTGTGTTGGTCCTCGTTCATAGTTCGATTGGAATTAAGGTTTTGACTCGGAAGCTTATATCAGTATTCTCAAGGATTATTTCTAGTGAAGGTCTCCTGCGTATCCGACCGGGTTAGACGTTCTATTATGAGTTTATTATTATTAAAGGTCATATGCATGATAGGGTAATGGCCGTTCAATCCTAAGATTATATATGCTTCTTTATCATATTTATGGCTTAATATGATTCATGTTTTGCTACTTTGCTGATATGTCTGATTTAATATATGTGCTAATCTTAGCAGTAGCTATTACTGATTAGTAAATAAATATGGTAATTGATTGATCACCTAGTTAGGGCCCGTATGCTAGCGATTGTGCTTATTGCACTTCTGTTACGCGCTGGGCCTTGGTAAGCGCCACAACTAACTATCGTCGTGGACCTTCGTAGGCGCCACTATATGCGTCCTGATTTGGTGCCACTAAGATGTATATGGGTTGTCAGCATATGTGAGTCGGGATCCCAAATAAAATATGGATATGAATTAGATTATAGAATTAATCTTATGTGTTATATGCCATATACTTTCTATATGATTATGTGTACCTTAGAGTGGCGTAGGACAAAGATCCTCACTCGGTGATTAGCACTGACCCTTACTTTCCATTTCAGAGCGGTAGGTTTTAACGGTTCACACACTACAAATCTACATAATTGTATCATCGAGCTCCGGGGTCAGCCATCCTGGTGACGACGCCAGGTAGATATCAAAGATTGCGTCTTGATCCTCGTTTTGTGTTTTCAAACTCATGTGAGACTTTTACTCTCATCATGAGCATATGCTATGAGTGGTTGTGTACTAGTATAATGTGATATATGGTTTGTAAAATATAGTGGCCTTTAGGGAAAGTATAAGGTTACTCAGGTCCGAGTCTGTGACGCTCGAGACTTCTGTTCTATTTGTATATGCATCATTCTAGACTTATGGTATAATGTACTATAATAACTCATATATGACATTGTGAGCAGTTTCTGTATTGACTGATTAATTATATGGGTACGTATAAGCACAATCCTAGATTATGAGGAAGGAACTAATTGGATGAGTTCACAACATCAAATGATATATATATATATATATATATATATATATATATATATAGTATAAGTAGCATAACATCCCCTATTATTGCTCCGTTGTTTTATTTTCAAAACAACCCTGTTAGTAGGAGGGTGTTACATATGCAAAACGGGGTAAACACAATTTACTATCGCAATTCTTCTCTATTTAGGTCACGCCCTTTCGGGACAACTAACCTACTACCAAACCTAGAATCTCAGTCTGCTCTCTTGAGCCAAGATTTGAAACCTGTATGGCGATAAATCAAATGAGAATTACACTAAAGAGTAACCTAGTTGATTGATTTTGATGTTCTAAAATAGGGAAGCTCTTTTGAGTCAAAATAAATCTCAAGATCCTATTCAAGTTGATCAATCAAGAATAAGATTAAAAACAAAATCAATCATCAACTGAAATCCATTAAACTCGCATAAAATTTGTCAAATTCAAGTAACCATTCATTTATAAGGAATTACCTAGGGTTCATCTAATCTAAGCATAAAGTAGTCTAGCTACTCATAGTCACGAATAGAAAATTAAAATCAACAAAAGAAACAATTGAAACTAGGTTTACAAGAAGAAATTTCAAAAACCTAATTCTGTTGATCGCCGTCGAAGAACTTGACTACAAATCTTGATATGTCATCATCGATTCTAGCTCCTCGAAGTTGATGTCTTCTCGTCGCTCAAAAGTCTCTAAACTCTATTCTCAATTTCGTCAAAAAGGGTCTTCCTCAAAAGAATGAAGGATCAGTTTTTAAATATAAGTTGAAATCCTTAATGTTGTCGGTCATCATAGAAGTCCCTAAACTTGTCATAGTTGCCGCCTAAGTTGCAATATTTTAGGCGCCAACTGTGACAAACTTCAATACTTAGATTTTTCAGTCTTGCGATCCGTCCTAGCTCGTCCTAGCTCATTGTATAGCACTGATTAATGCCTCGATGTCGTTATGTACCTGAAATCTATAAAAAACACTCGAAATGACATGAAATGAAACTCGAATGGGTCTGAGACATTAAAATGAGATGAGCTTAAAATGTACACCTGAAACTTCTACCCAAATCTATACAAAAATGCATCAAATGTCGCTTAAATGAGGGCGATGAACACGGCAAACAAAACGTCATCAAATAACCATACACTTAATCTTTACTTGTCCTCAAGAAAAAGCTGATAATATCCATTGACTCAAAGTGCTTGGCAAAAATTTTAGCGAAACCAACCCCAATGTATCTCTAAAGTGCTAAATATGCAAGTGAACCTGTAAAAGCAAATTCAATCTAGGAAATAAAGGCCTCACAAAAAATTTTTCCAAGTTTTCACACATCATCATACACATTAGACTACCTCTCTAGACTTCTCACTAAGGGCATAACTTAAAGATGAAGTTGAGAAACACACACTTTATATGTTTAGAGACAATGTTTATTCACTCATTCATCTTTTTATGGCGCACTTCTAACACTAGTATTTCAACCAGATTTACAATTGCATCAAGGCAGTTTCACCCAAGTCAAAATGTCATTTATAAAAGGTTTTAATGTGGATAGAAAAGAATAAGAGGGGAAAGGAATTTCAGTGGTAGGTGTACGTAGTGGCATCCGACTCAATTTAACTCTATGGAGCTAGAGCTACTTATACTAATGGACTCTAATGCAAGGATTGTCTAGAGCTTTATACAAGCTCGTCTATGTAACACCCTCATCTTTTATGATTTCTTAAATGATTAAAATGCCCTTAAAGTTGCAAAAAACTTAAAATCATATGACTGCTTTACTGTTTTAACAACATCTTCACTATTTATCAGCTTACTTAAGTATAAAGTAACTGTAAACATAATGTAATATGAAGTAATTCCTTGTTGAATTTTCATATGGGTGTTTTAGGGATTTATCAACATTAATTTCGTCATTAGGATCAGAGTATAACAGTTTATCCCATAAACAAACTACTATTAGTAGTTCAAATTTTTCTGCTCGTTACTCTACTTATTTGAGACTCTTTAGTCTTCTTTTTTATTTTTTTATTTTTTTTAAAAAAATTTCAAACCAAAAGAAACTATGCAAAAATTATTACTAAGGAAAGACTAGATAATCCGGCATTTTCTATACTTCGTAACTTCTAGGTCCCTAGACTGAACCGAGTTACATGTCACATATGTACACAATGATCAAATGATGGCTAAAACGAAAGGGGATACGATATAATGAGGGGATAAAAAAAGGTTGTTTGCCTATAGATTGGTTATGCTAAGGGAAGTAGGACGAGATGGATATTTTTTAGTGGAGTTTTTCTAAGTACCTCTATCATTCTAGTATGTCACTGCCGAGCAAGTTCAATTTGGTATGATGCAAGCATTAAATTAACAACCAACAGAGAAGATCACTCAAAATGATTTAAGAACAAGTCTGCTATGTGAAACAGACTATCTTTACTACACAATGGTCTTTTAGGCCTCGCATTATCTTGCTAGATTTTATATCGCTAATATCCATGCCCGGTGATGACGTTCAATTTACCACGTTCATCACCAACGTCATCACCCTCATTTAAGCAACATTTCATGCATATGCGTATAGCTTTGGCTAGAAGTTTAGGATATTTTGCGCATTTCTAGCTTCTATCTCGGTTTAGTGTCTAGGACCCATTCAGGGTCCATTTGATGTCGTTTCAGAGTTTTTTTGATAGATTTCAGGTTCGAGAAAATATTTAGGTACTATTCAGAGAAATACATGCATGTATAGATGACACGAGATGAACCATGGAGTCGAAGAAAGCAAATATTGGACTTTGTTACAAATGGCGCCTTAACTTTGTCAAAGATGCTTAGGCAACATATTTTTCAAAGTTAGGCACCATATGTAACATCGTCATCCAAAAAATTGGTTGAAGATTGCGCCTTAGACTTGTCAAAGATTGCGCCTATGCAAGGCGAAATATTTATCAACCTTTAGGCGCAATCTGTGACAATCCGGTAGAATATGGGCATATGAAAATCTTACTTAAAGCCGTCTCTCCTTTATTTCAAAACAGACCCTTTTGGACTAAAATTAGAGTGAAGTTTAGAGAATTTGGAGCAACAAGAAGACATTGGTTCAAGGAGCTCGAATCGGAAACGACGAATCAAGATCGACGAATCAAGTTCTTCGGCGGGAATCGGCGAAATTGGGGTTTTAATAGATCTTTGTGTAAACCTAGAATCAATGTTTTCCATCCTTGAATTTTTTTGTTCTTCGAGATTATGAGTAGCTAAAGTCCTCATGTTTTGATTGAATGAACCCTAGGTGATTTTTTATGAAGAAATGATTGATTATGATTGACAATTTGTTTGAGTTGGGTGCCGTTTGTTTCATGCTTAATTTTGATTTCGTCTATGTTCTTGCCTAATCAACTTGAATAGAACCTTGTTAGATTTTTTGTCTCAAAAGAGCTTGCATATCTAGTACACCAAAATTAAACAACTAGGTTAAGCGTTAACCCTCATCCGTGAGCAAATAAACTAATCCGTCATGTGAGCAGTTCTCATTTGTTTTGTCGCCTAGCGGATTTCAGATCTTTGTCTCGAAAGAGAGGATTGGGATAGTAGATAGGTAGCAAATTAGCGAACCTGAAGGGGTATGATTTGATTGGAGAACAATTGCGATGGTGAATTGAATCTATGTTGTTTGTATAAATTGTTAAAGTTGTTTGTCATTTGTGAATTTGGATAGCCTAGGGGGATTCAAAGTCTAAGCCGTTTTCTCCTATTTGGTCAAACCTTCTATCGTGCAGTCTTGAAACTTGTTTTTACTTTTCCCTATCATTTGTATACTTAGAATAATTGAAAGTTTTGGTAATCGTGGAAACTACACCACACAATTGATAAAACCAATTAGCACTTGTTATAACCGTAACACTCTGGCCTTTTCTGACAAGATATTTCCCGCTTTACGCATAGCGAAGCCCTTGCGATTTTGAATTTGGGTGCATAACAGTGACCTCCAAAGAGATCACCCATTTTGCACTTCAGAGTTCTTGATAAGAACTTCTCCATCTCTCCCTGAAAGCGCGTGTTGTCAGTTAAGGACGGATTCTTGCTTATAGTGCATCGATCTCTCCTTGCTTTGTCAATGTGGGATTTGCCTAAAATTGGAATTAAGATCCGAAAAAGAAAAATAAAAAAGTCCTAAGGTGAAAAGATGCAACCTAAAGCACTGCTCGGGCGGAGGCGGGGCAAGAAAGGTGGTATTGGTCTATCCCGACAAGGTAGGTCATCTGCTCCCATTGGTTCTAATCCTACCTGTTGATAACACAATTGTTCGTTGTCGATTTTACCACATCTTGACCGGAGCTCAAATGGAGGTTGGACGAGGGAGATACGTCCGTTCAAAGACAAAAATCCTAGTCTGGTTGACGAAACACACATGGTGAGGTCTCTTGAAACACCACACCACGTGTGGCTAATGCAGAAGGGCATTTTAGGCTGAATTTTAAGGAGAGAGTAGGCATTCTTTTGCTTCCCTTTCATTCATCACCCCCATTTCTCTCTCTCCCAAAACCCTACTCCGAATATTACACTTCATCCAGTTTCAATTGGAGCCCTAGAAGACCAAATTAGAGCATCCTGGAGAGCTTGTAGTGAATATTGGATCATTCATCACCCTTCTTGCACCACTAGGAAGATGTGTGTATCTACTCTTCCCTTCTCTAGCTTAATCATGTCATCTAGATTGTTAGTTGTTAGATTAGGGTGTTGCTATGTACTAGGATGATCCCTTCATGGTGAAGGGTTGGATACATTTTGGATATTAATTATTATATGAGATTGCTTGGATTATGGTAATTGCAACTTAGAATGTGTTATGGCTTGTTCTAGGTCAAATGTGTTCTTTTATTTACATAACTGTGATTGCTTGAATATGTGTGTAGTCCATGATTAAAGTAAGGTGTGTGTGGACCAAGCTGACACCCCAATTCAACCTTTATTGTGAGGATTCCCCTAGTAATATTTTATCAAACACCTTGAGGACATTCCATTAGTCACTTAGGTAGTGACAATATGAGTGATTGGGATGTTTGGGGGTGTCATAAGGTGACTAGCACCTCTTGCTTGGTGTTTGTGATGCCATTGAGCCTTTATTAGCACCTAGGCATTTTTCCAATAATTGTTCTTTACTACCATTGGCATGATGACTTGCCAATTGGTAGTGGTATTCTATTTCAAGACATTGTCTTGGACTCTTACGAATGTCTAGAGGATAATCAAACCATAATTCATGTTCATTGTATCCAATCTATCCAGTGAGCCGGATTTGAGTGCAAAACAACACCTGAATTCTAGCAACCCTCTTCTCCTTGTGTTCCCTCTTTTTACTCTCTTGATTACTTGGTTACCTTAGTCGAGTTGACTTCATGTCCATTAGTTAATGTTAAGGGTTTTAGTTGATAATCTAGAGAACTACTCTTTCGATCAGTTTGTGAGCGTGGACCATATTCTAGTATTTGAGTAGAGGCTAGTTAGCGATCCTTGTGGATACGACAGTTGGAAGCTAGGAATTAGGAGTAATCCCTTTCCCAAGAGATCACCTACGCTGCTAATCAAGTTGTTGTTAATGCAACTCCTCCAAGTTGTAGTCCTGAATTATGGTACGAAAGGGATCATTTCCTCTTTGTTGATGCAAGATTCGACCCTTATATTGACATTTTTGTAGGAGAGAGAGTGCCTCCACACCAAATGGAAGAAGGGAAAATATGGATCACGGATGTGGGTGTAGGAGGAAGTGCCCGGCTGCCAGTCCCCGTCCTCAGCTTTGACTATCGCTCACTAAATGTCTACAAACTGGTCGTCCATGAGGCGAGGCTCCACAGCTCCGGAGCCGAAAGTCATGGAGAGACCGTGAGGCATCCCTCAAAGCCGAGGGAAGTAGCAGACTCATCCAATGTCTTGATGTATGTAGTGCCACCAAGTGTGTAATGGACACAAGTGTGGTCCTACATCTCTCTATGAATCTCATAGAATAAAGAGTTTCAAAACTCCTGGATGGCTATGAAAATAGGAGGGTCGGTCAGAGTGAGAAGACCAACCAGGCCTCCCTCATCCAAACAGTATACAATCACTTCCACTCAAGTGGTTTTTATCTCCCAGATCCCCTCAATGTCCAAAGTTGTGGTAGGCACGACCGGGAGGTGGTAAAATGCCTCCAAAAGGATGGTCATTCATCAACAATGAGACAACAGAGATAAGCTGGCAATGACCGACGCCTGGGTCGATCCGAGCAGGAACCGTGGTCTAGTCATTGAGTAGATGCTAGTGGGCAACCCTCGTGGATACGAAACTTGTTAGCTAGGAATTGGGAGTAATCCCTTTCTAAAGCGATCACTCCTCTATTGAGATGGGTGTTCCTACAAAAGAAAGGATAAGTCTCCAAACAAAAACAAATTCCAATGAACCACCCCACATTTGAAATTTGCTTAAAATATTAGGCATGGATTTAAGAAGAGCCAAAATAGAAGTGATCTCAATATGGCACAATACAACAAGTCAATTTCACGAATAATTCGATAATGTCATGGTCATGCATCTCATCTATGCACAAGTATTGCTCACTTAGTGAATTCAAATTGAAATCCCTAACATTTAGAAACACTCTACCAAGACATAGAAACAATGGAAGGTATGAGAGAGTTCATAAAAACCAAACCACGAAAATACCCTAAAAACTTAACTAGACTCCTATCATACCCACAAAGCCCCAAACTCGAAAACTAGAGTTCATCCATCCCACAAGCAATTCAATGATTCTCAATGATTCGACTGAATTCAAGCAATGGAAATGGATGAGAAGTGCTTAAGGATGTTTACCTGGTGTTTTCTATTGATTAAAAGGAAAAGACAACAAAAAACGAGAATATCGGATTTTTAGAGCAAATTCGGTGAAACTCGAAGCAAATCGTTGGAGGAGTGCTAGGGAAGGCTCGTCGGTGGTCGCAAGCACTACAACGGCGGGGTCTAATCTAGAGACAAGAGCGACGATGGGTTTTGGTTGGTTGAAGTTGAGGGAGGTTTTGTTCGTGTTTTTTAAGTACTTTGTCACCTAAAATGTCATGGCTTTACGTTGGCAACCATGACATTTAAGGCGCCAGTTGTGACAAAATCGCCAAACTTCCAGAGATTTTTTCCACCTAATCCTATCATGGTTGCCGCCTAAAATTGTGACACTTTTAGGCACCAAATATGTCAAGACGAGCTAAAATCTATTTTTTCACAATTTTCGCACGAAACAACCAAAACGAGTGACACGGACAGTTTACGAGCACAACCAGGATTCCGGTTTCGCCTCCCTATACTCGATCGATCACTTATACATGCAAACTGAAGCTGAAATAAAGAAAAAAGACTGACTCTAGACATGGGTTACCTCCCATGAAGCGCTCTTTCTTTAACATCTTTAAGCTAGACGATAGCATGCATTGTGCTCTAAAATTTCGAGGTTGTTAACCTCGACTCCATCTGGGGGCTCCTTCATGAAATAGCGTTTGAGACGATGACCATTTACTTTGAAAGTTTCACGCTCTAGATAAGTAATTTTGACAGTCCCATACGAGAAAGCTTCTGTAACTATATACAAACTTGACATATGGATTGTACCTTTTCGAGGAAAAGTCGGAGGTGAGAGTTGTAGTGAAGCACCTTGTCACCCTTGGAAAACAGCAGAATTCCTTTAATTCTCGCATCGTGAAGGCACTTAGTTTTCTCATTGTATAATTGTGTGCTTTCGTATGCATGGACCTAGTACTCTTCCAACTCCAGTAGTTGATACTTTATTTCTGAAGCTGCAAGAGTAGCATCCATATTTAGTAGCTCCATGGGCCATCACGCCTTATATTCAAGCTTGACTAGTAAAATGACAAGTGTTTCCATAAACTAGTCAATACGGCAAATTGCAGATATAAGTTTTGAAAGCAGTTCGATTGGCCCAAAAGGCCTCCTCGAGCTTGATCGATCAGTCCTTGAGAGATTGATCGATCAGTTTTTCAAGAATTCGCTTGAGCTGGCGATTCGTTACTTCCGCTTTGCTAGGATCGTAAGTGGTAGTCAAATGATGATTTACACCAAATGGTTGGTAAACTCGATCGAAAACACCCCTGGAAGCTTATGATCAAGGGAAGGGCACAAAATGTGTGAAAAGGTGTTGAATGAACTTTACCACCGTAGCCTCATTAGTTGGTAGAGCTTACGCTTCCGCCCAATTTTGACCCGTAATCTACTATTGATCGTGGGATTGTGAATAGGGCCCATAAAATCGATACCCAACACATACAAAAGTTCTACTGGAAATTATACTGTTTGATTCATATTGTTCCTATTAGATATATTTCCTGTACATTGGCATCTATCACACCTTCTAGTGAAATCATTACAATCGCAAGAAGGCCAATACAAACTGAAATTGAGTACCTTGCGAGAATTGCGATTTCCAATGTGATATCTGCCGGTAGGTCTAGTGTGGCAGTGTCCCAGGATGCTCTCTACTCCTTTGATTAGAATACAACGGGAAATGTTTCCATCAGCTCCTACTCGAAAGAGGTGTCGATCGTCCTTGAAAAATATTACGCTTTCAGCAAAAAGGGTCTTCCTCGAAAGAGTGAAGGAACAATCTTTAAATAGGGGTTGAAACCCTTATTGATCTTGGTCGTCACAGAAGTCGCTGAACCTATCATAGTTGGTGTCTAAGTTGCAACATTTTAGGCACTAACTATGACAAACTTCAGGATTTCCGATTCTTCCTAACTCGTCCATGCATGTTATAGAGCTCCGATTAATTATATGATGTCGTTATGTACCTAAATCTATAGAGTAACACTCGAAAACAACATCCAATGTACCTCGAAAGGGTCTAAGACACTAAACCGAGATAGAAGCTTAAAATGTAAAAAACACCCTACACTTCTATCCAAATCTATACAAAAATTTCATTAAATGTCGCTCAAATGAGGGCAATGAACACGGTAAATTGAATGTCACCAAAGACGATGGATCGACCATAGAAAGACAAGAAAGGATGAAAAAGTTGAGATGGGCGCAGTGCGTCATCGGCAAGACAGCAAAACGATGGTGAGTTTAGTCAGTCATCATCCTCTTAGAGAGGCATCTGACCTCCCTAGTCACCCTTGAAAGACGTCAAAAATAAAAAGAACAACTTAATCTTTCAAAGCAAAACTGCCGAAGAAATGGATAAAAAACTAGCAATCTAGGTGGTATGCATATGTAAGTAGTATTGAAGTTTCTTCTCATCAACCCTTGAGTTAAATTTGGCTCTCACACAATCAGAGATAAAGCAGATCATATAAGCAGGTGAGGTATGAGCACCATCAACTATCCCTTTGCATTGCTCCTTCCAAATAGAGGAGACGATGAGGCACCAAATCAAGCACTTAGTCTTATGCATCTTTGATTTACCTTCCCAAATTTGATAGGCTAGTGCAACATTATCTTCCCAGTCTTCACAAGTAACAAGCTTTGGGAGAAGAGTACTAAGAATCGTCTGTGAGTAACTACATTGAAAAAAGAGATGTCCTCTTGCATGCACACCTTTGCTACATAAAACACAAGATGTGTCAATCGTGATCATCCAATTTGCAATCTTCTCTTTAACCTCAAGCCTGTTGTTTACACTAGCCAACATATCACACTAGAGTTGGGAATTTTCCATCCATTCCATACAAGATTAGCCCAAGGGACTTCTGCCTGTTTTGGTATGCTTTTCAATGTCCTTCAGGAGGGTTTTCGGAAGCAAGAAAACAGACATCCAGTATTTAAGTATCCCTCCAATCACCGAGGAGATAAGTTGGATTTTTCTAATATAAGACAAGCTTCTAGCTTTCCAATCAGAAATTTGGGAGGTGATTTTATCAAAGAGAACTTTAAGTTCAACAGCCTTAAGCTGACCTGAAGTAAAAGTTGGTATTTTACTTCTTAAAATATTGCATTTATTTTTATATCCCACTTTTCCGAGTCTCTTTCTTCTTAAAACTTCCAGATTTGAAGTGTAACTCGGTATCACAACACCAAAATCTATACTTGTAAATTCATAATGCACAAAAAATCTGTACCTCGAATCACTCACATGCACCTCGTCAAGAGAAAATAATAGTATTTATCCGTACATGTAATTGACAACGGTATCAACATCAATGAAACTCAGCACCTCCAACGGTTCAAAAGTACTAAATCACAAATCACTCAGAAAAACAAGTACATAAAAACATTAATTAGAAAATAAAACAATATGTACGTGCAATTACTAACAAATATTGAACATGAATAAAGTAAGTACCTGCGTTTGATTCAAAGTACTAGAACAAAAAGATCTAAATAGCTTACCGGCTCTAACTTTTTGGATTTGCAACGATGACGACTTAATCCATTAATCCCTTTCTTCTCTAATCTGTGGTGATTTGAGAGGAAGTGGGAGGAGAGGCAATACGGTAAAATGGATTTACAATAGGATTTTTGTCAAATTAAAATTGATGATTGGGATATCATGGGGACTGGGTGTTTCCGATGATGATGTTGTAACGCTTATAAGAAAAAAAAGAGGTGGTGATGTTATTGAGAGGGGAAGTAGATAGAAAATGATTGGGATTGGTATTTCAAAAGGAGGGGAAGGAGAAGAAAAGAGTTCAACAAATTAAGAATATAAGCCACCGGTGGCCAATCTTTAGTTGCCCGCGTTGATGTGGGTCGCCACTATTTATGCTACTCCTTTGATAACTACTTATAAAAACCATGTGCTGAAGAATGAACTAGACAGTTAGACCAGGATGGGGCATACCGAGTGCATGATGGAAACTCCCTGAGGAAGCAAGGATTAAAGCAAAAATTTAGTATCAGATAGAGACACTCTACAGTAGTTACACTAGGCAATGTGGTAGCAGGTGCCCCGAGGCCATTTATGTAGGGAGGAGAAAACCTATTATCATTCAGCCCCATCCCATTAATATGCGAGAGTGTGACGAAATTAACTGATGTTGTACAAGGCAAAGGAAAATGGCACAAGAACTGGGGACAAGACACAATGATTCTAACTCAACTCTAACATGTTCCTTCTCCACACAAAAAACTTCTCCAGTATGAAGTTCTCAGCCTCCTCTCCCACTATCCATCTTCTAAATCCGTTGTCGTTCTCATGGTTAAATATTCTCTTTATTAGCATTCATTCTCCTAGTATGAGTCATGTTTTCCCTCGTAACCTCGAGTAGTCTGCTATATGGATTAAACTAATTGTTCAACCGGGTCGATTTAGAGTCGGGATGTTACAAACTTGTTGGAATGCGCTCGGCTGTGATGATGGGTGCAACCAAGCGAAAGATGGAACTTGACTCTAGAACTTCGATTCATATTGATTAGGAAGAAATGTTTTCTTTTATTGACTGAATTTATGAGGTTCGTCTTAGCTGCATTTATAGGTTTCAAGATCAATCCAACAGTTCAAAATTATTCTTTAGAAATCATCATCATTGATAGTAATGCAGGAGTAGGGAAGGAAGTTCCTGATTTCCTGATTTTCAGCTAACAACCATAATGAGTTATTTGTTGAGTAGCTAAATTGGAATTTTTCGTATTATTATTGGTCGTTTGAATCAAACGGATCGAGCAGAATACATTGTTTTACTAATCAAGCAAACTCAACGTTTTACAGGGAAATTTTTTTTTAAATAGAAAATTAGGTAGACAGTCAAGTCAAAATCTAAACTAAAAAAATGACAATTCTCAAGACTTACGAGATGAAAAAAAATGACGTTAAATTAAGGTCATGTTGGTTGATCATATTTGGCGTCGGTTGCACGGTAAGTTACGGGTCAACTTTGTTTTCACTTACTTTTAACGTCGGTTGAGACCGATGACAAGTTCATTAACTGGCGTTATTACATGTCTTGGATCCGTATATGGGTCGGTTTATGACCGATACTAAATATATTGACCGACGGCAAGTTTGATTTAAAGAACCTGATTTTGTCTAGTTTCAAGAATTTCACATACCCTTCAATCCACTAAACCTGCACCAATAATAAACTTACAAACATACACATTCAAACTAATATTCAAACTAACATTAGGACCAACAACCGAACCAAGATTCAACCTTTCATGTCTCTACACATTCTAGATCACCTTACCGCTATCTTAAACGCTTAGGTAAGCAAAGAAAATCATCTTCCTCCATGTCTTCTTGTTCCTCTTCATCTTCTGGCACTTGTTACTTTCCTCGTGCCATTTCTTCCCTCATCAAGCGAACTTCTTCTTCCAAAGCTTGGACACGATCTAGTGCCATCGATGCGGTAGGAAAACTCTAGGAGATGAGAATGTTATTGACTACCGTCTCTAATGGACTGTCCAATGCATTTACCCTTCCTACTTAGTCAAACCTATTAGTGTAAATGTAAGATTAAGAGTTGATTATTTTCTAATTACATGTGAACGGAAGTAGTGTAATGAAAACATTTTGAGAAGGAGTTAGTCCATATCCTACTCCTCGCACTCGGCCATTATGCTCGACTCCATTGACATGGCCAAGCGAATCATTAGGGGCAACGTGTTTGAGAACTCCTAGGGTGTTGTCAAATTCAATAATCTGAAGCTGCAAAGTAAATATTGATATTACTTCAAAAAATTTCTAACTTAGATCAATATTATCTTACATATGTTCACAAACTTAACGGAATTTTTACTAACTACTTGTGGATCAGTATATTCCCCAGTTTTCTTTGTGTGAGTTTGAGCATACAACTCTCCCCTACTTGGTGCTTGAACGGTTCTTTCCCTCTACATGTAGTAAGATCTATTGTAGTTAGGATTAAAATGATTTGAAAAGAAATAACACTAAGAATTTGTTCACTACTTACAATTTCCAATCCTCTCACAAACAGCTTCTTTGAGCCACTAGTGTGCGATGCATAAAATAGCTCTGTTTGCAGCATTCTTCTTAGCTATTGCATGTATATTTTAACAACCAACTATTAGAATATGTACATGACAGAAAGCATATATAAACATTCATTTTCTTACCATAACTTATGCTCTCTTCTTGTAGTCCACAAATTGTGTCCACGTCGGTATTGGAATTTGTGCAGGCTTGGCTGCTCTAGAAGCTTGTGAAGAGAGTGGTTTTGGGATGTTTTTATCCTTCAACACTTGTTCTTTCCACATCCAGACTCGGTAGTCTCTCCATTTCTTTGCAATATCACCCATTATGTACTTTTTAGCATATTCAAATGTTGTATCCGGTTCAATTACGATCCGATTCTGTAATTAAATACAAACCCAAGTTAGTAAATAGTGTAGCTTAAATGGAAAATGGATCACAAATTACTACTTACTATCACCCCCGCCACGGCTTCTGCCTTATGTATGTCACACATATATGGTCATCCATCATAATGAACATGAAGAGTGTTGTGATCCTTTGCAATCATCCCGATGAACTGACCAAAAAGTCTACTTAGATCAGTTCCACTTGGAAATTTATTTTCAAATGGAATGATGACCCTCATTCCAGGATCAAGAGTAACCATTCGTGCACTAGCAATAGACTTCATTTCCCCCTACTACCCTCAACGGTAAGTACCTCAACATCCCAAGTCTTCTTGTGTTGTGCTATCCTATCTGTAAAAGAAATTGACAAGTAAATTACATGTATAGTAATTCCAAATTAGTGCACATGAATATGCATTCCAAATAAGATACTTTCATTACCATAATCACTTATATGATCTAATCATCAAGCTCTGTAATGACACAAACTCTGCATGATGGAAAAGGGCTGACATCAAAAGATGACAAGTCTTACGTTTCAAAGACCTCAGCTTCAGACAAATTACTCTCTTTTGTATCACCCATGTCATATAAGTCTCTTGGCTTCACATGTGATGGAATGCACCATCCATTGTGAAGTTGACTTGGACATATATACCATTTTTGTCTCGTTTGCATCAATATATGGCATGTCATCTGCACGTTCACCGATGTACAAGAGGTGTGATAAGGTAATGAAAGTGAAGCCAAACACATATTTCTTCACAAATCTAGGATTCAGAGTGTTGGCCCATTGACACTTAAATAACACTACAACAAATTCTGTATAATAATTCAATTCTAGAATGTCAACCAACTTCCCACAATATGCCACTTCTCCAGCTACAGGTCGATTATCGACCAAACTTGCATAGCTTTGGGTTCCATAGCTGTCAAACACACCACTATTTTGAAATTTTTAGTACTTTTCTCGTTCAACTGTCCAAAACCGATACCCATTGACATCATAAGCATTAAATCTTCTTGATTGTCATTGAGGACCTCGAGCCAACACAATCAGCTCATTTGAATGTGCTTCAACATCTTGAGTATTTTGGATCTAGTTGTATATAAATATGTGATTAGAAATCCTAAGAAATTTGCAAGTAAACCACAAGTAGGTCAGTACTTATTTGATCTTTGAACCAATTAACAAAGTCTTTATAAACAGCTTTGTCCACTATAGATGCGTTTTTTCCACGGAGATGTTATTTAGTATGAGTCCGGAATTCCCTAATATTCAATGAGATTAATTAGATAACTACAACAAGATAATCTATTCAATATGTACAGGAAATCAGAAGCATTGGACTTACTCTAAAAAACAACCAACTTGATTGGAATTCATCAAAACATGTCGGTGCCCTTATAATATTTCCATATCAGAAAGTAAAATATTGTACACCACCAACACGCTTTCCAACCAAAGGAAAGGTAGATGAATCAGATGTTTGATCAACAACTACATAATGCACTCGAGATTCACGGTTGAATCTCGTCTGAACTGCAGCTTTGAAATACAATGATGTGAATTTGAAGATTTCTTCAGAAATCCAAACTTCTGCTATAAAACCTTCCGATGTGATCTATTCCGCACAAAGGATTTCAGCTTGCCTAAAATCTGCAAATAAACAAGACTAAGATTCTCACTAAACAACATCATTATAAGCACTTAGACTTATGGAAGCAAGAGTGATATATTAGTACCTTTCAATGGGATACATCCATCGATAGTATACTGGTCCACCAAATGGACCACAAGATGAACCATTACTATGAAGAATGATCGGGAGGAATAACATCTCCAACCTACACAATGCCACAACTATCCGTTCTTGAAGCTTGTCTAGCTCATATGTACAACTTCTGCACATAATTAGTTCAAGCATGAAAAAAACTCAACTAAGACCAAATACGCTTGAGAAGGTAGACTATTGCGAATAAATGGTAATAGCTCATGCATCCGAATGTAACAGTCATGAGTTTTCAATCCTATTACCTTTCGATTTTCTACATCAACACATATGGATATGTTACTTGAGCATCCATAGGGTACACAATATCCTTTAAAGTCTTGCGCATTACTTCTATTTATTGCTAGCCCAAGCTATGTAAAGAAGCAAGATATTTCTTCTGATCATCTCTTCGCCAGAGTTTCTTTCTAATTCTCATAGCCTTCAAATCGAGTTGTGCTTTGAAATGATCTTTTCTTTGATCCTTCTCATTTAATAGAGCATATTAAATGTTATCACACACATTTTGTTCAATATGCATAACATACAGATTGTGTCGAAACAAATTGAACTCCCAATAAGGAAGTTAAAAGAAGCAACTTTTCTTTTTCCATTCTTCAACCTTTTTCTTTCCTCCAATGTTTTCACTTTCATGTGATTTTTTCTTTTTTGGAGATCCATCCTTTTTTGTTTTCTTCTCCTTTCCAAATGTGACAGTAATATTTTTTACTAGCTTCAATATTTATGATCCTAATAATAGTTTGGTTGGTCCCTTTTACTCAACTTTACCATTGAATCTGGATTTTCTGATGTAAAAAACGATGTCCCATGGACAAGAACCGACTACTGCTAATGAAAAAACTTTTTAAACTACCTCCTAAACGTAGATATTGTTGATCAAAATTATAAGTGGGACATGCTTTCATTATGTAAATGTTCCAGCCAGATAAAAGCCTTAATCCTGGAAAATTGCTAATTCTCCACATCAGTGCTGCTCTCAATGTGAAAACTTCTTTTTTTATACATCAAATGCTTCAACACCGGTCCATAATAGTGTTAACTCAACAATCAATGGTTGTAGGTAGATATATATATATATATCATTTCCTAGTGCTTTCTTCCCAGAAATGATACTAGATAGAATCATACTCGTCGACATCATGCATTCCCAAGGAGGAGTATTATAAAGCATACGAATAATTGGTCAAGTACTGTGACTGCTGTTCATATTTCCAAAAGGATTGAAACCATCAGTTGCGAGACCTAGTCTAAGGTGTCGTGGATCCGGTGCAAAATCTAGAAATGTCAAGTCAAAATTCTTCCACGCCTCACCATCACATGCATGTCTACCATTTCATCAGTACTCTTCTCTTCTAAATGCCACACCATACTCTTAGCACTTTTTTAGACAAGAACAGTCTTTTCAATCTTGAAATCAAAGATAAATAGTGAAATATCTTGTTTCCTTGTCTTTTTTATTTTCTTCAACCAATTTTACATTCTTACCATCCTTGTATCTAGAGTCTCCACAAACTCTACAGACTTCTTGATCAATGTCATCTCCCCAATGTAACATACAATAATTCTCACATGTATGTATCTTATTATATCTCAACCCAAGTGATTTGATAATTTTTTTCACAACATATCCATATGAGGGTATCTTGGAAAATTCAAATGTGTCATGTAGCAGCTCTATCAGCATTGACATTGCCTTGTCTATGATATTATGCATGTACTTGATGTGATATAGTCTCAAGATAAATAAGAGTTTCGAGGTCTTTTTGGAAGCTCCCTCAAACAAAGGTTCATCAACATCCTTCATTTGTTGGATGATGTCAATGTTAACATCATCTGATTCCGGGTTGAATCCAGCTAGGTCGACATCATCTTCATTCATAGACACTTCGTTGTTGTTAGGCATACCACCACTGGATACTTCGGTCGAAACACCAAATGCATTATTGATAAGATCATGAGTTGTAATATTATCATGATACTCAGTTTCAGTGTTCTCCACTACATGGAAAGGTGCATCTACCTCCAATTGAATTGCTGCATTCTGAGATGATTGTCCAATATCTAACTCTCCATACTGACTCCGTAAAAGTGTAACTCAAAGGAAATTTCTTACGGAGGAGATGTTCGTACACATCATCTCTGGAAATCCACTTCTTAAACGAACATTTTGGACAAGGAAATATTATCATGTCACCGTCACTATTGTTTGTGAAAGGAAACTCCAAGAAGCTTTTTAAACCGATCATATACTCATCGGAAAGACTGTGCATTTTAATCCAAGACTTATCCAGTTGAAAGTCACCTAAATGAATTTAAACCAAAGACAATAGTTCAATGTTTAAATAATCAATAATTATAACAAATGGATTTACTAAATACATATTTCAATGTATACGAGATCTATTATTCAACCTAACTAATAATATACTAATTCAATAACTAGATACACATACTTGGTTCATCAAATTAAATTACATATCGTACACAAAGAAAGATTAAAATATGTCTTGAGCTTCACACAAGAGAACGACCAACAAACTTTAAACCTTGTATCGAAGAACAACTAACAATGATTCAAAACCCGTAATTAATGGTATAATAATTAAAAAAAATTAGGTCAAAGTGCATATTTACTACGTGCCTTGATTTGGACCGAAACTGACTGGTTTGGGTGGAGGGTCGGTGGACAAAGAGGCGGCGATGACGGTGGTGGCGGTGGCAGCGGAGGTTGTTCACAACAACCTAATTGAGAGATTTGGGAGTTGAAGGATTTTCGGGTCTGAAAAGAGTGTTCAAATGAATTGGTTGTCTAAGTTTGGGGTTTATATACTGGTCAACGATGCTAAATCAAAGACAAGCGATGCTAAGTAACGGAGAAAATACGTGTTACATAGCGTTGGTTATAAACGACGCTATAAACGGCGCCACTATTGGAAAATTATTGGCTGGTCAAACATTTACCGTCGGTTGCTACATCGACGGATGCAATTTTTCGTACCAATCGACGAGAAATTGACGCCACAATTTTTGGCATTGGCTAGTCAAATACTTGTTGTCGTTTAACCAATAACCGATGCTAAATCAACGACCTAAAATACGGCAAAATATGGACGCAATTGACCTCTTTTATGCAGTCTCTTTTTGTCGTCGCATGATAACCAACCTACGGGATGTTACGGAAGCCTTAACTTCCCGTCGGCTCTTTACTGACCAACGTAAAGTTGCTACGCAGTAACCGACGCCTAATACCTCTTTTCTTATAGTGTTGACTCTCGAATTCACCAAAGGTATGATTCTTAAAAAATACGTGTAATTAGTACAAAGCGTAAGTCAACAACATTCGTACCTATTACTAACTATAGCCAAAACCACCAAATTTAAGATTCTTACCAAATTCAAAAAAAACCCCAAGCTAGGGTTCGTAGATAAAAAAGTCTCTTAATCCTAATCTATATAGAAAGTTATAAATGATTTTAACATTCAAGGTTTAGAAAATAAATCTACACTCAAATACAAGACAAATTGTAATCAATTGTGTAACTCTAACCCCAAATTTTAAAAATGTAAATAATGAATTAATTGGGTGAAATTGAATTGTAGCTCGCCGTAGATTGGTGGACAGTGGCGGCAGACGATTTTCTGGGGGGGGAACCATCAGACGCTGCTGGCAACGAGTTGGCGACGGTGATTTCTAGTCGGCAAGGGAGATTTAGTGTTTGTTGCAGCAGAGAATTGAGAAGAACGAAGAAAGGAAATTGTGATGGAGAGTCCTGTCATCCCAAGGTTTATAAAGTGAATTTTAATAGCGATCACATGGCCGCTAATAGCTGGTGTTGATCCATCTAACAACGACACATGTGGCCTCTGTAAGAGGTTGCTATTAAATGTTTCTAAGAGTAGTATGTGGGTCACTGTCAAAAGTATGATGTTAAGATTGTGTTTTTTTTTGTGAAATCCACTTGTGGTACTCACATCATCCTTATTAGTAACCTAATTAGCATCAGAGCGGCCTTTCAGGACTGAAGGATGACCCATATATGAAAATCCCCAACTTGTTCTCACTTTTAGATATCTCAATACATGCTTTGGAGCAGTCCAATGCTTGTCACTTGGATTACTAGTGTATCTACTAAGTTTGTTTATTGCAAAGGCAACATCGAGTATTGTATTGTTAGTTGGAAACATCAATCTTCCAATAACTTTAACATAACTAGACTTTTCTATTACACTTCCCTTATTCTTCTTTAGATGGAAACGAGAGTCAAATTAGAGGTTTTAGAAGGTAGTGCTTCACTTTCTAGAAAAAAGGAAATCAACTTATTCACACTGTGATGTTGACTTAGAGTGAATTGGCTTTCAGTTTTCAAGACTTTGTTTCCAAAGATCACATCAGTTTCTCCTACGTCTTTCATTTTGAATTTACTTAAGAGGAAGGCCTTGGTCTCATTAATAGCATATGTGTTAGAGCTAAAAATGAGCACGTCATCCACCTACATGCACATAATCATAGAAATTGAATCAAAGAATTTAAAATATACACAGGTGTCAAAGTCATGGCTTCTTTAAAGGTTTGTAGTTCAACTTCATTCGTGAACACTCTGTTGGAAAGATTAGCAGTCAGTTCAAAGTTCCCTTCCTCGGCAAGGAAAGAGGTGAAAAAATCATCTCCAAAATCTTTTGTTATCCCTTGTCTTTTACTTATTCTAGGTTCACTGTCTTTCATTTTTGTTAGAGTTTGTGCTAGTTTCCCTTGAGTTCTTAGTTTGTTGATGGGGTCGATTATCAGGTTTAAGACATGTCTTGAAATGGAATACATTTTCAAAAAAAATTGCATCTCAGTATTCACAAATTAACATGTCATCCAATCTTAAGAATCTATAAGCAGCACGGTTAGTAACATAACCTATAAAGGCAATATCAAAGGTCTTTAGACCAAGAAAAGTTCTCTTGGAATTAAACCCTAGTTATTTCGGTAACCAGGTTATCTTTGAACCATCACTACAACGATATCAAATTTTGGCGCCGTGGTTGGGGACTTATTATTTGTGTTTGAAAGAAGTGTGTTTAGTGTTAATCATCCATTCATTATAAATTTCCATCGTATATATTTTTTTGTCTGTTTCACCTGAGTAGTTTTGTTTGAGTGTATTAATGCAGGACCAGATAGGATACCACTAGAGGTGGAGTCACAAGGAGCATCAATCATTGTCATCTTGATATGTAGATCCTTACTCGCCCCCAATCTACCAGTAACATACATGGATCTATCATCATCAACCTCCCCCAAATTATATAAATGCATCATCATATCACTACCATCATAAAGATCCTTACTCACCTCCATACTACCAGGAGCCTACACAACTATCCTTATATATCAACTCCTCCATCTTATGAAGAGATATCACTGAAATAGTAAATTCCAGATGCTATCGTAACAAACAGATTGGATTTTGATACCGCCATCAGGTCCTCCTTAACGAGGATGACGTGCTCGAAAATAAGGACATTCAGAATGTGTTCATTATTATAACAAACATAATTATCATAAAGAAGGAAGATACACTCATCTTTGACCGTGATGGAAAGTTAGAAAAATCTAAATGGAAGGCAGCAAATATCTTGAGTCATTTTTACTTTGTTGTTTTATTGAGTCAATTTATATGTTAGGTTACATATTTTTCCAACTTAAAAATAATGTTACATATTTTCCCTTAGGAATTTAATTTGATTTCTTTCGGATCCTAAATCCAACTTTGTTTTGTGAGGAGCACGGATGCCAAAACACGACTGGGTGATAAGAAAGGAAAGTGAAGAATTTCCAATGGCAAGCGTTAGCTACTTGAATGAAAACTGGAAAGGAGTAAAACATGTTTTGGTCAACCTACAAGCTGGACACAAGTGAGAGACCATAATGTTTATGGAAGAGGGGTAGTCGACTGCAAGTAGCATATTCTGAAAATATTATACAGAAAAAAATTTAAATTGGATTGAACTGACTAAATTAAACCTATAAAAAGGATTAGGGATGAAATTCGGGATGGAAAAAATACTCATTTTTAAATTTCAAAAGTCAAATTCCCAAATTCTTAAAATTTAATTTGGAATTTTAATTTGAGAATGAGAATTTTAATTTGGGATTTTGGTCCCAAACTAATCTATTCTTTCCAAAGTTTCACGACAACCATCTACATTGACAAAACCAAACCATTTCCATAACTCCATTACTGCTAATTTACTACAATGCAAACTACTAAAACTATCCAAAACAAAACCATCTCTGTAACTCCATCTCAGTAAAATTATTACAATTAGCCATTAATACTGCTACTGTTCATCTCCATTAGTACTGCTACGGCTCATCTCCATTTAATACAGCTAGTGCTACTTGACAACACCATCTCCATCAAATCTGTCTAGAAAACCAAGTTAACTAAGCATTAGTATTAATACAGCATTTCCACTAAGCTGCAGATCTTTCCAGAAGAATAACCAACCATCTCCATAGCAATACAATAAAATTTGCACAAAACAAATTGTTTCTATTCCCGTAATTCAAAAATTGTTACAATAAAATTTGCATTTTTTGTGGTGTCTGGCAGCCAGAAAGAGGCGTTGAAATAGACGCGTTAGAGAACATGAGGTATAGAATACTAGAATACTGTCTGCTGTATTCGGTATTCTACCGTTGAAAGACAGAGAGAGCTAGAGAATTTTGCCACATGGACCACATGGTGGTGGGAACTGGGTAACACGTCTTTTTATAAGCAGGATAATAGGTTGTCAAAACACAATGAGTAGAAAAAGTTCTGAATGTCAATTATGAATTATCATCATCATTAGTAACACAAGTTACGCAATCTTCTATGGATAACCATCATGTACAGTCGCCAGTCGAAGTGTAGAACAGTTGTTTTGTTCGATAACTGAAAACTAGTGATTTCATTTCTTTTCCTAAGTTCTAATGGATTAAAGACCAATAAACCTAATTGGTTAATAACCATATTACAACTCATTATATGTTTAAGTGTGATTGCCTCGGCTAATTTTTGTACAAGTGAAATAGTACACTTGCTGATATTGTGTATTGACGACATAAGACATCAAGTTCGAATCAGAGGAAGAATTGGGGGTGGCCCGAGGAAGTTTGGGATCACCTACTTTTGGTCCCGAGCCTTAATTTCAGGTATATATTTAAGGATTTTTTGAGTTGAATTCAGGGAAAATTTAAATCCGGCGCAGTGATATGTTGATTTGGCTCAATCCACAATACATTTTACTTAAATTTATGGTGTGTGGACCATGGACATAAGATATCGTATTCGATAATCCTAATTTCGATTTCAAGTTTAGAAGTAGTAAGCCCAATACTAAAATAGGTGAATTTTTTAGTGTATCTGAGAGTTTTTTTAGACGCAATTTAATCTGAAGTACTACAGGAAGACAATACGAAATTAAAATTACGTGAAATGGCTATTAGGGGCTCTGCATAACGCGGCGCTATGCAGAAAACTCCCTATTGTTTCCTATAAATACTCACTCAACATCCCATTCATTCCACAGCAATCAAAATCCTATCCCTCTTCAGAAACTCATTCTCTTCCGATGATGAGTCCTTCCTTCCGAGATTAGATAATTTTTGCAGTTGTTTTTTATCCATTTTATTTATATTTTATTATATATATATATAGTAGTTGTTTATTCTGTTTTGTAGATATGAATTATGTGGACGGAAAACCTCCTCAGTGCATCAACATCGATCCGATCGAGGGAGATGTACTTTAGGATGACCACAACCGACACATAGCAGGGAACATGTACCACAATGAGGTTAATACTTATGGTAGTAGATTTCAGTACTCATAGTGTAGTGAATCTTAATACCTATTAGAAATTACCTAATAATAATAGTTATTAATTAGTCAATGCATATCATGTAGGAATCGAGCGTCACCCTTACCTTACGTAGTGTTAACACCATCCAGACGTACAACCCTAGATTCGAGCCATTTTTTGTTGATGCGGGATTACCACTACTCGTAAGTAGCTAGATATGCTCTCGATGACCATCTCATCACAACGTTGGTGGAGAGGTGGAGATCGGAGACTTCAACACTTCCACATGTACCGTGGTGAGTGCACCGTCATGCTAGAAGATGTGGCGTTGTTGGCTAACCTGGATGTGGATGGGGATGCTGTCCACATGACTATGTGCGGAAGGAGAACAATTGGTTCGAGGTGGTCGAGCGCATCTTGTGAATAAGCCAAAGAATTCCAATATTAAGAGTGGCGGGAAGATGAAGCTTTGCTGGCTGAAGAGCACGTTTGCAAAGCCGGAGGGGATAGGAGACGGTGACATAGTCATCTTAGGGCGGTATGCACGTGCATACCTACTGGCTTGCCTTGGGTCTCTCCTCTTCGCGGATAGGTCAAGCTCACTTGTGCACTGCTCGTACCTTTTGCTTCTTGAGGACCTGCAGCGGTGTTGTCTTGGCTCTATAGGGAGCTTGGACGAATGGAGTTCAAACTGAAGGGCAATGCTTCTATGAGGGGCGACGACATCGGGGGCTGGTTGGTGATACTTCAGGCGTGGGCTCTAGATAGATCACTACCATAGCACGGAGGATGCATCTAGACGGGATTGGAGGTCCAAGGGCTACGTTGAGTTAGGGGAGTCTGCGCATTGCAAGATGGGAGAGTTGGATTTGCGCACTGGCCCGCCCAGTTCTTTGACGAGGACACACTATTCGAGGTACGATTGGGATTAGTACAAGATTTGGAGTTACTTTAATGTTTATTAGATATCTAACTTAGGGTTACTTTATTCTTATAGTGGACCTCGTACTACGGTGTGGACGAGTATAGTGTGAGCACGCATTGGCAACATAGAGTTGGTGCACCGCTTGTTCTGTTCGACATCATACAGTGGCACAGGCCAGACCGGCTGCCGATCCCGCACTGGGAGACTAGTGAGAGCGAGGTGATCAGCTTGCTTGGGATTACCTAGAGGAACGATCACTGAGCTGTATAGAGACTTGCCGCTAGCATTGGTTGTGGGACATGAGGTTCGAGCACGTGGCGGAGACCTTGTTGGTGGAAGAGTGGACTCAGCCCACCCAGACGCAACCCACCCAAACGCCGTTGCCACCCGTGAACTTCGAGTTTGATGACTTCATCACCCCCCCCCCGGGCCAGTGCAACACTTAGGTGAGTCCAGCATAACGGAGGAGCCACAGGCAGATAGAGAGCGGTACGAGTTACTAGTGGAGCCCCGCAAGAAGTAGTGCCTGACTAGGTCTCATCCCCTAGCCGATCACTTGAAGGGAGGTGGACGCCGTTAGAGACTTTGTTTATGTGATGTTTAGATGTTGGTATGTAATAAAATGCTACTTTCTTGTTATTCTAGTCAACACGAAAATAATGACAACCACTACTTTTATTCAACATCGCATAAGAAGTACATAAACATTACACACTATCACCTTTCCACTTAATACATTTACCATTGCCATGTCCTTGAAGCTCCCATTTCGCATCGTCCAAGTCAGCAATCAAAGCATTGATGTACCAATCCTTCAAGCTTATGATGGCTTCCTTCTCAACTTCCCATTTAGCACCCTGAGTAGCCATCTCAACATCCTTCCTCGGCTCCATTTCAACAAGCTTCTTATTCATTGTAGCTCTCATCTCGCGCCTCATCGCGTTCTCAACCGCCATCACTTTTAGCTTCTTGTCAAACTTGCACTTTCAGAAAGGGCAAGCAAAGTATCTCTCGAACCTCGGCGTCATGCATCTCGATGCACGTAACCCACAATCACATTTAACTTCTAATCTGTTGTAGGTGAACAAGTCTTTCGACTCACCGGGGTTGCGTACTTCTACATTATGTTCTCAACAAGACAGTGTGACAACATATTCACGTAAAGATAGGTGTTTGGGATGAAGGAAGTGTATAAATTAGCAAGAGGGGTGAGCTTGGTATGCTAGATGATAGGTTATTTATAGGATCTGCTGGCCAGACCCTGCATATCGCGCGCTACCCAGATAGCGCGGCGCTATGCAACCTATGCCTCAACGGTTAGTTTCTAACGGTTGCTACAAATTAGTTGTTAAGGCACAGGTTGCATAGCGCCGCGCTATGCAGAGCCCCCTAATGGTCATTTTATGTTATTTTAATTTCGTATTGTCTTCATGGGTTATGTTGGATTAAATTGTGTCTACAAAAACAAATCGTGTACCTGGTATACCAAAGTTTTTGGTGCACTCTATTTTTTATGAGTAACGTAGATTCATCATCAACGTCCATTTTTTTTCATCTTGATGGTTGATAATTAATAGAATTTTAAATCTTAAAAGTTAAATCGTATCATTTTTATTTTAAACTTAATTTGAATTCTCCAATGCATCATTTTTTTCCAGTTAATGGTTTGTTGATCTTTATTGAGAGAAATAATGCTAGAAATTAGGATATAGAGGCTGATATTGACAAGTTTGCTAAACTAAAATATTCCATGTGGAGTTGAAATTGTAGATTTTTAAATGAAATGTTCGGGTTGTAATATATTATAATCAGAGGACGTTGTTCATCTTCTTCTTGTTAGGCGGTGAGAGAAATTTCCGATACCAGATCCAAAAATCTGAGGACGTACGTGGTGGCGGAGATAAGGAGATGCAATTTCAATATAAGAAGCGACTCCAGCTAGGTAGGGATAGGTGGAAGAGTGATTTAAATAATAGCTGTTTTGCCCTTATTACTTTTGGCTAATATTTGTTTGCTGGCGGGCGGCGGCAAGAAAAGAGTTTTCCTTGCGGCGAATCCCGACTCTTGGTACTAAATAAATTTATGGTGAAACGTCAATCCCGCTAAAATCGCAAATGACAAAGAGATCCCCCCACTAAACTGTTGGCTAACATTTATATATATATATTTATATTTATATTTAATATAAAAGCAACAGATTATTATAAATAAGTAAAGTAGTAAACAAATTCCTTTTTATTTTTGTTATTTATTTTACGAGTTCACAATTACCTGGTGGCCCTGCCCGGCATTGGCCATTATGTGAAATTGCCGTCTGGTATTAGCGCGTCCCGAAGGTTCCACCATCCCAACTACAATCCGTCCTTTTTCAATATAAAATCTAGCCCTTCATTCGTCTCTCCCATTGGACCCAAGCACACACAATGCAAACTTTTGCTCACAGCCCCAATAATAAACAAGTCTCTTGAAAAACAAATCCCTTCTCCAGTTCTTACCCTTTCCTCTCTCTCTCTCTCTCTCTCTCTCTCTCTGTTTTCGTTTACCATGGCGGACAGAGTCTATCCAGCCAAAACCGCTGCTGCAACAACACCCGCGCCCGCCTTCCCCGCCCCCAAGTCTCAAATCTACCCCTCATACCGTCCTCCGCCCAACCGCAAATTCCGCCGTAACCGCCGGAGTTGCTGTTGTTGCCTCTGCTTCTGGATAACTCTAATTATCCTCTCCTTGATTTTACTCGCCGGCATTGCCGGGACTGCTGTCTATGTCATCTACCGCCCACACCGCCCTTCCTTCACGGTCTCCGGCTTGAAAGTCTCGATTCTTAATGTCACATCTAGCTCCCACCTCATCTCAAACATCGCCGTCAACATCACGGCCAGGAATCCTAACAAGAGAATCGTGTTTGTCTACAACCCGATCGATATTTCAGTGTTCTCGTCCGATGGTGGGGTCAATTTGGGGAGCGGGAAGGTGCCAGCGTTCGTTCATGGGACGAAGAACACGACTGTGCTCAAGGCATCGATTGCCACCGCCGGAAGTGGAGGCCAGCAGCTGGAAGATGCTGCGGCGACGAAGAAGCTGAGGAGCGAGCTAAAGAAGAAAAACGGGGTCCCGTTGAGGATAGTTGTGGATACTAAAGTGAAAGTGAAGATGGGAGGGCTTAAGACACCCAAAGTTGCTATCCAGGTAGCTTGCTCCGGGATCAAGGCTTCCCAGCCAACTGGGAAATCGCCGATGAGCGGATCGGTTTCCGCCGCTGATTGTAAGATTGATTTGAGGGTCAAGATCTGGAAGTGGACTTTCTGAAGAACATGGCACCCACCCCTTTTCAATTATTTTTTATTTATTTATCATTAAAGTGTGTTTATTTCTGATATACGTAGTAATGGTGTTACTGTAAATGAAGCAGATTTTTGGTGATTGCATTTTTTTAATTTGATTGTTATGGATATTTTGTAGGCAAAAATCTTTCATTTATTAGGAATTATCAATTTATTATTCATATATATTTTTTATCTAAACTCGTTAAAAAATGTCACTTCGTTAAATTTTGACCATTAAATTATTTATGTGGCATAACTGAAAATATATTTTAATCAAAATGAAAATTATAAAAAAAGAAATTAAATTAATAAGATCTTCTTCACCCTTCTCCTCCCATCTGCTTCTTCTCGCAGCCCATCTTCCTCCGCCACCGCGGCACCGCCGCTTTCGTTTTTGGAAATTGAATTATGTACGAATATTCTCTTGGTTCATTACATCAATTCTGTTTTATCTTTTGTGTGAGATGCTCTCAGTAAGAATAAGTTGCTTTATGGAAAGCAGATCTGAAGAAAAAAACAGAGACAACTAGAACAGGGTCGGGACTCTTATGGACAGTTTCATATCATTACTACTAATTATTAAGTTTCGTGATATCATTGAATCGATTCAGACTCATAGATCGATTGCCCCTGTCTTCTGGATTGACGAGTCCCCTCTCCTACCGAGGAGGAAGAGCTTCTCCCGCGCCGTCAAGGCCATTGTTTCCGAGATGTTCCACTCGCCGCGAAGTCGGCATAAGGATAAAACAGGGGATCCGACTTCTCGACCCAGTCGGAGTATTCCACGGATCCAGATGGGTACGTTTCGGTCCGAAAGGATTTTGGCTCGCCGTTGTCGGCGTCACCTTCTTCTTCATTGTCGACGACGTCGGTTTCGGACTCTTAAACCCCATCAATGCCGAGGATGACCCGCCGGAAACCCGACCCGGAATCCGACACGAACAGAGCCGATTATTGAATCCCTTAGGGTTTAATGAAATCGACTCAACTCATTCATTGAAGCAAGCAAGCACCGTTTCACTTGAACGTTGGTTTGGCGGGAAAAGTAAAGAAAGAAAAATTCTTTCTCCCAATATCCCCCCTCAAGCTGGTGGGCACAGGTTGTGCAGACCAAGTTTGGAAATCAAATACTGAAACGGTGCTGGGGAGAGTGCTTTGGTCAGGACGTCAGCAACTTGATGGTTGGTGGGGACATGGATGAGCTTTACCAACCTGGCTTGTACCTTTTCTCTCACAAAGTGACAGTCCAACTCAATATGTTTTGTTCTCTCATGGAACATGGCGTTCTGTGCTACATGTATTGCTGACTGGTTGTCGCAAAATATTGTCGTTGTGTGATGTTGTGCTTGCGGTTACGCAAGGCATAGAAGCGACCATTGCGGCTCGGCGGCGTGTGAGCAAGGGCACGATACTCTGCTTCACTGGAGCTTCTTGAGATGGTAGTTTGTTTCTTGCTTTTCCATGAGATTGGTGAACTTCACAGGAACACACAGTATCCCGTGACTGATTTCCTGGTATCCGGACATGCTGCCCAGTATGAGTCACTATACGCTTGCAATTGGAGGCTTGAGGTAGAAGACAACATTATTCCAGTAGCAGGAACACCCTTCAGATATCTTAAAATTCTTTTAACAGCCCTGTAATGAATGTTCAATGGTTTTGACATGAATTGGCTTACTTGTTGAGTGGCAAAACATATGTATGGTCTTGTGTTGTTCAAGTAGATCAGTTTTCCCACTATTCTTCTGTACAATTCCGGGTTGTGTAATGTGTTTTGTAATCCATTGGGGTAGCAATTGGTTTGCTTTCCAGCATATCAGCTTCCTCCAGCAATTCAAGTGTGTATTTCCTTTGAGATAGATGAATTCCTGAGACACTCCTTGCCACTTCTAGGCCTAGAAAATACTTCAATTCACCTAAGTCTTTGATCTTAAAAACATTGTGCAGCTCTTGCTTTAACATTAAAATTTCTGCAAGGTCATTTCCTCCCACAATTAGATCATCAACATAAACCAACACTGCTGTGAATGACATATCAGCGCTTTTCAGGAAGAGAGAGTGATCAACTCTGCTTTGCGTGTAGTATATTGCTTGCAATTTCTCTGAAAGCTTGCAATACCATTGCCTGGATGCCTGTTTCAGGCCGTATAGTGACTTGAGCAGCTTGCAAACTGGCCTCCTTAGTGAGTTATCAACCTTCAATCCTTGAGGGGGCTTCATGTACACTTCTTCATGTAGGTCTCCATGAAGGAAGGCGTTATTCACATCCAACTGATGTACATACCAATCTCTTGAAGCAGCCAGCGCCAGGAAGGTTCTGACGTTGTCATCTTTACCACTGGTGAGAATGTTTCCTGATAGTCTACTCCCTCTTCTTGTGTGAAGCCTTTGGCTACTGTTCTTGCATTAAACCTTTCAATTGAGCCATCTGACTTGTATTTGATTCTGTACACCCATTTGCTGCCAACTTCCTTCATCCCCATAGGCAGTTCAACCACTTCCCAAGTGTTATTTGCTTCCAGAGCTCTTGTCTCCTGATTCATTGCTTCAATCCATCTAGGATCCTTAATGGCCTCTGCATAGGATTTTGGTTCCTTTTCTGCAGTTATGCTCAAAACAAAGTTCTTATGTCCATAGTTAAGATCATCATAGGACAACACAGTATTGAGGGGATGAACCATCTTTCCAGCATTGCATATTTTGGGACATACCTTTGGAGTAGCACGACTGGTTTCACCTTGCTGCACAAGAAGCTGACAGTGATAATCCTGCAGGTAAGATGGTAGTTTATGTGGTCTGGTGCTTTTTCTGGGATTAGGAGGAGGAGAGTTCTGAGTTGAAGGTGACTGTGATGTTGTGTCCTGAGTTGTGGTGGCATCTTCATCACTGTCATTGTTAGGGCTGTAGTTATCATCTTCATGGGGAGCTGGTTGTGGTTCTGGTTCAGGCATGGTATTGGGATCGTTGGGACTTGGTGAGTCATTGTAGTCGACTTCTACAGGAGGCATTATGTCAGCGGAAGAGCTACCTTGATCAGTGAAGGAGAGCTGATCATTTTCAGTTGGAGGATGAACATTATGGAATGGAAAACGTTTTTATAGAAGTGCACATCTCTAGAGACAAAGGTTTGATGTGAGTATAGATCATAGATTTTGTATCCTTTAATTCTAGGGGTGAAACCTATGAAAATTCCTTTTTTGGCTCGTTTCTGGAACTTGGTTCTATGTCCAGCAACAGTGCTGGCATAGCACAGACTTCCAAAAACCCTTAGTTCCTCGAGTTTAGGCTTAGAGTGTTGGAGGGCTTCATAGGGTGTTTTGTTGTTGAGGACATGAGTGGGAATTCTGTTCATTAGAAACACTGAGTGCTTGACACAATTAGACCAGAAGGTTATAGGGAGGTTGGCTTGGAACTTGAGGGCTCTGGCAATGTTTAGAATCTGTTGATGTTCTTTCGACTTTACTATTTTGTTGGGGTGTCTCAACGCATGACATTTCATGAAGGATTCCTTTCTCCTGATAGAAAACAGGCATGGAAAATTCCTTGCCTTGATCACTTCGAATTCGTTTGATACTGGTTTTATATTGGTTAGAGACATAAGAGCAGAAATTTTGCAGTGAGGGTCTGGCTTCAGATTTCAACTTCAGCATCATGATCCAGGTCACGTGAGTGAAATCATCAACAATGGTTAGGAATAGAGGTAGCCATCGTAAGAAGGACAAGCATTTGGCCCCCAAAGATCAACATGGATTAACTCGAAAGGAACTTTCATACTTGAAACACTTTGAGGGAAAGATAAACATTTTTGACGAGCAAAATGACAAACATCACAGGGAGCTAAGTGGAATGTTTCTATACTAGAATGGAGCTGCTTAAGGAAAGGGGTTCTATGATGGGAAACGTGTCCTAGACGATAATGCCACAAATCAAAAGGTTTATTTCTTTGACTGGAAGCGATGTGACTAACTGGTTTGCAGGTCATCAGCTTGTACAGTCCCTTGTGCAGTTCAGCTAAACCAATCGTGGTGTTCCTCGATAGGTCCTGCTGCAACACACAATGTGTGGAAGAGAAGGTCAGTCTCAAGGGTTGCTGAGCTGTTAATCTACTAACTGAGATGAGATTAAATGTAAAGTCAGGAACATATAGAACGTTCTACAACAACAAAGTGTCATTGATCAAAACATTTCCAACGCGAGTTGCTTGCACTTGCTGTCCAGTAGGCAACGTGATCATCAAAGCATCAATTTTCTTGCTTGATGCCATCAGGGCTAGTGAGTTGACAACGTGATCTGAGGCACCTGTATCTACAATCCAAACGACTTCATCTGGTGGAGAATGGACAAAATTACCACAACAAAACTTGCCTGCTAAGTACATAAGTGTAGTTGGCTTATGAGCACCTGATGTTTGGGGACTGGAAGTGGTTGCTCCTGGTGTATCCTTGAGCTTCATGGCACTCATAAGTTGAGAGAATTGGTCGTGTGTTAGCTGGATTGCCCCTCCTTCGCTTGGTTGCAAAGCTGCATGAACTTGAGGTTTGTAACTTCCATGACTTGGGGTAAAAGGGGGTCTGGGACCTGCTGGTGGCCTTGGTCCTGGCTGTGGCATAGGCCTAGGAGTGACTCCTGGAGGGAAGCCATTTTTTAGGAAACATCTTTCTACTGTGTGGTTTTGCATCTTGTAGAAAGTGCAGAATAGTGTTCTTCCCTTTTGAGGTCCTGGTCGCCAACCCCCTTGCTGACCAGCATAGTTGATGCTGGATGTTGGAGCCACCATCGTCATGGGATCATTAGAGCCTTTAAGCTGAGTTCCATACAACTGCCTCTCATGCTGTATCATGCGTTGAACCACCTTGTCTATGTTAGGCAGTTCATCACCAAAGAGCACTTGTGTGCGTGGACCAGCAAAATTCTCATTAAGACCTCTCAAGAAGTGGATGACATTATTTGTATCTTCATAGACATAAACCTTCCTCATTGCCAGGCAATCCATATGGCTAGTGGCCGTACAGTCACAATTGAACAAGGGTTGGTAGTTTCTCAATTCATCTCTAAGAGTGATAATGGATCCATAGTATTCCGTCACTGTTTGATTACCTTGCTTCAGATTTGAAAGTTGTTCCAGGAGTTCTGCAATTCTGATTACATCTCCTTGGCCATAGCGAGCCTTCAGGCTCTCCCAAGCATCCTGCGCATTCTTCAGCCCCATGATGGTCTTCCTGATTCCTGGCTCGACTAATTGCTGCAACCAGCTCAGCACCATGATATTGCAGCGAGTCCAGGGCTAGAACATTGGATGTACTACTTCAGGTTCCAGCCTTATGCAGCAGGTCTCTTGATGGTTCGTCCCGGTAAACATATCTCTCCTACTATGATTGATACCTACTTCAGCGAAGAGTACACTATAATCTTGGATTCCTTTGAAGAAAGAAAAAAACGAAGAATTTGAATCTAAAAAGAGATCATAGTTCCGGACGGCCGTTAGAATCCGGCGATATGGAACGCTTTGCCGTCTACCAAAATAGGCAATTTGGGTCAGATAACCCGCGAAAGTGCCCTCGCTAAAGGCCCGTCCATTTGGGTAGAACATAAAGCCCCGGATCTTCTCTCTTTTTTCAAGGACAACTTGCGGAGAGTACCCGTCCGCCACAAGTGCGGCCTCTATGTGTCTTTCGATTGTCAGTTGACATCAATGAATCCCACTTTGTTCTTCGCTCCAACAGCATTGTGTATTGCTCTGCTCCAGTCTGTATAGTTGCTTGTGGTTAACTTTTTGGTGACGAGTGATTGTCTTGGCTGCTCACTACCATGAAGGTAGTAAGGATCAGCCAGGGGGTATTGTGTGGCGGCCATGGTGCTTAATTCCGCTCTGATACCATATTGAATCCCTTAGGGTTTAATGGAATCGACTCAACTCATTCATTGAAGCAAGCAAGAGTTCATATACAAGGATAAGGAAAGGAAAGTGACAAATTGCACAGCAATGAGCTAGCTGAAAATGGTCAGGTGCTGTAATGGAAAACTGCAGTGGAGATGCAGGTGACGAGCTGGTGAAGTAGTGTACGAACGATGACGTTTCATTCCTATCCGCTTTCATTCCACAGCGCACTGTTTCACTTGGACGTTGGTTTGGCGGGAAAAGTAAAGAAAGAAAAATTATTTCTCCCAATACCGATAATCTGACGGTGTATTATAGGTATCGGTTAGTTTGGCGGTGACGGTACTGTGAGGGAAGTCACTTGGGGTGGCGTTGACGTCGGCTTACATGTATTTGATGCCTTGCCGACGGGGGGTTATCTGCGGAGACTCTGGCAGGGAAGATGCGAGGAGGTCGGCGGAGAAAGGAAGGTCATCGAAAACAGAGTACAAAATACAAAATGTGAAGTTATATTGTTATATCCATTCGTTGCTTGAAGAAGCTATGACGATATCGTTTTATGCGATTAGTCGAACGACAGCGTTTTCACTATATATCAATATTGTTGTCTAGGTGTAAATAGAGTAGATAGGTGTATAGTTTTATCTTCTTTCTTCTCTTGTCCGTTTTCTATAATTTACCATCTTTCAAAACTTTCGCACACAACAGTTACCACGGGCCTTTGAATTTCGGAACCAGTGGTGTCAGAGCTAAAGATAGAGTTACTGGTGCTTCCACAGCCTTGGCAACCATTTTAAGAATGGTGGGGTGAATATTGGAGAAGCCAAATCATACAACCCTGATAGAACCATATGAGAGGTTTGATAACTATCATGATGATTTAGCCTCGACATCTCCTTAAGCATCTTGGAAACTATAAACTGAGCGACATAGTGGTTATTGCTCTCTGGTTGTTCATCTCTCGGGGCTTGCGTCGAGCCCAACTCTTGGATTAACTTTCATACTCTTGAATAACTCGAGGCACCTCTCAGGATTGAGAATCCTCAAATCACCTTTAGCCGCTTGGTTTATCATCTGCGTGTTCTCGTATTCGATATCATGGGAACATTTGTCTATCAAGGTATATTCTTTTATGTTCTTGTACAGACAGGGTAGAACAGATCTTGAAACCTATCCCACATCTTTTAGAAGAGTTCACCATTTTTCTATCAGAGGTGAAGGACCTTACCTCAAATTTCATTGGTGTTGTACGGAGGAAAAACTGTTCGAGGAAGGCTTAAGCAAGAGCATGCCAAATGAAAAAAGTATTGTGCGGTTGGTTCTCTAACCAATTATTGGCCCTTCCTTGCAGTGATAATGAGAAGAGCCGTAATACAATCGCGTCTTGTTCCACCCATCATACTTAATGAGATCATTGACCTCGAGCAAGTTCTTCAAGTGCTGGCTTGGACATTTGGAATCAAGTCTGATGTATGAGGTTCTGCTGTGCTATTTGTGCAAACTGAAACTTCAACTCAGAGTTCCGATTGGAAATTGGTGGCCTCGCAAAATTAGATGTAGTGCCATCGAGTCTTTTCTTAGTGTAGCCCCCCAAGCATTCTCTTTGCTCGGTTCACTTAACCCCCCACATGAGGTTTGACTCGTGGACGACACTTGTATAATGAGAAGTGGAGTCAATATGCTTACTTGAGCTTTACTATGATTGGATCGTTTCATGCACCGAAACCAAACCTGCACACAAACAATCAACACATCAAAGTAGAACAAACTAGGTACAAAACAAGTAATTAAAAGAAGAAAAAAAATTAAAACGAAAGGAATCCCTAAAGTAGTGGTCCTTAGATCTTTCAAAGCAAAGAAAAATGATTGATGTTACCTCACAATAGGGTAATAAAATCCCCTACTTGAGACATATTTAAAGTGTTTTGATGGCAATCGCTGAGCATTGGTGTCTGGTTTGTTTGCTAGTGCTAGTCTAATTAGATCTCTTTCAAATGGGCAATTTTGGTCCATTTGACTTGATTTATTTGAGTATTTTCTGAGGTTGCATATGTCCATGGGATATTGTTTTCAATTACGAATCCAACAGTATGAACAAGAACTCAATTAGAGGTTGCATATGTACAAAATATGGACGGAATACGAATCTGAGACTGGGCTGGACTAAAGACGCATACAGGGCTTGAGTCAACACCCCGTGTGGATCTTGAAATAAGACCCCATGGAGAAGCAATTCCACATGGCGTGCTGACCCACACACCATTTAAAACCAAAACAAGAACGAGAAAAGGAGGTTCTCCATTCCAACTTTCACCACCCTTTTGGATACGATTTTCCCACTTGTATCCTCTTTTTAGCAACCTATATAGTACATTAGGAGATCAAATTAATGATCAAGGAATTTAGGAGTATTGGATTGAAGATTAGAAGATCAAAGTGAAGGTCGAGGCTTGTTCATCTGATAATGACAAGATGAGTTTGGACAAGTCTTTCATCTTTGGTTTCTCTTTTTCTTTTGAGATCATGTGTAACTAGCACCTTGATGTTATTTGGATTGGACGTATGATTATGCCATGATTATCCCTAAAATTATAGGGTTTGAAATATTTGATGTCATGAGTGATGACTGATGTACTTGGATTATGGTTTTCTCGACCTA
The DNA here is from genome assembly GCA_030674075.2 of Linum usitatissimum. NCBI lineage: Eukaryota > Viridiplantae > Streptophyta > Magnoliopsida > Malpighiales > Linaceae > Linum > Linum usitatissimum. The sequence continues at coordinate 257,906 of JAUJYP020000368.1, read as the reverse complement.
ATTTGTGTTATGGCTTAGATTAGGTCAAATAAATGGATTCCTATGCATGACTTTGTTTAGGAATATGTTAGTTGTTAATCTAAGATTGAAGTAAGGTGTAAGTGGACAAAGTCACATTCCAATTCAACCATTTTTTGTTAGAGTTTCCCTAGGGACAATTCATTAAACACTAGGCGAGCAATCCTATATTCACTCAATTGAATGATACAATTGACAGATGAAGTGTTTGGGGATGTTGAATAGTGACTTAGCACCCTTACCAAGTGGTTATGAGGTCTCTAAGGTTTTCTAATCACCTAGGAATTTTGTCGAACACTTCGTGTTGATTGCTAGATAACTTGATTGAGAGTAGACCAAACTTCAATTGAGTGGTCTAGTCATGGTAGTTCGTTTGTAGGACCGTGCCACAAATTTCAACTAGTGTCTAGTGGAAATTCATTGTCAGAACCGTTATCTTTGTTTGTCCAACTTTATGTTTTAGGTATTTGAATGATAGTTGTTTTGTTGAAGAGAGAAGGGACTCACTATTCAGAACTGGTCCCGATTTCTTGTTTTTTCCATAACTCACTCGTCCGAATTTCGATTAAACTCTGGTTCATACCGTTGGATTCGTAATCACATCCTCTATCCATAAGATATCTGAAACCTTAGGAACACTCGAGAAAAAAAAATAGTAGGAAGTTTCCACAAGAAAATCATCTAAACTACTAGGCAAAAGTAGGCAAAAATGTGCATAAATAAATATGAAACATGCAAGATGCATAAGATGAACAAAATAGTGAAAAAGAATGATTAGTTGTTCTCAAAGACTAACTAGAAATCCTAAACAAAAGCATGCTATCATTCCCAATAAATTATCAATAAAGTAGGAAGGAGACCACAATTCAAATTTCCCAAATTCCATTAATCTGAACCGAGCAAACAATAATCACAAACTAAAAATATTTAGGTCATAACGCTAACTTCAAAGTTTTATGGAATTGAACTAGGTTTCCAACACCGCTGACCTAATGTCAATCAGATACCTGAGTAAGAAGTTATGCCAAAACACTAAACCATGAAGGATTTTCACCAAGGCAACCGGTCAACGGTGGTAACACCCAGTCTACATCGATCAATGCCGGTCACTGGGTTTGGCCAAACTCGATTTGGCTCGCTCAGTAAATCGATTTAAAAAATTATGGCCGGTTCATTTCGGTTCGAACTGGTTGGTCAATGGCTATGTCAACAGTCAACTGATGGTCAAAGATAGTCAACAAAGAGTCAAAAGGTTCAACTAACGGTTAATGGGATCAACTAACAGGTTATATGCAATAGGTCTGGGTTAAAGAAGGCTTGGGTGATGACACGAGATGTGAGTTCAATGGAGATGCACGTCGTAAGATCAAATTTCCACCAAGAGCTAATTAATCCAACGGATATGGCGTGTAGGGATACATGCTGTATTATCAATCTGATGGGATGGTGACGACATAGCATGCAACCCTCAAAAACCCTCTCTCTCAACTCAAAAAATTAAACAAAAGCGACAAAAAATGAAATAAAACTCAAACAAATGACAAACACACAACTTGGGTTAGGCCCCCAACTCAAAACCTCTTTTAGTTTTTTCAAGGATCGGGGTTGAGAGCCAAGTAGAATTCTTAGAGAGGTATGGAGGAGCCGAAGTGGTCATGGGGGCTATTGTTTCCTTGAGTGGGCCTCCTCCTTGTGGGTATGTATGCTTGAAGAGTATAGAGGAGGAACGGTGTGTGATCACCAAGCACTATGATGCTCCTCAAGGTATCGGTTACTTGGGCGGGCGTTGAGATCATTCAAGGGTGGTTCCTAATGGAGGAGTCTTTTTCCTCACATTGTTACTTTAAAACTAAACACGGATCTAGAAGGGACTCAATTGGTCTCATTGTGTTCGAAGTCAGAGGAAAGCAACGAATGGCTGGTTGCTTAATGGGAGGTGCAACGTCGAATTTTGGAGTTCTCATATCTTCATGTCTCTCTACCATCAACTCTTCATCATCCTCCCTTTCAAATTATTCGACCCCAACATCAAAGTGAGGCAGCTTGTCTTCAGAAAACATGATCCTTTCACTTCTTCTCTACCTGCTCTTCCAAACACCTCCAATCCATGAAACAATTGAAGTATATGGTCTTAAGGGAAGGAACTGACTCTATTTCTAACTCTTCTATATTAACACATGAACCATTTATTTATCCTTGGGGATTGAAAGTTCTTCCATCTCTTCATCTACTTCTTTGGATGCACATCCAATCATAATCATCCCACTCAACTAACCCTAAGTATGATAGGGATGAAAGTTCCTCCATAAGTGACATCCAATGATGATGTTTTTCCTTTGATATCTCTAGTTGGCGGAGACTCTCGGGAGTAACTCACGATTCATATCTTCCAACATAATAAGTTTATCTTTCATGGAGGAAGGAGGTTGAAATGGATCGGGTCTTGATTGTTGATCTTGAGAGGGCAGGCGAGCTTCATTGTAGCCATGGTGGTAGTAAGTTGAAGGTGAGTCTTGGTATAAAGGGAGTGGTGATATAAAGAGGGGGGGTGAAGATTGGTGTGTATCCCAATGTGTCATTGCTCTTTGCCCAATTTTCCCCATCCTTTTTGTACTCCTTCATAGATCAAACTACCTAAGACATCAAGTTGGACACACAAGACACTGAATATGATGATGAATTTCCAATAGACACTCATAGGAATTTGTGGCACGATGATGCACACGAACTACCATCACTAGATCACCACTCGATTGAGAATTGGTCCAATTTCAATCAAGTTATTTAGCAATGAAAAACCAAGTGTTCCACAAAATACCTAGGTGGTTGCATAACCTTAGAGACCTCACAACCACTTGGCAAGGGTGCTAAGTCACTATTTGACACCCCCAAACATCACATCCCTCAATTGAGTGATTTTGGAGATGCCCGCCAAGTGTTTTATGAAATTACCCTTAGGAAATCCTAGCACAAATGTTTGAATTGAGGTGTGGCTTGGTCCACACACACCTTACTTCAATCTTAGATTAACAACTAGCACAATCCTAAACAAAGTCATGCAAAGGAAAGTATCGATTTGACCTAATATAACCCATAGCACGAATTAGGTTGAAAGACCATAATCTAAGCACACCATTCATCATATATAACATCAAAAGTATCCAACCATATACTTCTAGGAAATAATCATAGCAAGAACATACATCCAATCCAAATAACAACAAAGAACTTGCTACATATGGTCTCCAAAGAGGAAGAGAAGAAAAGAGGAAACTAGGTCAAACCCAATGCACCAGTCTTCAGTATGATCTTCCAATCTTCAATCCAATACTCCTAGCTTCCTTGACCTTCAGTTTGATCTTCTATTGTGGGTACTAGGATTCCAATGAGAATGGCAGAAGAGGGGAAAAACTAACCCAAAGTTGGAGGTGAAAGATTCAATGTGGAACCTCCCTTCTCTCTTCAACAAAATTGGACTTAAATAGGCATGCTACAAGAGTCCACATGGCGTCTGACATTCCACAAGTCATATGCCTTGTGCTCAATATTCATAACCGATCCCGATTTCTTGTTTTTTCCATAACTCGCTCGTCCGACCTCCGATTAATCTTTGGTTCATATTGTTGGATTCGTAATCACATCCTCTATCCATTTGATATCTGAAATCTTAGAAACACTCGAGAAACAAAGTTAAAGGGACCAAAATGGTCCATTAGAGAGAATGTAAGCACAACATTCCTTCAATGGAAATCATCAAAATGAGTCAAACGATAGTCAAAGCGGGTGCGATTAGCACTACATTATGGAGTGACTTCAACCAGAGAAAATGTTACGAGGTGCTACATTACTCATGATACTAGAAAGCTATGATTAAATAATCGTGTTAACCCCCTACATTTGGAGTAGTAGAGTCAGTCTTGACCCAAACTGTTTGAAATTTAGACTAACGAACTTTTAAACCATTACACGATGGCTAGTAACATATAAGCACACTTTATTTCAATTCACAATAGAAGTCCATAAGGACACAAAATGGGTGAAATGTCTCATACCCCACAAGTACTAGTAGAGTTACCAAATATGTTCCCTTTATGGCCATTACACATTAAAAAACATCCTTGCAACATATAAATATACAAGATGACATATGCGTATGAGGAAAATATAAATCTAAAATTAGAAATGCGTTGAAAACAAACGCCAAGGATCAAGAAACATTCTTCCATTCTACCTAGCATCATCGCCACGATCGCTCATTGATAAACCCCTCATTAATGCCATGCCGACCAGCTATAGAATCTAACTGTGTACCAACGCAACTTAGGATCAATCTGGGAAAAAATAAGGTTTAGTGCTAATCACTAACTCAGGGCCTTAAACCCTAGGCCAATGTAAGGTGAAATCAATCATATGGCAAATATTCCATCAAGTAACACATTACGCCACTCTTATGACTCTTAACTCTTTATTCAATATTTTAATTGTGATCCCAGCTCACGTGTGCTGGATGATTTCCGGGCATTCCATATCATAGGCGACAGCTATTTAGGACCATAAACACATAGCTAAGACAGCACCGATTCGAGGTTAGATAAACATACACATAAATCGCCAGCATATGGGCCCTATTCTATAGGTCATCAAACAATTACCAGTTTATTCCCCCTAGAACAATTGTCTTAAGTGACTACCCATAAAAAATAGAACAATTCCAAATTTATATCATATATAACTATAAAGCAATCAATCACATATCATTACAAAACTACCAGAAATCACAAATACAATAAACAGCAATAATCATAAACAACTTAAGATGAATCGATCGCTACCTTGGCATGCATACAACCTTAATAATATAATAAACACATGAAGAAATGTTTAATCCGATCGGATACATAGAAGCCCCTTACCAAAAAAAACTAGCAAACACACTGGTATGAGCCTTCAGATCGAATTTCCTCTCAACTTCTGTAATCTCTAAACTCAAACAAAAAGCAAATTTCCTACCTCTCATGCCTAGTCTACCAATAGATGTATTTGTGTCCTTAAGTCCCAAAAAAATGATGACTTTTTTATACCCAAATATTATTGTCTTCTTTCTCTTGGCAACTAAGGGAACAATTATACTTATTATAAGTAGACAAAGAAGAAAAACACTGGAATTATATACACGATATTTTTTGAAATAGGTGGGTGTCTAGCCATCATTTCATTTTCATTTACTAAAGTAAGCTTCATGTTTTATTAAACTCTCCTACTCAGTCTACCTACTTCCAACACATGTAGATATTTAAAAAATATGGCTGGTGGTATATTTATTGAAACAAAATTTGGTGTGGTTAAGATGGATTGTTACAAATCCTCCCCCTTACGAGATTTTGTCCTTGAAATCTTAACTCTAGCTCTTACTAACAATCTATATTTTGTCTCTTAACATTTATGCATCACAGACAAACAAGCATATAACAATTTAAGTTTCTAAATTTTAGGTAGATAGTACCTATGCTATGTGATCAGAACATATCAAACATCATATGATACTAAGTCAATCTGCTATATATGGATCTACAAGCTATGGATACTTCTCTCTCATACTTGCATACTCACTTCCGATTCTTCCATATCAACTTCAATATAGAGCTCTGCTTACTTCTTAAAACCCGAATTTATGAATCTACAATTTGAACCGGCACCTCCCGATACACCAAATCTTCTTCCAACTCTACGTCATCTGGTTTAATCACATGGGATAGGTTCACATCATACTTCTTGAGCATACTTACATGAAACACGTTATTGATTCGATCCAATTCACTGTGTAGAGCTAAGAAATAAGCAACAGCCTCACTTTACCTATGATGTTGTAAGGTCCAATATACCTTGGGGCCAACTTCACTTTCTTTCCAAACCATATCAAGACCTTCCAAGGAGATATCGATAAACACCACTTTTCACCAATCTCATAATTTACTTTTCGAGCTTGGCGGTCTCCATACTACTTCTGGCGATCCTGGGCCACTTTAAGTCTTTCCTGAATAACCTTCACCTTATTAGTTTTTCCTTGAACTAGCTAACACAATGGAGTTCTACACTTCTATCCATGCAGTGCCTCATGCGAAGAAGTACCCAAACTACTATGGTATAAGTTATCATAAGAAAATTCTACGAGAGGTAAAAAACTTGTCCATGGCCTATCTAACGCATTTACACATGTTTGCAGTACTTCCTCAAGAGTAAGTATGGTCCTATCTGACAGCCCATCTCTTTGCGGATGATAAGCCGTAGACAAGTTCAACCTTGTTCCCAATGCTTGATGCAAACTTCGCCATAAGTGCGATGTAAATTTGGGGTCTTGATCCGATACGATTGAGAGTGGAATCTCGAGAAGTCGTAGTATGTTCTCCATATAAAGACTAGATAACACTTCATTGTTGGGCTTGAATCTGATTATTGGGCTAACACTTCATTGTTGGACTTAGTGATTCTATCCACAATTACCCACACTGCATCTTCCCCTTCTCTTATAGGAAGCAAGCCACTTACAAAATCCATAGTAATGTGCTCAAACTTCTACTCTGAAATCGATAATGACTGCAGCTTCCCCGCTGACGCATGATGCTCCACCATTTTATTTTGGCACACTAAACAAGTCAATATTTGTCTCGCTACCTCGCTCTTTGTTCCCTGCAACAAAAAATGTGGTCTGATTGTGTGATACATCTTTGTCACCCATGGATCCATTGCACAAGATGAAGAATGTGCTTCATCCAATATCTCTTTCCTTTAGTTATCCACATCTGGGACACACACTCATCTTTTATTTTTAACAATCCATTTGACATCTCACACTGATTTTCCTTCCCTTCTTCTCCCTCCTTCATGATCTTTTAAAGTTTGGGATCTTCTCTTTGCCTTTCCCTTATCCAATCATGAAGTAAGGGTCTAATAGTTAACCGGGCAATCAACGTCACCATCTCATCTATTTCCATGTCCACGCTTGAAGCTCAGAGATCCACCAAACTTGGGAGTCGCTCTTTCTTGCTTAATGCCTTTGCTACCACATTAGCTTTTCCAGGATGGTACTCCATAGTAAAGCCATAGTATTTTAGGAGCTTAAACCACCTCCTTCATTGGTTTTTTAATTCCTTCTGACCCATGAGGTATTTGAAGATTTCATGATCTGTCATAATCTTGAATATTTCACCATAAAGGTAGTAACACCATATCTTCAAAGCAAATACCACTGTCGCCAACTCCAAAGCATGAGTACGGTAATTAACCTCATGTGGCCGTAATTTCCTTGATCCATAGGCAATCAACTTCCCATCTTGCATGAACACACAACCCAAACTCTGATGAGATGCATCAATGTAAACTACATACTCTCCCTTAAGAGTTGGTAAAGTGAGTACTGGTGTGGTAGTGAGTTTAGTCTTCATCTCCTTAAAACTTGATTGACACACTTTATCCCAATTATAAGGAGTATCCTTTCTTAACAGTTTGTCAATGCTATAGAAATCTTTGAGAATCCTTCGACAAATCTTATGTAGTGACCCTCCATATCAATAAAGCGTCGTATCTCCGATACATTAGTGGAAGACTACCACTTAACCACATCTTCAATTTTCCTCGAGCCGACCTCTATTCCCTTTCTAGATATCTTGTGGCCCGGGAATAGAACTTCTTCGAACAAAAATCACATTTTGAAAACTTGGTGTTTAGCTTCTTCTCCCTTAAAATACCGAAGACAATTCTTAGATGTTCAACGTGCTACCTCCTCCTTTATCTTTGAGTATACCAGAATGTCGCCAATGAATACTAAGACAAATTTATCAAGGAATTCATGGAACAAATTTTAAACATGGATATATATAATATTAATGAATGAATCATGATGAAGAAATCATAAGAACAAAATTATTTATCCACAACTAACGTTCATGAGTTAACAAAGAACACTATAGAAATAACAAATATGATAAGGAAAAAACTTTGGTACTCCTGGCTTACTGAATACTCTCGATATTATAATCTTATCATGACCGCTCGTTGTGGTGAATGAAACTGAGCCGTTTATATATTTTTCTCAAGTTATGATTTTTTATAAATCAAATTTCTTAATGGTCATTTGACTTAATTGCAATTAATATGAGGCATCCTTAAATTATTTTCTTGTCACGTTGATACGCAGACCTGATAAATTATTCGGTAAACATCCAATCATTAATATTTGACTTACTAATCACTCAAATTTTTAAATTAAAAATTCATGTTCATTAACGTGACATCTTCCACCTTATTTAATTTATTGCCCAGAATAATTCCTTTCAGTTTATCCTATACATGTAGTGTATCCAATTCCCAATCTTTGGTTCTCAAACTTCCCATTGCATTCAAATCACACTTTCACTAGAGATTTAAACAACATCCCAGTCAAAATTCAAAAAGTGCAAAAAAAGCATTAAGACAAACTAGAAAGTTATAGTTTGTTACACTATATCTACAAGTCTTGATTGTTAAAACTATATAAACCTCTGATGCGTTGGACTGTTCATTAAGGGATTTATTGCTCTCTCCACTTTATCTGCCTGACACATTCCTTAGTCATTGTTTGGTTCAGTCTCTAATGTGCCTGTTGGTTTTCAATGATTAGTTACTTATATAGTTAGTTTATTTGTTTCTTTCCCTTTTCTTCTTAACCTTCTTTTGCATTGTACTTATATAGTTTCTCTTTTTTTGGTTCTCAGTTACATGGGCAGTCGCAATCTGTCTCTTCACTATACATCTTCACCCTTTTGTAGTATTTTTCAGCCTTTCACAACTCAAATCTCTCTCTCCACATAGCTTCGTTACTTTTTCCTTCACCCTGACCTTATTTTCTAAAATCACCGCTCTGTCGAAAAATCGTCTAACTCCGTCCTCTTCTTTTGGTGAAGGTTGAATTTGCAATTTACAGCTGGTGACTCATGATCGTCGTCGTCGCTGGAATTGTATCCACAATCACATAACTAAAAGAAGGCCGAGGACGACTACTTAGAGCCACTGCCATAGACACTGGTCCATCAAACTTAGAAGAAGAATAAGAACAAGAGGATGAAAGCGAAGAGGTTGGGTTCTTTCAGATCCTCCTTCTACTACATAGTCCCCTCTCTCAATAACAAAATGAATCGCTCCTTCTTTCCTGCGAGATCTACCGCTGTTTCTCTCATCTCAATCTGACCAGTTCTTTGCTTTCGGTATGATCTAGGTAGATGCCTCGATATGTTTCCCTTCTTTACCTGAACTATTTCCTTTTGTGTTTGTTGCTTCTACGTTTGATGTTGTGCGCTGGCCGTCACACAGGGTGTTCGCGTTCAAGGTGATTCTCACTGAAACTTTCCCGGGGTGTTGTAGAAATGCATCAAAATTGGGGTGTGTTAAAAAATACAGGTTACACTTTGCAGTCACTACTGAGTCACTCATCTCTCTCTCGATTTTTGTTAAGGATTGGACATAATCGCCATATTTGGGTATGGATGCAGAGTTCTAATTAGAAATGTACTAATGTTAATTTAAGTGACTATTGTTTAAAAATCAATAACTTACTCATTTTTTATGTGCGGGAGGAAGGGATATGAAAATAACTTCTACTTCACTTCATCCCAGTGAAATTTGAAATTTCAAGTGGGAGCTTGGTTTTCACAACTCAAGTTAGAAAGTAGAGTTGGTGACCGATTTTGCTAGGACTATAGGCTATGAAATCATGGCCATTTCAGGTGCACTTTTCAATACCGATTCATTAGATTTTTATGTATGTATTGCTATCAGATTTGGTCTTAATCCCATAATGTCGGTCATTATAATGGCCTTGATTTATTATTGTTGGTGTTATGCTCTACTTGCTGCTCTTTAGGCTGCTAAGTCCTTGGTGCAATTATTTTCAATTCCAGGTCCTCTCTGCTGGAAATATGCACCTAGGGTTTGAACTTGGTGTGATGGCAGCTCCATGGACTTGACCTTGGTGATGTGCTGGTGTTGGTACAGATGCATGGACTCACAGGAAACCTCATATTAGCCCAGAGTAAGTAGGAACTAGCTAGCATCAGCTCCTCTATGAGCTAGATGATGGTAGAGACTCACACTAAAGCTCATCCATCTCAACTTGAACTGGATACTAGTGTCACTAGCTGCGATCCTGAGCTGAGCTACTATGAAGATGGGGAGCTAGGTGGTTGGGGTGGTTACTCCTTCTCCTAGGACAGATTGGTTCACACCTCTTCGTTAGATTCAAACTCAAAATCTATGTTGTTTTCCCTCCAAACCCATAGGGCTAACTGCCTTCTTGCCTATCCATAGAGATACTAACACCTCTTGGTGCATATATTTGTACCTCTTTGGTCATGGACTCCTTGCCTATATAAAGACGGTAGCTGTGTGGGAAAACACAAAGAAACATCTATCCTAGCCTGCAAAACTCTAAGTGACTCTTATTTCTAAACCCTATGAACACGAGTGTAGACTGTCTTATCCTCGAAAGGGATTTCTTAATACCCAAGGCTTAAGGGTGGAAATACTCTTTTCGGGAAGTGGTGCCCATGGTTCCGTCTTGATCCTAGATCTCTTAACTTATCATAGCTCAAAGTACCGCTGCTTAGAATCTCTTTTTTTAACCTTCGAAAAGAGTATTTCCCATGTCCATGATTGTAGCAATCAAGGAGATGATAACAGCATTTGGCAAGCTTGAGAAGTTTTAAGGTGTCGATTTCAGTCGGTGGCAGAAGAAGATGCACTTCCTTCTCACCACTGTGAAGGTTGTGTATGTTCTCCATACCATATCCTCCATAGGCTGAGGAGGAGACAGATGAGAAGAAAGAGGAAAAGATATGGAAGCAACTGAAGTGGAACAATGACAATTACATATGTCGTGGCTATATTCTAAATTGCATGGCAGATTCATTGTTTGATATTTACCAAAATTATGAATCGGCCCACCAGTTGTGGGATGCACTGGGGTCAAAGTATTTGGCCAAGGATGCTTCAAGCACAAAGTTCCCCGGTTAGTAATATCTTAAGTACAAGATAGTCGAGACGAGACTGGTCATGGAGCAACACAATGAGATGCTTCGGATTTTGGGATAGTTTGCCCAACCTGATATAAAGATGGACAAGGCCATCTCGGTGTCATGTATAATCAACAAACTTCCGCATTTATGGAAGGACTTTAAGCACACGCTTAAGCATGGGAAGGAGGAACTGTCCCTGACCAACTTGGAAACCACTTGCGGATAGAGGATTCTACTAGTGCAAGAAGGTGGGAAACCAAAGGATTCTTCATCTGTTCATATGACAGAACAAGGAGAGCCATCTGCTTCATAGAAAGGGGAGAAGCCCCCCTGGAACAACACCAAAGGAGACCCTAACAAGAAAATGAAAGTTTCTTGTTGGACGTGTGGGAAAGCGGGTCACTTCAAATGTGACTGTCCCACAAAGAAGAGTCAAAATCACAACAACAAGTAGCCCTAGAAGCCTGAATCAAAAGATCATGGTGCTTCCACTTCTAAAGGTCGATTCTTGAACCTTGATTTAGATGTTGATGTGAATTCTGTTTCACTAATATCAGAAGCATTCTATATGCAGGATGATGAAGTGGCATGGTGGATTGACTCGAGTGCCAACAGACATGTATTCAAGGATCGTCACTGGTTCGAAACATACATGGCGTCAGATGATGATGCTGTTCTTCGCATGGGTAACGAGTCAACAGCTCCTATTGTTGGACGTGGATCGGTGGTGTTTGAGCTTAGTTCTGGAAAATGCCTAGAGCTTAGAGATGTACTTCACATCCATAAGATTAGGAAGCACTTAGTGTCGGGTAGTATGCTTAATAGATATGGCTACAAACAAGTGTACAAACAACGACCCCTATTGTAGGCTTCGGCCACTATAACAATGGCATGTTTATGCTAAATATTAATACTATTACTATTAATGGTTATGCTTTCATGTTGGGTTCCTTAGAATTTTCCTTATGGCATACTCGGTTAGAACATGTTAACTATAAACATCTAACAGATATGTTGAAAGAAGGGCTTCTGCCCTCTTTTGATGTTAATTCTAACCCATGTAAAACTTGTATGCTCACTAAGATTACACGTCAGCCTTTTGCTAATATCCAACGAAATTAGTGATGCTTGAGTTGATACACATCGATCTATGTGACTTGTATAGCACTCCGACCATCGGAGGAAAGAAGTATGTCATCAACTTCATTGATGATTACTCTCGGTTTTGCTATACTTACTTGTTGCATTCGAAGGATGAAGCCCTTGAGAAATTTCGTGTGTTCAAAACCAAAGTTGAATTGCAACAAGGTGTCTCGATCAAAGTATTTTGAACATATCGAGGAAAGGAGTTCCATGATCCAATGTACTTCAAAATTGTGGGAATCATTCATGAAACCACTGCTCCATACACACCACAATAGAATGCTGTGGCTGAGAGGAAGAATCAAGCTCTTAAGGAGATGGTAAACTCGATGTTGTAATACTCAGGTTTGAGGAATGGGTTTTAAGGTGAAACCATGCATACGGCTTGTTATCTACTAAATCGAGTTCCTAACAGCAGGAACAAGACTACCCCATATGAATTGTGGTATAAGCGGAAACCAAACTTGAGTTACCTTCGAGTTTAGGGTTGTAGGGCTGTAGTGAAGCTCACTTATCCTAAACAGAAGGTGTTAGGGGAAAGAGGCATTGATTGCATCTTTGTTGGATATGTTGAGAATTCAAAGGCAAATAGGTTCTATTTAGTTATTGAGTCTAGGGATGCCATCTTTGATGAAAATCGATTTTCTTCGATCCAAAGACCAAAGGATTTGATGTCAACATGAGATTTGAAGTCGTCATCATATGAGCATGTACCTGTCCCTATGGACAAGTAGACTTTGCCTCATACGAGCAAGAGGCTGGCCTTGAAGAGTCCGTTTAATACCAACTTCAACGTATATCTGATCGAGGGATCTAGGATGGAACTAGGACCGCAATACTTGTACTACTACAATATTGACGATGCCCCTAGTACATATGAAGAGGCTATGCGATCGCATGACGCCGCCTTTTGGAAGGGGGCACTCGATGAGGAAAAGGTTTCCAGCTTTGGAAACAACACTTGTATATTAATGGATTCCCCATTAGGATGGAAAGCGTTAGGAAGTAACTGGATCTTCGAAAAGCATATGAAAGTCGATGGTTCTATCGATAAGTTTAAAGCTCGGTTGGTGATTCAGGGTTTTAAACAACGACACGGGATTGATTACTGATGCGCTAATTTTCACCCGCTATCAAATACCCAGTAGATTGCTCTAATGGAATGGTTTTAGGCTCTTTCTACTTCTATTACTCAAATTTATTATCTAACTTTACCAAGTAACAATGGATGATCTATTGTTTGATTGTTTCTGTATCCAATTATAAACTAATGACTGAAATAAAAAAAAATCAAAATGCAAGAAATAAAGTTTCAAAGATAAGACAAAGGTTCTTCGGACTCAAATCAATAATAGCTAGCAATGCATGGATGAACGATATGAAATCTCAATTATTCAAGTAATAATAGCTTTGTGATTTCGTACGATAGTCTTAGATCACTCTCACACCTCTAAGGAACTATTACGATTGACCGTAGACTCCTCTCTCGAGCTAATCTACACCCAAGCAGAACACATTAAATGTGTTCGATGACATGCGACAATGATAAACGATGCAAAAAGCCAAGATTAAATGCTCCTCTCTCGAGCTAACGAGTAACCTTGAGTTCTTCCTAAGAAACCTATCAATCTATGTTCCTCTCGGACCCATAAATCAATGACGATGATTCAATCAAGATGATCAAATGAGAATGAATATGAAATTAGGTTTTAGCAAGAACACGCAATAATCCTGAATAACGTAGATAGCAATATCAAAGGTTTAGAAAACTATCATCCATTCAAAAGCTAAGCTAAAGTTTCATCTAATCCAAACAACACAAAAGGTTTAGCCGCTCATGGTTTCGGAAAATAAATCACAAGAGAAGAGAAGAAAAACCGGAGAAGGCGACATGTTCTTCGTGGAAATCCCAATCTTCGACTTGATGATTTGCCCTTCGCCAATCGTGGTTGATCGTCTCACTTCAATCGTCTCTCTGGAACTCTAGCTCTCTCCAACGGCTTAAAATATATGTGTCTATTCAGTATATCTCATCCATAGGGGGTCTCGAGGGTGTTTATAGGGGTTTGGACCAAGTTGGAGAAGGAAAAGGACTTGCAAACCTGTCTAGGGGTGGGACACGCCGTGCTGCATATGGAACACGCCGTGTTCCTGGCCGTGTTCCACCCCTGTAACTTTCTCGGAAAATTCCAATGGAGGAACACGCCGTGGTCCTTCATTATACGGAGTTTGACCATAGTGTCAACATAAAACTTGTAGATAATCGAATTATTCTTCCAACGCCGCTGACCTTGCATCAATTGGACTTCTGAGGGATGCGTTATCCTCAAAATACTAAACAATGACGCTTTTTTCCCAAGTCGAATGCTTTGAGTTATTCCGGCCTCCCCGCCATGTCTTGGTTCAACTTTAAACGTCATATGACACCTGAAATGTACCAAAAACATACCAAACACCATAACTTAGCCCTGATGGGCAAGAGAACCAAACATGTATACAAAAACCCGAATTTGAATTCATTTCCACACAGAAAAATATAGTTTATAACGAGAAAAGGTGTGTCGAAACTACAGTGCATCAAATCACCCCATAGTTAAATGGTTTCTTGTCTTCAAGAAAATCTACTAATTGCTCTCTATAAAGAACTCAACATATGGTGATCGCAAGCCAAAGCTCAGGTCGTCAATTCTATCATGGTTTTTAGGGATGCAAGTCAATCAACAAACCACACAATTAGGCATGAAACACTGAATCACTTGAATTGGTATACGATAGACTCATGCATATGATATAAATGATTTGATACCTAAGCACCGGAGTGTATCCATATCCCCCAACCACTTATACCTTCTAGTTCCCAGCGAAAATAACAGACCGACGGCTCGTCCTAGCTAGGATTTCTCTTCCGTCCTGAGGGAGGAGGTGCTTCAATTTTCCAATACCACTCAAGTTATGCTAGCACATCCCTCTTATTTTGAGTTTCTTGCTTGACTATCTGACTCTACAGATTACTGAAAACAAAGCTTGAATATTTCAATGTTGCTTTTCGATCCTTTCTTTGCTTTTATTTCTTTATTGCTCTATTAGATAGCAGCTTCTTCAAAATGGGGGAATTAATCACAACTTCAGCTGGACGCTGAAGTAACCAGTCTCCGGCCCACGCCCCAAGCCTCATAAAGGTAGGGAAGACGGCAAACCACTAGGGTCGCCCTACGTGTTTTAATTGCAACCAAACCCCCACGACATTTTTTACTTAACAACCTCATTCGGACTCCTCCCACCTGTTTTAACCTTCATAACAACCTAGGCAAATTTTTTGGGTGGATACACATATACTCTACTGCGACTTAGAACAAAAAAGAGGAAGGCAACAATTTATTTTTTTAACATATACATGAGTCTCTAGTATACTAATTTCTGGAACATGGTAGGTGGTCCAAAAATGATATCCTCACATCCAAGACATCCAGAAATAGAATGAGAACACTATAGTATACTGATTTCTGGAACATGGTAGGTGGTCCAAAAATGATATCCTCACATCCAAGACATCCAGAAATAGAATGAGAACACTAAGCATGTATTCACTAACATCCACAAACTAAGCTCAAGAGGGAGTTTCAAAAAGTAGGATAGCCATTCAGCAATATTACTTACAAGTTATGTACCCATCAATTAAGAAGCACCCCTAATTCACTCCACACATAAACGGGACATTGTCCTCAATGGACCAAACAATCAAGTGAGATAGGGCAAAAAAATATGATATGAACATGGAGATTGTGATAGTGAGCACATGTAGAGTCTGGACGAGGACCAAGGCTCTATTCGGACGGTAAGTGAGAAAAACTTCCTCGGGATGTGGAAAGAGTCCTACAGCCACAGAGAAACAAAAGAAGCAAAAGAAGAAAGGCGAATGCCAATCTATTACATCAATCCACAGAAAACAAAAAATAAAAACACAAATTCTGGATGTGAAAAGCTGAAATCCTGGTGAAACGACAGATATGGAAACAATACGACAAGTTTATTTTATAGGAAAATCATAAAATATCATGAATCACAAACCAGAACCAAGTCAAAGTGCTCAACAATTATGACAGGGTGAGAACCCCACACTTAATTAGCACAATATAGGAAAAGTAACCAACTGAATCCAAAGTCGGAACAAGACATGCAAGATAAGCGTCCTTATCACATAACAAGTATTAACAAAGAAATTTCAGCAAAAGTGAATCCTATAAGAGCTAATCCATTAAAAACCCCAGATTGAGAGGTGGAGAACACCAAAGAGTCATTAAGCACAATTAACTTGGAAATCAATAAGCAACTCTTAACACATTCGATCTATGGTCCTATCATAGAGTTAATCTCATGAATGTAAGTTCAATTTCACAACATAACAAACTTCAACATCCAGACTTAACAGACTTGGCACAAGACACACCATGAGACTCAAAATATGCAAAATGAAATAAAAGAAAAGACTCAATGCTTGGGTTGCCTCCCAAGAAGCGCTATTTCATTTACGTCGTTGAGCTAGATGATACCTAGATTAAGCCGCCCAAATTAGAACCTCCTTGAATTCCATTAGCTTCTTCAAGGATTGGTGTTGACTCCCAAGTAGCACCCTAAGAGATTGATGGAGAAGCCGGTGAAGTGCTTGTAAGCTCCAGTTCATGCCTTGAAGTGACATTCTTGTCTTAAATGTGACTGATTGAGGAAGGAAGAGGCAGTATGGTGTATCGACGCTTGTATCCTCAATTATCCTTGATCTAAGAGTGTATCTGGAGAAATCCTCTAAGGTAGGCAGGTATGGTCTCGGGATAGTGTCCTATCGAATCTTGTGTATGAAGCACTCATTATCAGTTTCCTGACATAAGTACTTTGTAATCAAACAGGAATCAAGAAGGATATCAGTTTCTCTTGGTGGGACCACAATAGGAGGGGGACGCCAAATGATGGAATGCTCAACGGTAGCTTGAATGTCATTATGGAGAGGCTCTTCATCTTCTCACATCTCTTCCACAAACTATTCATCATCTTTTTCTTCAAATTTTTCTAACTCCTCATCATGGAAAATTATGTTGTCTTCTAGGAAGGATAATTCCTCCCTTTCAAACTCTTCTTACTCCTCATTATGGACGGCTAGATTATCTTCAAAGAAAGGTAACTCTTCCACCACGTGATCTACTACTTCAGTTGATACTTCCATATCATATTCATCTTCATAATCAACCTCTTCTTGTGGTTGAGGATGAGAATTTTGTTCTTTAAGGCTTGCCATTAGCTTATCAAGCCCCTTTATGATTTCACTTAGTCATAGCGTAGTGAGCCTGGTCTCTTCATTCTTGGCTATGACTCTTTCCAAAAGCTCATATATTTATATACTTTAGGAGGTGGAGGTTGATATGAATCAGGACTTAAATATTGAATGTGGAATTGTGGACCATTTTCATGGTAGTTTTGGTGGTAAAAAGTGGTGATGAGTCTTGGAAAAAATGTGTTGGAGGTTGATCCTCATTCCAATATGAATCTGACTCCCGTTCAAAGTTGTTCCATTGTTGTTGTCCTCCTCCATGATTAGGTTGGTAGTAGCTTGGCGTACCTTGGTTTTTATAATATTGATTGGATAAAGAACCCCAATCTTAATTATAGTTACCTTCCGCATAGGAACCTTCCCACTGTCCTTCCCAACTGTAATACTGCATAATAAAACTCAGAAGAAACAACCCCGGTAAACCATGTGGGAGGAAATAGATATGATAAGATGAATGAATGAATAGCTAACAATCAAAATTTTCATAGAAATAGAAAAGCTCCCCAGCAACGGCGCCAATTTGATGCGCGGTTTTTCACCCGCTATCAAATACCCAATATATTTCTCTAATGGAATTGTTTATTTCCCTAGGGTCTTTCTACTTTTATTACTCAAATTGATTATCTAACTAAACCAAGTAACAGTAAATGATTGGTTTTTTGATTGTTTATGTATCCTATTATAAACTAATGACTAAAATAAAACAAATCAAATTGCAAGAAAACGAGTTTCAAAGATCAGACAAAGGTTGTTCGGACTCGAATCCACAATAGCTAGCAATGCATCGATGAACAATATACAATCTCAATTATTCAAGTTATAATGGCTTGGGGCTTTCCTACGTAGTCTTAGATCACTCGCGTGCCTCTAAGGATCT
This sequence comes from Linum usitatissimum, assembly GCA_030674075.2. Taxonomy (NCBI): domain Eukaryota; kingdom Viridiplantae; phylum Streptophyta; class Magnoliopsida; order Malpighiales; family Linaceae; genus Linum; species Linum usitatissimum. The sequence continues at coordinate 239,503 of JAUJYP020000368.1, read as the reverse complement.
ATTCCACTCGACCATAGACTCCTCTCTCGAGCTAATCTACACCCAAGCAGAACGCATTAAATGTGTTCGATGACATGTGACAACGATAAACATTGCAAAAAGCCTAGATTAAACGCTCCTCTCTCGAGCTAACGAGTAACCTAGAGTTCTTCCTAAGCAACCTATCAATCTATGTTCCTCTTGGACCCACAAATCAATGACGATGATTCAATCAAGATGATCAAACGAGAATGAATCTGAAATTAGGTTTCAAAGAAGAACACACGATAATCCTAAATAACATAGATAGCAATATCAAAAGGTTTAGAAACAATCATCCATTGAAAATATAAGCTAAAGTTTCATCTAATCCAAACAACACAAAAGGTTTAGCTGCTCATGGTTTCGGAAATAAATCACAAGAGAATAAAAGAAAAACCGGGGAAGAAGACATCTTCGACTCGATGATTTGCCCTTCGTCAATCGTAGTTGATCCTCTCGCTTCAATCGTCTCTCTCAAGCTCTAGCTCTCTCCAAGAGCTCAAAAAATATGTGTCTATTCAGTATATCTCGTCCATAGGGGGTCTCGGGGGTATTTATAGGCTTCTGAACCAAGTTGGAGAAGGAAAAGGACTTGAAAATTCTTCTGGGGGTGGGACACGCCATGCTCCATATGGAACAGGCCATGTTCCCGGCCGTGTTCCGCTCTTGTAACTTTCTCGGGCAATTCCAGCGGAAGAACACGCTGTGTTCCATTTGGAACACGCCTTGTTCCTTCATTATGCGGAATTTTACCATAGTGTCAACATAAAACTTGTAGACAATTGAATTATTCTTCCAACGCCGCTGACCTTGCATCCATTGGAATTCCGAGGGATGAGGTATGCTTAAAATACTAAATAGTTTTCGTCCCAAGTCGAATGCTTTGAGTTGTTCCGGCCTCCCTGTTATGTTTTGGTTCATCTCTAAACGTCATATGACACCTGAAATGTACCAAAAACATTCCAACCAGGGGCAAGAGAACCAAACATGTACTCAAAAACCCGAATTTGAATACATTTCCACACACATAAATACAGTTTATAACAAGAAAAGGTGTGTCGAAAATATAGTGCATCAATTACTTTGATACCTATGCTCTGGTGGCTCGGATCTCGGCTATTAGGTTATTAATAGCTCTAACATCTATCCATGATCTAGTAATTCATCAAATGGATTTCAATACACCATTCTTGAATTGAGATCTCGATGAGGAGGTGTACATGGAACAACCGTAAGATTTTGTTATGCTTGAGAATGGGCATAAAGTGTGCAAGCTAATCAAATCCTTGTATGGGCTTAAGCAAGCACTAAAACATTGGCATCCGAAGTTTGATGATGTTGTCTTGTCAAATGGTTTTCGTTTAAATCAGGCAAACAAGTGTTTATATACGAAATTTGATGAATTCGGTAAACGACTTATCATCTGTTTGTATATGGATGACATGCTCATCTTTGGAACTGATCAAGAACGAGTTGATAGTACCAAGGATTTCCTATCATCAAAGTTTTCCATGAAAGACATGGGGGAGGCAGATGTGATTCTTGGTATTAGAATCAAACGAAATGGGAAGAAACTTTCGTTGAGTCAATGTCACTACACTTAGAAGGTGCTTACTAAGTTTGGTTTCGTAATACTCAAGAGTATTACGAGACATTTGCATCCATGATGTATCCATTAACTTATATATTATAAGGTTAACTAGATTAATAAATCGATATTGAATTACAAAATTAACTTTCAACAACTAAATTTAGTTTCAACTCTTAAATAATCTAGAATAGCTCTAAATAAGATACAACTCACAAATTCAAGTTTAGAACCAAATTGCTAGTTATGCATTATGATCATTCTAACCTATATATTACATATATATTACTGTAATCATAAAAGGTAAAGTTCATAATCATTAGATAATTCATAATTCGAAATGCATAGAGTCACCATTAGTCTAACATAGTATTTGTCATGTTCCAATTTCTTTCTAGTAGGGCTTCATAGTAGGGCTTCATCTAATATTATTATAATTGTAAGATGAAGTAGTCAATTCTAAGTGCATTTGACCAACAACTAATTAAGCAAGCACATGCTAAACCAACTTACTTACTTCTCTTTCTCTGCCGAAGTCTTCAAAATAACATTAACTTCTCATATGACTTCAGCTCGGTTACGCAAAAAATGCACATAGATGATTCATTTGGTTACCATACACTTCGTTACGCAAACTACACATAAACTTGCAATGCTCACCAAATAACTTTCCTTGCTATGTATTCAGTTTGCTTACTTCTTCTATAGCAGAAATTCAGTGTACAGAGAACAAGTGAATTAGAGCACCTCACCTCTATGTGGGAAAAAGAGTACATAATCATCACATCACGTTACAACATTTCCTTGCAACTCAAGGATATATGCAAAATAAATATCATGCATGATTTATAGGATCAGATCTTGAAATGGTGGTGTAGCTTAAGCTTTATAAGTTGGTTTCACAGCCCACCAAGTGGTAAAATTATCACATAAGACCAATTTATGGTCAACCAACACAAATATGACCAAGATTACTACTTCAAAATCGAGTACATCTTGTTGTCTTAATAAAGATCGATTAAACTCGACATAGAGTCACATAGTGATCTGACTACTATCCAGGCACTGATAGCCATGTCATATCCATATAACTTTTTGTTGGATATAATTAGTATATCATTGATGATATACGAAAATCATGTTCGAGAGAGATGCACAGTTGGCAAGTTAGTGGTAATCTTCCATATCTTTCATCTCGAACTCTATAGCTAATCAATAGTTGATTGCTTTGAGAAACTCTTTAGGAGCCTCAATAAAGTGTATGTCATCTATATAACAAAAGATGATGATGACATTTAAACTCTTATAAACAAAGAAATATATTTTAAATATAAAATAAAGTATAGAAATTTTTGTAAGAATTTCAAAATCATAAAATATGACAAAGATGATTTTTCATCATTCAAAATTCAACTCAATATGAAAAAGAAATCATAGTTTTATGCATAGAGAAATGTAGGATATGCTAAATGGACCACTTCTCTCAATCATTCAATCCATATGACGTCAATTAGATATAACCTGTTCATGTGAACTTGAATTGTTTGCTTATAGCAAAATAAATTCTTTGAGGAAATTTCTTATACATATGTGTATTCTTTTATGCGAACCATACATATAGGTTGCAATAACATATATTAGGGGCAAACTCAATCCCTTTACAAATTGCCAGACTAATCAAATAATGAAATGTAATTGCAACCACCACATTAGAATATATTTTCTTATAATTAAAATATTATAGGTTTGTTGGATAGAACCTTTCAAAATGAGATGTCTCATAAGACTTATAATGAGATAAACATGTGTCTCATTTGCTTGGCATCTTCATATAAAGACTTTATGTCTTAAAACTTTTCATTTTTCTTGGAAATTTAGTTTTGCCTCAATTGAAAATTTTTCAGCCAATCATTTTTTTCTTTGCATGCATTTTGGCTCACGATCCTCATTTTCAACTATCATATTTAGCGTTGCACTATACGCAAAAATTTCGTCGACGTTGACTTCATTGGGGTTCCAATATTTTCCATCCAAGATATAGATAATTGAGATATATATTCATATCTTTCAGGTACCTGAGACTCTTCTTGAGCACATTATTTATTTCTCTTGGTGGTGTTTGCTTAAATAATCTTAACCTTAATTTGACCATCTTGATATATAGCTCCATTCCACTTTTGAGGATTTTTTTTTGCTTTGGAACCGTGTGGTCTACCACGCTTTATACGGGTTTTAGACTCAGTTGTGATGTCAGGTTTCCCAATGTTGACATCATTTTCACTGGAGCATTGTGAGTTGGCACGTGAGAGTTTTACTTTGTTTGGGTTAGTAAAGTGTCTAGCAAATGATGAATTATATACTTTTGAACTTCAAGCTCATATTGCTTAGTGTGAGGATCGAAATAATATGATCATTCATTTAATCTCTTGGCCAACTTTTGTTTTCTCTCCCTAATGTTGGGAAGTGTATATACCTCCAAACGAGTCATCAAAATACTCCCGACAACGATGTGATACTTTACCATCAATGAACTCGTAATCAAAATAATTTCTCAATCTTCATTGAGAACCCATCCTAATAAATGGTGGTGGAGCAATTCAGATGTGTATATCACATTCATATATCCATAGATGGGAAGTATAAGGTTTTGACCCAAAAACCAAACATAATGGAGGAATTCATGATAATGTCTTGGCGTAATGCGAATTTGTGTTGTGCATGTAAATGACATGTTCACAATAATATATTGGTTTGCAATGACACATTTTCGTTATTGGATAATCATGGAAATATGCTCATAACCAAAATGGTTGAGCTAGTAATCTCGCAAATTCTAGTTTGCTTTCATATACACATGTGACCTTCTAGTTGATACATCAATTAAAATAATTGGTTCACATGTTGGGCATATGAATCCATAAATATCACCCTTGTTTTGTTGTGTGTAAGATAAATTGTCTTACTTTAGTTGATGAATATCCAAACAATCAACTCTATTTAAGAATAACCAACCCAAAAATGAGTTGACAGAGCAGAAAATGGGTAACGGAAAGGTGAAAATACTTTCCTAGAAACGAAACCTTGTTGACAGAACAGAAAATCGTTCGTGTTCCCGTAAAGTAGGGTAGTCACAAGGACTACTTAAATCCCTATAACCTTAGGAATAATTTCTTTAGAATACCCAAGTTGAGACCTTCATGCACAACAATGTTCAAGAGAACATACTCTTTAGATTATGAAATCATAGAAATTGACCGTATAGGTTCGTAATTCGCATTATGATAGAACCGGGATGGTCTAACCGGTTATGCCAAATTATAATTTTCAGGACGATTAAACTTATAGTTTACATTTTTATGCATCTCAATCATAATAACATATGTGTAGTACAAATTGGAGGACGACATTATTGATTCAATAATTTCATGGTCATAAACCACATTATTTTTCCCCTTGTGATCATCAATTTATTGAAATAAGAATCTTGTTCATTGGTGAACAATACAAAAACTCTTATAGAGCTTGAGATTAACTTTTGTACTACTCGATATGTGATGCACTATTGATGAGATTTATATCATCATGTATTATGTTGATTCTCATCATAAAAATACTCATTTGTGTCATGAGAATAGTGCATAGTTTAAATAATAAATAGTGATACTTCTCAATCATCAATGTCACCAATTGAGGGGCCAATAGTTTTTGTACAACCACTATTGTTAAGCCCATGAAAAGGTTCTTTATAGGAATAGCGATCATATCTCGTTACATTCACATTCAAAAATAATGCAACATATGTCGTTTTTCACTTTCACTTTGAGGACTAAAATAGTATCATGTGGATATGATCATCAAAATGAAGTTGGTGGTTGTATCACCTTTTATGTGATCGAAATGTTCAACATCAACTCACAATTTTCTTTCATGGGAAATAATTTTTCGCATGACCAAATTTATAAGTCTTTTTCTCCACAAGCATAATAATCTTGTGGGAATATATATTCTCACTATAAACATAATTTAATAATCATCCACTTTGAGAAATGATATTGTCTCTCTAGAGCCATCACCATTGGGGACGTATTCTTTCAAGAAATAATATAACACCTCTCTTTATACACCATCTACGAGGGATATAATAGTGTTACAATAAATTGTGATGGACTATGACCATCGAAATAGTAGGTCTTTCCCTTCCACAATAGTGTATAAATTTACATGTGGGAAAATACATTGTCACTCTATGGACATATGAGCACAATCTCTCTTTAAAGAATGATATTTGATCTCGTGTGGACCTTCGATGATGGAGACATATAATATAAATTTTTCCTTTGAGAATTTGTGTTTCCTGATACTCACGATACTCATTCTCAGCCTTTCAACGAGATAATGGCGGGTAAAGATCAAAGCATTAGCTTTGTCTTGATCAAATATTTTATCATCTTCTTTGATGATTTCGCCAAAGCCATTGCTGGTAAGTGGATTTACAATTCTCATGAATAGGTGATTCTCGTCAAAAAATCAATTAATGGCCAACTCAAATTTCAAAATGTTAGATATATAATAAAGATAAATGAATGGAATTAAACCAAATAATAGATTCTTATAAAAGATAATAGAGGAGGCCGAACACTATCAACCCAATAATAAAAAGAAATATATAATCAACAACACATATAGAATGGCATCCTATGGAAAATGAAACTAAATATTGAGGCTCTAAATAAAACAAAGTTATTGTTTCCATAACTAGTACAATGAAACTGTGTATATAAAGTTATAAACCTCAACTTACAATTAACCATATGTAGAAAATAAAGTTTACAAACAGAAACGTCAATATAGTCATAAAAAAACAGCTATAGAAATTATGAGTATTAGAGAATTCAAACAAAGAGAGACTTAAAAAAAATAAAGGTAGTCATAGGGTGTTAAACGAATGAATAAGTATGAAATAAGTTAAATCTATATGAAAAGGTATATCAATTATTTTTATGCAAATGGACAGAGCAGGCATATACAATCATAAAAAAAGAACAACGGAAAAAGTATATATATATGAAATGATACATGCAATATTATATGAAAGTACTTTGTATAGTGTACATCAACCTCTTTATTTTTCATAATGAGCAAATATTGTATACGGCAGCCTTAGAACAAGAGCCCAAATTTGTGGACTCCCTCAATACAGCTGCGTCCAAAAAGAAACAGGACACTCCAACAAAACGATCCCACGTAAACAAAGATCATAGCCGAACAAATGCAATTTTCAGAAGGTATAAAATATAGAGATCAAGAGAATGAAATTGAGTATAGAAAAACACATTAAAATGATTTTTTTAATATTCGAAAGAGTAGAGACTCATGCTGATAACGTGTTATAAAACTAAGAACAAAAAGAGAACAAAAACATGGGAGGAGAAGTACTTTCTTATTGAGGTGTGAAAATGGTACAAGAGAGAGCACTATTTATAGGCTCTAGAATTCATAACCTATACATTACTAGTATAACTACACTTAAATAGGATATTCATTCTCATGTTCAATGTATAGAAGTTACAAAGGTAGGAATTACAAATAGGCATTCATACACATAATTATAATATTCATAACAGATAATAATTTGTAAATGAATTTTTTATTCAGTCAGTTTAACATAACAGTTGGCTGCCACAAAAATGGATAGGAATTTTTCCCACCCTTCGATTTACCCGTCCATTGAAATATTTCAAAATTACATTTTTGCATTATACAAATAAACGGTCAGATGAACTAAACCCATTTATGTCATAAATAGACAAAGATCAATCTGTCAGATCCATCCAATAAAACTTTCTCACAGCTGAATAGCCGGATTGCAGATTCCTTAAGCACTTCATACTTTCATATAAAAAAAAGCAGATAGACTAATGACAAAAGCTATAGAAACTGCACAACGCGTTGTCAAATCTCTAATTCAACTAATTCTCTGCAGTTCTTCGTGGAGACTTGAACTTGCAATAAAGCTAATTGGATTTAAATGGATAAAGTCCATTTAAATGGATCTTAATTTTACCCAATCGGATTTAAATGGATTTGGATTTTGATCTATTAGTTTTAAATTGGGTAGGATATTTTATCCAATTTTTAAGGATGGATGGATTGGATATCTTAATAAATAATGATGAATCAAAAAAGAGTATAAGGATTAATGTAATTTCCGACACGAGGATCGATTAGTCAATAGAGAAAAGATGAGATTTTTAATTATAAATGTTATTTGGTGGAATAGATAGACTCTAATATAATTAGAAGAACTAATACTCTTTATATACAATAAGATTTCAAATCATCCTTACCAAACTGAGACAAATTCAATTGTCACTCAGAAACTTTAGTTAGCTAGTAAATAAGTTTTTCAAACCTCAAACCTCCCTCTCTCACCCCACACCAATATTCAGAAACAATTATATTATTTGACCCAAAATATCTCGTTATATTTTATAATTACTTCCCGCCTATTCTAATTTTGAAAATTTACTATTTTTAGATTCTCATCCGCTTTAATTTTTTGTTGGGTAAATTACCCTGTTTTCGATCCTCCTTAAGGCAATTTTCAACCCCTCCCTTTTTTTAGTTTAGGTTAGCTAAGTTAAATTTGTTAGTTTAGATCGTTATTTTAATATTTTCTGCATTTTCCTGTGAGATATTTTGAAAAGAAAATGTTTTTTGACAAAGAAAGGAATTTCTGTTTCTTACATTTTCTCTTTTATCTTAACAACAATTTGAGCCATTAATTAATGGTTGAGCTTTAATTTGGTTGAATTTGATATCACTATTACTGTTTGTAATTAAATTACCGTATCCAAACACGCCCTAGAAAAATATCAAAGATATTCGTTGTCATATGTTTAAGAGATACAGTGACAACTTGACTTGACAATAAATGTGCTGGTCCAAATTTGAAGTTTGATTTTAGGATTATATATGCTGGGATCAACATATATAAGGACCACTTCCATGTAGTTTGTATACAGTCCGTCTCAGTCACCATAGCTGAAATTTTTTCAGCATAAGATCGAGGAGCTGTGAGTGATATTGAAGTTTAGGGGTATAATTGGAAATACCACCTTTCCTGCCTTCTCAATTAAATTAGGAACAGTTTGTGCTCCTCCATGGCACCCCTGCATTTACAACAAAATATTTAATTCCTTTTTAATCACAAATCATTATTGTAAAACTAATTAATAGAAAGAAGATACAAGGAAAAAATGGAGGAGAATGATTTTTATTGATATGTGTACATTTGATACAAATGAGAATACTATTTATAGGCTCAACAACTATAACTCGTAATGACAAATATAAATACAATTGATAACCCATAAAGTAAGTTATGTAGGAGTTATAAAATAGGAATAATGGACATTCAAAATCATGTTAATGTGTAGATAGGAGTTACACACAATATTCATAACACTCCCCCTTGAATGTCCATTGTTAAAAATGTGCATCGTGTTCTTCGAATACGTCATTTGATACTGCCTCGTTAAAAACCTTATCAGGAAAACCCAATGGAAAAACCATGGTTAAGTAAAAAAGAGTGCAGTGCGTATCGACTCCCCCTGATGTCGATATTAACTCGCCATCATTATATCAGTTGAGATCATTCAGTCACCGAATTCTAAGTTTTGGACTAGCTTCCCAAACCTATGATGTAGAGAGAGCTTTTGTAAATAAATCAACCAAGTTATCACTTGAGTGCACTTGTTTGACGAATATTCCAACTCATTGGAGTTTGTGCATATAATGTATGCATTAATATGATCAATGGTCATCCATAATCAATATTTACAATACACTCCCCTTGGATGACCATTTGTTGAGAGTATGCCTCATTAAAACCTTACTAGGAAAACCCTATAGAAAAAACCCAAGTGAAAGAGTATATAACCATCACATGATATTATACTATTTTCTTGGAATGAATATCGGGCAAATAATTTGGGTGAAGCATAGCATTTTTGCAATGGTGTCGTGATATAACACATCGAACACAGTCCTCTTTCAACTCGAGGAGATATATAAAATGCATATCATGCATGAATTGCAAGATCATGTATTTGAATGGTGATATGGCTTCGTTAGCTAGCTTATTTGAAGATCGATTAAAGTTGACATAGATGCACATATAATGACCTTCCCACCATCAAGGCACTTATTGCTATGATATATCCATATAAATGGTTGATGGATATTATTAGTATATCATTGATGATATACGAGAATCATATTCGAGAGAGATGCACAATGTGCAAGTTAGTGGTAAGATTTATCCTTCCACATCTCGAACTTTTTATTAGCTAATCAAATAGTTGATTGCTTTGAGAAACTCAGCAGGAGTCTCAATAAAATATTTGTTATCTATGTAACAAAAGATGATGATGACATTTAAAATCTGACGAACAAAAGAAAGAAATATATTTTAAATAAAACTAAGAAAATTTTGGTAAGAATTTTGAAACCATAAAATAGGACAAAGATGAAAATCAAACTATATGCATAGGAAAATGTATGATATGCTAAAGGTATCACTTCTCTCAATCACTCAATCCATATGACATCAATTGGATAAAATTTTGTTCAAGTGAATTTGAATTGTTTGCTTATATATAGCAAAATAAATCGCAAGGGAATTTCATATACACATGTGTTTATTATTATTATATAAACCATACATGTAGGTTGCAATGACATATGTTATGGGCAAACTCTTTCCCTTCATAAATTGCTAGACTAATCAAATTAATAATTAAAAATAGTTGCATCCACCACATGAGAATATGTTTCTCATAATCAATATATTATAGGTTTGTAGTACAAAACCTTTAAAAAATGAGATGCCTCATAACTTGCAAGACTCATGCTTTGACATCTCAATGTATACAAACTTTATGTCTTAAAACTTTTCACTCTCTTGGAAATTTGGTTTTGCCTCAAATTGAAAATTGGCCAGCCAATCATTTATTTGCATGCATTTTGGCTCATGATCCTCATAAATAGCTATAATAATTAGCGTTGCACTATACGCAAAAAAAAAATTTGTCGACATTGACTTCATTACGGTTCCATTATTTTCCATCCAAGATATAGATAATTGAAATATCTATGTTCATATCTTTTAGGTACTTGAGGCTCTTCTTGAGCACATTATTTTTTATTAACCTCAATTTGACCATCTTGATATATAGCTCCATTCCACTTTGAGGATTTTTTTGTTTGGAATTGAGTGGTCCACCACGCTTTTTGCGGGTTTTGGACTCATTTGTGATGTCAGATTGCCCAATACTGGCATTATTGTTATTGGAGCATTTCGAGTTGGCACATGAAAACTTTACTCTGGTTGGGTCAGTAAAGTGTCTGACCGATAATGAATTATATATTTTTGAACTTCAAGTTCATATTGCTTAGTGCGATGAACAAAATGATATGATGATTATTCATCTAATCTCTATGCCAACCTTGATTATCTCCCCATAATGTTGGTAATTATGATTATATAAATAATAAACCTCCAAACGAGCATCAAAATCTTCTGACAACAATGTAAATATTTTACCATCGATGAACTCGTAATCAACATAATTTCCAAATATTCATTGAGAACCCATCCTAATAAATGGTGGTGGAGTAATTTAGATGTGTGTATCACATCCATATATCCATAGATGGGAAGTATAAGGTTTTGACCAAAAAAACAAATATAATGGAGGAATTTATAATAATTTCTTGACGTAATGCGAATTTATGTTGTTCATGTAAATAACATGTTCACAACAATATAAATGGAAAATTTTCATTCTCAGTGACACATTTCGTTATTAGATAATCATGAAAATATGCTCATAACCAAAAGGGTTGAGCTAGTAATCTCGCAAACTCTGTGTTGCTAGTGTATATATGTATATATATACACACATATGTGGCCATTTATGAATCAAGTAAAATAATTGGCTCACATGTTGGGTGTATGGATCCATAAACATCACAATTTTGCTTTTTGTGTGTAAGAGAAATTGTCTTACTTTAGTTGATGATTATCCAACAATCAAATCTATTCAAAAAAACAAGCAACCCAAAATGAGTTCTTTGGAGATTTTACTCAAAAATGGGTAATGGAGGGGCGAGAAAGCTCTCTTAGAAAAGAAAGCTTATTGACAGAACACAAAAGTGTTTGTGTTCCCAGGAAGTAGGGGAGTCACAAGGACTACTTAAATCCCTATAACCTCAGGAATCATTTCTTTAGAATACCCAAGTTGAGACCTCCATGCACAACAATGTTCACGAGAACCAACTATTTAGATTATGAAATCATAGAAATTGACCATATAGGTTCGTAATTCGCATTATGATTGAACCGGGATGGTCTAACCGGTTATGCCAAATAATAGTTGTCAGGATGAGTAAACTTATAGTTTACATTTATGTGTATCTCTATCAATAATATACATGTAGTACAAATTGGAGGATAACATTATTGATTAAAGATCTGTATGGCTATAGACCATATTATTGTCCTCTTGTGATCATTAACAAATTGGGATAAGGATTTTATTCTTTCGTGAACAATATGATAGCTCGATCTAGAGCTTGAGAGAAATTTTGTACTACTCCATATATCTTGGTGCATTATCGATGAGATATATATCACAATTATTTAAGGTGATTCTCATCATAAAAAACTCATGTTGTCATGAGCATGAGGCATTGTGTAAATAATAAAATTGCATCATGTATGTGCCCAATCATCCATGTCACCAATTAAGGGATTAATTATTCTTTGACAAAATATACTATCACCAATGTTATGTCTATCCGAATAAAAGGTTCCTTATAGAAACAATAATTGTACATGGTTACATATGCAAATAGTGGAATATTTTTCCACATTCACTTTGGGGGTTACAATAGTATCACTTGGATATGATCATCAAAATAGAATTGATGACACCTTTTACGTGATTGAAATTTTTCAAAATCAATTCACAACTCTCTTTCATGGGAAAACATATATTTTTCAAATTTCTTTTCCATGACCAAAACAAGAGGTATTGTCCTCCAGAATAGTGTATTGTCGTATTACCTTTGTGGGAATATATATTGTCACTATGAACATGATATAATAATCATCCACTTTGGGGAATAATATTTTTTCTTCTAAGCAATCATTATTAGGGACATATTAGCTAGATAGATTTGGACAATGTGTGTTTCTCGGTACTCATTTATAGCCATTCACCGAGATAATGGTGATTCAAGAATATCAAAGCTATGGCCTTGTTGTAATAAGACGTTAGTACCGTTTCTAATGAATTCACCAGTATCATTATAAATGGATTTCAGTTTTCAATACCTATAAAGGGTAATCTTTACCAAAAAAAAATTCTGAAGAGAAATATCAAAGAGCACAAATTCAAATTTCAAAATAGTTAACATATTATAAACATAAAGAAATATATATCATATAAAACTAAAAGAAGTAATGAATTAATTAATAATCACTTACCGCTTCCAACCATTATTGCTGACCAATAAATGTTATGAATAATAACATGGTAACAATAGTTTTCAAACATAAGAAAAATGTACCATGACTAATATTTTATTATATATGATCCGCAAGCATATATATCATTGACAATGATAAAGAAAATAACAATAATCAACGTATAAAATAATAGATTAGGAAAATAAAAATAAGTATAGCATATCGGCCAAAGGCACAAGGTACAATTAGTTGTGTTAATTTTACTAGGCTTGTTAGGTATTTGCTTACAAATTACCAAGAAAGGTATTTGGCGATAAAAAGAGCAATATCCAAAACACCAGCCTTCATCAATTTTCATCAAAAGAAAGAAATTTCAGATCACAACCAAACATTATAGGACAACCACTCAACCACCAAACAGTTAATAAGATGTATTATATATCTAAGATTTTCAAATCCAAAAATGAATGGTTATGAAAACAGTAATAAGCAATGGTGAAAATTATAGAATATAAAACAGACATCTTTATGGGATGATGGCGAACACATATCATGAGTACAAAATAAACAAAAATAAATGATATGGTTTTGATAAATTATTGTGATAAATAAATATTATAAACAGAAATAAGAAGTAAACCATAAATATGCAAAACCATTTAGATATTGGAAATAAACAGAAATCGAGCAGGAAGGAAACAAATATCATAGTAAAACGAAATTGGAAAAAGGCGAGCTATGATCTCATTGAAATTACTTTACAAGAAACTAAAAGAAATTAGGTCTCGAAAAATAATATAGCTACTAACAACCTCCATGAATTTTCAGTTGGTTAGAACCTCGTGCTGATAACGTATTGTAAAACTAATTAACAAAAAGAAGATGCAAGGAAGAAATGGAGGAGAATGATTCTTATTGATGTGTGTACATTTGATACAAAGGAGAACACTATTTATAGGCTTAACAACTATAACTCGTAATGACAAATATAAATACAATTGATAACGCATAAAGTATAATTATGTAGGAGTTATACAATAGGAATAATAGACATTCAAAATTATGTTAATTTGTAAATAGGAGTTAGAAACAATATTCATAATAATCATTTCATTTTAAGAAGTAAACTACTGTTATGAATATAATTACTATAGTGAATGCACCATTGTGTAACTCCTTATTCCATTCTTCAATGTATTTCATTGTATTTATTTTCCCACCTTTATGTGTAATAATATTAGAGAGTATAGGTTATGATCTATGAGCCTATAAATAGAGCTCTCATTTGTAGCATTCCATACACCTCAATAAGAAACTCTCTCCCTCTCCATATTTCTCTTGTTCTTGTCTTTCTTTGAGTTTAGTTTTATAACACGTTATCGGCACGAAGTTCTCGCCGTCGAGCAACTTCTTGTAATCATGAGCGAAGTGCATACAAACAATACATATGGCCAGTGAGTTCATGCTTATGCTCCTGATGCCCGTTTTTGCAATTTTATTATTGCGCACGAGTGCTCGATTCTCGAAAGTTTACAAAGATTAATATTTGATTGCTATTTACTCGATTCTCTTATTCTTCTACCTACTTTCTTTTTGTTTCAAAACTAGATTTAGTTTGCGATTTCAAATGTTATTACATTGATTTACTCGATTCTTTACATTTTAGCTTATTATATCATCACATCAATTTTTTTTTCTCCTATAATATAATTGGTTCTGCAAGTTGTTCTTGCTTATTGACAATTCTCGGATTTATTATATCTGCTACGTGTTTTTTTCTTTGAGTATATGTATATTGCCATATTTTAAATTAAGTATTTACCCATTTGAATATTACGTACTTTTTCTTTTATCTTATGTTTTGAATACATATAGTAAGAAAAATTTGTGATTCTCATTTTCATTTCTTACTTTTTCATAACGCTATTGTTACTATTTAAAAATAGGTCATTAAGGTGGGCTATTAGCTAATTCATATGTTTACTTCTTCAATCTTCATTTTTGTTTGTTTTCTACTAATACCCCACCGAAGATATATAGTAACAAATTGTTTATATGAATATTCACCGAGTAACAATATTATTTATTTATTTTGTGTTCATATATGTCTATGACTTAATTCTAATATTTGATAGCTTATCTTTCTTGCTCAATTATTATTGATCACACAAACAAGAATAGACATCTTATGCATATACATATGTATTTTTTTCCTTTGTTTTTATCGAATTTACTTAATATTAAAGCATATTTGTCAAAAGGAAACGGATCGGTGGTTATCGATTATTATCATAACCATTATTTTTGTAACGTTGGTCATCACATTATTACATTACGTTTACATTAATATTTTTCAATCATCATCAACGATTGTCATTAAATATTTAAATGGCTAATGATCATGTCATTATTAATGGAATCGTAAGTTATGTTTACGGATTAAATAAATGTATTATATATGTTGCTAATTACAGTTTTAATAGTATATTCATGTCATTATTAATTCATTCATAATGTGGTCTAATTTATTTATTTTGATAATTACGTCAAACTTTTTTAAATTTGAGTATGTGGTTTTTGATGTTTCGGGCAAGAATTACTCTTCATGGGCATTCGAGGCTAAAATCCATATATAATAGTATTGGTGAAACGAGACGATAATGCACGTCTTATCATGACAAAGCTAAAGCTTTGCTATTTACTCGCCATCATCTGAATGATAGGCCGAAAGATGAGTACCAATAGACACAACATATCGAAAGGACAAAGCTATACATATATTTTATATGTCTCGAATATTGAAGGTCGAAGTGACAAAATATCAATCTTTGTAGTGATTGATTATACTCATAAAAGCTCGATATGATTGAATGTCCCACGAGACACATATCTTGAGAAACGGGTTATCTTATATTTCCAATGTTGATGGTCCAATGAGACAAAATATCGATCCGTGAAGTGAGTGGATATAATCATATGTCCACAAAGTGATTAGACAATATATATTCCCACAAAGTCAATACACTATTGTGGAGAAAAAGACTTATTATTTTGGTCATGAGATAGAAATTTGAGAAGTGTATCTTTACCCATGAAAGGGTGTTGTGAATTGATTTTGGTCATACAACCATCAATTTTATTTTGATGATAATACCCAAATGATACTAATTTAGCCCTCAAAGTGAATGTGCATAAACACATATGTTACACTATTTTTGAAAGCATATGTAACTATGCGGAACCCTTTTATTCGGATGGACATAACAATTGTGGTTATACGAGAATTATTGATCTATTAATTGGTGAAATAGATGATTGAGAAATATATCTATTTATCATTTAAACTATGTACCATTCTCATGACAAAAATGAGTATTTTATGATGAGAATCACCATAATTAATTGTGATATATATCACATCGATAGTGCACCAAGATATATGGTGTAGTACAACATTTCTCTCAAGCTCTAGATCGAGCTATTATATTGTTCACGAAGGAACAAAATCCTTATTCCAATTTGTTTAGGATCAAGAGAGGAACAATAATATGGTCTATGGCTATATAATTATTGAATCAATAATATTATCCTCCAATTTGTACTACACATATGTTATTGTGATTGAGATACATATATATAAATGTAAACTATACGTTTACTCGTCCTGACAACTATTATTTGGCATAACCGGTGAGACCATCCCGGTTCAATCATGATGCGAATCGATAAGTACCTCTATGGTCAATTTCGATGATTCCAAAATCTAAAGTGTATGTTCTATTGAAGATTGGTGTGCATGATGGTCTCAACTTGGGTATTCTAAAGACATGATTCCTAAGGTTATAGGGAAGTAGTCCTAGTGACTCCCTACTTCCTGGGAACACAAACGATTTTCTGTTCTGTCAATAAGGTTTCGTTTCTAGGAAAGCATTTTCACCTTTCCGTTACCCATTGTTGGGTAAATCTCCAACACAACATAATTCATTTTTGGATTGCTTTTCCTCAAATAGAGTTGATTGTTGGATAATCATCAACTAAAGTAAGATCATTTATCTTACACACAACAAAACAAGGGTGATATTTATGGATCCATACGCCCAACATGTGAGCCAATTATTTTAATTGATGTATCAACTAGAAGGTCACATGTGTATATGAAAGAAAACTAAAATTTGCGAGATTACTAGCTCAACCATTTTGGTTATGAGCATATTTTCATGATTATCCAATAACGAAAATGTGTCATTGAAAACCAATATATTATTGTGAACATGTCATTTACATGCACAACACAAATTCGCATTACGCCAAGAAATTATCATGAATTCCTCCATTATGTTTGGTTTTTGGGTCAAAACCTTATACTTCCCATCTATGGATATATGAATGTGATATACACATCCGAATTGCTCCACCACCATTTATTAGGATGGGTTCTCAATGAAGATTGAGAAATTATTTTGATTACGAGTTCATCGATGGTAAAGTATCACATCGTTGTCGGGAGTATTTTGATGACTCGTTTGGAGGTTTATATTTAAACTTCCCAACATTAGGGGGAGAAAACAAAAGTTGGCCAAGAGATTAGATGAATGATCATATTATTTTGATCCTTGCACTAAGCAATATGAGCTTGAAGTTCAAAAGTATATAATTCATCATTTGCGAGACACTTTACTAACCCAAACAGAGTAAAACTCTCATGTGCCAACTCGCAATGCTCCAGTGAAAATGATGTCGACATTGGGCAACCTGACATCACAACTGAGTCTAAAACCCGTATAAAGCGTGGTAGACCACACGGTTCCAAAGCAACAAAAAAAAATTTTCCTCAAAAGCGGAATGGAGCTATATATCAAGATGGTCAAATTGAGGTTAAGATTATTTAAGCAAACGCCATCAAGAGAAACAAATAATGTGCTCAAGAAGAGTCTCACGTACCTGAAAGATATGAATATATATCTCAATTATCTATATCTTGGATGGAAAATATTGGAACCACAATGAAGTCAATGTTGACGAAATTTTTGCGTATAGTGCAACGCTAAATATGATAGTTAAAAATGAGGATCATGAGCCAAAATGCATGCAAAGAAAGAAATGATTGGCTGAAAAATTTCGATTTGAGGCAAATTCAAATTTCCAAGAGAAATGAAAAGTTTTAAGACATCAAGTCTTTATACATTGAGATGTAAAGTATGAGTATAAGCAGTTATGAAACATCTCATTTTTAAAAGGTTTTGTACAACAAACCTATAATATTCTGATTATGAGAAAATATATTCTCATTTGGTAGATGCAACTATTTTTTATTTGATTAGTCTGACAATTTGTAAAGGGAAAGAGTTTGCCCATAATATATGCTATTCCAACCTATATGTATGGTTTGCATAAAAGAATACACATGTGTATAAGAAATTTCCTCAAATAATTTATTTTGCTACAAGCAAACAATTCAAGTTCACGTGAACAAGTTATATCTAATTGACGTCATATGGATTGAATAATTGAGAGAAGTGGTCCATTTAGCATATCATACATTTCTCTATGCATAATACTATGATTTCTTTTTCATATTGAGTTGAATTTTGAATGATGAAAAATCATCTTTGTCATATTTTATGATTTTGAAATTCTTAGAAAAATTTCTATACTTTATTTTATATTTAAAATATATTTCTTTTGTTTATAAGAGTTTAAGTGTCATCATCATCTTTTGTTATATAGATGACATACACTTTATTGAGACTCCTAAAGAGTTTCTCAAAGCAATCAAATATTGATTAGCTAGAGTTCGAGATGGAAGATGTGGAAGATTACCACTAACTTGCCAACTGTGCATCTCTCTCGAACATGATTTTCGTATATCATCAATGATATACTAATTATATCCAACAAAAAGTTATATGGATATGACATGGCTATCGATGCTCGGATGGTAGTCAAATCACTATGTGACTCTATGTCGAGTTTAATCGACCTTTATTAAGACACAAGATGTACTCGATTTTGAAGTAGTAATCTTGGTCATATTTGTGTTGGTTGACCATAAATTGGTCTCATGTGATAATTTTACCACTTGGTGGGTCAGAAACCAACTTATAAAGCTACACCACCATTTCAAGATCTGATCCTATGAATCATGCATGATATTTATTTTGCATATATCCTTGAGTTGCAAGAAAATGTTGCAACGTGATGTGATGATTATGTACTCTTTTTCCTTCACTAGGTTTTTATCCCATAGGGTTTTCCTAGTAAGGTTTTAATGAGGCATATTCTCATCTAATGGTCATCTAAGGTGAAGTGTCATGTGAATTATGGATGACCATCGATCATGTGATGCATACATTTTATGCACAAACTTCAATGAGTTGAAATATTTATCAACTAAGTGCACCTAAGTGATAACTTGGTTGATTTATTCACCAAAGATCTCTCTGCATCAAGCGTTGGAAAGCAAATTTGGAATTGGTGAGTGAATGATCTCAACTGATATAATGATGAGCGAGAGTTGATATCCTCATCAGGGGGAGTCGATATGAAGGATCTCAACTGATATCATCATCAGGGGGAGTCAATACGCAGTTGTACTCTTTTTCCCTTAACCATGGTTTTTTCCACTGGGTTTTCCTGATAAGGTTTTTAATGAGGCGATATCAAAAGCGTATTCGAAGAACGATGTATAACCAATGGTCATTCAAGGGGGAGTGTTATGAATATAATTACTATAGTGAATGCACCATTGTGTAACTCCTTATTCCATTCTTCAATGTATTTCATTGTATTTATTTTCCCACCTTTATGTGTAATAATATTAGAGAGTATAGGTTATGATCTATGAGCCTATAAATAGAGCTATCATTTGTAGCATTCCATACACCTCAATAAGAAACTCTCTCCCTCTCCATATTTCTCTTGTTCTTGTCTTTCTTTGAGTTTAGTTTTATAACAACTACTAGTTATTCAAACAGACTAGTTTCTATCTATTTATTGAAAGCAAAATTCTTTTGCGTGTGACGCATTTTCAAGAAATCTCTTGAATATACGCATTATTTGGCGTTTGTTTGAGGTGTCACTATTAATCATAAATATTTCAAATCGTCTTATGTCATTATTTTTTGGCGTTAGATTTTTCAAAAAGAATGCCCAGAATCTCTCTTTGCCGCCAGCCAATAGTTTGATTCTCCTGGCTGGAAATCCGGATTTCTTAACGAAGCTTATGTGGAGTTGACACAACAAATGTCATGTGACCAAACTTTAGTACGGTACACGATAAGACACTTGAGTACAATATTGATACCGTTTGACTACAAAGTGGAAACAACAAGTATATTAAAAGGCGAATACAAAACAATAGAAACAAATACATAAGAACACCTTAAAGAAATGATCATTTGATTATTAGATCAAGTACAAGGAAATAAAAATCAAGTACGTAAAAGATTATGTGAAACAAATATAAGTATGAATACATGAAAACTTTAGTATAATACAAGACAACAAAATCGAGTACTTATAGGAACTCAAGCACGATGTTGAGTACAAAGTCAATAAACAACAAGCAGATGAAAAGTGAGTACAGAACAACATAAACAAATTGTGTACTCATTTTGTACTTTTCTTGTATGTTGTACGAACTCGTGTACTTGTCTTTATATTCAATTTTTATATTGTACGCACTCGTGTATATATTTTGTACTCGCTTTTTTAACGAGTATACATTGCAATCTTGTACATGTGTATTCTTGTACATGTGTATATGATTTTGTACTTTTTTTATTTGTATTAGTTTTTTATATTATATGTAGTCGTGTATTTGTCTTTGTATTTGTTTATTATGTATTTATTTTTATACTTGCTTATTATGTACTTGTGTTTGTACTCATTTTTTGACACTTTACTTATTTTGCAAACGAATACAACACACGAGGTGTACTTATTTTTTTTTATTTTTATACATATTTTATACTCGTGTTCTATATAAATCTACGTGTCTTTATACTCGTTTTTATAGCATATACAACATTATACACAATCTTGTACACGAGTAAATGTTTTTGTACTTGTTTTTTACACCGTATGCACCCATGTACTTGTTTGTTTAATATAGTAGACGTCACAACTTAATTGGATAATAAACACATAAATACTTATTAATTAGCTAGATTTTTACTAAATCATGAATGGTTACTTTTAGTTGTGAATCACAAATTATGTTAACTCAGCTGATCAAACCTGTCGAATCGGTAGGTAGTAAGTACTGAACAATTCATACACATCATTATCTTTCACATATTTACCACCAATAGGAAATAGAACTGGGTAGAAGAAAACTAAGACAACTTTACACTTGCCCTGTCTTTTTCAATTCCCCACCGCCAATTCTCAATCTTTTATCCCCTTCTTCAGTCAAGCTACCGAAAATTTCTCGCGAAGATTGAACTTCAGTAAAAATCCCAAAACTCTTATTTAATTAATCAAAGTTCAAATACTGATACAACAGCCCACATCCATCCTTTTTATTTCTTCTTCATTCTTTAAGGTATAGAAAAAGGCTACAGAAATATGAATAAGAACGAAAGGTTATAATTTGAATTAAAGTGTGAATCTTAATTCTTATACTAATATAAAAGCCAAGTGTTTTCGGCTTTCCTCTTTTTCTTTCTTTCTCGCAATTTTGAATTATTAGCCCCCCTCTATTGTAGGAGTTCGAAATAAAGGAATATTTGCTGGCAACAAATAAATTTTGACCGTGCATTATAGATCTCAATCCGTTAGTGGGGTAAATTTGTCAAAAGTACAATTCAAGAAAAACAAATAATTAATAAGCGTACATCTTTACAACTGTCGACAAGTCTAAACCCGACTCAATTTCCTCTAATGCACTTCCTTCTTCTTATGGCGGCCGCAGAATCTCGCCAATTAAAGAATGGGACTGCTAAACATCGCCCTAACTTTCGAAAAAAATCGCCCTAACTTTAAAATGTGAATAGTAAACTTACGAAAATATCCCTGATGTTGGCTTTAAATATTAAAGGACCAATAAAGTCCATTCGTATACTGCCCATTTGTTATTATTTTCTTCCTTGTCTTGCCGGAGTTTCGCCGGACACCGCTGTGATAGAATTTCGCGGATTCGTTGTATTCGTCATACGGTGAAGATGAGTATAAAAAAATCGGAAAAATGACCCAACCGGACGGCCGGTCAATTTAACCGATTTTTTTGTCAGAATATTATATAAATTAAATATTTTATAAGTACATAATAATATTTATATTTTTTAAAATTATATTCTGATAATGATATAATTAATTGTAATTTTAGTGAATTTTTTTCGTAAAAAATTAATAAGCCGTCCAAATAGGACGATCGGTTTGAAAACCAGCCGCCCAAACCGGACGGCCGGTTAAGAAACCAGCCGCCCAAACCGGACGCCCGGTTAAGAAACAAGCCGTCCGATTTGGGCGGCTGGTTTCTTAACCGGCCGTCCGGTTTGGGCGGCTGGTTTTTTAACCGGCCGTCCGGTTTGGGCGGCTAGGTAATTTAAATCGATTTTTTTGTCTAAATATTGTAGAAATTAAATATTTTATGACTACATAATAAAATTTACATTTTTAAAAATTATATTGTGATAATAATATGATTAATTCTAATTTTAGTGAATTTTTTTCGTAATTATGGATGTTCCGCCCAAACCGAACGACCTGATAGCAAACAAGCCGCTCAAACCGGACGGCCGGTTAAGAAACCAGCCGCCCAAATCGGATGACTTGTTTCTTAGATGGCCGTCCGGTTTGGGCGGCTGGTTTCTTAATCGGCCATCCGATTTGGGCGGCTCGATCAATTAAATCAATTTTTTATCTAAATAATGTAAAAATTAAACATTTTATAGTTATATAATAATATTTATATGTTTTAAAATTATATTGTGATAATGAAATAATTAATTCTAATTTTATTGATTTTTTTCTGTATTTATGGATGTTAATAATTTAATTTTAAATAATTATTATCTTAATAATGATATGTTTAATGAATTAATGGATTATAATT
Organism: Linum usitatissimum; assembly: GCA_030674075.2. Lineage (NCBI taxonomy): Eukaryota > Viridiplantae > Streptophyta > Magnoliopsida > Malpighiales > Linaceae > Linum > Linum usitatissimum. Next base: position 216,301 of record JAUJYP020000368.1, on the reverse strand, counting down.
ATAGTTCATTATGTATGTTACATAACAACTACTTTTTTCGTGATTAGTTTTATTTATGATATGCTTAATTATAATAAATTTATGTTTTATGATTACATAATATTAATTATATTTTATGGTGATAATGATATAATTAATTATAATTTTGTATACTTTTTTTCTATTCTTTGTGTTAAATTGTTAAAATTAATTATCTAAGTTCGTAATGATTATATATTTTGCAATTATATCCTACTAATTCAATTTTAAATAATTTTATCGTAATAGTGATATGATTAATTGAATTAAGTGTTTATAATTACACTTCATTACGTGTGTTACATAACAATTATTTTTTTCTTTAGTAGTTCTATATGAAATAATAAAATGATTAATTAGATTAATTTGTCTGATTTTATAACGAGTAGTTTTTGTAGATTAGTTTTATATGTAATTGTTATGTGATTTACTAAAATAATTTATTATAATTGTATATTAAATACTAATTATGAGTAGTTAGATTACAATTAATTTTTTTAGATTAGTTTTATATGTAATTGTTTGATGATTAATTTGATTATAATTATATTTAATTATGTTAAATATCCATTATTAGTTACATTACAATTAGTTTTTTTTGTTTACATTAGTTTTATATGTTATTTTTATGTAATTAATTTATTATAATTTTATTTGCTTATGTTAAATACCCATTATGCGTAGTTATATTAAAATTAGTATTTCACCATATGAATATAAAAAAGATTGTCTTCAATTATTTCAGGTTACAATCTGGACAATTAAGTGAATGTAGATATGAGTCATACAATAAGTTGTCATAAACCATAAATCCTACCCTAAACATTGAATCATAAACCCTAATCTAGCTCCATAACCTTAAACCCTAAACTCTAAACACTAGTAGGTTTAGGGTTTAGGCTTTTCAAGTTAATACTGTTTACGCTATACTTTAAACCATAAACCATAGACCTTAAACCGTAATTTGTATACTGAACACGTCCTCTGACAACATTATTCTAACTTGTTTAGGGTTTAGGATTTAGGATTTAGGATTAGTACCATTTGCGTTATTCCTAAAATCTTAGTTCCATGAAGCCATAAACCCTCTATTTTAAACCCTAGTTTCTACACTGAACACGTTCCCTAATAACATTACTGTAAAACCCTAAACCTTTTACCCTTAACCCTAAACAGATTAGTATAGTTTATGTTATTACTACAAAATCATAAATCATATACCCCCAATTTGTATACGGAACACATTCCCTAAAATTGTTACCCTAAACCATAACCTTAAATACTAACGGGTTTAGGGTTTAGGATCGTTTACGCTATTCCTATAAACCATAAACCCCAATTAGGACACTTGACAGTTTCCTAAATTCTAACCCTAAACACTAACGAGGTTTAGGGTTTAAGGATTAGTATCGTTTACATTATTCCTAGAAACCATAAACCCTAGACCTTAAACCCAATTAGGACAATGGACACGTTCCCTAAAATGGTTATCCTAAACCCTAACCTTAAACACTAACGAGTATAGAATTTAAGAATTAGTATCGTTTACGCTATTTCTAGAAACCCTAAATACTAATGATAATGTAATTATCCATATTGGTATTTATAATAATTAAATAAAATTATAATCAATTAATTATATTAATCACATAACTATTGCATATACAATTAATTTTATATTTTTTACGAATAAAATTATCAATTTAATTCTTTGTGTTCTAAATTTGTATAACAGTATTTAATTAGTCACATTTACATAAATTAACATAATCATCATAATGAAATATCATAATTTCACTATTTAATTATTACTTTAAATTATCATCAACAAATTTTATTCACCGTAATTACTATTTATTAAAATAAATAAATACTTAATTCATTCACTATCACTCTAAATTATCTTATTTAATTTCTAATATTTCAAAATATTTTTACTAATTCTATTTAATAATTAAAACAACAAACAAAAAATGTGCTAATCTTAATTATAATTGAATCTGTATATTTAATATTAATTATAGTTTTAATTTAATTAATATTTAATAATTTAAATATTACGAAAATGTTAAAATAAAAAAATTTGGCCAGCCGCCCAAATCGGACGGCCCGATTCAAATCCAGCCGTCCGATTTGGGCGGCTAGCTTTGACTCGGGTCGTCCGATTTGGGCGGCTGCTTTTGAATCGGGTCGTTCTTTTTGGACGGCTAAGATCAGATTCCGGCATACCTTGCGGCGGCGACGGTTTTTAATACGAAATTGAATGGTATTTTCGTAATTTAACTGTTCAAATTTTAAAGTTAGGGCGATTTTTTTTGAAAGTTAGGGCGATGTTTAGCAGTGCAGTTAAAGAAAGACTCTCCATTGTTCTATTCACTGTTCTTTCAGTTTGATTTATTTGTTTTCAATACAAAATCATGAGGTGAGAGAGTTTTATGTTGAGATGAGGCAACCGAGCATCAAGCTATTGTAGCAGTATTTGAATTGCTTGCTTTTTAGGTGTTCCTTAAAACTCTGAACTCAAAATTACAATGATAAGATTTCAGAAGCAAAATTAAAGTATACTAACGAGCTAACCATGTTATAATCAGTAGCCAATGATTAATTGTTGTCAATTGGTAATGAACTAATAAATAAGTTTGACTTATGATTTATTCCACAACACTACACCTTTATCAATCAACTTGTAATCAAACTCATATGGGCGAAATGATAAACATTATTGCGTTATATTATAACAGACAATACAATATTGTTGATAACCAAAATTAACATAAGAGCTTTGACTTGAAAATTAACGAGACAAGCAACTCTAAACAAATCAATTATGACCCTTTATGTAATAACAAAGTCACCTATCAATAAAATCAAATGTTATCATCATAACACTTAAGATTCGTATAATTAAACAACAATAGTTTAAAGCATGCCGTTTATGACAAGCGATGAGTCGATATCATATTTTGGAAGGGAAATTTTTTTTTCTAGGCAAGATTTAATCGGAAATTACGTAGATAATCAACTCGAACCGTAAATTACACGAAATGGCCATTCCGCCCACTTACAACGCTCGGCGCATTGTAGGTAGCCTCTAATGGCTACTTTCTAATGGCCGTTAGATGACCGTTAGAAAGTATCTGTTGGAGGCTACCTACAACGCGTTGCACGCCGTAGGATGCGCCGTGTGTCCTAGGGTGCTCCGCGCGTTGATGGTAGCCTCCAACGGATTCTATAAATACCCTCATCCCCTTCTTCATTCCTCACACATTCACAATTCACATCAAGTCCCTTCTTTGGTTTAGGGTTTAGGATTTAGCGTACCGAGCAGCAAATTCTTGTTCTGCAATCAACTAGTCGGTAATATTAGTATTTTTTTTAAAATATTGACAATGAGATCGAGCCAGTGAAATTTTTGACAATGAAGTTGGTACCATTTGAATAATGCGTAGAGAATATTAATAACGGCCTAGGGTTAAATTATATTGCCTTTTATTAAAAATATTAGTACTTCATTTATGCCTAATGTTAGAGAACATTAATACTTGCTTCAGCCTAATGTTAGAAAGAACTAGTGTGCTTATCCCTATTATTAGAAAATATTAGTAGTTGCCTAATATTATGTTACATACTAATAAGAAATGTATAGCATTTTAGATTCATTATTTATTAGTACATGTTAGGTACTTACCTAGCGATGTTAGATACTAATAATCATTGCCTACAATGTTGAATATGAACCTAGAGTTACCCTCGCTTGTCGTAGGACATCTCATATCCCCTCATACCATCCTCACTTCCGCCCTTTCTTAGAGGGTGCCGGACTCCTACCGATCGTTGATCTTGCGACCCTTTCATTGGATCCGCATCTTGTGACGGCGGTTGTGGAGAGGTGGATGCCGGAAACAAACACTTTCCACATGTATCATGGGGAGTGCACGTTGACTTTGGAGGACGTGGCGATGTTGACCGATTTTCCAGTCGACGGTGATGCGGTCTACTACCCTCTCGAGGGTTTCATTTATACTAGGTATTTGAGAGGAGACCGACTTTGTTTTCATCAGTTTTTATTATTTTACTCCATTTTGTTGCTTGCCTAGTGTTTTTTCATGAATTAGAAGTTTTCAAATATTTGGCTTTTGTTGAGCTGTTCGACTATTATGATTTTTGGGGATATTTTGTTGTGATGTTTCTTTCTATTACAGTGCGATTGAGATGGTTACTAGTATTTAGTTATTTACCACTTATTAATTTTGTAGCGTGGTTGTTCATTTATTGCATTTATATGTAAACGAGTAGCACTTCGAATAATTTGAATAGGTTGAACTAATAGTTTCGCTAGAATCTCCAACACATCCATAGATCCAAATGAAGGCTAAACACTTTTGAATTTGAAATGGATGTCATAATGGAGGTAGGCTAACATCCAACCGTGAATGCTTGTTGGCGGCTTTGAAAACCTATAATGAGGTGATGAGCACTAAATTGAGGGAGAGAGAATCTCTAGAATTTAGTGAGAAAATTTTCAAACTATAAAAAGAAATATTTCGAATTTAAAGAAAAAAAATATTTTTTACTAATTAAAATAACAGCAAATCCAAAAAGATAATAAATCCAAGAAAGAAAAACTATAAAAATAATTCCCAAACAGAAAACTCGGAAAGGGAGACGGATAAGACATGTAGTAAAAAATGCGACTCCGTCGTCTTGAACTGACCGGTGACATAAATAAATAAAGATACACAGATATATGTACCCTAATTAATACAAATAAATGAGTAAAAGTAATATAGTGATTGAATTGATTTATTACTAGATATTTGTTTCCTTTCGTTAAAAATCGTGTACATCTCTCCCCTTATAATGAATAAAAACTTAGAGGAGAAGCAGAAGATTGCAGAAGATGTTGGTGACTGATTGATGAACCATATATGAACAAGATTTCCTCCGTGTCCTCTTTCTGTAAGTTAAATAATCGCATTCATTAAACGGAAAGCAAGCATCAGTCATTTCCTTACATAGATTTCTTCTTCATCTTACCTTTCATTTTCCCGCTCTCCCTCTCTCTCTCTCTCTCTCTCTCTCTCTCTCTCTCTCTCGCCATTAATGGCGGCCGCAGCAGCAACTGTCAAAAGCGTGCTTCCCTGAGACACGGTTCCCTGCTCTCTCTTTCTCTCTCTCTCTCTCTCTCTCTCTCTCTCTCTCTCTCTCTCTCTCTCTCTCCAGCTGCGTTTCTTCTTCTTCTTCCAAATCTGTGTCCGTTTTCTCATTGTTCGTTCAGCGGCGGAGCTGGAAGCATTTTATTGTCAACGGTAAGTGATTTTTGTGGGAATGTTAGTTGGTCTTTGGTTACCGAGAAAAACTGTGTGAAAGATGAGAAGGAATTTTGTGATTATATAAGTCGTTTCTGTTATTTTTTTTTCTTTTAGCTGTATTGAGTTGGTTCTAAGTTTTAATCCTGGCTTCTTTTGACCTGCTAATTTCTGCTCTATTTTCCGTCATTTTCCCTTTGGTGGTAGACTCAACTGTTTAGCTAGCAATCGTTTGAAATTTCAGGCTGAAAGGCTGTAGAGAGGAGATTCTCCTTACTAAATAAAATCTTCACGGAAGATTACATGACCGGGCGTTTGTTTTTGCAATGCTGAGATTTGATTGTTCTTTCTGTTGTTTTGGCAGAGCGAGCAAAACCAAGCATCTCAGATCGGGCATTTATTTATCTCCTTCTAGGATCGACTGTTGCTCGTTTTTTTCCCTCTTCCACCTAAAAAAAAAAGCTGTTCCTTTCACCAATTTGACTCACCCTATTTGATTGAAGGGAAAGTCTCATTTTCGTTTTGTCATCTTTTTCCCTCTTGGCTTCAAAATACTATTTATCCCCCAACTTTGTAAATTCGCTTCCAAGGGTATCTGAGATCTTTAAGCTACTGTTAAAGGATTTTAAATAGTGAAAGAGGAAACGGTGAAATTGGTCTTGTCAATGAAGTTTGTGTCTGTTTCTGCTGTGATGATATGAAAGGTATAGTTTTCTTGTCGGTGGTGCATGTTTTTATCATCCAACTTTGATGGGGGCAGATCAATTATTGCTGAAACATTTGGAGTTCTCATATTACCAGTTTTCTGATTATGTTTTTCTTCCGCAGGGATTTGTAGGTTCTGATAACTTCTATCTCTTGAAGAACAAGGCACTGTGTTGATTGGATATAGCTTGGACGAGATGATGAGTAGAGAGCAGAAAAGAGGATTCATAGAAAAGGGAGGATCAGAAATGGCCGAGAAGGTAGTGGTTGCAGTGAAGGCCTCTAAGGAGATTCCTAAGACTGCTTTAGTTTGGGCTTTAACTCATGTTGTGCAGCCAGGGGACTGCATTACCCTGCTTGTTGTTGTACCTTCCCAGATTTCAGGTTGCTATTCCATCTAATCTCTTTTCTTAAGTTGTCTTTATTCAATTTGGGGTTTCCTGTACATTTAATCACAATGTCCTGCCTTTTTGTTGTACCTCATCTATTTATGGTTGATAATTTCTTCTCCAGGTCGCAAGTTTTGGGGTTTCCCAAGATTTGCTGGGGATTGTGCTAGTGGTCACAAGAAGTCTCAACTGGGAGCAACCTCGGAGCAGAAGAGTGACATTACAGATTCATGCTCGCAAATGATACTTCAGCTCCACGATGTTTATGATCCTAACAAAGTGAGAAGTGAAACTTTTATTGTTTCCATCGTTAGGGGCGTATTATGTCTCTATGCTGATGCTTTTGGTTTTCCTTTCATCAGATCAATGTGAAGATAAAGATTGTATCTGGTTCCCCTTGTGGAGCTGTAGCTGTGGAGGCTAAGAAAGCTCAAGCGAATTGGGTTGTGCTCGACAAGTAATGATAGCTTGGCTTTTCCTCCCGGCGTTCTTTTTTAATACCCCTATCCGGGCTTACAAACGAATCAAATTCACTTTGCACTCTTCCTACTTCAATCTGAAAACAAGTCGTCTTTCATGCATATCTCTCTTCTCAGCTCACAGTGTTATGAAGAAATTTTACTGTCATCTTTGCAGACATCTAAAACATGAGGAGAAGCGATGCATGGAAGAACTACAGTGTAACATAGTAATCATGAAGCGATCTCAACCAAAAGTTCTCCGCTTGAATTTGATAGGATCAGCCAAGGACGCTGAAGTCATTGGTCCTTCTTCAAAAGTGGATGAAGCTTCTGAGAATCAGTTCAAGAAAGATAACAGGTCTACTACAGATTCAATTCCTGGCCCCGTTGTGACTCCAACTAGTAGTCCGGAGTTAGGGACTCCCTTTACAGCTACTGAAGCTGGAACGTCTTCAGTGTCAAGTGATCCAGGAACTTCACCATTTTTCATCTCAGGATCTAATGGCGACTTGAAGAAAGAGGAATCTTTGGCTGTTAAGGATACGAGAGAACTTGATGACTCTGGTTCCGAGACAGATTGTGATCAGTTATCTACAACATCTGCAAGTATGAGGTTTGAGCCTTGGATAGGAGAGTTTATTACTTCTCAGGCCCATGCCTCACGACGCATGGAAAAGCGGTCTCTACTAAATGCTGGTAGATCACAAGCATCAAGGAACCAGACCTCGTTTAATAAGGCCTCCAATGTTAACAGACAAACTGGTTTTGTGATGTCCAACTATCGGGCTGATTCAGATTTAGGTGATGTCAGAGAAGCCATATCATTACAAAGAAATGCACCTTCTGGTCCGCCTCCTTTGTGTTCAATATGTCAGCACAAAGCACCTGTTTTTGGAAAGCCCCCAAGGTGGTTCAGTTATGCTGAGTTAGAGCTTGCTACTGGTGGGTTTTCACAAGCTAATTTCTTAGCAGAAGGTGGATTTGGATCTGTTCACAGAGGTGTGCTGCCAGATGGCCAGGCAGTTGCTGTTAAGCAGCACAAATTGGCTAGTACGCAAGGGGATCATGAGTTTTGCTCGGAAGTGGAGGTGCTTAGCTGTGCTCAGCATCGCAATGTTGTCATGTTGATTGGGTTTTGTATTGAAGATAAAAGAAGATTATTGGTCTATGAGTATATATGCAACGGTTCCTTGGATTCTTACCTTTACGGTAACATTTCTGCTAGCATTCCTATCAAGAGTTAATTACTTGCATACTGTAGTTTGATTCTAGTCATTGCATGATCATGATCTACAATTGTGATACTGTTTTCCATGGCTTAATTATTCTGGGAAATTTTTTCTATGTTAGGGAATCAGCGAGAGCCATTGGAATGGCCTGCTCGCGAGAAGATTGCAGTAGGTGCTGCTCGGGGGTTGCGTTATCTGCATGAAGAGTGCAGAGTAGGCTGTATTGTCCACCGTGATATGCGGCCCAACAATATTCTAATAACACATGATTTTGAACCATTGGTAAGCCTTGTTCTGAATTCCTTTATAACCTGCTATTGGATATCATGTGTACTTAATTGTGATGTTGTTTATTTTGGTAGGTTGGAGATTTTGGCCTGGCTAGGTGGCAGCCTGATGGCGACACTGGCGTTGAAACAAGAGTTATTGGAACATTTGGGTATACTTTGAGATTTGATCTTATCTTACCATTTAGTCGTATACAGAACTTTCAGATTTGAAAAGTTGGTCTGTTGCAGGTATTTGGCACCCGAATATGCTCAGAGTGGTCAAATAACAGAAAAGGCGGACGTATATTCATTTGGTGTGGTGTTGGTTGAGCTAGTGACAGGCCGCAAGGCGGTAGATCTTAACCGCCCCAAGGGCCAGCAATGTCTCACTGAATGGGTAGGTGTGTGTGTTATAAACAACACTCTTTGAACGTAAAGTAAGGCTCATTGACTTTATCTACTGGTACAGGCACGTCCATTGTTGGAAGAGTATGCTGTTGATGAACTGATAGACCCTCGACTGGGAAATAGATTCTCTGAGCAAGAAGTCTACTGCATGCTTCAAGCTGCATCATTATGCATACGACGGGATCCTCAATCTAGGCCTCGCATGTCACAGGTGAATATAGAAACAATCCTATCATCACCTTTAAGACTTCCAGTCTGGTGTGGTGCAAAAGCCAAAACTAACACAGAAAATATGTATCTTGTTTGTGGAAAAAAGGTTCTGCGCATACTAGAAGGCGACATGCTGATGGATATGAACTACATGTCAACACCTGGATCTGACATTGGAAATCGGAGTGGACGGATGCTGCAAGAACAGAGGCAGCAACAACATCACAGCGGACCATTAGGGAGTGAGGCATTTGAAGGGTTCAGCGCCAATAAGGTATCTGTTGAAACACAAAGGGAAACGACCCGAAGAATGCCATTTGATAATGGGCTTTAGATACCAAGCCTTTCCTTGGAACAGTTTGTTGTATGCTAAACAAGTCCTTTCTCTCGGTCCTCCTTTTTTGTCATGTTTTTCCACTTCTTCTAGCATTATGTTTGTCCAATGCTAGCTAGGGTTTTGTTTTTTGGTTTTGGGATTGTATAGTCAGGAGGACAAGAAGTAGAAGAGTTACCTATTTTGTGTATTTCATTGCGGTATAGTGGGAGATTAAATATGGCTTGAGTCGGTTTGTTTGTAATGATTATTAATGGTCCAAATGTTGGAATCCACAAGTAAGAAGTTGTTTGTGTCCCAATCCCTTGGATTTTGAAGTTTGTCAGTCAAAGTTGTTTTTTATCACTTGAAAAAGAAGCCAAAATGAGGAGAAATCATGATAACGAGGAGAAAGAGAGGGGCTCAAATTTTGAGAAGAGGTAAAATTTTGTTGCTGTGTTGTTGGTCATCATCATTGGTTGTTTGTCTTTGTTGCAGTGTGCGAGTCTCTGCCTTATAATAATATAGGCACAAGAGCGAGGAGGGAACATATAGAGACAAATGCATTATTTTCTCTAGTATTTGTTCGATAATGGACAGAGAGAGCAACTTGGTTTGCTCATGCCTGGTCCCTACTCTCATGAAAACCATAAACTGTGCTGCTGACTGCTCATTAATCATGGCATACGCCTTATCTGGTCATGTGGGTGCTCTGCATGTCTTTGTTCATTTATGAGTTTCAGAGCAAAGAAAGAAACCACTCACTCACTCACTTACTCTACTGACCTGTCAATGGCCGAGGGAGACCATTCATGAGCACATCCCGAAGCTGCAATCTTCTTCTTCTTCTTCTTCTTCTTCTTCTTCTGTATTTTCTTTCATGGCTTTTCACATTTTTTTGTTTCATGGTAATACTGAAATATGAAACTAGGAACCTTGTTTCTGCAATGGTCCGAATAATGTTTAAAAATTTTGGAATGTCCGAATAAGAAAAGCCTAATGGTTATCTAGGTTAGGAGAGTATTTTGGTTCAATTCCTAATATTCACTTAGAAGCAGATTGGAAACGTGACCGGTGAATTGATCCATGAATTCTGAAAAGCTGACCTTCAATATAGTGATCGAGTAAGAAAATGAATATAATGAGTAACCTTGCTTGATCCTCAGACATTTGATACTATCCTGAACTACCCTAATCACCCTTATTTTCTGACATGGTTTGCCACACAGATTGGAATGACTTTTCCTTTTAAAAGTCCTAGTATCGTTTTATTCACATTTAGTAACAACATTTCCTCACCTTCCCTATAACAAGAGTTGAACTTCCCAGCAACAGAGGGTCTTTTCCTAATTTTTCATATCCATCAACCCTGCCTCTATCCATTCACAACAAACGTTGAGCTTTTATTGAAATCTGCATCCATCTTTGGTTTTCCGGTCTGAGTTGCGAATATTGTAATTTTGGAGTTTGGACGATACTTGTGCTCATGACAGGCCACATGTGTGACACTGGACATCACAACAGTGACATGCATATTGGTCACAAACGTGATGTACAACATCACGACCGTGAGGAACATGCATACCATGAAGATACGAGATAAAAATTTTTCTTTGAATAAACTCACTGAAAGAGAATTCTCAAAAAATATGGTTCTTTCCATTGAAATGAATGCATGTTGAATCAAAGAGAGTTGCTTAAGCGGGCTTTGATATTTTAATAAGCAGAAAATCATAAAAATAGATTAACATAAAATACGGGATTTACGTGGTTTCCAACAATGAGGTTGACTAATCCATAAGAGAATATAGTATTGTATAATTATCACTGTGAAAAGGGGAGACGAAGACGATTGCTCAATCCCAATACAGAGGCTGGCGCCTAGGGTGTATACAGATGAGGAGCTAGATAGGGTCATTAGAGGAGGAAAGAACAGAGTTACCGATGATGATCCAAACCTATATCTGGGTTAACAACATATTCTCCTGCAGTTTGATATGGCAAGTTCTATGTGCAGGGTTGATGTTTCCGTATCTAAGTCCCTGATAGCAATAAGAAAAGGAAATATGACGAATCCAGAAAATCTAAAACAAACATCACGTAAGATTGAAAAGCCAATAGGATTTCAATTATTACATTGAGATTGTGCAATCCATAGTTGATTGGTGGTTGAAGAAGGTAGCAAATGTAACAACCTACAACACATGAACTTGCACTACTTCTACCACTCTACCACAAAATATCTCTTAGAAGCCAAAGCAACATGGCACAGCAATGTTCAATTCTGGACATCATTGTCAACATCATCAATAACTATTAAGTATTTTCAAATTTTAGATTTTATTCTAAACATAACTACCATCTAAATCTTCAATCCGTATTTTTAGAATTCAAACCAATAACAACTTATTTTAATTAAAAAAAATAACCTACACGTTCTACTGTTAATGTTTAGAATTGTAAAGGGATCCCATACAAACATTTAAATAGTTCAGAAGTTCTGTTTATCCTCTGCCTTTTGGAGAAGGAATTCCCAAACCACCCCAGTAAACAATTTGTATCTCAACTTTCTACCAATCACAAGCACACAACCACTACTTGAGGTGATTTTTTTTTACTGAACTTGAGGTGATGAAATGATAGAGATATTTGCCATAAATATTAATTATTTTCAGATTTTAAATTTTTTCATCTCAACATAACTGTTATCTAAAACTTCAATCCATAATTTTCGGATTCTAACAAATGAAATCTTATTTTAATATCCGCTTACTTTAATAACCCAATTATTTACCCTCTTATTTTAATAGATTAAATTTTAATTATACCCCAATACCACCGGCAGATTTGGGGGAATCAACCCTTCTTCACAAGTAACGCATAGGTTTTCCGCTTTTATGGTTTACAGGTGATCAATTGGGTTATTAAAGATACCTACACCCATTCACTCATGATTACAGCTTCTTCTCTCCCAAGGGATGTTGGAATCAATTTCATTGTAAACCATTGCAAAATCAATTGTCAATTTCTGGAAGTTTTGATCCCTTGATTCTTACTTGTTACCCAAAATCCAAAATCCTAAACGCTAAACCCTTACCACTAAAATCTAAACCCTAAACCCTAAACACTAACCTCTAAACCCTAAACACTAACCCCTAAACCCTAAACCCTAAACACTAACTCTAATAAACGGCTTGGTCGAAAAACGTTTCAGTTTAGTATTTTTTACATAACTGATCGCTCAGATGTCCGATTGATGCAAGACCGGCGGCATTGTAAAGCTAGTTCGATTGTCTACAACTTTCATGTTCATCTCGAGGCCAAATTCCGCCGAGAATAACCAGACGGACCGGATTTCCGTCTGGGTGGTCTGACCGGACGGACAACCGGTCCGTCCGGGTGGTCTGACCAGACGGACGGTCGCTCCGTCTGGGTGGTCTGACCGGACGGACAATCGCTCCGTCTGGGTGGTCTGACCGGACGGAACGCCGGTCCGTCCGGTTAGTCCGTCCAATTTTTTTTAGATCCAAAATTCAATTTCGTACCCTTTCAATTTTGATCCGTGGTTCGTTGAGAGTGTTTTCGACCAACTAAAACATACTAAAACATACGAAATAAGGATTTTTTGGATTGAACTAATAAGTTTTTCATGTTTTTCATTTTTACGGAATGGACGTTTAGGTCATTATGAATGTAGGACGTCGTTTAATTCAAAAACCAGGACGTCGTTTAGTAACCCTCACAATTGGGAGGGACATATGTGGCTACTTTGGGCGGTAATTGGTTGGCAACGTTTTGGCGGGAATTCAAAATTAAGAACATGATGGCAAAAATTAAAATTAAAATGAGGAGTAATAAAAATTATAGTAATTTATCCCCTTTTTGGCTAAGGTTTACCCAAATTGCTTGTGTTGTAATTGCGTCGTCCTAAAGCAAAGTAAAACACTTACAGAAATACTCGAAATCACGATTGATTGAGTTGATTGTAGGGTTCATTAAAGTGTAAATGTTGGAATGGCTAGATTTGATGGTAGATTTTTTGTAGAACTAAATGACGATGAGCAGATGACTGGAAAGGCGGACGAGTCGGAGTTCGTATATTGCAATCCTGTGATTGTCCCCTTATGAAGAATAAGATGGCGAGGCAGTGCTCATTGATTGTGATGAAGACGAACCAGAAATTGAGGCTGGGTTACACAATACAAGCGTAGTAAGTGGATTTGACCTAAGCCTAGAATCGCAGTCGGAAGACGAGGTTGAAACTCATCAGCTGGAAGGACACAGCGAAGGTTTGTTCAATTGTTCATTTCTTCGTGTTCTGTGGTTTTATTGTTTCGGGTTTAGATTCCCAATTTAGGGTACATGGGTCCATTGATTTGGATTTGTGGTCCCTCCAATATTATGCCCAAAAAAGGAAAAGGAACAAATCGTGGTCGATGCTTTCTGCTTTGTGGTTGATTTTGAGTTGCAGTAATTAATGGCACTGCACCGACATTGAATATCCTGATCTAGCAATGTTAGGACATTAATACTAACGTAGTAGTGCTGAAATAATTGAGTAATAAAAGATTGGTAATCAGATTGTGTGAAATGTATTGTTAATTAACAAGCATAAACGTTAGTGATCAATGTATGCGACTAGTATTCATTATAGTTTTGGGTACTTACCTACCCCCTTTGGTGTGATATGTTGCAGAAAGGAACATTGGACCGAATGAGATGAAGGAGTGGAGCAACCTGTTTTTCAATTCACTTGAGCACGCTCGTGAATGGTATAATGAGTACGCACACATGCAAGGTTTTGCCACTCGGGTAGACTATCGGAAGCCGCCAAATCAGAAGACTAACCCGACTACGAAAAAACGTATGTAGTATACTCGTGTACAAAGGCAGGGTTTCGTAAGAATGTCACCGTGAAACCGAAGGCCACACTTGGGCAAGGGAAGGCAGCTAAAGCGGTTAAGGACCCCACACCTAAGACAAAGAGTACTCAAAAGAAGCCTAAAACATGGATCGAGTGCAAGGCTAGAATACGCATTCGACTCATCGAATTGCTTGACCTGTACTACATTAGTTCTTGCGTTTGCCCACCTCTTGGTCTGCCAGATAAAAGGAAGGTTAGCCCTGCCCACGGTATGATGATGGAGATCAATGTGGCAACAAGAATAAGCTTGCAGTCGTCGTTCGAGATTATATCTGCCACCATAGGTGGTGTTGACAATGTGGGATCCATTCAGGTGGACGTCAGGAACCATTTAGCCCGAATTAGACAACAACAAATGATCGAAAGCGAGGGAACATCCAATACCGAGTACTTTAGGGAACGAACTCGACTCTATCTGGGATTTTGGCACGAAGTGGAAGTTGATTTCGCGGAGGACATCACATATATTTTTTTTGGGGACCAATGAATGTTTGACGATTACGACTGCTTCGGGGATTTGTTAAATTTTGATACAACCTTCAGGTTCAATAAGCATTACCATCCTCTAGGTAAATTTCTAGTAGTCCTCCTAATTCAAAACCTCTAAGTCGTGAAACCAGTACCAGCTATTTTTTGTTGTGCGGTTGCTTTGGTGTTACTATATTACTCAGTACATGTTACCGCATTCATATTGTATCTGGCTATGTTCTGTTAGGTGGTGAGATTACCTCCGATGTTGGTGGATGTATTTTTTTCATTCGTCACCAAGATTACTGATTTCATATTGCCTTGGGTTGTCTTGTTTTCGTTCCAAAACAGCTCTATTTGTGGGATTCAACAACCACCATCAAGGGGTTTTTATTCGGAGTAGCATTGTTGTACAATGAGACCATACCCTCCTTTGTGTGGCTTTCAAGGAATTTCCTAGATGCATGAACAATAAGGCCCTTAAAACCATATTCATGGACCAAGATCCTGCCATGGAAAATGCCTTAACTCAAGCCTTACCAGATACTTATCATGCGCTCTGCACCTTCCATATCCTGTCAAATGCGAAATGCAACCTCCCCACGTTGTTCATGTAGGGTTGGAAGATGTGTGGACGACCAAGATGTATGATTTTTCCCCACGTACAGTCCCGATGGCCATCTGTGGCGTCAAAAGATAGCTTAGCTTCGAGAAAAATGGTCATCCGTGTGGGTTAAGAATCATTACACGGCAGGGATGGTCAGCACAAAGATGGTTGAGTCATGCAATCCAACTATTTGTGGTTTCGTCCATGCCGATATATCATTAGTCGACTTCTTCCCCCATTTCGAAAGGTAATTTCAATGTACAAACCATTCATTTACTACACCGTACTGGTCTATTACTCATCGCTGGTATTTTGTGGTTTCAAACCGGGTACCTCACTTTGGGCTCGTTCTAGGATGGTTCATTGTAGAAAGGAAGCTGAGAAAACTGAGGAATTCAAGGCAAGAAATACCCAGCCATACATAGCATTCGAATACATCGCTGTTATGAAAAAGGTTGTAGCGTTTACACCCCAAAGATATTCGCCATGTTTCAAGAACAGTTTGCATGAATCCAAGAGTACAAACTCAAACCAGGTAATCCCACTCCAGAACCGAACTCCATGTCGTACGTCGTTCACGATGCTGAGGTGATCGAATAGATGGCATGGTTGTGACGGTGTATAGCATTAGTGGTCAAGTTGATTGTGTGTGCAAGTGGTGGGACACCATGGGGTTGATTTGGAGGCATTGTCTCACAGTCATGAACATACTTGGTACGTTCGGGGTTATGTCTTCAAAACCCTAGACAAACGGTCTGTTTTGAAGCGGTGGACACGGTTTATAAAGGCTAGGTATGGTACAATTATATTCACCATGCCCCGCACGAAAGGTCAGGAAGACGAGGAGTGTTACATCCTTTTGTATGGTAAGTTCGAAAGGATTGTAGGGGTCGGTTACTTAGAAGATTCGATGTATAAGTAGATCGACGCCGTTACCGGAAACCTCATCGAAATGACCCTCGCCGTGACGGACCAGCCTCATCAACTTTCCGCTGTTCAGCTAATTTCCGATAGTACGCCGCTCTCGCGGGCACCATAGAGTATTGCCTGAAAGTTCTGAAGACTCATAAATCCAAGAAAGAATAGTCCCATGCATAGGGTCGAAACTGATATTGGGAGAAAGTGATCTAGTGTGGTGTGGAAGAAGGAGACTTCACGCACAATGTCACTTCTCGAGGCCGCGGTTGAACATGTTGTGGAAGAGAATTTCAGTGAAACCCACCCGTAGACGACCTGATCGAACCACACGGTTCGACCCATGCGTTACCCATGGGTTCACTCATTACATAAATAAACATAAACATACAACATAATAGCTGAAATCCTAAACTCCTCATATAATCATAAATGAAAATTATGAAAACAGGGCATCTACGCTTGAAAATCAAGTACTAAAAACAAATATTAAGCCATCCCAAAACAGGGGAAACTCAACATTAAGAGATAAGTACTGAATCAACTAAAAACATCTAAAAAATTATGAAAACATGAAAAGGGATAAATGACAAGGTACCTCTCTCTATGACTCTTATAACCACTCAATCGAGGTGTCGCTGTTCATGTAGTTCTCTTAGGCGGCATTTGAGCATGAGGTTCCTTAATTGATCATGCATAAAGAGAGGGACGGGGTGAGTGATAAGCACCGAGTGCTAAACTAGACTCGCGTAGAACTTCTCTAGACATTTAGTAATGTGACCCTGTGGTCCTGTAGGCATCATCCTAATATCAGCCACTCCTAGCTAGTGGTAGATAGCCTCATGGTTGATTAGACTATAGAACCACCATGAATACCGTGTGAGCACCATCTGTAGGCATACTCGACACGTCTTGCATGAGCATGAGCATCAACATGACCTGGGGGATTGTGTAATCCATGGGTGGGTGACCAAAGCATATTAGGAGCAATGTAGATCCAGTCCTAAAAAATGAAATGTGAATCACATTTCAAACGTCATGAGCTTATGCTCAAACTCAAACAACTGCCATACAGTAGATCATACGCTACTGCACAATCCGAAAGCCAGGCTCTATTTCACAACCCCTGTACAGTAGATCTCACGCTACTGTACAGTCTTGAGAGCCCGGCTATGAAATCACTACACTTATACAGTAGCTTACACGCTATAGCACAATCCTGGTAGCCGGGCTCCGAAACACAACACATGTACTGTAGATCACACGCTACTGTACATCCTGAAAATCCGATCATCAGATTCCTGACAAACCTAATTATAGTTCTACGCTTAAAGCGGAAAAGTAATCCTAACCCTTCACCTCTGATTAGCTTTCCTAGTTAAGTCTGATCTGGAGTTGCATTCCCAAGCTTAAGCTTCCTGTTCTGTTTGACATATAGAGATCAATTATAGGATTGAAATCCCAATACCCCAAATCCTAACCTGTCAGGATTTTCCTATGTAGGATTCAAATCAAGGGATTGAGAAAGGAGGAAGAAGTTAGATTAGTTTCTGAAGCTTCCTCAATGATCTCTAAACCTCTCTTACTGATCTGGGATCGATCAATTAGGCCTTCTCCACCTTTTGAAATTGATCGCCGTTCGTGGTTTTTGTAATTTTGAGTTGCAGGCTGCGACCCTTCTTATAAAATAAGTCCGCCAAGCCCGTGGCTGAATTACCGCCACGTCTGTGACTGCTGGGCAACCGCACCCGTGACCTACTGATGGTCACGACCATGATCTCCGTACGGTCACACCCGTGACTGATTGTTGTTCATGACCGTGATCTCCAGACGGTCACACCTGTGACAGACTAATGGTTACGCTCGTGACTATCCATTCATCGGCCGATTTCCAGAATTCAAAAAACCCAATATTAAAACTGAAAATCAACTATCAACCCAAAATTGGGGTGTCATAGTTTTACCTTTTTACTAAAACCCACCAATGGGCGCGCGGGGGGGGGGGGGGGGGTATGACTTCACTGCTTTCATTCCATCCCAACAAAGTATGATGATGGATTAGGTATGTACCAACCTCAACTACATACTTGGTTTGTTGTAGTTGAACCTCGAATACCTTTCCTATCGAGTTTCGGTATGCAACAACCATTGTGTGTTCCGCTATTTATTTTGGGTTACGGACGGTGATGTCGGTCTATCGAGTAAATGCGTAGTTGATATTTTGTAAGACTTGGGTACTATGTTTGTAGATGGAGGTATACGCATCCTGTAGTCGGGAACTTTTGTAAATGGCGGGTATTCCTTTAGGTACTAGTAATTACATAATAAAGATAAAATTTTTGTTTTACTATTACTAACATAGTAATGCCTTCGTAATGGCATGTCGTGTAAAAAATTGATTGTTGCACACGCTTTCTTCCCCTCACTACATAAACCCCCTCTCATGTCCTTGCAAATTTGTACTAGTGTCCATTTTCCGAAACATAGATTTAGCAACTGAGAATGGTCGACGATATACCAATTTGATCATGTGGCGTGGTTGCGGTGTGAATGCCCTGGTGGCCTAAAGTTTTTCGGTTGCAGCTTCCTAGACGAAGGGTGTGACTGGAAGCTTGGAGTTGACCCAATGAGGGGGATGGAAGCGGAGGAGAAACATGAGTATGGGAGACTCATAGCAAAGTACAACGAGTTTACCGATATACAAGACCGCTTACGCAAACGTCTCTTGTGCTTGCATCATGCATTTCGTGTCTTTGTCGTACACAGAGGTCCGTAATAGGATAAGGTGTTGACGGCCACCACTTTCTCGATTTTGCTTTGCTATGTATTTTCCCAATGTAATGACCCCTTGCAATTCCGTAGGATTAGACTGTTGTTCAGCCCTGCCTTGAACTTTTCTCATTCCGTTACTGTTAGCATACTGATGTGTGATCGACGCCATGGCGTATAGTACTAGTTCTGGAACTCCTATAAATCCTAGTACCGGTGGTTCAACTTCTACAAATTCCACTGTTGGAACTCCTATAAGTCCCACTAGTGTCCAGTAATTTACAAAAACATTTCCATAACGACTAACCGCCTAACTGACTTGCCGTATCAACTGATTGCATAACTCACTTCCCAAAAGAATGGCCTCATTTTCGTCTGTGCGTGTGGCCTTCGTGCCATTATTCAAGTGGAAACGAACGGTTGTTGGACGAATCACTTTCTTTGCTGCCCCAACTCTTGCGTGGATGCTTGTCCATTATGTGGTGCAACACAAACCGGAGTCCATCGGTTGTTGCGGCGGGGGAACGAGCATTAGCCGAGAAGGTCGTAGGCCTAAAAAGAGGCGGAGAAAGAACACAACATGCGAATGCGACATATCAAGATATGGCTAGACGACAATGGTGAGTAGTGGTTGCAGCACTTAGTGGATTGTACTATTGTCCTTCTCACCTATCTGTATAATCGTGTTGCCATGTTGAGTGGACTCTAACTATTCCGTAATATTATTTGTGACTAATTTCCATGGAGGGTTTCCTTACAAATTTGTATAACCCTCACCGTACTGCCACAAACTCCCATCCCTCCCCAAATATCCCCCTATTCCGTCCATTGCTCACCCATTATGTCTGTTTCAACTATTTGTGCTTGCAATCGCCCGACAGTGGTTATGGTGAAACCGATCGATAACCACTATTATCGTTACATTATCGTCTGCCCTGACGTTTGTCCATACTACATGTGGTGGAAAGAAAAGGAAGGGGAGCTAGGGGCCATTGAGGTATTCAACGGTTTAGCCTTTAATGCGCAAAACTCGAGAAAACCATCCTTCATATGAAAAAGGAGAATGCTCACCTGGAACACCGACTGAGGCACGTTGCTCCAAGACCGTACATGACTCCACCAGCAATGCGTTATCCAACTAGTTATTACTGCCGCTGTACCATCGCCATGTGTATGTTATACTATGTCATGACTATTTGTTCGATCCACATATTATATGCAGTCAATTTTGCAATTGCATGCAAGTACACATATGTACACTGTTGCTTAGATTTGCTTAGACCCACCTCGAATACCGACACTGTTACTTCTTTTCCCAGTCCTATTTTCCATAAAGCCTAGGTCGAGGTGATCCTAAGAGTATACGTCGTACTCCCTTCCTCTAACCCTTCCCTCCAAACTGATCCTAACTCCCATTCATGTTGTCCGTAGCCTAATCCCCTAACCGCCTTAATATCTGCTATACCTATATATTGTTGATGTCGTAGTCCGATATGATATCAACTACCTAGGCCGTTGGCTATATCTTGGTTGTGTATATCTCAACCGCGGTTGTCCTTGGAAACTGTGGTGGCAGTTTAAAAATACCACACTTGAGGAAGAGAAGGGCGAGTACGGTAGGGTGGCGAGTAAGATGGACCAACTGCAACTAATGATGGAGCAACTTTACACACGAAACATCTGAATGACGCGCATTGGCAATGACTTTAACGTGTAGGAATATCGTTGGCGGTACTTACTGACGCAGTATTAACTTCACTGTCCCATGACTGATTATACTGCCATAATATGTACACTGCCGTGATATTAACTGTGTGGTTGGTAGTTTGCTGTCTCACGTGCATCCATGTTGAAAGCTAGTAGATGGTTCGCTGAGTGGCTGGACGTGTTAGGTGGGTGCATTTAGACGTTGGAGTTATTATAGGCCCATTGAAGTTTATTATTTAAGTTGCTTGCATATTGTATCTGTATCTCGAATTTATCTCTAAGTCTGTTATTTTCCCCCTTTTACTTCACTCGACCTGTCCCATGAATATGATATGTGTTATCCCGATGTGCGATTGTGGTATTGTTGCAACAATTCAGGTCAATCCCACACCACGCAAGTACCCCACAAACACTTCTTAGGGTGCCCTAATTGATAGCTCGATTATTGGTAACCATTTTGACCCCATCTTGACTGAATTTGACTCGGCTTGACCGATTTTTGACTCCCTTGTGTGATTGGTTGGAAGAAATAATGGTTAACCATTCAGTCCATTTGACTTGATTTCTCAGTGTCTCATTGAGCTTGCAGGTATTCGATGGAGAGAGGACAATGAGAGGATTCCAACAAGACCAACCAGAGCTGTAACTGAGGTCAGACGAGGGAGATACGCACAATCAAAGAATGAGGTCACAGACTGGAAATGAGGCCACACAGCGCGTGGAGCATTTGTGGATCCGCATGCCATGTGGATGGTGCAGACATGAGGTATATAGGGAAAATTTGAAGGAGAGATATGCAATATAACAGTCATAACAATTGTTCAGATCCGATTTCCCTCTCAACTCTTTTTCAATTAGAAGACCTAGAAGAAGCATTAGAGCTAGAGAAGACCAAGAGTATTGAAGGAATTTGGAGTGCTAGAGCTTGGAAGAAGGATCATACTCTCATCACCTTCTTGGTACTTGTAGATTATGGTGATTGTATCCCTTTCCCTTGGTTTTAGTGTCATGATGATTGGCTAAGCCATTAGAGTTGTTAGATTAGGGTGTTGTGATATGCTAGGATGATACCCTCAAGATGAGGGGTTTGGTACACTTGGATACTAATTATGGTTATGAGTATTGCTTAGATTGTGGTGTTTTCAGCCTAGATTGTGCCATGGCTTGATTTAGGTAAAATGTTCTCTTTCCTTTGCTTATTTTTGATTGAATTGAGTAGGAATGTTAATCCAAGATTGAAGTAAGGTGTGTGTGGACCAAGTCACATCATAATTCAACCTTTAGTCTGAGGATTCCCTTAGTGATATTTCGTCAAACACTTAGAGCTCATTCCCTTAATCACTTAGGTAGTGATAAGATGAGTGATTGGGATGTTTGGGGGTGTCATATGGTGACTAGCACCCCTTTCTTGGTGTTTGTGGTGTCATTAAGTCTTTCTTAGCAACTAGGCATTTCGTTGAACACCTTGTGTCACTACCAATTGGCTTGATTACTTGTGAGTTGTTAGTGGTAATCCATTACAAGACATTGTCTTGGATTCCTTCAAGTGTCTGGAGGAGTATTGAACCATAACTCGTATCTAAAGTGTCTAATTTCCCTAGTGCATTGGATTTGAGCATAATCCAATACCCGAAGTTTAGCAACCCTTCTCTCTTTGTTTGACCTTGTCACTCTCTTCCGTTGTTTAGTTCAGTTGCTTGAACTGCTTTCAATATTCTTAGTGAATGCATACTACCCTAGTTGATAACTTTGGGGATTCCAATTTTGAATCATTTGTAGCTTAAACCGTGTCTTAAGGGTTGAGTAGAGGTTAGTGAACTATTCCTCATGGAATATGACACTTGTAGCTAAGAATTGGGATAACACCCTTTTCTTGCCTATAAAGTTTTTGGCGCCGTTGTCAGGGATTAGTTCACACCCTTGAAAGACAAGTTTAGAACATGGCTTCGTGTGCGCTCATGAAAGGATTGGGACACAAGGCGGTCAACAGTGTCATGATATCTTAGAATATATAGGATAAACTCTTGTGTATGTTATCTTTATATACTCAAATGAGTAGACGGGTTCAATCCTTAGTGACACCCCTATATTCGAGTATTTTTGAATGTGTAATGTATTAGATGGAAATTCAATCTCGTGTCATTTCATTCATACAAGGGCTTTAGTTTGGATATTTGTTGTCATTTTAGTGGACTCATAGACTTCACTAAAACGGGGAGGAATGTTGGAAATATACACCTTGGACCTGACCTTGGTGTGATGGAAGCGCCTTGGACTTGACCTTGGTCTGATGCCGATCTTGGTACCTATGTGAGGACTCGTGCAGGGGGTGGGGGGCTCACCTTAGCTAGTGGCATGCTAGAACTAGTTAGCATCAGCTACTTTGGGAGTTGCGCTAATGTTAGGGACGAACACTATAGCTAATTCAGCTAACCCTGTGCTGGATGCTAGTGTCAGTAGCTACAATGATGAACTGAGCTGTGGTGGTGGTGGGGAGCTGGGTGGTTGGTGGTTACCTTATCACCTAGGACGAATTGGTGCATCCCTGATGACACCATCTCGTGAATTTCAAAACTCAAAATTGAGATTTTCCCTTTAACTCTTCCAAGCATCTAGATGGTTACTTTCTAACCACCCCCAAGTCTATCCATAGACATTTTGGTGCATCTTGATGCCTGAACTTGTCCATTTCAGCCTTAGAACCTTTGCCTATATAAAGACTCAAACACTAACTCCTGAAAAAGACTCAAACACACAAAACCAAAAATAAAAGTAAAATATGGACTAGGACAAAATCCCACATATAAGAAAATGGATTTAACATCCAAAAAGAATGAATGAAAAAACACTAAGTAGAACGATGATACCTGGATCAGTAGGCATCCGTCGTGAGGCGCCGGATGAACATGGTGGAGTCCGTGATCCGCTGATGTACTGATGGTGATAGCAGAGTTATCACGTTCGAGACTCGATCTAACACCTTAACATGCAAATTGACTCAAATAAAATGAAAAAGACTGACTCCAAATATGGGATCCCATGAAGCGCTCTTTCTCTCACATCTTTAAGCTAAACGATACCTGCTTTTCATTCAGCATTGTCAAAGTAGTGAACTTCGTCTCCATCGATAGGCTTGGCATTGAGATAGAGCTTAAGATGGTGACCCTGACCTTGAATTGTCCTTGGTTCATATGTGTTATCTCTACGGTCTCGACCATCTTGATTGGTCCCTCCGGACCTTGAAAGATTTTGTGACTTCATATGGTATCGACCATCTTGATTGTAATTTTCCTGGAAAGACTCAAAGGCGAGAGTTGTATAGCAGCACTTTATCCCCTTTTTCAAACTGTTGGACACCTTAAAGCTTAATATCATGGATGTGTTTCATCTTCTCCTTATAGAGCCATGAACTTTGATAAGCATGAAACCTATACTCTTCTAGCTCAAGGAGTAGATATTAACATTATGAAGTTGCGAGACTATCATCCATTTAGTAGCTTCATAGCCCACCAACCCTTACGCTCAACTTCGACCGGTAAATGACAACCTTGCCAAAAGCCAGTCGATATGGCGAGGTTCTGATAGGAGTCTTGAAAGCGCTTCAATAAGCCTGAAGAGCTTCATCGAGCCGAATCTACCAGTCTTTGCGAGACCGATCGACTGTCTTATCAAGATTAGCTTGAGCTCGTGATTCATCACCTCCTCTTAACGCTTGCATGTGGATGGTAAGTGTGGTCAATCTATGATTTACCCCAAAAGTTTGGCAAACTCTATCGAATTGAACTTAGAAGTGAGTACCCCTATCGCTAATGATAGCGCGAAATGTGCCGAAATACATTGAATGAACTTTACCAGTATCCTAGCATCGTTAGCAGGCAACGCTTGTGCTTTTGGCCACCCTGGCACATAATCCACACCAACAAGCATATACTTGTTTCCATGAGACGGTTGGAAAGGACTCATAAGTTATATTCTTCGCACATCAAACACTTCATAGGCATTTCATTCTTATTAAAAATGTTACTTGTACGTTGGCAAGCATCGAAATTCATCAACTATATGACACTCCGATTTTGGGTTAACTGTCAATTCTCGAGTTAGGTTGAATTCAGGAAAGTGGTCTAACGGGTCGAAGATCACAGGCGTGACAGTGGGTCTGTCACAGGCATGGTTGCAAGGGCAATAACGATCGCGGTCAGCAGTACATCACATGTGTGACCACCAACACATCATGACTGCGACCATCAGCAGATCACATGCATGATCGTGGTCAACCCCAGGCGTGGTGGTAAGTACTTCACGGGCTTGGTGGACTTCTTATAAAGCCATTTTCCGACCTGATAACTTAGAGAACACAGAACTCCAAAACCTAACAGTTTTTAACGAGCGCCGCTCTCATCTTAGGAGGAGGAAAAGATCGATCAAGGGGTGAAGATGGAGCTGATATATCTCTGATCACTTCTAGAGGGTTAGAGAGGTTAGGACGATCATCAAAAGGTAACCAATCTTCATATTTTCTTTTAATCCTACAGTTAAGAAAACCTACATTGGAATTCTTATAGTTAGGTTATTGGAGATTCAATCCTTTCATTGATCTATTCAGGACATTCAGAATAGGAGGCTAAGCTTCAAGAAGGTAGCTTCCACTTCAGACTCTACTGGAAGCAAAACAGAGGGGGGGGGGGGATTAGGATTACTTTCTGCCTTATAAGTGTAGAACTGTAATAGGATGATTGTGGAATTATTTAAAAGGGTTTCTTAATACGATGTACCATGATGTTGAGCGAGGGTTCAGAGGCTATGTACTAATGTTTGATCTACTATACAAATAATATAACACGATTCGGGCTATAAGCTATTAACGGAGGAACTATAGCATGTGATCCACCATTCATGATAGGACATGATAGGGCTAGCTAGACTAGATCATGATTATTTTGTGTCAGTCACCCACCCCTGGATTGTAAAATCCCCTAGGAAATTCATGTAACACGCTTAGGACGTCTCGAGTATGCCTACAGATGCTACTTACTCGAAGGTTTAGGGTGGTTTCATAGTCTGATCCACCATGTGGCTATGTGCATGATGTTAGGGGTGGTTTCATGGTATGATCCTACAGGAGCACATGATCACATTACTAAAGTAGTGACTAGTTAGAATTCTATGTTCTATCCATAGTTTCAGTCTCAATTCTACACGAGTCTAGATAGTCACTCAGTGCTTATCCCTGATCCCAATCCCTCTCTTCTATTTATGTACAACTATGGAACTACAGAAGCCAATGCCACCTAAGAGATCGACACGGGCAGCCCCAACACCTCGACTGAGTGGCTCAGGGAGTCGGAGAGAGGGGTACCGTGGAGGACCGTTTTATCCCTTTGTTTTGAGGATTTTCAGCATCTTTTGAGTCATTTTTCACAGTGGATGTTTTCCCTTTATTTCAGGATGTTTTGCTATGATTTATGTTAGTTGATTAGGAGATGTTATTGAGCCTTTGATGCTCGATTTTTCCACTATCGTTTCATTATGTTTTATGAGGAATAGTTTAGGAGTTCGTTTCACCATGTGATCTTGTGAGTGGAAGCCGTGACTTGTATGCATGGGTCAAACCGGGTGGTTCCACCAGGTCTTCTAAGGTAGGTTTCATAATGTATTTGCCACAATCCTTCCAGACCATCCTCCAGTAAAAACCTGCATCCAAAATCTTTCTAGTAGTGCGATTCCCACTATGATGTCCCCTAGCAGGGCCGGTGTGGAAGGGAGCATGATGTTAAGCGATTGGTACAAGGTGACACATCGTCTGATGACTCTGTCTAAGAGAATTGACCTGGAGACGACCCGGGAAGAGTACATTTATCTCCATCTAAGTAATAACAATTCATCCAGGAAGAGTTCATTTATCTCTGCTTCACAGAATTTGACCTAGAGACGACCAATCAAGGCGTGATATGTGGTAAGCAGCAACATTTTCTGCTCCCGCCTTAACTTTAATAGTGATGTCAAACTCTTGAAGGAATATTAGCCATCAAATCAGCCTCGTCTTTGCATCTTGTTTTGCTAGAAAATACTTAAGAGCTGGATGGTCCGTTAACACACCAGTATGGGACAACACTAAGTAGGAGCAGAACTTGTCGGATAGGAAAAAAATCGTAAGAAGCTCCTTCTTAGTGCTTGTGTAATTCCTTTATGCATCATTGAGCGTCCTAACAAATTTGATGGAGGGGAACCTCTTCTTATGTATATTGAATGCTTGCAAGCAATTTTCATCAAAAAGAAAAGGCACATCTTTCTCTAACAACGTAGTTATTGGCCATGTGATCTTAGAGAAATCTTTAAAGAAACAAAGATAAAAACCTACATATTCTAAGAAGCTACAAATAGTCTTAACATTAACTGAGGGAGCTAATCTTGATCCTCCTCAATACCTCACCTAGAGACCATGTGCCTAGCACAATTTGCTTTTCCACCATGAAGTGGAACTTGTCTCAACTCAGCGCCATATGATTTTCTTTACATCATGCTAAGACTTTCTCCAAGTTGGCTAAGTATCCGGAGAAGGAATCTCTATAGACTGAGAAGTCATCCATGAAGACTGGGACAACATCTTTTAGTAAGTGCCCAAAGATCGGTGTCATACACCACTGAAAGGTCGCGAGTGCATTGAATAGACTGAAGGGACGTGCCTGTATGTGAATGTGCCAGGGGGCATGTGAATATGGTCTTCTCTTGGTTCTTTGGCTCGATGTGAATATGAAAATATCCCGAGATTCCATCCAGGAAGCAATAGAATGCATGACCCACGAGGCACTCGAGCATCTGATTGATGAACAGCGGTGGAAAGTGATCCTTCTTTGTAGCAGCATTGAGATGCACGCTCTCCATCCAATGACTGTCCGAGTAGGAATGAGCTCTCCTTTGTAATTAGGAACGGCTATGAACCGTCTTTCTTTGGCACAACCTACATTGGATAACTTATACATGCATCGATGAGTCTGATTGACTCATTCTTCACGACTTCTCGCATTGTTGGATTAAGTTGGCATTGAGGCTATGCTACAGGTTTGACATAGACCTCCAAATTGATCTTGTGAGTGCATAAGGAAGGGTTAATTCCTTGACGTTGGTTAGCTTCCAAGTAATGGCCTGTCCGTGCTTCCTCAAGAGGGCTAGAAGCTACTCTTTTTGTTGAGGTTCAAGTTTTGAACAGATGATGACTGGCAGTTTCTAATCCTCATGGAGGAATGCATACTCGAAATGCTCTGGTAGTAGTTCAACTCCTACTATGGAGGCTCCTCATATGAATAGTTATCTTAGGGATCTTGGAAGCTCCAGCAATGGTGGTGATCCAGAGTATGATTCGAGTTGCTCAAGGGATTTCGCTTATGCCCTCTAATCCATATCATCCATCCAATCTCCATAAACCCATGTAATAACACAAACATCTCCAACAAGCATATGAGACCGCTCAAACATTTCAGATGCATCCTGAAAATCCTCTAAAATATTATCATCATCCTGAGCCTTAGAATAATTTCAAACAAAAAGTGATTTCATCCGGTCCTACTTTCAGAGTTAGGCACCCTTTGCAATCATTTATCACAGCTTCAGCAGTAGCTAACAATGGACATCCTAGCAAAATATTGCAATCATACTCATGGATTTCTAAAACCACAAACTCAGCAAGAAATTCAAAAGGTACTACACAAACTCGTACATCCTCTATAACACCCCTAGGCTTCACTAAAGACCTATTAGCAAGTTGAAGAACCATTTCAGTTGGTCTAAGCTCACATATATCTAGTTTCTCATATACGCTATTTGGAATAACATTGATACTAGCTCCTAGACCAACACGACTTCGATCAACTTTAACCTTCTTAATCATGCACGGAATAGTAAAAGCTCCTTTTTGTTTTGTCGGTCCGACTAGGACGGATGCTCCTTCTACATAGAGAGTGATTTATGTGGAAACACTAAGTTTGATCTTTTTTTAGCACATCCTTCAAGAACTTTGCATATGCCGGAATCTTGCACCTAACCTTGTCAATAATTGCACCTAAACCTTGTCAAATATTCTGCCTAAGCCTAGGCGCAATTATTGACAAAGCTAAGGCGCCATTTTTTCCAACATCCATAATTTTTTTTCTTTGACACCTTCGTTCATCCTATCTCGTATATTATTCTAAATAGTGCCTTAATATCATCTCGTACCTGACATCTATAAAAGACACTCCAAAATGACATCAAATGGACCTCAGATGGGTCTGAGACACTAAATCGATATATAAGCTAGAAATGTGCAAAACATCCTAAACTTCTACCTAAAGCTATACACTTATGCATGAAATTTTGCTTAAATAAGGGCGATGAACGTGGTAAATCAAACGTCATTACATTCTCCATCTCCTAGTAACCAGTTCAAATCCACAGCCTCAAAAATTAACATTAGACTCGACACGAAACTTAAGGACACTAAAACTGGAACGGGAGAAGCAAACATAAGCGAAAGAACACACCAACAAACATAACCGAGAACGACGCAAGAGTACTAGGAGTTGAGAAATACATAAAATGCAGGATAGAGGTCTGACGGGAGAGAGCGAGCGTTGTTGGAGCCAATCTGAAGCTCCACAACCCCCAAGAGCCGTTATGTAGCTGACCTACAAACAGTTTCTAACCTTAGACTTCAATGTGTAGCATTGGCTTGGTTTCCACCAAGTCATCTGGGAAATGGAACCGCCACCGAAAAAGAAAAAACTAAAAAACCCTAATGAAAGGGAGAACAACACCCTAAAGAGTCTACCATTTAATCACTATAGCAAAATTATTCAATGTTCTTTATTAAAAACATTATTCAATGTTATACAGTTAACAAGATTAGAGAGACCATAAACAAATATTTTCTTCTTCTTTTTGATATATGTTAAGAAGGAAGAAGGGAATCTTAACAGGAATGCAGTCAAATAAAGTGGTAGCAGCCAAATTAATAACTTATGTTTAATAGGAAAGAACTTATTAGAATAAGGCACTTCCTTTGGCTTGGTCATCACAAACAAGTTATCGTGAAGGAAGAACCTTATTGGAGGCACATTTCTCCTACAACCATTTGTCCCTTATGCTACCACCAATCAGAATCGGTACTGCACGCACTAAGGGATTGTACAGTTGCTAAAACATCTTTGGACACAAATGCTGGGTGCTCGGCTCCCCTCAATTTTGTTTCAACCAATCTATGTCTGATTGGCTTCTTGCAGGTATTGGAAGCTCGAACCTCAAGCTCGAGTTGGAATTACTAGTTGGCTTATTTAGAAACAACGCAATGAGTTCTCATTGGATTGTCGGAGTTTGGGAGATAATGAGAGTGGGGGATTCAATCATTTCTATAAATAAAACTCAACACATGAAGTTGAGACCAACATTAAACATCACCAAGTCAAGACAACCATAAACCCAAGTTATAAATTATTGAGGGAATTCCATAGCTTTCATGACAATAAAAAGAAATTGCAAATTAATTGAATCAAAAGCTTTCTTGAGATCAATTTTCAAAACACATGGAGAGACATGCTCTAGATGATAAGCATTAACAAGATTCTGGACTAATAAGATATTAGCCCCAATCATTCTACTCTTAACAAAAGCAGATTGGTTATTACTAATAACCTCAAGCAGACAAGTGACCATTCACTTAGTGAGGATTTTTGCAATTACCTTGTATAAGACGTTGCAGCAGGCAATAGTACGATAGTCTTTAATGTTCATAGCATTGATCTTCTTCACAGGAGGTAGTTTTCCTATATCAAAGAAAAGTTGAATAGCTTCCACAACCTCTGAGCCGACACCAGATTACTGGCATCTTTAAAGAAACAAGCAGAAAAACTAGCAAGCCCCGGAATCATTTGGAATTGAGAAAATAGTCTTTTAAGAACATACTAGCAGGCCCCAGAATCGTTTGGAATTGAGAAAATTGTTTGTACTTTCATCGGAACAAACAGGAACATAGAGCAATTCAGAGAAAGAGGCTGGAAGTTTCTTTGTCAAAAAATTGCCCATAACCTTCACTGAAGTATGTTGGACCTCAGGATTCACACCACCGTGAGATCTTCAAAATATCCCACTACAATATCAGAGATATCATTGATATTAGTGGCCAAATTACCTAGTGAGTCTTCTAGCTACTGGTTTCAAGATTTCTTAACTTTCACAGATTTATGGAAAAAATAGTATTTGGATCTCTAGTTTCAACCAGTTTTTATGAGATTTTGTCAATAAAATGCCTCCTCTGTTGCTTTAAAAGCCATCCAAGAATTAAAACTCGTTTTTACCTGGGTGATAGTAACCGAATTTGGGGAAAGAAGGGTAGCTTCTACTAATTCCTGAGAAATGCAGCCTAAGAGCAGCTTTTAAATATCTTAGCCTCGCTATGAGTGAATGCATCAGGAGAGTGCCGAGCTCTCTCCACAATCTCTTTATACCCAGCCCATTCAATCGAATAGTTAAAAAATTTAAATGGCTTTGGAAGCGATCAAACATTAAGATCAGAATACAAAAGGATCCCACAATGACATGAAACACCAGGTTCAAGCATTTCCACCCTGCTACAATTAAAATTATAGAGCCAACCAGGGTTTACAAAACATCTATCAAGTCGTCTCAAAATAGGATCATTGACTCGATTATTATGCCACATAAAGAAAGAGCCTGCAACTACATGGTCCTCCAATTCATTACTCGTAATCCAGTCCTGAAACTCCAGCATGCCCGTAGAGACGCCTATGAACTTGAGGCCTCGTTAGGAGAGGCAATCGCATTAAAATCACCTAATACAACAAAAGGAAGATCAAAAGGAAGGTTGCCAAAAGTTTGATCATACATTTGTTTCCTTTCCCCTCCCTTGTTGGCTCCATAAACAACATGGAGCTAAAATGGCTTAGCTTCCTCAATCTTCATCAAAACATATTGTTCGGAATAACGAAGGACACAGTGTTTTAGATACTTACTACTATAGCTATATTTTGCGGAGGTATTGAACCCCCACTGGTTCCGTACCAGGACTTTCATCGTTTCTTCCCTTGTTTACGGCCCATCTTAGTTTAGCAGGAGGCAGACTCCCTCTACTAATGAAATCCCCAAGAATTGCTTATCCAGTAGTGTGGATAACAGGAGAGCCATATGGGTGTTAAACAATAATCTCTTCATCAAAGTGTACTTTCGCTCCATCCTCATATTCTTTTGCAATCGCATTCTGTATAATTGATGATACCAAAACTTCAATATGACTCGCATCTACAACCTCAACATGGCTCAATATGAAGTTTGAGTTTTAGTATCCATTTGGACGATCATCTCAGTGTTCTTTCCTAAAGGAGCCTCAACGTTGGTGTTCATCCCCCCTCCCGTCAGTGTCTATACCAGCTTCCTTGGGGAGAAGGGTTCCCCTTCCAATGAAGGCTCACTCCCAGAATCCCATGGAGACGAGCAGGCACAAAATTGGTTGGCAGGGCTTTAGGGCTCCATTTATGAGTCACAACCGGTATTTTCAAGTCATACACCCTCGCTCGAGGCAAATCAATTAGAATCATAAACCTCAATCCATCAAGATTGATAAAGAGAAACTAAGGGAAGATCTTACCCTTTTCCGGGAGAATGCAAACTTTAACAGTGAGACCCTTGCAGATAAACTGGTTAATCGAAGTTCAAATTCTACACAAAGCCATTCAATCCCTGCATTGGTGATCAACTGAGGGGGTACATCATGGAGACGAATCCAAGTGGGTAACTCCTTAACCGCAAAATCAAGTGGAGCTATGCCTTGCTTCAATTGTCGCAACACCATAGGAGTGTGGTGGATGTGCTAGACTCTTCCCAACACCCATTTACAAAGAGAGATTAAGGGGAACTCAAACATGAAGAATGCATCGGAAAGCTTTGAGAGAATGATCTCCCATCCCTCCCATATCCCCCATAACCTATTAATCATAGAGGTGATAACCCGGATTGGAGGGGCACTACCCACAAATTGAGTAACAGCAACGACACGCTGTTTGGCCAAGCCCTTCGCAATCATATCCGTTGGGATATTGAGTACTCCATCAACCACATCAGAATCAGAAACCTGAACATATTTTAGATTAGTGTCCTTAGTCCCAAAAATTGACGCCCATGATGGAGGCAGAACTACAGTCTTTCCTCGATCCTCTCAGGAAGGTCCATAAAAGGCCGTCGGCAGGACAACCGAAGACGAATCACCCATAAGATGAAAGAAAAAACAACGAGGAAATTTAGAGAAGAGGAAAAAACAAGTAGCATTGCAAAGGTGCTATAGATATGTAGATCCGCCAGCGATCCACCGACAACGGAAAAGCCCCAAAGGAGCGCACCCACAGAGGGAAGCTCCCCAACGGCGACGATTGAGCTACATGAACCCAAACTCAGAAAGAGAGGTTTTCACTTGCACTACACACGCATGTTAATCTTAGATGTATTCCTTAAATCATTAGCTCAAACTCTGCAACTTTATCTCCTCGTTCTTTGATTTGAATTCTGAAAACATAGATAGGGACTTGATTTGAGTGTGACTTTTAATCTGAGAGAAGATTGTTCAAAATTGGAGTGTTAACTTCTTGATTTTGAATTCTTTTGTCCTAATGTCGTGAAGAAACATGCAGGTTTAAAAATTTTAATTGGAGATTAGTACTTTGTTGAAGCTCTCTTCATCTTACTTATTAAAATTTGAGTGCCGAATACGAGTGGGAAGAAAAAGAGCAAATTGAGAGTAGACATCGATAGTTGAGAGAAACTAAAAGAAATAGTGTGAGGCAATCTTTATTTTAAGACAAACTAATAGCCCGTTAGTTAGTATTATTGTTGAATGATGGCAGAGGAAGCAGGAGGAATCGGGATCTTGGCTACAAGTATAACCACAATGGATGGGACTCTTGCTCGTTTCATGGACCACGCCATACGACAAATGGACAGGATTCTCAATCTCTATGATGAAGAAGGAAATCGAAGGTCACTTTGAGGCAATGCAATTCGACATCAAGAGGTCCCAGACGATGACTTAAGTAGCCTTAAGCTCAACATTCCCAAATTTCGAGGCAAGAGTAGTCCAGAAGAATATCTGGGTTGGGAAAGTTTGATGGACGCCGTATTTGAATGTCAAAATTACATTGAACAAAATAGGGTAATCCTGCCTTTTGTTGAATTTTCTAATTACGCTACAATTTGGTGGAAACAACATACTAAGGAGCGGGAGCAAGATGGCGCACCAATACTCTCTTGGATGCATATGAAGAGAGTGATAAGGAAGAAGTTCGTACTATCTTGGTATCAACGGGAGTTGCATACGCAGCTCCATTTTCTCAGACAAGGGATCATGATGGTGGAGGATTATCACATGGAAATGGAGATGCTCTTGGCGAGGGTTGACCTCGCAAAACATGGTGATTTTTGGGGGGCGTTCGAGAGGAGATTTTTTACCAAGCCAACGTGCATGGTTTTTCGATTTCCAAGATTTCCAAGATTTGGTAGAATAGCCATTCGCTGTGAGAGGGAGCTAATGTACGGTTATGGATGAAGAAATTCAGCCCCACGCCCTTAAATTCATGGAAGATAAGTCCAGCCAAGAAGGACGAAACCACCCCCACGACCTCCAAAGAAAAAGCTATAGAAGGTACGTACTCCTAACTCTTGTCTCCATTATTAAAACTAACAATCGTCCTAGTGGAAATCTTTGTTTTAAGTTCCAAGGAACAGGAAACTTTGGGAGGGACTAACCCAACAAATACACAATGATGTTAAAGGATGGATAAGAAGTCACAGGCAATGAAGAAGAAGAGGAGAAGAAAGAGGAAGCAAGTGAAGATGAAGAAGACGAGGAGAATCCCACTATTCACACAAAGAAGTTCAATTGTGTCACACGACGTATCCTCAACACCCAACCCGCGCCAGAATTAGAGGCGCAAAGGGGAATTTGTTTTATACTCTGCGTCTAATCAACAAATTCAACTGCAGCTTTGTAATCGACGGAGGGAGCTACACCAACTTAGCTAGCCACGTGATGGTCGAGAAGATGGGTTTCAAAACCACCAAGCATCCTCGACCCTCCAAACTAAGGTGGCTAAACCCAAACGGTGAACTAAAGGTCACGAAACAGGTATTACTTTCATTTCGAATTGGAAATCACACTGACCATGTTTTAGGTGATGTTGTGCCAATGGAAGTAGCCCATGTGCTATTAGGGAGGCCTTGGAAATTCAATCGAGAGGCCATAACATCATGCCCGACCAAACCGAATCATCCTCAACCATGAAAGAAAGCAATAATCTCAAGGCACTCTCACCCATTAAAGTATACAAAGACCAACTCGAGACACAACTAGCTCGAGAAAATCAAGAGGATAAGCATCCGTACCAAGAGGAAGAAGGCAAGCCAGAATCGATAGCCACCTCAAGAAAATCATACCGGATGTTGATTATCACCACCACACTCTAAGAAGAATCTTTTGAGCCTAAAATTTCCTATAGTCTTTCAATTTTTGGTGTAAGGATCTTGCAGGAATTCTAGAGAAGGAAACAAGGGGAATTTGGTCGAGTGCTGCTCGTGGAATTAGAATACCAAACCTGCGCGATTAAGTCCAATAAGCCACTCTATCCCTTTTCTTTTACCATTCCTTATTTCAATTCTCATTTCCATTCTAGACATGATAAAATTGGGTTAAAATCTGAATCAATAAAAGGAGAGTGAATTAAGAGTACTACATCCCACCTACCCTTAGTTACCCATGCTAATTATAAGAAGGTTAGACTACTCGAATCCATTCAAAACATTGTGTTATGTTTCCTGAGTTTATTACGCATGTTAATGCTCAAGTTATGTTTCGTCTTAAGAGGTGGATTCATACTAGGAGAACCAACCCACATGAAAATGGAGGTTGAGCTTTTATAACTAGCCATCATTATTTGCTACCATCACTTAGACCTAACTTGTGGTGTGTAAAAACTAATTGCATGAACAATGAGGAGCTGGAACGTGAATGGAAGCTGCGGTCTTGGAGACCTCTTCCATCAGCTACGGATCCACTAAAGTTCAGACTTTGGAGAATTCCATCTTAGGGAAGTTCCCCTCCATCTTGCAACCCCTAATCAAATTACATTTGGGTGTCGGTTGTGAAATAACCTTGAGTATTGACAAACTTGCAGATTTTAGGAGGAATCATCTTTAAGAGGGATGGCATGATGAGGCCATCTCTCATGCTGAATTAGAAGGCTTGGTGGAACCCGTCCCACCAAGTGGCCTCGCGATCCGGTGCTACCGAGTGCCCTCGCGGCATCACGAGCATCAAGTATACACCAATTTACTCAAGGATACATTTCCATCAAGCCTCAAGGACCCAAACCTTAGGGAAGAGACTAGGAGTGCCATGGAACAACCCAAGTCATCTAGAGCCGAAGGGAAGACCCACAAGGTGCAAGGACATCAAATCAGTGCCACTGGGTGACACTATCACACCATAAAATGAGGCCTCGAGCCTTTTCTTCATCGGGCCAACTTCCCTCTCACAAGATGAAACCCAGGAGTCTAAATTACACCAAGGAAGCATTCAGAACATTTCCCACGGCCCAGAGAAGCAGTTGGACCGAAGGCCACCAAGTGGCCCCTCATGTGCACCAAAATTGGGCTAAACGCACCTCAACCCAATGAAGACAACTTTGCTCACAAAAGAAGCAGCAAGAAAACTGTAAGGGGTTCATAGAGTGAGTTAAAGGCCTGAGCCAAGCCCCTGACCGTTGCTCCACCTAAAAGCTCATCCAGACCCGTTTACTAGTCCACGAGCAGACCTTTTAATTATGGACAAATTTTGGCCTTATCTTAGTTATTTTGTTTCACATTTTTAATAATTCTTAGGCCATAAGAATACCTCTTATGCACAAGACTTGTCAGCCGAATCTATAAGGCTCGTATTTGTTAGTTTCATAGTTATATCATTAAGGGATTGACCCTCAACTTAGCTAGGGTTTTCGTGCTCCGCCCTACTCCTATATAAGGAGGGTGTTTTTCATCATTTGAGAGTTGACCCCTCAAATAAACAAATCAGTTTCGACATTTACTATCTTTTTGTACAATTTCATTCTTGTTCGTTGTTGCTTGATGGAAGGATAAGGTTTATCGAGTTAAGAGTTTACACCTCTTATTTCGTGCAAACATTCAATACTTGATACTTAGAAGTCAATAACCCAATAATAGGATTTCAAGTACTTCCCACCAAGTTTTAAGATAGTTTTGAGTATTTCATTACGAGAAATGCGGTGTTGGACATACTCACGAGTTCACATCAAGATACCTCCCTCATTCTTAGACGGCCATTCTTAAATATTGCACGTGCCATCATTGATGTTCAAGATTGCGGACTTATTGTGACACCCCGATTTTGATTTGCTGTCTGGTTCTGGAAGACTGAATAAAGTCATGGCTAAGTTGTCGATGACAGGTGTGGTGATTATCATCGATGTCACGGCCGTGGTTGTAAGGGTGACCACGAGCATGGAATACCGTGCGTCATGGATGTGGTAGAAAGGGCGACCACGGGTGTGGTCGGTTGGACACCACAGGCGTGGTCATGTGCTCACCAGGGGCGTGGTTGGTTTTCAACCATAGACGTGGTGAGTAATATATATATAAGGGCTCCTTGATGACAACTCTTGAGAAACTCAAAAACCATGTTCTGTTCACGATGTTTTTCTTAACGATCGGTACTCTTTCTCAGAGTCTGGTCATTCAAAAGAGGAATCAATGGTGGATCATTCCCCAATTGAGAGTGGAGATCTAAAGAGTCAAGTAGGTCATCCCAGCGAGTCTTTAGAAGGTAATCAAACTACCTCTTCTCTTAGTCTCTTGGTTTTGGGTACGAACTTTTTCTAACAGCTTGTGTTACACTATAAAATTCTAGCATTTATTAAATGACCAAAATGCCCCGGGGCGGACAAAAGACTCAAATTAAATATAAAAGTCAGAGTAAACAGAAATAAATATTCAAAGTTGAGAAGTTATTTCGAAACAAATAGCTAAACACGTTTGTAAAACCAAAATAAGAAAATTAAGTCCAACATAAATCATAAATAAAGTCTCAAGTCTAATAACTCCAAAAAAATTTCATAAGTGTTCAACATCCTTCGCCGATTACTCACTCCGAGTCTTTGGACATGATTGGCAGCAGCAAAAGTTATTGCAAGTTTTCTCCGCTCCAGTAACTCTAGTATGACCTGGTGGGTGGCTCGGGATTAGTCTTTCGTGCTAAATTTATTATCTTGCTAAGTACATTATGAAATAATTGTGGTATCGTGTTATTTGTGTAATAGTAGGCATTATCGTGAAAGTCAAACTATGTGACTTATATATTTTACACTAGCCTTGACATTCATTCAAGGTTTCTTAATTCATGTAGGTGTCCCCTCTTCTCACTAACTAGCCCTACCATCCAATCATGAAAATTATGGATGCATGGGAGAATGTGTATGTCAGACAACATATTATGTAAATCGTGGAAGTCTAGGAGAGCGTATCCGTCAGACAACATATTGTGTGGGCAACACTGGTCCAATTTGTATGGGAGTGAGGAGTTTAGCTAGTGAGGCTCGTGTTATTATTCCACCTAGTAATGGTCTATATGTGATTCGTGAATGAAGTACTCACAAAAGTAAATAAATACTGTAATGTAATTCATGACTTAATTTAAAAACAGCAACTGTAGAATTTACTCCCTTAAACAACCCACCTGATAATGAAATGGTGAGGGTCCAATCTGAGGGATGAAGATTGAATCTTAAAGGCTTGATCGTTTTTAAGAATCTAAAGATGAAGATTTTATATATT
Source organism: Linum usitatissimum (assembly GCA_030674075.2). Classification (NCBI taxonomy): domain Eukaryota; kingdom Viridiplantae; phylum Streptophyta; class Magnoliopsida; order Malpighiales; family Linaceae; genus Linum; species Linum usitatissimum. Next base: position 177,726 of record JAUJYP020000368.1, on the reverse strand, counting down.
AAGACTTAATTTCAACATGAGTTGAAATAGTGGGGACGATAGCTTGCCGACTTTCGAAAAAATGACTTCACAACTATTATGGGTTGTCGGAAAAGATTAATCTGATAGAACCTGTGTTTCAAGGATTTGACTGGCTAATTAAGAAAGATGCCTTAATCATTCTAGTTATAAGAGGTAAAGGAATTCATTAATTCAACTAGTGACAATAAAGGTTTAAGAACTAACACTTAATTGAATTTCAATTATAAATTGCTAATCTGAATAAGTTCTATCATCTATAGTATTATGAATAAAATAATGATCCTAATATTTTCTTAAATATTATTATCATCCTAACCTGATTAGAATTGATTGTAGGATTTAAAGAGCTATGAAATTCACTTTGGGTACATTCTATCATTACTAGTAAGTTATAGGTCGCGGCAACTATAAGAGAATAGTTCATTACTACATTCTCGGATTCTAACAGTTTGTTGACGTCAAGCTATTTGCTAAGATTTGGGGTACTGGTTTTAGTTTCTGGAAGTTTCGTCCCCACATCACAGACAGTGAAAACTCTGAAGTGTTTTCACAAAAATTTACCGGTCATCTTCTCCATTAATCTTGGAGAAGAAACCCAGTATTCCGGCGAGGTTCCAACGATCGACTAACCACCACGAAACTCAACGGAAACAAAAAAATAACATACAAACCAAATCTTGCCCTTATTCCGAAGCTTTCCGAATGTGTTGGAGGACTTGGGTCACTCTTGAATTCCATAATCGAAAGGAGGAAAGTTCGCGATCGAAACTCGGTTTCAACGAATTCAATTGAAAGGCTCATAAGTTGTGTAATCATCCTCAAGGCCTCAACCATGAACGTGTTTCTTTTGGGGAGCGTCCATTCCATGATGTCCCTTTGTAGGGGTAACGGGAGGAGCGACCAGAAGGACTCGAGCTCGCCAAACACATTCATCTAATTACAAAGGGCATGTAAATCTAGGGATTAGATTTGCACAATAAACCTTGAATTTTAAAAAAATGTGTGATATGATGCATGCCCATATTTAATAATGATCACAAAATAAACAGAGAGAAAACACGCAAGTTGAGTGATAATAATACATTAAATCATATAAATTCCCTATCTCCGGGCTTTTCTAGGTTGTCAGTTGTCGAACGGGTTTCACGAGGCTCTATCCTAGGCAGGCTGAGGGAGGCTTCTAGGGGTACTACATGACTCGAATATAGCTAATCATGGTATGACTCAATACTGGGATGAGGCTTCATGCGCCCTTACTATTGTAAAGGCAACATTACTTCACTAAAATTCTTCCCTAAGGGTGAAGCTCGTGTATAGAGCATGCATATGCATGAGTACTTGAAATTAAATAGCGGATATAGGGAAAGTAAAGCCACGTCAAAAAATTAAGCATCCAAACTTATTGAGATTTTATTTTTGTAGTTAGCCTCCTTTGGTGAGTTCCTAGGTTCCCCAGCAGAGTCGCCATCTGTCTTGAATGTTTCCGTCCGTAGCGCCGACGACTCAAAATGTTTCGGAGTCGCAACCAATATTTCGAAGTGGATTGGACTCTTTCGACATAACCCAGCTCCTTTTGGACACGAGTTAGATAAAGTCTGCGGAACAAAGATCCTGGATTCGGGAGGCGGTTACGTGCGGGGAAGGATTAGCACCCTTACAACGCCCGGTAAACCGGTACAACAAAATTCAGAAAGTTATGTTTTATTTTCTTAGTTTAGTGGTGTAACTATACTTTAGTTTGGATGTGGAAGGTTATGTAAAAAAATTTAGAGAATATTTTTATTCAATTGTAAGTCTTTACGAATTCCCACTTTTGTGGAAATTTCATTTTATGATGATAAATATTTTTAGTTGAATATTTTTTATTTAATTATTTGGACTTACTAATTCCCAGTTTTGTGGAAATCTCGTTTTACGTTGTTAAATATTTTTGGTTGGATATTTTTTATTTAATTGTTTGGACTTACGAATTCCCACTTATGTGAAAATTTTGTTTTCTGTTGGTAAATATTTTTTAGTTGGATATTTTTTTATTTAATTGTTTGGACTTACGAATTCCCACTTTTGTGGAAATTTTGTTTTATGTTGGTAAATATTTTTTAGTTAGATATTTTTTATTTAATTGTTTGGACTCGAGTCTTACGACTACCTACGTACCCAATTCTTTGGGATCAAAGTCCACGTAGTTCGCTTTTGGAAAAGCTGATTTGAGGATTTTGCGTAATTTTTACTATTGTAAAACCCACGTTATCATGCTCATTTTTTTATATTTAAAATATATTTATTTGGTTATTTTGATATTGGGCGTGCTTCGATATTCTGAAACCGATGATGCTGACATGTTAATGAGAATATCCGTTTTAATGTACTACTTACGAACCTCTTGATTCGTAATCGGATTATGTATATTTATAGAGTTTAGAGGTGTAGTAAATATTCATGATGATTTGTAATTTATATATTTATCTATTCACATTTTTATTAACCGGTAATTCTACAAAATTTGAAACTCTTGTCACGGATACGATATTCATATAATGTTGCTATAATATTTATAAAGGGTTATTATTAAGGAATTTTCACATTTTTGCCAAATGAAAAATAAATCGGTTTATAGTTATTAACTGGATTTGACATAGTTAAAACGCATTACAGGATGGGTAACGAACTTACATTTAAATAAATAAGTCACGAGTATTTTTGGTGATTTGGTAATTCTATTGCCGTTAATGTTAATTAAAATGCTACATTGATTTGAATAATTGCAAAGTTTCTAGTTTTTAAGTTTACAACGTTAACTTATAATTATCGAATACGATTAAAGAAGTCAGGACTTTTATTTTATTATTAATCTATACTTATTTTAGTTTTATTATACTCTTAATATGGTCTTAATGAGACATGAATCCAATTAATTCCACTAAAGGTCTGGCCTTCTGAATCAATTGGACCCTAGCTCGAGCTGGGCCCAATTGCAAACGACGGGCCGAAACGGCGGACAAAAAGGCCGAGCCCGCGCGCACCAAATCAATCAAACCGATTACCCAAGGTTCGACCGTAAAATTGAAAAGACAAAATTGCCCCTGAAGTTTTGCGCGCTGAAGAAAGGAGAGAGGGGCAATTTTCGTAACTTCACCCTAACCCTAATCGGTCGTATAAAAGGGCCTCTTAAATCAAAAAATGACTTATTTACAACTTCCCACTCTCTCCCTTCCTCCTCCCTCTCCCCAAAACCTCTGCCTTCTCTCTAAAAACTCTCATAAAACTAAGAACAAAGAAGAGAACAAGAACATGGGATGAGAAGTACTTTCTTATTGAGGTGTGTGGAATGCTACAAATGAGAGCTCTATTTATAGGCTCATGAAATCATAACCTACACTCTCTAATATTATTACACATAAAAGAGGGGAATGAAATACATTAAATCATACACATAAAGGAGGGGAATAAAATACATTAACCATAGAATGAGGAGTTACACAATTGGGCATTCACTACAATTATCTTCATAACACTCCCCCTTGAATGTCCATTAGTTAACGGTATACATCATTCTTTGAATACGCGTTTGATACTGCCTCGTTAAAAACCTTACCAGAAAACCCAAAGGGGAAAAACCATGGTTAAGGGAAAAAGAGTGCAAGGCGTATCAACTCCCCCTAATGATGACATCAATTGAAGTCCCTCAGTCGCCGAACTCCAATTTTCCGAACTAGTCTCTCAAATGTTGATGTCGGAAGAGCCTTAGTGAATAAATCAGCCAAGTTATCACTTGAACGTACTTGTTTGACAATGATGTGACCATTCTTTTGAAGGTCATGAGTGAAGAAGAATTTAGGAGAGATATATTTTGTTCTATCTCTTTTGATGTATCCCTCTTTCAATTGTATGATGCATGCAGCATTATCTTCATGCAAGGGTGTCGGGGCCATCTTTTCAGAAGTTAATCCACACGAACTTCGAATATGTTGAATTATAGACCTCAACCAAACACATTCACGACTAGCCTCATGTATTGCTAAAATCTCAGCATGGTTAGATGATGTGGCAGTAAGTGTTTGTTTCACAGAGCGCCAAGAAATTGCTGTATCACCATATGTGAATAAATAACCAGTTTGTGATCAGCCAGTATGAGGGTCAGATAGGTATCCAAGATTCGCATATCCTACCAAATCGCTTTTGATTCATTCGAGAAGAATAATCCCATATCTTGTGTTCCTTGCAAATATCGAAGTATATGTTTGACACCATTCCAATGTCTTCGTGTGGGAGAAGAACTATATCTTGCTAATAACTTAACGGCAAATGATATGCAGGTCTTGTATGACCGGCAAGGTACATTAGTGCATCGATTGCACTAAGATAAGGTACTTCAGGACCAAGTAGTTCTTCATCACTTTCCCGAGGTCTGAAGGGATCTTTTTTCACATCTAGTGATCTGACAACCATCGGGGTACTCAATGGATGTGATTTATCCATGTAAAATCGTTTCAACACTTTAGTAGTGTATCCTTCTTGATCAAATATTCACTAAGGCGGTTATACCACATTCTGCCAGCTTGTTTCAATCCATATAAGGATTTATTCAATTTGATCGAATAACGTTCTCGAGAACTTGATTTGTAAGCTTCAGGCAGATGAAATCCTTCAGAAAGTTTCATATAGATGTCGTTATCAAGTGATCCATATAAATAGGCAGAGCTTACGACATCCATGAGACGCAAATCTAATCCTTCTCGAATTGCCAGACTGATCAAATAGCGAAAAGTAGTTGCATCCACCACAGGAGAATATGTCTCCTCATAATCAATTCCGGGTCTTTGTAAAATCCTTGGGCAACAAGGCGTGCCTTGTACCTCGTAATTTCACCATTTTCATTACGTTTTCTTACAAAAAACCCATTTGTACCCGACGGGGTTGACACCATCAGGTGTAAGGACCACAGGTCCAAAAACATTTCGTTTTTCAAGAGAATGTAATTCTGCCTTAGCTGCGTTATTCCATTTTGGCCAATCCTTTTGTTTTTTGCATGCATTCATGGATTTTGGCTCATAATCCTCATTTTGATCAATAACATTCAGCGCTGAATTATAAGCAAAAACTTCATCGATGTTAACTGTATTGCGGTTTCATTGTTTACCATCCAAGACATAGTTGATTGAGATCTCATTATTTTCAATATGTTCAGGTACCTGATGCTGTTCTTGAGCTAATATATCAGCGATGTTTGGTAGCTTATCCTCGATTGGACCATCTTGATTTACAGCTCCTTTTCTTTTTCGAGGATTTTTATCTTTGGAACCGATAGGTCTACCACGCTTCAGACGTGCTTTAGACTCATTTGTATTTGCATGATGTCCAATAGGGACATCTACTCTTGATGGAGCATTCTTTGTTGGAACATGAGATTTGGTTACTCGATGTGGGTTAGTAAAAGCGTCTGGCAGTTGATTCGCTAAACTTTGTAAATGAATTAGCTTTTGAATTTCTAGTTCACATTGTCTAGTACGAGGATCATAATGAGATAATGCTAATTCATTCCAACTGATCTCTTTATCCGGCTTATTATTTTCTCCCCCTAATGTTGGGAAAACTAATTCGTCAAAGTGACAATCGGCAAAACGAGCTGTGAATAGATCTCCTGTCATTGGTTCTAAATATTTTATAATCGAGGGAGACTCATACCCAACATAAATTCCCAACCTCCTTTGAGGTCCCATCTTAGTGCGTTGTGGTGGTGTAATAGGGATGTAAACAGCATATCCAAATATTTTTAGATGGGATATATTCGGTTCCTGACCAAAAACCATTTGTAAGGGGGAATACTCGTGATAACTTGTTGGCCTGATGTAAATTAATGATGTTGCATGTAAGACAAAGATGCCCCCAACATGAAATGGGAAGCTTTGCCTTCATTAACAATGGTCTTGCTATTAACTGTAAGCGTTTGATTAGAGATTCTGCTAAACCATTTTGTGTATGAACATGTGTTACAGGATGTTCAACATCAATTCCGACAGACATGCAATAATCATTAAAATGTTGTGAAGTAAATTCACCAGCATTGTCAAGGCGTATCGTTTTTATCGGATAATCCGGAAACTGTGCCCGTAATCTGATCAATTGAGCAAGTAATCGCGCAAATGCCAAATTACGAGTGGATAATAACGATACATGTGACCACTTAGTTGATGCATCAATTAAAACCATAAAATATCTAAATGGTCCGCATGATGGATGAATTGGTCCACAAATATCGCCTTGAATGCATTCCAAAAATGTGAGTGATTCATTTCTCACTTTTATCGATGATGGTCGGATAATCAATTTTCCTTGAGAACATGCAATACAAGCCAAATCATTCAATTGGGGAATTCGCTTACTCATCAACGAGTGTCCAAGGGAGTTCTCAAGTATTTTACGCATCATAATTGTTCCGGGATGGCCTAACCGGTTATGCCAAACTACAAATCTATCACGATCCATAAACTTAGAGTTTATAATGGAATGTGATTCAATTGTACTAATAAACGTGTAGTACAAACCGGAAGAAATAGATGGTAATTTTTCAAGATAACATTTGTTACCATCTATCATACTTGTGATGGAAATATATTCTTTATTTTCTTCCTCAATTGTCTCGATGTGATATCCGTTGCGACAAATATCTTTATAACTTAACAAGTTGCGGTGAGACTTTGTAGAATATAATGCATCATCAATATGCATTCTAGTTCCTTCGTGTAGTAGCACGGTTGCTCTTCCGGAGCCTTCAATTAAATTACTACTACCGGATATAGTGCTAACATTAGCTTCTCGCATCACTAGATGAGAAAAATACTTCTTATCCTTTAGAATAGTATTAGTGGAAGCACAATCGATGAGACACACATCCTCATTTTTTATGTTGTCGTGGATGGCAGTAGTATCCATGCTATAACACGAAAATGATAATCCATATTAGAAGGGACAATTATGAAGGGAAATTCATTAATAAAAAGAAATAAAAAATGAGAAAACACTTTCAAGGAAAAACAAACTCAAACAAATCAAATGGGAACAATAATAAGGTGCATACATCAAGGCACCATTTTGTAATAAAAGATATCTCAACAACCATCTTATTTCTCAACATTTCCATCATGAGGAGGAAAGAAGTTAGCAACATCCAGATGAGTGGTGTCAAATTGGCCATGGTTCAAAACACCTTCCTCAATGACCATAATAGTTTCAACCTTCTTGTCTTTCCTTGACTCTCTGTAAAGATTGATAAGATGTCTAGGTGTACGACAAGTGCGAGTCTAATGATCGCCGCCACATCTAGTACACATATTTTGAAAGTTTCTGTTGCTAGACCCACCTCGTTCCTTATTCATTCGCCCATCCCGTTTGAAATGTGGACGAGAAGAGTGGTTGAATCTCTGAAGGCGACCGTGACCATAATCACGTCCACGACCATGGACATTATTGCGACCATATCCACCACCACGGTTATGACCACGACCACGACCACGATATTGATCAAAATTGTGGCCGTTTGTGGCGTTAGCTTCCGGAAATGGAGCCATACCAGTGGGGCGTGATTGGTGATTCTTTAATAAGAGGTCATTGTTTTGCTCGGCCACTAAGAGACATGATATTAATTCAGAATATTTGGTGAAGCCCTTCTCCCGATATTGTTGTTGGAGAACTATATTGGAAGCATGGAAAGTGGAAAATGTCTTCTCGAGCATTTCCTTATCGCTGATTTTCTCGCCACATAGCAACAACTGCGAGCAAATTTTGAAGAGGGCGGAATTGTACTCGCTCACGGATTTGAAATCTTGTAGGCATAAATGCACCCAATTATCACGAGCTCGAGGGAGAATCACCGTTCTCTGGTGGTCATATCGGTCTTTGAGATTATTCCACAATTCGAGAGGATCTTTGATGGTGAGATACTCATTTTTCAAGCCCTCGTCAAGATGGTGGCGAATAAAGATCAAAGTCTTGGTTTTGTCTTGGGCAGATGTTTCAGTATCATCGTTAATCGTGTCGCCCAACCCTTTGACTTGCAAATGGATGTCAGCATCCAAGACCCACGAGAGGTAATTTTTGCCCGAAACGTCAAGGGCCACAAACTCAAGTTTGGAAATATTCGACATGCTATAAAAGAAGCAAATTGAATTACAAATATATTATAAGCCAAATAATAAAACATATGAAAAATGATATAATAATTAAAATAGTAACGGTAATGGAGCGTTCATTAACATAGAAATAAAGAATGCTTTAAAAAAAATAATAATAATAATAGAATGCACAAAATCAAAAGAGTTAACTACAATGAGATGATAAATTTGTTTTAATTAATTTTTTTTAGGTAAAAGTGAAGGTTCTGTTTGTTGACGATTTGCTTAAAATGAAAACGTGATTGGTTTTGTTAGCGAAATTGTAGTAATAGTCTAGGTGTTTTAAAAAGTTTTGTTTCAAAAACTTGACCCTTTTACTACTGTAAAAAAACATACCACTCGATGACCAAGTTCTCCCTAACATGCACCTTAACTAAATTTAAACAAGTAACGACTTCACAACAAGTAAAATCCCGAAGCTAAATTTTGGCTAGAGATGCTATGACTATTTAGCAAAACGATAGCGGCGCGAATTCCACACCCGGACGAAATTTGATCATTACAGTCTTACGTCACCAAAGTTGAAATATGAGCTTCATCCTCCCACAATATTTCAATGAGATATTCAATGTCATCTTCTTCATATTCTCTAGCTCTTCATCACAAACATCTTGAATTTCCTCAATGACTAGTGTAACACCCCACTTTTTCTCAAAACAGTAAAAAGACTAGATTGCCCTACAGGGACTCGACTCATACGAATTTCAAAAACATATTGGTGTAGATAACAACATGAAAAGAACCAAGTCTCAGTATAAACACTTGAAATCAATATTTGACATTGAAAGTCAAGTCGATCACTCCACATCCCGAATAAGCTCCACTCTACTCCTGCATCAACTTACAAACACCCTGGTAGGTGGTTTGGGGTCGTCTTTTGTGCTCTAAACATAACACATAAGATTTTTAACATAACTTGACTAGTATCACATTATTCAGACATCACCTTAATTAGAAATTACCTTATTCATTGCTTATTATGCAACCATTACTAAGGTTGCTAAACTTCTAAGATCACTGATCATGTTATTCAAATGTCTTATCATTAAGGAACATTCACTTATCGAGCTTAGGATAACCTATGAGTATCTAATGGACCATTAACTAGACATGGGTCTCTGATGGTCCAAGGTCACAACATGGGTGGTTCAAGATCCTAATCATGACACCATAACTTGAATCAAGAGTTTAGCTAAAGGTGTTCGTATTATTGGATCCTCGATTAATCACCTGTACTTAGAGGCATGCTTTCTAATTATCTAACCACACCGTATTCTGACTTAGTCACGTAGACACATAACATGAGCATCATGCTAGAACATAGGGAAGACAAGAACATATAATTGTATAAGGCATCTTTAATACTAGCTAAGTAGGCATACTACACAAAGTAGTGATCTTTATGTAATCCTAACACCTGTGTGCTTAACATGGCAAGCGTTCATAGTAAGGTAACCATCATCAAGGATTGAACCTATAGTCGATTCCAAGGAAAACATTGAAACATGAAGAACATATTATTGCATGAACACTTATCATATATGGTCATCAATCCAAGACACATGGTAACATAAGGGACACATCATTGCATGAACATCAATCATAACAAGTAGATATGAAATCCAAGAACATTGGAATACAAGGAGCACATCAACACCCATAGCCATTAATAACTTCTAAACATACATATTACATAAAGTATTCCTATTTATGTGATTCTAACATGTAGGGAACTTAACATATCATAACAGGTTATCATTATCACAAACATCAACTTAGGGAACATGATAACACGTGACATGTATCTTATCACTTATACTTAACATACTTGCACAAGCAGAGCGTCCACCAACTCAACTAACTAGTCCAACCATTCAAACATGAACGTGAGAGTCCGAGAGTACGTATCCATCGGACGGTAACATGAGGGGAAAACTGTGGCAAAACGTTTAAAACATGAGGCAATATCGACCAAAATGTGACATGAGATCATAACATTGGGGGGGGGGGGGTAGTGGTCTAGCTAGTGAGTTACATGTTTTTATACACCTATTACTTGTCTAGGTAACGTGTACATGTTCACGGTTCGCTAGTCATCTAACCATATCATACTCTAACCTTGAGGTACCCTAGCCTAATCATAATTCAAGGCACATCTTTCACATCATCAAGTAATAACCTAACTTTTCATGACACAACCACTTAATCATAAATGGATCACATGAACATGAGGTAAACCCCAATCAGTGAGACATGACATGACTTAACATAAGTCATGGGTACAACTTGCACATCATCAAGTAATAACATAACATATCATAACATGACCAGTTAACCATAACATGTATCGCATGAACATGAGGTAACACTAATCAGAGAGACATAACATGACTTGTCACAATTCAAGGATACAACTTGCACATCATCAAGTATTAACATATCATATCGTGACATAACCGCTTAACCATAATATGGATCACATGAACATGGGGTGAACACTAATCAGGGAGACATGGCATGACTTATCAAAATTCAAGGGTACAACTTACACGTCATCAACTAATAACATATCATGACATAACCACCTAACCATAACATGAATAAGGTATACAATGGGTAACTTGCACATCACCTAGTAATAACGTAGACACTTAGTAGTAACATGAATATGATGAACATAATGTGAGCACTAATCCTTGGGACATGACATGCTTTAACGTAGTTGAAATGGGTAACTTTCACATCATCAAGTGATATCATAACCTGACATAACCTAACATAACATAGCCACCTAACCACAAAATAACTAACATGACATAAGGTAACGACTCAATCATAGAGACAGTGACATACAATTCACTGCATCCATCAAGTAATTTCATAACATAGCGGGATATAACATAGTGACTTAACCATCATATGAATAACATGACATAAGGTAAGCACTTAATTATGAAGACATGACATAAACTTAAATCCATCAATCGAGTAATTTCATATTGCGACATAGCCACTTAATTATAACATGAATGATTTGATGTAAGGTAAGCACTTAATCATGAAATCCTTGAAATAAACTTAAATGCCTCAATCAAGTAATATCATAACATAACCTAACATGGGCACTTAATCGTCGATTCATGGTATGGAAACACGTGCATCAAATTAATTTAATCTAAGATCTTACCCCCTTAAACCACCCACCTGATTGATAGGAAAAAATCCCGGAAAAGCATCCTAGAATATTCCCCTTGTTACCACGCATCCGCAGCTTCTGACAGTGCGTAGTTTGGAGCTCTAATGGTCGAGTAATGCTCCGAAAACTACTTCCGAAATCGAAGAACACTCAATGGCAGAACTGTAATTCCCTCCTATTGGCAAATTATAGAACTGGTCCCTGAACAATTGACCGATTGCAGATCAGTCACCCAATGTTTTCTAGGTTTCAAAACAGTCACTCAACGTTACCTGAAATGCATTCAAGTCATTCAACTTTTAGGACTTTGCTGTTTGGTAACCAAACTTTTTCAATATTACGTGAAGATCACTAAACTTTTCCCATGATTATGGGGAGGTCATTTAACTTTTCCATAATTGTAGGGAGGTCAGTCTTCTTCTCCGGCGAGGGGCCTCGCCGCTGGCGAGAATTTCCAGAATTTTAGGACTTTGCTGTCAAATTCAACGTCGTTTTCAACCAATACGAAAATATAATAGCGTCAGTCTACATATTACACCCCAATTGTAGTGACATAATTTATGTTATGGAATCCCTACATCAACCCTGATATATAAGAAATTATTTCATGAGTACAATTATTCTATGATTATGAAAGTTTCTGATTTGGGTATTACTGATAGCCAATTGGATATCATTCGGACTGGTTGACTCGTTAGTATATTAATTGGTTTAACGAGATACATTAGCTGTGAGATTAGTAGTTCAGATTCCGAATGGAACTGAAAAATAATATCAGTTGTAGCCCATTGTCCAAACTTCTAAATTCCAACCTGTAGATACGAGTTTGAGCATTAGCATCGGTAGAATTTTCTTTTTAATTTCTGTCTTCAGTCCCTGGAAATTAATTGATGATGACATCAGCATGACATCAGCAGCCTCACCTCTTTCTACTCCGGTGAACGGGCCGGCCTTCTCCATGTCTTGATTTCCGGAGACATGATTTCGACTTCCTTTCCTTTTCTCACCCGACCATTAATTCATGTAATCTTTCCCCAACTAGCGATCATCGTCTTTTAAATACCTTGAACACCGGCTGACAATCGATGCTAAAAAAAATAAAAACACGCACTCTCTCGATTATTGGAACTCGAAGGCATCGGATCGGAATATTTACCCTCTGCATAAAAGGAATCAACACAGTAGAGTCTTAATGCTTCCTCCGACGACGACGGTGGCGTGCACTCCTTCAAGTATTCTGGGCGATCGTTAGGGAGGAATTAACGTTCTGTTGACGGCGCCTTCTTCCGCGATTCGGAGCTCCTAAGAGCAACCCAAGCCCTCCAAGCTATTCGCTTAATTTCGAAATCAGGTTTATGAAAGACGTTGAACCTTTCAAATTTAATCTCGATCCCTCGTGTTTGAGTCTCGCTATTTTATTTTAAAAGTGGGTTGGTTTAAGGGGGTAAATTTTTTATGTTGTTGTAGTTAGGTTACATGTTATGTTTTGTGTTGTGATTTAATTCTGAATTGAATTACATGATTGCTAGCTATTTTATGTTACTACTTTTATGTTACAAGGTGATACGTCTTTTAGTTATGACAAGGTTAGAATAACAATAATGTTCGGCCGTTAAGGTTAGAATTATGACAAAGATAGATCACGAGTAAGTAGTGAACAAGAACACCATACCTAGATTATTAATAGGTGGATTTAAAGCATGAACTCACTACCTAAACTATCGCCCACACGAATTGGGTTAGTATTGCTCACACGATATGTTGTATGACGGATACATTCTCCCAAACATCCACGATTTACACGATATGTTGTCTGATGGATACGTTCTCCCAGACATCCATGATTTACACGATATGTTGTCTGACATATACATTTTCCCATACATCCAAGATATTCATGATTTGGGTGGTAGGGCTAGTCAATTGTGTTGAGGGACACCCCATAAGAATTAAGATACCTTAAATAAGGTTAAGATTAAGTACAAGAATTAATGTCATTGACTTCCACGAACATCAGGATTGGGATATAACAAGTTACAAGATACTCACGATCTCATGATGCACATAACACAATTGATTTAAGTTTCAATGTTCGATGATGATTATTTGTTATGATCTCATGTTATGTTAAGCATGCTTATATGTTATGATTACATAAAGATGGCTTTTAATGTGAGTGTTTATTAAAAAGTATATTGTTATGAAATTACATGATTTGTATTCAAATGTTTTGTTGGAATTCTTTTTATGATATGAGCATGAAAGACTGACCCCAAACCACCCACTAGGGTGTTTGAAAGTAGGAGCAGAGTGGAGCTGATTCGAGATATATGGCTAATTGGACTTGAGTTTTCAAAAGAGATCATTTATGTTGAATTTGTTGAGACTTGACTTTCAATGATATTTCGTAGTAGCATTCGATAATTAAATACTCTCTTCATGGGTTTATTTATTTTATTTTATTTTAAAGTACCCTAGCCGGGGAATTTTGGTAAATAGTCAAGATGTTGTTGAAGACCGTAAAGCCCTCATGTGATTTTGAGTTTTCCGCTGCTATAAGGTCATTTTAGTCATTTAATAAAACATAAAAGATGCGGGTGTTACACTAAATGACGGATTTTTTATAGTGTACATTGTCCAGGTTGGGTTCATCTTCTTCCTCTATCACCCCATGTTTCTTGTAATATTGAGCAAATCATGAATGTCCTCATCATTGTCGAGCACGTCATCCTCGTCACAGGGGATACTGGTGGCGAGCTCCATCCTATAAATTATCTCATCTGTGACATCCAATATCTTATTTAATGGTTCTTAGGCCGCTATCCTTTCCTCAAACCACAAGTTGCTTTTAATGGTATTATCTTCAATAGACTTCATTAGTGAATGCATTTCAGAAGATGGGGAAGCTTCATCATAATAATTCAGTGTTGGCTCCTGGTGGTATGGAGTTGAGTAAAAATCTTGATAGTTGTACTGATACAACGATGGCTCTGAATAACTTGGGGAAGGTTGATAAAGATAGTTCTCCATCCTTGAAATCATCTCATCTCTCGCACCAAATCTTTTACTTAACTCTGCCAGCTTAGCAAGCATTCACACGACATCCAATGTGTTTGTTACGACGATCTCTTGAAGGTAACGATTTCGTGATGGCTCTTTACAATACTGAGGAAGTGGATAATGATGGCTCCATGCGGGCTTCTGGTAGTATGAAGGGGGCAAGGATTCACATACCAAGATTCTGATGGTTAATGCTTGTTGTGACTCCATCAATGGTTGTATCCTCTATAATCCAACATCATCACACGCAAACAAAACTGCCAAGGTGAAACTAGCAAATGAAAAATATACAAAAGATGGAAAGTTACAATGAATGAATGATTAACACTAAACTAATTCCTTTCAAACACAAGAAAGAAGTCCCCGACAGCGCCGCCAATTTGATAAACAATTTTACTCGTCCCAAAATAAATCTAGTTAATGAATTAACTAGAGTCAAACCTCCCTAAGGTCTGTTTATGTATTCTACTCAAAGTTGCAATAAGTACCAATCGGTATAACAAGAATTGTGGTTTAGGTGCCACGATAACCAATCGATTAATCAAAAGAAAATGAAAATTGCTTTAAAGTAAAGACTGGACGTCTCACACCCCGAATTCTGGTTCGGTTTAAATTTTGATTTGATTTAAATCTTACTCGTTGAGTAGAAGTGGGGAGTTGGGAACCGAATTAATTTAATTAATTCGAGATTTTGACTCAGTAGTCGACCAAGTATTAAAGACATGTTAGTCTCGAGATAGTTATCGTGTTGACTAAGTCAATCGGAATAGAAGTTAAGTCTGTAAATTGTTACTTATGAGCTTGGAGAGCTCTGGACTATTGGATGAATCTGACGGTGAGGAATGGCCTTGATTGGTTCAAGTACAAGAGGGAGGCAGCAACTTTCCTTTGGACTAAGGCTTAGATGTGGGCCATGGAGCCCAACTAGAGTTGTGGTAACGGAAGTGAACTTGGGCCGTTGGATGGGCTCAACGGCAGGATCGGGCCAAGTTATATTCATGGGAAGAGGGAGTCAAGGATCGCGTCCCTTTCCATAAACCTAAACAGAGCCGCGTCTCCTCTCCTTTGATCGGTGACGGCGATGCAGCAGTGGCGCTGCCTCGCGTTGGAGGCTACAGGAGCCGGTGCTGCCAAGAGAGGGATAGAGGGAGCAGAAGGACGCTTCCGCGACGTCGGATCTGCGGATCGAGATCGAAGGTAGAGGCGGCGATGTTCAGCGGCGGCGGCAGCGGCAGCGACCATTTGGATTCAATCGAGCGTGGGCCGCGTTAGGGGCGAGCAGCGGCGGTGGAGGATGGCCAAAGGCCAGCGGCAGAGAAGGTAGAGGCGGCGGCGACGCTTTCCAAGAAGATTGGAGGTCGTCGGGCCACCGCCGGAATCTGGGCAGCTCGCCGGCGGCGAACCCTTTGGCGGAGAAGACGACTGACCACCGGTACAAACTTGGTGAAGTCCAATGACCCTCCAGCAATGTTGGAAGAGTTCAAGACTTGAAAGATAAGTGGCTAAATTGAAATTGATTATTCTTAAGTCTTGGTTCCGTAGTTTTAAAATTATCGATGACTTACAGTTAAGGATTTGGGTCTGTTTTGTCAACGATTGGAGTTCTAGATCAGTTAGAATAACGAAAGCAGTTAAAGGACTAGCAAGTTTCAAGATTGCTGCAAAGAAGTAAATTGAGCATAACTCGATTGTTTGTACTGCAAACGACACACGGTCAAAAGCTACGGACTCGTAGCAGCAAGAGAAATCATGTCAACTCAGAATCAGAGGTGTCAGCTCTTCTTACAGGTGGGTGTTTAGGATTACGTTTCTACTTTAACCGAGAATAGTAATTAGGTGGTCATGAATCCAATGATTGGATTCTCAGGATTGTACAATAGCGTGTGATCTACTATATAGATAGTTATATTATTTTGAGCATATGCTCTTGGCGATTGAACAGTGGCGTGTGATTCACAGTTCAGATTAGGACATGATCAGGATTAGCTAAATAGCTCTCGTTTATGCGTTACCCATGGATTGCACAATCCCCCGGGATTCACTTAGGTTCAGACGGGAAGTGATGACCTTTTGTGTTGCTCTCACGGCTTTTCATAGTCTGATACACCATGAGACTGCCCGCTTATAGCTAGTGGTGGATGACGTTATGATGATGCCTATAGGGCCATAGGGTCACATTATTAGTTTCAGTATTTAGATAGACTTCTTGTTCTGTTCTAAATAAAGGTGCAATAAAGACTCAGTACAGGCAGAATAAAGTCTCGATACATGCACTGTAAAGTCTCAGTGCAGGCGCAGTAAAATCTTAGTTCAATTTCAATTTTATGCAAGACTTGTTTAGCCACTCAGTTCTTATCACTAACCTTGTTAGATATTGTTTTTCCTTTGTTTATCTGTGTGTTCAGTCACATGTACTGAAGCTGATGGTGGGGAGAGAGCTGGTCGGAGTTTTGATATCAGATGATCTCCGTGTTTCGATGTATTTTCAGAGCTAGAGTTGCATCTTCACTTGTCTTGATTTCTTTATGCATTTAAGGATTTGAAATCATTGTATGTCAGTATTATAAGGTCTAACAAATGGTTTCATGTTCAGTTGTAATGCTTGCTTTATGCTTTGCTTAGTAATGGGTTGAGTTTAGTTCAGTTTGGAACCCGAGTAGGATTCTTCAGTTCAACCAAGGGTACGACCGGGACTCTTAGGGTGGGGTTTCACAAGACGAATATGGTTTTAACAAGTAAGGATGAAACTGCTTAGACGTCGAATCCCCTTAGATAATCCCAATTCACAAATGACAAACAAATTGAACGATTTAAACGAAAGAAGATAAATTCAATTACCGATGCAATTCTTCTCTAATCAAATCACGCCCTTTTGGGTTTGCTACTTTGCAACCTATCTAAAATCTTTGTCCGCTCTTTCGAAACGAAGTGCTGAAACCCGGTAGCCGATTAAACAAATAAGAACTGCTCATACGACATACTAGTTTATTCGCTCTCGGATGAGGGTTAACGTCTAACCTAGCTTTTTTTATTTCGGCGTTCTAGATATGCAAGCTCTCTCGAGTCTAAAAAAAATCTAACAAATATCCATTCAAGTTGATCAGGCAAGAATAGAAACGAAATCGAAATCAAATATAAACAGAAATTCATCCAACTCACATGAATCATCAAATGTATTCAAATCATTCATTCATACGGATATACCCAGGATTCATGTAATCTAAACATGAGAAGTTTAGCTACTCATAATCGAAGAGAACAAATCAGATTGAAAAGAAGAATAAATCAAAATTATGGTTACAAGAAGAATCTCAAAACACTTAATTTTGCTGATCTTTCTAAAGAACTTGATTCGCTGTCTTGATTACTTGTTCGATCCAAGATCCTCAAAGTTTCCTTAAAGATGCTCTCAAATCTCTGAATTATGCTCTCAGTTCCGTCTAGGAATATCTATCTTGAATTAGAGGAGAGATCGCCTTTAAAAAGGATTTTCCAATCCTAAATTCTGTCGGATTTGTCAAAGATTTTGCCTAACAATTGTCAAAGATTGCACCTAAAGTTAGGCGCAACTATGGAGACTTTAGGCGCAATGTTTAGTTGAATTTTCAGGGTTTTTTATCGATATTTGCGCCTAAACATTATAAAAAATTGCGCCTTAACTTAGGCGCAATTATTGACCACTTTAAGCTCAATCTTTAACACATGTTACATAATCGATGTTGCAGGGAATTGATCTAGATTTACAACGCCGCCGGCCTTGCATAAATCAGACGTCTGAGCTAGGAGATATGTCCAACATATAAAACTACAACATTTTCCGACCAAGTCCAGATCCAAATTCTTTAAAGATGTCCAAATGTTGCTCATTGCTTGTCCTAGATCATCCATGCATGTTGTATCACTTCGATTCATGCCTTGATGTCATCTTGTACCTAAAATCTATCCAAAACACTCCAAAACACTCCAAAACGACATGTAATGAACCCCGACCTGGTCCAATACACTAAATTGGGATAAAAGCTTAAAATACATAAAACATCCTAAGCTTCTACCTAAAGCAATGCAATTATGCTTGAATTACCAGTGAAATGAGCGTAATAAATGTGACAAATCTAGCGTCATCATCAGCCCAGCGACAGTCAAAGCGAAACAGCCTACCATGCCGACCCTAGATAACAGCAAGCCTTAAAAGGATTAGGGTGTGGTCTGAGGAGACAGGGAGGAGATGCGAGACTGTTGATTCTAAGCGCTCATCAATCACCATATTGGCCCCTGATGCCGGTTGGGCCATGTGAATAGCGCACCCATAAATCCAATGTCGGTTAGGTGAAGACGATCAATGAAATCCCAAAAAACTTCCAATCGACCCCGATCTGGAATGCTCCCACCCCGCTTCTCAGCCGACGAAGTTACCGCCTTATTTTGGAATGGTTAATTCTCAAGAATCGACTATTTCGCATGATCATTAAGAAAACCCAAACATTCTTTCTAATCTCCTTAATCTCTCCAAAACTCCTAAAATAATAATAATAAACAAAAATCCCTAAAAATCTCTCTTAATAAAATATAGGATAGTTAATAAGTGCCAAGATATATAGTATTTTGGGGGTTATCTCGCAATAGCTAATTCCTCGAGTTAGTTATTCTGAATAATCGTTAAAACTTTTACTTCCTATTAGGATTTCTTCCTCTTTAGGAAATCCCGATAAAACTCATGAATAAAATAATCCTAATAAATTTTAAGAAGATAATTAAATAAATCTTTTTTTGTATAATTACTTCGAATAGGCTAAGTCCCACAACTTGGCTATCCTTAGTAATTACTCAAACCTCAAAAATAACTTCTCGAAATAGAATATGGTTAGAAATTTTCAAAAATTCCTAAAAAGAAAAGTGCTCTTAATAGTTAATTACTTGAAGTTAATTGTTAGAGATAATTTCCTGTACCAAAATATCCAAATGGTTATTAGATGTTGATTCCTCACAAGTCGCATGGATAAATACCGAAAGCCCAAGTCAAACCCAATCTCATAAAGTCAAACAAAAATTATCGATTTCTAAACTACGCGTACTTTGATCCCGATTTTCGGGTACGTAGGCAGTCATTTTGACTTGAGTCCTCCCGTCCTTTCATCCATCCAAAATCCATTCGTATATTTTTCCGTTAAGTCTATGGAAAAGTATCATCCACCCAAATTTCATTCGATATTTTCCGTTAGAGTCTACGGAAAGTATCATCCTCTCAAAAACCAAAATTTGATATTCGGTCAATAACACACCCAAATATCAAAAGAATTCAACTCGAGGACCAGAGTATAAATGAATTGCAAGTCAAACAAAATTTATTCAATTCTGAACTACGCGGACTATGATCCCAATTTTCGGGTATGTAGGCAGCCATTTCGACTTGAGTCCACCCATCCTTTCATTCCAACCAAAAGTCATTCGATATTTTTCGTTGAGTCTACGAAAAGTATCATCCCCCAAAAAGTCAATCTCGATGTTTTTCGTTAATTCAACAGCCAATGTCACCCTAAATATCAAAAGAATTTAACTCAAGGATTAGAGTATAAATGGATTGCAAACCAAACCAACTTCGTTCAATTTATCCAAATTAGTCTCTATCCAAAAATCCAAAACCCTCCTAAAATCCTTTGCCCTAAAACGCGCGATAACCCAAACCCAAACCCATAAAACTTATCGTCTAGAAGAACCGGCCTTGAGTTGGGCGAAGCAGGAGCATTAAGTTGCTCTCGTTACGTAACCGACCCCTTGCCTAGATTCTCTATTTCGCAGACCGAGTCAAAAGCGTCTGTCTCGAGCCACGACGGCGTAGACGGGCAAGCAGGGTGTTCGATCCACCCCTAAATTTTGATCGATGGCAACTCCAACCCATATCTTCAACCTTCCGCCACCTGGACGAGCTGATCACCCTCCTTCCCCGCGACGGAAGAGGGCCGAGCGCTGGTAAAATGCGTTCCTGAATGAGAGACCTACGTGACACATCTAAGTACAATTCTACGATGAACTAAGCTGAGAATAAACACAAATCCCTGCCTCTAGGAGATCCTCTCGTAGGGTATAAATTGAGGATAAATAAATTTATGATCCCCAATCTCCACTCCTTCCTAAGGATCAAAGTACAATCCTCTTTGACTCTTCTAGCTCTCTACTCTGGTTGGAAATGATCTGCTCTAGTCTCCTTCCTCGATCGATTGGATTAGGAAGGATGGCTGTTTGTTAGGAGAATTATTTCGGGAGAAGAAAATAGGGTTATGTTTCTGATAAGAGGCAGAAGTGCATTATTTATATACTTAGCCTTCCACGCCCGTGGACAAGAGCTGATCATGCTCGTGGCCCAACATCAACCACCATCGTGACACACTGGCGACCACGCTTGTGGAGACCAGTCAACCACACCCCTGATTTCCCTCACAACCATAGCTGTGACGGACATCCCACCACGCATGTGATCGACAACTGAGTCACGACCTCTACGACTCCAAAACCAGACCACAACTCTCCCCTCCTACAAGAGGTTTCATCCCGAAACCTACATTTGAGCGATGGTGGGGAGAGAGACGTCTCAGTCTGGTGTTCTTAGCCACCGACTCTGATTCTCTTACATAGTATCACAAATCTTCCCTTCCACTTCCCCCGATGACGCCACTTATTCTTGGTCGTCCTTCTGAGTTTGATCGAGTTAGACCCTCAGACTATCTTAACCCATGCCCCTTGTCCATCAACTTCATTGCATACGAATTTGCCTTAAAACCTTATTCTTAACCATGGCGGAGAGAAATGGCCAACGCCAATGCACTTGGACATAGGACTTCAATCATGCTCCCACTAAACTATCCCAGATTTTTGTGACCACCTAACCCTCATTTCTAGGTATAGTACCCCCCCCCCCCCCAACTCCTTACTTGTTTTTGTCAGTCCTTTGTTTTCTTGACTCTACCCGGCTGACCTGACCTTGACTCTGACCACCCTTGATCGTTGTAAGACTCACGCCCGGGTTTAGACACCCCTAACTTTCCTTAAGAAATCACGTCTGGTCGTGCACCTCTTTTAAGGGCACAATTAATCATTTTTTCTAAATCGCCTTTAGGCTGCCCTACACGCCCGTGGTGAGTTTGGTGTCGCGCCCGTAATGGCATGATCGTCACGCTCATGATCTATTTGGTGTCACGCCTTTGACCTCTTGTCAATCTTATCGTGGTGGTCATCAAGCCGTCCAAGACTTCAATTCTATAAAAGAAACTATAGCCCCCTTCCTAACCCTAAATCCCCTTTTTCTAGACTTGCACCCATAACTATTGTGTTCCAAGAGTAGTCATCCTCTTCGATTCAATTTCTTGTTGGTGAGACCCTCTTCCTCCTCCTTTTATTCCAAATCAGTAATTCTTCACTTGCTCATCTCTCTTTTGTTCTACAGTTCCGCCGCCGGCCATCTCCTCCATTTTAGCTTTCTAACCTTTTAATCCACGATTAGTTAATCCTTATTTGCCTTCAATCCTTCTCTTGAAACAAGAATGTAGGTCTTTAGATTATTCCTATTGTGCGGAATTGTGCTATTGTGGTTGTTTCGGGAAGGAAAATTTGATTTAGTTGATTTCATACATTCGATTTCGGGTGTTGAAATTCGTAGGTTTATAGTTGTTATTGCACGGACCATGCCGGTGACCACCCCTTGGTCACACCCGTGATATGCTCTGACCACGCCGTTGTGCGCCACTCCCCACACCCATGGCCGGTCACCGATCACTCTCGTAGTCAGCGATAGGTCACGCCCGTGGCCACTTGTTTCACAACGTTGATATTCTTTTCTTCTTCTGTAGATGTCAAGTGAGGGGTTTTCTGATGCTTTTCAAAACTTGGTCCTCCCCTAGCCCAATCGCTCATGACGTAAAGCGACAATGGATCAGGTTGTCGTGAATATGGCAGCCTACAAGGCGGATCTCGTTTTAGGGACCACCGCGGCTACCACTTGGTTCCTGAACTTTTCTATCGAGTTTCATCGATAGAGATTCCAGCTACTCTATGGCAAACCCATCAACTCGTCGGGGTAATCAACTGGAAGGAGAGACGGGCAACTCCATTTGTGAACTAAGAGGGAAGAGCAGCTGAGCTCCTCCATAGGGGATGTGTTGAGCACGTTTTCAATCTGGCGGAGCTTGGCGTTAAGGTTCTCACCCACAAGTTCTTCACCACCCTGCATGTTGATCTAATGGTGGGGCGAACTAGGTCAGCTCTAATCTTCTGGATAGCCGACAACATCCGGTCTCTCTCCCTCGACAATCCGGGCCGTGGCTTCTACTCATAGGAGGATAAGTCCTCCGACTAGTTATGCGGCTTGATCACCTTTGCCTATCTTGATTCGGCCTTGCAATCCTGGTTCTAGCTCGTAAGGAGGAGCATCTGGTAAGGGTCCTTATTTCCTCTCATTCCATGGTCCGTTTGAAATTACGTTTGAAGTTTTCAACTTGACATTAGCTTGATGTGTGTCTTAGGTGTGACAAAGGCCACTGAATATTTGGAGAAGCTCCACCGCTTCCTCAACCACATAATGGCCCACTCCATCGCTGGTTGAACGGAGAGCATGGGATCCATCACTCTTCGAGAGCTTGATGCGATGCACTCCCGCGTGGCGGGGGAGTTGATCCACCTAGGGAACCTGCTAGCCCTCACCTTATTGAGCACAATATTCCTGCTAACCCGAACTGATGGGTAGTGATGAACATGGGCATAGGTCTGGACAACACCAAAGTATCGCGCAATCTTGGTAATGTAGGCACTACAAGGGATGACCTTTGGTCTGGTGTTAAAGCACAATGGTCAGGTGACTATGGTCGAAGCTTCCGTCGTTGCTTCGACCCAGGCTGGGGAGGGTGAAGGTAATGCCTCTGCCGTGCCGCCGCCTACTCGTCGGAGATGGGGGCCGAACTCTCAGGTGCTGACTGCGATCAAACAGCTGTCGACTTAGTTGAACCATCGTATTAACTTCGTGGATGCTCACCCTAGTTGAATGCAGTCTGAGCGTCAGCAACAGTATCTGGACTGGCCAGCCACCGCTTTATGCTCCGCTAGAGGATGAAGTTGAGACCGGCAGTGAGGAGGAGGATGATGAGGAGGAGTGAGCCACGGGAATTTTTTATTTTATGTTTTCCTTTGTAGTTGTCTTTTCTCACCCTTTGAGACTGAACTGGCATCCCACTGTATGCTTGACTGAATTATTTATCTGAATTTTATTGGAACAAAAATATTCACCTTTGAATTTCCATTCCATACTTCTCAATCTGACTTTTGCATTGGCCCTCCCCTCTGTACATCATCACGCCCGTGATGACTTGCTCACCACGACCGTGGTAGTGGCCCATTGCTACTGTGACTGTCAACCGGTCACGCTCGTTGTGTAATCTTACCCACGCTCGTGACTCTACCCCCTTGATCGCATGTGGACCTTGTTTAGTTTACTTTACTAATAGGACTTCCACCCAAAGAACTTCTGGTTGGGTAATGATATTCTAAGCGAGATTTATAAGGAATGCCTCATTAAGTTCTTTCGCTTTGTCTATTTATAGTATGTATCGCTCCTTAGGCCTACAAATAACATCCCAACCAACGAGGTGGGGTTTCCTTCTTTCGGGAAGGCTATCCACACAAAGTTATGAATTTTCTTATCGATTTTAACACAAATATTAGCAGGGAGAACTAAAGTCTGCATCACATAAGAGGGAATGGCATTGAGAACATAAGTACCAAGAGTAACACATACCGCAAGGGACATTGTCTTAATCTTCCATCCCCAAGCTTGAATCCATGAAATCAAGCACAAACTAGTAAATATTCTTGGTAATTCTGCCACGTAAGATAAGGACGCTGAGATAACATCCCATATCGGTTGTTTTATGGAATCCCAACTTCCTGTAGATAAAAGAGCGAAGACTGTTAGATACATCCTTCAAAAAGAAAATTCTACTCCTGGTTAACAAATTGACCTGACGCATCACATTAATTTTGAGAGACAATCGAGAATAACATTGCATTGATTCAAGTTAGCACTCCTAAAAACAATGAGATCATTAGCAAAGAAAAGATGGGGCATGGGCGATCCATCTTTTCCCAGCGCAATCGAATTGCAACAACCATTCACAAGACAAGACATGATAAGATGGCAAAGACGCTCAATACGTAAATTAAAAAGATAGGGAGACAGAGGACATCCTTGCCATAATTTGTGTATCGGTTTGAAAGGTTCTGTCAAAGCTCCATTGCACTGTATTTGGGTTGTCGTGGTTGTCACATGCTTTAGCAAGCTCAAATTTAATTGCCAAACTACCCTTCTTGCTTGTTTTCATCCTCATGGAGTGAACCATCTCTTGCAAGATGATAATGTTCTCAAGAATAAAATGCATCTGGTTGGGGCCAATAAGTCGAGGCATAAGACTTTTGATTTTATTCTACAAGCACTTTGTCAGCATCTGGTAGAGCACGTTGCAAAGACTAATGGGACGGAATTGTCCTAAAACTTCTGGTTGGTTAACTTAGGGAATAAGAACAATAATTGTATCATTGATGATTAGGATAAGATTAGGGCTCTAGAAACAATTAACAATAAATTCCACAAAATCAGTACAAACAATATTCCAACACTTTTCAAAGAAAGCGGGGCAGAAACCATCCTTCCCCAGTGATTTAAGCGGTCCCATGTCCATGGCTACTTTGTGAACATCGGCGGGGGTAAGGTCTTCTATGACTAATGTTGGAACCGTGAGATGATCTCTCTAACCACACAATTTGAATGGAAGAGATGCATGAAGAAATTTTGTGACATGTCCACCAACTATTAAGGGTCTGAAACTCGAGCACCAGTAGCATTCTAAAGGCATTTTACTCTGTTAAGATTGTGTCGTCGCAAAACCAACATGTGAAAAAGCTGGTATTATGATTCCTTCAGGCCAGATAAGGCATGCCAACTGCATGAAGAATCGCTCCTGAAGATGAATGGAGCACTCACCCTGTTGAGTCTCCTTCCCCCGCCCGGAATGCCTCATCCACATTAGTTTTGAATTGTGGATGGATTGGTGGTACCCAGAGTGACAATGTTGGGATAGGCGGGGTGGGAGGTAGAAGCCAAGCCGAATGCGAAAGAACCATATGTTGAGGTTCCACAACTTGACGACAGAATGAACGATAGAGACTAGTAGGAAGCCATTGTGTCTGATCAAATACTAACCAGTTATGAATCTTCCACAGCCGCACTAGGCCAGAATCTAAAATTAGGTGAGGTGTGGCTGATCTAGTAAGATCTGATGCCAAAAGTAGACAAAGTGAGTGTCCGGTAAAGGAGGCAGACATAAGCCACATTTAGAATAAAATCGTCGCGCAAATGGAAAGGTGAAAAAAAGTTGTTCAAGTGATTCCAAAGGGCCAGAACATATCAGGCAATCTAGAGGAAGAGTCATCTCGTTCTTTTGGACGGCCTCCATAGTTGGAAAATTGCGATTTAGAAACTTTCAAAGAACTTCCACTACCTAGGCTGAGTGTCATAGTTGGGGGTTGACGGCTGAGGCAGAAGTCATTGAAAAAGTAAATTTAGGGGAAGCTGCAAGCTCATAGATAGATGCACCAGTATAGAGGTCGGTAGTCGAGTAATGCCATATCAAGCAGTCATCCTGGGGGAATTCGTTAGGGAGAGAGAGCGGATTAGAGACACAGATAAAGCAGCAAACCAATGAGCAACCGTCTGCACATTCCAAAAGCGTCTAGAGATGAACCCAACAACAGTCGGTGCGCCTTGCTAGACTCCTGGCTGTCGAATTATAGGCTCAGTAGGCGTCATGGCTTGTAGCCATTGAGCAAATTTCGCCAATGATCCTTCTCAGAACCAAAAAAATCCTGAGTTGTAACCTCAGGGACGATTTATCACGGGTCTACTTGGCCTTCACTACTCAGTCTCGGTTCGCTTGTCAGTTAATCACAATTTGAGAAGTTTGTACTAGACTAGAAGGAAGCATAACAACAAACTAAAAGAAACAGGAAATGTAGGATGCAAATAGATCACTCGATGGCTACGGATAAAACTAAGGTGAGAACGACTATGGGGAAAAGGCCTTGCTTGGGTTTTGGATCATCCTAAGGACTATGGGAAACTGTACAATAGCATGATAGACTACACATGGATAACTATATGTTTTGGGTGTTAAGATCGGGTGTATCAACACAACGACCTAAAACCCTCGCAACCCCCACAAACATCCATTCAACAAACAACTTAGCAATCAATCTCACTAGAAAACCTAAAATAGAAAAACTGAGAAAATAGCGAATCGAATGGAAACAGCATAATCGAGGCAACAAGATAACAAAACATATCTTCAATCATCATGCATCCACAATCCTATCACGACAAACTAGAACAATCCTATAAATCCAATGGAATCCACAAAAGCCAAACAAGAAGAAAACCTAACTCTCCATGGAGGCTGTAGAGAATGCTGCAAACTGCCAATCCATCAAAGTAGAAAGTAGATCCTCTGTTGGGCTTCGATTCCTTATCTATTTGGCTTCAAATCTTCATTCACATGGTGGTCCTAGGCTCCCATGCAATTCCCCCTACGTCAATTTGTGTTTAAGTCAATGTCCATGGCTCTCTGTTCCCAAAAATCTTGAATTGGGGGTAAAATAAGGTTTCTGTCCATACTGGGTATCACGGCCGTGACAGATTGTGTCACGGCCATGACTCCTTAACAGTAGAAACACTTGACTTCTTTCAGCCATAACTTCTTCATTTGGACTTCGATTTCGCTCCGGAATGTACCATTGGCTTCATAGTCGAACCCTTTATCCAATGCATACTTGCACTTAAGGAAAACAGTCCAAGAAACAAATGAAACGGACCGAGATGGTCCGTTCGAGAGGAAACGAGCACCAAATGGAATCATGATCAAACCGGACGCTTCTAACAATCAAATATCGTCGAAACCAGAGCAAAAGCTATTCAAGGTGGGGTCAAAAGGTCTACCAATAATCATGTTATCAACCTACGTAACCCTGAGCAGAGGATATGACGACCATGCACAAGGCTCTGCCACCCGTAAGATGGGCGGGAGCTTTTGGGGGTCGAAATGAAAGAGATGTAGGGAAAGTACTTTCCTTTCGAGGACCAGGGTGAGGAGCAGGTCAAGCGAGTTCACAAAACGCCACGAAAAAGGCCTGATTGAACAGGGCAGAATTTCAGACCCCTAACCCCCGGAGGACTAAGGTAAACACAGTCGACGCCACGAGAGCCAATGTATTTTTCCTGTCGTACCTACTTGCCCCTACCAAAATCGAGAAAGAAGCTTGTTCAAGCGGGTGCATAAGGTAATGGGGAGCTCATACGAAGACATGGCGTAGACTGACAAGCCAGAGATAACAGATTTGAGCAACGTGTAAATACCGGTCGGAGACTGGCAGTGTCGTTTCGAGCTCCGCAAACATAGAGACACCAGCTCTTCCACAAATTCGAAGGTTTGTTGTCGTGATTGTAGGATAATGTACAGAAAACTAAAATACCGATCTTGTAGCAGAAATAGCATGATGTCAAGCCTATCCAAGCAGTGGTGCCAGGCGTCAGCCGAGGTATTGTCACTAAAAGGACCGCTGATTTCCCAATATTGACGCGTTGGCCACTAAGAGTGATACACATGTAAGAGTTCCGACAATGAGGCAATAGCATCATCAGACACGCGAAGGAAAATAATAGTATCATCTGCAAACATCAGATGAGAGATTATAGGACACCGAACATTAATTCAGAGACCATGTAGAAAGCGAGTGATTGTGGAAAAGTGAAGTAGCCAAGACAATCCTTTCAAACAGAGTGCAAATAGTAGCGGAGATAAAGAATCCCTGGCAAAACATACGTGAAACGCTGAAATACTTATATGGGCACCCATTCATAAGGACCGTTATGGTTTTAAATTAATAGAAACCATATTGAATAATACTACCCAAGATAATTATGCATACACTAAAATTATATATAAATTTCGTACAAAAAAAATAGCATAGCAAAAAAATAATCCCCCATCAAAATGAGCATAACACTGGAATTCATTCAAACAACGACACCGTGAAGTCTCCATTGAATCTTGTCGACCGAAGTTTATGAAGTCCACATCTCAGCTCAATATGAAACTACATATATATGGACAAAGTTACCGTATCTATAAGGTATTGATACTCAGACAAGTGTCATTATTATATTAGTTCTTATAATTAATATACGTATTTTTCTTATAAAATTCTTCCGTTTGCATTTATCTTACAGTTTAATAATTCAATATTTAATTTACAAAAACATTCATCAATTCAACTTAAAACTATTATTCTCAACATCATCATCTTAAAGATTTATTTCGTAGTCTAATTAATTGTTTTAGAAGAAAAGATTGATATCTCCAACTTTAAACTTTTAGACTTAGAGATTATTTGTGCAGGTGATTGTTTTGAGTGATTTGGCCTTTAAAATCTCTAAGTTAGAGATTTGGCCAAATAAATTATTTGGATCACAATTAATTGTGGGAGAATATTAGAGAATTAAATTCTTATTGTGAGATTCTATAGATTTTGAACTCATATTGAAATTACTAAGTTAGGAAGAAAATTTTTTAAAAAAATCATTCTATTTGATTTAATTTTTGAATTATCCAGTCCATTTAAAATGACACAACCAAATATTCTATTTTTTCAAATAATATGATCCTCATATTCTTTAATTATATGAATTTTTTAACTATTTAAATTCTCTTTCTACAAATTCACCTGCACAAACAACCACTTAATCATTGATTTTCTTACCCGAATTCACCCGCACAAACAACCACTTAATGATCGGTTTTCCTTACCCGTGTCATTGATGAGATTACGTGCAGTGTATATGGCGGGGCTTCCGCCGACATTCAAGCTTTAATGGCGGCGGGTCGATTAATCGCATATGGGAAGAGGGGAATCCAATTGCAGTTTGCTTGATGGCGTTCGCCGCTAGGATTGAACGGTGATCTGTTCGAAGGCTGTGAGAGGCAGATCTAGTTCATAATTTAGTGGATTTTCCAGTTGAGTATTCAGTCGGCCGATGGGATCTACGGCGGTGGCACGAAGATGATGATAGTTGCGTTTTCTCAATTTATTTCGGTTAATTAGTTGGTCAATTATTATGTTGGGTTGTACTTATACAGGTTTGATTTGGATTTCGGAATCAGTTTGGACTAGTTTTTAAATAAGCAAGCCGATTTGGTCTGACATTGATATGTAACCAAGGCACAGACGAACTCTGTAAATGGAATTTTGGAATTTAATGAAAAGCAATGGTCGTTCGTGGATAAATAAATCGAAGTCCACAAAACTCGCATAAAATTGTAAAGGGTTATCAATCATTCGTCCATAAATAAATCAACTAGGGTTCATCTAATCTAAACACCAGGAGTTTAGCTACTCATAATCACAAAGAACAAATTAGATTCAAAGAAGGAAGACATTGATTTTAGGTTTACACAAAGAATTATGAAAACCCTACTTTTCCCGATTCCGGCCAAAGATCTTGATTTGCTGATCTTTATTCTTCGTTATCGATTCAGACCCTTTGATGTCAATGAATTCTTGTTGCTATGAAATCTCTAAACTTCTCTCTAATTTTCGTCCAAAAGTGTCTGTCATGAAATACAGGAAAAACGGCCTTTAAATTGGATTTCAGATCCTAAATTCTGTCGAAATTGTCAAAGATTGCACCTAACCCCTGTCAAAGATTGCGCCTTAACTTAGGCGGAATTATTGACCAGTTTAAGCGCAATCTTTAACACAACTTCCACAATGGAAATTATAGGAAATTGAACGATATGTCCAACGCTGCCACTTGCATCAAACGGATTTCTAATCTAGGAGATATGTCCAAAATACGAAACTGTGACATTTTATAACCAAGTCGAGATCCATGCTCCTTAAAGATGTC
Organism: Linum usitatissimum; assembly: GCA_030674075.2. Taxonomy (NCBI): domain Eukaryota; kingdom Viridiplantae; phylum Streptophyta; class Magnoliopsida; order Malpighiales; family Linaceae; genus Linum; species Linum usitatissimum. The sequence goes on along the minus strand of JAUJYP020000368.1, from coordinate 147,284 downwards.
AAAATGCTTCTCATTGTTTGTCTTAGATCATCCATGCATGTCGTATCACTCCGATTAATGCCTCAATATCTTTATGTACCTGAAATCTATACAAAACACTCCAAAACGACATCAAATGGAACTCGACCGGGTCCGAGACATTAAATCGAGATAAAAGCTAAAAATGTATAAAAAATCATAAACTACTACTTAAAGCAATACAATTATGCATGAAATATCACTTAAATAAAGGAGACAAATATGACAAATCTAGCGTCATCAAATAACCCCATACTTCAACTGATAAAAGCTATAGAACACACCTACAAATGAATCAAATTACTAACATGGGAAAGTAAACCCATATTCATCAATGCTCCTCTAAATTTTCTTAACATAAAAGTGAACCTTTAAACGAAATTGAATTAGGAAGTAAAGGCCTTACAAGAAGTTCTCCAACTTTCCACACAACATCACACATGTTATACCAACCATCTAGACTTAATCGTAATAGATTCAACTTAATGATGAAGCTGAAAGCATCTCACTCACATGTTTAGGGACAATGCCTATGTGCTCATCATCAACTCTGAGATGCGCTTCCAACACTTGCATATCAACCTACTTTCACTCATCACATCAAGATACATCAAACACTAGTCAAGAGGTATTTGTGTTGCAATGCGGTGAGAAATGAGAAGACAAGGTGAAATGAGTGTGGTGGTAAGTGTACACAGTGGCCGATGACTTGGTCTAATCTAATATGGAGCTAAGCTACTAAGACAACTAATATGATGCAAGGATTCAACTTTCAACAGGAGCTTCAAACTAGCTCGTCTATTCCTAGTGCAAACTACTTCGAACTTTTGTGCTCGTTTATTCTACTAACTGGAGACCTTTTCGGTCTTCCTTCTTTGTATTTTGTATTTTTCTTTTGTTTATTTATTTTTCTTCTTATCTCCGATACTGGGTCTTTTCTTGTCTACTTCCTTTTTTCAGATTTTCTTCTTTTTCGAAAAAAAACTGTACACAACATACTACTTAGCGAGACTAGATACTCTTGTAATTACTCAACTTAGCAGCTTTATTGAATCTTAGACTCGACCGAGTTACATACCACTTAATGTACATATGATCAAATGAAGGCTTGAAATAAAGGGGATACAATATTGTAGGGGGACATGAAAAGACTTTTTGGCTATGTGCGGGTTATACCTAGGGTAAAAATGTAGAGATGGGATGTGATGACGCTAGATTTGTCACATTTATCGTCCATATTTACGTTTTATTTCATGCATAATTGTATTTATTTAGGTAGAAGTTTAAGATTTTTTATGCATTTTAAGCTTTTATCTCGATTTACTGTCTCGGTCCCGGTCGGTGTCCATTTGATGTCGTTTTTGAGCGTTTTTATAGATTTCAGGTACATAACAACATCGAGGCATTAATTGAAGCAATACGATGTGTGTGGATGTTCTAGGACAAGCAATGAAAGCATGTTGACATCTTCAAGGAGTCTGGATCTCGACTTGGACGGAAAACGTTGCAGTTTCGTATTGTGGACATATCTCCTAGCTCAGAAGTCTGACTGATGCAAGACTGGCGGTGTTGCAAAGCTCGTTTAATTTCCTACAACTTTGATTAGGAGTTATGTCAATATTGACGCTATGGATCTGTCAAACTTTCCGCTATGACCAAAGCGGCAATATTGACACATAACCATAGCGGCAAAGTTGACAATCCATTCTGGAAATTTCGTGAATCTTTGCACTGTACTCAGTATTTTGGGCATAAGTCCTTGCTCCAAAGTCCGATTGATGCAAGACTTGTGGCATTGAAAAACAAGTTTGATTTCCTACAGCTTTGATGATATTAACTTTCGCCAGAACTGTCGAGATTTGGGGCTACAACTGTCGACAACAGATCTGCGTGACGATCAAAGTCAAACTCCTTGCCCAACAAGGAACTCTTTTCCTATTTAAAGACAGTTCTTTCATTCTTTGGAAGGGTACCCTTTTTGGACGAAAATTACAGGAGAGTTCGGAGACTTCGAAGCGACGAGAAAGCTTCAACTTCAAGGAGCTCGAATCGGAAGACATAATCAAGATTGGCGGATCGATTTCCTCGATGGTTCTGGGCAAGATTAGGTTTTTCGGATTTCTTCTTGAAAACCTAATTCCAATGTGTTCATGTGTTGATTTTGATTGGTTATTCATGATTATGAGTAGCAAAACACCTTGTGCTTAGAGTGGATGAACCCTAGGTAATTCCTTAAGAACAGATGATTGTTTGACTTTGATGATTTATGCGAGTTGGATGGATTTTGGTTTATGTTTTATTTTGTTTCCGTTCTTATTCTTGTTTGGCCATCTTGAATAAAACCTTGTTAGATTTTTCATCGTCTTGAAAGAGCTTATATATCTAGAACACGGAAATTAAACAACTAGGTTAGGCGTTAACCCTTATCTGGGAGGGAATAAATTAGTCTGTCGTATGAGTAGTTCGCGTTTGGTTTGTCGCCTAGCGGATTTCAGATCTTCATCTCGAAAGAGCGGACTGGGATAGTAGATAGGTAGCAGATTAGCGGACCCGAAATGGCGTGATTTGATTAGAGAAGAAATGTGATGGTAAATTGAATCTATCTTACTCGTTTTAAATTGTTTAATTTGTCTGTCAATCGTGAATTTGGATAGCCTAGGGGGATTCGAAGTCTAAGCCGTTTTCTCCCATTTGGTTCAACACTTATATTGTGCAGTCTTCCAACCTCTATTTTAGCCTTTAGTTTTTAGAAATTTCATTTTTCTTTCGATTGATTGATTGATTCTTGCGGCACCTAAACCACAAGCTTGTTATCGATTAACACTTTTCATAACTTTGAGTAGTCGCGATATTAAGACCCTAAGGAGATTCGACCATGATTACTTAGGTAATTAGGTTTATTTTGAGACGAGTAAAATCCATTCATCAGGATGTATACTTTGTGATGGAGCTTTTCTAAGTTCCTCTATCATTCTAGTGAATTAGTGTCCAGTGAATTCAGTTCGGTATCATGCAAGCATCGGATTAACTGCCAACATCAAAGACCATGAAATTAAATTAAGAACAATACTACTACTGAAACAAACTATCTATACTACAAAATGGTCTTTTAGGCCTCGCATTGTCTTGCTAGATGGGAATTTGAAAACATGCATGTCCGGTAATCTTCAAGTTGGAGAGCCTGTGCTACTATGAACTAATCAAAGCCGCTCTTAAAAATGAATTAATAGACTTTGATCATAGGCCTAAACTTCTATCAAATCTAGGTTCACAAGAAAGCCATCAATTCAAGAGCAGAAATCAGTAGGACGTTTACTAAGCATGCCAGGTAACTGACACAAAGATGGTTCCAACAAGCCAGAGTTTAGGACTCATATTGAAAGACAACAACCCAACAAGACTAGCTCATAAGAATCCTATGCAAACCCAACCCACACTTAGTTTGGACAGTGTCCTCACTGAACGAAACATAAAAGTTACAAAGTAATACCAATAAGCTGTGAGAAATGACAGAGGCAAGAGATGACCCATGAAGTCTGAGTACGGCGGAGACACTATCTCATGCAAAAGACTCAAACGCACAAAACCAAAAATAAAAGTAAAAAGAATATATGACAAGTATCCAAGTCCCACGCATAACAAAATGGATTTAAGATCTGAAAAGAATGAAAGAAAAACACAAAGTAGAACGATGATACCTCGATCAGATGGTGGCGGCGGCCGACGACTTCAGCGGCGACGGCCAGGGGGGTTGCCGGAGGTTATGGCGGGTGGTGGAATTTTGGTGGGTTTGGCGATCGGTGCTTGTGAAAATGAAGAGTGAAATAAAATCACCAACATCTGGCCTAAGTTTGATTTCTGATGAATCTGTGTCCCATATTACACCTAAGGCTTGTCAAAGATTGCGCCTAAGGCTAGGCGCAATTTTTTACAACCTAAGGCGCAATCTTTAACCGAAGAAATAGGAAATTTGTTTCATAGACTGCGCCTAAACTTGTCAAAGATTGCGATTGATTCTTCATGATGCAACATTGAGTGAGTGTCGAGCAGCAGTTGAAGCAGATGATGGAATAACCAGCGAACTTTGCTTGAAACTTGTCTGCCACCCCAGAATGACCATTTCTTTCGAAAATTATATGCTTGAGAAGGAAAAAGGTAGAAAGGTTTATCACCACCAACAATCTTAACCTTTTCCAAACCAATGATGCCACTTGAAAGGTCTTGTGATTTGAGCATGAGTGATTCCTCTTCGATGACTTCTTCAACTTTGGTGTGTAGATACTTGTTATCAGTTTCGTGACACAAGAATTTCATGATTTGAAGAGTATTCGTGTTCTTAGGTGGAACCATAATCTCATATATATATATATATTTGTGTTGATGGAGGACTCTATAAAATTGTTCATTATAATTGTTTGAGTCCAATGATATTCATTTTGAAATATTTTAAAAATTATTTATCTAATATTGAAGGCAAAACAAATAAAGTATAAAAATTACTTGCACATATACGCTAAAAAATTTAATATATATTCAATTATATTTCTCATGGACAATAAAAATGAGCTTAATAAGTAGTTAATTCAAAACCTCAAATCATTATATTTCAATTAATTACAATATTAATCAAGTTAAATTAGGTTGAATTGAACATAAGTGATATATCAAACCAAAGTATAATTTTATGATGCTTTCAATATTTTGTAAGGGGCCAATAAAAGTTATTGTGAGACTTAAGAAAAGGTTGTCTCACATCAGCCAAGCAAAAGTGGATTGCTGGAACAAGCTGTCAAATACAAGACGGATATAAGATCAGTAAGCAAGGGAAAGTCAATAAAATCAAAGCCAAATGAGGAAGTAGCAACGGCTACTCTGAAGATGAAAAATCGGCAACTGCAACGGTAGCATAGATATCTCAACTAGACTTGGCAGTCAGCCCATGGGTTTAGGTTACCCATTGGAGCCCGCCCACGAATGTAACCCGAAAGTTTTGGCCCGGTGGATGGTTACCGGTTTCGGTCAGGCCTGTGACCCGCGCGTTTCGGGTAATGGGCGGATACGGATAATAACTAATCCGACCCATATCCAACCCGTGAGTTAAACGACGTAGTATTGATATAGGGTATATAAACAAAATTTCCAGATTAGGGTTTCATTTCAGCCATTTTTTCACGCCTCTCTCGATTTTTCTTCCGACTTCCTCTCTGTTCAGCTCCATTGAAACCCTAATTTTCCGTCAAAATCTTCCTTTTCTGTTGATGTTCTTCGAATCCATCCCCACTATAATCATCACCTACCCATATTCAACTACAAAAATCCTTCAATGCGCACAAATCTGGTTCGAATCCTTTGCATGCACGATTCGAACCACTGAAACCCTAATTTTCCGCCAAAATCTTCCTTTTCTGTTGATGTTCTTCGAATCCATCCCCACTATAATCATCACCTACCCATAATCAACCCTGTCAGCGACAAAAATGCCTCAATCCAAACAAATCCAGTTCGAATCGTGCATGCAAAGGAATCCTTCCCCAGATCGAGATAAGTTTTTTATTCTGTCATTCCTTATTTTTGTTTATCCCTGCATGTATAAATTGTAGACTAATTTTGGGTTTATTGCTTCATATGTAGTTCGTCGAATAAAATCCAGAAGACAGAAACCCTAATCTATCAAACTTGGGATTTTGCCTTCCGATTCATACCATACCAGTAAGTTATCTTATTAATTTCATAGTTATGTTCTCCAATTCCGAAACCCATTTGAATGTTTTGTGGATTATGCCTGCTGTTTGAATCTTTTGTGGCTTATGTCTGCTTTTTGAATGTTTGTGGCTTATGCCTACTCTTTGAATGTGTTTGTGGCTTTTGTGGCTCTTTGAATGTTTTGTGGCTGTTATTATGTGAAAAAACTGATTTGCAGTGTTATATGTTTCAGATTACTGCTCAGGACTCGGGAGTTATAGAATCAGGGCCAGAAATTGGTTCCATTACACTGTTTAGGTACGTTTAAGTATAGGGTTTGTTAATTGAAACCCTTCAACTTGCTCCTTGAATTCCGTTGTTGTTTTTCCTTTGATTCATAGCAATGTTGTTAGTACTGTAATGTAATAAAATTTATGTTTCTGCTTAGGAGGAAGTCACACAGTTGGTGCTGATTAAGAGGCAGGGTGGAATTTTCTTCTCGTTGTTCAGGAGGCAAGACAACACTTAAGAGTTATAATACTGCTGAGGTAAGCTTATATTGTGTAATGTTATAACACTTAAAAGTTTTAAAACTTGTTCAGAAGTGTTATGTTAGATTGTTAGCAGCTTGAACCAAGTTAAACTCTCAATTGAACTCATAAATCCTTAACTCTCTAACTAATTGTTAAACCTTTATAAACTGTTAAAGTTAACCCCTTAATAAGCTGTCTACTTTCTGATAATACCCTTAATAATCTGTCTACTTTCTTATAGTAAACTGTTAAACCCTCAATTGAACTCATAAATCCTTAACTCTCTAACTAATTGTTAAACCCTTATAAACTGTTAAAGTTAAGTAGTTAACCCCTTAATAAGTTGTCTATTTTCTGATAGTACCCTTAATAATCTGTCCACTTTCTGATAGTAAACTGTTAAACCCTCAATTGAACTCGTAAACCCTTAACTCTCTAACTAATTCTATTAAACCTTATAAAAGCGTTAAAGTTAAATCCTTGTCTACTTTTACGTTAGTACCCTTAATAATCTGTCTCCTTTCTGATAGTAAACTGTTAAACCCTAAACTGAACTCATAAACCCTTAACTCTCTAACAAAATTTGTTAAACCCTTTGTAGTAACCAAATTTGTCCGGGCTTTCGTACTTTTAGTTTCGTAATTTTTTTCTACGTCGAAATGTCAGTGTTTTCGGGCCCGATATTTTGGGCCCAATTTTGGGCCCGCTACTGTTATTAATTAAGAGGCTGCCACCTCTTGTTTTGTTTCAAGAAAAGTTGCAAAGTTTCATTGGAGGAGAGGGGAGGTGGCAGCCCCTTTTCTTGATTTAAATGGACAAGCAAGTGGAAAAATGGAAGAGAAAAGCGTTTTTGGACGGAAAAATCCCTGCACCCCAAGTCCCAGTCCAAAATAAAGAAGAAAAATTATTACAACAAGTTACAAGCACGAACTAAACTAAGTACAACCGATTCTACCGCCATTCACTTTGTCGTCATTCGCAAAGGGGCTACAACCTGAAACACGACAAAAAAAGAAGCTTCGATTCAAATGTAATCATCCAAACATTCCTATTCAAAAGTATTCATGCAATATTCATACATACATTTTGTGGCACCTATACTCTCTTAAAAATCATCCTCGAATATTCATTACGACTAATCAAGGGAACGTTTCATGTTGATAAACGTGCTGGCAAACCCTAAAATAAGATTCAAAACTTAACAAGTTACTGGAATTTTATCAAGGATGACCCTAAATAATAACATTTCAAACAAATGGGTAATTTTTTTTTAACAAAGTTCAGATTACTAAACTCATCGTAACAACAAAATAGTCCAGATTTTATTCCAAGCGACCTAATCAAATAAAACTACCATCATCAACCAAGTAAAATCAGAATAAATAGAGGGTGCAACCTTTTACCTTTCTCGTCCTTTGCTCCGGCGAGTCTGTCGTCGACGGAGACTTTTTTTGTTTCCTGCTTCTGCCTCTCCGGCTCCACCGATCCCCATTTTATTGAAAACAGAAACCAATATAATGACAACAGAAATCAGGGAAAGCACATAAAAATCAAAAAACTCAGATCGTAAATCCACAGATCGGGGTTTGCAGACAACATGCAAACCCGAATCGAAGTCAAAACAGAGAAAAAACTAAAGTAGAAAGAAGGGTTTCATGTTTTTACCTTTTCTTCCTTGTGTTTTCCTTTCTCTGTTCGTTGTGGGAGAGGAGGCTGAGGCGGCAACACCCGTCGCCGTCGGTGAGACCAGAAAAGGAAGGTGAGGAGAGGCAGCGAAGAAGTAAAAAAAATATAAAGAAAAAGTCGCGGCGCGGCGGCGGCGGCGGCGGCGCGGCGGCGGCGGCGACGTGGCGGCGACGGTAGAGAAGAAAGAGAAAAGAGAGGAGAAAGGTTAGAGAGAATGCAGAGGTTTTAGAGAGAAGTCAGAGAGATTTGAGAGTAGAGGAAGAGAGGAGAGACAGTAAGGGCTGTAAAATGGCCACTTTTCGTTGAAAATTGGCCTTTTATACGTCCAGGTACAGTTAGAGTGAAATGACCATATTGCCCCTGCCTTCCTTCTTCGGCGCTCCAAATTCCAGGGGCAATTTTGTCTTTTCATGATTTCTGGCCGACCCGCGGTTAACCGGTTCAACAGGTCGCACGCGCGGGCTGCCCGCCCTTGACTTTCGGATCGGGCCGTCTCCTGATTGGGCGCAACTTAATTTTGGGCCCAAAGGATTCAGAAAGGCCAATTTTTTATGTCTCATTAGGGCCCTTTTAAAATCGAAATAAAGTCGAAATAAAAGTGGAATAAAGCCTAATAAAGACCTTAAGTTCCTTAATTTTATTCGATATTGTTAGGTCAGTGTTGCGAACTAAGAGAAAAAAATAACTTTACATTTATGAGAATCAATATCGTATTTTCATTATTATTAATATAACGACAATAGAACTATCAGGTCGTCAAAAATACTCGTGACATCTTATTTAAATGATGGTTCATTTCCCGTCTTGCATCATTTGTTTCAATTAAGTCAAAACGTGTTAGTGCAAGTTATTTAATTTGTGATTTGGCAAATAATGTGAAAAATTATTAAAGATAATCCTGTAAAGATGTCATGGCAACGTTTTTATGAACTTCATATTAGCGACGAGCGTATATAAAATTTAGCCAAAGGTAAAATGAATAAGTGTCCAAGGTATAAGTCGTTAGAAATCTTTATCGCTCCTCTAAAATTTATAAATAATAATAAGCCAATTACGAATCAAGAGATTCGTAACTAAATGTATTGAGAGGTGCGTTTCTCCTTAGTGTGTCAGCACCTTCGGTTTCGGAATACCGAAGCACGAGGTTTTTTTTCGTTCTAAAATTTCTGCCATAAAAACCGTTAAATAAATATAATTTAATAGAGATAAGTGTAATTTTTACAATTGTAAAGATTATGCAAACGCTTCCGATCAACTTCTTAAACGCAGCGAACTACGTGGACTTTGATCCCAAAAAAAAAAAATTGGGTACGTACGCAGTCGTAAGACTCGAGTCCAAATAATAAAATATAATAAATATATAAAATAATTAAATAAAAATAATTTTGAACGAAAAACAAAATTTCCACAATAGTGGGAATTCGTAAACCCAAAATAATTAAATAAAAATAAAAATAAAAATAATTAATTAAAAATAGTTATGAATATTTAACAAGATTTTCACAATAGTGGGAATTTGTAAATCCAAATAATAAAATATAATAAATATATAAAATAATTAAATAAAAATAATTATGAACAAAAAACGAAATTTCCACAATAGTGGGAATTCGTAAACCCAAAATAATTAAATAAAAATAATTAATTAAAAATAGTTATGAATATTTAACAAGATTTCCACAATAGTGGGAATTTGTAAATCCAAATAATTAAATAAAATAAATATATAAAATAACTAAATAAAAATAGTTAATAAAAAATAATTAATTATGAGCAAAAAGTGGGATTTCCACAATAATGGGAATTTGAGAATCCAGATAAAAATAATTAAATAAAAATAGTTATGAACAAAAACGAAATTTCCAAAATAGTGGGAATTCGTAAACCCAAAATAATTAAATAAAAATAAAAATAAGAAATAATTAATTAAAAATAATTATGAACAAAAAACGAGATTTCCACAATAGTGAGAATTCGTAAATTAAAAATAATTAATTAAAAATATTTAACCAGATTTCCACAATAGTGGAAACTTGTAAATCTAAATAATTAAATAAAAATAAATAATTAATAATAATTATGAAACGAGCTTTCCACAACAGTGGGAATTCGTAAAATCTAAATAATTAAATAAAAATAACTAATAAAAAAATATCCATGAATATGAAAGGAGATTTCCACAATAGCGAAAATTCGTAAATCCAAATAATTAAACGAAAACATACTTAATTGAAAATATTTATGGATATAAAGCGAAATTTCCGCAATAGTGGGGATTCAAAAATCCAAATAAATATATACTTAATTAAAAATATTCATGAACATAAAAGTGGAATTTCCACAAAAGTGGGAGTTCGCTAATACTTACAACTAAATGGAAATATCCACTAAAATTACATAACCATCTACATTCAAACAAAAATATAATTTAGCCACTAAAACAAAGAAGACAAGCATAACTTATCGAACGTAGTACCGGTTTACCGGGCGTTGCGGGGTGCTAATCCTTCCTCACACGTAACCGCCTCCCGAACCCTACATCTCCGTTTCGCAGACCGGATCATAACCCGCGTCCAAAAGGGCCTGGGTTATGTCGAAAGCGTCCAATCCGCTTCTAAACGATTGGTGGCGACTCCGTAACCAAATACCGAGCCATCGGCGCCGCGGACGGGAACGTTCACGACACCCTTAATAAACTGTTAAGCCTTACTAAACTGTTAAGTAAGCCCTTAATAAACTGTTAAACCCTTACTAAACTGTCTACTTTCTTATAGTAACTGTCTACCTTTCTTTAATGATGTAACTGTTAAACTATTTTCTCCTTTTTTTGTTTTGTGTTCTCATTTCAAAACATTTTTATTTTCTCAATCAGATGACACCTGAACAACTTTCAAATATACCAGTTGAGAATAACAATGGTCCACCACCACTTCTTTCCCTTGCTAATCCTGAAAACCAACCTGCAAATAATGTTGCGGACCCTCCCTTAGGTTCAACTAGGCCCTTAAAATTAGATGTCTGGCCTCACTTCACCAGAATGTTCATTCATGGAATTTTAAAAGCCAAATGCAACTATTGTAAGAAGGTTTTGCTGGGAAGTCCACTAATGGTACTTCTCATCTAAGGACTCACAGGAATCGTTGCGTTCACAAACAAATCCATGATGGTAGTTAGAGAATCCTAAGCCCTAACTACAAAGCTAAGGGTAATAGTGAGTTGAGTGCCAATCAGTTTAGCAATGAGGTTTGTAAGAATGAACTCTGCATTATGATCTTGATGCATGAGTATCCTCCTTCAATGGTTGACCACCTTTACTTCAAAAGGTTCTGTTGTACCTTAAACCCTCTCTTTAAAGTCCCAACTAGGAATACGATTAAGAAGGACATCATTACTCGTTATGGGGATGAGAGGTCGAAAATTCAACAAGTCATAGATGAAAATAAAGGGAGAAGAGTTGTAACCACTGATATGTGGACTGCCACAAATTAGAAAAGGGAATCTGCCCATATCCTTAATCTGATTGTGAGGGATGGACTGGACGTTCTGACAGATGGGATTGAAAAGATAAGAGAGAGTGTGGTATTTTGGACATGCACACCTAGGAGAGTTGAATACTTTCACGAGACTGCTCAACAATTGAAACTTAATGTGTCAACCAAACTTGTGCTTGATTGTCCCACTCGTTGGAACTCTACGTACAACATGCTTTCTGCTGCTATCCCATATAAGGATGTGTTTGCTAGATTGAAACAAAGAGAATCTCAGTACAACTCTCTCCTACGGATAATCATTGGGATTTTGCTGTAGTTGTCTATAAAAAACTTGTTGTTTTCAAAGAGATTACAGAGGTTCTGTCTGGTTCTAAATACCCTACTGCCAATCAGTTTTTCCAAGTCTGTAAATTAAGATTGAGCATGATGGAATGGTTGGATGATTCTGATTCGATGATTGTTTCGATGGTTGAGAAAATGTGGAATAAGTTTGCTAAGTATTGGGATGACATTCATTTGCTTTTGGCTGTTGCTACTGTCTTGGATCTGAGGTTTAAGTTGGCATTGGTAGAATTTTATGCTGCTAAAGTTGGGAGTCCCAATACTGATCTGGTTGGTGAAAGGGTGAAATCTGTAGTTTCTGAATTGGTACTTGAGTATCAACGAAAATCAGCCAATAACATTGGTTCTTCAACCAATTTGGTTCCAAATTCTTCTGCCATCGATATGGATTTTGATCTGTTTGTAAGCCAAAGAAAGAAATCTAGACCTTCTTTAGTAACCACTGTATTGGAACACTATCTAGCTGAGGAACTACATCCTAGGACACCTGATTTTGATTTGCTTGGGTGGTGGAAAATTGGTGGTGTGAAGTATCCCATTTTGCAATGCATTGCAAGGGATTTACTAGCGGTACCGGTAACCTCTGTTGCATCGGAGGCAGCCTTTAGTTCTGGTGGGAGGCTTCTTGATCCCCATCGGAGTAGGCTGCAACCTTCAACGGTCAAGGCAATGATGTGTTGCAGGAGATGGTTTCTGAATGATAAGCATGGAGGTATTATTATTGTTCATGTAATTCTGTTTGTTTATGATTGTTTTAGTTTACGTTTTGATTTCTGTACGTTCTGTAGTTGTAGATGAAGCGGAAATGAAATAGCTCGAAGGCGTGTTCTCAACAATGGCAATGGATGATTCGACAGTTGAAGATGCATTTGGTTAGTTAGTTTATACATTGCTGGTTTATTAACAATCTCTACTTCTGTTTTATACTGATTCCAACTGTATAACAGATGGAGAAGGAACCACTCAGCCACTGCAAGGGGATGGAGATGATGTTGCAGCTGTTACAATCCTTGACGAATAGTTAAGGTTTGTGTTCTAACTGACAGTTTGATGTTGCTGCTGAATTGATTGACATTTGATGAGTGCTGAATAATATGGTGCAGAAATCAGAATTGCAGATGCTGAACTGAAGTAGCATAGTTGAAGGAAGAACTGAATTGCAGATGCTGAATTGCAGTTTTGCAGTCTTTTGATATATTTAAGTTTTATGATTGAGTTGAGTTTCAGTTCGAACATTTAAGTGTTTTGATTGTGTTTAGTTTTCAATTCGAAGTCTGAAGTCTGAATGTCCGAACTAGTGAATGGGATGAACTATAACTTCTGCATTTTTCTGAAGTTATGGAACTGGACCAGATGGTCAATTATGTATGTTGCGGATTCTTAACTAGAAGTCTGAGACTGGGAATGGGATGATATTTATTGCCAAATTTTGATTTGAGATCTTGTAATTTTCAGATTTTTACATATTGGTGGACAAACCCGATATCCACGGGTTTAACCGAAATCCATACCAAAATGGGTTTGGTAACAAAATTTTACCCATTACGCATAATGGGGCGGTTATGGGTAAAACCGTGAGCAAATTTAATGGGCAACGGATAGGGGGTAACCGCCCCGTAACCGACCCATTGCCAAGCCTAGTAGCACCCTATTATTACTACCCTGTTTTATTTTTACACGAACTTGTTAGTAGTATGGGTGTTACAGTCAATAACTATTATATTTTGAAAATTAAAATAAATGAAAAACAAAATTGCTGAAACATCACTTCATTTAATTTATATAAACACGAAGACATGATATTTTATATCATGTTATGCTATTCACCACCATAACTTCATCCATCATTCTATTTCAATCCATTGTCTTTTGTAAATTCATATAAAGTGATTCTAATTAATCTTTTTGAAATTATACTCCCTACACTTTATTTAATTCCTCATTAATGTCAAATACAATGTCATTGAGTCAATCCAAAATGCATCGTATAGTAGAAAATCTATTCAACTATGGAGCAGGGACATATACAAGGTGAAACTAAGTTTGGATCCAGGCTCACCTACAACTTTCAGAGATTATAAATGCATTTCCGAAGCAGGTACGATGCAAGTAGTGTCTTTTCTAATCTTACCAATACATATTATCTTCAGTTTTACTTTCTAAATAACCTCTAATGATTCTTTTCAGTTATCTTCATCCATAATTTACGTTGAGACTATCAACCAAGAATAAATCTACACATATTTTCTTAAAAATTTTAAACAAGGCATTTCACCACTTAAATGGTGAAATAACATTCCATGAAGATATTAAAACCAACAATCAAAAGTCTTATTTGAAAATGACATAAACAAGGTTTGAAAAATGAGTTTTCAGCTCGTGCTAATCCACTTTCTTCATCCGTAACAAAATCAACTTTCCAACTATAATGCCCCCTGTTGTACATCGTCAGAGTGTAAGTGTGTATGTGTCCATTTTGCTCGCAGTTGTCCTTCCTACATAGAAGGGAAGTCCCCCAACTCGTCTACAAATTTGTCGAATGCTTCACCACTGAACAATCGAGCGGCACTCATTTCAAGACTTTCAAATTGTTTGTATGTGACTGCGGGCATGCCTCGATTGGAATGGTAATCCAACTTAAATTCTTCTTCCCTCATTGCTCTTGTCCACCGAAAACAATGGGTATCTTAGAATCATCTTGAACTGTAGTTGAATAAGCATTCTGCAATAATCTCTTCAGAATGGATATATGCTTCTCCAGTGCATTGACTATAGCCATGTCCATACATGTTTCTTGCTGACAATGACATCGATGAGAATTGAAATGGATTTTCTTCGGTGTTCTCCAACGCGACAGTCATATGTTTATCAAGCAAAGAAGCAGAATGAGAAGATGATTCTGTTACTGGAAAAGTAGGACTATATATAGCTGATTAAGAAAATTCTTTAATGATTTGAATAAGGATAAGTATTTCTAAATAATATTCAAAAATGTTATTTTCTTTTTTTTATGTTGGAATGATGGATAGAGTGATCAAATGATGGATCGACTGATGGTGTTGAATCACAAAATGTAATTCATTATGCTTTGAAATTATATTGATTATGTTAGAATGATTATAAAAAAAAATTCCAAGCGCAAATTTTAATATAACAAGATAAAATGATCATGTTTATATAAATTTATTGGAGTGATGTTTCAGTAATTTTACTTTTCATTTATTTTAATTTCTAAAATAAAATGATTATTGACTGTTTAAATTTTATCCTAAAAATGAAGGGTTGAGATAAGTCCACGTAGGCGGAAGTATGTAACACCCTAAGAGTACCAAATTCGTCACCTTATATATAACCTATACAATATAAACTCAACACCAAATTAAAAATGTTAAATTTTAACCTAACATTTATACAACAATCACAATTGTTGAGAGAACATTTTCTGCAATGACCTATGTAAACAATAAATTTCAAAATCGAATAGAAGATGAAATGGTGAATGATCATTTAGTGATGTATATAGAGACATATATCATTTTACAGTTTAAACAAAAAATGTATTATATAATATTTTGAAAACATGAAAACTCCCTATGAAATACTATAAAAAGGCAAAATAACTGAATTGATATTTTTTATCTCATTGTATAAAAACATCACTTGATTTAATTTATGACTACGCCATTAGGAATATTCGTCGGCCCTACAAAGGTTTGGAAACTGGTTGGTGATGTCATTGTCAGCAGGAAGCTAATATGTATGCCCATATAATGGTGTATAACAATTCTCATTGGCGTAATCATGTTGTATAACTGGACCTTTTTTTTGTTTTCTTAATCGATAATGTAACTCAGTCAATCTATTAATCTATAATATTTCAGATTTCGGTTAAAAAAAAGACCGTTAGTAGTAACTTAGACTACTAACTTAGTAGATTAGGCTTTTGCTAACCCGTAATATTGTAGATTGGATTTTGTTAACCTACTTTGAAGATAATCAGCTTTGAAGATAATTTTTCTGTAATGACAGGTTTAGAAATCCAGGAACACTGTAGTCTTAGACAATTATCAACATTCAATAGATTTGTTATTTTGGTAATTTCAACTTGAAGCATTTTAGTATATGGCACCTGGACCTACAAATTAACCACGCTCGCAGCTTGTTATTTCCCGCAAAGTGACCCGGCATATATCCCTTTTGAAACTTGGACTATTCATGTCGATGCAGCTATTCGAGTTATTGCATTTACTCTTTTATTTGACACTATTAGATTCGTGGTCTGCCGTTGTTTTAGCTTTTTAATCTTTGGGACTGGACAAGTTCCCCACATTACACAGACCCTCTTCTTTTAGAATTCTTAACTGGCAAACTTTATACATTATATAGGTTCGATATTTGGAAGGTTTCATCATTTACTCAAACTCTATAAAAACTGTTTGCTTAATCAATTTTACTATCTCCAATATAAGGGTGAGGCATGTACTATTGAAATGTCAAACTCTTTTAATAATTTTCATTTCTTTAATTCATATTTTTCATTTTAATAACTATCTCGATTATTTTATAATACATACGATTTTAAATTATCTGAACAATGTTTCTTTATTTTTTTTATTCATGTAATCTCTAAAAATATATAATTTCATCTTTCAATGAAGTAACCCACAAAAGATATGGCAAGAATTTCCAAAGGAAGTAGGGAATCGCCCCTCTGAAGATACACCTACCTCACCCGATTAAGATCAAATCTCCGGTTTCTCCACCAATTTTCGGTACCACTAAACCGACTTCCAGAAAATCTTCAGGCGAGTTCGGCTGCCGAAGTCGTATTTATTCTACGACTTAACCGCCGTGTCACCAGTATCTTGCTTTTCAACGTAGACAGGTTAACCGAGATACAGACTCCAAGTGGTAGAAACCCTAGATTACCTCGATCATGAATGTAGTAATTCGAGGATTCTCTTCTCCTTCTGCATTTTGCTAACCATCATACTCAAGGGGGGGTCATCTGCTCTCAAACCCAGAACTGTGACTGAAAATTTGATGTCCTTTTGCTCGTCTTTTTTTCTTCAGTCTTGATCCTTAACTATACCATTCTACTATGATTGGATTTCATCCTTTATTTGTACCATTCTACTATAATTAGATATCATATATCAGTAGATTGGATAGTTTGGAAATAACATCCCTCCAGTATTTCCTTTGTTCCACTCTCCTTCTGTGATGTATGAATATTTCTTCATCTCCTTCTAATACTTGTGGGATTTATGATTGAACTTCATACCTAGGTATATATTATATCAAGAACCTTCTGACTTCTCTGATCCTTCAGGCGGGATAACTTATTCAGGTACTTGCTTCTTCTGGACTATTTACTAGTCTGTCCTTATTCATTGTAATACTTCAACTCACATGGCCCATCAATTCATAATAACGAATTAGTTACACGGTTCTAGCTTCTTTCAAGGAGCAGACTTTGGCTGAATATTTGCAATGATTACTAGAGTACCAGGCAACGTAATAAGTTATTCCTAACTGTATTTTATGGCAAAGAACAATTCTAAGTAACGCCCTGCCCACAACCCTTACATGGTTGCTGATTGTAATCTGGTTGTTTAACTGAAATTATCTCACGTTTACTGAGATTCTCTAATCTGATATTAAACCTTTGAAGCTCCGTATGTTTATGCACTTACAGTAGGTAGAAAATTGTTATTTACCTTTAAAAGTGCTTCACAGGTTATATATATATACAAAAAGAGATGAAAGAAAATGACTGTGAAATTAGTGTGGAGAAAGAGAAAGAGGGAAGGCGCCAAATGAGGAAATACTGGACTTGGGCTGAACATAATACAGAAAAGAGAGTGACGTCTTCTTATTTTACTACGAAGGGTGAAGTTTGCTCGGAGAAAGAAGAAGAGAGAGGGAAGTGGACACGATGTGAAAAAAAGAGTTGTGTCTCCTTATTTTAGCGATATAAAGGATGTTGAAGGAAGTTCGAAGAAAGGAGAAAGAAAAGCAACGGGGGGAAGCAAAAGATGGATGGGCAGCATATTGAAAAGAGAGTTTCGTCCCCTTATTTTCAGAAGGAAAGTGATGGTGTCAAAGAAGGCAACGGGATAAACAGAAAAAGCATAATGGCAGATGCACAAAAGGAAGAAGGTAAAGTTACTTCCTCTTATGATAACAATAATGACGAAGCTCACTATGAAAAAGTCGAGCCGAAGTTAGATAGTGGAGAGGTCGTGGATGGACAAGATCTAAAAAAACGAGTGGCATTTCCTGATTTTATTAAAGTAAATGATATTGAAGCTGGTGATGAAAAAGGGAGAGAGAAGAAGAGAAGAGGGAAGAGTAAGGTGGATGAACGAGTTGTTGAAAAGAGAGTAGTATCCCCCTATTTTCAGAAAGAGAGTGATGCTGAAAATAATTTAATAATACAGGAATACAGGAGGAAGAGGAAAAGCAGAATGGAGGCTGCACAAATTGCAGAGAGTAGATCGGCTTGGCTTTGTTTTAACAATGATAACGAAGTTTTCTATGAGAAAGAGGATCCAAAGGAGAAGATTAGAGGGGTGGATGGAAAAGATAAGGATAGGACTGTGGTATCTTCTTATCTCAGGGAAGTAAATGACGCCGAAGCTAGTGATGCGAAAGAGAGAAAGAAGCATAAAAGGGAGAAACAAATTGTGGATGGAGAAAAGAGAACGGTTTCCCCTTATTTTCAGAACGGAACTACTGGTAAAATTAATTTTGAAACAGAGTGCAATGGTAGGAAGAGGGGTAGTGCAATGAAGGGTGCACATGATGACGGAGAATGTGGAGTGACTCTGCCTTCTTTTAACACTAATCAAGTATGCTATGAGAAAGACGAGTTGAAGGAGAACAGTGAAGGGGTGGATGGACGAAGTGAAGAAAACAGAGTTCTATCTCCGTATTTTAGCAAAGTGAATGATGATGAGAAAGAGGGCGTTGGGGTCAAGAGAAAGGTGGTACTTGGACTACGTGCTGAAACAAGAGTGGTATCTCGTTATTTCCAGAAAAGAAGTGATGCTAAAATAATTTTCGGTGAAGAAAAGAGAGTTATATCTCCTTATTTTAGCAAAGTGAATGATGATGAGAAAGAGAGCGTTGGGGTGAAGAGAAAGGTGGTACTAGGACTACGTGCTGAAACAAGAGTGGTATCCCCTTATTTTCAGAAAAGAAGTGATGCTGCAATAAGTTACGGTGAAGAAAAGAGAGTTATATCTCCTTATTTTAGCAAAGTGAACGACGATGCTGAGAAAGAGAGTGTTGGGGTGAAGAGAAAGGTGGTACTTGGACTACGTGCTGAAGCAAGAGTGGTATCCCCTTATTTTCAGAAAAGAGGTGATGCTGAAAGAAGTTTCGGAAAAGAGGGCAACGGGAGAAAGATAAAAGGCAGAACAGAGGATGCAGAAAGTATAGCGACATTCTCTAATGTTACGAATAGTAATCAAGTTTGGTATGATGTAGAAGACAGTAAGAAGAATAGTGGTGAGGGTGTTGTACAAGATTCTGAAACAAAAGAGATTAGTGGGAGGGAGAAGAAGATGGTGGATGGAGAAATTGCTGAAAAGAGAGTGACATCTCATTATTTCGGGAAAGTAAGAGATACTGAGGGGAGTACTTGCCAGAAAGGGGGGATGGAGTCCAATACAAAGAGAAGGAAGGACGAACAAAAAAGAGAAACTAGAGTTACAGCACCTTACTTTAGCAAACCAAATGATGTAGATATCCGAGACATGGAAGATAAGATGGAGAGGAAGAACGAAAAGAGAAATAGAGGAAATATAGATGAGGAGAATATTGAAATGATGGAAACAAAGAGGCAATCGAAGCAAGTAGTATTGGATGGCTCTCCTGAACGCATAATGTCGAAGAACAAGGCGCCACCAGAACAAAATTGCTTCAAGAATGTTCTCCCAATTTGCATATAAAGCCAATGGCCATGAGAAGAGTCTCAAAGGTAAGAAATTTTCAAAACCACAATATGAGTTGCCTAATTCTGATGCGTGTGCGTTCGTATTGAGGAGAGAGTTAAGAATAGAGATATGGATGATGCACAATTAGCTGGAGGTAATGGTGTTTCTTCACGTATTAGTAAGGAGCCACATGAATCTAAAGGAAAGGAGGATCGCAATGTTTCGAAATCGACCAGAAGACAGTCAAATGGTAAAGGAAAACAAAAAGAAGAAGTAAAAGCCCCAAAACCACGTAGACGAGTACAATCAGCAGTTGATAATGTTCCCGCTTCCTTTGAAAGGGTATCCAAATCTGCGGTATCAAAAGGTAGTAGTTCGACTAATCGTAGAAGTGTGAAATCAATGATAAAGAAGAAAAAAAGGAAGAATGTTCTTTCTGCTTCTGAGAAACGTAATGAGGCGTATAGAAGGAAAAGTCCAGATAACATGTGGAAGCCACCAAGATCTGTGCATGGACTACTGCAAGAAGCGCATGCGCATGACCCTTGGAGAGTATTGGTGATATGTATGCTCTTAAATGTAACTACTAGGGATCAGGTAAACATCTAGCTATTTTTTTATTTTAGCATATTATTGTTATTAATGTATCTGTATTCTGACCTGCCACGAGCATCCTCAGATGCTTGATACTAATACAACCAAATTGGATTGGAAATCGGAAATGGCAGGTTAAAGGAGTGTTGGATGACTTCTTCATGCTGTGTCCTGATGCGAAGACAGCCACAGAAGTTGATGTGTTGGAACTTCAGAAATTGATAAAGGGTCTGGGTCTATCCCGAATTAGGTCTGCAACGATAAAACGTTTCTCTGAAATGTACTTGTGGGAGGACTGGACTTACGTGACTCATCTTCATGGTGTTGGAAAGTAAGTGGGTAGTGTAAAGAGTATTTGAGAATTTGTAGACTAGGTATGGTTTAAAGAAACTTGTGATTGTGATTTTGCAGATATGCGGCAGATGCATATGCAATATTCTGTACAGGTATGTGGAAGCATGTGCAACCTTGTGATCACAAGCTAAATGACTACTGGAATTTCCTTCGTCAAGGTGGAGCGGATTGCCTGTGAGTTGAGTTGGTGTTCTGCTTTTGAAGGGGGCTGGCTGGCTGGCTGAGTCTGTAACTTGCTGTCTGACACATTTTGTGGATTTTGGTCCGACAAAAATTTGGGCGCCTCTTTATTTGGATGACTAGCTTTTGCAAGATGAACGAAATCATGTTTGGAGATGAGATACAGAGATGATAGTTCCAAGTATTATTTTTAATTATTTTGTTTCCCTTTTATAAAACTGTTTGCTACAACCTGCCATTGACGAACCAACCAAGCAGCTCCGGGGTTTTGCCTAGCTTTGTTTGTACATATACTCTTTCCTTTGTTACTCCTTGAGAAATAGCTTGTGTTTTGTCGCAAAAAATATAAAAATGATATGCCACAATTGTTACCAAATATGTAAGATATATGAACTTTATGAACGGTTAAAAATTATGTAGACCATATGTGTTAACACCTTACAACTTTGAATTCAATATGAATAATAACCCTCATTTTTAATTTAATTTTTTATATAGAATTGCAATTTCTCACCCAAATTCTTATAAATCAATTGAAGACCTAGGGCTTTCAATAGAAACATAAAACAAAAAAGAGAAGAAACTAGTTCACATAAACATATGTGCAGAGAACCAAAAAAGTGAGTTCACATGTTTTAAGGAACCAAACCTTTTTATGCAATAGTTACTTTTATAAATATTATTATTTTAAAAAAATTGTAATTCGAACTCAAAGGCGAATTAGTTTCAAGATTTTGATCACAATGACGGTTTCGATATTTCAGACATATTTTGTCCATTTTTATTTTGGGATTTTCAGGTTTCTGACTACAGGGGCATTTTTGAAATTTTTTATATAAAATACTTTTTTTTACAAATGGTTTGTCTAAAACTATTTTGTTAAATGTGTCTTCTTACAATTTTTTTAAAAATAAATAAATTGTTATAATTTAAATAATATGACTTTTTATCATTTTTAAAAATATAACTAGCTATAATTAGTGATTATGATTAATTTTAATTATAATTATTTATTAAAATATAACTGATTATAATTTAAAAAATATAACTGTTTGCAGAGTTTATGGAGTAGTTATCAAAAGTTCGCAATAAGTTATTGACTGTATCCAGCTTGAGATTGACATAATGTGGAGTGGCTACCCTTCGCTTCATTAGCACCCTACATTAGTCTCTTTGTTCTTAGTCTGTTGTTTTTCTTACTTTGTCTTCGAGTCTGTACGAACTGTAGCCTATTTGGCTATAGTTATTGGTGTTATAAAATGAGCTCATTATAAAAAAAATATAATTGGCTATAATTATTATAATTATTATAATTAGTGATTATAATGAATTATATTTGTAATTATAACTTGTTATAATTATGATTAGTTATTAAAAAAATGTCTTGTTATAATTTAGAAAATATAACTGGTTATAAATATTTGTCGGAAATGTCGTCGGCCGGCTACCGGAGTTTCGCCGGAAAATCAACGGCCAGTCAATGGAGACTCGCGGTGATGAAGTGGCAATGGCTTTTAAAAAATAATAAATTAAAATAGGATAGTGAAAAGACGTTATTACCCTTATTATGTATATCGTTTGATCAGTCAATAACTAAAAGGTTGAGATCTAACGATTTAGGATCATTCTGAACATCCTGAAATACCTTATTCGCCTTGATTTCAAACCTACTCCACTTCAATCATGTTGTTTATTAACTTGATAAACTTGTCTGATACATTTACAACAAAATGACATATAAACAGATCCACAAACTATAAAAAACAAACCTGTCTGGTTACAATAACAATCAATTCCATTATAATACATCTGTTGACTAATACGTCTCGGCTATTGCTTCTCTGCAATTCTGCAAGTCTCCCATACAAGCCAGGTATAACATGATCGGTCTCATTCCACGAATTATGAACTACAAGTCTATAACTGTGGTTTCGAATCCATGAATATACCGCTGAAGACTACTTTGGTGGTATTTAATGACCAAACATTAATTTGGTAGTTAGTGTAATTGCTAAATAAAATTTAATAATGCATATATTAATTTGAATTTTTTAGTCTTAAACAGTTAAACTTCTTATTAAACAATATAAAAAATGAATTTAAGTCGTTGGATTATAGAACTATGTGTGTGATTTCTTACGTACATATTTGGATTTTCAATTGTTCTTTCTTTAACTCTGTGTACTATCGTATTGCTCGGTTTGGTTTTTTTTCGAAAGCAAACTAACATAAATGCTTATATATCATCATAAACATACACCGTATGAACAGTTTCTAAAGAGTGCAACTTACATATAGATCACATCGAAAAAGGTATTTAACCATAGGTTAAACTACATTACACCCTACAAATACTCTTTAGAACCACATTAAAATACACTATCAAACTCAACACACTAGACTCTAAATTAGCACTCCCTAACCAAGGAAAGGAAAACTGCCAACATTTACCTTCCAAAAGAAATTAACAAAATCCGAACAGAGAATATGAAAAAGCCAAAATAAACTCAAAGAAAGATACAAACTACTAGGCAGCTGCAGTAGAACCAAAACTGGGATGTTGCCGGAGCTGGCTGTCACTCCGCAACACCAGGAGCCAACAATTCGATTGAGTGGATTGCTCTTAGTTGATCCCCCTGAACCACTTGAATTTGGATGTAGTTGTCTTTTTTACGGCGACATAGAGGGTTTCCTTCCAAGTGCTCCTACCTCAGCTACAGTCTTCGCGATTCCGGATTCCCTAGCTGTGGGTTGATCGGCGGTAAGGTGGGGAGTCGCTGCAGTATCGAGGGAGTTGGGGACGACCTTATCAGTGGCGCGATGAGTAGCCAGAGTTGCGACGAAGACGTTAGGGGCGACGAAGGTGAGATGGCTGGTGCGTGGTTGAGTAGTCATCGAAGGCATGATTGATCGTTCGTGGCGTGGGGTTGCGATGGAAGAGGTTGGAAATGCGGCAGTGTGCGCCGAAAAAACCCTAAGACACCAGAGAGAGAAAAACCCTAAATCGTTAGGGAGCAGGTAGTTGTTACTTGTTCGGTTTGATAATTAATTTACCCTGTCGATAATTCTCTATTAATTAATGTATTCATTTTTTATTAAAATTACTTATAGTTCAATCGATATAAAATTTTGTCCCTTAATCACGAAATCCGAAATTTGATTTTTATCCATATAAATAGAGTACACCTTGTGGCCAAACATTTACCGCCTTGTCATATGATGAGGCCTACTCATTTTTTATACTATCTTCATCATTTTAAAACATTTAAACTCATTAAAAATGCTAATACACCCTACATGCCTAATTAAGGTATTTTTTTATTATAAATCTAATTAAGGTATTTTACTTCATGGTGTAGTTACCGGTTTTCGTCCGGGCCTGATGGACATTAAATTTTATTATTTATTTAAAAGTTCGGGTCTCGTTTTACGACTTGATATATTTTGAAGATGAACTAAAAAAGTTGAACTTGGGTGCTTAAAAGTGAGATAAGAATAATGAAAATAAATCCGAGAATTTGAGTATAATTTTAGCTAAATTCCAGATAAGTTGGATCGACCGAATAATTTATCCGGTCCTATTCTCTCATTTGAATTTAATTTGGTTAGGTATACCAACTCAATTCTCGAGTATAATACCGAGTCTAATTAGCCTAATCACATAGTCTGATCATAAATATTTAAGGAGGAAAGTTTTTATTTAATTACGATCCAATTAAGTCAATTCTCGATCAGATTTCTGTCCAACCAGTTTGATTTGGGTGTCATTTCATGTAAAAAGATGGGTTTTCCCTTGAGTATTAATGGAGTGTTGACTGGTCAATTTCGGGTTGGCTTACAACCAAACCGGTCATGTCAGATGGCTGGTTAGATAGTCTGAAATTTAGATCGATTTAGGGATCATTTTCATCTTTTAAATTCGATTTTTCTGAAATAGAAACATTGATATATTGAATCCTAATGAAATCTCTAAGTCTATTTTTAGAGAATTTGAAAGGATTTAGGACTATATTGAATCGAATTTAAATGGATTTACAATGCGAAAAGATAATTGGTTCGGATCCAAACAAGTCGGGTCAAACCCGACCGCGCTATGAAACAGTCTAGACTATGTGGTTGGCTCGGATAGGCCAGGGGTAGATTTGACATAAATTTTTTTGGAAATTTACAATTCATCTGCCTCCATTTCAGACCTATATAAATAAGTCAGATTTTTAAATTCAGAGGAGAGAGAAGTTTAGGGAAGATTCTAGAAAAAATTTAGAGATCAAAATTCTATTTAACACTTCTAGAGCACTAAATTAAAAAAAAAACCAGCAAACAAAACTAAGGAATTAGACTGCATTTAGTTACAAAACCACACTCAACCCTTATATTCATCACAGTCTTAAAGCATCACCATCACTCTTGGCCTAATTCGAAATCTCACCTCTTATCCTAAACGTCATTTGAAAACATTCCTCTTCACACTAAGCTCCACTCACTTAATTACCCTCATCCTTACCATTCTCAATTACTTCACCTCTCAACCTCACCGAACTCTCAACATCAACATCATCATCCTCTCGAGCTTCCGAAAGGAACACTTTTTGACACACCTCATAAGAAAGTGAAAAACATTGACATTAGTGCAACTAAAAACAAGCCAAAATCAGCTGAAAGGTGAAAGGTACATATAACAAGAATCATTAGAATACCTGCTTTGAAATCCTAATCACATTCTATATATCATCATCGCAATTCTTAGTATGACTTGATCATAATTCGAATATTAAATTTAGAAAGTAAATTGATAGTTGTTGAGTGCTCTACCAACTTTGACCTTAGTCCCTTTGAATGTAGATAAGGTTAGAACTTTTGTGCTAAATAGCTTTAAGAAATGACAAAATGAACATGGCATGAAGATAATTTCAGATTCGAAACTCCAGTCGACGTGTTGCATAAATTGAACTTAACAAGTCGATTAACAATTTGCATGTCTAAGCAACTTGCAATGATGATTACAGTATGATAAACTTATGGAAAAATATCATATGAACTCAACCAACAAATATTAAGTTGGTGGCTAAATGATTTGTTTAGTTGATTCAGTGCATGCCATGAAACAAATATGCATTTTTCCTAATGAAAGTCGAAGGTTTGAAAGTAAGGTTTGAAAGTGTCTATGAGGGGATCTACATTGCTGCATTAAATTGCTCCATTTGTGTCCAAATAACTAACCCCAATTCTATCAAGTTAAGGCAAAAGAGCATATCGAAAGTTCAAAACAGTCTTCCGTGTCGGACATGGTTAATTTGAGTAATCGTCCTAAACATAAAAATCACTAGAAGCTCGTAGGGTAGGAGAGGCTGAATACAAACCTCATTGCGATTTGGTATGGACGAGTGCTTTCTTCCGAACGGTCTTGGCAAACTAGGGGGCAATTAGCCGAGAATCGCATTCTCATACTTGTAGGAACAATGGATCGTTAGCAAGAAACAACAAAGATATAAGTGCAGTAATATGAAATGGGGTGATCGTGGAGAAGTCACTGCTCTTAAAGCGATTTCTCAGTCACCACAGCAGTCAAGGTGATAGGAAAGCTTCCAAGGTAATCACCAAATTGATCAATGTACTTAATAGCTGAATTCGTAGTTATCTGTGTATATTGTAGAGGGTGATCATAAGAGTTCTTATAGACCTCTCCCACTCCAGCCCCCCCCCCCCTTGTACTTCCGTATACCACCCCACTCCAGTATGCGAGTTATGCGGGGTTGTTGAGCAAGATCAGGAGGAAGATCAGATCATGATCATCACCTCTTCCTCTGTTCTAACGGTCATATTCTGTTTCAGTAAGGAGCAGTCCCATTAGTTGCAACGGTGACATTTTGCTCTGGTTATGTCCGGTTTGGTTTGCTCAACTGGTTTCCGGTTTGAGTTCGTTGTAACTACTTATTCCTAACAATACTCACCATCTCGATGGACAGAAACCGTAAAGGGAAAAGAAGAATTAATGTCAGTATGTTTGAATCAAAACAAGAGGAAAGGTGTAGTGAATGCCATAGCCCAGAGTCGAGAACTGAGACTGGGACATAGCGTTGGATCGAGGGAAAATCTAGAGGAGAGGAGCTGAAGTTAAACAGGATAATCGACATACCTTCGTTGGGTAGCTTCAATTAAATCTCCTCCGGTGTCGACGAACTCTAGGCGACCGGTAGAGGAGGGAGAGGCGTCGGTGATCACCATCATCATCGTCTTCGTGTTCACCGGAGAGGAATAAACAAAGGGGATGAAGGAGATCGGGGGAAGAGTTGAGAGATGAAGATAGAGTTTAAGATAAGGCAGCGGCCGCTGCGAGTTGGTGGATGGGAGTGAAAAATTGGAAAAAACGCTTGCTCGCTTCCGAAATTTTCAAGTGTTGAAGCCTAGCTAAAGCCCACGTGAGGCGTTGGATAGTGTTGGTGGAGCAAACCAATCCGAAGGCCATTATACCCTCGAAAAAAGGGAGGTATTTCCGTCTTCTCCCATCTGCCGTGTTGGGATACGTTTCCCGCTCTTCCCCTCTCTCCCTCAAACAGAGCCAAACAGCGGCACTGTAGTCTTGAAAATCATGGCTATCTACTCCTAGATCTTCTCAGTCGCAGAGGATAATCATCATGACCCCTCCTCTAACGATTACCGTGCACGTGTCTCTCTCTGGGTGGTATGATGAAATAAAGCGTCGCCATGAGTGGTGTAACCCCCGTTCATGACGTTTGGGGCATTTGAAATTTAATCCCCCCTCCTATATAAACTCCACCGTTATAAGAAACTCCTTTTCCCACTTTCATTCGTTTGGTGATTATATATTTCAGTCATCGTAATAGACGTTTTATTTGCAACATAAAGAAAATGGTAGAGGTAGATGATTTTGCAGTTGGTGGGAATCAGAGGGAGCAATGATGATGCAGCCTACGAAGAGTCGTTGCTATTTGGAAAACTATGAGTGTTGAAAGAAAGAATATTAGTTGCAATAGAGGGTTTGGTTTTGTCGACCATCTCTAGGTGATTCTGTTCAGGAAGGATGTGATGTTGTTCATCATAAGGAACTTTGAGTTAGAGATGCCCACATTGAAGATCTCTGAAGGAAAGGAGGTAGTGTTGACGGAGGATGATATTGGACGCATATACGACCTTAGTCGTGGTTGGGCAGTGGTTTTTGACTTCCTGCAGAATTCCTTAGCAGACCTCAGATTTAAGGTAAGCGAATTGAAGTTGCCTTGCAGCAGTAGATCGAATATGAAGTTGTCAGATGTGGAAGCCTGGTTAGGTGTTGAAGATGACAACGACGTTGGTTTCAACTATTCATTCTATTAGATGTTTGTTGTATGTTTGTGCCACACGCTAGTTTAATCATGAATGCAAACTACCTTGGTATTTTTTTCTGTAAAGATGCACCCATGTTTGAGGATTTCAACTGGTGTGAACACCTGTTGGAAATCATCTCAATAGCAAGCATCCGTTCGAAAGGGTACACAGAGGTGGACCTCAACATGTTAATGGTACAAGCATACTTTCTCATAGCACTAATGTCAACATGTTAATGTAATATACGTTCGTTACCGTTAGTATGTTTACACTACGGAACGTAATCTTAGTTAGGATCAACTGCTCAAATATATGTTTGTGCTGTCACATTTTTATGCTGGACCGTATGGAGTGGTTGCTGGTGATCGTGTTCCACGACAAAGGCCAATTGTTCGATACTGAACCAATATTGTACTGAAACATCGATTGAATGAGTTTGATGGAATCGGTGGTTTCCAAAATTGGTTTATTATCTATTGGGATCCAAATACTGACGATGGAGTGGTTGTCCTGGTTTAATAACAGCTGCTGGAATAAGAAGAAGAAAGTTAGTTAAGAAATAAACAAGTAGTGGTTTAGGGAGAAAGTGTAGGTAGGATAGGAATGTTGCTAACCCCAGAAAGCCATTGTTTTGTGTGAAGCAGCGGCAAAACAGAGAGGAAGAAGAAACCCTAGTGTGGTTGTGCCGCTGCCGCCGTATCCCTATTGCCCTGCTCTGCTCTGTTTGGAATTATGACTGGGGCGGAAACAATATATATTATATATATGGGACTCGATAGAAGGAAGAAAGAGTGAAATTGCAATTTAATCCTCTCTCTATTTTACTTTGCAAATTTTTCCCCCGTCCTGACAATTCTGCCCTTGATTTTTACTGCAACTAGTAAAAAGAGGTTTTATTGACTATTGAGGTCCAAATAAAAAAAAACATGCTGATATTCTTGAATTTCAAGGCCTTAGGGAGTTTTGTATGGTTAATAGCTGCAAGTTCATCTCACCTGTTTGACTACTCTAAATGATTTGACTCAAGCTACAAGTCCTAATTAGAGTAACCACATCAACATAAACAACTTGCGCATAACAAGCACAAATATAGACTTGATACAGTACATGAAGAGATAAAAGTATGTTGTTATTCTTCTGAAATGAACAACTATTATTAACCAATGCACTCAAATTTAAATTTAAAAATATTGCATTTCCAATCAAAGCTCATACTTAATTAAGCAATATATATTTACATATATATTATCTTACTAACCGAAACCCAAATCTAAGATTTAACCAACATCAACAAGCCAATTGTACAAAAAATAAGATAGGGCTAGATACATATTACTACCCAGATTACTTGCTGTAAGATAGATGTTGCTAATATCCTTACCAAAGCTCCTCACGAGGGTTTTCTTGGCAACAAAAGCCATTGGACATACTCGATTGGGTTTAGTCAGAACCTACCTGATTAAATCGGGTTTAGATGAGAAGAAGAAAGGCAGTAGAGCATCACAAGAAAGAAACTAGGGTTTGTTTAATTCTTTCATTGATTCTCAAGTTAGAGAGAATGGTCTTGAATTTCGAGGCCCCAATTATATTCTTATTATTTAGTCACCGTATTTTTTACGATCTACAATTATGTTCTTGGTCATGTCACCATCATGTAATATCAAATCAATTACAAATGAATCTTATTTCTCTCAATTGAAGGCTTATGCTCTCTACTCTCTCTTTCTCTAACTCTCATTCGCTTTTATAATTTATCCCTTATGGTCAAAGAATAGCTTTTCAGATCTAGTCAATTTCCCAGTGATCCAGAAATAAGTTAATATTATATCATGATCCTTAAATATAAATTTATAAACTAAACATAAAATATGTTAAAATATGGTATAAAAAATATTGATACTTTAGAAAACAGAAAGGTAAGGGTATTATGTGGAGCAAAATTTTGAGAAGTTTGGTACTAAAATTTTGATTAGCCAATGAAGTAGTTACATAATCTGTAAGAAAATAAAATTAGTGAAGAAGAAAGAATAAATATTATTATTGATAAAAACTAAATATGGGAAAAGATATATATACATTTCCTAATAAACACTTTGTGTTTCAAAAATTGCTTATTAATTAGTTATGCTCATAAACAAAAACAAGATTTTTAGATCTATGTGGGGATTGTCTCTGCTTCCTCGACGGGTCCGGCTGAGACAATTCCCAAAATTTCAATAGCCCAAGATTTTAAGATGTAAGATTTTATTGGTGTGTTTTGAATTTAATGGCGTAATTATTGACTATCGAGGTGGCACCGTGCTAACTGGCGGTGTGCCATGAATTAAGAGGAATTAATTGCGCCAATTAAGAATAATTTTAATTGCCAATTAAGTTGATCATGGGAGTTCGTTGGAGATGGACGGTCGGAAAGTGAATGTATTATAGACAAAATGGCATTTATTTAAAATTAAGTGACTTTAAAGCGGTTAAAATTCAAATATTAAGGTGATGAATAATAATTTAAATTATTAATTTTATTAACGAGTCATATGTTTATCTAGCTAATGCTCGAGCCAATTTTGCGAGCTTATAAAACCAAATCCACCCTAGCTTAAGCTCAGTTGAATATTGAAACATTGGAGATCTTGGAAACCTATACCACTAAAGAACTCTTTTCCTACACATATAGCTCCTCCTACCACATCCACTGCACACCTCCTCCTCCATCTCGTCGCACTAAAAGCATTCGCTCTAACTCTTCTGCAAAGTGTTGATAGAATAAGAAAATGGAGCAAAACAAGGGCACGGTTCTACAAACAGGTTATTATGGATCTCATCTAGCATTACCATATCTCTATAACATATCTTGTGCGTACTGACTGCTGAGAGAGCTAGGGGCTTTGAGGGGGCTAGGGCCAGATGAACGAGTCACATCCAATCAACCAAACCAATTGTAGGAAATAATTCAGATGCATAACAACTAATCGTAGCGGAAATACGAAAGCATATAACATTTTAAACCGACTCGTTTGCATATAAATCAATAACAAAGGTTTCCACGATTTACCTCTTGAAGCGTGATTAATAGTTCGACGACTAGTACTTGCCGAAGCCTTTAGATTGATTGCAACTTGCGAGAGCTTCACGTGTAGCTCCTCCATTCAGTTCACGCTAAATGGGTTCCGAATCTCCTTCGTCAACGCCTGCTAGAACGCTTGATCGAAGAACGGACTTTCAGAGAGTTTGGTGGTTAGGGTTTGAGATGGGCTCTTTTAACTTAAAAGTTTTAGGGTGTGCAGCAGATTGAAGGAGATTAAGTGGGAGTGAAATCTATTAGAGATCGGAGAGAGTAGCAAAGGAAATCGAAAATAAAAGTTGAAATCTGCGTTTTTCCATGGTTTTAAAAAGAAAATAAAGGTAATGGAAATTAATATATATATATATATATATATAATAAATTAAATGAAAAGGAAGTTAACAGATTTAAATTGAATAAATTTGGATGATCTAATTGCGTTGTTAGACATATTTGGTTGTCAACTTAATATTAAATTTAGATGATCTAATTGGGTTGTTAGACATATATGATTCAATAGTATTCCGCCAGTATTTTACGTAATCTTCTTTCGCTGTGTAAAAAATAAAAAATGTAGCGTTTGTACCGGGTGCATGTTTCCACCGGAGTGTTACCCCTTTTTAAATACAATATCAAAAAAAAATTATTATTAGTATTTCATGGTTAAAGTCGTTAGAATACAATTAATATCGATATCATTAAATTCGTCTTTGCAAGAAAAACATTTTTATATGAATAATATAAAAAATTAAACTAAAATTGAACAAAACATATCAGTTTTAAAATACTAATAATAAGAATAATTTTTCTACAACCATCTCCGTCCCTAAATTTATTTAGAAATTTTTAATTATGTTCACATTGCCACATCAACAAATTTAGTAGTTTATTTAATGAACAATTTTCAACTATCTTCATCCCTAAATATTTTAGCAAATTCTACTTATTATTTATGTCTACCTTAACAATATTTTTCCATCAATAATAATACATCATTCATAATATAAATATTAATCATAAATGTTCTTTTCTTAAAATATGGTCTATTTGTCTATATGACATTACTAATTAACTTTCTAATTTAGAATGATTGCTAATTTATCAAACTTACGTGGATGTCTAATAAATACTAATTAGGTGCCAACTCACCCTCCACATCCTTTTCACA
Source organism: Linum usitatissimum (assembly GCA_030674075.2). Taxonomy (NCBI): domain Eukaryota; kingdom Viridiplantae; phylum Streptophyta; class Magnoliopsida; order Malpighiales; family Linaceae; genus Linum; species Linum usitatissimum. The sequence continues at coordinate 114,909 of JAUJYP020000368.1, read as the reverse complement.
ATAGCTAACAATTTGCAATGTAGATGTCCTAATATCCAAACCGCCGCTAAATCAATAAATCTAGCATTATGTTTTAGGCTTAAATTACTCAAATAATACGGATAAGATTTGCCGCCGATTAATTTAATTTGCCGTCACTTTCATAAAGGGAAATGAATACCCTTATATGACAGATTGGAGGTCCACGGGTTCTTAAAATTCGATGGTTTTAGAACGCATATTTTTAAGGGAGTTGTTATTTAACGCCCTAAATTTTTTTTTTAAATACCCTAACTATTATAAATACATTTAACTACCCATTATTAATTAAATATATAAATCTAAAATTTATTTTTCTCAATTATTATCTGAAAGAAACTCTCATCGCCGGCTTTCCATCACCAGCCACCCATTCCTGCCGAAAAGCCGATCATCTAGCTTAGGATGGATAAATAAAATTGTTGGCTGTCACAACCGTTCGCCGGCGCCCGTTTCCGTCCCAGCCGGAATTAACTTAATAATTAAGAAAAAAAAGATGAAGACAAAATTTTATGAGATAATTAAGGTAATATGTAAAAAAAGATAATTAAAGGATTTTCCACAATAAACTAATCCTAACAATAAATTTATGATTTAATAATTACTTAATGAACCCTACGCCAAAAATAACTATGTGGAAATAAATTAAATTATTGTACAATGACGGAGTGATTTACCATTACCTGCCACCATCATCGGCCAAACTGAAATGGGCGGTCAAACTGTTTGGAAATGGCCGGTTGTGGTAAGTCACTCTGTCGTTGTACAATAATTAATTAATGAATCCTATGTCATAACTAATTAAATCAACATTAAATGTGGAAATAAATTAAATTATTGTACAACGACAGAGTGACTTACCACCGGCCAGACTTAAATGGACGGTCGACCAGTTTGACACTGGCCGGCGACGGCGCGTCTCAACGTTCTCCAGTGATTAGAGGACTTCAATTTTTTTAAAAACAATAGATCTGACCAGTGACGGACGGAGAGCCCGACTCGACCAGACCAAAACGGAATGGCCATCCGTCGTCTGTCGGAAAGAAACATAAAACCTTCAACGTGAAAACTGGACCACTAACCTCTTACGGACGAGTGAATACCATTGACCATCCGAACGAGATTATAAAATGATTGGATCTGCGTATAGTGGTCGTCGCCGATTGAGGTACAGTCTTTGTCGTTGATGGTGCAGTAGTTTTTGTGAAGAATGGTTTTAAAGAGGAGATGTAGTTAATCAATAAGTTCTATTAAACTATAAATTCCGTTTATAAGCAAGGGTATTTGTGTATTTGTAAGTGTACTAGGGCGATTCATTTAAAATTGTACAGCGCCGAGTACTCGAGTAGCAATTTCGATTTTTAATTGAAAAATACGGATTAATTTTTGGTCGTTGTAATTCACAAAATCCATCCTATTTAATCGCACGGAGTCTAAATATTTAGATGAATTATATTTGAAAAATAGTTGATATGATGGCTATCACTATCAGCGTCTTTCATGTTGAAGTGTTGTTTTAATTGACAGCCTTCTCCAATTCCCTCCAATTTTTTTACTTAATTTAAATATGTGGAGTGCCACTAAACTTTTTTAAACTTATTGCACAGATCACTAACCTTTATTTCCCTTCATAGAATATCACTCAACTTATATTTATGCTCACCAAAGGCCACTCTGTTTTAAATTCCAAAGAAAAATTGATTTGGCCTTTCCTGCGATATCCTAGTCATCGTTCACCATTTCTTATTTGTTTGGTTGATTTTTATTACCATGAGTTGGATCATTATTGTCGTTCAATATATATACACAAAGAGTATTTGAAACTCTCAGACACGGTTTAATTGCTTGCTAAAGCTAGAAACGCAACCAGTATCGATGGAAGTAAAAAAAAACCTAAATTGTTGAAACCTTAGCCATTTGCTGCTGCCCCATGCTCTTCCGATCTACCTTCATTCCACACAATTCTTATAAGTAGTTCTCCCGTTGTTGTCTTCTCTCGAATGAGAGCATGTTCTGTTTCACACCCCATCGACGAACCACCAACCACAATGAAAATTTCGCATAACCTCACTTAACCGCAAAGAATGGATCCATCCTCAATGCTTATTGCATCTGCTGCCGCCGCAACCGTTTCTCAAAAAGTCGAAAACCTCTCTCTCGATGACAACGAAGAAGAGGAGATGATCCTCGCACAACTCGTTCTGACTGTCGGTTTTGCGTTGTAGGCTCCTTTATCTCAAAGCGGAAGGTCAACTTTCAAGTTATGTCCTAAAAACTGTCCCAACTTTGGGAGCTGGGGCGTGGTGTAAAGATCGACAACCTAGGTAAATACTAATTAGGTGTCACCTCACCCTCCACATCATTTTGACAATAGCTAACATTTTGCATTGTAGATGTCCTAATACCCAAACCGACACTAAATCAGTAAATCTAGTACTATATTTTTCGCTTAAATGATTCAAATTGTGTTGATAAATGATTTGCCGTTGATTTTAATTTGCACAAGGTGAAGCGGTTACTTCTTGTCTTTGTCTTGTCTTTCATAAGTTTATGTCACCGGATTTGGAATAAGTGAAATCAAATAGAAAAAAATGGTTAATAAGTGAAGAGAAAGAAAGAGAGCGAAAGAAGAGAGATGATAAAATCGGACGACAATTAAATTTGCCTTCAGTTTTGTAAAGGGAACTAAATATCTTCACATGACAAATTTGAGGCCCACGGGTATTTAAAGTCCGATGATTTCGAGGCGTGTATTTTTGAGTTGTTATTCGACGCCCGCCTTTTTAAAAAAAATGCCTAACTATTATAATTACCTTAACTGCCCATTATTAATTAAATATATACATCTAAATTATTTTTTCTGAATTATTATCTCAATGAAACTCCCATCGCCGGCCTCCCATTACTCGCCACCCATCCATGCCGGCTGCCGATCATCTAGCTCAGGTTGGATAAATAAAATTGTTGGCTGTCCCCAAGCGTTCGCCGACGCCCATTTCCGTCGTAGCCGAAATTAACTAAATAATTAAGGAAAAAAAGATAAAGGACAAAATTTTATGAGATAATTAAGGTAATGTGTAAAAAAAGATAATTAAAGGATCTTCCACAATAAACTAATCCTAACTATATATATGATTTAATAATTAATTAATGAACCATACGAATAACTAACTAAATCAACATTAAATGTGAAAATAAATTAAATTATTGTACAACGACTGAGTGACTTACCATCACCAATCATACTCAAACGGGCGGTCAAATTGTTTGAAACTGGCCGGCGACGGTACATTGCGCCGTTCTCCCGTGGCCAGAGGACTTCAATTTTTTTAAAGCAATAGATCTGACTAGCGACGGACGGAGAGCCCATCTTGACCAAACCAAAACGGGATGACCATCCGTTTCAGTTCGGCCGAGATGGGCTCGCCGTCTGTCGCCTGTCAGAAAGAAACATAAAACCTTCAACGTGAAAACTGGATCGCTAACCTATTACGGACGAGTGAGTAGCATTAACCACCCGGCGGAGATTGTAAAATGATTGGAGCTGCGTGTAGTGTTGTAGCCGATTGAGGTACAGTGGTCGTCGTTGATGGTGCACTAGCTGCTGCCAAGAATGGTTTTAAAGATGAGATCTAGTTAATCAATAAGTTCCATTAAACTATGAATTCGATTATAAGTAAGGGTATTCGTGTAATTGCAAGTGTACTAGGGCGATTTATTTAAAATTGTAAAACGTCGAGTAACGATTTAAATTTTTCAAAAACACAGATTCATTTTTTTGACGCTGTAATTTATAAACTCAGGCCTATTTAATTGCGCGAAAAATACAGCCAAAATATTTAGATGAATTATTTTTTTAAACAGCTTATTTGATGGTTATCAGCGCCTTTTCATGCTGAAGTGTTGTTTTGATTGACAACCTTCTCCAATTCCCTCCATTTTTTCACTTAATTTAAATATGTAGAGTGCCACTAAACTTTTTTAAATTTATCGTATAGATCACTAAACTTTATTTCCGTTCATAGAATATCACTCAACTTGTATTTATGTTCATCAAAGGCCACTCTGCTTAAAATTCCAACAAAAAGCTAGTTTGACTTTTCCTGCGACATCTTATTCATCATTCACCATTTTTTATTTGTTTGGTTGATTTTTATTACCATAAGTTGGATCATTAATGTCCTTCAATATATATACACAAAGAACATTTGAAATCTCAGACACGGTCTAATTGCTTGCTAAAGCTGGAAAAGCAACCAGTGTCAATGAGAGTCGAAAGAAACTCTAGGCAACCGAAATCCTAGCCATCTGTCGCTGCCCCATGCTTTTCCAATCTACCTTCAGTGCACACAATTGTTATAAGTAGGTATCCCGTCATTGTCTTCTCTAGAATGAGAGCCTGTTCTGATTCACATCCGATCGACGAACCACCAACCACAGTGACAACTTCGCACAACCTCTGTTAACCGCCGACAACGGCTCCATCGTCAATGACGATCGCATTTGCTGCCGCCGCAATCGTGGCACAACAAGTCGAGAACCTCTCTCTCGATGACAACGAGGAGGAGGAGATGATCCTCGCATAGCTCGTTCCGACTCCAATAACACTCGCCCCTCCGGGCGGACCTCTTTCCTGTATTTTATATATTTTTCTCAAATCCTAGTTTGTTCGAATAGTTTTATATCCTGTTTGTTAGTGTATTCTTCTATTTATGTTTACTTTTTTCGTTCATGTTTAGTGTCATTTAGTTTTGTGCTATGATGTAAAAGTTGCTGTCTTTAGCCATAGAGATCCGAGTCCTTTTTGTTTTTGCACTTCGTTTATGTAGATCTTTGGTGGTTCAGCTTAAATTGTACCAGATCTAAGGTTTCTCTCTCAAATTCATAGTGTGAAAAAATGAGCGTGACTTTTTCTTTGGATTGGTTGGTTGCTCTTGTTGGAAACATTTTCTGTAAAATCAAATGGGTTGCTGTTTTCTTGATCTAGGCTTTTGCTTCTTCTGGAGTTTGCCCTTTTGTCGATAAGAAAGGTTGAGCCTTTAGCTTTTAGGATGAGGGTCCCTAAACGACGCCCTAGTTTTCGAATTAGACGACGTCCTATATTCATATATGACCTAAACGTCCATTTCGTAAAATTGAAAAAAGTACTATTTCGATCCAAAAAACTCTTATGTATTATGTTTTAGTATGTTTTGTTTGTCGAAAACACTCTCTACGAACAACGATTTAAAATTCGGAAGGTACGAAATTAAATTTTGAATCTGAAAAAAAAAAAACCAAACGGACGGACCGGACGGATCCGTACGGTCCGGACCAGACGGACGGACCGCCGCTCCGTCCGGTCAGACCAAGCAGACGGAACCATACTCTGTCCGTTATGTCTGACCAGACGGAACGGCGGTCCGTCTGGCTGGTCTGACCAGACGGATCCGTCCGGTTCGTCCGTTTGGTTTTTAAAAAAAATTAAAAATTAAAATTTAACAATTTAATAGGGTTTGTTGTTAATTGTATTAGGGTATAGGGTTTAGGGTTTAAATTTTATAATTTTTGTTTAGGGTTTAGGGTTTAGGGTTTAGGGTTTATAATTTTAGGATTTAGAGTTTAGTGTTTAGGTTTTAGGGTTTAAATTTTAGTGTTTAGTGTTTAAGGTTTAGGGTTTAGGGTTTAGTGTTTAGGGTTTAGGGGTTAAATTTTATAATTTTTGTTTAGAGTTTATGGTTTAGGGTTTAAATTTTATAATTTTAGGATTTAGAGTTTAGTGTTTAGGTTTTAGGGTTTAAATTTTAGTGTTTAGTGTTTAAGGTTTAGGGTTTAGGGTTTAGTGTTTAGGGTTTAGGGGTTAAATTTTATAATTTTAGGATTTAGAGTTTAGTGTTTAGGTTTTAGGGTTTAAATTTTAGTGTTTAGTGTTTAAGGTTTAGGGTTTAGGGTTTAGTGTTTAGGGTTTAGGGGTTAAATTTTATAATTTTTGTTTAGAGTTTAGGGTTTAGGGTTTAAATTTTATAATTTTAGGATTTAGAGTTTAGTGTTTAGGTTTTAGGGTTTAAATGTTAGTGTTTAGTGTTTAAGGTTTAGGGTTTAGGGTTTAGGGTTTAGTGTTTAGGGTTTAGTGTTTAAGGTTTAGGGTTTAGAGTTTAGGGTTTAGTGTTTAAGGTTTAGGGTTTAAGTTTTATAATTTTGTGTTTAAGATTTTAGGGTTTAGGTTTTATTGGTTAGGGTTTATGTTTTAGTGGTTTAGGGTTTAGGCTCAACAAAGGCATAATATCGTAAGTGCGTTATATCAAAAGTGCATAATATCATAACTGCATACAATCGAAAGTGCATAATGTCTCAAATCCGAAATCAAAACTACATAGGTCGAAAAACAAAAGTACATAAGTCTCATTACACAACATGGAAAGAAATGATAACATATGCCATAAACGAAGTCTAACGGTACGGTCTCTGGTGTCGGAAGTCCACGTACATGCCAGCAACACTGCATCTCAAATGCTCGACCGCCTCTAGGTACTCAGCATCAGAGTGGTACTCCTGTCTCATCTGCCCAGTATATAATGGATGCATATGATCCAACACCCTGTAAGCTAGCTGCAAAGGGGAAAATTATACAAGTTAGCTATCGGTATCCGACTCTGACCCTAAACCCTAAACCCTTAGTAAAACGAATGTATACTTACCATATCTGTCGGCGCCGCTACACCAGTAGGGATGGGTCTGAGGATGCGCGGGTGGGTGTGGCGCCGATACCAGTACATGTATCGGGGGTCGACCTCGGTCACATCCTCTGCACGCCTAAACAAAGACTGAAACGGCATCAGCCTGGACCAGTCCTCGTCCCTCCACGCTCTATCTGTGGTGTCAGCCCACTCAACTGTGTACCCGTTGGGCTCAGCAGCCCTGTAAGCCCTAGAAGGCAACGAGATGAGGCCCGGAATCATCTGCGCGTAGCCGTACTGTCTAACGACGCGCGTCGGGTCATAGTACTCTGCCGTCGGACCGAAACGAATGACCCCACGGAACGTCGAATCGGGAACCTCCACCTCGGGGCGTGGCCCAAATGGCAGCCAAATCACATCCTCTGCGGTCATATCATCCAGCAGACGACGATAGTACTCAAGACGACGATGCAAGAAGTCGTATGATCTATCCGGCTGCTCGATACTGCTCCACCGCCCAACCAACGCCTCGGTATCACCCCGCTGTCGAGCCGCTACTCTAGCAGCACGAGTACTAGGGAAGTACTCGTGAATCCAGGACTGAAGTAGGGACACGGACCCCGCCATCCCCTTACACTTAGCCCTGCTGGCCTTACCCAGCTCGTGGTACAACCGGGCCGAGCCCCCCGTCCCCCAAGCATATCTCGAAACCGTGGACACGCCCCCAATGAAATACTCCCAAAGCACCGGACGTGTACGATCGGCGGTCTTATCGATAAAGAGAGTCGACCCCGGCGGACAAAACATGAAGACCCTGTATGCATCCTCATCCACTAAACCGCTCGCCAGTGCCAACATCGACTTCTCATGCATGGCAGCACCCTTCAGCCAAGGGTATGGTGCATCACCACCTGTAGCGGCCCCAACTGGCAGCTTCAAATCCTCGGGTCGGATACCGAGGGCTCGAGCTACATCCAACTGCAGATCATGACTGGATCGAGGAACGTGAAGTGGACGTCCATGTACCGGTATACGAAGAATATGCCACACATCATGGAGTGTGATGGTCATCTCTCCGAAGGGCATGTGGAACGTGTTAGTATCTGGCTGCCACCTCTCTATAAAAGCGTGGATCAGTGCCTCGTCCAACTGATCACTCATCCCGAGATGACCCAAATTGAGAAGTCCCGAGGTGGACATCATCATCTCCGCATCCGTGTCCGTGGCCGGAATCTCATCACATGCCTCAGATGATCCCGTTGGGGGTAGAACCTGAAATCTCGGATATTACGGTAATCCGCACCGAGCTCCCACAGATAATGCGCAATGTGACCCCCGAAACTAGGAATCACACTGGTCGCAATCGGCCCTCCATCCTCAATCCCCGACTCCAGCTGCCAAGTGCGGGAAAGGTTTCCCGCAACCCCAGTATTGTGGACCTCCTCATCCCTCTAGGCACCGTGTGTACTAGTGGCGGGAGCAAAAGTACCATCTCTCCCCGCTGCAGCTCCAAATGGTGGAGGCCGAAACGTATTGGACTCGTACCACCAAATAACTCCTCGTCGTCATCTGGTATAAACCTCCGCCGTGAAGTCAGAAAGGGGGAACTCTAACAGGCCTAGCGGGGGATGGAGGTCTATCCTGACATACAGGAATCCTAATCGGGGTAAAAGACTCGGGGGTCTCGTAAATCTTCTACTTTTTCTTCTTCTTATCCGCTTCTCTCCTATTAGAAGCGATGTATCGCACGCTCGGCAAGTCGGTTCATAGTTTCCAACGACTTGCCCTTCCCTCGCATTTTCTGAATTCCATCAGTCTCTTCTTCGACCGGGTCGGTGGTATGCTGCTTACCTCCGCCTTTTGTCTTCGCCATTTTATTCAAACACTATAATAAACAGAATTATCTAATTAATCACATACTTATAAAAAATTTTATCAATTACATTAAGACTAATTATGAAAGTTAATCTAAACCCTAAAACCCTAAATTCACGTAAACCCTAAACTATATTCATCTAAACCCTAAAAATCTAAATTCATCTAAACCCTAAACCCTAAACTAAGTTCATCTAAACCCTAAACTAAATTCATCTAAACCCTAAACTAAGTTCATCTAAACCCTAAACTAAATTCATCTACACCCGCCGTCCGTCTGGCTCTACATATATATAAAAAAAAATTGTTTTAGGGCCAGACGAACGGCGGCGGACGGACCCGCCGTCCGTCTGGCCCTAAACATTTTTTTTCTTTCAAAATTCATTAAAACAAGATGAAATTAGAGTTACCTTTTCCGAAAGTCGTCGATCTTCGTTCGGAACTTCGATTTCTCGTTGAATCTTTGAGTTAGGATCTTCAACTTCTTCAACTGTTGTGTTTTAGATTGAATGTGTTTGTTCAAGATTGAACTTCTTATAAATTTACGAAAGGTCAATTTAGTAATTTTATCGTTTTAGGGTGTCGTCTAATTCGAAAATTAGGGCGTCGTTTAGGGATTCAGTTTAGGATTTGCAACCATTCTATTCTAGATACTGTAAATGAAGACAGATAGATTCTGCGTTTGAAATCTGTTGCAATGCTGATTGATAGCTTCCTTATCTATTTATCGTATCACTATGTGGCTGAAAGGGAAGTCTAGTTTCCTTGTTTTCTGTAGACGAGGCAAGAAAAGAGTGTCATAAAGATAAATGCACACAACTGTTTCTACAGCTATCATTTTCAGCGTTTTGGAGTTTTCAGTTTCATTTTTATTATCAGATTTCTAAAATCTCTCATGTGTTGATGTTATCCAGGTATTGTAATTCTGTACTAGTGCCATGCTCAAGCAAATTCTTAGTAAAATTCCCCGCAAGTCTCCAAACTCTGACCAACTAGAAGCCACAGTGATTAATGATAATGGAAATCCTCCAAACTTGGGCAATGGAGCTCCCTGTACCAATGGAGGAAACTCGTTTTCGAGTCGGTTGAATGTGGTTAAAAGGGTATCCTCAGTCGTTTTCCCTTCGAGCATTATGGCAGGAGTTGATGCAGTGGAGCCCCATCTATCCTTCAAGGATATGTTTCTTCAGCTGCGCAGAAATAGAATCTGTTTGTTAGTAAACTAAACCATTGCTGTGACGACTGATGAAGAGCAAGTGCTATGATTTAATAAATCATGGGAGGACAATGTAGAGGGAGGGTAAGTGCTGCGACGACGGGAAATATGATGGAGACATTTGATTAGTCTCTGGAAGTAAACCAGTAAATTAAATGTCTCCAAATAAATAAGATGGATGTGGACCAAATTAAACAACATGTCTCAAGCGAGACAATGATCGTGGTCGATCTGGTTATCGCCATGATTGGCTTGATTTGAAACTGTTGATGACTTTTTGGCCAACCTCTAGCCGTCGGGGTGTTGAATGAATTTGATCATGCTTACAAACCGGATGTGATGTTTCTCTCCGAAACACTAGTTGGAAAGTAGAAGATGGAGGCAATTTGCGTTCATTTGGTTCCGCCATTGGGTAGAAGTGGGGGACTATGTATCTTGTGCAAGGAGATGGAACAACTTAAAATTTACAATTACTGAGCAAAACTATATAAATGTCGAGGTGGGAATTAGAATGGTGATTCAACATACCGCAATGTTAGCGTTGGACCAAAAAACATAAAGGAAGGAGCAAAATATATTTTTTCCTTCACAAACACAAATATTGTATGTTATATTCTTTTGGATCCAATGACACAAATCTTGATATTTATTATAGCAATTTTAGATAACGATTTTATCTTTTACATAATCATTAGAATTGTATTTGTGCTATCACAATGTGTTCCATCATCGTTACGACACATAATGGATGATGTAAGTATTGTGTATTTGTTATTATCATATCAAAATTTTATAATCATTGAAAAATTTCAATATAAATGAGAAAATAATTTATATTTTTACCCCAACGTAGTTATTGAGAAAATTCATATATAATTATGCTTGCAATAAAATGAACAACATGAGCATTTTATAAAGTCATCAGAATATAATTAATATCAATATCATTAGATTCGTCTTAGCAAGAAAAATATTTTTATATAAAAAATTAAAATAAAATTGAACAAAACATATAAGTTTTAAAATACTAATAATAAAAATAATTTTTCTAGAACCCAAACCGACACTAAACCAATAAATCTAGATACTTGGATGAGTTTTTAAAAAAAAATAACTGATTTGATGGCTATCAGCGCCTGTATTGTTTTGATTGACAGCCTTCTCCAATTCCCTCCATTTTTCACTCAATTTAAATGTGTGGAGTGCCACTAAACATTTCTAAATTTATCGTACATATCACTCAACTTTATTTCTGTTTATAGAATATCACTCAACTCATATTTATTTTCACCAAAGGTCACTCTGTTTAAAATTTCAATGAAAAGCTGATTTGGCCTTTCCTGCGACATCCTAACCATCATTCGCCATTTTTAATTTGTTTGGTTGATTTTTATTATCATGAGTTGGATCATTAATTTCGTTCAATATATATATATATATACAAAGAATATTTGAAACTCTCAGACATGGCCTAATTGCTTGCTAAATCTGGAAACACCATCAGTGTCGATGAGAGTCGAAAGAAACCCTAAGCTACTGAAACCCTAGGCAACCGAAACCCTAGCCATCCGCCGTTGCCCCATGCTTTTTCGATCTACCTTCAGTCCACACAATTGTTATAAGTAGTTATCCCATCGTTGTCTTCTCTCGAATGAGAGCCTGTTCTGTTTCACACCCCAACGACGAACCATCAACCACAGTGACAACTTCGCACAACCTCCGTTAACCACCGACAACGACCCCATCCTCAACCTCCGTTAACAACAAGTCGAGAACATCTCTCTCGATGACAACGAAGAGGAGGAGATGATCCTCGCACAACTCGTTCGGACTCCCCCACTGTGGGAGTACGAGTTTTGCGTCGTAGGCTCCTTTATCACAAAGCAGAAGGTCAACTTTCAAACTATGCCCTAAAAACTGTCCCGACTTTGGGAGCTGGGGCGTGGTGTGGAGATCGACGACCTAGGTAACCACCTAATTCTCTTTCGTTTCTTTCACAAGCCCGATGTCTCGCAAAGATGATTGATTTTAGCCATTGGAACTATGATAGCCTTCTCATGGTCGCAGACGAGCTCCATCGTGACAAATATCCGAGCAGCAGATGCGATCATCATTGACATCCACTCATCTCTAATAATAAATAGGATGTTGCCTTTTAGTCCATGTTTATTTTCCGTTTGAATACAAAAAAAAAGTTGAGTGGTCAATGTGAGAAGTATGTTCATGTATTTAATTCCAATTTTATATCTAGGCTCTTCGACTTCCTTTCAGCGGCTTATTTCCTCCCCCCACTATTCTGCTTTTATTCTTCCGCCATTTTTTCGCACACGAAGAGAAGGCATACACCACGCACCAAAACCCTACTCACTTGGACAACAAACAACCGATGGCCGAACTGGCTATTACGGCCGCCGTTCATGGCGGCGACCGAGCTCCCCCCCTTACCGTTTTCATCTTCACGACCCTAGATACTCATTTGGCTATGACTTTCTCCTCCTCCGACACCGTCGCGGATCTCAAGAGTGAGTAACTTTTTAAGCTCTCTTTTCATTCGTTACTGATTATTGTTTACTGTGTAACGAATACTAACTTCGTACCTTCTTTGGGACGACTCAAAATTGCAGAGAAGATCATTGAAGAGCATCCATTGTGTTTCCCCGAGTATGGAGCGATAAAAATTGATGGGTTGAAGGTACGGAAATCATTTGAATCGGAAGCTGCATTTTTTGGTAGGTTAAAATGGGAGGGTTGTATTATCACTTGGCGGAGTCTATGCTTGTAAAGACTGTATTTGATGAAAGAATTGAGAAGAGTTTCTTTCTCGCCGAGGCTTCGTTATTGTTTGTAAGGATAAGGAAATCCATGGTATTCAGAATCATGGAGATGAGGCAAACTTGAATGTTGTGAATGTTAAGAAGAATGGTTTCGATGATGAGGGTGCTGGTCTTGTTCAGAATGGTGATTGGTTAGAAACGAGAAGCGAGCCTAGTAGCTTACATAATCAGAACGGCTCCAGTGGTGCTGATGGCCTTGCTGTTGAAGTTGCTGAGACGGCTCAACTTAGTGGTGGTGTTCGTGGCGACAATGTTAAGTCCATTGTTGAGACTGACTCTCGTAGAGAGGAGGAAAGTGATGGACGAGGTCAGGATGTGGAAGTTCAAGCAATAGAAACTCAGATTGATGGTTGTGTATTGCAAGGAGGAGATTTAAATGATCTGTCTAAAAGTGATGGACAAGCTCAGGATTTGGAAGTTCAAGTAATGGGAAATAGAATGGATGGCAGCGTATTGCAGGGAGGAGATTTGAATGAAAATTCTAATGTGAAGGAAAAACTTAAGAAGAGGAAGAGAAGCGAAAAGGGGGATGATGATGATGATGTGTTAATGAATGAATTGATGATAGGAGGGGACAAAGAGACACTAGTACTAGCACTTGCTGCACGTGGAACATCTAAAGTCCTTGAAAATGCTTCAGCTGAAGTTCAAGTGGAAGATGGCGAACCTGCTAAGGAAGAATCCAACAACGATGATTTGGTCAGTGAGCCAACTGATCAACCATCCATGGGAGCTTCCGAACACGAGTCTGTTGCGAAGAAGGAGAGGCTAAATGAAGGGAGAACCATAGTTACAGAATATACTGAAATGATTTTTTAGCCTTCTTCAGTGTCTGAACTACCTGCAGATGTTGACAGGAAGATTAAAAGGAAGAAGAAGCCCTCCAAGAAACCAGAGGAAGAAATCAATGATGTTGAAGAAATAATGCAAAAGCAAGCTAGAAGTGGCAATGGAAATGTGGTCTCAAAACTGAATGATACTACTTCTGAGCCTCTTACAGTATCTCAACTGGCTATAGGAGATGCTCAACAACTCGCCAATGCTAATGTTGAAGGCTCGGATGCTGAAGTGAAGAAGGAAAGAAAGAACAAGTCTTTTAAGAAAAAGGATAAACAAGGCAACGTGCTTGTCACAAGTTCCTTGCTGGCTGACACTAGTTCGGTGAATACTCGTACCGGTAAAAAGAAAACTTCCGAGGTTAGTGGAGCTTGGAATACAAGCAAAGGTGAAAAGAAAAGGAAAGTAGAAGATGTTGACTTGGATAACGTCACAACCAAGTTACCCGAGGCTCCAAATTTGACAGGGAAACGTAGGTCTGAAGTGCATCCTCATGCTGCACAAGTCTCGAAGCCAAAGGAGGTTGTAGAGCATTATTCTGAAAGTTTTACCAACTCGACCTCCAAACCGAAGAGAAGAAGTATCAATGTGAAGGGTTCTGATGCCCATAGAAGAGAAGTTTTGAATACCTCTGATGATACCTCTGTGTTTCCACCTCAGCAAAAATCGCCTTCCACCATACCTGATTCATGTGTTGATGTTTCATCAAATCCAGATGGAGAAAGTGATGCAGGTTAGTGTTTATATATATCAATTATATCACCCCCTTTCTCTTTGTTCTGGTGATACCTATGAATAAAACTTAACTTGTTTAGTTTGTTAACCAGGATTCTGACGAAGAGACGCATTCCATTCTAATTTGTAAGTAATTGTGGTTTGAATGAAGTTGGCTGGTACTTCCTTTCTATACGACTATCAGTGAAGATCAATCTATCTATATAATGATAGCATGATGATTAATTAACTTGGGAAATTTGCATTGCTCATCAGGCATTTCCATGGGCGCCATTTTGAAAAGTCTCGATGAACAGAATCAACAATACCAAGTTTGATGCAGAGAATCTTTTGTCCACCACTTCGTAACTACGATCAGTATGTTCTTGTTATGGTTTTGGTCTTTTGGAGTTATGTAGTATGGATGTTTAAGTCAGTAAATTCCAGGATGGGCTGTCTATCTTATATCGAATTCAGACCTTGGCTTCTACCAATTAATATGATCTTTAGACGTTTCTGTCGTATGTATGTATGCCCCTGGCTTGTTTGTCATATAAATATATAAGCCAAGGAATTCCCTCCTTTGAAAACCAACTTCAACCATGAAAATGACGAAATTTGACAACTTAGTTTCAACTCTCATATCTATCACTCCATGCAACACCCCGCTGACCTTGATCGAACCGGCAGTAGTCGATGAACTGACAACTCTTTCGAAACCCAACTCCTTGTTTGCCCAAGTTCTAACTGCTCTCTAGTAATTCTCTTTGGCCGTGACTTCACTACTCCCCAATCTTAGCACAATGTTAATGAATCCCATCTCTGACTTGTTTCCACAACTCAACTAACCAGCCATTACAAATTCGACTACATTACATTCATGCTAGAAATCCGACTTTTAACAATCCGGTGGTTCCGAGAAAGGCGGCTTGTTGGAGTATGTGGAAGTATCGTAATCATGCTTTTTCCAGGAACTTGGAAGTGGATCTCTTGGCGATGGAGTTTCGTCTCCGTAAAGATTTTGGGATGTGGACTGATTACTCGCAGGTGCCGCATTCTTCTATGATGCTCTAGTCGCTTCTCATCCATTCGAGGCTCACCCGCCGAGCAGGTATGACTTTACCAAGTTGTGTGACGGTTTGTTTAAGTACGAGGTCCGACAGGCGGGATAAGGGGTAGTGTTGTGTAACTCCGGTAGGAATGTTATAGACGGGAGGACACGTCGCTTTGTTTGTCAAGAGCTGTTGGTGGCAGACCCTTGGGCCTTGTTTTCGGCCATCAAGTTAGCCACCACTCTGGTAGGATCGATCAACATTTTGTCATACTGCAAGACTATGATTTTAGCTCTAAAGCAGCCTTCGGATTGCTGGCCTTGGGCGTGTGCGTCTTTGGTTGCTTCGTTGGTGGATTCTCTTCAAACTGCTCTACATGTTACAGTTGACTACTGTCATCGGTCCAGACTTGTTAGACACATCATATAAATTTTCGAACAAGGAGGTTCGAGACAAGTATAAAAATAAAATTCGATGGAGATGTACATCAAGTTGTGCCGAGGAAAAAAATAAAGAAGTCGAGCTAAAATGTAACGATAAAAAATCTCTAGAGAATTGTCGTTGAGGGGGGAGTGTTGAGAATCAACTCCATTTCTCTAGAGTTCTCCAAATAAACATCAGCATTTTGATATGAATAAATAAAATAATAAAATAATGTAGACCATTTGTGAGGGGATTGCTATAGAACGCCCTACATTTTACTATCAAACGCTCTAACATCGTCGTAATATTTGATTTCGGTAATAAAAATGACGTGAACGCCAATTGAATCGTAAACTGAAAATCCTCGTCGCCATCGTAGCCCTGCCGCCGGACACCCTCCACCGCCTCACCACCAACGTCGCCGCCGTCGCTGCCGCCGCTGTCGCCGCCGTCGCCGCCGCCGCCGCCGCCACCGTCGCCGCTGACGCCTTCGTCGGGTGGTCGGCACGCTGTCCAAATTTTTTTTTTTTAAATTTTCATTTGAATTTTAATTATATTTATAATTTTTATATTTAGATTAGTGTTATTTATTTTAGTAAACTAGTAATTACATATCTATTGTAATTAATTATTTTGTAACTAAGTATGTATTTCATTAACGGATGTAAATTAATAATTAGACACACTAATTAACGTGAATTAGTAAATATAAATAACAATTAAATTGATAATAGTAGATATGATAATCAATAGTATTCGCAATTTCACCTAAACCCTAACATGATTAATTACTAACTTTCAAATATTAATGATAAATATTCAATTGTCAAGTATTTAATTTCCAAAATAATTGTTACTATTATTATTATTTATATTTACTAATTCACCTTAATTACCATGATTAACCTCTAATTTCGAAAACTTAATAAAAAGTAAGGACCTAAGACTTAACCGCTAAACCCTAATAGTTAAACCATAAACCCTAAAAATAATAAATTAAATACATGGTCGGCATCCAACGCCTACAGCCGTAAAAGGCGGTTGGCATCCAACGCCTACGGCCATACGAGGCCGTTGGCATCCCACGCCTACGGCCGTACAAGACGGTTGCGTCCGACGCCTACGGCTAAACCCTGAATTCTAAACCCTATCTCTAAACCCTAACCCTAACCGCTAAACCCTTAAACCCTGAATTCTAAACCCTAACCCATCTAAACCCCATCTCTAAACCCTAACCCTAACCTCTAAACCCTTAAACCCTGAAATCTAAACCACAACCCATCTAAACCCCATCTCTAAATCCTAACCCTAACCGCTAAACCCTTAACCCCTGAATTCTAAACCCTATCTTTAAACCCTAACCCTACCTGCTAAACCCTTAAACCCTAACCCTTAAACCCTAACCCATTTAAACCCTAACCCATTTAAACCCTAACCGTTAAACCCTTAAACCCTAACCCATTTAAACCATAAACCCTAAACCCTAAACCCTAACCCCTAAATTTTAAACCCTAACCCATCTAAACCCTAACCCCTAAAACCTAAAACCCTAAACCCTAAATTTTAAACCCTAACACATTTAAACCCTATCTCTAAACCCTAAATTGGAAACCCTAAACCCTGAACCCTAAATTTTAAACCCTAACCCATCTAAACTCTTAAACCCTAAACCCTAAATTTTAAACCCTAACCCATCTAAACCCTAACCGCTAAACCCTAAAACCCTAAATTTTAAACCCTAACCCATCTAAACCCTAACCGCTAAACCCTTAAACTCCAAACCCTAACCCATCTAAACCCTAACCGTTAAACCCTTAAATCCTAAACCCTAAATTTTAAACCCTAACCCATCTAAACCCTAACCGCTAAACCCTTAAACCCTAAATCCTAAATTTTAAACCCTAACCGATCTAAACCCTAACCGCTAAACCCTTAAACCCTAAATTTTAAACCCTAACCCATCTAAACCCTAACCTATCTAAACCCTAACCGCTAAACCCTTAAACTCCAAACCCTAAATTTTAAACCCTAACCCATCTAAACCCTAACCGCTAAACCCTTAAACCCTAAACCCTAAATTTTAAACCCTAACCCATCTAAACCCTAACCGCTAAACCCTTAAATCCTAAACCCTAAATTTTAAACCCTAACCCATCTAAACCCTAACCGCTAAACCCTTAAACCCTAACATGAAAATTTAACTCCATGTCATTCATATTCAATGCAAATTAACTATCATGACACATGCATGTTAATACATATCTTAATTAGTATTATGAAGGTAGAAGTAATTTACACGAGATATGCATGAGACATGTTTGGAGTGTATTGCATGGGGCATGCATGTAAATGGAGTGAAATGTATGGTTTAGGGTGTAGCGGTGAAATGAAGAAATCCTAACCGCTAAATCCTAAATCCTAAACCCTATTTTTAAATTCTAAATCCTAAACCCTAAACCCTAAACTCTATTTCTAAATTCTCAACTCTAAACCCTGAATCCTATCTCTAAATTATAAACCCTAAACCCTAAACCTTGTCTCTAAATTCTAAACCCTGAACCCTAAATTATAACCCCTAAACCCTGTCTCTAAATTCTGAACCCTAACCCTAAATTGACAAACCCTAAACCCTAAACGTTAATTGTCACTATTATTACTCAAATTAACCAAGTATGTTAATTATCAAATTAATTGTTACTATCTTTATTAATATTAATTACCATGACTTATTACTAATTTCGAAAAATTAATCAATTAAATATTCAATAACCAAATATTAATTATCACCTATTTACTAATTCACTAAACTAAATTTAAACCCTAATTACATTTAAATGATAACAATATAATAACTAAACCGACCGTCCTATATTTTTTACCTCGTCGACGGCGGTGGGTGGCGGCGGCGGCGGCGGTGGGTGGCGGCGGCGGCAGGAAGTGATTTTAGAGATGTGTATTTACAAATTAGGTTCGAGGGACATTCGTGTAATTTTATTTGTTGAATTTAAATGATAGGGCGTTGAGTAGTAAAATCTAGGGCGTTTTATAGCAGTTCAGTTTGTAAGTCGGTTAGAATGGCCTAGAAATATATCATGTAATATTTTTATGGTTGTTGTGTAGTATAAATAGGGGAGGATTGTTTGGAGTTGGAGTGTGCAGCAGAGAAGTGAAGAGTGTGAGAGAAATAGAAAATAAAGAGTGAGTGGCGTGAGGTTGAGTGAAAGTGGTGTGAGTGTTGTGTAATAATATAAGTGTTGAGTGACTAAGTTGTAAAAGTGAGATATATTGTAATATAAGTTATTCAAGTTATAAAAGAGTGCAGTTTAGTCACTCAAAAACTCAACTTGTGATATTAGAGCCCAAGATTATGCTGAGTATACTCTGTGGTTGCAGCTAGTCTGATCTTCCATATCAGAAAAGTTATTCCTCGTATTTGTTATATTTTATTGCAGAGTGGTCGGTCTAGGACCGACGTACGAGTTATTTGGTTTGGAACCAAAGTTACGTCGAGGTGCCGCTAGTGCGTAGTCTGGGACTACGAAGCTAATTGGTCTGGGACCAAACTTATTTGGTTTTGAACCAAAGTTACGTCGAGGTGTCACTAGTGCGTAGTCCGGGACTATGGAGCTAATTGGTCTGGGACCAAACTTATTTGGTAGATCGGGAGTTATCACCAAATCACTATAGCAGATATGTCTACTTCATTTGATTACATTGAGAGGCTCAACGGTAACAACTATAGTATATGGAGTACTCTTATGGAGTTCTACCTGCGTGGACAAGATCTCTGAGAGATCGTTGACGGGAGCCAAACCACGCCACCTGACGACGCCGAAAGTCTGTAGAAGTGGAACGTGAAAGCCGGGAAGGCATTGTATGCGCTGTCAATCGTCATGAATGATTTGTTGTTGTCGCGAATCAAGAAAACTAAGACATCCATAGACGCGTGGCGCTTACTGGCGAAAGTGTTTGCTCGCACATATGACGCCAAGTTAGAAATTCAGGAGAATGAACAGATGTCAATCTCACAGCGAGATATGACAGTGAGTGAGTATTTCACAAATACAAAATCCTTATGTCAAGAAATCTCAAAGTTGGATCCTGAAAATCACACTAGCGGTACCAGGATGAAAAGGATTATTATCCATGGGTTATGTTCCGAGTTCAACGGACTTGTAATGGCGATCAGAGGAAGAGATAAAGAGCCAACGGTTGAAGAGCTGGAGAATGCATTAGCGAACTAAGAAGCTTTAGACAAACAGATGTCTGAAGTGAGAGTGACGGTGAAAGATGATGAAGAGGATGCGCTCTTTAGTAAGAAGAAGGGTGTTGGACACCAGAGGCGTGCGAGACAAAGAGGTGACGATGAACGAGAGAAAAATTGGTGAAGAAGACCCAAGAGTAAATGGGAACAAGAGAGAGTCAAGACGAGCTCATATGATGATAGAGATAAAGAAGAACGACAACGTAACAATGCATGTTTCGTTTGCGAAAAGAAAGGTCACTATGCTCGAGACTGCTGGCATAGGAAGACGATTGAAGCAAATGGTGCTACATCAAAGGTTGTTCATGAAGGATACTTAAGCGAAGAAGAGTTGGATTTTAAAGCTACTGTAGCCACTGCATAAATAATTGAGGAAATGTTGAGTGATGATGGATACATGACTGACGAAGAATGGGAGTAAGAAGCAATGGCCGCTTCAACTTAGATAATTGAAGAAGAAAGCGAGTGGGAAATTGACGATTCCCTAGTTGTGCAGGAAATCAATAAAAGAGGTTTAAAGTGGAGAAGAATACAAAAAAATATTTATATGTAATGTTGGACATCCAAGAAGACATCGTTAAGGAAGTATAAGCTGAAAAAGTGCCACCACACGACATGGAACAAGAGAGAAAAGTTGACAAGAATATCGGGGAGCATAATCAAGTTGAAACAAAGGTCCTTACGGAAGAGATTGCTAAAGAAGAAATTAAGGAAGCTTATGAAGATCCAATCAAAGATCATATGAAACTGCGAGGATTCGTGAAGATGAAAAATGTAAATAATAAATCCAAGAATTTAATATTAATTAATCAATTACCAATAGTTGCAAAAACCAGAGTGATCGGTGATCAAGTGGAAGAGAAAGAAGATCAAATTAAACAAGAAATTCTCGTGGAGAAGATATGAAAATATTATTCACAGAAAGCTCAACACAGTGAAGACATCGTATAAATTTTCGAAGAAGGAGGTTCGAGATAAGTATAAAAATAAAGTTCGATAAAGACGTACATCATGTTGTGACGAGGAGAAAAATAAAGAAGTCGAACTAAAAACTAGCGATAAATTTTCTTTAGAGAATTGTCGTTGAGGGGGAAGTGTTGAGAATCAACTCCACTTCTCTAGAGTTCTTTAAATAAAAATCTGCATTATGATATGATAAAATAAAATAATAAAAATAATGTAAGCCTTTTGTGTAAATCGGTTAGAATGGCCAAGAATTCTCAACAAATATATATACAAAAATAAGCATAATGTTATTTACAATTCGTCTTTTAATTCATACCGTCTATAAAAAGATTAAAATACCCTTAATTAAAAAATTATTTTGTACAATTCGTTTTTACTAACACAATATATTTTTACTTTGTACAGTCTGTTTTTACTTCACGCAATTTTTTTTACTAATTACAATTCTATTTAATATTTTTATTTATAATTTACAAAATAAAAGTTTAAAAGAAATACTTATTTTTATCGAATATACCGAAGATATATATATATATTATTTATCTATAATGTTTGTAAATATTTTTTAAGAATATGTTAATTTTTTTAAGAGTACTTAGTAAGTAATATTTATTTAGTTCCATTTTTTATTTATAACTTATAGAATATTTATTTATAGAACAAGGAGTGAAATTAATAAAAACGGACTGCACGAAATTAAAACGAATTACATAAAGTAAAAATGGATTGTGTTTGTAATATTTTCATTAAGGGTATAATAGTCCATTTACGGTACAATACGAACTGCACAAAGTAAAATACGGAATATATATAACATCACCCAAAAATAATTTCAAAAGTTTGCCACATAAGCTATTGAAAGGCTGTCCTTACATCTAAAAAGAGTTTCTTTTCCAAAAACTTTTTTTCTTCACAAACCACTTATTATTACAAAAAATTAACCTTATTAATTGTTTTAATCTCTTATTTTGCTTCTCCCTTTTAATTATTTTTTCTTCCATAACATTTTGCGTGTTACTCAACAGAAATTGGGGCGTTCACAAAAGTTGTTTGTTATAATTTTTTGAGTCCAATGATATCAATTTTATTTCATTTTACCGATCTTTCAAGGAAAAAATTCATCTAATATTGAATGCTATAACGCTATGCCGAAGATAACCAACCTACACATCACATTAAATAATCTCAAGCATATTCAATCACACGCTACCATAATAAACGAAGCAAATATGCATTTCATTCAAAATCACAACTCGCTGTAAAGTATAGAAAACATCTTAAATCAACCTAATATATGACAGCTACCGCAAAAGTGGGCAAAAATAGTTCAATTATCAGGCATATGAGGTTACATTTTACAAGATTATTTCAACAAGACAATTTAAATTAGATTTTCGTAAGTTAATCTGGTTATGATTCATTATCTCTAGACCTATTCGGAACCTTAATCGGGTTACATTGGTTTGAATTGGACAAATCTATCATGCCTAAGCATATTCCATATAACATGATCCTTCTTTCAAGATTCTTTTAGTGAGAACTATGTTGGTTTGAATTGGACATATCTAAAACCTAAACATAGTCCATATAACATGATCCTGCTTTCAAGATTCTTTTAGTGAGAAAAATTCAAAATACTAATAGGTTTTGGTCGGATTGGACATAGTGATCAAATCTAAGCATAACTAAGAACATGATTCTTCTTTTAATAATTTTTTAGTGGGACAGTCGAGGTTAGATTTTTGTAAGTTAATCAGGTTAGAGTCATTATCTAATGACAAATTTAAAACACTACTTTGGTTGAGTCACCTAAATTGTACATATCCATCAAATATAAAATCATATAACATGATCCTTCATTCAAGATTATTTTAATGGGTCGACTGAGGATACATTTTCTAAGATAATTACGTTACGAGTCATTATCTCTTGACCGATTTAGAACAAAAATCGGGTTGACTCGATTTCAATTCGACATATCCATCAAACCTAAGGAGTTCATATAACATGATTTCCTTTCAAGATTCTTTTAACGCGCCAGTTGAGGTTACAATTTTGATTATGCTCAGCTATTCGTTAAAACAGTTTATTGTTTCCTAATGCTTCTCCAACTCAGTACATGCGTGAAAAATATGTAATATGAATATATGTCATTATGATATATGAGCATGAATACTTGGTCAAGGGATGGAAATTAATGCTCATGTAATTTTCAATTTTAGATATTTTAGATATAGTCGTAAAAAACTTCCATTATAAGTTGTCCTTCTTTTCATTAACAAATTATTTGGTTGGAATTCTTGGTTAAAAGGTATTCTTCTGTCATGAATATAATTGAGGATTTGTGGATAGAATTTGAGTTAATCTCACCAGGTAGAGAAGTTGCAATATGATATGGTGTTGTCTTTTTTCTGACATGGTGTTTGTCTTTGGAACATACACTTTGCTTCCTTACTGAATATTTTAGTGTTTATTGAATTTTGTAGTTCTTATTGTCCGTGTTTTTGTTAATTTTTCTTTAGTTGTTACTCAATCAATGATTTTTCTGATATTTATTCACTTTGATATTTTAGAATAGTTCTTTTTTGGTTGCATGAATAGTAGTTTAATAGATTTTATTTCATTATTATTAAATTTGTTACTAATGAAATTTATATCTACATTATCACTTAAAATACATTAAAAACTACGACAATCAGTCAATTAAAATTTAAAATTTCCCACAACATATACAATATTCAATTCGACTAACAGGCCGAAACAAATGCTACTAAGAATTATATAAATAAGAAGTTGCTATGTTCCTAGACATGATCACATGTGCGAGTTGTGTAGAAAGAATTCAATCAAAAATGGTCAAAAAGATTATTGTCACTTGCTTCTGGATTGCGAGAGCAAGGCTATAACAAGAGTAACTGTGACTGGGAGACAACGAGTAGTTTGGTCTCAGCGGTGATTAGTTGGGTTGGTTAACCGGTTATTTTGGGATTATTGTAATTGTTAGATTTGTTACTTTGAGGTTGTTCAGGGGCTACGAGGTAATCGTAGGTTATTCAGATATTTTATTATTCGATATAATAAAATAACTTGGAATGTAATCATTCTTTAAATGTGAAGTAGATTAAATTTTCGATACCACATTAAAATTGGTATGCTTGTACGTTAATTTGGATTTACTCTCATTATATTTGAACACTAAAACTTAGTTCATATTTCATCATTATCAACTATTCGTCTTATTTTTATGTATTTATTTTACATTAGGCCAATCGATTATAAACCTATATAAAAAATGTTTATAATAGCTATACCTTTTTAGAGTTAAATAACAATTATTTGAATTATTTCAACTTGAAAGTTGTTTGTTAGTGATTTACAAAATTTAAGTATTTAAAATATGATAGAATTTCAAAATTTTACTTCTTAAAGTTTAGAATTTCCCATTTATGTTTATAATTGAAACCATTAAGAATAATACGGTATGAACATTACTATTCAAAAACCCATTTTTAGGGTGATAACCATTTGAACCCGAGTTTATAACATGTGGAAAATAGATAACAACGATCCATAAACGTAACAAACCGTTACCATGTCTATGACATGACAGATTTTTAATAAATATTTCATCAACTTTTTCAAAAAATAACTAGCTGGCCTAAATTTATTACAAACTATATCTAATTAAGTTTATTAATCAAATAATTTTTCTTATATATATTATTATCGAGTCTAAGTGATAAATTAATTAAACATTTAATATCTTTTTCTAAATATTTTATTGTTGTTAAAAATTAAAAATTAACATAAAAATAATAAAATTATCAGAATTAATCATTTTCTATCCTTAGTACTAAAATAAAAAAGAATTGCTTCTACCAAAAAGGGGTCCATAAGTACGATTCACGCAGTTTATATAGCTATATGCGATTTGACTGACCTGCCCCACCAAGACATTTGAACGTTTAAACACAACTACTGGATTTTTTATTCATATATAAACTTATGCTACATTAGTTGGCCATTTAATGTTTTGATTTTAGATGGATAAACTTAAGGTTATTTTTATAAATTTATTATTTGAAATTTAAATCCTTCAATGATAGAAGTGATTTATTGAGAATATTCATCGAGATCCATTTATCAAAATAAGAATATATTGTCAAATATGCTAAGTGTGCATGAAATAAAATTAATCAAAGTTGTGGTATATAGTTAGACTAGATTATCCACGGTATGTTGGTCGAGTGAGTTAAAATACACATGATCCCCAACCACACATACCACTTTTCATGTTTAATTATATTTTAAAATTATCTCGTCAACTCAGATTTTACCTTCTTCAATCCGGGTTGGAATCAGACAGATACATTTATAAGACTAAGCCCTGCCACGGGCTGGCAAAACACTATTATTAATTAAGTATATATATTATCAAAACCAACTCATATCCAAACCCATTAAATACTTTAATTAAACCGTGGGTTTTATATTTAACGGTAAGGAATGATTAATTATTATGTAAATTGAGATTTATGCTTAGATTACTTTAAAAATGTAATATCCGACTTAATCTACCCATATACAAAGCTACTTAACGAGACTTAGAAAGGAAAGAGGGGCCAGACCATAGGTTAGGGTTATTGTAAGAATCTAAAAATAATTGGTAGAAATCTACCACATCGAGATTAAAACAGCTCTTTGCACCTGCTATGATGGCTCCAACATCTACCGTTGCACAAACTCTCAGGAGATTAGTTTTGAGATCAATTAGTTCATACCAACTTCTCTATCTGATACTTTGAAGCCGAAATTTTAAAGTCTCAAAATTAAAGAGGTCATATGTTGAAGGACCGCCATACACATGTTAATGGGCAGCCCTGGCAGTTCTCCCAACGTGGTATATGGTGAATGAATACCATATGTAAGGATGCCAGTTTGTATTCGACATTCACTGAGGATCAAGACCATCCTGACATCTGGAGAAGTATTATAATCAAACAATCGACTTTTGTACAATCCGTATAGATAAAGTAATTGCCAAGATGCCAATTCGAGATCGCAGACAACACCCTATGGATCACCATCATTTCCAAAAAGACTAAAGGATTCGTGAAAAATGATCAGTCCGAAAGTCGTGATAATTAAACCACCGGCATAACATAAAAAACATAACCAGAATGACCGTGCCATAGCCGTGGTTGGTTGTGGTTAAAAAAAGCACTCTGTTGTAAAAATTACACGAGTTGGGTAGGTATCCCGCTATAACATTAAAAAAAGGTCGTCACCGAAAACAGAGTGAAGACTGAAGAGTAGAAATTTATGTCCAGAAGAAACCAAATTCTGATTTCCGCGTCAAAAAAGACAGAGATGCCAAATTTGGGGGGGGGGGGGCGGGGGACCCAAAGCTCACTTCCTCCACTCCCCACAAAATAAAGATAAAGATAACAAGACGGGACCCACCTTCACCATCCAACCCTAAATTAATAAATTACTACTGCATTAAGGATTAAGGCAAGGAAGACTAGTGCTGCTTCACTTCCCTACATTTCCACTTGCAAAACAGCTGTCTGTGGGAGTACGTTGTACCCCGGAAAGGCTTCAGTTAGTTCACAACTATCCAATACGAATATATGTTTTTTTTATGCTGGGGTATTTTGTGTTTGTTTTGGGAAATTTGTATGTGTTTTTAATGTTGATTTGATGTGTTTTTTCACAAATGAAAAGGATGAGAGAAAGTTATAAAGTATTTTGACTCTAGAAAGCGTACGTTTGTATTTGTTATATACATATTGAATATTAATATTTATTAATTCATATGTTAAGTATCAATACATTCATTCGTTCATATCCGAAAAGTACATAAAAGATGTTCATATCCGGTAAACATACGAGAGAATATTAAAAAATAAAAACAAATATTATAAGTACCTTAACCACTCGAATCTTTCTTTTTCTAATTTAAAATTTTCAGATTCAAATTTTCTTCCATTTTTCTTTCTAGTTTTCCACATTTTCTCTCTCAATTTTTGAATATATGTGAGATCTGAGTTCGTTTTTTTGCTCTTCAAGATGGATCTTAGCATTATCAAGATAGATTTTCAAGAAAAACACTAGAAGAGTGTAAACAAACCTCGAAAATGTGGGTTATCTCCATTTTTTGCTCTTATTTTTGCTTCGAGTTCTTATGGTTTTGTTTGATCTGAGTTTTTCTCTCTCGATTTCTTTGAATGGATGATCGATTTAGGTTCGTTTTGACGGATCTTTGCATGAAGAAACACAAATTTCGGAAAGGTAAGTGAGCTCTCTTTTAACCTCGTGTTCTTCGCGTTCTTGTGGATTTCATTGTTCTAGATTTTTTTATGTTTTTCATTATGTTCTTTGTTAAATTTTTATGGGTTTTTTGTGTCTGATACAAGCGTTTTGTTCACGTCCCCGGGACGAACATAAATCGTGGTGGTACGTTTGTTTCACTGCCTCATACGAATGTTTTGTTCACATCACCTAGAAGAATGCATGACGTGGTAATTCATTTGTTTTCACTTGCCGCTACGGACATTGTGTTCACGACCCATTGGGATGAACGTAGGCGTTGGTGATACGTTTTTTCACTGTCTCATACGAACGTATAGATATTTGTGAGTTTGTTTATATATATCTTATGGTTCTTCGTGTTCTTCATGTCTCTTGTGTTCTTGATGAATTCACAAGAAATTATTGA
Organism: Linum usitatissimum; assembly: GCA_030674075.2. Taxonomy (NCBI): domain Eukaryota; kingdom Viridiplantae; phylum Streptophyta; class Magnoliopsida; order Malpighiales; family Linaceae; genus Linum; species Linum usitatissimum. The sequence continues at coordinate 87,333 of JAUJYP020000368.1, read as the reverse complement.
TAAAACACGAACATATAGATTGTTCATACTTTTATATGTGTTATATATGTTTATAGATACGAATGTATGATTATATTAATAAGTTCGTATGTTTCGCTCATACGAACCTACGAACTCATTAAAATGTTCGTGTGTTTGAGTTCTTCATCCCCTTTATGTTCTTGAAGAACTCCTACATTTGTACCGATAAAACTTACAAACCTAATGAGTTTATATCTAACAAGGTTTTATGTTTCTTTCCATGTTGCGTGAGTACCCAATAAAGACGACGTGTTGCGTTTAGAGAATTTTAAATGGTTGTTTTGATGAATGTACAAGTTGTATTTACGAATTTATAACTTGATGTATCAATTTTAATGACATTTTATTGTTTCATCTTGTTATATTCATATATGGAATATGTATATTATTTTAGAATGTATAAATTTAAGGAAAATTCATACGTTCGTGTCAACAATCTATACTTTTGTTAGTTTTATCAGTACAAGACATATTAAATAATCCTAATATACGAAAATGATAAGGAATAATTGAAAACATAAATAACATGAACTTTCATATGAATAACACGAACTTCCGTATGAACTGCGAATTCATATGCTCGTACATTTTGTATGGATAACACGAACTTCCATATAATACAACATACACATTTGTACATATACTTTCCTACGATCTATACGTTCGTTTACTTCATCAAAACATTGGCATGGATAATACGTAATTTTCATATGATTAACACTAACTTTTGCATATATACGTTCATCCTTTTCAAAATTACGTTCGTATGTATTATACGATCTTTCGTATGGATAACACGAACTTTCGTATAGCACATACAAACTTCCGAATGAATACAAAGTACAAAATTATTCATTTAATTTTTACTTAAAAAATCATCAAGACTGATCTTTTTGGATTCATCTTTTGAATAACCAACATTTTGGTGGAAAAATTAGTGAAATTAGATTAAAGATATAATACTTAAGTGAATTTAATTGTAAAAACTAAAAGAGTGAAAATTAAGATTTGTTTATTAATTAAATCTAACACCATTTGTCTCTCTCATCAACATTTCCACCACCATACCCAAACTACCCCTAAGAGCCTGAAACATGCAAACGTGTACTTCACGGCTCCAGTTTTTCATTAAATGACATGCTCACTGTGATTGGTTTCAGCCCCAATTTCAGCCTAAAATGACTTCTGCCGCTGATTTTTTTGATAAAGCAGCTAGCAACTCCAAACACCTTCATTTCCCTTTTAATAGTTACCCCAACCAAAATGGCTAAACAACCAATAATTTAGTCTTTATGAGGCATCCTATAGACGAAATTCAATGATCTATATTGTGTCTGAAATCCAAATTTGATCTGACAGTGAGGATAAAATCGAAGGTATGGTGAAGAAAATTCTAAAAAAAATAAATTTAAAATTCAAACTTACTCTTTATTACTTTATTCCAATTTAATTTTCAGAATCAAATAATCATTCTCTCTCATCTTCTTCTCCAACTCCTCTTTTCTCTCTTTTCTCTCTTCTTTTTCTAACAATTTCTCCGTCGAAACTCGAAATCCTTCCTCCATCTCGTACTAGTTGTAGTCATCTCCGATAAGAACTTCTAGCTTCTCCTTTTCTGTTGTTATATCTTTTTGCTTATGTTCCTATTTTTATTTTTTTGTTTGCTTATGTTCCTAACTTTTCCTTCACCATCTTCAGGTAAAAATCACAAGATCTGATGGGGTATTTATTCTTCATGTTGGACAGAAAATGTTTTCAAAACCAGATTGGGTCGTATTCTATTTTGAAGATCAAATCTCTATTGATATAGTCTAAATCTAAAAATAAAGCACTAAAGTTTGAGATGTTAGTTTAAATCTAGAACGAAAAATACTAAAGTTTGAGACGATCGTTCAAATTCAGAACGAAAAGTACTAAAGTTTGAGATGTTGGTGGATCGAATATGCTTCAGTTATGATTTAATAAGGTGAGTAGCTACTTTGCGTCTCTATTAGCCTCTTCGTTTTATTTCGGATCACCTAATATTTTCGACTGTGTTTTGGTGGGAGGCAGATATGGGTTGCAAAGGTTATATATATATATATGTCTTGAAAGCAAATTGATGAAGAGGCCATGATGATTATCTAAAGCAACTGCCGGTTATGAAGATTATTTAGTTTTCTCGTTTTGATATTTATTATGCGTATAATAATCTTCTTGTTATGAATATTATAATTATGTGTATGAATGCCCATTTGTAACTCCTACCTTTGTAACTTCTATACATTGAACATGAAAATGAATATCCTATTTAAGTGTAGTTATACTAGTGATGTATAGGTTATGAATTCTAGAGCCTATAAATAGTGCTCTCTCTTGTACCATTTTCACACCTTAATAAGAAAGTACTTCTCCTCCCATGTTCTTGTTCTCTTTTGTTCTTAGTTTTATAACACGTTATCAGCACGAAGTTACGCCGTCGAGCAATCTCTTGTAATCATACAATGAGAGATTACTTTTAATCGTGAGATAAGCGGTGCACGCGGAACAATACAATTCCGCCCGCCATATGGCTAGTAAGATTTACGCTTTTGATGCCCGTGATATGGCCAATGAGATTTATGCTCTTGATGTCCACGATATGGCTAATGAGATTTACACTCATGATACTCGCGTTTTGAAAATTTATTATTTGCCTATTTGGTATATGCGTGGGTTGCGGTTACTTTCGGGTGCATGAAATTTGCATAATACATGCTGGCGTTATTGTTCATTTTTCTATAATATTTCTCATACTTATTTTCAACAATCGGAGTCATTGTTCTTTATCATCATGCACATCAATCACTTACATTACTACTAGTTTAATATAATTTAATTTCCTATTTATGGGTTGCTTACTATTTGAATAGTATGGCCGAATAATTCTTCATTGATTTCTACTTTATTGTCTGCTTTATGTTTTTATTTTCTTTATATGACCTTATTATTAAATTTATGACCTTACTATATTTTTTTTAATATGAGTTAACATTTTCTTCCTTACAATCATAATTATTCACTTGTTGTGACTTTTCAAATTTATGACTATATTATATTGATATTTATGTTATCAAATAGCCGTTATACTTATTATTAGTTAATGGTTTATTACTAATTTTATATGAGTTTATTATCAAGTTAATGATATTTTATTTATTTCTTATAATATATTGAATATTTTGTAATTTGAGCCCCTCCATGTTTCGGGCAAGCTTCACCATTCATTGGCATTGGAAGCTAAAATTCATTTATAATGGTATTCGTGAAACCATCAAACACGATAATAAAACATCTTCTCAAGATAAAGCCATAGCTTTAATCTTATTCGCCATAATCTTCATGAATGGTTGACAAAAATGAGCAACGACTCATGTATCTTGTGGCGTAATGTCAAAGCCATGTATGACCACCTCAAGTGGCAAATTTTCTTAAAGTGTGATACGATTAAAGTACCAAGAGACAAATATTCCAAGGAAAAGATCGAATATCTTATATGTCTCAAATGTTTGGTGGTCCAATGAGACACCATATCACTCCATGAAGTGAATTATTATATTCATATATCCACAAAGTGACAAATATATACATACATACATTCCCACAAGTGTAAACACCAATACACGATTGTGGAGGAAAAGATCTATTATTTGGTATGGTCATGAATTTTGAGAAATACATCTTTTATATGAAAGAGAGTTGTAAATTGATGTTGAACAATTTCAATCACATAAAAGGGGATACATCCATCAATTTTATTTTGATGATCATATACAAATGATATTGCTTCATAAGCCATCAAATGTGCAAAGACTTATTTGTTACATTTTTTTTTAGCACATGGAACAAGTTATTATTGTTGTTTCTATATGGAACCTTTTCCTTGGTGGTTGTACATTTATATTGTGAAGATTATTCATCCCATAATTGGTGACATGGATGGTTAAGACGACTATGATGGAGTATCTCTATTTATCATTTGCGCTATTCATCATTCTCTTGCAAAATGAGTATTGCCATGATGAGAAACGACATAATACATTGTGATATATAACTCATCGATAGTGCACCATATAACGAGTAGTACAAAATCACTCAGAAGCTTTAGTAGAGCTATTACATTATTCAAGAAGGAACAAGATCCTTTTGATTTATATATTGATGATCACAAGGGAGAGGAACGATAATGTGGTATATGACCATGAAACTATTAAATGTTGTCCTCCAATTTGTACCAGACATATGTGATCATGATTGAGATACATATCAATGTACACTATAAGTTTACTCGTTATGACAAGTATTATCTGACATAACCGGTGTGACCATCCCGGTTCAATCATAATGTGAATCGATATGTACCTCTATGGATAATGTTGTGCACAGAGTTCTCAACTTGGGTATTCTAAAGAAATGATTCTTAAGGTTATAGGGATTTAAGTAGTCCTTGTGACTCTCTTACTTCCTGGGAACACGAACGATTTTCTCGTTCGTCAACAAGGTTTCGTTTCTAGGAAAGCATTTTCACCTTTTCGTTACCCATTGTTGGGTGAATCTCCAACACAACGAACTCATTTTTGGGTTGCTTATTCTTAAATAGAGTTGATTGTTTGGATAATAATCAACTAAAGTAAGATAATTTATCTTATACAAACAACAAAACAAAGGGTGATGTGTGTGGATCCATACACTCAACATGTGGATCAATTATTTTAATTGATGTATCAACTAGAAGGTCACATGTATATATGAAAGCAAACTAGAATTTGCGAGATTGCTAGTTCAACCATTTTGGTTATGAGCATATTTTCATGATTATCCAATAACGAAAAATGTGTCATTGAGACGAACATTTTCCATTTATATTATTGTGAACATGTCATTTACATGAACAACACAAATTCGCATTACGCCAAGAAATTATTATGAATTCCTCCATTATATGTGGTTTTTGGGTCAAAACCTTATACTTCCCATCATTGGATATATGGATGTGATAAATTGCTCCATCACAATTTATTAGGATGAGTTCTCAATGATGATTTGGAAATTATGTTGATTACGAGTTCATCGATGGTAAAATATTTACATCGTTGTCATGAAATTTTGATGACTCGTTTGGAGGTTTATCATTCATATAATCATAATTCTCAATATTATGTGAAGAAAATCAAAGGTTGGCACAGAGATTAGATGAATAATCATTATATCATTTTGATCCTCGCACTAAACAATGTGAACGTGAAGTTCGAAAAATATATAATTCATCATTTGCCAGACACTTTATCGACCTAAACAGAGTAAAACTCTCATGTGCCAACTCGCAATGCTCCAGTGAAAATGATGTTGACATTGGGCAATCTAACATCACAACTGAGTCTAAAACCCGTATAAAGCATGATAGACCACACGATTCCAAAGAAAAAATTTCCTCAAAAGTGAAATGGAGCTATAGATCCGGATGGTCAAATTGAGGTTAAGATTATTTAAGCAAACACCACCAAGAGAAACAAATAATGTGCTCAAGAAGAGTCTCGAATACCGAAAGATATGAATATATATCTCAATTATCTATATCTTGGATGGAAAATATTGGAACCCCAATGAAGTCAACGTCAATGAAATTTTTGCGTATAGTGCAACGCTAAATATGATAGTTGAAAATGAGGATCGTGAGCCAAAATGCATGCAAAGAAAGAAATGATTGGCTGAAAATTTTTCAATTGAGGCAAAACTAAATTCCCAAGAAAAATGAAAAGTTTTAAGACATAAAGTCTATATATGAAGATGCCAAGCAAATGAGACACATGCTTATCTCATTATAAGTCTTATGAGACATCTCATTTTGAAAGGTTGTATCCAACAAACCTATAATATTTTAATTATAAGAAAATATATTCTCATGTGGTGGTTGCAATTACTTTTCATTATTCGATTAGTCTGGCAATTTATGAAGGGAAAGAGTTTGCCCCTAATGGATATCCTTGCAACCTATATGTATGGTTTGCATAATTAGAATACACATGTGTATATGAAATTCCCTCGAGGATTTATTTTGCTATAAGTAAACAATTCAAGTTCGCGTGAACGATATTCAATTATATCCAATTGACGTCATATGAATTGAAAGATTGCGAGACATGATACATTTAGCATATCATACATTTCTTTATGCATATAATTTCTTCTTCATTTCAAGTTGATTTTTTGAAAAATCATCTTTGTCATATTTTATGGTTTCAAAATTCTTACCAAAATTTTCTTAATTTAATTTTATATTTTAAAATGTGTTTCATTTATTTTGACATAATTGGATGTGATCATCTTTTGTTACATAGATGACATACACTTTATTGAGACTCCTAAAGAGTTTCTCAAAGCAATCAAATATTGATTAGCTAGAGTTCGAGATGGAAGATGTGGAAGATTACCACTAACTTGCCAACTGTGCATCTCTCTCGAACATGATTTTCGTATATCATCAATGATATACTAATTATATCCAACAAAAAGTTATATGGATATGACATGGCTATCGTTGCTCGGATGGTAGTCAGATCACTATGTGACTCTATGTCGAGTTTAATCGACCTTTATTATAACACAAGATGTACTCGGTTTTGAAGTAGTAATCTTGGTCATATTTGTGTTGGTTGACCATAAATTGGTCTCATGTGATAATTTTACCACTCGGTGGGCTGTGAAACCAACTTATAAAGCTACACCACCATTTCAAGATCTAATCCTATAAATCATGCATGATATTTCTTTTGCATATATCCTTGAGTTGCAAGAAAATGTTGCAACGTGATGTGATGATTATATACTCTTTTTCCTTCACTAGGTTTTTATCCCATAGGGTTTTCCTAGTAAGGTTTTAATGAGGCATATTTTCATCAAATGGTCATCCAAGGGGAGCGTATTATAAATATTGATTATGTATGACCATTGATCATATTACATGCATACATTAGATTCAAAATCTCCAATGAGTTGGAAGAATATTTTCATGAGTTGACATACTCTATAAACAAGTGCGCTTAAACGATAATTTGGTTGATTTAATCACCAAGGCTCTCCATACATCAATTTTGGAGAAGTTATTACAACAATTATAGTTCGACGAATGAAGGATCTTAATTGATTTCATGATGAGGGGAAGTCAATACGCACTGCACTCTTTTTTCCTTAACTATGGTTTTTCCCATTGGGTTTTCCTTGTAAGGTTTTTAATGAGGCAGTATCAAAAGCGTATTCGAAGAATAATGAATATTTTTAACTAATGGTCATTCAAGGGGGAGTGTTATGAATATTATAATTATGTGTATGAATGCCCATTTGTAACTCCTACCTTTGTAACTTCTATACATTGAACATGAAAATGAATATCCTATTTAAGTGTAGTTATACTAGTGATGTATAGGTTATGAATTCTAGAGCCTATAAATAGTGCTCTCTCTTGTACCATTTTCACACCTCAATAAGAAAGTACTTCTCCTCCCATGTTCTTGTTCTCTTTTGTTCTTAGTTTTATAACACTTCTTTCTTTGTAATCAATTTGGTATTCTTCTTCATGTAATGATTGTCCCTTCTTATTTGGTTTGTTTTTTTTTTGTTTTTAGATGTTGCTGTTACTTTTATAATAATGGTTATGTAATCAAGCCTGTTTAATTTTATTATGGAATAAAGATTTTTATTGTTATATCTTAATCTAATGTTTTGATTTATAATACATATGTATTTTATATAGTCGTAGGATAAATATATCAATGATATAGTACACTTAAAGAGCACATAATAGACTCATAAAGTGAATATAACAGTTAAGTACATAATTTTATCATAATGTGAACATAACAGTGACATAATTCACATATAAATGTGACAAAATAATGAATTAACAGACTCATAAAATGAACATAACAGTGACATAAAATGTTTGTAAACCAAGCGTAAAAGATGCACAACAAACTCAAAACATAGACAGAACAGAGACATAAAAAGACTCACAACAGTAATAATATTAGGTTACATAACATAATAGCCCCAAACGAATGGTCTACTCGTAAAAATTTATATATAATCGTAATATAATTATTCTGTAACAGTTACCCCATCATTAGCATAAAAATTGTATAAACATATTAGTTATGATATATGTGACATTATAATAAAATAACAAAATATATCAAGATTGATCTCATTAGACTAAATAAATTAAAATAAACAACATTTGTAAAGTGAAAATTATATTTTAAGCATATATAGTTATAATCATTTAATTAAAATTAGGGGATAAATGAAAAAATGAATATATGCTATAGAATTTTTTTTTTCCATTTCCCCTCAATTTTGGTTTCCAGATTTGCTCTTAAACTATGCTAGCTCATTTAATTTATTTTGAGCCATCAAATCCAATTTATTTAAAAAAATCAATTTATTCGTCAGTTATTAAGGGTTTGTTGTCTATTTTCGAGTAGGGTTTGTTCTCCCTTTGAGTAGGGTTTTGTTTCTATCCTCGAGTGGGATTTTTTTAGCTTCTTCTTCCACGATGACAACTCTGTTTTCCCGACGACCCTCCACAATCCCGCTAATAGAACGCAAGGAAGTTTACAATAAGAAATCGTTGAAATCAACGAAGAATGGAGGCCATGCTCCAACAATCATAGTACAGGCGGGTCAGCTTGAGGCGACCCGCCCAACTACGTAAAATTTTTTGGATCGATCAAGAAGCCGGCTACCCCTTGTTGGTTAGTTGTTTTTATTTCTCTGTCATTTCATTGTAGTGGAATTTTTTTTAAATGTTTTGCTTGTGTCTGTGTTATGTTATGCAGTCAGAGTAGTGCTAGTCGAGTGTCGTTTTTTTTTCTTTCATCGAATTTAGAGTCGATTTTGATCGGAGAAGTTAAAAATGCAAAACAAAACATCTACAATAATTACTTACTTTCCCCTTACAACCTATCTTGAAAAGCACCTTTTCATAACACCATTATATTCACTTATACATTTATTTTGTCAATGAATGATAATGTATTTAATTTGTAAAAAAAAAATCAATTTATCCAACCAACCTAAATTTATTGGATCCACTATATATCCATCTCTTGGATGAATAGCCGAACTGCTTCACTACACCACTTTAACCCATTCTAGCTTTAAGCTAAACATTATAACCAATTTCCATTCTTTCTCCACTTAACCCAGAAAAGGCGTTGGCTTTGCCTTCTCCTTCCCCTAATCCCACAAACCAGCACCTGGGTTTTCTTTTCTCCCTTAAAAGGGAAAAAGAAAAGAAAGATAAAACAAAAGAAAAGAGGGAAGAATTGGAAGGCTAATAAAGTGGATGCTGCTAGGTAGAGAGTAGAGGAAAGGCCATTGCTTTCCCCCTAACTCTCTCATTTTGCTTCTTTCCCCCTAACTCTCTCATTTTGCTTCTTTCCCTTTGTTAAGGCTGCTATTTGGTAATGATGTCAATGGAGAAGCTAACTACAATGTCCACCAATACTAATAATTTGTTCATGCTTTCATTCTTCCTTCTTGGGCTGTGCATTTGTTCTTCTTCTCCTTCTGTATCTGCTTCCGTGTCCTATGATTCAAAGGCTGTTGTCATCAATGGGCAGAGAAGGATTCTCATTTCTGGATCCATTCATTACCCAAGAAGCACTCCCGAGGTACTTGTTTTTCCTTCTACTGAAGCTTCTTTTCAATGGGAGAACAAACCTCTTCAAGTTTCCTCCAGTATGTATGCTATCCACATTTGAAAGTGAAATGGTTTATTGGAGTTCTGATTTGGGGTGGGTTTATTTGGCTATGGGCAGATGTGGCCAGATCTCATTCAAAAAGCCCAAGAAGGAGGTCTGGATGTCATCCAGACGTACGTTTTCTGGAATGGGCACGAACCATCTCCTGGACAAGTAATTTGCAGATACAGTGATTGATGTTTTATATTATTTTTTCTTACTTTTCCTGTTTTTGCTTATGTTTTCAGCTACCTCTAGTAGTATAATGGTACCTGTTTCTTTTTATTTTCTCAATGCCTTTTGTTTTTTTTGGAATCTGTGCAGTATTATTTTGAGGGCAACTATGATCTAGTCAAGTTTATTAAGCTGGTGAAGGAGGCTGGTCTTTATGTTCATCTTAGGCTTGGACCTTATATCTGTGCTGAGTGGAACTTTGGGTATATTACGCCAATTGCTCCCACTGTTTTGACTCCCCACGTATTTGGAGATTCATTGGTGATGAACTTCTGGAAATATATGACGGAAGCCCTCTTTTTTTTTGGCAGGGGATTCCCAGTTTGGCTCAAGTACATTCCTGGCATCAGTTTTAGAACCGACAATGGCCCTTTCAAGGTTAGGCGTTTTCTGGATGTTTCCTCGCCAACTTCGATTTGATGTTGTTTTACAGTTATTCAATGAAACAAAGTCTCCATCTTGACATTTGCACTTGCTCTTTTTCTTTTTCTTGGAAGGCTGAAATGCAAAAATTTACTACAAAGATTGTCAATATGATGAAGGCAGAGAGGTTATTTGAGACCCAAGGGGGTCCAATTATTTTGTCCCAGGTACCCTAAGTTTCTAATCTTTTTTGTCTTTCCTATATTTTGGTTGATCTTTGTTTGACTAAATCAAAGCTTCTTTCTGTCGTCTATCTTGATTTGTTGACAGATTGAGAATGAATATGGACCCATGGAATATGAACTTGGCGAGCCTGGTAAAGCTTACACAAAATGGGCAGCAGATATGGCGGTGGATCTTGGAACCGGTGTACCATGGATTATGTGCAAGCAAGATGATGCCCCAGACCCTATTGTTAGTCTGAATCAACTTCTCATAACTTTCGTGTTTCTTTCAGCAAACATTTCTAAACATTTTAACCCTTTTTTGTCGTAATACTCATTTATCAGTTCTATATGACCCTCATGTTATGTTCCCTCAGTTGCTTAATGGGGTTGCAATAAACAAAGATCTGTCTTTTTTTGGAATATTGTTCTTCATTGCACATGGCTCATCTTTGGATCCTATGTGTTGCACTTTGCCTTCCATGGTTTCCCCCCTTTTCCTCTTAGATATATATTCTGGCTTCCCATTTGGGTTGAGACTACTATATCTGCACATGCACGCTTTTTTAGTATAGATAAACGTCTCTTTTTGTTTTTTGTAATATATTAGCTTAATGTTTATTTCTTTCTTCTATTTTGTATGGTTGAGAAGTTATGTATTCGCCAGTCTCAATTGTTCGTATGGAAGCCAACATTTTCAGCTAATCAATTGGTTTCCTGGTTTCTTGTTTGCTCCAGTGACCCTTAACCTATCATCCTATGCCATTTTGCTCAACAGATTAATACTTGTAATGGCTTCTACTGCGACTACTTCTCCCCAAACAAAGAATACAAGCCAAAGATGTGGACGGAAGCCTGGACTGGCTGGTAAAACCCCATGCTTTCATGCCTTTAAGTGTCTGCCTTGTTCACTGGAGGATCTGTGGTAGCATGGATAAAAAACATAGTATATGCCAAAGAATTTCACCTTTTAATATTCCTTATATTGCTTGCCTACAGGTTTACAGAATTTGGTGGAGCAGTTCCCTATCGACCCGCAGAGGACATGGCTTTTGGGGTTGCAAGGTTTATACAGAAAGGAGGTTCATTCATCAATTACTATATGGTAACGCCAAAATAAAAACAAATATACACCTTACTGTGTACGGTAACTTATTTCTTGGTTGAGTTGAACCAAACTTATATGTTTGATTTGTGTGCTTCAGTATCACGGAGGGACTAATTTTGGCCGAACTGCTGGTGGCCCTTTCATTGCAACAAGCTATGATTATGATGCTCCTCTCGACGAATATGGTACAAATGAATGCTGTTTCATATGCCTTCTCAAGCATATTGGCATTGTCCTTTCTAATGCTTGTATTTGTCCTCCTTGTCATGTATTCATATATCATTGTGCACATTTTTTTATTCTTTAGCAAGGTCCATTCATATTGATAATAGGCATTCCCTAGGGTGACTTGAATTAACTCAAAGTAAGGTGACTTTAAGTTAGTGACCTGCAATAGCAGGTTTAGCAAGTTACATTACGTAAAGAACAACTGTCGTTACGTAACGGCCTTCACTCTTGCGTAACAGACTTAATTTTGCCTGTTACGTAAGGAACAACTGTCGTTACGTAAGCATTACGTAACGGCCTTCACTCTTACGTAACAGACTTAATTTTGCTTGTTACGTAAGGAACAACTGTTATTACGTAAACCTTATGTAATGGTATTTACTCTTGTGTAACAAACTTAAAAAGTACCCTTCTATTATTTAAAATGAGTAAGAAAATGTAATCGTACAAGACATTCAAAATGATTTTAACTATTTTTTCAATTTTTATAAAATGAGACGTGATCCTACAAAATAGCCAACTAGCAGTAACAATCCCCTAAAACAAAGGTTTCACAAAGAACAAGAATGTAAAACCAGTTGCCAGTAATTTCTAATATTCTCATTTTTTTAATTTCTCTTAATCAACAGTTTAAAAAGCTTTATAGTTATTTTTAATGGTTCTGAATTAATCTTACTAACTCAAAGTCATCTTACTTTGAGTTAAGTCAAGTCATTGTAAGAGATGCCTAATAGGAAATCATCTGTTTCATCTACAGTAAAAGGGTATGGTTTAAACAACCTTAACATTGTTTTAGGGCCTCTGACTGGCGATTTCAGCACAGTTAAATTGTTATAGGGATGACTTCGAATGGTACAAGAGCTTATTTCTTTCCTAGTAGTTTGTATAAATTTTATCATAGACGTCATTTTCCCTCGGAAGGAACACCCTTGTGATGGCAATTGAATATTTTTTTCAAGTTTGTGGCTCTTTCTCCTTGACAGCCAATAGCATGCAGCAACAACATTTCCTAGTGGAAGTAACGTAACTTAGGAAATGTTGATGCGGATATCTCCTTTATGTATCAAAATATTGTCATGACTCAAATAGAGGTTCTGAAACAAATGGAGACTAATTGCTCAGCATTATGTCATATGCAATCTGAAGCATCAATGTGACGCACACTATATATTTTGTTATGCAGGGCTACTGAGGCAGCCTAAGTGGGGTCATCTGAAAGATTTGCATAGAGCAATTAAGCTGTGTGAACCAGCTCTAGTGTTGGGTGATCCAACCGTGACACCACTTGGAAATTATCAAGAGGTCCATATCGTACTCCTGTCTTGGTGATAGATAGTTTAAGCTAGAAGGAGGATATTCCATCTAAATTCAACTCCATGCAGGCTCACGTCTTCAAATCAAAGTCCGGATCTTGTGCAGCTTTCCTTGCAAATTACAACCCGAAATCATTTGCAAAAGTTTCATTTGGAAGTATGCATTACAATTTGCCTCCTTGGTCTATTAGCATACTTCCCGACTGCAAGAACACTGTGTACAATACGGCAAGGGTGAGTGCAGTTCTCTTTGGTAGTATTCAACGTCATAGTTGTTTAGAACAGAGTTTTCCCTGGTTGTTGTGTTTATCTGTTCTTGTCGCCTCTGAAAAAGAAAAATATTCTCCCTTTGATCTTTGCTTTTAACTTATAACATTTAAATACGTAGGTTGGTGCTCAAACTTCAAGGATGAAGATGACTCCTGTTCCAACACATGGTGGATTCTCTTGGCAAGCATACAATGAGGAGCCGTCAGCAGAGGGTGATAAGAGTTTTAATATGGTTGGATTGCTGGAACAGATAAATACAACCAGAGATGCTACAGACTATTTGTGGTACATGACAGAGTAAGTACTGCATATTTTAAAAAAAGATTGATTCTTTCCACCTTACGGGTCTGGTAACCCGTAACCTTCTACTCAAATTCTGATTCATGCTGTCTTCTCTGATCTCCAGTGTTAACATAGGCCCTGGCGAAAGCTCTCTCTATAATGGAAAGTATCCAGTTCTGAATGTGTTATCAGCTGGACATGCTTTGCATGTTTTTGTCAATGGTCAACTAGTAGGTGTGTGACTTATTCTTCGTAATATCACACCGTCAATTAATTCTCCAAGCGCAGTAATTTAATTTGGTTTGGTTTGACTGTGAAGGAACTGCTTATGGAAGTCTAGAATTTCCAAAACTGACATTCAGTCAGGGTGTGAACTTAAGGGCTGGTATCAACAAGATTGCCCTTCTGAGTATTGCTGTTGGCCTTCCAGTAAGTCTCTATTCTCTCGTCATTTGGGCATAGTGATTCACAAATATATAGGTTTGGTTTGGCAGGCTAAGTGATTTTTGGGAGCAAACATTCCCATTGCCATCTGAATTCCATCAACATTCCACCTGCCAAACCAAGCTATAATAAAAACACAAATATTTTCCTTGATGAACAAGACTATCAAGCATGTGTTATCTTCACATTATCATTCCTTGATTGCAGAATGTTGGTCCGCATTTTGAGACTTGGAATGCTGGGGTACTTGGGCCAGTGACATTGAATGGCCTCGATGATGGCAGGTGGGACTTGTCATGGCAGAAGTGGACATACAAGGTTTGTGTTCCATTCATTTCTGCCTCACCATCTCTCTCATTCCCTCAGGAACCTTATACGTTTAATATATTTTGTTTTGCATGATGTTAACTAGATTGGTCTCAAGGGTGAAGATATGAGTCTTCATTCGCTGAGTGGAAGTTCGTCAGTTGAATGGGCAGAAGGATCTGTAGTTTCCGAAAGGCAGCCTCTAATGTGGTACAAAGTAAGCAATCAAATGTCCTTTCATGCTTTTCAGGGATCAAGGGATCAATATATACAGTGGGTAATGTTTCTGTGTGTGTAGACCACATTCAGTGCTCCTGCTGGGAACTCTCCGATGGCTTTAGACATGGGAAGCATGGGCAAAGGTCAGGTATGGATAAACGGACAGAGTGTTGGACGCTACTGGCCTGCATACAAGGCAGTTGGGAGCTGTGATGAATGCAGTTATGCTGGTACATATAGTGAGAAGAAATGCTTGAGCAATTGTGGAGAAGCATCACAGAGATGGTAAGTGATACTTGGTTTTGCTTGTGTTGGATTCTAGAAGTTTGATATATGATTTGTTCATCAGGTATCATGTCCCTCGATCATGGTTAAAGCCGACAGGGAATTTGTTGGTTGTATTTGAAGAATGGGGTGGAGACCCGAATGGGATCTCTGTCGTTAGAAGAGAAGTAGACAGCGTATGTGCTGATATCTACGAGTGGCAGCCAACATTGATGAATTATCATATGCAAGCATCAGAGAGAGTGAAAAAATCGCTAAGGCCAAAAGTGCACTTGTCTTGTGGCCCTGGCCAGAAAATGTCAACCATTAAGTTTGCAAGTTATGGAACACCAAAAGGGACGTGTGGGAATTACCAACAGGGGAGCTGTCATGCCTTGCACTCATACGATGCCTTCAATAGGGTATCTATTTTGCTTTACAATAAAAAAATTGTCTCTTTACCGAGCTCTTGCTCATTTAGATTGATTAACAAATTCGCCTTGTTGGTTGTGTGCAGCTTTGTGTTGGACAGAATTGGTGCTCAGTCACAGTAGCACCTGAGATGTTTGGTGGAGATCCATGCCCTGATGTGATGAAGAAACTTGCGGTAGAGGCTATTTGCAGCTGAGGATCGAAAATGTGAGAGAATCAGCTCAGGGAAATTCAATAAACAAATCGACTGAAAATTTTGAGTTAGGTGTTCCTAAATACACAGACCGCAAGCAGCAACCATTTGTTCCCAAGGCTCTCCCCTATCATGTGGGTGAAAGTTGTAGAAATCGTACAACACCTTCTATTTATGTATGTACACTTTGAAGAAGCTAGCAGATGCTTAACAACTCTTCCAGGCGGCCAACGCTTCTAATACAAGTCGGGGGTGGTATTGAGGACTGTAGCAGCACATTGAGACCAAGATTCCGCCAGTAATGAATCCATGTGCATAATTTGTATTATTAGATCCCGGATAGCCTCTAGCTTTTTCTTATGTTCTACTGTTACAAAATCTATGTCTATGTAGTAAATTTCTTAAGGCTTAAACGGCATCACTTATTCGTTTATAGTAGCCATATACACAGCGAGTCCGGGTCAGCCGCACGGATTTATGACTATTTGCTGTCGGAAAGGACACATCTCCACCGTCCAATTGATAGCAGCATCTGACGGGTGAGAGAGCTCTTGAACTTAGGGGTATTTTTGTCATATTCCTTATCTTTTCTCCTTAAGATATAATTAAGACGTTTTTAGGTAGGTTTGACAATCTTGACCGTTTAACCGTTTAACTGACCGTAACCTGACCAAGTTTGACGGTTATTAACCGCATTGACTGCGTATTTTGAGGTTACGGTTATAATCGTTAATCGCTAAGAATGGGTAAGGTTAGGTTAGGAGTTTCATAGTAACCGCACCATCACCATAACCAAACCCATAACCATCACCGACCCGCCACTTAACATCTATTTATCCGTATTACTGAATAGCAGAAGCCCAATAATATTCAGCTGTCAGCCCAATAACATCCACATAATTAGCGGTAGCGGTGAAACGCAATGCCCACTAACATTTTAAATGGCGAAGCCCATAAATTAACCATGAATGCTACAATTACTTTTCTCAAATGCCATTTCTAGTTTCGAATTGGATTTGGAAATTTCGCATGGTTAAATGTGTGCGTTTTCTAATTCATTTTTGTAATTTTTTGCATAACGGTGAATAATCGCTTCGGAGCGATTATAATCGTAACCGGATGGGTATGGTGATGGAACTAAATCTATCATCAAAATAGAAATAGGAATGGTTATGGTTAATAACTGCCACGAAGGTGGATGGGTAATGGATATACCATAACCATCCCCGAACCTCCCCATTGCCAAGTTTATTTTTAGGTCAGTCCTTGCAATTAGTCAATTTCTCTATGGGCGAATACCCATTTCTATCCGTTGGGCGCTGATAGGTTTTGAACCATCCGACCGTCCAGAAATTAGGGGTATTTTCGGAATGTAGAAAGTAGCCAAATAAATAAGCGGAAAAGTGAAAAGTTGCGGGGAAACAATAATTTATTTATTTTTTTGACACCTTCTCTTTCCTTCTTTAATTATCTCCCTACTTTTAATTTAATCTCAATAACTCTTTATAGGTTTATCAAAACATAATTTCCACTTCACAAATTGACTTGTTTGCAAAAAACTCCTCATCCATTGAAGCATGATGGAGAGGTACCCGCAATTTTGCGACGAAGCAAGGTGGACTATCGACGAAGGTAATAAGGAAGGCGTTCTCGGCGACAGAGGAGGAGTTCCTGCAAATGGTGAAGCGATGGTGGATGAACCAGCCGCAGATTGCGTCCGTTGGATTTTGTTGTCTTTTAGGGATAGTGTCCAAGGATTTACTATACGTGGCGAATCTCGGCGATGCGAGGGTGGTTATGGGGAAGAGAGCTTCTCTGGCGACGGCTGCGGCAGAGCGATTGACCGTCGATCATTATGTTGCTGTTGAGGAGGCCAGAAGCAAAGTTTTGGCTCTTCATCCCGATGATACTCACATCGTCCTTATACTCGGGGTGTTTGGCGGATAAAGGGCATAATCCAGGTGTGTATTCAATCAAAAATGCAAAATCTTTCCTCCTTCAAATTCGAGTTTCCTCATGTCGCTACCGACACCGCGACATTACTCTCGCTATCACCGGGCTATGCCCATGCAGGCCGGGCCAGCCGATTGGCCCTAGGTTCAACCCCCCTAGACTTGTGGAAGGTGAAAGGTTCGGTTACCTTGATTCTTCGTAACCGGTCCCCTTTTCGTAACTGTTCATCCTTCGTGATTCCTCACTTTTGGTGTCTTTTACACCTTTTATTGTTTTGATATTAATGACAATGATGATGGTAATTTATTAAGTGTTTAATTTAACCTTTTAACTCCGGCCATTTATGGATGAACTTCCACCTATTCATATTCATCTTCTCCTGCCTTTAACTAACTTTTTGAGTTTTGAACGCAAAATGAATTTCTCCGGATTTTTGTGGATTTTTGTTATTTTTCCTTTCTCTCCTAAGGATGATGTCATGTTCTTCTTCCTTATTGTACCATTAGTGCACAGCTCCCCACAGGATGGCTATTCAAACCTCCTGGGTTCCCCCACTGGCCCCCCGCATTAAGAATAATGTGGATGTGGCTAATCCGTCCAGTGGCGCGGTGGGTTTGGTAGATGGAAACACCGCTAGCTTAATTTTGTAGGGTTTTGGGCGGACGTACCCGAGGCTCCTTGATCCTTATGTCTTGGAGCTCCTGGCCGTCAACGATGGTTGCGCCTGGTGCTTTCAACATGGTGTCTGGCAGGTGGATCTAGAGGGGGATGCTGAGACGGTCCTTTCCCAGATTTCTCGAAGATGCACCGGATGCGTTGCCGGTGGAGCTATCATCACTGACATTTTCTCCTTTTTGATGGCCTGTCCCCACATTCGGATCATAGTGGTGTCATGCTGCCAATAGAGTTGCCCATAAAGTGGTCCGCCAAGCTCTCTTATACCTCCCGGGTTGTGTTGAGACCGATCTCACGGCATGGGCTGATGCTTAGCTTTGTGTTCTATTTTATCTCATTCCTCCTCTCCTAGAGCTACATATGACCAAAAAACACTAAGCATCAGCCTAGGCCATGAGATCGGTCTCAACACAAACCGAGAGATATAAGAGAGCTTGGCGGGTCACTTAATGGGCAGCTTTGTTGGCGGAACGGGGCACCACCAGGATCTGAATGCGGGGACCACTACAAGACTCCACTAATTTAACAGCGGATAAAACACAGTTTAACAACGATTTTAGCCGTTGTTAAATTATTTAACAGCGGCCGCAGTTCCGCTGTTAAATTGTCTAATGCTAAAGAGTTTAACCGCGGAAAAAACCTTTCGCCTTTAAACCATACCTCGTTTAAAAGCACATTTCAACCTGACCACTGTTAAATTTAACATCGGTTTTAAACTGTTTGCTGATAAATATAACAATAGATTACACCGCTGTTAAATTTAACATTCGTTTTGTTTTGGCCGCTGTTAAAATTACTAGCGGCCAGCTCAAATCCGCTGTTAAATATAACAATAGATTACACCACTGTTAAATTTAACAGCGGTTTTGTTTTGGCCGCTGTTAAAATTACCAGCGGCAAGCTCAAATCCGCAGTTAAATTTTAAACATAGAAACAGGTAGAAACCCAATTTTCTGGTTTCTACTGGTTTCCTGTTATCGTTGCCCGCTGTTTTGCTGTTCGTTGTGCACAATTAGAAATTTTAACTAAAAAGAGGATTCATACCATTAAATTAGAAATCATTCCATCATCCATAACATAGAAACGTGGTAGAAAATTCAAGTACTAATACTAGCTAGGATATCAATACGGGACAATCCATCACTACTAGCTAGCTACTAATAATTATCACTACTTTGAAGCATTCTCGTTCTCTTGATCTTCCTCTTCCTCTTCTTCCCTTCCATATGGTATGTGAAGTTCCTTATTCAATCGCTTCTTTCCGGAACTCTTCTCTTGTCCCACTCTGGCACTCGCATCTCAACACTAGCTGGGGTCATGGCAGTAAGAGTTCTAACAATACTATCAGCATTGAGATTTTCGAAAGTTATACTCATCTCCTTTAGCGCCGAAGGGAGTTCAACTCCATCTCGAGATACAAACTTCAACATTTCTAATGCGAACTTCTTGAAGAATGTTGGATTGAGTATTGGATCAATAAGAGCAGAAGAAGAAGCACCACCACTTCTTTTAATTTTCTTCTGGAACTGAAATAGAAAAATAGTAAAATTTGGATATGACCTATTCATTCTCAATTATTAATCTCATACTCTTCCAAATGCAAAATTAACAAACTAACTACACCAAGATTGACACAAGGCACCATATTCACTACTAAAGTATAACCAAGGCATAACATAATCATATTCACTACAAAATCATTTGATAATCTAAGTCACTTACTTTCTTTGGATTCGCCCCATGGCCTAGACATCGCACTCGACTTGGTTTCTCTCCCTTGGGATAACTTTGACTAATTGGATCAAACCCTAGAGCACTGTTTGGATCATCCATGATGACCTTAACTTCCTTCTACAAGCAATAAGTAAACCAGCTAAGTTTCATAAATAGTTACTTATATGTCATATAATCCATACATGAACATTTTTTTTCAAGTATCACTTGAACATGTTTTATCTGTTGCAGCTGTGGGATAGGACATCCCATCCGCCATTGTATGAGTGGCAGGAAATAATGTTAGTAGTTAGTAGTTAGTATAATAAACTTATACATAACCATACACTTTCTTAATTAAGAGTATAATGTTATTATCATTTCTTTCTTCTTTCTGTTGAATGGCTTTGAACCAGAAGTATGGTACACATCTTGAGTAGCTCTGTTCTCTTTGTTAGTGGCAAAACATTTATGGACAATGTTCAATTAATAAATCAAAACTAGGTGTGGGAAAGAAGTTCAATACTTAGCAAATCGAATAAGATCACTTACAATTGTTTTTTTGCCACACTTGTATTTGCATAAGGCATCCCTATCACGTTTGTCAACCCCTTTTGTGGGTATCTTGAACTTGTTGATCTTCAAATCATCATAGATATTACATTTCTGCTTCTTCCAAAGCCCAATTCGACACTCCCTCCACTTCTTGGCCAGGTCTAGCATGATAAAACATTGCATTGCTTCATCACGGACTTTGTCCCCAAGTGAACCTTGGCTGGAAGTAGATGAGATACATGTTAGTGGATGAGTTTAAAAATTTGTGAAATACAAACATATATGAAAATCCGTACCGTAATGAACTCATCCCAAAGTGCTCCCTTGCTCTTTGAATCTATCACATGTCAATTCTCGACTCTGTTTGGCAGGTATCCTCCATGTTTTGCACACTTCCTAAGGAACTGGCGCAAGTATCCACCACTCTTCCCAGATGGAAGCCCAAATGATTCAACATCTACCATTATCTTCTTCCTGTTACGCTCTATCTTTGCCCAATCTTTGTCTTCCAAGCCTCGATCCCTAAATCTTCATCATTCGCATCTGAAACAAATTTATAACCTACTCAATAAATTGCTGAAAACCTACCAAGTGTAATTTAAATAATTCAAATGCATGTTCATATCTTACCAACTAGGTGTACATCCCACCATTCCCTTTGTTCATTCTTGGGAGGACGTTCATCATCACCCCCATCATCAGCTCCACTTGCACGATCCAAGCTGGGACCTCCATCCATCACATCTACCGCCACTAAGTTCATACAAACTAGCTATTACATAATTAAACACTCTAAGTACAACCAAAGTAGTTGGATAAGTTAAATTTAAGAATAAAATATAAGTATTACTTAATCGAGTTCTGCCTCGAAACCTGGTCTTGATAATACCAAATTGGTTCTATCATCCTCAACGGGCATGTGTTGACTTTGAAAAGTCTCAGACACATAACCTGATATATGTCTGTCACCCATGTTGTATAGATCTCTAGATTTCAAGTGTATTGGAACACACCATCCCTTATCTGTATTATCATCAACGTAGTACACCATCTGTGCCAACCTTGCTGTAATGTTATGGCTCCCTTCACGTGCACCAGTGTGTATAAGATGGTCAATGTTTAGGCATTCAAATCATAACTCGTCCTTCTTGTAACCCGCAGTAGCTAGTGTATTGGCCTAGTTACACTTGAATAATGTGAAAAATTGTTCATCATAATTTAATTCAATGATATCAACCAACTTCCCATAATATGACATTGAGTTATCGATTGGACGAGCATCCGAGGTGCTGGCCTAACTTTGGGTTCTTAGGTTAGCAAATACACCACTATTATGCATTTTCAACATCTTTCTCTATCTAATGTATGGAATCTATATCCATTGGCATCGTACGTGGTGTACCTCATCCCCTCATTCAAAGGACCTCTAGCTAACAATTGCAAATCTTTAGAATGGACTTGTAGCTTATCTCTAAGTATCTACAAGACAATTAACCTATAGATGAGAATTACTCATTAAACATTATAGCTGAAGTTGAAACATATAGAAACCATGATATATACTAACCCGGCCCTTGAACCAATATGGAAAATCATGATGAACCATCTTTGCAATTTCTAAAGTAGCTCTTTATTGTGCATTGCTGCCTCTGTACCGCAATCGAACGGTATCTTGGAACTCACAGTAATGCAAATATTAAATTAGAGACAATGTATCATTACCTAGTGGTTGGATACATAAGAAGTAAGTTCGACAATAGTACTCACTCAGAAAATGGTGTCACTTTGTCAGAATTAACCAACACATGACGATGGGCTTGCAGTATTTTCATGTCGGTAAGTATGAAACTCTTTTCCAAAGACAAGCTGGTTTACCAACCACTCAAAACATTTTAGACGAACCAGTACCTTCATCATCAAGTTCATGCAGACGTTTACCCCGATCAAACCTTGTTTCAATCCCATTACCCAGATACAAGTAACTGAAAGTGAACGTTTCATCTGCAATCCACCCTTCAACTATACAACCTTCCAGCTTCGCCTTGTTGGCAACAAATCCCTTAAGTTTTCCTAACATCCTTTCTATAGGATACATCCACCGGTATTGGACCGGACCTCCAACTCTTCCTCAACAAGGCGCAACACGAAATGACCATGATAGTGAAGAATGACGGTGGGAAAATTATTTTGATGTGACATATTACAATCACTAACCTTGCTTGTATCTTATCAAGATCATTCATGTTTATCACCCTAGCACTCAATGCCTTAATATAAGAGCTAAACTCAACAAACACGACAACTACTCGTTTTGACAATACATTTCTCATTGCATCCCGAAGGGGGATTGGAAGGACCATTAAACCATTGCGGTACATGGTCATATCTATTGTATCCCGAAACTGAAAATGAATAAATAGGTTTTGGTTATCAAAACTTAAAAAGATGTATATTAGTGTTTTGATTTGTATGTTACTATAGTACATATATAAATGTAACTCATCCCGATTTTTCATATTTGGTCTTCTAATTACATGAACTTGCGGAATTATACAACATGCTTATTACCAAGTCCTTTGATATAGATAGTGAATGTGTATGTATACATATATGGTGAAGTTATTAGTGTTGTTATGACTTCGATATGAGTATGTCTATATACGAGTAGTACGAACATTTGGTCTACTCCATTAACCTAAATATGGTTGAGTTGGCATTATAATAGTTAAATATAGTAACTCCAATGAGTTTTATACCTATTTACATCTCGTATTAGTGGTCCGAAAAATGCATATTTAAAAGCGGCTACGAAGAAACCGCTGTTAAATTGCATAATTTAACAGCGGTTGGCATAAAAGTTTCGTTGATAAATGTTGCCAAAAATGACAACGTAAAACTGGCCCATATCTAATAACGGTTTTTAGTTCGTCGATGTTAAATGTATTAATTAGAAGCAGGCATTTTGAAACCGCTGTTAAACGCTAACTGTCCGTTCAGTTTAACAGCAGTTGTGCAACCGCTGCTATATTTCCGCCATTAAATTAGCAGTTTCTTGTAGTGGACATACCATAAAAGGAGAGAATCTTTGCGATGATAGGTCCACCAAAGACGTAGCGGGTGCATGTCCGAGAAATCCAGGAAAGCACCGCCTTAGAATCCCACTCTAGATCCACCTGCCTGGCACTATGTTAAAAGCACCATGCGCAATTGTTTCGGACGGCTAGGAGCTCCAGGACATAGGGCCAAGGAGCCATGGGTATGTCCGCCCAATATCCTACAAAAAGTGGTGTTGTTTTAGACTACCTCACCCAACACGCCACCGGTCGGGTCTGCCACCACGCCATCTACATTAATCTTAATGCAGGGGGCTAGTGGGGAGCCCAGGGGCTTGGATAGCCATCTTGGGACATAATTAAGAGCGTAACTAAAGGAAAATAAAAAATAGGATGTACATAATCATAAATTGTAATAGATAAGGTTGCCAACCACTTTGGCTTAAGTAGTTTAGATGAGTGAACTTTCTTTAATGGCAGGGGAATTTGAAGAAGGCTAGGTGAAGGACCTTCAATTAATGGGAGAAGATGAATGGGTGTAACAGATTCCAGGAGACAAAGCTGTCGAAGGAGTGGTTGCAGAAACCAAAAAGGTGCAATTAACACCCAAGAACGAGGAATCAGAGTGAACAAACCGTTCATCTTCTCCAGTAGGAAGTGATAGACACCCAAGGCAGACACAGACAAAGCCCAGCGGCAACAACGGTAACTACCCAAAATGATCCAAAATTATGGCAGATCACACCTAGAGGGATCGAAGCCTTCCCTGAAACGATGGTAACGCCGAACTTAACCGTAGACAAACGAACTCAACCCTGCAAAAATTGTTGGTCGGAGTCTGAAGCTGGCCTAATTTCCCTTCCCTCCTTCACCAATCGACTTCGGAACAAGCCTATAAACACATCATCGAGGAATCAATTAATTAAAGGAAAACTGAAGAGTGATACGTACAAAAGCCGAAATGGCTATGGCTCCGACAAGGAAGTCAATAGGATCGTCCTGAGAAGACCATCCGACGGTTGTAAGGCTAGCTGGGCGTTGACTTCTGTCCGATGGATCTCATGCGCCCAGGGGTAACGGACGAAAATTGATTTAGTTAATTATTTTATGTCGAAATTGTTTTTACAGATTTCAGATTTGAAATTCAAATGAAAAATTTCAAATCCCCTAGTTTCTTTTGAATATTTTATTTGAAGTGGTGTGTCAGAGTGTCATATCACCATTCTCTACTCCTTCTTTCCTACCTCTTTCTTCCAGAACCACTCTTTCTTCCCTCTAACTTCCCTTTCTCTTTGCTGGATGGCGGCTACAACATACAAGGAGGTGGTGCATGCCGAACGGAGCATTCAAAAGTGACCTCTGAGTGGTGATCAAGCTCGACGGCAGAGATTTGAAGATTGAGGTAGTGGTTTTTGCAGATATATCAGTGTCTACAGGTGAGTGGAGCATTTTTGAAGAGGACCGTTGACTGCTTCAACACTCATCTTTATCCAACCTCTATCAGTAGTCAGCATAGATTGTAACTTCCTTCCTTTGCAACTTCGTTCAATACCCTATATGTAGGGTATTTTTATATTTTTTTCTTACCGTACTTGCTTATTGTAGTTTGTGATGGCAAAGACTAAGAAATCAACGAACACCGGCACTCCACAATCTCTCCATAGCCATACACAACAAACTGACCACCCATCGAATGTAGAGAAAGAACCTACCAACAAATGAAGGAAACGGAAACTGAGCTAAGATTCTGAATCTGATTATGAACCCGAGTCGTCGAAGAGGCCTGTTGAAAAGGTAGGTTCTATTGGATTGGGTATTCATTTTTTACTTAGATCCGCCTACATTATGACAAAAAACCGTTTATGCGTAGATGATTTCCTTCTGGTATGCCTGTGGTATGCTTCTGGTGTTTTTTGGTATGCTAATGATTCTAGGTTGTTATATGTTTGATACATAAATCGTTTATGCTAAGAATATTCCATTATTATGTATGTGTTATGATTCCGTTGTTGCCTGGTAGACTATGGTATGCTTCTGGTGTTTTCTGGTATGTCAATGGTATGGGGTTGTTATATGTCTGATACATATCCGTGTATCTCCGTTGTTATGTATGTCTTGCCTATTTTCCGGTGATGCCTATTTTCCTTCAAGTATGACTATGGTATACCCGTGGTGTTTTCATGTATGCTAAAGGTATGGGGTTTTTATTGTTCTGATAGAAGTTTGATACTTCCATGTCAGGTATCGAGGAAACTGTCTTCTAAGAAGAAGCAAGGTGTTAATCCGGACGTTAGATAGGCATCCGGTAGCAAACCTGACTTGAAGAAGATTGGCAAGACCAACCCTCCAATGAAGAAGACTACAAATTTCACCCCATTTCTTTGTAAGATGGGATTGTTGGTGGCAGCGAATGACCATATCGAGAACGACGAACAACGGCGTACGATGTTTGCATTTACTATTGGGCATGATAAATAAGCCGGTTGCTCAGTTCCTCATCGTGTCCTTCGATCCCGAACTGGGGTGTTTCAAGTTCCCGAATGACCAGATGTTTGACGTACTGCCAGATGATGTAAATTATGTATACGGGCTACCGTCGCATACTACTATGACCAAGGTAGATATTGAACATTGGGAATGACTTGTGTTAAAGAACTTTGTTCCATCGACTGACACGACGAGTAACAAGCACTGCAACATGGGCATTACATCACTTTTGGATGCCATGAAGAAATGCGATGATCCGACAGGTCGGCTTACAAGGCTAATCATCTGCTTATCGGGCTGCAGGAGTATCACCATCGTAAACAGATGTCTCACCCCAACAGAGACATGAGTTTTATGGTGGTAAGTGGTATATTCTAATTATAGTGCTGTTATATATGTGATACAAACTTTTTATATATGTACTATTTAGCTCATTATTTATGTGAATTCCCTAATGTAACTGTTGTTGTATTTGTCAAACGGACGTATCATGTAATTCATTTCTGTTCCAGTGTCTTGCAACGGTTCAGTTATGACGTTATTATGGTGGTGATATATCTTTGATACATAATTGTTACATCCATTATATATGTTCCAGTTTCGTAATACGTTTTTGTTATGTCCTCTTGCCAGCTGCATTTTCTGGATATGGTCGATCTGGAAGGTATAGGGCCAAAAGTGAGGCCAACTTACGCTTACTAGGATGAGGACCTCGTCTCTACTGTTGTCTGAAGGATTAGGAATCCAAACAAGACGTGGTCCTTCAAGTTGAAGAAAAGGGAGTCCCTGGAAACAGTGTTGGAGGCCATTGTTCCGAATTGGTCTGAAGACGTCATCAATGAAAGACCGAGTCAACTTTCTCAGTCCTATGGGTGGACCCAGCCTTGTCAGCAATCAACATGACGGTATCTCCTCCCGCAAACAAATAAGTGGTTGTCTGTAGCGGAATTGTCCTCCCTTCCACTAGTAACTGATATAGCATTGTTATTTCATAGTTGATTGATATAGTATTGTTATTCGAATGGTATGCCCACATTATAATTACCATGCTGAACAATGGTGCAGCGGAAATTCCTAGCAGTCGTTGCGATGGCTGAGGTTGAATGCAGGACAACTGCGTTGGTGAACTATCAGTCAGCTTTGGACGTTCATGAATAAGAATTGAAGTTATGGCTGGATATGAGTGGGTACATCCTGTGTTTGCTATCAGGGAAGGAGAAAGAAACTCGACAAACAAAGTCGCGCAGGACAACAATGATGACAACGATGATGATGGCATCAACGGTGACGACAGCGACACCGATGACAACGACGAGTATTGTATAGGTGACGACGATGATGATTCCCCCAGCGATAATGACGATGATGATGACAATGATGATGACGAGGAAGGTGACACGGTGAAAGGAGGGGAGAACATAACCGAGAAGGGCAAAGGAGGTGAGAAGATAACATATAGGGAAACAGAGAAGGAAACAACCACGAAAACTGAGGAGGGAAAGGGGGCTGATGACGAATCAATGAAAGGTGGTGATTACCAAACAACAACATTAAAGGTAGGATTCTTCGAAACAGGTTGCTGGGAAACATGCCGACGAAGATGATTCCAGCAAGAGAAAAGATGTTATGCAATTACCTGTTATAACGTTGTTCTATGTTATGACCTTGATTCAACTATGTTATGCCTTTTCCTAGGGTATATAACCAGCATTCCTTCGTTATGCCTAAATTTTCCAGTTTAGTTAATCCATAGGCATGTTTTACATGTTATAGCATATATCTCTGTATCAACCCTCCTATGTTATGACCCTGTATCAACGATGTTATGCCTTTTTTTCCTAGGGTATGTCACTGGTATTCCTATGTTCTACCAATGTTCCATATTTATCTTATGTGTCTATCTTTGGTTATGATATCTATAGGTTCAGAAGAATCTTGGCCGTATTCGTGTTCCGTTTTGTCAGAGGAGAAGTCAGTATTCCATGACGTTTTCCGTGTTGGAAAAGAAGTTGTAGAGGGGGCTAATTTGATACACATCAAGGAGAGCAAGAAACCAACCCTTGTAAACTATGATCGGCAAAAGACTGGAAAAAAGTTTGTACTGAACAAGCTACTAAAACAACAAGTAATTCTGATGGAGAGCAAGATAGTGACATATGTTTTATCAACAAATTTACGAGAGTACCCTAACCAATCTGACCTTGTTTTTATTGTTGTTGTCTATATGATACGCGTAATCAGTGCTTTTGTAAAAATTATTTGGTCGCTATTAGTAGTCGCATCATATGCGACTTTCCTGATAAGGGGATCCAAGGGCTGAAGTACTAGATGGAGACCCTGAAGTATCCAAACCAGATCCACATCCTTGTGATTGATGCATTCTGCCACCTATTCAACAAGGAGGATATGGTGTGAACAAGACAGTGACCACACTATGCGTGCCAATTACTGTCACTATAAGTGTTAGGGTAGATTCATTTTTTGCGTTTGGGGTTGGGATCCACAAGATTAATTGTTTTGTTGCTGCAGTAAGTTGTTCGGATAGAAGTGGAAGACGAGATTGATTTTTCTCTAACTCAATATTTGTTCCCGCCTGCCCTCAAGAAAGTCCTCAATGAGAAATATCTGCAAGGTGTTAACTTACACGGATAGCAATATGTAAGTGTTATTCATTGTTTCTGAAAATGTTATGCCACCTACTGTACGACATTATGCTAGTTTTATGGTATGTTTGTTGATGTATGCTCTTGTGACTTGTAAGATATTCTTCCCAACCCATGTTGGCAACGCGTTGAAGCACTACTACGTATTTGGGCTGGACATGAAGAAGAAGGAGAAGTTTTTCCTCAACATCATGCTTTCCAAGAAGGACTTAGAGAATCAACCGTATTACAAAGCCACATGGACCCGGATGATGCAATGTGCGCGATCGTTCGTCCTTGTGAACATAGAAGTGGATATTATATATTTTCCTTAGAGGGTTGTTTCTGTTCCACAATAGCCTAATTTGCATGGTTGTGGATTATATGCACTCCGGTTCATAGAGCATGATGGGGGTCGTTTTTCAACTGACCAAACTAACCAGTGGCATGAGGAGGGTGTTATCATCATAGATAGGTCGAAGTACTTCTTCTGGCTCGTGTCATTTCAGTGGAATGCAGTTCGTGACGAAGTCCTTGCCGAGTCTACGGTGGAGGTGCTTACCAAGCTTCCACCGAAGGACCAAAAGAAACTGGAACGTTCACCTAGATGAATTACCGTTCTGCTATCAATATAGTACTAGTATGTTGGGATTACTATCTTGTTCTGTTTACGTTATGCTCTACGCATGGGTTATGTTTTCTATTTTGTTGACACAATACTTTTTATTATTATCAACATATTTTATGGAATATTGACTGTTGTATAATTATGGCAAGTAAGTTTCATTCTTATGCACATGATGTTCCACTAGTAAATGATGGTCTCTTGGGATATGGTTGGTTGACCACATTTAAGAATGAGAACAATGTTTTATTACGGATACGGCGCATTGACCACACTGTGACAAGTCTGTAACGTGGCTTTTACGTCAAGAACATTAATTAAGGTGGTATGCATCCTACTGTCCCCTCCTATATCACTCAATATGAGTTTATTTTACTGGTATGCATCTCAAACAGGACTGATCCATCTCGTGTGTTTCACTGGTATGGATCATGTACATGACTGTTCCTTCTCATTTATACTAGTATGGCCGCTGGTTCCTCTACTATTCCTGGGTCATTTTGGAAGAGGGAAAACCGGTAGACCAAGGTATCATCCATACCAGTGAGAAGAGGACGAGCCACGTTGATCTGTACGAGCAAATCGACATGTGGAAGGAGACCTTTTGGAAGTATAAATGCAACTTCAACCAAGCACTGGATGTGATTTGCAGAGTCAGGGCTGAGCATCCCAAAAGTCATGATGGTGATGGAGTAGAGGGATATGAAGAGAATGGTAATATTTTCCATTTCAAGGGGAACATGTGGGAGTTTGAAGTTTAGAACAGGTCTTGAACGATGTTATGTCTACATTATGTCTTTGATATTCCTTCAAGTGGTCACACCACATGTTGTTGCAAGTCATTTCTCATTTATCAAAAGTGGCCAGATCCACATATATTTCCGCCTTTTTCCCGTAAAGTGTGAACATTACTATAATACATAACTATTATGTCCATACTATGACACTGTTCCACACATGTTATGATATAAGTGGGTTTTAGTAACGACCATGGAACCGTGCACTATTAGAACAAAATATTTCACAGTTCGTATTCATGACTGTTGAAAATACGCCATTGATACAGTGTTAGTACTACAAAGTTCCTCCTTCGTTATGTCTGGTGTGGCTCACCAAGATGGCCACTGATAAGATGTAAAGCACATTTAAAAGTAAGCACTTTGTAGGGACAAAGGGGTTCCCAGCAGTGGTGCTATCTTGGGACTGCACATACGCCATGAACTGATGTATTGCGTCATTGTTCATTAAGTCGTCCATTTTTTAGTCCATTGCGGCTGCCTCTTTCGTCACAACTTCCTTGGACTTGTTATGTTACCTCATGCGAGACGTATCAGCGATGCGTTTCATACGTTGGCTATTCTTACTTGACATTTTCTATGAAGGGAACTTCGTTGCGATTTTTCTCCTAATGACACTAGTCCGACATCCCTCGTCAGTTGTTTCACTATCTGACATAACACATTATTTCGGATGCTCACCGTCATACAGAGAAAAAGCCCGCTCGACCTAAAATCAAGAACATAACACCAAAACATAGATATTAACTATTAATTATAGGTGTTGTGTTCGTAGAATGGAAGTAAGCTTTCTGCTCTACATGTCTTTTGCTTTCAACCATCCAACAGGTAGAATCACTAAATAAGTACATTAAAATAAAACATAATTGTACTCAAAATTATAATGGAAGTAAGCTTTCTGCTCTGCATGTCTTTTGCTTTCAACCATCCAACAGGTAGAATCACTAAATAAGTACATTAAAATAAAACATAATTGTACTCAAAATTATTTACAAGTGTTGTGTTCGTAGGATGGAAGTAAGTTTCCTGCTCTAGATGTCTTCTGCTTTCAACCATCCTACATGTAGAACCACAACATAAACATATTAAAATAAAAACATAATTATAAAAAAAGATAACATATTTATTATTAAACATTCTGGTTCATGAGCGAACATATTTGGTGTGTACTCCTTAGATGCTTCGATCACTAAATTATTGTACTGAAAATAATTAGAGGGTTTGTGTTCCTAGAATGGAACTCAGCTTCCTGTTCCGCTCATTTTCTGCTTTCATCCATCCTACACTCTTGAAACTCAGGTCTTAAACATACTCGAAATTGTATTGTTGTACACATTTAAACTGCTCCTGTAATATTGTGAACATCTTGGGTATGTACTCTTTAGATGCTTTGGTAACTAAATTAGTGTACTCAAAATTATTTATAGGTGTTGTGTTCGTAGGATGGAAGTAAGCTTCCCGCTCGGCATGTCTTCTACTTTCACTCATCCTATAGGTAGAATCACAACCTTAAACACATTAAAATAAAAACATAATTATCACAAAACAAAAATATATTGATCGAACATATTGGGTGTGTACTCCTTAGATGCTTTGGTTAGTAAAATATTGTACTCAAAATAATGAGAGGCTTTGTGTTCCTAGAATGGAACATAGCTTCTCGTTCCGCTCATTTTCTGCTTTCATCCATCATATTCCCTTGAAACTCAGGTCTTAAACATACTAAATTTTTTATTGTTGTACACATTTAAA
Source organism: Linum usitatissimum (assembly GCA_030674075.2). Classification (NCBI taxonomy): domain Eukaryota; kingdom Viridiplantae; phylum Streptophyta; class Magnoliopsida; order Malpighiales; family Linaceae; genus Linum; species Linum usitatissimum. Next base: position 55,422 of record JAUJYP020000368.1, on the reverse strand, counting down.
CTGCTCCTGGAATATTGTGAACATCTTGGGTGTGTACTCCTTAGAAGCTTTGGTCACTAAATTACTATACTCAAAATTATTTATAGCTGTTGTGTTCGTAGGATGGAAGTAAGCATCCCGCTCGGCATGTCTTCTCCTTTCAACCATCATATAGGTAGAATCACAACCTTAAACATATTAAAATAAAAACATAATTATCACAAAGCGACAATATATTTATTATTAAACAAGCGAGTTCTTGAGCGAACATATTAGCTGTGTACTCCTTAGATGCTTCAGTTAATAAAATATTGTACTCAAAATAATGAGAGGCTTTGTGGTCCTAGAATGGAACTCAACTTCCTTTTCCGCACATTTTCTGCTTTCATCCATCCTACACCCTCAAAACTGTGGTCTTAAACATACTCCAAATTGTATCGTTATAGTCGTATAAACTGTTCCTGGAATATTGTGAACACCTTGGGTGTGTGCTCGTTAGATACTTTGGTCACTAAATTACTGTAATCAAAATTATTTATAGGTGTTGTGTTCGTAGGATCTAAGTAAGCTTCCTGCTCGGCATGTCTTCTTCTTTCAACCATCATATAGGTAGAATCAAAACCTTAAACATATTAAAATAAAAACATAATTATCACAAAGTGAAAATATATTTATTATTAAACGTCATGGTTCTTAAGCGAACATATTAGGTATGTACTCTTTAGATGCTTCGGTCAATAAACTATTGTACTCAAAATAATGAGAGGCTTTGTGGTCCTAGAATGGAACTTAGCTTCCCGTTCCGCATATTTTCTACTTTCATCCATCCTACAGCCTTTAAACTCTAGTCTTAAACATACTCCAAATTGTAATATTATATACGTTTAAACTGCTCCTGGAATATTGTGAACACCTTGGGTGAGTAATCCTTAGATGCTTTGGTCACTAAATTACTTTACTAATAATTATTTATAGGTGTACTGTTGGTAGGATGGAAGTAAGTTTCCCTCTTTGCATGTCTTCTGCTTTCAACCATCCTACATGTAGAACCACAAAATAAACACATTAAAATAAAAACATAATTATCACAAAGCGATAACATATTTATTACTAAACATCCTGGTTCTTGAGCGAACATTTTGGGTGTGTACTCCTTATATGCTTCTGTCACTAAATTATTGTACTCAAAATAATTAGAGAGTTTGTGTTCCTAGAATTGAAGTCAGCTTCCCGTTCCGCACATTTTCTACGTTCATCCATCCTACACCCTTGAAACTCTAGTCTTAAACGTACTCCAAATTGTTTTGTTGTACACGTTTAAACTGCTCCTGGTATATTGTCAACACCTTGGGTGTGTAGTCCTTAGATGCTTTGGTCACTAAATTACATTATTCAAAATTATTTATAGGTGTTGTGTTCGTAGGATGGAAAAAAGTTTCCCCCACTACATGTCTTCTGCTTTCAACCATACTAGGTGTAGAATCACAACATAAACACATTAAAATAAAAAAATAATTATCACAAAACGATAACATATTTATTATTAAACATCCTGGTTCATGATCGAAAATATTGGGTGTGTATTCCTTGGATGCTTTGGTCTCTAAGTTATTGTACTCAAACTAATTAGAGGGTTTGAGTTCCTTGAATGGAAGTAAGCTTCCCGTCCCGCAGATTTTCTACTTTCTTCCATTCTACACCCTTGAAACTCTGGTCTTAAACATTGTCCAAATTGTATTATTATTTTAGTATAAACTGCTCCTGGAATATTGTGAACACTTTGGGTGTGTATTCCTTAGATGCTTTGGTCATTAAATTACTGTACTCAAAATTATTTATAGGTGTTGTGTTCGTAGGATAAAAGTAAGTCTCCCTCTCTGCATGTCTTCTGCTTTCAACCATCCTACATGTAGAACCACAACATAAACACATTAAAATAAAAACATAATTACCACAAAGCAATAACATATTTATTATTAAACATCCTGGTTCTTGAGCGAACATATTGGGTGTGTACACGTTAGATGCGTAAGTCACTAAATTAATGTACTCAAAATAATTAGAGGGTTTTTATTCCTAGAATGGAAGTTAGCATCCCGTTCTGCAGAGTTTCTACTTTCATCCATCCTACACCCTTGAAACTCTTGTCTTAAACATACTCCAACTTGTATTGTTGTACACGTTGAAATTGCTCCTGGAATATTGTGAACACCTTCGGTGTGTACTACTTAGATGATTTGGTTACTAAATTACTATACTAAAAATTATTTATAGGTGTTGTGTTGGTAGGATGGAAGTAAGTTTCCAGCACTCCATGTTTTCTGCTTTCAACCATCCGACGTGTAGAATCACAACATAAACACATTAAAATATAAATATAATTATCACAAAACGATAACATATTTATTATTAAACATCCTGGTTCTTGAGCGAACATATTGGGTGTGTACTCGGATTCTTCGGTCACTAAATTATTGTACACAAAATAATTAGAGGGTTTGTGTTCCTAAAATGGAAGTCATCTTCCCGTTCCGCACATTTTCTGCTTTCATCCGTCCTACACCCCTGAAACTCCAAATTGTATTGTTATACAGGTAAAAACTGCTCCTGGAAAATTGGGAACATCTTTGTTGTGTACTCCTAAGATGCTTTGGTCACTAAATTACTGTACTCAAAATTATTTACGGTTGTTGTGTTGGTACGATGCAAGTAAGTTTACCGCACTGCATGTCTCCTTCTTTCAACCATCCTACGTGTAGAATTACAACATAAGCACATTAAAATACAAAAATCATTATCGGAAAACGATAATATATTTATTATTAAACATCCTAGTTCTTGAGCGAACATATTGGGTCTGTACTCCTTGGATGTTTCGGTCACCAAATTATTGTACTCAAAATAATTCGAGGGTTTTTTGTTCCTAGAATGGAAGTCAGCTTCCCGTTCCGCACATTTTCTGCTTTCATCCGCCCTACACCCTCTAAACTCTGTCTTCAACATACTCCAAATTGTATTGTTGTACAAGTTTAAAGCGCTCCCGGAATATTTTGAACACCTTGGGTGTGTACTCCTTAGATGCTTTGGTCACTAAATTACTGTACTCAAAATTATTTATAAGTGTTGTGTTCGTAGGATGGAAGTAATTTTCGCGCACTGCATGTCTTCTGCTGTCAACCATCCTACGTGTAGAATCACAACATAAACACATTAGAATAAGAAAATAATTATCACAAAACGATAACATATTTATTAATAAACATCCCTGCTCTTGAGCAAACATATTTTGTGTGTACTCGGATGCTTCGGTCACTAAATTATTGTACTCAAAATAATTATAGGGTTTGTGTTCCTAAAATAGAAGCCATCTTCCCATTCCGCACATTTTCTGCTTTCATCCATCCTACACCCTTGAAAGTCTGGTCTTCAAACATACTCCAAATTGTATCTTTATATAGGTTTTCACTGCTCCTAGAAAATTGGGTACATCTTGGTTTTGTACTCCTAAGATGCTTTGGTCACTAAATTACTGTACTCAAAATTATTTACAGTTGTTGTGTTGGTACGATGCAAGTAAGTTTACCGCACTGCATGTCTCCTTCTTGCAACCATCCTACGTGTAGAATCACAACATAAACACATTAAAATAAAAAACTAATTATCACAAAATGATAACATATTTATTATTAAACATCCTGGTTCTTGAGCGAACATATTGGGTGTCTGCACTTTAGATGCTTCGGTCAATAATTATTGTACTCAAAATAATTAGAGGGTTTGTGTCCATAGTATGGAATTGAGCTTCCCGTTCCGCACATTTTCTGCTTTCATCCGTTCTACACTCTCAAAAAAGCTTTGGTCTTAATAATACTCCAAATTGTATTATTGTACACGTTTAAACTGCTCCTGGAATATTTTGAACACCTTGGGTGTGTACTCCTTAGATGCTTTTTTCACTAAATTACAGTACTCAACATTATTTATAGGTGTTGTGTTCGTAGGATGGAAGTATGTTTTCCGCTGTATATGTCTTCTCCTTTCAACCATCCTACGTGTAAAATTACACCATAAACGCATTAAGAAAAAAAATAATTATCACAAAATGATAACATATTTATTAATAAACATCCCTGCTCTTGAGCGAACATATTTGGTGTGTACTCGGATGCTTCGGTCACTAAATTACTGTACTCAATATAATTAGAGGGTTTTTATTCCTTGAATGGAAGTCAGCTTCCCGTTCCACACATTTTCTCCTTTCATCCGTCCTACACCCTCCAAACTCTGGTCTTCAACATACTCCAAATTGTATTGTTGTACACGTTGAAACTGCTCCTGGAATATTTTGAACACCTTGGGTGTGTACACCTTAGATGCTTTGGTCACTAAATTACAGTACTCAAAATTATTTATAGGTGTTGTGTTCGTAGGATGGAAGTATGTTTCCCGCACTTCATGTCTTCTGCTTTCAACCATCCTACGTGTAGAATCACAACATAAACACATTAAAATAGAAAATAATTATCGCAAAACAATAACATATTTATTATTAAACATCCTGGTTCTTGAGCGAACATATTGGGTGTTTAGTCCTTGGATGCTTCAGTCACTAATTTATTATACTCAAAATAATTAAAGGGTTTGTGTTCCTAGAATGGAAGTCAGCTTCCCGTTCCGCGCATTTTCTGCTTTCATCCGTCTTACACCCTTTAAACTCTGCTCTTAAACATACTCAAAATTGTATTGTTGTACACGTTTAAACTACTCTTGGAATATTTTGAACACTTTGGGTGTGTACTCCTTAGATGCTTTGGCCAATAAATTACTGTACTTCAAATTATTTATAGGTGTTGTGTTCGTAGGATGGAAGTAAGTTTACCGCACTACATATCTGCTTTCAACCATCCTACGTGTAGAATCACAACATAAACACTTTAAATAAAAAAGTAATTATCGCAAAACGATAACATATTTATTGTTAAACATCCTAGTTCTTGAGCGAACATATTGGGTGTGTACTCCTAGGATGCTTCGGTCACTAAATTATTGTACTCAAAATAATTAAAGGGTTTCTATTCCTAGAATGGAAGTCGGCATCCCGTTCCACACATTTTCTGTCGATTTCCCGTTCCGCACATTTTCTGCTTTCATCCTTCCTACACCCTTGAAACTCTGGTCTTAAACGTATTCCAAATTATATTGTTGTACACGTTTAAAGTACTCCTGGAATATTTTGAACACCTTGGGTGTGTACTCCTTAGATGCGTTGGTCACTAAATAGCAGTACTCAAAATTATTTATAGGTGTTGTGTTCGTAGGATGGAAGTAAGTTTTCCGCACTGCATGTCTTCTGCTTTCAACCATCGTACGTGTAGTATCACAACATAAACACATTAAACTAAAAAATAATTATCGCAAAAGAATAACATATTTATTATTAAACATCCTGGTTCTTGAGCGAACATATTGGGTGTGTAGTCCTTGGATGCTTCAGTCACTAAATTATTATACTCAAAATAATTAGAGGGTTTCTGTTCCTAGAATGGAAGTCAGCTTCCCGTTCCGCACATTTTCTGCTTTCATCCGCCCTACACCCTCTAAACTCTGGTCTTCAACATACAACAAATTGTATTGTTGTACAGGTTTAAACTGCTTCTGGAATATTTTGAACACCTTGGGTGTGTACGCCTTAGATGCTTAGGTCACTAAATTACAGTACTCAAAATTATTTATATGTGTTGTGTTCGTAGGATGGAAGTAAGTTTCCCACACTGCATGTCTTCTGCTTTCAACCATCCTACGTGTAGAATCACAACATAAACACATTAATATAGAAAATAATTATCGCAAAACAATAACATATTTATTATTAAACATCCTGGTTCTTGAGCGAACATATTGGGTGGGTAGTCCTTTGATGCTTCAGTCACTAAATTATTATACTCAAAATAATTGGAGGGTTTGTGTTCCTAGAATGGAAGCCAGCTTCCCGTCCCGCACATTTTCTGCTTTCATCCGCCCTACACCCTCTAAACTCTGGTCTTCAACATACTCCAAATTTTATTGTTGTACAGGTTTAAACTGCTTCTGGAATATTTTGAACACCTTGGGTGTGTACGCCTTAGATGCTCTGGTCACTAAATTACTGTACTCAAAATTATTTAGAGGTGTTGTATTTGTAGGATGTAAGTAATTTTCCCGCAGTGCATGTCTTCTGCTTTCAACCATCCTACATGTAGAAATCACAACATAAACACATCAAATAAAAAAATAATTAACGCAAAACGATAACATATTTATTTTCAAAATCCTGGCTCTTGAGCGAATATATTGGGTCTGTACTCCTTGGATGCTTCGGTCACTAAATTATTGTACTCAAAATAATTAGAGGGTTTGTGTTCCTAGAATGGAAGTTAGCTTCCCGTTCCGCACATTTTCTGCTTTCATTCGTCTTACACCCTTGAAACTCTAGTCTTAAACATACTCCAAATTGTATTGTTGTACACGTTTAAACTACTCCTGGAATATTTTGAACACCTTGGGTGTGTACTCCTTAGATGCTTTGGTCAATAAATTACTGTACTTAAAATTATTTAAAGGTGTTGTGTTCGTAGGATGGAAGTAAGTTTTCCGCACTACATATCTGCTTTCAACCATCCTACGTATAGAATCACAACATAAACACATTAAATAAAAAAGTAATTATCGCAAAACGATAACATATTTATTACTAAACATCCTAATTCTTGAGCGAACATATTGGGTGTGTACTCCTTGGATGCTTCGGTCACTAAATTATTGTACTAAAAATAATTAGAGGGTTTCTGTTCCTAGAATGGAAGTCGGCTTCCCGTTCCACACATTTTCTGCTTTCATCCTTCCTACACCCTTGAAACTTTGGTCTTAAACGTATTCAAAATTATATTGTTGTACACGTTTAATGTACTCCTGGAATATTTTGAACACCTTGGGTGTGTACTCCTTAGATGCTTTGGTCACTACATTACAATACTCAAAATTATTTCCCGCACTGCATGTCTTCTGCTTTCAACCATCCTACGTGTAGTATCACAACATAAACACATTAAACTAAAAAATAATTATCGCAAAAGAATAACATATTTATTATTAAACATCTTGGTTCTTGAGCGAACATATTGGGTGTGTAGTCCTTGGATGCTTCAGTCACTACACTATTATACTCAAAATAATTAGAGGGTTTCTGTTCCTAGAATGGAAGTCAGCTTCCCGTTCCGCACATTTTCTGCTTTCAGCCGCCCTACACCCTCTAAACTCCGGTCTTCAACATACTCTAAATTGTATTATTGTACAGGTTTAAACTGCTTCTGGAATATTTTGAACACCTTGGGTGTGTACGCCTTAGATGCTTTGGTCACTAAATTAAAGTACTCAAAATTAATTATATGTGTTGTGATCGCAGGATGGAAGTAAGTTTCCCGCACAGCATGTCTTCTGCTTTCAACCATCCTACGTGTAGAATCACAACATAAACACATTAAAATAGAAAATAATTATCGCAAAACAATAACATATTTATTATTAAACATCCTGGTTCTTGAGCGAACATATTGGGTGGGTAGTCCTTCGATGCTTCGATCACTAAATTATTATACTCAAAATAATTAGAGGGTTTGTGTTCCTAGAATGGAAGCCGGCTTCCCGTCCCGCACATTTTCTCGCTTTCATCCGCCCTACACCCTCTAAACTCGGTCTTCAACATACTCCAAATTTTATTGTTGTACGGGTTTAAGCTATTCGGAATATTTTGAACACCTTGGGTGTGTACGCCTTAGATGCTCCGGTCACTAAATTACTTGTACTCAAAATTATTTAGAGGTGTTGTATTTGTAGGATGGAAGTAATTTTCCCGCGATTGCATGTCTTCTGCTTTCAACCATCCTACATGTAGAAATCACAACATAAACACATCAAATAAAAAAATAATTATCGCAAAACGATAACATATTTATTATCAAAATCCTGGCTCTTGAGCGAACATATTGGGTCTGTACTCCTTGGATGCTTCGGTCACTAAATTATTGTACTCAAAATAATTAGAGGGTTTGTGTTCCTAGAATGGAAGTCAGCTTCCCGTTCCGCACATTTTCTGCTTTCATTCGTCTTACACCCTTGAAACTCTAGTCTTAAATATACTCCAAATTGTATTGTTGTACACGTTTAAACTACTCCTGGAATATTTTGAACACCTTGGGTGTGTACTCCTTAGATGTTTTGGTCAGTAAATTACTGTACTTAAAATTATTTATAGGTGTTGTGTTCGTAGGATGGAAGTAAGTTTTCCGCACTACATATCTGCTTTCAACCATCCTACGTATAGAATCACAACATAAACACATTAAATAAAAAAGTAATTATCGCAAAACGATAACATATTTATTACTAAACATCCTAATTCTTGAGCGAACATATTGGGTATGTACTCCTTGGATGCTTCGGTCACTAAATTATTGTACTAAAAATAATTAGAGGGTTTCTGTTCCTAGAATGGAAGTCGGCTTCCCGTTCCGCACATTTTCTGCTTTCATCCTTCCTACACCCTTGAAACTTTGGTCTTAAACGTATTCAAAATTATATTGTTGTACACGTTTAATATACTCCTGGAATATTTTGAACACCTTGGGTGTGTACTCCTTAGATGCTTTGGTCACTACATTACAGTACTCAAAATTATTTCCCGCACTGCATGTCTTACACGCTTTCAACCATCCTACGTGTAGTATCACAACATAAACACATTAAACTAAAAAATAATTATCGCAAAAGAATAACATATTTATTATTAAACATCTTGGTTCTTGAGCGAACATATTGGGTGTGTAGTCCTTGGATGCTTCAGTCACTACACTATTATACTCAAAATAATTAGAGGGTTTCTGTTCCTAGAATGGAAGTCAGCTTCCCGTTCCGCACATTTTCTGCTTTCATCCGCCCTACACCCTCTAAACTCCGGTCTTCAACATACTCTAAATTGTATTGTTGTACAGGTTTAAACTGCTTCTGGAATATTTTGAACACCTTGGGTGTGTACGCCTTAGATGCTTTGGTCACTAAATTACAGTACTCAAAATTAAATATATGTGTTGTGATCGCAGGATGGAAGTAAGTTTCCCGCACAGCATGTCTTTTGCTTTCAACCATCCTACGTGTAGAATCACAACATAAACACATTAAAATAGAAAATAATTATCGCAAAACAATAACATATTTATTATTAAACATCCTGGTTCTTGAGCAAACATATTGGGTGGGTAGTCCTTCGATGCTTCAGTCACTAAATTATTATACTCAAAATAATTAGAGAGTTTGTGTTCCTAGAATGGAAGCCAGCTTCCCGTCCCGCACATTTTCTGCTTTCATCCGCCCTACACCCTCTAAACTCTGGTCTTCAACATACTCCAAATTTTATTGGTGTACAGGTTTAAACTGCTTCTGGAATATTTTGAACACCTTGGGTGTGTACGCCTTAGATGCTCTGGTCACTAAATTACTGTACTCAAAATTATTTCCCGCACTGCATGTCTTCTGCTTTCAACCATCCTACGTGTAGTATCACAACATAAACACATTAAACTAAAAAATAATTATCGCAAAAGAATAACATATTTATTATTAAACATCTTGGTTCTTGAGCGAACATATTGGGTGTGTAGTCCTTGGATGCTTCGGTCACTACACTATTATACTCAAAATAATTAGAGGGTTTCGTTCCTAGAATGGAAGTCGGCTTCCCGTTCCGCACATTTTCTCGCTTTCATCCGCCCTACACCCTCTAAACTCCGGTCTTCAACATACTCTAAATTGTATTGTTGTACAGGTTTAAACTGCTTCTGGAATATTTTGAACACCTTGGGTGTGTACGCCTTAGATGCTTTGGTCACTAAATTACAGTACTCAAAATTAATTATATGTGTTGTGATCGCAGGATGGAAGTAAGTTTCCCGCACAGCATGTCTTCTGCTTTCAACCATCCTACGTGTAGAATCACAACATAAACACATTAAAATAGAAAATAATTATCGCAAAACAATAACATATTTATTATTAAACATCCTGGTTCTTGAGCAAACATATTGGGTGGGTAGTCCTTCGATGCTTCAGTCACTAAATTATTATACTCAAAATAATTAGAGGGTTTGTGTTCCTAGAATGGAAGCCAGCTTCCCGTCCCGCACATTTTCTGCTTTCATCCGCCCTACACCCTCTAAACTCTGGTCTTCAACATACTCCAAATTGTATTGTTGTACGGGTTTAAACCGCTTCGGAATATTTTGAACACCTTGGGTGTGTACGCCTTAGATGCTCTGGTCACTAAATTACTGTACTCAAAATTATTTAGAGGTGTTGTATTTGTAGGATGGAAGTAATTTTCCCGCAGTGCATGTCTTCTGCTTTCAACCATCCTACATGTAGAAATCACAACATAAACACATCAAATAAAAAAATAATTATCGCAAAACGATAACATATTTATTATCCAACATCCTGGCTCTTGAGCGAACATATTGGGTGTGTACTCCTTGGATGCTTCGGTCACTAAATTATTGTACTCAAAAGAATTAGAGGGTTTGTGTTCCTAGAATGGAAGTCAGCTTCCCGTTCCGCACATTTTCTGCTTTCATCCGTCTTACACCCTTGAAACTCTGGTCTTAAACATACTCCAAATTATATTGTTGTACACGTTTAAAGTACTCCTGGAATATTTTGAACACCTTGGTTGTGTACTCCTAAGATGCTTTGGTCAGTAAATAACAGTACTTAAAATTATTTATAGGTGTTGTGTTCGTAGGATGGAAGTAAGTTTGCCGCACTACATGTCTTCTGCTTATAACCATCCTACGTGTAGAATCACAACATAAACACATTAAAATAAAAAATAATTATCGCAAAACAATAACATATTTATTATTAAACATCCTGGTTCTTGAGCGAACATATTGGGTGTGTAGTCCTTGGATGCTTCTGTCACTAAATTATTATACTCAAAATAATTAGAGGGTTTGTGTTCCTAGAATGGAAGCCAGCTTCCCGTCCCGCACATTTTCTGCTTTCATCCGCCCTACACCCTTTAAACTCTGGTCTTCAACATACTCCAAATTGTATTGTTGTACAGGTTTAAACTGCTTCTGGATTATTTTGAACACCTTGGGTGTGTACGCCTTAGATGCTTTGGTCACTAAATTACAGTACTCAAAATTCTTTAGAGGTGTTGTATTTGTAGGATGGAAGTAATTTTCCCGCGAGGCATGTCTTCTGCTTTCAACCATCCTACCTGTAGAAATCACAACATAAACACATCAAATAAAAAAATAATTATCGCAAAACGATAACATATTTATTATCAAACATCCTGGCGCATGAGCGAACATATTGGGTGTGTACTCCTTGGATGCATCGGTCACTAAATTATTGTACTCAAAAGAATTAGAGGGTTTGTGTTCTTAGAATGGAAGTCAGCTTCCCGTTCCGCACATTTTCTGCTTTCATCCGTCTTACACCCTTGAAACTCTGGTCTTAAACATACTCCAAATTGTATTGTTGTACACGTTTAAACTACTCCTGGAATATTATGAACACCTTGGGTGTGTACTCCTTAGATGCTTTGGTCAATAAATTACTGTACTTAAAATTATTTATAGGTGTTGTGTTCGTAGGATATAAGTAAGTTTCCCGCACTACATATCTGCTTTCCACCATCCTACGTAACGAATCACAACATAAACACATTAAATAAAAAAGTAATTATCGCAAAACGAGAACATATTTATTATTAAACATCCTAATTCTTGAGCGAACATATTGGGTGTGTACTCCTTGGATGCTTAGGTCACTAAATTATTGTACTAAAAATAATTAGAGGGTTTCTGTTCCTAGAATGGAAGTCGGCATCCCGTTCCGCACATTTTCTGCTTTCATCCATCCTACACCCTTGAAACTCTGGTCTTAAACGTATTCCAAATTATATTGTTGTACACGTTTAAAGTACTCCGGGAATATTTTGAACACCTTGGGTGTGTACTCCTTAGATGCTTTGGTCACTAAATTACAGTACTCAAAATTATTTATAGGTGTTGTGTTTGTAGGATGGAAGTAAATTTCCCGTACTGCATGTCTTCTGCTTTCAACCATCCTTCGTGTAGAATCACAACATAAACACATTAAAATAAAAAATAATTATTGCAAACGAATAACATATTTATTATTAAACATCTTGGTTCTTGAGCAAACATATTGGGTGTGTAGTCCTTGGATGCTTCAGTCACTAAATTATTATACTCAAAATAATTAGAGGGTTTGTGTTCCTAGAATGGAAGCCAGCTTCCTGTCCCACACATTTTCTGCTTTCATCCGCCCTACACCCTCTAAATTCTGGTCTGCAACATACTCCAAATTGTATTGTTGTACAGGTTTAAACAGCTTCTGGAATATTTTGAACACCTTGGGTGTGTACGCCTTAGATGCTTTGGTCACTAAATTACTGTACTCAAAATTATTTAGAGGTGTTGTATTCGTAGGATGGAAGTAATTTTCCCGCAGTGCATATCTTCTGCTTTCAACCATCCTATGTGTAGAAATCACAACATAAACACATCAAATAAAAAAATAATTATCGCAAAACGATAACATATTTGTTATAAAACTTCTTGGCTCTTGAGCAAACATATTGGGTGTGTACTCCTTGGATGCTTCGGTCACTAAATTATTGTACTCAAAATAATTAGAGGGTTTGTGTTCCTAGAATGGAAGTCAGCTTCTCATTCCGCACATTTTCTGCTTTCATCCGTCTTACACCCTTTAAACTCTGGTATTAAACATACTCAAAATTTTATTGTTGTACACGTTTAAACTACTCCTGGAATATTTTTAACACCTTGGGTGTGTACTCCTTAGATGCTTTGGCCAATAAATGACTGTACTTAAAATTATTTATAGGTGTTGTGTTCGTAGGATGGAAGTAAGTTTCCCGCACTACATATCTGCTTTCAACCATCCTACGTGTAGAATCACAACATAAACACTTTAAATAAAAAAGTAATTATCGCAAAACGATAACATATTTATTATTAAACATCCTAGTTCTTGAGCGAACATATTGGGTGTGTACTCCTAGGATGCTTCGGTCACTAAATTATTGTACTAAAAATAATTAGAGGGTTTATATTCCTAGAATGGAAGTCGGCTTCCCGTTCCGCACATTTTCTGTCGATTTCCCGTTCCGCACATTTTCTGGTTTCATCCTTCCTACACCCTTGAAACTCTAGTCTTAAACGTATTCCAAATTATATTTTTGTACACGTTTAAAGTACTGCTGGAATATTTTTAACACCTTGGGAGTGTACTCCTTAGATGCGTTGGTCACTAAATAGCAGTACTCAAAATTATTTATAGGTGTTGTGTTCGTAGGATGGAAGTAAGTTTTCCGCACTGCATGGCTTCTGCTTTCAACCATCCTACGTGTAGTATCACAACATAAACACATTAAACTAAAAAATAATTATCGCAAAAGAATAACATATTTATTATTAAACATCCTGGTTCTTGAGCGAACATATTGGGTGTGTAGTCCTTGGATGCTTCAGTCACTAAATTATTATACTCAAAATAATAAGAGGGTTTCTGTTCCTAGAATGGAATCCAGCTTCCCGTTCCGCATATTTTCTGCTTTCATCCGCCCTACACCCTCTAAACTCCGGTCTTCAACATACTCCAAATTGTATTGTTGTACAGGTTTAAACCGCTTACGGAATATTTTGAACACCTTGGGTGTGTACTCCTTAGATGCTTTGGTCACTGAATTACAGTACTCAAAATTTTTTATATGTGTTGTGTTCGTAGGATGGAAGTAAGTTTCCCGCACGGCATGTCTTCTGCTTTCCACCATCCTACGTGTAGAATCACAACATAAACACATCAAATAAAAAAACAATTATCGGAAAACGATAACATATTTATTATCAAACATCCTGGCTCTTGAGCGAAGATATTGGGTGTGTACTCCTTGGATGCTTCGGTCACTAAATTATTGTACTCAAAATAATTAGAGGGTTTGTGTTCCTAGAATGGAAGTCAGCTTCCCGTTCCGCACATTTTCTGCTTTCATCCGTCTTACACCCTTGAAACTCTGGTTTTAAACATACTCCAAATTGTATTGTTGTACGCGTTTAAACTACTCCTGGAATATTTTGAACACCTTGGGTGTGTACTCCTTAGATGCTTTGGTCAATAAATTACTGTACTTAAAATTATTTATAGGTATTGTGTTCGTAGGATGGAAGTAAGTTTCCCGCACTACATATCTGCTTTCAACCATCCTACGTATAGAATCACAACATAACCACATTAAATAAAAAAGTAATTATCGCAAAACTATAACATATTTATTATTAAACATCCTAGTTCTTGAGCGAACATATTGGGTGTGTACTCCTTGGATGCTTCGATCACTAAATTATTGTACTAAAAATAATTTGAGGGTTTCTGTTCCTAGAATGGAAGTCGGCTTCCCATTCCGCACATTTTCTGCTTTCATCCTCCCTACACCCTTGAAACTCTGGTCTGAAACGTATTCCAAATTATATTGTTGTACACGTTTAAAGTACTCCTAGAATATTGTGAACACCTTGGGTGTGTACTCCTTAGATGCTTTGGTCACTAAATTACAGTACTCAAAATTATTTATAGGTGCTGTGTTCGTAGGATTGAAGTAAATTTCCCGCACTGCATGTCTTCTGCTTTCAACCATCCTTCGTGTAGAATCACAACATAAACACATTAAAATAAAAAATAATTATCGCAAAAGAATAACATATTTATTATTAAACATCCTGGTTCTTGAGCAAAACATATTGGGTGTGTAGTCCTTGGATGCTGCTGTCACTAAATTATTATACTCAAAATAATTAGAGGGTTTGTGTTCCTAGAATGGAAGCCAGCTTCCCGTCCCGCACATTTTCTGCTTTCATCCGCCCTACACCCTCTAAACTCTGGTCTTCAACATACTCCAAATTGTATTGTTGTAAAGGTTTAAACTGCTTCTGGAATATTTTGAACACCTTGGGTGTGTACGCCTTTGATGCTTTGGTCACTAAATTACTGTACTCAAAATTATTTAGAGGTGTTGTATTTGTAGGATGGAAGTAATTTTCCCGCGTGTGCATGTCTTACGCTTTCAACCATCCTACATGTAGAAATCACAACATAAACACATCAAATAAAAAAATAATTATCGCAAAACGATAACATATTTATTATCAAACATCCTGGCTCTTGAGCGAACATATTGGGTGTGTACTCCTTGGATGCTTCGGTCACTAAATTATTGTACTCAAAATAATTAGAGGGTTTGTGTTCCTAGAATGGAAGTCAGCTTCCCGTTCCGCACATTTTCTGCTTTCATCCGTCTTACACCCTTGAAACTCTGGTCTTAAACATACTCCAAATTATATTGTTGTACACGTTTAAACTACTCCCGGAATATTTTGAACACCTTGGGTGTGTACTCCTTAGATGCTTTGGTCAATAAATTACTGTACTTAAAATTATTTATAGGTGTTGTGTTCGTAGGATGGAAGTAAGTTTCCCGCACTACATATCTGCTTTCAACCATCCTACGTATAGAATCACAACATAACCACATTAAATAAAAAAGTAATTATCGCAAAACGATAACATATTTATTATTAAACATCCTAATTCTTGAGCGAACATATTGGGTTTGTATTCCGTGGATGCTTCGGTCACTAAATTATTGTACTAAAAATAATTTGAGGGTTTCTGTTCCTAGAATGGAAGTCGGCTTCCCATTCCGCACATTTTCTGCTTTCATCCTCCCTACACCCTTGAAACTCTGGTCTTAAACGTATTCCAAATTATATTGTTGTACACGTTTAAAGTACTCCCAGAATATTTTGAACACCTTGGGTGTGTACTCCTTAGATGCTTTGGTCACTAAATTACAGTACTCAAAATTATTTATAGGTGTTGTGTTCGTAGGATGGAAGTAAATTTCCCGCACTGCATGTCTTCTGCTTTCAACCATCCTTCGTGTAGAATCATAACATAAACACATTAAAATAAAAAATAATTATTGCAAAAGAATAACATATTTATTATTAAACATCCTGGTTCATGAGCAAAACATATTGGGTGTGTAGTCCTTGGATGCTGCTGTCACTAAATTATTATACTCAAAATAATTAGAGGGTTTGTGTTCCTAGAATGGAAGCCGGCTTCCCGTCCCGCACATTTTCTCGCTTTCATCCGCCCTACACCCTCTAAACTCGGTCTTCAACATACTCCAAATTGTATTGTTGTACGGGTTTAAACTGCTTCGGAATATTTTGAACACCTTGGGTGTGTACGCCTTAGATGCTTTGGTCACTAAATTACTGTACTCAAAATTATTTAGAGGTGTTGTATTCGTAGGATGGAAGTAATTTTCCCGCAGTGCATGTCTTTTGCTTTCAACCATCCTACGTGTAGAAATAACAACATAAACACATCAAATAAAAAAATAATTATCGCAAAACGATAACATATTTGTTATCAAACATCTTGGCTCTTGAGCGAACATATTGGGTGTGTACTCCTTGGATGCTTCGGTCACTAAATTATTGTACTCAAAATAATTAGAGGGTTTGTGTTCCTAGAATGGAAGTCAGCTTCCCGTTCCGCACATTTTCTGCTTTCATCCGTCTTACACCCTTTAAACTATGGTCTTAAACATACTCAAAATTGTATTGTTGTACACGTTTAAACTACTCCTGGAATATTTTTAACACCTTGGGTGTGTACTCCTTAGATGCTTTGGCCAATAAATTACTGTACTTAAAATTATTTATAGGTGTTGTGTTCGTAGGATGGAAGTAAGTTTCCTGCACTACATATCTGCTTTCAACCATCCTACGTGTAGAATCACAACATAAACACATTAAATAAAAAAGTAATTATCGCAAAACGATAACATATTTATTATTAAACATCCTAGTTCTTGAGCGAACATATTGGGTGTGTACTCCTAGGATGCTTCGGTCACTAAATTATTTTACTAAAAATAATTAGAGGGTTTCTATTCCTAGAATGGAAGTCGGCTTCCCGTTCCGCACATTTTCTGTCGATTTCCCGTTCCGCACATTTTCTGCTTTCATCCTTCCTACACCCTTGAAACTCGTTCTTAAACGTATTCCAAATTATATTGTTGTACACGTTTAAAGTACTCCCGGAATATTTTTAACACCTTGGGAGTGTACTCCTTAGATGCGTTGGTCACTGAATAGCAGTACTCAAAATTATTTATAGGTGTTGTGTTCGTAGGATGGAAGTAAGTTTTCTGCACTGCATGTCTTCTGCTTTCAACCATCCTACGTGTAGTATCACAACATAAACACATTAAACTAAAAAATAATTATCGCAAAAGAATAACATATTTATTATTGAACATCCTGGTTCTTGAGCAAACATATTGGGTGTGTAGTCCTTGGATGCTTCAGTCACTAAATTATTATACTCAAAATAATGAGAGGGTTTGTGTTCCTAGAATGGAAGTCAGCTTCCCGTTCCGCACATTTTCTGCTTTCATCCGCCCTACACCCTCTAAACTCCGGTCTTCAACATACTCCAAATTGTATTGTTGTACGAGTTTTAAACTCGCTTTCCGGAATATTTTGAACACCTTGGGTGTGTACTCCTTAGATGCTTTGGTCACTAAATTACAGTACTCAAAATTTTTTATATGTGTTGTGTTCGTAGGATGGAAGTAAGTTTCCCGCACTGCATGTCTTCTGCTTTCAACCATCCTTCGTGTAGAATCATAACATAAACACATTAAAGTAGAAAATAATTATTGCAAAAGAATAACATATTTATTATTAAACATCCTGGTTCATGAGCAAAACATATTGGGTGTGTAGTCCTTGGATGCTGCTGTCACTAAATTATTATACTCAAAATAATTAGAGGGTTTGTGTTCCTAGAATGGAAGCCAGCTTCCCGTCCCGCACATTTTCTGCTTTCATCCGCCCTACACCCTCTAAACTCTGGTCTTCAACATACTCCAAATTGTATTGTTGTACGGGTTTAAACTGCTTTCCGGAATATTTTGAACACCTTGGGTGTGTACGCCTTAGATGCTTTGGTCACTAAATTCTTGTACTCAAAATTATTTAGAGGTGTTGTATTTGTAGGATGGAAGTAATATTCCCGCAATTGCATGTCTTCTCGCTTTCAACCATCCTACATGTAGAAATCACAACATAAACACATCAAATAAAAAAATAATTATCGCAAAACGATAACATATTTATTATCAAACATCCTGGCTCTTGAGCAAACATATTGGGTGTGTACTCCTTGGATGCTTCGGTCACTAAATTATTGTACTCAAAATAATTAGAGGGTTTGTGTTCCTAGAATGGAAGTCAGCTTCCCGTTCCGCACATTTTCTGCTTTCATCCGCCCTACACCCTCTAAACTCCAGTCTTCAACATACTCCAAATTGTATTGTTGTACAGGTTTAAACTGCTTTTGGAATATTTTGAACACCTTGGGTGTGTACTCCTTAGATGCTTTGGTCACTAAATTACAGTACTCAAAATTTTTTATATGTGTTGTGTTCGTAGGATGGAAGTAAGTTTCCCGCACTGCATGTCTTCTGCATTCAACCATCCTACGTGTAGAATCACAACATAAACACATTAAAATAGAAAATAATTATCGCAAAACAATAACATATTTATTATTAAACATCCTGGTTCTTGAGCGAACATATTGGGTGTGTAGTCCTTGGATGCTTCTGTCACTAAATTATTATACTCAAAATAATTAGAAGGTTTGTGTTCCTAGAATGGAAGCCAGCTTCCCGTCCCGCACATTTTCTGCTTTCATCCGGCCTACACCCTCTAAACTCTGGTCTTCAACATACTCCAAATTGTATTGTTGTACAGGTTTATACTGCTTCTGGAATATTTTGAACACCTTGGGTGTGTAGGCCTTAGATGCTTTGGTCACTAAATTACTGTACTCAAAATTATTTAGAGGTGTTGTATTTGTAGGATGGAAGTAATTTTCCCGCAGTGCATGTCTTCTGCTTTCAACCATCCTACATGTAGAAATCACAACATAAACACATCAAATAAAAAAATAATTATCGCAAAACGATAACATATTTATTATCAAACATCCTGGCTCTTGAGCGAACATATTGGGTGTGTACTCCTTGGATGCTTCGGTCACTAAATTATTGTACTCAAAATAATTAGAGGGTTTGTGTTCCTAGAATGGAAGTCAGCTTCCCGTTCCGCACATTTTCTGCTTTCATCCGCCCTACACCCTCTAAACTCCAGTCTTCAACATACTCCAAATTGTATTGTTGTACAGGTTTAAACTGCTTTTGGAATATTTTGAACACCTTGGGAGTGTACTCCTTAGATGCTTTGGCCAATAAATTACTGTACTTAAAATTATTTATAGGTGTTGTGTTCGTAGGATGGAAGTAATTTTTCCGCACTGCATGTCTTCTGCTTTCAACCATCCTACGTGTAGTATCACAACATAAACACATTAAACTAAAAAATAATTATCGCAAAAGAATAACATATTTATTATTGAACATCCTGGTTCTTGAGCGAACATATTGGGTGTGTAGTCCTTGGATGCTTCAGTCACTAAATTATTATACTCAAAATAATGAGAGGGTTTCTGTTCCTAGAATGGAAGCCAGCTTCCCGTCCCGCACATTTTCTGCTTTCATCCGCCCTACACCCTCCAAACTCTGGTCTTCAACATACTCCAAATTGTATTGTTGTACAGGTTTAAACTGCTTCTGGAATATTTTGAACACCTTGGGTGTGTAGGCCTTAGATGCTTTGGTCACTAAATTACCGTACTCAAAATTATTTAGAGGTGTTGTATTTGTAGGATGGAAGTAATTTTCCCGCAGTGCATGTCTTCTGCTTTCAACCATCCTACATGTAGAAATCACAACATAAACACATCAAATAAAAAAATAATTATCGCAAAACGATAACATATTTATTATCAAACATCCCGGCTCTTGAGCGAACATATTGGGTGTGTACTCCTTGGATGCTTCGGTCACTAAATTATTGTACTCAAAATAATTAGAGGGTTTGTGTTCCTAGAATGGAAGTCAGCTTCCCGTTCCGCACATTTTCTGCTTTCATCCGTCTTACCCCCTTGAAACTCTGGTCTTAAACATACTCCAAATTGTATTGTTGTACACGTTTAAACTACTCCTGGAATATTTTGAACACCTTGGGTGTGTACTCCTTAGATGCTTTGGTCAATAAATTACTGTACTTAAAATTATTTATAGGTGTTGTGTTCGTAGGATGGAAGTAAGTTTTCCACACTACATATCTGCTTTCAACCATCCTACGTATAGAATCACAACATAACCACATTAAATAAAAAAGTAATTATCGGAAAACGATAACATATTTATTATTAAACATCCTAGTTCTTCAGCGAACATATTGGGTGTGTACTCCTAGGATGCTTCGGTCACTAAATTATTGTACTAAAAATAATTAGAGGGTTTCTATTCCTAGAATGGAAGTCGGCTTCCCGTTCCGCACATTTTCTGTCGTTTCCCGTTCCGCACATTTTCTGCTTTCATCCTTCCTACACCCTTGAAACTCTGGTCTTAAACGTATTCCAAATTATATTGTTGTACACGTTTAAAGTACTCTCGGAATATTTTTAACACCTTGGGAGTGTACTCCTTAGATGCGTTGGTCACTAAATAGCGAGTACTCAAAATTATTTATAGGTGTTGTGTTCGTAGGATGGAAGTAAGTTTTCCGCACCGCATGTCTTACGCTTTCAACCATCCTACGTGTAGTATCACAACATAAACACATTAAACTAAAAAATAATTATCGCAAAAGAATAACATATTTATTATTGAACATCCTGGTTCTTGAGCGAACATATTGGGTGTGTAGTCCTTGGATGCTTCAGTCACTAAATTATTATACTCAAAATAATGAGAGGGTTTCTGTTCCTAGAATGGAAGTCAGCTTCCCGTTCCGCACATTTTCTGCTTTCATCCGCCCTACACCCTCTAAACTCCGGTCTTCAACATACTCCAAATTGTATTGTTGTACAGGTTTAAACTGCTTCTGGAATATTTTGAACACCTTGGGTGTGTACTCCTTAGATGCTTTGGTCACTAAATTATAGTACTCAAAATTTTTTATATGTGTTGTGTTCGTAGGATGGAAGTAAGTTTCCCGCACTGCATGTCTTCTGCTTTCAACAATCCTACGTGTAGAATCACAACATAAACACATTAAAATAGAAAATAATTATTGCAAAACAATAACATATTTATTATTAAACATCCTGGTTCTTGATCGAACATATTGGGTGTGTAGTCTTTGGATGCTTCTGTCACTAAATTATTATACTCAAAATAATTAGAGGGTTTGTGTTCCTAGAATGGAAGCCAGCTTCCCGTCCCGCACATTTTCTGCTTTCATCCGCCCTACACCCTCTAAACTCTGGTCTTCAACATACTCCAAATTGTATTGTTGTACAGGTTTAAACTGCTTGTGGAATATTTTGAACACCTTGGGTGTGTACGCCTTAGATGCTTTGGTCACTAAATTACTGTACTCAAAATTATTTAGAGGTGTTGTATTTGTAGGATGGAAGTAATTTTCCCGCAGTGCATGTCTTCTGCTTTCAACCATCCTACATGTAGAAATCACAACATAAACACATCAAATAAAAAAATAATTATTGCAAAACGATAACATATTTATTATCAAACATCCTGGCTCTTGAGCGAACATATTGGGTGTGTACTCCTTGGATGCTTCGGTCACTAAATTATTGTACTCAAAATAATTAGAGGGTTTGTGTTCCTAGAATGGAAGTTAGCTTCCCGTTCCGCACATTTTCTGCTTTCATTCGTCTTACACCCTTGAAACTCTAGTCTTAAACATACTCCAAATTGTATTGTTGTACACGTTTAAACTACTCTTGGAATATTTTGAACACCTTGGGTGTGTACTCCTTAGATGCTTTGGTCAATAAATTACTGTACTTAAAATTATTTATAGGTGTTGTGTTTGTAGGATGGAAGTAAGTTTCCCGCACTACATATCTGCTTTCAACCATCCTACGTATAGAATCACAACATAACCACATTAAATAAAAAAGTAATTATCACAAAACGATAACATTTTTAGTATTAAACATCCTAGTTCTTGAGCGAACATATTGGGTGTGTACTCCTAGGATGCTTCGGTCACTAAATTGTACTAAAAATAATTAGAGGGTTTCTATTCCTAGAATGGAAGTCGGCTTCCCGTTCCGCACATTTTCTGTCGATTTCCCGTTCCGCACATTTTCTGCTTTCATCCTTCCTACACCCTTGAAACTTTGTTCTTAAACGTATTCCAAATTATATTGTTGTACACGTTTAAAGTACTCCTGGAATATTTTTAACACCTTGAGAGTGTACTCCTTAGATGCGTTGGTCACTAAATAGCAGTACTCAAAATTATTTATAGGTGTTGTGTTCGTAGTATGGAAGTAAGTTTTCCGCACTGCATGTCTTCTGCTTTCAACCATCCTACGTGTAGTATCACAGCATAAACACATTAAACTAAAAAATAATTATCGCAAAAGAATAACATATTTATTATTGAACATCCTGGTTCTTGAGCGAACATATTGGGTGTGTAGTCCTTGGATGCTTCAGTCACTAAATTATTATATTCAAAATAATGAGAGGGTTTGTGTTCCTAGAATGGAAGTCAGCTTCCCGTTCCGCACATTTTCTGCTTTCATCCGTCTTACACCCTTTAAACTCTGGTCTTAAACATACTCAAAATTGTATTGTTGTACACGTTTAAACTACTCCTGGAATATTTTTAACACCTTGGGTGTGTACTCCTTAGATGCTTTGGCCAATAAATTACTGTACTTAAAATTATTTATTGGTGTTGTGTTCGTAGGATGGAAGTAAGTTTCCCGCACTACATGATCTGCTTTCAACCATCCTACGTGTAGAATCACAACATAAACACTTTAAATAAAAAGTAATTAGCGCAAAACGATAACATATTTATTATTAAACATCCTAGTTCTTGAGCGAACATATTGGGTGTGTACTCCTAGGATGCTTCGGTCACTAAATTATTGTACTAAAAATAATTAGAGGGTTTCTATTCCTAGAATGGAAGTCGGCTTCCCGTTCCGCACATTTTCTGTCGATTTCCCGTTCCGCACATTTTCTGCTTTCATCCTTCCTACACCCTTGAAACTCTGTTCTTAAACGTATTCCAAATTATATTGTTGTACACGTTTAAAGTACTCCTGGAATATTTTTAACACCTTGGGAGTGTACACCTTAGATGCGTTTGTCACTAAATAGCAGTACTCAAAATTATTTATAGGTGTTGTGTTCGTAGGATGGAAGTAAGTTTTCCGCATTGCATGTCTTCTGCTTTCAACCATCCTACGTGTAGTATCACAACATAAACACATTAAACTAAAAAATAATTATCGCAAAAGAATAACAAATTTTTTATTGAACATCCTGGGTCTTGAGCGAACATATTGGGTGTGTAGTCCATGGATGCTTCAGTCACTAAATTATTATATTCAAAATAATGATAGGGTTTCTGTTCCTAGAATGGAAGTCAGCTTCCCGTCCCGCACATTTTCTGCTTTCATCCGCCCTACACCCTCTAAACTCTGGTCTTCAACATACTCCAAATTGTATTGTTGTACAGGTTTAAACTGCTTCTGGAATATTTTGAACACCTTGGGTGTGTACGCCTTAGATGCTTTGGTCACTAAATTACTGTACTCAAAATTATTTAGAGGTGTTGTATTTGTAGGATGGAAGTAATTTTCCCGCAGTGCATGTCTTCTGATTTCAATCATCCTACATGTAGAAATCACAACATAAACACATCAAATAAAAAAATAATTATCGCAAAACGATAACATATTTATTATCAAACATCCCGGCTCTTGAGCGAACATATTGGGTGTGTACTCCTTGGATGCTTCGGTCACTAAATTATTGTACTCAAAATAATTAGAGGGTTTGTGTTCCTAGAATGGAAGTCGGCTTCCCGTTCCGCACATTTTCTCGCTTTCATCCGTCTTACACCCTTGAAACTCGGTCTTAAACATACTCCAAATTGTATTGTTGTACACGTTTAAACTACTCCTGGAATATTTTGAACACCTTGGGTGTGTACTCCTTAGATGCTTTGGTCAATAAATTACTGTACTTAAAATTATTTATAGGTGTTGTGTTCGTAGGATGGAAGTACGTTTCCCGCACTACATATCTGCTATCAACCATCCTACGTATAGAATCACAACATAACCATATTAAATAAAAAAGTAATTATCGCAAAACGATAACATATTTATTATTAAACATCCTAGTTCTTGAGCGAACATATTGGGTGTGTACTCCTAGGATGCTCGGTCACTAAATTATTGTACTAAAAATAATTAGAGGGTTTCTATTCCTAGAATGGAAGTCGGCTTCCCGTTCCGCACATTTTCTGTCGATTTCCCGTTCCGCACATTTTCTGCTTTCATCCTTCCTACACCCTTGAAACTTTGTTGTTAAACGTATTCCAAATTATATTGTTGTACACGTTTAAAGTACTCCTGGAATATTTTTAACACCTTGGGAGTGTACTCCTTAGATGCGTTGGTCACTAAATAGCAGTACTCAAAATTATTTATAGGTGTTGTGTTCGTAGGATGGAAGTAAGTTTTCCGCACTGCATGTCTTCTGCTTTCAACCATCCTACGTGTAGTATCACAACATAAACACATTAAACTAAAAAATATTTATCGCAAAAGAATAACATATTTATTATTGAACATCCTAGTTCTTGAGCGAACATATTGGGTGTGTAGTCCTTGGATGCTTCACTCACTAAATTATTATATTCAAAATAATGAGAGGGTTTGTGTTCCTAGAATGGAAGTCGGCTTCCCGTTCCGCACATTTTCTCGCTTTCATCCGTCTTACACCCTTTAAACTCGGTCTTAAACATACTCAAAATTGTATTGTTGTATACGTTTAAACTACTCCTGGAATATTTTTAACACCTTGGGTGTGTACTCCTTAGATGCTTTGGCCAATAAATTACTGTACTTAAAATTATTTATTGGTGTTGTGTTCGTAGGATGGAAGTAAGTTTCCCGCACTGCATGTCTTCTGCTTTCAACCATCCTACGTGTAGAATCACAACATAAACACATTAAAGTAGAAAATAATGATCGCAAAACAATAACATATTTATTATTAAACATCCTAGTTCTTGAGCGAACATATTGGGTGTGTACTCCTAGGATGCTTCGGTCACTAAATTATTGTACTAAAAATAATTAGAGGGTTTGTGTTCCTAGAATGGAAGTCAGCTTCCCGTTCCGCACATTTTCTGCTTTCATCCGCCCTACACCCTCTAAACTCCGGTCTTCAACATACTCCAAATTGTATTGTTGTACGGGTTTAAACTACTTCTCCGGAATATTTTGAACACCTTGGGTGTGTACTCCTTAGATGCTTTGGTCACTAAATTACGGTACTCAAATTTTTTTATATGTGTTGTGTTCGTAGGATGGAAGTAAGTTTCCCGCACTTGCATGTCTTCTGCTTTCAACCATCCTACGTGTAGAATCACAACATAAACACATTAAAATAGAAAATAATTATCGCAAAACAATAACATATTTATTATTAAACATCCTGGTTCTTGAGCGAACATATTGGGTGTGTAGTCTTTGGATGCTTCTGTCACTAAATTATTATACTCAAAATAATTAGAGGGTTTGTGTTCCTAGAATGGAAGCCAGCTTCCCGTCCCGCACATTTTCTGCTTTCATCCGCCCTACACCCTCTAAACTCTGGTCTTCAACATACTCCAAATTGTAATGTTGTACAGGTTTAAACTGCTTCTGGAATATTTTGAACACCTTGGGTGTGTACGCCTTAGATGCTTTGGTCACTAAATTACTGTACTCAAAATTATTTAGAGGTGTTGTATTTGTAGGATGGAAGTAATTTTCCCGCAAGTGCATGTCTTCTCGCTTTCAACCATCCTACATGTAGAAATCACAACATAAACACATCAAATAAAAAAATAATTATCGCAAAACGATAACATATTTATTATCAAACATCCCGGCTCTTGAGCGAACATATTGGGTGTGTACTCCTTGGATGCTTCGGTCACTAAATTATTGTACTCAAAATAATTAGAGGGTTTGTGTTCCTAGAATGGAAGTCAGCTTCCCGTTCCGCACATTTTCTGCTTTCATCCGTCTTACACCCTTGAAACTCTGGTCTTAAACATACTCCAAATTGTATTGTTGTACACGTTTAAACTACTCTTGGAATATTTTGAACACCTTGGGTGTGTACTCCTTAGATGCTTTGGTCAATAAATTACTGTACTTAAAATTATTTATAGGTGTTGTGTTCGTAGGATGGAAGTAAGTTTCCCGCACTACATACTGCTTTCAACCATCCTACGTATAGAATCACAACATAACCACATTAAATAAAAAAGTAATTATCGCAAAACGATAACATATTTATTATTAAACATCCTAGTTCTTGAGCGAACATATTGGGTGTGTACTCCTAGGATGCTTCGGTCACTAAATTATTGTACTAAAAATAATTAGAGGGTTTCTATTCCTAGAATGGAAGTCGGCTTCCCGTTCCGCACATTTTCTGTCGATTTCCCGTTCCGCACATTTTCTGCTTTCATCCTTCCTACACCCTTGAAACTCGGTCTTAAACGTATTCCAAATTATATTGTTGTACACGTTTAAAGTACTCCTGGAATATTTTTAACACCTTGGGAGTGTACTCCTTAGATGCTTTGGCCAATAAATTACTTGTACTTAAAATTATTTATAGGTGTTGTGTTCGTAGGATGGAAGTAATTTTTCCGCACTGCATGTCTTACGCTTTCAACCATCCTACGTGTAGTATCACAACATAAACACATTAAACTAAAAAATAATTATCGCAAAAGAATAACATATTTATTATTGAACATCCCGGTTCTTGAGCGAACATATTGGGTGTGTAGTCCTTGGATGCTTCAGTCACTAAATTATTATACTCAAAATAATTAGAGGGTTTCTGTTCCTAGAATGGAAGTCAGCTTCCCGTTCCGCACATTTTCTGCTTTCATCCGCCCTACACCCTCTAAACTCGGTCTTCAACATACTCCAAATTGTATTGTTGTACAGGTTTAAACTGCTTCTGGAATATTTTGAACACCATGGGTGTGTACGCCTTAGATGCTTTGGTCACTAAATTACAGTACTCAAAATTATTTATATGTGTTGTGTTCGTAGGATGGAAGTAAGTTTCCCGCACTGCATGTCTTCTGCTTTCAACCATCCTACGTGTAGAATCACAACATAAACACATTAAAATAGAAAATAATTATCGCAAAACAATAACATATTTATTATTAAACATCCTGGTTCTTGAGCGAACATATTGGGTGTGTAGTCCTTGGATGCTTCTGTTACTAAATTATTATACTCAAAATAATTAGAGGGTTTGTGTTCCTAGAATGGAAGCCAGCTTCCCGTCCCGCACATTTTCTGCTTTCATCCGCCCTACACCCTCTAAACTCGGTCTTTAACATACTCCAAATTGTATTGTTGTACAGTTTAAACTGCTTCTGGAATATTTTGAACACCTTGGGTGTGTACGCCTTAGATGCTTTGGTCACTAAATTACTGTACTCAAAATTATTTAGAGGTGTTGTATTTGTAGGATGGAAGTAATTTTCCCGCAGTGCATGTCTTCTGCTTTCAACCATCCTACCTGTAGAAATCACAACATAAACACATCAAATAAAAAAATAATTATCGCAAAACGATAACATATTTATTATCAAACATCCTGGCTCTTGTGCGAACATATTGGGTGTGTACTCCTTGGATGCTTCTGTCACTCAATTATTGTACTCAAAAGAATTAGAGGGTTTGTGTTCCTAGAATGGAAGTCAGCTTCCCGTTCCGCACATTTTCTGCTTTCATCCGTCTTACACCCTTGAAACTCGGTCTTAAACATACTCCAAATTGTATTGTTGTACACGTTTAAACTACTCCCGGAATATTTTGAACACCTTGGGTGTGTACTCCTTAGATGCTTTGGTCAATAAATTACTGTACTTAAAATTATTTATAGGTGTTGTGTTCGTAGGATGGAAGTAAGTTTCCCGCACTACATATCCGCTTTCAACCATCCTACGTATAGAATCACCGCATAAACACATTAAATAAAAAAGTAATTATCGCAAAACGATAACATATTTATTATTAAACATCCTAATTCTTGAGCGAACATATTGGGTGTGTACTCCTTGGATGCTTCGGTCACTAAATTATTGTACTAAAAATAATTAGAGGGTTTCTGTTCCTAGAATGGAAGTCGGCTTCCCGTTCCGCACATTTTCTGCTTTCATCCTTCCTACACCCTTGAAACTCTGGTCTTAAACGTATTCCAAATTATGTTGTTGTACACGTTTAAAGTACTCCTGGAATATTTTGAACACCTTGGGTGTGTACTCCTTAGATGCTTTGGTCACTAAATTACAATACTCAAAATTTTTAATATGTGTTGTGTTCGTAGGATGGAAGTAAGTTTCCCGCACAGCATGTCTTCTGCTTTCAACCATCCTACGTGTAGAATCACAACATAAACACATTAAAATAGAAAATAATTATCACAAAACAATAACATATTTATTATTAAACATCCTGGTTCTTGAGCGAACAAATTGGGTGTGTAGTCCTTGGATGCTTCTGTCACTAAATTATTATACTCAAAATAATTAGAGGGTTTGTATTCCTAGAATGGAAGCCAGCTTCCCGTCCCGCACATTTCCTGCTTTCATCCGCCCTACACCCTCTAAACTCGGTCTTCAACATACTCCAAATTGTATTGTTGTACGGGTTTAAACCGCTTCGGAATATTTTGAACACCTTGGGTGTGTACGCCTTAGATGCTTTGGTCACTAAATTACTTGTACTCAAAATTATTTAGAGGTGTTGTATTTGTAGGATGGAAGTAATTTTCCCGCAGTGCATGTCTTCTGATTTCAATCATCCTACATGTAGAAATCACAACATAAACACATCAAATAAAAAAATAATTATCGCAAAACGATAACATATTTATTATCAAACATCCTGGCTCTTGAGCGAACATATTGGGTGTGTACTCCTTGGATGCTTCGGTCACTAAATTATTGTACTCAAAATAATTAGAGGGTTTGTGTTCCTAGAATGGAAGTCAGCTTCCCGTTCCGCACATTTTCTGCTTTCATCCGTCTTACACCCTTGAAACTCGGTCTTAAACATACTCCAAATTGTATTGTTGTACACGTTTAAACTACTCCCGGAATATTTTGAACACCTTGGGTGTGTACTCCTTAGATGCTTTGGTCAATAAATTACTTGTACTTAAAATTATTTATAGGTGTTGTGTTCGTAGGATGGAAGTACGTTTCCCGCACTACATATCTGCTATCAACCATCCTACGTATAGAATCACAACATAACCATATTAAATAAAAAAGTAATTATCGCAAAACGATAACATATTTATTATTAAACATCCTAGTTCTTGAGCGAACATATTGGGTGTGTACTCCTAGGATGCTCCGGTCACTAAATTATTGTACTAAAAATAATTAGAGGGTTTCTATTCCTAGAATGGAAGTCGGCTTCCCGTTCCGCACATTTTCTGTCGATTTCCCGTTCCGCACATTTTCTGCTTTCATCCTTCCTACACCCTTGAAACTTTGTTGTTAAACGTATTCCATATTATATTGTTGTACACGTTTAAAGTACTCCTGGAATATTTTTAACACCTTGGGAGTGTACTCCTTAGATGCGTTGGTCACTAAATAGCAGTACTCAAAATTATTTATAGGTGTTGTGTTCGTAGGATGGAAGTAAGTTTTCCGCACTGCATGTCTTCTGCTTTCAACCATCCTACGTGTAGTATCACAACATAAACACATTAAACTAAAAAATATTTATCGCAAAAGAATAACATATTTATTATTGAACATCCTAGTTCTTGAGCGAACATATTGGGTGTGTAGTCCTTGGATGCTTCAGTCACTAAATTATTATATTCAAAATAATGAGAGGGTTTGTGTTCCTAGAATGGAAGTCAGCTTCCCGTTCCGCACATTTTCTGCTTTCATCCGTCTTACACCCTTTAAACTCGGTCTTAAACATACTCAAAATTGTATTGTTGTATACGTTTAAACTACTCCTGGAATATTTTTAACACCTTGGGTGTGTACTCCTTAGATGCTTTGGCCAATAAATTACTGTACTTAAAATTATTTATTGGTGTTGTGTTCGTAGGATGGAAGTAAGTTTCCCGCACTGCATGTCTTCTGCTTTCAACCATCCTACGTGTAGAATCACAACATAAACACATTAAAGTAGAAAATAATGATCGCAAAACAATAACATATTTATTATTAAACATCCTAGTTCTTGAGCGAACATATTGGGTGTGTACTCCTAGGATGCTTCGGTCACTAAATTATTGTACTAAAAATAATTAGAGGGTTTGTGTTCCTAGAATGGAAGTCAGCTTCCCGTTCCGCACATTTTCTGCTTTCATCCGCCCTACACCCTCTAAACTCCGGTCTTCAACATACTCCAAATTGTATTGTTGTACAGGTTTAAACTGCTTCTGGAATATTTTGAACACCTTGGGTGTGTACTCCTTAGATGCTTTGGTCACTAAATTACAGTACTCAAATTTTTTTATATGTGTTGTGTTCGTAGGATGGAAGTAAGTTTCCCGCACTGCATGTCTTCTGCTTTCAACCATCCTACGTGTAGAATCACAACATAAACACATTAAAATAGAAAATAATTATCGCAAAACAATAACATATTTATTATTAAACATCCTGGTTCTTGAGCGAACATATTGGGTGTGTAGTCTTTGGATGCTTCTGTCACTAAATTATTATACTCAAAATAATTAGAGGGTTTGTGTTCCTAGAATGGAAGCCAGCTTCCCGTCCCGCACATTTTCTGCTTTCATCCGCCCTACACCCTCTAAACACTCGGTCTTCAACATACTCCAAATTGTATTGTTGTACAGGTTTAAACTGCTTCTGGAATATTTTGAACACCTTGGGTGTGTACGCCTTAGATGCTCTGGTCACTAAATTACTGTACTCAAAATTATTTAGAGGTGTTGTATTTGTAGGATGGAAGTAATTTTCCCGCAGTGCATGTCTTCTGCTTTCAACCATCCTACATGTAGAAATCACAACATAAACACATCAAATAAAAAAATAATTATCGCAAAACGATAACATATTTATTATCAAACATCCTGGCTCTTGAGCGAACATATTGGGTGTGTACTCCTTGGATGCTTCGGTCACTAAATTATTGTACTCAAAATAATTAGAGGGTTTGTGTTCCTAGAATGGAAGTCAGCTTCCCGTTCCGCACATTTTCTGCTTTCATCCGTCTTACACCCTTGAAACTCGGTCTTAAACATACTCCAAATTGTATTGTTGTACACGTTTAAACTACTCTTGGAATATTTTGAACACCTTGGGTGTGTACTCCTTAGATGCTTTGGTCAATAAATTACTTGTACTTAAAATTATTTATAGGTGTTGTGTTCGTAGGATGGAAGTAAGTTTCCCGCACTACATATTCGCTTTCAACCATCCTACGTATAGAATCACAACATAACCACATTAAATAAAAAAG
Organism: Linum usitatissimum; assembly: GCA_030674075.2. NCBI lineage: Eukaryota > Viridiplantae > Streptophyta > Magnoliopsida > Malpighiales > Linaceae > Linum > Linum usitatissimum. Next base: position 23,598 of record JAUJYP020000368.1, on the reverse strand, counting down.
TAATTATCGCAAAACGATAACATATTTATTATTAAACATCCTAGTTCTTGAGCGAACATATTGGGTGTGTACTCCTAGGATGCTTCGGTCACTAAATTATTGTACTAAAAATAATTAGAGGGTTTCTATTCCTAGAATGGAAGTCGGCTTCCCGTTCCGCACATTTTCTGTCGATTTCCCGTTCCGCACATTTTATGCTTTCATCCTTCCTACACCCTTGAAACTCTGGTCTTAAACGTATTCCAAATTATATTGTTGTACACGTTTAAAGTACTCCTGGAATATTTTTAACACCTTGGGAGTGTACTCCTTAGATGCTTTGGCCAATAAATTACTGTACTTAAAATTATTTATAGGTGTTGTGTTCGTAGGATGGAAGTAATTTTTCCGCACTGCATGTCTTCTGCTTTCAACCATCCTACGTGTAGTATCACAACATAAACACATTAAACTAAAAAATAATTATCGCAAAAGAATAACATATTTATTATTGAACATCCTGGTTCTTGAGCGAACATATTGGGTGTGTAGTCCTTGGATGCTTCGGTCACTAAATTATTATACTCAAAATAATTAGAGGGTTTGTATTCCTAGAATGGAAGTCGGCTTCCCGTTCCGCACATTTTCTCGCTTTCATCCGTCTTACACCCTTGAAACTCGGTCTTAAACATACTCCAAATTGTATTGTTGTACACGTTTAAACTACTCCTGGAATATTTTGAACACCTTGGGTGTGTACTCCTTAGATGCTTTGGTCACTAAATTACTGTACTCAAAATTATTTAGAGGTGTTGTATTTGTAGGATGGAAGTAATTTTCCCGCAGTGCATGTCTTACGCTTTCAACCATCCTACCTGTAGAAATCACAACATAAACACATCAAATAAAAAAATAATTATCGCAAAACGATAACATATTTATTATCAAACATCCCGGCTCTTGTGCGAACATATTGGGTGTGTACTCCTTGGATGCTTCTGTCACTCAATTATTGTACTCAAAAGAATTAGAGGGTTTGTGTTCCTAGAATGGAAGTCAGCTTCCCGTTCCGCACATTTTCTGCTTTCATCCGTCTTACACCCTTGAAACTCTGGTCTTAAACATACTCCAAATTGTATTGTTGTACACGTTTAAACTACTCCTGGAATATTTTGAACACCTTGGGTGTGTACTCCTTAGATGCTTTGGTCAATAAATTACTGTACTTAAAATTATTTATAGGTGTTGTGTTCGTAGGATGGAAGTAAGTTTCCCGCACTACATACTGCTTTCAACCATCCTACGTATAGAATCACAACATAACCACATTAAATAAAAAAGTAATTATCGCAAAACGATAACATATTTATTATTAAACATCCTAGTTCTTGAGCGAACATATTGGGTGTGTACTCCTAGGATGCTTCGGTCACTAAATTATTGTACTAAAAATAATTAGAGGGTTTCTATTCCTAGAATGGAAGTCGGCTTCCCGTTCCGCACATTTTCTGTCGATTTCCCGTTCCGCACATTTTCTGCTTTCATCCTTCCTACACCCTTGAAACTCGGTCTTAAACGTATTCCAAATTATATTGTTGTACACGTTTAAAGTACTCCTGGAATATTTTTAACACCTTGGGAGTGTACTCCTTAGATGCTTTGGCCAATAAATTACTGTACTCAAATTTTTTTATATGTGTTGTGTTCGTAGGATGGAAGTAAGTTTCCCGCACTGCATGTCTTCTGCTTTCAACCATCCTACGTGTAGAATCACAACATAAACACATTAAAATAGAAAATAATTATCGCAAAACAATAACATATTTATTATTAAACATCCCGGTTCTTGAGCGAACATATTGGGTGTGTAGTCTTTGGATGCTTCTGTCACTAAATTATTATACTCAAAATAATTAGAGGGTTTGTGTTCCTAGAATGGAAGCCAGCTTCCCGTCCCGCACATTTTCTGCTTTCATCCGCCCTACACCCTCTAAACACTGGTCTTCAACATACTCCAAATTGTATTGTTGTACAGGTTTAAACTGCTTCTGGAATATTTTGAACACCTTGGGTGTGTACGCCTTAGATGCTTTGGTCACTAAATTACTGTACTCAAAATTATTTAGAGGTGTTGTATTTGTAGGATGGAAGTAATTTTCCCGCAAAGTGCATGTCTTATCGCTTTCAACCATCCTACATGTAGAAATCACAACATAAACACATCAAATAAAAAAATAATTATCGCAAAACGATAACATATTTATTATCAAACATCCCGGCTCTTGAGCGAACATATTGGGTGTGTACTCCTTGGATGCTTCGGTCACTAAATTATTGTACTCAAAATAATTAGAGGGTTTGTGTTCCTAGAATGGAAGTCGGCTTCCCGTTCCGCACATTTTCTGCTTTCATCCGTCTTACACCCTTGAAACTCTGGTCTTAAACATACTCCAAATTGTATTGTTGTACACGTTTAAACTACTCTTGGAATATTTTGAACACCTTGGGTGTGTACTCCTTAGATGCTTTGGTCAATAAATTACTGTACTTAAAATTATTTATAGGTGTTGTGTTCGTAGGATGGAAGTAAGTTTCCCGCACTACATACTGCTTTCAACCATCCTACGTATAGAATCACAACATAACCACATTAAATAAAAAAGTAATTATCGCAAAACGATAACATATTTATTATTAAACATCCTAGTTCTTGAGCGAACATATTGGGTGTGTACTCCTAGGATGCTTCGGTCACTAAATTATTGTACTAAAAATAATTAGAGGGTTTCTATTCCTAGAATGGAAGTCGGCTTCCCGTTCCGCACATTTTCTGTCGATTTCCCGTTCCGCACATTTTCTGCTTTCATCCTTCCTACACCCTTGAAACTCTGGTCTTAAACGTATTCCAAATTATATTGTTGTACACGTTTAAAGTACTCCTGGAATATTTTTAACACCTTGGGAGTGTACTCCTTAGATGCTTTGGCCAATAAATTACTTGTACTTAAAATTATTTATAGGTGTTGTGTTCGTAGGATGGAAGTAATTTTTCCGCACCGCATGTCTTCTGCTTTCAACCATCCTACGTGTAGTATCACAACATAAACACATTAAACTAAAAAATAATTATCGCAAAAGAATAACATATTTATTATTGAACATCCTGGTTCTTGAGCGAACATATTGGGTGTGTAGTCCTTGGATGCTTCAGTCACTAAATTATTATACTCAAAATAATTAGAGGGTTTCTGTTCCTAGAATGGAAGTCAGCTTCCCGTTCCGCACATTTTCTGCTTTCATCCGTCTTACACCCTTGAAACTCTGGTCTTAAACATACTCCAAATTGTATTGTTGTACACGTTTAAACTACTCCTGGAATATTTTGAACACCTTGGGTGTGTACTCCTTAGATGCTTTGGTCACTAAATTACTGTACTCAAAATTATTTAGAGGTGTTGTATTTGTAGGATGGAAGTAATTTTCCCGCAAGCAGCATGTCTTCTCGCTTTCAACCATCCTACCCGTAGAAATCACAACATAAACACATCAAATAAAAAAATAATTATCGCAAAACGATAACATATTTATTATCAAACATCCCGGCTCTTGTGCGAACATATTGGGTGTGTACTCCTTGGATGCTTCTGTCACTCAATTATTGTACTCAAAAGAATTAGAGGGTTTGTGTTCCTAGAATGGAAGTCAGCTTCCCGTTCCGCACATTTTCTGCTTTCATCCGTCTTACACCCTTGAAACTCTGGTCTTAAACATACTCCAAATTGTATTGTTGTACACGTTTAAACTACTCCTGGAATATTTTGAACACCTTGGGTGTGTACTCCTTAGATGCTTTGGTCAATAAATTACTGTACTTAAAATTATTTATAGGTGTTGTGTTCGTAGGATGGAAGTAAGTTTCCCGCACTACATATCTGCTTTCAACCATCCTACGTATAGAATCACTGCATAAACACATTAAATAAAAAAGTAATTATCGCAAAACGATAACATATTTATTATTAAACATCCTAATTCTTGAGCGAACATATTGGGTGTGTACTCCTTGGATGCTTCGGTCACTAAATTATTGTACTAAAAATAATTAGAGGGTTTCTGTTCCTAGAATGGAAGTCGGCTTCCCGTTCCGCACATTTTCTCGCTTTCATCCTTCCTACACCCTTGAAACTCGGGGTCTTAAACGTATTCCAAATTATGTTGTTGTACACGTTTAAAGTACTCCCGGAATATTTTGAACACCTTGGGTGTGTACTCCTTAGATGCTTTGGTCACTAAATTACAATACTCAAAATTTTTTATATGTGTTGTGTTCGTAGGATGGAAGTAAGTTTCCCGCACGACATGTCTTCTCGCTTTCAACCATCCTACGTGTAGAATCACAACATAAACACATTAAAATAGAAAATAATTATCACAAAACAATAACATATTTATTATTAAACATCCTGGTTCTTGAGCGAACAAATTGGGTGTGTAGTCCTTGGATGCTTCTGTCACTAAATTATTATACTCAAAATAATTAGAGGGTTTGTATTCCTAGAATGGAAGCCAGCTTCCCGTCCCGCACATTTCCTGCTTTCATCCGCCCTACACCCTCTAAACTCTGGTCTTCAACATACTCCAAATTGTATTGTTGTACAGGTTTAAACTGCTTCTGGAATATTTTGAACACCTTGGGTGTGTACGCCTTAGATGCTTTGGTCACTAAATTACTGTACTCAAAATTATTTAGAGGTGTTGTATTTGTAGGATGGAAGTAATTTTCCCGCAGTGCATGTCTTCTGCTTTCAACCATCCTACATGTAGAAATCACAACATAAACACATCAAATAAAAAAATAATTATCGCAAAACGATAACATTTTTATTATCAAACATCCTGGCTCTTGAGCGAACATATTGGGTGTGTACTCCTTGGATGCTTCGGTCACTAAATTATTGTACTCAAAATAATTAGAGGGTTTGTGTTCCTAGAATGGAAGTCAGCTTCCCGTTCCGCACATTTTCTGCTTTCATCCGTCTTAGACCCTTGAAACTCTGGTCTTAAACATACTCCAAATTGTATTGTTGTACACATTTAAACTACTCCTGGAATATTTTGAACACCTTGGGTGTGTACTCCTTAGATGCTTTGGTCAATAAATTACTATACTTAAAATTATTTATAGGTGTTGTGTTCGTAGGATGGAAGTAAGTTTCCCGCACTACATATCTGCTTTCAACCATCCTACGTATAGAATGACAACATAACCACATTAAATAAAAAAGTAATTATCGCAAAACGATAACATATTTATTATTAAACATCCTAATTCTTGAGCGAACATATTGGGTGTGTACTCCTTGGATGCTTCGGTCACTAAATTATTGTACTCAAAATAATTAGAGGGTTTGTGTTCCTAGAATGGAAGTCAGCTTCCCGTTCCGCACATTTTCTGCTTTCATCCGTCTTACACCCTTTAAACTCTGGTCTTAAACATACTCAAAATTGTATTGTTGTACATGTTTAAACTACTCCTGGAATATTTTTAACACCTTGGGTGTGTACTCCTTAGATGCTTTGGCCAATAAATTACTGTACTTAAAATTATTTGTAGGTGTTGTGTTCGTAGGGTGGAAGTAAGTTTCCTGCACTACATATCTGCTTTCAACCATCCTACGTGTAGAATCACAACATAAACACTTTAAATAAAAAAGTAATTATCGCAAAACGATAACATATTTATTATTAAACATCCTAGTTCTTGAGCGAACATATTGGGGGTGTACTGCTAGGATGCTTCGGTCACTAAATTATTGTACTAAAAATAATTAGAGGGTTTCTATTCCTAGAATGGAAGTCGGCTTCCCGTTCCACACATTTTCTGTCGATTTCCCGTTCCGCACATTTTCTGCTTTCATCCTTCCTACACCCTTGAAACTCTGGTCTTAAAAGTATTCCAAATTATATTGTTGTACACGTTTAAAGTACTCCTTGAATATTTTTAACACCTTGGGAGTGTACTCCTTAGATGCGTTGGTCACTAAATAGCAGTACTCAAAATTATTTATAGGTGTTGTGTTCGTATTATGGAAGTAAGTTTTCCGCACTGCATGTCTTCTGCTTTCAACCATCCTACGTGTAGTATCACAACATAAACACATTAAACTAAAAAATAATTATCGCAAAAGAATAACATATTTATTATTGAACATCCTGGTTCTTGAGCGAACATATTGGGTGTGTAGTCCATGGATGCTTCAGTCACTAAATTATTATACTCAAAATAATTAGAGGGTTTCTGTTCCTAGAATGGAAGTCAGCTTCCCGTTCCGCACATTTTCTGCTTTCATCCGCCCTACACCCTCTAAACTCCGGTCTTCAACATACTCCAAATTTTATTGTTGTACAGGTTTAAACTGCTTCTGGAATATTTTGACCACCTTGGGTGTGTACGCCTTAGATGCTTTGGTCACTAAATTACAGTACTCAAAATTATTTATATGTGTTGTGTTCGTAGGATGGAAGTAAGTTTCCCGCATTGCATGTCTTCTGCTTTCAACCATCCTACGTGTAGAATCACAACATAAACACATTAAAATAGAAAATAATTATCACAAAACAATAACATATTTATTATTAAACATCCTGGTTCTTGAGCGAACATATTGGGTGTGTAGTCCTTGGATGCTTCTGTCACTAAATTATTATACTCAAAATAATTAGAGGGTTTGTGTTCCTAGAATGGAAGCCAGCTTCCCGTCCCGCACATTTTCTGCTTTCATCCGTCTTACACCCTTGAAACTCTGGTCTTAAACATACTCCAAATTGTATTGTTGTACACGTTTAAACTACTCCTGGAATATTTTGAACACCTTTGGGTGTGTACTCCTTAGATGCTTTGGTCAATAAATTACTGTACTTAAAATTATTTATAGGTGTTGTGTTCGTAGGATGGAAGTAAGTTTCCCGCACTACATATCTGCTTTCAACCATCCTACGTATAGAATCACAACATAACCACATTAAATAAAAAAGTAATTATCGCAAAATGATAACATATTTATTATTAAACATCCTAATTCTTGAGCGAACATATTGGGTGTGTACTCCTTGGATGCTTCGGTCACTAAATTATTGTACTAAAAATAATTAGAGGATTTCTGTTCCTAGAATGGAAGTCGGCTTCCCGTTCCGCACATTTTCTGGTTTCATCCTTCCTACACCCTTGAAACTCTGGTCTTAAGCGTATTCCAAATTATATTGTTGTACACGTTTAAAGTACTCCTAGAATATTTTGAACACTTTGGGTGTGTACTCCTTAGATGCTTTGGTCACTAAATTACAGTACGCAAAATTATTTATAGGTATTGTGTTCGTAGGATGGAAGTAAATTTCCCGCACTGCATGTCTTCTGCTTTCAACCATCCTTCCTGTAGAATCACAACGTAAACACATTAAAATAAAAAATAATTATCGCAAAAGAATAACATATTTATTATTAAACATCCTGGTTCTTGAGCGAACATATTGGGTGTGTAGTCCTTGGATGCTTCTGTCACTAAATTATTATACTCAAAATAATTAGAGGGTTTGTGTTCCTAGAATGGAAGCCAGCTTCCCGTCCCGCACATTTTCTGCTTTCATCCGCCCTACACCCTCTAAACTCTGGTCTTCAACATAGTCCAAATTGTATTGTTGTACAGGTTTAAACTGCTTTTGGAATATTTTGAACACCTTGGGTGTGTATGCCTTAGATGCTTTGGTCACTAAATTACTGTACTCAAAATTATTTAGAGGTGTTGTATTCGTAGGATGGAAGTAATTTTCCCGTAGTGCATGTCTTCTGCTTTCAACCATCCTACGTGTAGAAACACAACATAAACACATCAAATAAAAAAATAATTATCGCAAAACGATAACATATTTGTTATCAAACATCTTGGCTCTTGAGCGAACATATTGGGTGTGTACTCCTTGGATGCTTCGGTCACTAAATTATTGTACTCAAAATAATTAGAGGGTTTGTGTTCCTAGAATGGAAGTAAGCTTCTCGTTCCGCACATTTTCTGCTTTCATCCGTCTTACACCCTTTAAATTCTGGTCTTAAACATACTCAAAATTGTATTGTTGTACACGTTTAAACTACTCCTGGAATATTTTGAACACGTTTAGTGTGTACTCCATAGATGCTTTGGCCAATAAATTACTGTACATAAAATTATTTATAGGTGTTGTGTTCGTAGGATGGAAGTAAGTTTCCCGCACTACATATCTACTTTCAACCATCCTACGTGTAGAATCACAACATAAACACTTTAAATAAAAAAGTAATTATAGCAAAACGATAACATATTTATTATAAAACATCCTGGCTCTTGAGCGAACATATTGGGTCTGTACTCCTTGGATGCTTCGGTCACTAAATTAATGTACGCAAAACAATTAGAGGGTTTGTGTTCCTAGAATGGAAGTCAGCTTCCCGTTCCGCACATGTTCTGCTTTCATCCGCCCTACACCCTCTAAACTCTAGTCTTCAACGTACTCCAAATTGTATTTTTGTACAAGTTTAAACTGCTCCTGGAATATTTTGAACACCTTGGGTGTACTCCTTAGATTCTTTGGTCACTAAATTACTGTACTTAAAATTATTTATAGGTGTTGTGTTCGTAGGATGGAAGTAATTTTCCCGTAGTGCATGTCTTCTGCTTTCAACCATCCTACGTGTAGAAATCACAACATAAACACATCAAATAAAAAAATAATTATCGCAAAACGATAACATATTTGTTATCAAACATCTTGGCTCTTGAGCGAACATATTGGGTGTGTACTCCTTGGATGCTTCGGTCACTAAATTATTGTACTCAAAATAATTAGAGAGTTTGTGTTCCTAGAATGGAAGTCAGCTTCTCGTTCCGCACATTTTCTGCTTTCATCTGTCTTACACCCTTTAAATTCTGGTCTTAAACATACTCAAAATTGTATTGTTGTACACGTTTAAACTACTCCTGGAATATTTTGAACACCTTTGGTGTGTACTCCGTAGATGCTTTGGCCAATAAATTACTGTACATAAAATTATTTATAGGTGTTATGTTCGTAGGATGGAAGTAAGTTTCCCGCACTACATATCTACTTTCAACCATCCTACGTGTAGAATCACAACATAAACACTTTAAATAAAAAAGTAATTATCGCAAAACGATAACATATTTATTATAAAACATCCTGGCTCTTGAGCGAACATATTGGGTCTGTACTCCTTGGATGTTTCGGTCACTAAATTAATGTACTCAAAACAATTAGTGGGTTTGTGTTCCTAGAATGGAAGTAAGCTTACCGTTCCGCACATGTTCTGCTTTCATCCGCCCTACACCCTCTAAACTCTAGTTTTCAACGTACTCCAAATTGTATTTTTGTACAAGTTTAAACTGCTCCTGGAATATTTTGAACACCTTGGGTGTACTCTTTAGATTCTTTGGTCACTAAATTACTGTACTTCAAATTATTTATAGGTGTTGTGTTCATAGGATGGAAGTAAGTTTCCCGCACTACATGTCTTCTCCTTTCAACCATCCTACGTGTAGAATCACAACATAAACACATTAAATAAAAAAGTAATTATCGCAAAACGATAACAAATTTATTATTAAACATCCTAGTTCTTGAGCGAACATATTGGGTGTGTATTCCTTGGATGCTTCGGTCACTAAATTATTATACTCAAAATAATTAGAGGGTTTCTGTTCCTAGAATGGAAGTTGGCTTCCCGTTCCACACATTTTATGCTTTCATCCGTCCTACACCCTTGCAACTCTGGTCTTAAACGTATTCCAAATTGTATTGTTGTACACGTTTAAACTGCTCCTGGAATATTTTGAACACCTTGGGTGTGTACTCCTTCGATGCTTTGGTCACTAAATTATAGTACTCAAAATTATTTATAGGTGTTGTGTTCGTAGGATGGAAGTAAGTTTCCCGCACTGCATGTCTTCTGCTTTCAACCATCCTACGTGTAGAATCACAACATAAACACATTAAAATAAAAAATAATTATCGCAAAACAATAACATATTTATTATTAAACATCCTAGTTCATGAACGAACATATTGGGTGTGTACTCCTTGGATGCTTCGGTCACAAAATTATTGTACTCAAAATAATTAGAGGGTTTCGTTCCTAGAATGGAAGTTGGCTTCCCGTTCCGCACATTTTCCGTCGGATTCCCGTTCCGCACATTTTCTGCTTTCATCCGTCGTACACCCTTGAAACTCTGGTCTTAAACGTATTCCAAATTATATTGTTGTACACGTTTAAAGTACTCCTGGAATATTTTGAACACCTTTGGTGTGTACTCCGTAGATGCTTTGGCCAATAAATTACTGTACATAAAATTATTTATAGGTGTTATGTTCGTAGGATGGAAGTAAGTTTCCCGCACTACATATCTACTTTCAACCATCCTACGTGTAGAATCACAACATAAACACTTTAAATAAAAAAGTAATTATCGCAAAACGATAACATATTTATTATAAAACATCCTGGCTCTTGAGCGAACATATTGGGTCTGTACTCCTTGGATGTTTCGGTCACTAAATTAATGTACTCAAAACAATTAGTGGGTTTGTGTTCCTAGAATGGAAGTAAGCTTCCCGTTCCGCACATGTTCTGCTTTCATCCGCCCTACACCCTCTAAACTCTAGTCTTCAACGTACTCCAAATTGTATTTTTGTACAAGTTTAAACTGCTCCTGGAATATTTTGAACACCTTGGGTGTACTCTTTAGATTCTTTGGTCAATAAATTACTTGTACTTCAAATTATTTATAGGTGTTGTGTTCGTAGGATGGAAGTAAGTTTCCCGCACAACATGTCTTCTCCTTTCAACCATCCTACGTGTAGAATCACAACATAAACACATTAAATAAAAAAGTAATTATCGCAAAACGATAACAAATTTATTATTAAACATCCTAGTTCTTGAGCGAACATATTGGGTGTGTATTCCTTGGATGCTTCGGTCACTAAATTATTATACTCAAAATAATTAGAGGGTTTCTGTTCCTAGAATGGAAGTTGGCTTCCCGTTCCACACATTTTATGCTTTCATCCGTCCTACACCCTTGCAACTCTAGTCTTAAACGTATTCCAAATTGTATTGTTGTACACGTTTAAACTGCTCCTGGAATATTTTGAACACCTTGGGTGTGTACTCCTTCGATGCTTTGGTCACTAAATTATAGTACTCAAAATTATTTATAGGTGTTGTGTTCGTAGGATGGAAGTAAGTTTCCCGCATAGCATGTCTTCGCTTTCAACCATCCTACGTGTAGAATCACAACATAAACACATTAAAATAAAAAATAATTATCGCAAAACAATAACATATTTATTATTAAACATCCTAGTTCATGAACGAACATATTGGGTGTGTACTCCTTGGATGCTTCGGTCACAAAATTATTGTACTCAAAATAATTAGAGGGTTTCTGTTCCTAGAATGGAAGTTGGCTTCCCGTTCCGCACATTTTCTGTCGGATTCCCGTTCCGCACATTTTCTGCTTTCATCCGTCGTACACCCTTGAAACTCTGGTCTTAAACGTATTCCAAATTATATTGTTGTACACGTTTAAAGTACTCCTGGAATATTTTGAACACCTTGGTTGTGTACTCCTTAGATGCTTTGGTCAGTAAATAACAGTACTTAAAATTATTTATAGGTGTTGTGTTCGTAGGATGGAAGTAAGTTTCCCGCACTACATGTCTTCTGCTTTCAACCATCCTACGTGTAGAATCACAACATAAACACATTAAAATAAAAAATAATTATCGCAAAACAATAACATATTTATTATTAAACATCTTGGTTCTTGAGCGAACATATTGGGTGTGTAGTCCTTGGATGCTTCAGTCACTAAATTATTATACTCAAAATAATTAGAGGGTTTGTGTTCCTAGAATGGAAGTAAGCTTCCCGTTCCGCACATGTTCTGCTTTCATCCGCCCTACACCCTCTAAACTCTGGTCTTCAACATACTCCAAATTGTATTGTTGTACAAGTTTAAACTACTCCTGGAATATTTTGAACCCTTGGGTGTACTCCTTAGATTCTTTAGTCACTAAATTACTGTACTTCAAATTATTTATAGGTGTTGTGTTCGTAGGATGGAAGTAAGTTTCCCGCACTACATGTCTTCTCCTTTCAACCATCCTACGTGTAGAATCACTACATAAACACATTAAAATAAAAAATAATTATCGCAAAACAATAACATATTTATTATTAAACATCCTGGTTCTTGAGCGAACATATTGGGTGTGTAGTCCTTGGTTGTTTCAGTCACTAAATTATTATACTCAAAATAATTAGAGGGTTTGTGTTCCTAGAATGGAAGTCAGCTTCCCGTCCCGCACATGTTCTGCTTTCATCCGCCCTACACCCTCTAAACTCTGGTGTTCAACATACTCAAAATTGTCTTGTTGTACAAGTTTAAACTGCTCCTGGAATATTTTGAACACCTTGGGTGTGTACTCCTTCGATGCTTTGGTCACTAAATTATAGTACTCAAAATTATTTATAGGTGTTGTGTTCGTAGGATGGAAGTAAGTTTCCCGCACTGCATGTCTTCTCGCTTTCAACCATCCTACGTGTAGAATCACAACATAAACACATTAAAATAAAAAATAATTATCGCAAAACAATAACATATTTATTATTAAACATCCTAGTTCTTGAACGAACATATTGGGTGTGTACTCCTTGGATGCTTCGGTCACAAAATTATTGTACTCAAAATAATTAGAGGGTTTCTGTTCCTAGAATGGAAGTTGGCTTCCCGTTCCACACATTTTCTGCTTTCATCCGTCCTACACCCTTTAAACTCTGGTCTTCAACATACTGCAATTTGTATTGTTGTACACGTTTAAACTGCTCCCGGAATATTTTGAACACCTTGGGTGTGTACTCTTTCGATGCTTTGGTCACTAAATTACTGTACTCAAAATTATTTATAGGTGTTGTGTTCGTAGGATGGAAGTAAGTTTCCCGCATTGCATGTCTTCTGCTTTCAACCATCCTACGTGTAGAATCACAACATAAACACATTAAAATAAAAAATAATTATCGCAAAACAATAACATATTTATTATTAAACATCCTAGTTCTTGAACGAACATATTGGGTGTGTACTCCTTGGATGCTTCGGTCACAAAATTATTGTACTCAAAATAATTAGAGGGTTTCTGTTCCTAGAATGGAAGTTGGCTTCCCGTTCCGCACATTTTCTGTCGGATTCCCGTTCCGCACATTTTCTGCTTTCATCCGTCGTACACCCTTGAAACTCTGGTCTTAAACGTATTCCAAATTATATTGTTGTACACGTTTAAAGTACTCCTGGAATATTTTGAACACCTTGGTTGTGTACTCCTAAGATACTTTGGTCAGTAAATAACAGTACTTAAAATTATTTATAGGTGTTGTGTTCGTAGGATGGAAGTATGTTTCCCGCACTACATGTCTTCTGCTTATAACCATCCTACGTGTAGAATCACAACATAAACACATTAAAATAAAAAATAATTATCGCAAAACAATAACATATTTATTATTAAACATCCTGGTTCTTGAGCGAACATATTGGGTGTGTAGTCCTTGGATGCTTCAGTCACTAAATTATTATACTCAAAATAATTAGAGGGTTTGTGTTCCTAGAATGGAAGTCAGCTTCCCGTTCCGCACATGTTCTGCTTTCATCCGCCCTACACCCTCTAAACTCTGGTCTTCAACATACTCAAAATTGTCTTGTTGTACAAGTTTAAACTGCTCCTGGAATATTTTGAACACCTTGGGTGTGTACTCCTTAGATGCTTTGGTCACTAAATTACTGTACTTAAAATTATTTATAGGTGTTGTGTTCGTAGGATGGAAGCAAGTTTCCCGCACTACATGTCTTCTGCTTTCAACCATCCTACATGTAGAATCACAAATAAACACATTAAATAAAAAAGTAATTATCGCAAAACAATAACATATTTATTATTAAACATCCTAGTTCTTGAGCGAACATATTGGGTGTGTACTCCTTGGATGCTTCGGTCACTAAATTATTGTACTCAAAATAATTAGAGGGTTTCTGTTCCTAGAATGGAAGTTGGCTTCCCGTTCCGCACATTTTCTGCTTTCATCCGTCCTACACCCTTGCAACTCTGGTCTTAAACGTATTCCAAATTATATTGTTGTACACGGTTAAAGTACTCCTGGAATATTTTGAACACCTTGGGTGTGTACTCCTTAGATGCTTTGGTCACTAAATTACAGTACTCAACATTATTTATAGGTGTTGTGTTCGTAGGATGGAAGTAAGTTTCCCGCACTGCATGTCTTCTGCTTTAAACTATCCTACGTGTAGAATCACAACATAAACACATTAAAATAAAAAATAATTATCACAAAACGATAACATATTTATTATTAAACATCTTGGTTCTTGAGCGAACATATTTGGTGTGTACTCCGTGGATGCTTCGGTCACTAAATTATTGTACTCAAAATAATTAGAGGATTTTTATTCCTAGAATGGAAATCAGCTTCCCGTTCCACACATTTTCTGCTTTCATCCGTCCTACACCCTCTAAACTCTGGTCTTCAACATACTCCAAATTGTATTGTTGTACACGTTTAAACTGCTCCTGGAATATTTTGAACACCTTGGGTGTGTACTCCTTCGATGCTTTGGTCACTAAATTATAGTACTCAAAATTATTTATAGGTGTTGTGTTCGTAGGATGGAAGTAAGTTTCCCGCACTGCATGTCTTCTGCTTTCAACCATCCTACGTGTAGAATCACAACATAAACACATTAAAATAAAAAATAATTATCGCAAAACAATAACATATTTATTATTAAACATCCTAGTTCTTGAACGAACATATTGGGTGTGTACTCCTTGGATGCTTCGGTCACAAAATTATTGTACTCAAAATAATTAGAGGGTTTCTGTTCCTAGAATGGAAGTTGGCTTCCCGTTCCGCACATTTTGTCGGATTCCCGTTCCGCACATTTTCTGCTTTCATCCGTCGTACACCCTTGAAACTCTGGTCTTAAACGTATTCCAAATTATATTGTTGTACACGTTTAAAGTACTCCTGGAATATTTTGAACACCTTGGTTGTGTACTCCTTAGATGCTTTGGTCACTAAATTACAGTACTCAACATTATTTATAGGTGTTGTGTTCGTAGGATGGAAGTAAGTTTCCCGCACTGCATGTCTTCTGCTTTAAACCATCCTACGTGTAGAATCACAACATAAACACATTAAAATAAAAAAATAATTATCACAAAACGATAACATATTTATTGTTAAACATCCAGGTTCTTGAGCGAACATATTTGGTGTGTACTCCTTGGATGCTTCGGTCACTAAATTATTGTACTCAAAATAATTAGAGGATTTTTATTCCTAGAATGGAAATCAGCTTCCCGTTCCACACATTTTCTGGCTTTCATCCGTCCTACACCCTTTAAACTCGGTCTTCAACATACTCCAAATTGTATTGTTGTACACGTTTAAACCGCTCCTGGAATATTTTGAACACCTTGGGTGTGTACTCCTTAGATGCTTTGGTCACTAAATTACTATACTCAAAATTATTTATAGGTGTTGTGTTCGTAGGATGGAAGTAAGTTTCCCGCACTACATGTGTTCTGCTGTCAACCATCCTACGTGTAGAATCACAACATAAACACACTAGAAGAAGAAAATAATTATCGCAAAATGATAACATATTTATTATTAAACATCCTGGTTCTTGAGCGAACATATTGGGTGTATACTCCTTGGATGCTTCGGTCACTAAATTATTGTACTCAAAATAATTAGAGGGTTTCTGTTCCTAGAATGGAAGTTGGCTTCCCGTTCCGCACATTTTCTGCTTTCATCCGTCCTACACCCTTGAAACTCTGGTCTTAAACGTATTCCAAATTATATTGTTGTACACGTTTAAAGTACTCCTGGAATATTTTGAACACCTTGGGTGTGTACTCCTTAGATGCTTTGGTCACTAAATTACAGTAGTCAACATTATTTATAGGTGTTGTGTTCGTAGGATGGAAGTAAGTTTCCCGCACTGCATGTCTTCTGCTTTAAACCATCCTAACACATTAAAATAAAAAAATAATTATCACAAAACGATAACATATTTATTATTAAATATCCTTGTTCTTGAGCGAACATATTTGCTGTGTACTCCTTGGATGCTTCGGTCACTAAATTATTATACTCAAAATAATTAGAGGGTTTCTGTTCCTAGAATGGAAGTCAGCTTCCCGTTCCACACATTTTCTGCTTTCATCCGTCCTACACCCTCTAAACTCTGTCTTCAACATACTCCAAATTGTATTGTTATACACGTTTAAACTGCTCCTGGAATATTTTGAACACCTTGGGTGTGTACTCCTTCGATGCTTTGGTCACTAAATTACAGTACTCAAAATTATTTATAGGTGTTGTGTTCGTAGGATGGAAGTATGTTTCCCGCACTGCATGTCTTCTACTTTCAACCATCCTACGTGTAGAATCACAACATAAACACATTAGAATAAGAAATAATTATCGCAAAACAATAACATATTTATTATTAAACATCCTGGTTCTTGAGCGAACATATTGGGTGTGTACTCCTTGGATGCATCGGTCACTCAATTATTTTACTCAAAATAATTAGAGGGTTTGTGTTCCTATAATGGAAGTCAGCTTCCCGTCCCGCACATTTTCTCGCTTTCATCCGCCCTACACCCTCTAAACTCTGGTCTTCAACATACTCCAAATTATATTGTTGTACACGTTTAAACTGCTTCTGGAATATTTTGAACACCTTGGGTGTGTACGCCTTAGATGCTTTGGTCACTAAATTACTGTACTCAAAATTATTTAGAGGTATTGTGTTCGTAGGATGGAAGTAATTTTCCCGCAGTGCATGTCTTCTGCTTTCAACCATCCTACGTGTAGAATCACCGCATAAACACATTAAATAAAAAAGTAATTATCGCAAAACGATAACATATTTATTATTAAACATCCTGGTTCTTGAGCGAACATATTGGGTGTGTACTCCTTGGATGCTTCGGTCACTAAATTATTGTACTCAAAATAATTAGAGGGTTTCTGTTCCTAGAATGGAAATCAGCTTCCCGTTCCGCACATTTTCTACTTTCATCCGCCCTACACGCTCTAAACTCTGGTCTTCAACATACTCCAAATTGTATTGTTGAAAAAGTTTAAACTGCTCCCCGAATATTTTGAACACCTTGGGTGTGTACTCCTTAGATGCTTTGGTCACTAAATTACTATACTCAAAATTATTTATAGGTGTTGTGTTCGTAGGATGGAAGTAAGTTTCCCGCACTGCATGTGTTCTGCTGTCAACCATCCTACGTGTAGAATCACAACATAAACACACTAGAATAAGAAAATAATTATCACAAAACGATAACATATTTATTATTAAACATCCTGGTTCTTGAGCGAACATATTGGGTGTGTACTCCTTGGATGCATCGGTTACTCAATTATTGTACTCAAAATAATTAGAGGGTTTGTGTTCCTAGAATGGAAGTCAGCTTCCAGTCCCGCACATTTTCTACTTTCATCCGCCCTACACCCTCTAAACTCTGGTCTTCAATATACTCCAAATTGTATTGTTGTACACGTTTAAACTGCTTCTGGAATATTTTGAACACCTTGGGTGTGTACGCCTTAGATGCTTTGGTCACTAAATTACTATACTCAAAATTATTTAGAGGTGTTGTGTTCGTAGGATGGAAGTATGTTTCCCGCACTGCATGTCTTCTACTTTCAACCATCCAACGTGTAGAATCACAACATAAACACATTAAAATAAAAAATAATTATCGCAAAACAATAACATATTTATTATTAAACATCCTGGTTCTTGAGCGAACATATTGGGTGTGTAGTCCTTGGATGTTTCGGTCACTAAATTATTATACTCAAAATAATTAGAGGGTTTGTGTTCCTAGAATGGAAGTCGGCTTCCCGTTCCGCACATTTTCTCGCTTTCATCCGCCCTACACCCTCTAAACTCGGTCTTCAACATACTCCAAATTGTATTGTTGTACAAGTTTAAACTGCTCCCGGAATATTTTGAACACCTTGGGTGTGTACTCCTTAGATGCTTTGGTCACTAAATTACTGTACTTAAAATTATTTATAGGTGTTGTGTTCGTAGGATGGAAGCAAGTTTCCCGCACTACATGTCTTCTGCTTTCAACCATCCTACATGTAGAATCACAAATAAACACATTAAATAAAAAAGTAATTATCGCAAAACAATAACATATTTATTATTAAACATCCTAGTTCTTGAGCGAACATATTGGGTGTGTACTCCTTGGATGCTTCGGTCACTAAATTATTGTACTCAAAATAATTAGAGGGTTTCTGTTCCTAGAATGGAAGTTGGCTTCCCGTTCCGCACATTTTCTGCTTTCATCCGTCCTACACCCTTGCAACTCTGGTCTTAAACGTATTCCAAATTATATTGTTGTACACGTTTAAAGTACTCCTGGAATATTTTGAACACCTTGGGTGTGTACTCCTTAGATGCTTTGGTCACTAAATTACAATAGTCAACATTATTTATAGGTGTTGTGTTCGTACGATGGAAGTAAGTTTCCCGCACTTGCATGTCTTACTCTTTAAACCATCCTAACACATTAAAATAAAAAAATAATTATCACAAAACGATAACATATTTATTATTAAATATCCTTGTTCTTCGAGCGAACATATTTGGTGTGTACTCCTTGGATGCTTCGGTCACTAAATTATTGTACTCAAAATAATTAGAGGATTTTTATTCCTAGAATGGAAGTCAGCTTCCCGTTCCACACATTTTCTGCTTTCATCCGTCCTACACCCTCTAAACTCTGGTCTTCAACATACTCCAAATTGTATTGTTATACACGTTTAAACTGCTCCTGGAATATTTTGAACACCTTGGGTGTGTACTCCTTCGATGCTTTGGTCACTAAATTACAGTACTCAAAATTATTTATAGGTGTTGTGTTCGTACGATGGAAGTAAGTTTCCCGCACTGCATGTCTTCTACTTTCAACCATCCTACGTGTAGAATCACAACATAAACACATTAGAATAAGAAATAATTATCGCAAAACAATAACATATTTATTATTAAACATCCTGGTTCTTGAGCGAACATATTGGGTGTGTACTCCTTGGATGCATCGGTCACTCAATTATTTTACTCAAAATAATTAGAGGGTTTGTGTTCCTATAATGGAAGTCGGCTTCCCGTCCCGCACATTTTCTCGCTTTCATCCGCCCTACACCCTCTAAACTCGGTCTTCAACATACTCCAAATTATATTGTTGTACACGTTTAAACCGCTTTCGGAATATTTTGAACACCTTGGGTGTGTACGCCTTAGATGCTTTGGTCACTAAATTACTTGTACTCAAAATTATTTAGAGGTATTGTGTTCGTAGGATGGAAGTAATTTTCCCGCAAAGGCATGTCTTCTCGCTTTCAACCATCCTACGTGTAGAATCACCGCATAAACACATTAAATAAAAAAGTAATTATCGCAAAACGATAACATATTTATTATTAAACATCCCGGTTCTTGAGCGAACATATTGGGTGTGTACTCCTTGGATGCTTCGGTCACTAAATTATTGTACTCAAAATAATTAGAGGGTTTCGTTCCTAGAATGGAAGTCGGCTTCCCGTTTCGCACATTTTCTCGCTTTCATCCGCCCTACACCCTCTAAACTCGGTCTTCAACATACTCCAAATTGTATTGTTGTAAAAGTTTAAACTCGCTCCCGGAATATTTTGAACACCTTGGGTGTGTACTACTTAGATGCTTTGGTCACTAAATTACTATACTCAAAATTATTTATAGGTGTTGTGTTCGTAGGATGGAAGTAAGTTTCCCGCACTGCATGTGTTCTACTGTCAACCATCCTACGTGTAGAATCACGACATAAACACACTAGAATAAGAAAATAATTATCACAAAACGATAACATATTTATTATTAAACATCCTGGTTCTTGAGCGAACATATTGGGTGTGTACTCCTTGGATGCATCGGTTACTCAATTATTGTACTCAAAATAATTAGAGGGTTTGTGTTCCTAGAATGGAAGTCGGCTTCCGGTCCCGCACATTTTCTCGCTTTCATCCGCCCTACACCCTCTAAACTCGGTCTTCAACATACTCCAAATTGTATTGTTGTACACGTTTAAACCGCTTCGGAATATTTTGAACACCTTGGGTGTGTACGCCTTAGATGCTTTGGTCACTAAATTACTATACTCAAAATTATTTAGAGGTGTTGTGTTCGTAGGATGGAAGTATGTTTCCCGCACTGCATGTCTTCTACTTTCAACCATCCAACGTGTAGAATCACAACATAAACACATTAAAATAAAAAATAATTATCGCAAAACAATAACATATTTATTATTAAACATCCTGGTTCTTGAGCGAACATATTGGGTGTGTAGTCCTTGGATGTTTCAGTCACTAAATTATTATACTCAAAATAATTAGAGGGTTTGTGTTCCTAGAATGGAAGTCGGCTTCCCGTTCCGCACATGTTCTCGCTTTCATCCGCCCTACACCCTCTAAACTCTGGTCTTCAACATACTCCAAATTGTATTGTTGTACAAGTTTAAACTCGCTCCCGGAATATTTTGAACACCTTGGGTGTGTACTCCTTAGATGCTTTGGTCACTAAATTACTGTACTTAAAATTATTTATAGGTGTTGTGTTCGTAGGATGGAAGCAAGTTTCCCGCACTACATGTCTTCTGCTTTCAACCAGCCTACATGTAGAATCACAAATAAACACATTAAATAAAAAAGTAATTATCGCAAAACAATAAAATATTTATTATTAAACATCCTAGTTCTTGAGCGAACATATTGGGTGTGTACTCCTTGGATGCTTCGGTCACTAAATTATTGTACTCAAAATAATTAGAGGGTTTCTGTTCCTAGAATGGAAGTTGGCTTCCCGTTCCGCACATTTTCTGCTTTCATCCGTCCTACACCCTTGCAACTCTGGTCTTAAACGTATTCCAAATTATATTGTTGTACACGTTTAAAGTACTCCTGGAATATTTTGAACACCTTGGGTGTGTACTCCTTAGATGCTTTGGTCACTAAATTACAATAGTCAACATTATTTATAGGTGTTGTGTTCGTACGATGGAAGTAAGTTTCCCGCACTGCATGTCTTCTGCTTTAAACCATCCTAACACATTAAAATAAAAAAATAATTATCACAAAACGATAACATATTTATTATTAAATATCCTTGTTCTTCAGCGAACATATTTGCTGTGTACTCCTTGGATGCTTCGGTCACTAAATTATTGTACTCAAAATAATTAGAGGATTTTTATTCCTAGAATGGAAGTCAGCTTCCCGTTCCACACATTTTCTGCTTTCATCCGTCCTACACCCTCTAAACTCTGGTCTTCAACATACTCCAAATTGTATTGTTATACACGTTTAAACTGCTCCTGGAATATTTTGAACACCTTGGGTGTGTATTCCTTCGATGCTTTGGTCACTAAATTACAGTACTCAAAATTATTTATAGGTGTTGTGTTCGTAGGATGGAAGTAAGTTTCCCGCACTGCATGTCTTCTACTTTCAACCATCCTACGTGTAGAATCACAACATAAACACATTAGAATAAGAAATAATTATCGCAAAACAATAACATATTTATTATTAAACATCCTGGTTCTTGAGCGAACATATTGGGTGTGTACTCCTTGGATGCATCGGTCACTCAATTATTTTACTCAAAATAATTAGAGGGTTTGTGTTCCTATAATGGAAGTCGGCTTCCCGTCCCGCACATTTTCTCGCTTTCATCCGCCCTACACCCTCTAAACTCTGGTCTTCAACATACTCCAAATTATATTGTTGTACACGTTTAAACTGCTTCTGGAATATTTTGAACACCTTGGGTGTGTACGCCTTAGATGCTTTGGTCACTAAATTACTGTACTCAAAATTATTTAGAGGTATTGTGTTCGTAGGATGGAAGTAATTTTCCCGCAAGTGCATGTCTTCTCGCTTTCAACCATCCTACGTGTAGAATCACCGCATAAACACATTAAATAAAAAAGTAATTATCGCAAAACGATAACATATTTATTATTAAACATCCCGGTTCTTGAGCGAACATATTGGGTGTGTACTCCTTGGATGCTTCGGTCACTAAATTATTGTACTCAAAATAATTAGAGGGTTTCGTTCCTAGAATGGAAGTCGGCTTCCCGTTCCGCACATTTTCTCGCTTTCATCCGCCCTACACCCTCTAAACTCGGTCTTCAACATACTCCAAATTGTATTGTTGTAAAAGTTTAAACTGCTCCCCGGAATATTTTGAACACCTTGGGTGTGTACTACTTAGATGCTTTGGTCACTAAATTACTATACTCAAAATTATTTATAGGTGTTGTGTTCGTAGGATGGAAGTAAGTTTCCCGCACTGCATGTGTTCTACTGTCAACCATCCTACGTGTAGAATCACAACATAAACACACTAGAATAAGAAAATAATTATCACAAAACGATAACATATTTATTATTAAACATCCTGGTTCTTGAGCGAACATATTGGGTGTGTACTCCTTGGATGCATCGGTTACTCAATTATTGTACTCAAAATAATTAGAGGGTTTGTGTTCCTAGAATGGAAGTCAGCTTCCAGTCCCGCACATTTTCTCGCTTTCATCCGCCCTACACCCTCTAAACTCCGGTCTTCAACATACTCCAAATTGTATTGTTGTACACGTTTAAACTGCTTCTGGAATATTTTGAACACCTTGGGTGTGTACGCCTTAGATGCTTTGGTCACTAAATTACTATACTCAAAATTATTTAGAGGTGTTGTGTTCGTAGGATGGAAGTATGTTTCCCGCACTGCATGTCTTCTACTTTCAACCATCCAACGTGTAGAATCACAACATAAACACATTAAAATAAAAAATAATTATCGCAAAACAATAACATATTTATTATTAAACATCCTGGTTCTTGAGCGAACATATTGGGTGTGTAGTCCTTGGATGTTTCAGTCACTAAATTATTATACTCAAAATAATTAGAGGGTTTGTGTTCCTAGAATGGAAGTCAGCTTCCCGTTCCGCACATGTTCTGCTTTCATCCGCCCTACACCCTCTAAACTCTGGTCTTCAACATACTCCAAATTGTATTGTTGTACAAGTTTAAACTGCTCCTGGAATATTTTGAACACCTTGGGTGTGTACTCCTTAGATGCTTTGGTCACTAAATTACTGTACTTAAAATTATTTATAGGTGTTGTGTTCGTAGGATGGAAGCAAGTTTCCCGCACTACATGTCTTCTGCTTTCAACCATCCTACATGTAGAATCACAAATAAACACATTAAATAAAAAATTAATTATCGCAAAACAATAAAATATTTATTATTAAACATCCTAGTTCTTGAGCGAACATATTGGGTGTGTACTCCTTGGATGCTTCGGTCACTAAATTATTGTACTCAAAATAATTAGAGGGTTT